>JARWLC010000019.1:16484293-18884293 GCA_033318265.1 Phyllotis vaccarum
CACTCCCCCACCCCTGTATACTGATTTTCAAATTGAATTTTAGATCTGCACTTGATAGATTGGTAATAAAATAAAATTATTGCTAGATACTAAAAACAAAATAAAAACCCGAGTTGTTCTTTCTTATTTATAAAAGTTCTTTCTATATCCCAAATGTAAGAATTTTTGTATGTATATATGTATGTGTGTATTTTTCCCTATAATTGTAGCTTGCTTTTTTAGGTTCTTTTAAAAATATTTATCTATTTTACATGTATGAATATTTTGTCTGAATGTACGTGTGCATCATATATGTGTCTGATGCCTTCAAAGGTCAGAAAAGGAATTTGCACTCCCTGGAACTAGAGTTATGGGTGACGGAGAGCTAATATTTAGGTTCTGGAAATCAAATCTGGATCCTCCACGAGAACAGGTGCTCCTAACCCCCAGTCATCCCTCCTGCCCTGTTTGAGGGGTGGAAGGTATTGTTTTTGTTTTTTGACACAGGCTCTCGATAGATGTTCTGGCGGGCCCGGAACTCACAGAGATCCATGAGTGCAAAGAAAAAGACATGCACCACCATACCCAAGTGCTTTTTGTTTGTTTGCTTTTGCTTTCTTAAAACTGACCTGCAGTGAAACTCAACTATAAATCACTACCTGTAACTTGACCTCATGATGTCAGTTCAAAGAAACCAAATGTAAAAAGCATATGTACATAATGCCACTCTTTTGTTATGCTGAAGATTGAGCCTAGAATCTTATGAATTTGGGGAAAAGATTCTACCACTAAGTCACACTCTCAACACTATGTGTATACTGGGGGTGGGGGTGGGGGTGGGGATATACACATGAGTACAGTGCTCATGGTGGCCAGAAGAAGGTGTTGGATCCCTTGGAACTGGAGTCACAGGCAGTTGTGAGCCACCTAACATGGGTGCTGGGAACTGAGCTTGGGTCCTCCGTAAGAAGACATTCTCTTAACTGCTAAGCCTTCACTCCAGCCCATTGAATTCTTATAAAATTCAAAATCATCAAAGCTAATGTTGTTTATAGGTTATGACAATAGGCTTGGAGTAGAATTTGACAAGAGCAAAAGTAAGCTTTCTGAGTGGGGCTTACACAGGTATATCCATATGTAAAAATGTACCAGCTTGATACTTAGGGTCTGTTCACTAAATGTAATCTGTTCACTAGATGTAAATACCTTTTTTTTTTTTTTTAAAGCCTCTGGATTTCTTTCTTTCTTTCTTTTCTTTTTTTTTTTTTATAGACTGATTTATTTACTATCATGTACACAGTGTTCTGCCTGCTTATATGCCCACACAACAGAAGAGGGCACTGGATCACATTATAGGTGGTTGCTAGAAATTGAACCCTTGCCTTCTGAAGAGCAGCCAATGCTCTTAACCTCTGAGCCATTTCTCCAGCTCTCATGTAAATCTTAATGAAAAGGGGGAGGGATAAGAGAATCATTTTATCTCCCATTATCTGCCATTCTTTAAAAATAAAGGTAAACATTCTAGAGGACAGATCTGAACCACGTTCAAAATGATCACACATGAAGCTTGCCAGCCAGACCCTGGTTCCTGCCTTCCCATGTCCCTTGAGGCATCCAAACAAGACACCTTACCTGCTCCAGCTCCTCCTCGGCATACTTTTGGCGGCTCCTCTCATTCTCAGTGCCCTCCCTCAGCTCCTTCAGCCGCTGAGCTTCCTGCTTAGCAAGGTTGATCTCATCACGAAGCTTCTTCTCCAGATGGACCTTCTCTACTTCCACTGTGCGGTGCTCCTCCTGGGCTTTGTGCAGCCTGGGGGTTAGGGGTGCAATGCAGAGAGCTGGAGGAGACCAGGCAAAGAGGTGCCAGCTAACATGCCATCAGTTATGACAATAGGGGGAAAAATGAGAGCATATAGCCTCCCTGCTGGCTGTGTAGATCTGAGCTAGCCAGGGCCTTAACTCTCATTGTCTGCTGCTAGTAAACAAGAGTATGAAGCCAGGTTCACAAACATCTGCTACCCCCATAAAGTATCTCACACATTAAAATTATAATGACTGCTAGTTTACAAGGCAGTACGTATTTGTCCTCTAAGTAGATAACAACATCAGCATGGGACAAATATGAATGTCAAGAAGGGAAATAGAAGGCTAGAATTTAAATCGCAATTTAAGTCCACGATTATTTTCCCATTTCTAGAATTATAAGGAAGGTTCAATAAACGTAGAAAGCACTTAATGACAAGTAAAAGTAAGGCAATATCTAATGGTTCAGATTCAGGTGACGTGTGGTAGGAGGGAAGTTATAGAAGATGAGAAAAGAATTATTAGCTGGCCCTCTCAGACTTAAAGGCCTGTTCCAAGCAGCATGCACATACACAGTGAAATGCATGTCCAAGCAAGGGACTGGATTGAGTCGGTATTCAAAAGATTCAAAAGATTACCCAGTGCCCTTGGTCCTAAGGATTTTTCATAGCTGGTAAGATTTTAAGGAAATCGGTTACGATAAAACTCTATCCTTAGCCAGGCAGTTGTGGTGCACTCCTTTAATCCCAGCACTCAGGAGGCAGAGGCAGGTGGATCACTGAGAGTTCAAGACCAACCTGGTCCACAGGGCAGATTCCAGGACAGCCAGGGCTCCACTGAGAAACCTTGTCGAGGTGGGTTTCCCAACAGTAGACTAAAAATTGTCTACAGTGTGATTCTACAATAATGGGCCAAAGAAGGAGCGCTATGCTGCATCTGAAGAGAATCTGGAGTAGGAGCTCTGACAGCTAGTTTTACCTAACGTGACACAACTAGAGTTATCAGAAAGGAAGGAAACCCAATTGAGAAAATGCTTTCATAATATCCATCTGTAAGTCATTTTCTTAATAGGAGATTGATGGGGGGGGAGGGGGCAGCCCACTGTGAGTGATGCCATCCCTGGGCTGGTGGTCCAGGGTTTTATAAGAAAGCAGACTGAGCAAGCCATGGGAAGCAAGCAAGTAAGCAGCCCTCCTCTACGGCCTCTGCATCAGCTCCTGCCTATAGGTTCCTGACCTGTTTGAGTTGCTGTCCTTATTTCCTTTGATGATGAACAGTGATGTGGAAGTCTAAGCCTGCTCCACAAGTTGCTATGGTCATGGTTTGTCATCATAGCAACGGAAACCCTAACTAAGACAGGACCCAAGAGAAAGAGTTTACTAATTGCTCTGAAAACTAAAAGAACCAAGCTCTTGTCTGGTCCTCTGAGCTTAGGAAGAAGCACAAGGCATCGGGAAGGGAAGTAGGATATGAGGATAATAAAGAAGAGGAGAGACTTAGCAAGTGAGTGCTGGGTTAGCCTGAGTGAGCTCCTTAATGTGGTCCAACGGAGGAGGGAGTGGTAGGAAGGAGAGGGAAGGAGAGGGTGGGAGGGAAAGGAGAGGGGAAGGAGGAAGAGGCCAGTGAGGTAGCTCAGAAGGTAAAGGGCCTGATGCCCAGCAGAATCACCAAGTTTGATCCCAAGGACCCACATGGTGGAATGAGAGAACAGACTCTGCTGGGTTATTCTCTGACCTTCACCCACCCCATGGTAAGCCCCCACACACAAGTAAATAAGTAAATGTAAGAAAAATATGTTTAAAAGAAAGGCCAGGCATGGTGGTGCACACCTTTAATTCCAGCACTCTGGAGGTGGAGGTGAGTGGATCTCTGTGAGTTCCAGACCAGCCAGGGCTACATAATGAAACACCATCTAAAAGAAAGAAAGAAAAAGAAGAGAGAAGTAGGGTTTAGAATTGAGGTAGGAGAAGTAAAAGATAAGGCCAGACACGGTGGCAGGTGCTTGTAGTCACACAAGAGGTAGAGGCAGGAGGACCAACGAATGTTCAACCAACCTGCCCTACACAGCAAGTTCCAGGCTATCCAGAGCTACACATAGGGATTGCCATCACCACCACCAAAAGTAGTAATAAAAAAGAGGAAGGATAGACTGTAGAATAAAAAGCCCACCACTGGGCTACTTAACTAAAATGAAAATATCTAGGCATGGTGAAGGACAATATAAACCCATCACTTGGAAGGTGTTGGCAGGAAGATAAGGCGTCCAAGATTAGCCTTGGCTATAAGAGACCATGTCTCAAAATCAACAAAGAAAAAAGATGATTAAAAGACAGATAAAGAATTCAGTCTTTTAAAAACAGCAAGTCCAGACTTGTCTGTGGCTGCATCCCTGATAAGAAAAACAGTAGGCTTCATGCAACAATGCAACAGCAGCAGTTTGCTGCCTACTTTGTCCCTGGAGAAGGAGTTGATCCTCAGGATGAACACCAGATGGCGATATATACATAGCTTACAAAATAAATAACAGAGGTGCTACTTCCTTCCATCTCCATTCCTGGCTACTGTTCAGTGACCCAAGACCCAGTGACCAGTGACTGCATATCACCAGGGATTCAACCCTTCACCAAAAGGCTCTAGTCTCCAAACAGCCTCTTCTAAAAAGCCAGAATTACCACATCTTTCCTCTTTAATGCAGAGTGCCATTAAAGTAAAACAGACCCACTTACGTCTCCATTGTCTAATGGAGACAGAAATCAGTAAGTATTACTGAATGCAGAAATGAGCGAATAAGTGTACAATCAAGCACTGTCCTACTCAAGACAAGAATCAACTGGCAATATAAGGAAGAAAACTAATCAGCCTGCTTGAAAGTCCTTGGCTGTGGCTCTAACTTTTGTGTGACTAGGGACACATTTCACCTGTTTCTTCATAGCAAAAAGGAAACAGAATTTCTGCCTGCCTCAAAGAGTTGTTTTGAAACTAGTGAAATCCTAACCAGAAAACATACGTAGTGTTCTATATATTCACAGTAAAGCTTCATGATGGCAGTTATTTCTATAAACAGGAGGGACAAAGTGGCATGTAAGTTCTGAATTCTGTCAGAGGAGGGCATGTGTGTGCATGCACAAGTCAAGAGGAGGGTGTCTGTCTCTGGTGCTACAGTGGTCATTAATCTCAGGAGGCTTTGGAGAGCAGCGAGGGTTTGGAGCTTAAGTTTTATCCCCAAACTTGGAATGTCTCTTGCTTAGATTCTTTTGTCTTTGGAATGAAAACAGTACATGTTTTTCAGACGAATGAAGTATGGGAATTGTTCAGACAGTGTAGTTAACCTCTAGCTGGCAAGGATCCAAGAACGCGGGGCCCAGTAGAGTAACCGTGAATCAGCTCAGAAATCAAACTCCTCTTGCCCCCTAGAAGCCAAGTGCATACAAATGAATCTGGTAAAGATGCTAGAGAGTGTCAAAATGCCTAGCTCAGAGGTCAGAGAAATGGCTCAGCAGCTAACAGAGTACTTCTGCTCTAGCAGAGGAACTGGAATTGCTTCCAAGCACCCACAGGGTGGCTCACAGCTGCCTGTAACTCTAGTTCCAAGGGGTCCGATGCCTTCCTTGGGAGTGTCAGTTACCAGGCACACACACATGTGGTACACATACAGACATGCAGGCAAAAAATCCATACACATAAAATAAAAACAAATCTTTAACAAAAAGTCCTTGTTCATTGCTGACTTGTGACCTTCCCAGCCTTCATTTCCTTAGCTCTTAGAGATAATAATAGTATCTAACAACTTCAAACAATTGTGATTATGAAACGCGATAATACACTTTTTAAAACATGTGGCTCATGGGCCAGGTGTGGTGTATGCCTTTAGATTTAGCACTTGGAAGGTCGAGGCAAGCAGATCTCTGAGTTCCAGGCCATCCTGGTCTACAAAGTGAGATCCAAGCCAGCCAAGAATACATTTTTAAAAATAATAAATTAATTTACTAATTAATTAATTAAAAATCCACCCCAAACCAAAGCAGGGAAAATAGTGTCTGCTACTTTAAAGTAGCTCTTTAAATGTCCCAAGCACGGTAGTGTACTTCTGTAACTCCAACACTTGGGAGGCCGAGGCAGGATCACTATGAATTCCAGGCCAGGAGTGGCTACACAGTGAGTCACTGAAAACATACAAACAAACAAACAAACTCTATAGAAGCCAGGTTGGTGGTGCACACTTGAAATCCATCCCAGCTCTCAGAAATCTAAGACAGGGGGACTGTTATGAGTTCAAGACCAGCCTAGAGCAGCCTGGACCTGGACCACAAAGCATCATTGTGTCTCAAAACACACATACATTTCAAGGGTGGGCAGTTTGAGACTGAGTCTCATAGCCCAGGCTGACCTGGAATTCCCTATGTGGTTGAGGATAACTTTAAACTCCTAATTCACCTGCCTCACTCAAATCTCACCCAAATACTGAGATTACAGACATATGCTCAGATATCAACTCTCTTCACCCCCATCCTTTGGGTTAATCACAAAGAGTTCTGGAAAGAAATCCACAGCCCATCAGAGAAGTCAATGGTAAGGTATTTAGAGGATATGAGAAAGAACTAAGGGACAGGACAAGTGTTTTATGAGGTCACTTTTCTTTACTTCTTTCTTTAGGAGCCAGCGTCTTAATAGACGTGCCTGACCTCAAGCTTGCTATGTACTGAAATAATCTTGAACGTCTAATCCCCCTGCTTTCGAGCCCAGCCTTCTTTTTAAAAACTGTTTTTATATTGAGCATACGTATGCATGTCTGTGCACACACCTACATGGGAGACTGTGGAGATTAGAGAACAACTCTGACTTTCAACAATGGGTTTTGGTATTGAACTCAGCATGTCAAGCTTGGCAGCAAGAACCTTTACCTGCTGAACTACCTTGCCAGGCCCCTAAGTCCAGTTTTATATGGTGTTTGGCACATGCTAGGAATGTACGCTATCAACAGAGCTATATTCTCAGCCATTTTGGTTTTTTGTTTTAAGTCTTATGTAGCGCAGTCTTGAACTTGCTAGTAGTCTATGACAGCCCTGTGCTCTTGATCCTTCTGCCTCTACCTCCAAAACGCCAGGATTATAGACAAGTGGCCCTGTGACTGGACTGTTTTATAAGGTTTTTTTGGGAGCCATGAGAAGCAACTCATGTATCTATTTGCATGAGAAAGGAAGCAATCAAGATACAGGACAAACAAAACAACCCATAACAAGCCCCCTACACGGAAGCTCAGGACATCTGACAGCTGTGTACTTCTCCCTTTCAATCACATAGAGAAAAAAAGTTTGTTTTGTTTTTAAGTAAAATAGAACAAAAACTCCTCTCAAGAGGAGTAGTGGCCCAGGGCAACTGAACAGGATGGCAGAACAGTTCTAGAGGGTAATATAGCCTGTACACACATGTCAACAGGGTGTTAGGAGCTAAATGACTCTCAAAACAGGAGACTCCCAAGAGCTGGTAGTACCAGGGTTGGGTAAAGAAGCCAGGCCTTACCTTTCCTGGAGGTCATGCAGACTTTGCTCTGCTCGGTGTAACCCTTCCAGATCCTTCATCATCTTCTTCATGTGCTCCTTAGAGTAACGGTTCTGAATATAGGCAAACCAGCAGCCACCCACGCCAATAACAATAGACACCACCAGCATGAAGTCTTTGAGGTGATTATGTCGCGTCACTGCCAGACAAGGGAGTCATGGTGAGTCAGCTAACCCATACCAGATTCTCTGCATCCCCTCCTCAATGATTGCTCTTGTGAAAGGCAGGCGGACCTTTCAACTCGGAAGAAACTGATTCTCTTAGGCCCATACTCCATATACTATCATAATAAAGTCTGTATTTATCTCTCCACCAGCCAAGGCCTAGTTTGGATAGGACAATAGGCCTGAGAGTGATTTTGAAGACTTATTAACTCATCCTTCCCTAGGATGCAGTGAAAATTGCTACCTCAGTATATCTCAACCATCTTTGGGTTGGGATAGGCCTATGCAACCATGGAATTCTATGGAATTTAAGACAAAATAGCATACCCTATATTCCAAGGAATTATAGGTTGGGGGGGCACAGGTGTTTAATACAGTTCTCTGAGAAAAAACTAAAGATCTTCTGCTGCAGTGATTCCTAACCTGTGGATCTCGACCCCTTTGAAACACTTATGGATATTCTGTATATCAGGTATTATATTATGACTTATAACAGCAGCAAAATCACAGTTCTGAAGTAGTAGTGAAGTAATCTTATGATGGGGGGTGTCACCACAACACGAAGAACTGTAGTAAAGAGTCAGAGCATTAGGAAGGTTGAGAAGCCCTGATCTGATGGTTACTAACTTCTCGAAAGTCCTGTACTCCAGCCATACTCAAGCCTTCCTCCTTTTGTCCTCAGATACAGGAAGATACTTATTCAGCACAGGAGTTGCTTTTCTTTCTGGAATAAACTTGCTTCCTCCAGAGTCTTTAAAAGCCTTGGGTATTCTTGTCTTCCCTGATTGTTAAGAATTTCTCATCTTGGTTTGTTGGGATTCCGCAATGCTAACATCACCACAGACACACTTTGGTACTAGGACTTAAACCTAGGGCCTCAGGAATACTAGGCAAGTACTCTATCTTTGAGCTGTACCACAGGCCCTTTTTCCTTCTGTTTTGAGGTATAATCTCATTAACTTGTTCAATCTGAAGTAGACTTAGAACCTCCAGCTTGGCCTGCACGATCCAGAAAGCCCCATGCCCCCCCCCCAACCCTGCCCTCTTAGAGAATCTCCAACAAAGAAAAGGTGCCAAAAAGCCCAGTTTGCATTCCTGAAGACTACTGCTGCTTCCTCCCGCTGCTGCCCTGTTGCCCAAGTCCCGAAGTATTCCAGCTTTTGACCAGACTTGGGCACAAACCCCACTTAGTGGCAGTCACCATCCCTGGCTCACAGGCTATAAAATCTCCCTGCTTTAGTTTGGGTGGGTGGCTTCTCTGGCCTAATCTCTGGGACTGGAGAACCCATCCAGGAGTTGCTTTGCTCAAATAAACCTATTTTTAAACTTTTTCAATTCAGCTTGATCTGGCTTACTGTGTTGATGGAGAAACTTATTATCCAGATACATAAAACTATAAAACTAACTTCCAAGTAGCTAGGATTACAGATCTGTACTATTAAGCCAAACTCCTTTTGCATTCTTTTTTTAAATTACCTTTATTTGTTTATTACTTATTTATTTAATGTGGGTAAGGTGGAAGGTACATGCCATGGCACATGTGAGGTCAGAGGGGTCAGTTCTCTCTTCCACCATGTAGTCCTATGGAACTTGGATTTATCGGGCTTGGTAGCAAGCACATTTATCTCCTGAGACATGTCCATCAGCCTTCCTATTACATTTTTAAAAATTATATGTGTATGTATGTGTGTATATATGCAGGTGCCCACAGAGGTGCAAAGTATTCGGTCCCCTGGAACCAGAGTTATGGGCAATTGTAAAATATCTGATATGTGTGCTGGGAATCTAAGTCAGGCCCTCTTCAAAAGAAGTATGCATTCTTAACCACTAAACCATCTGTCCAACTCTTATTCCCCCTTTATGTTCTTTCTTCTTTTTTCAACAGGATGTGTGCGCGTGCGTGCGTGCGTGCGTGCGTGTGTGCGCACACATGTACATCCTTGGCTATCCTGAAACTCCCTCTATAGACCAGGCTGCCCTCACAGAGACCCCTCGAAAGTGCTGGGATTAGAGGTGTGTGCCACCACTGGCTGGCCCCTAACTTGCTCACATAAGACTACTCCATAGGCATTTTTCCTCTCAGTGCTTCTCACCTAAAGACTGGGTCTACCTATTTCACTCCATCTTGACCTTGTTCATATTGATTTGGAATCATAATCCACTCTTTTGACCAATTCATTTCTGCAACTCATTATGTAGTTACAACAATCCTCCTGCCTCATCCTTAAGTGTTCTGGGAATTATAGGCATGAACAGAGGCCTGAGGTGTTTGTGACCTCTGCCTCCCAAGTGCTGAGATTAAAGATACATACCACCACACCCAGCTATTCTCTATTCTCTTGAATGTCCTTAGATCACAACAGCCTTAAAGTTTGAAAAAGTACAATATACCTTTCCTTCCTTTTGTTGCTTAGGGGTTTTTTTGTTTTTTGGTTTTTTGTTTGTTTGTTTGTTTGTTTAAAAAAGGAGGCTGGAGAGATGGATCAGTATTTAAGACCACTGGCTGCTTTGCAGAGGACTGGGGTTCAGTTTCCAGTATCCACATTGGAGAACTCACAACCCTCCTATAACTCCAGTTCTAAGGGATCCAATGCCTTTTTTTCTTGCCTCTGTGCATATGTGTATGTGGTACATACACATACATATAAAACAATTTTTTTTCTAAATAGGATCTTGAGGTAAAATGCATATGATACAAAAGAACTGTTTTAAAATGAACATTTCAGGGGCAAACAGTACATTCCTAATATATGTTAACACTAATTATACTTAGCTCCAAAGCAACTTATTGCTCATAAATAAATAAGAGAGGGCAGGTAGAGCTCTGTGAGCTGGAGGCAAGCCTAATAAACATAGCAATCTCTAGAACAGCCAAGGCTACATAGTGAAATCCAGTCACTTTGTAGGAAAAGGAAATGGGGGAGAGGCAGCAGCAGCAGGAAGAGAGAGAGGAGAGGAAGAGGGCTGGGAATGAAGGTAGCTCAATGGAAGAACAGTTGCCTCGCATATGAAAATCATCATTACTATTTCTCAGCTGGACAGCCTAGACAACAGAGTGATTTCAACGTCAGCCTAGGAAACTTAGTGAGACTCTGTCTCAAAACAAAACTATGACATGAAATAGGGATACAGCTCAGTAAGGTGCCTCAGTAAGCATGCCCGAGGCCCTGGTGCTTTCCCTCCTGGTGCTAGGAAGGAAAGAAAAAAACTGCAATCCTCTGGAAGCTGAGGCAGGAGGGAGCTGTCAAAAATCCAAGACCAGCCAAGCTATAAAGTCCTTGATGGGAGAGGTAGAAGAGTTGGGCTCCTTGGCTTATATCTGCAATCCCAGCACTCACCAGACTGAGGGAGAAGGACTATCCCAAGCTCAAGGCCAGCCTAGACTTCAGAGTCAGACTCTGCCTCAACAAATAAAAATAAAAACCTTTTCCCCATCCAATAAATATTCTCTTCTAATCCTCTCCTTTTCCAGTTCCTGCCACCACCAATATGCGTTTGTGACTCTAGGATGTGTCTATAACCTTCTGTAATTAGCTTCTACTGTTTGTATAATGTATAATATATAATGGTTTGGTTCTTTAGGTATCGACACTTCAGTGTGTATCAGTACTTCTAGCTTATGGCTCTGAAGACTCCATTTATATACAATTTGTTTATCCATTCATGAGCATTTAGGATATTTTCCCATTTGGCCTTAGACTTATGCTGCTATGAACATGTGTATACATGTACTTGTTTGAGTACCTGTTTCAATTTCTTGGGTTATATACTTATGCATGTAATTGTTGGGTTGTGGTAACTCTTATGTTTAATTTCTGATGAACCACCAGACTGTGTTTTCATACTAACTGCACCATTTTACATTATCATCAGCAAAGTTGAAGGGTAAGTTTTCATATCTTATTTTCTTTCTTTTTTCTTTTTTTTTTTTTTTTTTAGAAACTATTATTAGGGCTGAAAGGATGGCTCAGCAGTTAAAAGCACTGGCTATACAATCAGGAGGGTCAGGAGTCTGGATCATAGGACCCACATAACAAGTTAGGCAGCCCACAAATGCCAGTGACTACAGCTCTGAAAGATCCAAGACATGTGCACACCAATGAACACGTGTAAACACATACACATAAGACAAAAAGCTAAATAAATAAGCCAACAAACAAACAAAATTCTTAAAGTCTAAAAAGAAACGAAGAAGTCCTAACTATTTTCTTTTACATGCAGGGTCTCATTGTGTAACCTGGCTGGCCTCAAACTCACAGAAATCTGCCTATTTCTGCCTCTTGAGTGCTAGGATTAAAGGCGTGCTGAAACTACTAGTATTGCTATTGTTTATAGCTATGCTATTCTAAATGGTGTAAACCATTCTTAGCTATGACATTTCTGCTTATCTCAGGAGCAGTTTTCTGACCTCTGACTACCTTTAGTTATTATCATACTCAGTATATAATCTATAGGAACTGGGCCTAGAAAAAAACACTTTCATCTAACCTCCTCCATTACGGCCCTCCCTGCTGACTCCGATCACCTGGACCAGCACCACGGAGACAGGATCCCCTTATGTTGGCTGATTTTTCCACCTGGAGTATTTGCTTATTGTAGTCTGTAGTATCTTCTTTTGCAAAGTTGGGGTTTGATAAAGATATTTTAATATAGACTTAAGCATAATTGTTAAGAAAGAGGCTCTCAGAAAAAAAGTAAAACACACTCAAGAACAGGGTTGTAGGCTTTTCAAAGAAGAGTAAATCTTTCCTGAAAATGTAATAAATGAGTAGATTAAACATTTAAATATGGCTATACTTAAATAAGATGTTATATATTTTAATACCAGTGGGATAATGAAGGTGCTGTCTTGTAGGAGTGCCTATGAGACCCATGATTTCCGCCTAGCCACTCCTCTAGTTTTTGGTTCCATGGCACAGCAGTAGACCTCTAAACAAGACTCACAGAGAGGAGGCCCAAAGAGCACTGTGTCCAAGGCCTTCAGCTGTAGCTTCTGCCTGTGGCTCCGATCTGTCATCTTCAGTACAGTCCCTGTCATGGTGGTATTGGTTACAGCTAGCCTGTTAAGGGAAAAAATAAGGATCAGGTTTGAGACCACAAACAATACTCTGGTAGAAGAATTACCTATCTCTTTCAGGAATACATTCAGCTTTTGGTGACTGCTCTCCTCTGCACTCTAGAACATGGAGTCTCAACAAGTGAGGGGGTTTTTTGTTTGTTTGGTTGGTTGGGTTTTGTTGTTGTTACCTACATGCATGTCTGTGCACCAGATGGAGGCAATACTTACAGAGGCCAGAAGAGGGTAGGGTGTTTGATGCCCTGGAATTGGAGTTACAGATGGATGGGCCACCAAGTGGATGCTGGCAACTGAACCCAGGTCCTCTGGAAAAGCAGCAAGTCATCTTAACTGCTGCACCATATTTCCAACCAGTAACAAGAATTTGATCTCCCTCCATATCTACAACTTCCTTAGTGCTCTACCCTCTACGGACTAACAATCTGTGGCAATTCCCAAACTTAATTACATATTTTTATGCTTCTTTTTATTTCTTATTTCCTCTTCTTTTTCCCGTTGTTTTGTGTATGTATAATGTGTGGCATGCATGTGCCACAGCGTGCATGTACAAGTCTTAAGAATAACTTTCAGGAGTTCATACTCTCCTTCCACGCTGCTGTAAGGGGAGCTCACTTATTTCTTACACTGACGTCATGTAGTCTAACTAGTTCACGAGCTTCCAAGAAATTATCCTGTCTCCACCTCCCATTTCACTGTGAAGTGCTGGGATTACAGATATGCACCACCAAACCTTGGTTTTTTGTTTTTTTTTAAGGGTTCTGAGACTCAAATACAGAACAGGCTTATACAACAGGTGTTTTACCAGCTGAACATCTCACCAGTGAATTCTCTTGTGCTTCTGCTTCCAGAGATTATCTGGATTATTATATATTAGTCCCTAACTCTCATCACATGAAAATGTACACTCCTGTCCATTCCAGGTCAAAACATCATGTTCAATGATCTCTGGTTTTTAGGCCTTCTAACCCACTGCTATTATATATAAACCTGCTTATGAACAAACCTGAGTTAGTCCTATCAGCAAGTATCTGAGTAACTGCAATATAGTTTACTTCTAATAAGATTAACGTAACTTTATGACCTTTAACCGCACTGATAGGGCATACTTAATACTATACTACTCTGTACCATTGGTTATCTTTTCTGATACACAGTTTTATTTCCTCAGTGGAATAAAGGCTTCTGACGTCACAGTGTGTGGTTTCTACTTCTGTCTGAGCCTGAAGGAGTGGCAGCCACTTCCTCCTCTGAAGGAAGGGATCAAAGAGACTCAATAGACAGGTAATGAGATCTGGCTTCTGGTCCTAAGCTTTCTCACTTGTCTGACTACAACCTGCTTGCTTCCTCCCCTAAGATCTCAATTTCCCTTTGTGTACATTTTAATTTTGTGTCACAAGGTCTCTATGCATCCCTGGCTGTCCTGGAACTCATGTCAACCAGGCTGGCTTTCAACTCACAAAGATCCATCTGCTTCTACCTCTTGGGAGTATTAGGGTTAGAGATGTGCATAACCATACCTGGTATTCTATGTAATTCATGTAAAATGGGGTGCTTTACGAAAGCCTGGGGTTCTAAAGCTCCTATTAAGGTCACTTCTGCAAAATGGATTTTGTGTTATCACAAAACTTCCTACAAGTTAATTCTCAGCCACACCAATGAGTTACCCTGCCATCCACTTTTAAGCAAAGAGAAGGAAAAAGTGCCAGTATTTACTAACACTGCCTGATGGTGTTCTGATGTTTTACATGGACACCTCATTGAGCACTGAGTTCTCACAATAGATTTAATCAATAAATCAATTTTCTTTTTAACAAGTGTACTTATTTATTTGGGGAGGGGGCGTCATGCTATATGGTGCATGAGTGGAGTTCAGAGAACAACTTGTGGGAGTCAGTTTCCCCTTCCATCATGTGGGTCCCAGAGACTGAACCAAGTCATAAGGCTTAGGGGCAAGCATGCCTGGCATGTACTAAGCGCCCAATAAATAGAAGCCATTAGGATTATTCCCAGGCGTGATAAGAATTATCACAGAAGAGAACAGATACAAAGTGGCCTTCATGCTCTACAGCAATCACACAAAGACATGAGGAGAGACCCTACTGCAGGTGAAACCTCACAGGATTGTCCACAGCAACCTTAAGGCAGAGCCACTCCCAACGTGCTCCTTTCTCCCTCAAGAGAAAACTCCAGCCCAGTTCCTAACCTTGGCATGGCATGGCCAGTAAGTTGCAGCTTCCGGAAGGTCTCCTCATACTGAGGCAGCTCCACATACGTAATCAGCCACTGTATCACCTCATCCACGGTCCAGTTGTATACTGTGGAAAGACAAGAAAAAGCACTACTCCAAACATGTCCTTGCTTTAGCTACCCTTCCTTCTCCCTGTAGCTGTTTCCTGGCAGCTGCTGACAATGAAGGATGACAGCGTTGAAGGGATTTATGACTCTGAAGCTCTCTGAAGCAGTGTGCCTTGACTTGTACTTGCTGTTGTAGTCACACTGACCTTAACATTTACTATGTTTGTGCGCTTAATGTTCCCTTGTCTGAAAATGTCCCTAAGTCTGAAAGGAACAGGCACTATATGAATCTGCTCACATGAAACTCTAATACAATAAAACTATTAATGGATGGTTTCAGCCAGTACAGAGCAGGATAGAGTAAAAGCAGTGTATCTTGAATATGGTGATTATATAAATGATAACATCTACCAAAATTCATCAAAAAAATTTACATTTAAAATAAATATATTATGAAACATAGTGCCTCATGCCTATAATTCCAACATACAGGAAGCTGAGGCAAAATGATGGCCATGAACTTCAAGGCAGTCTGGGTAGACAGTGAGTATGAGGCTTGTCTAGACTAAATAGATAGACTCTATCTCAAAAAAAACAAAACAAACTAAAACAAAATATCCATATCTTCTTTATGTCTCAATAAACTTAAAGATATTTTTAAACTTAAGCATGGTGGAACACACCTATAATCCTAGCATTGTAAATATTGACACAGAAAGATCATGACTTATAGACCAACAATAGCTACATAGTGAGTTTGAGGCTACCTCTATCTCTAAACAAAATAAAATAACAGATGTATTTTAGATAGGGACTCACACACCCCAGGTTGGCCTTGCACTCAATATGCAGCTCAGGGCGACTGTGAACTTCTAATCCTCACCCTTCACCTCTCAAATGCTAGGACTTCAGGTAAGTACAACCACATCCAGTTTATTTGGTGGTGGGGTCAACTGAGCTATCCTAGGCCAAAATAATAACTTTCTAAATTGTAAATGTTAAGAGGACTGAGAACCACCATCCAATCTGACAAACTTCCATGATGGCCTACATAATGAATGCCAAGTTTTATAGAAGCTGGTTTCTAGTCCAAAAACTTATAGCATCACTGAAGCGCAAATTAGAGAGACGGACAGTGACTGGGGAGATGGCTCAGTGGTTAAGAGGACTCATTCTTGCAGAAGACCCAGATTGAATTCTCAGCACTCATGTGGCAGGTCACAACTGTCCATGGTTTCAGTTCCAGGATGTACAAGATACACAGATATACATGTGAACAAACCAGTCATTGAAATAAAGTAAATCTAAAGAAAAAAAATATAACACAGGTGAGTCATGTGGCAGGGCAGATTAATGGAAATGGGTTGAATTAAGATGCAAGAGATCGCTAGCAATGTGCCTGGGCCACAGGCCAAACAGCATAAAGTTAATATAAGCATCTGAGCCATTTTTTGAGGGGAAAGCAGCTATGGGTGGATCTGGACCGTGGAGCTAGTCTGGGCCAGAAACCCATTGTTACAATAAAGTCATAAAATAAAGAGAATAGCTACCAAGGTGTTTAGGGTCAGATGTGGTGAGGAGGCTGGGGTTGGCTCAGTAGTAAAATATCTCCCCAGAGTTCAATCCCTCTATATAAGAAAATACACAGAAAATAATATAAAAGACTACAAAAGGAAATACATATGAAAAGAGAGAAGTTTATCTGAAATAATTCATAGGTGTAGGAGTGCAAGGGACTTAATATATAATGATGCCACATGCCAAGAAAATCCAAAATCTAATTTGTCTAGAATACAAAACTATGAAGAGAGCTGATGGTCTGTAACCCCAATACTATGGAGGCTGAGGTCGGAAAATTATATCAATAAGGCCAGTCAGGACTACCTGGCATAGTAGATACCTGTAATCCCAGCACTGAAGAGACAGAAGCAAGAAAGATATTCAAGATCACCCTGGCTACACAGTAAACTCAAGGCCAACCTGGGCTACTTGAGACTCTATCTCGAAACAGCAAAATAAATAAAATTTTAAAATGGGAAGTGCAGAATTACGGACACTGTGGCAGAAGAAAGCAGAAGCGGTGACGTGATAGTCTCTGCTGTCATCAGGGACACCTACTAGTATTATCTCAGGATAGTCCACCTCAGGCAGCTCTAGTCAGTTAAGTGAAGTCCAGCCTTTTTCAAGACAGCAGTATTAACGTTCCCACTTCAGATATCTATTTTGCACTCAATATAGAGCCAGTTAGCTACTTCACAGCTGTTCTCTTATTTAAAGCTTCTGTGCAGAATCACACTCTCCAAGAGGTAGCCACCAGCTACCGATGGCTACTTAAATTAAAATTTCTTAAAACTGGATTAATAATTCAGTTCTTCAGTGGTACTAGTCATCCCTGAAATGTGGCTACCATGCTAGACATCACACATTGTACATTTCCTGTACTGTAGAAAGTTCGATTTTACAACACTGGTCAGTTTACTAGAAATAAGCTTCAACTTTACATCCTTATATTTTAGTTTGTGTAAGTAAAAGGAGGGGTGGGATATGGCTCAGCAGGTAAAGCAATGAGGACTTGAGTTTGTACCCCCAGAACCCACATAAAGGGCAGGTGGGCATGATGACCCACCTGTAATCCTAGCACCTGGAAGGCAGAGACAAGGAAAGCCGGCTACTGAATCAGTGAGCTCTGAATTTAAGTCAGAGACTTTAACTCAATACATACAGAGGTGAGTATTAAGGAGGGGATCCATTGTCAACATCTGCTCTCTATACACATGTGAATACATGTGCATGCACACCCACATACCCATGTGTGGTGGCTAGTTTTATGTTAACTTTACAGAAGCTAAAGTCATTTGGGAAAAGGAACCCTCAACTGAGAAAACGGTCCCACCAGAATGGCCTGTGGGCAAGCCTGAGGGGCATTTATTTATCTCCCAGGTAACTGAGTAGGAGGCCATGAGGAGATGTCAGCATATACACACAATATACACATACTCGCAAAAACAAGAGCAAAAAAAAAACCCCATAATTTGGCCCATCTAGATGAAAATACAGGCTCTCAACATTATTGACAAATAGTGTACACACACACACACACACACACACACACACACACACACACACACTTTTTGGGGGGAGAGAGGTTTCAAGATGGGGTTTCTTGGTGTGGCCTTGGTTGTCCTGGAACTAGCTCTGTAAACTAGACTGGCCTCGAACTCACACCTCTGCCTCCCAAGTGTTTGGGATTAAAGGTCACTACCACCCAGCAACAAATCGTATTTATAATTAGTGAAATATACTTATAACCAAAGACATCTGTCTGGAATTTTAGGACATAGTGAGATATACACGCACACATCCATCTTGGGGATGCTGAAGAGATGGCTCAGAGCAGTTGCTGTTCTTCCAGAGGACCTGAATTCAGATCCCAGAACCCATATCAGACAGCTCACAACTTCACAACTACCTGTGTCTCTACCACTAGGGGATCCAATGCCCTCTTTGTGTACTATACACACACGACATACATGCACATAGGAGTACACACAAAAACACAGAAACACACACACATGCTGGTAAAATGGCACAGTGAGTAAAAGCCTTGACATGCAAACCCTGAATTTGCTCTCTAGAGTCCATAGCAGAAGGAGATCCAACTCTCGATACTGGGCCTCTCACCTTCACAGTCACACAGTGACACACAGTCACACACACACACACATGCATACAGACATACAACAATAATAATATAATAATGTTGAAATATATAAAATGAGTATTTTAGCAAGAAAATCCAGATATCAAAGTAATTTTATATAAAATATAGTTTTTAAATTTTTAAATTATTTTATGTGTATGGGTATTTTACCTGCACGTATTTCTGTAACCTTGTGTGTTCAGTGACCTTGAAGTCCTGAAAGGAGTATCAGATCCCCTGAACCAGAGTTACACAAGGATGTGAGCCACCATATGGTTGCTGGAAATTGAACCCCTGTCCTCTGGAAGAGCAACCAGTGCTCCTAACTGCTGAGATATCTCTCCAGCCCCACAAACTGTGGAGGTCTTTTTTTTTTTTTTAATATTTATTTGTTATGTATACAGTGTTCTGCCTCCACGTATGCCTGCACACCAGAAGTGGGCGCCAGATCTCATTACAGAAGGTTGTGAGCCACCATGCAGCTGCTGGAAATTAACTCCGGACCTCTGGAAGAGCAGCCGTGCTCTTAACCTCTGATCCATCTCTTCAGCCCTCTTCAACAAAATGTGTTTTAAATCATAATTTTTAAACTTTTTTGTTGAGACAAGAGTCTTGGCTACCTGAAATCAGGCTGGCCTTGAATTTTACAGATCACAGAGGTCTGCGTACCTTTGTCTCCCAACTGCTGGAATTAAAGGTTTAGGCTATCATGTCTGGGAGCAGTTCAAGTTTAATACAATGTTGCCCTGTGGAAGGGACAAACCACCATGAACTGACCTCAGAGAGATTGCTATCAACACTATATGATCTCATAGAACTATGATGGTCAGAGGTCATTTTCCACCAAGAATCCATTTCCCCTTTCCTTAACAATAGTACTCGGATCTCTCTCTCTCTCTCTCTCTCTCTCTCTCTTTCCCCTCTTTGATAATATACTTTAGACCAGGCTAAATCTACCTCTAGGAATAGTACATGTAACCCTGCTTGTTAATGAAATAGGATATACAGAAACAAAATTCTAAGACTTTCTATTGATTCGTAGGGGGTAGAATTGCACGATGAGTCTGTTGGTATCCATGTGAACTTATGCTGAAGTGCAATATTAGTAATGATTACATATATAGCGACCATCACTTATATAGTAGTGTTTAATGATAGTGTTTAAGCATCTCTTTTTTTTTCTTCAAGATGGAGTTTCTCTATGTAGCTCCATCTGTTCTAGAACTTGCTCTGTAGACCAGGCTGACCTCAAATTCACAGAGATCCACCTGTGGCCTCGCTACTGTTGGTATGTGCCAGCCTGCCCAACTGCCACCTGTGCTTTATAAAGAGACCCTATCTTTAAAAGAAGCAAACAAAAAACTCAGATATTCCTCTGATAATAAGCCTACCCATACCCATGGTTGTCTTCTATCAATCTCACTTAGACTGCTGAGGTTGGCAATTTGGAATATGTCCCCTTCATTCACCTGCTTCCACTAAAATATGACTACAAGAAGACAACCCGAAGGAGATGGTGAACAACTACAAAAAAAGTTGAAGGCAAAACTGATTCTATCTCAATGCCCTCAGAAGGTCCTGGACCACAGTATAAAAAGTCTAATGCAGAGACACAGGAGGTTACAGGAAATGGTGTCAGGAAGAGAAATGAGGCAGGTATACGGAACGTGCTCTAAGACTGCTCCTAGAAGACAAGATGACACAGACTTACACAAAGAGTTTCTAGTCACTGCTAGTTAAACGCTTAGTTCCCAGTCAAGAACACATTGGAAGAAAAGAAAAATTAATTTCCAAGAGATACATTCAAACCCCAAGATTTGAAAAGAATAATGGAGTTGGTATTAAGAAAAATACCAAGGAAAGAAAAATGAATTTGCTATTATTACTGAAAATGAAAATATGTCCTAACACATTACCAATGTAGTCATTTTCTATGGTCTGGAATGTCTAGTAATGAAGGGATAGGTCAGTGATAGACATGAGGCAGATAGACAAGTGTCAGCCTGTAAAGTGGAGAAAACAACACAGTCCTGTAATTGTGCCAAGGGATCTTGGCCTCGTCCAACACAAAGAAGTCTTTCTGCTTGGCATGTAGAGTGGAAGGAAGGCATCATTTTTGTTGGTAGAAAAGCCTGAGGCCAGCGGTGCTTCAAGGGCCTTTTGTCTACTAAGAAGACGCCTTAACACAAGCCTGGGCATAGATTCCTGGCATATTCTAATCAGCACCCTTCACAGACCTGGAGACAAGCAAGAGTCACTCTAGACCAGTGGTTCTCAGCCTCTGAGTCAGTGACATTTGGATGGGGTTATCTTTGCTGGAGGGACTGCTTACTGCAGGACATTTGACAATATCTAGCATGTGCCCACTGCTGGCTGTTAAAATAAAAACATCTATCTTCAGGTACTGCTAAGTTTGTCTCTAGAAAGGCAAAACTGAGAACCATTGCTGTAATGAAACATAGGTTCTCTAAGGACGGCTTCTGACCAATCACTCCCTATACAGCTCAGCCACAGGGAAAGGAGATAATGGCGGCGGCATCATGCCAGGCCTCAAAGCAATGTTTTGTTTGTTTGTTTTTAGTTCTGTGTATTATTCAGTTACCTAGGCAGCAGCCTCATCTAGGCAGGACGTGCCAGCATGGTGTCATCCACCCAAAGTATTGCAGTCTGAACAACGTAAGCCATGATGAGCTGTATCTGTATCTCAGATAGCAGCAGTCTCACTGAAGTACTACGTCCTCTTACCGTAAGATTCAAGTGCCTTAAAGCTAAGGCTTGTTCTACTTTTTCATTCCATTTTGTTGTGGTGGTTAGTGTCTTTGTTTTGTTTGAGGTGGGATCACATATAGGCAATATCGGTCCTCATACTTGCTATCAAGCAAAAGATGACTTTGAATTCCACTTCTGCTTTGAAAATGATAGGATTACAGGCATGCACCACGAGGCTCAGACTGTATTCTCGATTCAAAAGAGAAAATTAATTAACTCTGGGCCAAGCAAGAAAGAAGGCCACAGCAAGAATAGAGTGCTCAGTGTCAATAGAGAATATAGAATTCAGCAGGAAGAACTTATAAGAGATGAGACATAAATTATAGATGACTGGCATATCCAAAACCCAGGAGGACACTAGAGCAAGAGATAGTCTCCTCAGACCACACACCTCACAAACCTGTCTGTGTGCTTCCTAGAATATCAACGATACCATAGGCGAAATGATGAGCAATGCTACATAGAACAAAAAAGGCCAAACTCTAGAGGTCTGATGATAACTCTCTAAGAAGATATACTTGCAGAGCTACTGGGAGTCATTTTTTGTTAAATATTTAGCCACTAGTAGGTTTTCATGTTCCAGTAGATGGCCCCAACCCGTATAGTCCATATAAGCAGCAAGAAATGGACTTAGTGAGTTATTAAAAAAAAACAAAAACAAAACGTGAAGTTGAAAAACTGAGTGTTGGGAGGGGACAGGAGAACCGGGGAGGAGAACTAGATGAGATCATTATGCACATATAAAGTTCTCAAAAATAATAAAAAGTTTTAAGAGCGAGAGAAAAAAACAGAGACAAAGCTCGGTCATCTCCACTCTTTTTCTTTGTTTTGCAGTATGTTGGGTTGTCTGGCTGATTTTGTTTTTTTGTACTAACTTCCAGTCTACTGTGTAGTCAAGCTGAGCCTTGGCCTCCTGACCCTCCACTCTCATCTCCTAAGTGCTGGGATTAAAGCTTGGCCTTGAAGGATTTGCATTATAAAATAGAATACAAATTTGAAGCTAAAGACCTTTCCATCTTATCTGCCATGAACTAATTGGGATAAATTAATTAACTGATGTGAGCATCAACTTCCCTTTCTGCAAAATATTCATTGTTACTCACTAAACATTTATTTTGTACTCTTCCGAGCTAGGCACTGGAAACAGAGCAGTAATAAGAAGGAAATTTCTATGTACTGTCTGCAGTTTACAATCTAGGAATATTTATCAATAGTAATTGCTTGTACATACATTCATTTTTTAAAAAGGAGCTCACTGGCTGGAGAACTGGCTCCATAGTTAAGGGAACTTATTGTTATTACAGAGCACCCTGGTTCAGTTTGCACACTCATATCAGGGGGCTCACAATTACAACTCCAGTTATACACATGTAGTATACTTAGACTCATGCAGACACACATACCATACTAAGAAAATAAGCAAGTAAGTAATGTAATGAAGTAAATAAACGAATGAATAAATATTCCTTCTTAAAAAGAGTGATCAGAATTTGGGTAGATAGAAATTCAGATCCACCAAAGAAAGAAATACAAAGAGCAAGACACAGAACTACAAAGTGTGGGTCATGCACAGAGAACAGACTCCAGTTTGTCTGGAGTTCAAGGTCATGCATAAAGACAAGGAAAAAGAGAAACCACTGAAGCCAAATGATAAGTTCTTGAAAGCAGGTTGCTTCCAACTCAAGGATAAGTCACGGGGTAATTATTAAACACCCCCTACTTGCTAGATCACACTTCAGGACCTAGAAATACAGCAGAATACAAAAGTCACAGACATCCTGGTTCTGAGGATTCTGGAAAAACAGGCCATCTAAACGGAGCCTGTGAGATGGTTCAGTGAATAGACACTCAAAAAGCACCTGCTATAAAGTCCAACAGCCTGAGCTTCAATCCCTGGACCTAAAAAGTGAAAGGAGAAAAGCAACTACTGAAAATTGTCCTCTGACCCCCCCACAGACACACACACAGACATAGACAAACACACAGACACACATACACACAGACACACACATAGACAAACACACACACACAGACACACACACACACAGAGACACATACACAGAGAGACACACATAGACACACACAGAGACACACATACACACACAGACACACACATACACAGACACATACACAGAGAGACACACACAGACACACACACAGACACAGGCACACATACACACAGAAATACATACACACCATACACACACACACATATATATCACACACACAGTCGCTATTGTTACCCATGCCTTTAATCCTAGCAGGGCAGGTAGATCTCTGTGAGCTCTCAGTTAGTCTGGTCTACGTAGCAAATTCCAAGCTAGCCTGGGTTACAGGATAAAACCGTGTCTTAAAAATAAATAACATAACAAATGAACCAAGAAACATGTCAAGCAGTAATAAGTACAATTAAAAAATTAGAGAATAAAAGCACAGAAAAACGGTGGGTTTTGTTGTTGCTGTTTAAAGAATTAACAGCCTGCTCTGGTGAGGTGACATTTGAGTAGGAAATGAAGCTGTGGGTCAAGGGCACATCATCAGAAGGAACAGCAGGCCTCACTCCCAGCACTTCAGTGGTAGCTATCCTCCAGAGATGCGCCAAGGCAGACCTGGGCCTCCGCCAATCTTCTGTCTTGCCAGGAAAAGAATAAGCAATAAGTAATGAGCTCCTGAGTCAGTTTCTCTTTCCTACAATGGACTCGTGGCACCTCTAAATGAAGCCTTCATCTACTTCTGTGGTTTCAAACCCACATCCTAAGAGAACTGTGCATATCTACTAAAAAAGTTGCCAAAACCTTTGGGTCTCCTTCATACAGCTATTGGTGATTAGCTGATCACTTGGTCGGCCTCAGTCAGTCATTTGGTCCATCAGTCAAATATGGCCCAGCAGTTAACAAATGTAGGCTTTGTAATCTTGAACCAAACATCACTGACTAAATGTAAGATCGTGAACAAGCTACTCAAAGTCTCTTGGTCTCATTTTTGTTACTTATAAATTCGCCTACTATGGTGGTACACGTGGGAGGTATTTGAGACCAGCCTCAGCTACGTATTCACTATTCTTATCACCACTCATTTATTCACTCATTCATCAAGCTTTTAGTAGTTCCTGCAGAAGGTACTCGAGTATGTTACCAGCACAGAGATAAACTTCATAAGTAAAAGCTGTCTCAGAAAGAAGAAGAAACAAAGAAGTGTAACGGTGTGCTAAATGCTCTCTTTGAGAGATCAGAGGCTCAGAGAAAGACATGGAACTAATCCACAGAAACAGCCTACAAGGCTTAATGCAGGCTAACTTAAAAAATAATTGAAGAAGAGACAGTCCAATGATGAAGGGCACTGGCTGCTTTTCTAGAGGAATTAGGTTCATTCTCAGCACCCACATGGCAGCTCACAACCTGCTCTAACTCCAAGGCATGGTGCACAGCCATAAGCAAGTACAGCACCCAATCACATAATAATAATTGTAAAGTTAATTCAACAACAGCTGTGTTTTCTTATCTACTCTAAATATGAGTAAATCATAGCAGCTACAAAAACTTCCCAAAGTGGCTCCTCCTAAAGATGGGATGTGGCTGAGAACGGGGTTGCCTGAGAGGTTCCCTTCCTACTGCCACTACCTGGGAATCTTGGTTTCCTGGTGTGATGTCAATATCAAATCCTGAATCATCACTGTAAAAAATAATCTGCACCCAACCCACTAGGTTACTGTGTGAAGCTCTGGTCTATTAAAGCCCATAAGGACATACTATAAAGGCCATATGCTGAGCTACACCAAAGTCCAGGGCACAGCAGGTCAGAGAAATACTGGCATTGTGGCCACACAACAGCAGAACAACTTTGGAACCTTGAAATGTGAAACTGTAAGAGACCAGTGGTGGAGACAAACTTGACTCTTTCCTAGTCTGGGCTGAGGACAGTATTAAGTGTTAGAAAATGGGATTGTAAAAGATGCTGACCTCAAGCAAACTGACAGGAAGACAGGCAGGGAGCAGACTGTAATTAGTACGCTAAGGGTAGTGATGAGACAACCGTAAGAGGCTACAAAAGAAAAAGAGACAGAAAGAGATACACTAAACTATAACAGGAAAACAAAAAAGCAACCCCACACCTAAAAGTTGTAGAACGTGTAGGTGTAGCCTAGTGGAACGAAGTGTAGTCATTTGTGACACATCGGTATTAGAAGCCCAAATCATTTAATCACACTCTCTCTCTTTGCTTCCCAGGCATCGTGAAATAAAGTTTCCCCTGCCATGCACTCTCTGCCCGAATGTTCTGCCTTACCACCTACAAAAGGTAATGAGGTTTTTAAAATTGAGAGCTGGATAAAAGATTTCTCCCTTTTGGGGAAAAGAGTTACATTAACACCAAAACAAATTTAAAATGTCATTTCATAAATGTCAATTAATCAAGAAGACATAATAACTATAAATCTTTATGAACCCAACTACAGAGATTCAAAATATATGAAGCAAAGACTACAAAATGAAACAAGCAAAGCCATACTTACAGCCAGAAACATATGTGTTCCTTTCTCAGTGAATGACAGACAGGCAGCAAGGAAAATCAGCAAGGTTAAGCAGACTTAACACTATCAAGCAATGACTTGGTTGGTGCTTATATACTTACTATCCAATAGGATATTGGTGCCGATGAGTGTGTGCACATGGAACAGACTATATGTTGGGACATAAAAAAAATGTATAAAACTGTAAAGATTTCAACTGGATGTGATGGTATGCGAGTGTAATGTAAGCACTAGGGAAATAGAGGCAGGAGATTCATGAGTTTGAGAGCCCTGGATATACAGCAAGTTCATGGCTAGATCACACCTGTCATCACAAAACAAGGCAGAGACAAGGCAAGGACTGCTACAAATTTTTGTGGCCAGTCTATAATATATGGTGAATTCTGAGCCATCATTGAGGGTGGAGAACGACCGAGGAACACTCACAGTGTCTGTCTTAGGCCGCTACACACTGCATACGTGCTCACATGTATGCACTCATACACATGCAAACATGCACAGTCATCATTACAAAGACGTGTGAAAAAAGGATGGAGAAGAGAAGGCTCACATCAGTGCTTCCAGTCACAGGGCACGGTAATTCTTTCCTGCAATCCCAGCACTTGCTCAGGAGGCAGAGATAGAAGCATCAGGAGTTCAAGGTTCATCATAGCTACATGGCAGTTTAAGGCAAGCCTGAACTACATAAGACGCTACTTAAAAAAACAGGGCTAAGATAAAAGATACTCCACCAAAAAAGATATACAAATGGCAACTTATATGCATGAGAAGATGCTTAGTATCATTAATTATTAAGCAAACTACAAACTAACACCAAAATAAGACACTACTACACTATGCTAAAAATTTAACAGACTGATTCCAACAAATATTTACAAGGTGATGGGGGAGCTCAGAGTCTCATCACTACTAATGGGAATATGCAACATCACAGCTACTTTAGAAAGCACTATTTCTTGATACCTACCATATGATCTAGTCATTCCATCCTAGGTATTTTCATAAGACAAAGAAAATACATGTGGCTCATATTTGAATCATCACTGCAGCTTTACTTATAATAAATAGGAAATAGATGTAGCTCAAATGTCTTAACAAGAGATAAATGAATAAAAACAATTGAAGTAGATCTCTTCAATGTGTTAATACTCCGGAATAGAAAAGATGAGCTATTTATACATGTAAAATGTGGATCCCAAAATAATTATGTCAAAACAAAAAGAATAAATTCTAAAGGATGTATGTTATATAATTTAAATAAAACTCTAGGAAATGTGAGCTACACTTGGCAGCAGATAGTTCAGTAGAGACCTAGGGAAGGAGAGACTGGAGAGGACATTACATGATGAACGTCATCTTTACTGTGCAGTGGCTTCACAACTGTACGCACATGCCAAAACACAGAATACAATTTACAGTTGATGCCAATTCCACCTCAGTAACTCACATGAGAAAGCAGCTAGAATCAATCCATGATGGCAGCGCAGGAGATGTACATAAGACATCAGAGAGGAAGACACCTAGGTGTGGTGGCAGAGAGGGATGTACAGTTTCTCTATTATGTGGGAGTGGAAGTAAGACTGTCTTCTCGTACATATTTAAAATAAAACAAAAAATGACTGTGTCTAATATAAGATTACAGCATGGTTGAGAATTTTGGTGCAATTATCAGAAAGATTATCTAGGTGTTTTAGAAAAACAGCTTAGTGGTAGGTTAACAAGCTTGGCATGTGTGAGGGCCTGGAGTTGAGCTCCAGCACTTGAAAACAGCATGGTCCTGTGGGAGAGCCATTGCAAGCACCCAGTGCCACATGCTTGTAATCCCAGGATTTGGGAGACAGAAAAGCAGGAGGATTAAAAGTTCAAAGTTAACTTTGGCCACTTGAGGTCCAGCCTTAAGAAAGAAAAGGAAGGAGGGAATGAATGAATGTTCTTTTTCTCTCAAAGCGTGGCAACAACAGAAGGGAGAGGAGAAGGATGCTGCAGAAGCGACAGTGATGTGCGGGCACCTGGGAATTCCCCAGTCAGAAGGGAGAGCAGACTCCTCACGATCTGTGATCTTAAGCTGTGATACCTAAAGTAACGCCAGACAGTTAGGGAAATAATTGTACTACACTGGTCCACTCTTCGCCTCACTTTCCACATCTGAAAATAAAGATAACACATAACCATAGGAACTACACCTAAGGTGACTGTGAGACATGAATGATCATAAGAAAAATACACAGAATAGTGCTTAGCACCTGTGAAGTACTATGAAAGTATCAGAGTTGTTTCTGAGTTTGCTGTTGGTTGTTTTTATTATTAAAACCATAGCTGTTTCATGTAAGATTAGCAAACTTTTCTACTAAAGTCTAAATGACACAGGAACAAAGAGAAGGACAGCCAACACTGGTTTGCAGCATGAGTCAGAACATAACAACAACAATCATACAGGAAAGAACGACATTAGACTGCTACTTTTCTAGACATAAATGACTAAAGCTGATATCTACACCAGTTAGCTACACACAGGCCAGCCAATACTCATGTTCTTTGTAGCTTTGGAAACTGTCCCTCTAGAAAGACAGGGGCCTTTTTATAAAAGGTTCCTCTCTTAGTCTGTCAACCTACATGGTAGACCAACCCTTAAAAGGTACATGTATATGACTTCTCAGCAGTGAGGCACTGCTGTACATTACAGTCTTACTGCCAAGGGGAAAATGAGTCCCGACCCCTTCTAAAAAACTTACTTCATTGTCTTCAATGTTCCTGTAATTTGAAATACACTGGAAGTGTTCCAGATAGCTGCAAAGTCCAGAAACAAAGTTCTTACCAGAAAACGGTGGGGCTGTTTTCTAGTGTCATGACTCAAGCCTCTGTCTCTGCTTTCCTTAAGTCTCTTTCCTTCCTCAGTCACTTTTCTTTGAGCTTACAGAACAGGCCAAGAATGTGTTCCTTGCCTCTTGTATTCTAAATTTGTATTTATAAAATCTACTCCTAAAAACTAGGCTTCTTATCATCGTGTTATTAGAGAAGAAAATCAAAATTAAACAGACTAGTGGAAGATTTTTCCTGGCAATGCTAAGATAACTCCAAAGCTCATGTCCTTGCTTCAGACCTCATCAGTAGACAGCCTGAGTTTCTCAGGAGCTATAAAAACATACGACCAGGGTTTAGGGGTCAGGGGTAGGGCCTTAGCTTCTAAAGACTTCCAGGACTTTCGCCTTCATGTTTCTTTACATGGTTCCACTAAACTGATAAAACACTTAGGTAGCAGCAACTCCCTTTCCACCCCACTGAAAAAATTAGGGTTAGAGTCCATCTTCTGCTGCAGATTCAAAAAAATCTAATGGTCTTTACCTATATACACATGTTCCTTCTGAGATCTAAAATTCTACAGTCATAGGTAAGAATTTAAATAAAAATAAAGAAGCCCCCTTCTACTAAAAGTAGTATTTTCTCCCAACAGATGACAAGGAAATGCATTGGTGTACAAGGATCAGAAGATTTACATCTAGTCCTGGCTCTCCTAAATGCATAACAGTGAAAAGACAATTTTGTAAGCCTAGTTCTAAGTTTCCTTTATCTAAAAGCCAGGAAAACACTGGCAAGTGCCTATAGCCCCAGCTGCTTAAAAGACTAGAGAGGATCTAAGAGTCTGAGGCCAGCACGGGCAACACAGGGACAGTATCAAAATTCTGAACCCTGGGCCAACCAAGTTTCTTTATCCTTCCTTCCTTCCTTCCTTCCTTCCTTCCTTCCTTCCTTCCTTCCTTCCTTCCTTCCTTCCCTCTCTCCCCCCTTCCTTCCTTCCTCCCCCCTTCCTTCTTTCCTCCCTCCCTCCCCCCTCCTTCCTCTTTATTTTATATGTATGAGTGCTCCAGCTGCATGTTTGACTACACACTAGAAGAAGGCGCCAGATCCCATTATTGATGGTTGTGAGCCAGCATGTGGTTGCTGGAAATTAAATTTGGTGCCTCTGCAAGATCTACCAGTGCTCTTAACTGCTGAGCCATATCTCTAGCCCATTTAACCTTTCTTAACACCTTGTACTATTCAGGGTTTTTTGCTTTGTTTTGTTTTTGTCAACTTCAAACAAGCTAAGATTGTCTAGAGAGAAGGAACCTCAAAGGAGGAAAGGTCTCCATAAAATCAGCCTGTAAGGCAGTTTGTGAGACATTTTTTAAAATTAATGTTTGATGAGGAAAAGCACAGGTGGCCAGTGGTGGTGCCTCCGCAGGACAGATGGTCCTTAATGGTAAAGAAGAGCCGGCTGAACAAGCTATAAAAGACAAGCCAGTAAGCAACACTCCTTTATGGTCTCTGCTTCAGTTCCTGCCTCAATGTTCTGCCTTGAGTTTCTGCCCAGTTTTTGTGATCTCCTTATAATGGACTGTAAGCTATAAGCCAAATAAACCCTTTCCTCACTAGGTTTTGGCCACAGCAAAGAAAAGTAAACTAGGACACATCTGTTCTATAAGACCTTGGGAAAAGACTGTTCCCCCCAATATCTATCTATCTACCTACCTACCTACCTACCTACCTACCTACCTACCTACCTATCTATCTATCTACCGAACATCTATTTTAGCAACCGGGTTCCATAGATCCAAGGCTGACCTTGAACTTAGTGAGGATCATCTTGAACTTCTGATCCTCTTGCTTCCACTCCCCAAGAGCTGAGATTATATATATGAACCACCACAGCTGGTTCATCCAGTGTTGGAAGCAAACTTGGGTTTTGTGCATGTAAAGCAAGCTGTCTACCAACTGAACTACATGCCAAGTCTTTGCTTCCAATCTTGTTGAGATCCAGGGACATTCTAGCCACAGAGATAAATGGTGAGGAAGCTAAAGACCTGTTATTTCTTCCCCATTGAGTCTCATAAAATTAAACATACTCTTTCACTCAGAATTCTGAATAAAATGCTCCAGAGCAAGGGAAAAACAAGGCAGTCATAATTTAGGACCTTTATTATTAGAAAGATCTAAAGTTTTCCACTGATAAATTCAGTATGAATTAGTAATGTGACCACCAAGGGCACTAGCATTTAATCAGGCAGAGGAACACATGCCCAGGGTTCAGAGCTCAGAAGTTGGCAATGCAATTCAGCTCTGTATCAATCAAACCACATTTGGGAGTCTGTGCTTAATTTGAGGATCTAAGAAAGGTATTATGAAAATGTTTATAAAAAGGAAATTTAGATCAGAAAGAGGCTAAAAAATTGTTTTCTCCAAAGATGAAGGACTATTAAAGTTTGGGGGGGGGCAGATTCAGAAATGGACCAATCTTTACTGCTACTCAACCTTTGAATCATCTGGACTCAGAGGATGTGGGACTGGGCAGGGCATTCAGAACAGACTGCCTCAGGAGAACACAAACTCCTTATCTCTGGAGTAGATTCTATGGGGATCATGTGAGGACAGAAATTTGAATTAGGCTGGAAACTAAGCCATCCTGATGGAGGACAACTTCAAATCCCCTTTCCAGCATAATGACCACAACTCAGTCTAATTACATGACTGTATATAGAATGACTTCAGTAATTCACATCTTGTTAAGTATTTTTTCTTCATGTCCTTTTAAGGTCAGGTATGTACTCATCTCCCTTCTCTAAACCAGGCTGTCCATTACCTTCTGACGACTTCCATGCCTTCCACAGGTCCTCCACACTTATAAGCTTATCCTCACCGTGGAAGGTGCTGTGTTTCACTGTTGGATCATGGTAATTGAGGTCTTCCCTTAGGAACTGCAAGAGAAAAGGAGGAGATACTTGTGAACCAGCCCATCAAGTTCTCCACATAAGTTTTCTGTCTCCAGCTATACATATTCCCGATGCATTACTTAGGAACCCAGTCATGTATGCTTCTTTTTTGTAACTTTATTTTTATTTATTCTGTGTGTCTTTCACATCACGCCTCCTGAACCCAGTCATCTCCTTCCCTCCCAAAACAAAACAAAATAAAATTTAAGAGAAAAAGAAAGGAAAAATCTTGTCATGGGAGTTGTGGTGTGACACAGTGAGGCATGAAATAAACCCCTCTATCCATACATTTTACATGCAGGAACTGTGTGAATGTCTCCATCGCCAAAGAGAACATTTTTTTTTTTTTTGCTTTGCTGTACATTTTATACGAAAAAAAATATGTTATATATATTTTTTTAATGATAGGAAGATTGACAGTGAATTCAATTAGCTATAAAAGGGAACAAAGAAGATTTAACATTTTAAAAAAAATATTCAGTATGCTTGTGCATCCATGTACATATGGGTACGTACATGTGTTTGCAGAAGTCAGAGGCCAACATTCACCTTACCTTGGAGACAGAGTCTCTCACTGAACCTGGAAATCATCAATAGGACTAGGCGGACTGGCTAGCAGGCCCCACACCCTGGAAGTTCACATATGTGCTGCAGTGCTCAACTTTTATATGGATGCTGGGGATCAGTCCTCACATTTGTATGGTAGGCACTTTACCAACAGAGATATGTTCCTTGTAGCTCCAATTCTTTAGTTTGTTTTTGAACAAAGTCTCAAGTAGCCCAGGCTAGCCTGGAACTTGCTATAAAGCTGAGGATGGCTTTGAACTCTTTTTGTAAATTTCTTTACCTTTATTTTAAATTATGTGAAGAGAGGAATAAGAAAGAGAAAGTGGATGAAATAAAGAGGAAAGGAAGGCAACCCAGCCCCAACCAACAACTCTATCTACTTAAATAGAGAGGAGAATGAGGGATAACACGGCAGCACACCCCTTTATCCCAGCACTTGGGAGGCAGAGACAGGTGGGTTTCTGAATTCAAGGCCAGCCAGGTCTACAGAATCAGTTCCAGGATGGCCAGGGCTGTTACACAGAGAAGTTCTGCATCAGAAAAACAAAGAGAAAAAAGAAAAGAAAAATGGGAATTGATAAAATTTTATGTAAACTGTTCCATTCCAAATGCATTTTTAAAATTTACACCTGTGTGTGTATTTGTGCACATGAGAACCCAGAGGAATCAGATGCTCTGGAGCTGGACAACTCAGGTCCTCTGGAAGAGCAATATGTGCCCTTAACAACAATCTCTACAGTCTGAAATGCAGCAGGTAATAAAGATGACTTTCTTCATATTTTGCTTAAAATTGAGGAAAGTATCAATTTCCCATATCTAAGTGGAAAGGGAACCTGGAGTTGGTAATTAAGAAGCTAATGAAGGGCTCAAGCCTCATCCTCCGGGCCCCACTTCTGGGTTCACATGCATGTGCAACAAGATGGCAGGGCCCCTTCTGACGAGCATGTGCTCCATCACTCATGTTACTCAGGCACGACACTCTCAGTCTCACAGAGGCATGGAGTTTAGTGGTTCCTTGTGTACACTAAAGCATTTCTAAGCTTTAAAGCATCACACAAAAGAAGGTAAAATACAGAAAACAGAAACATCTTGACCAAAGATGACCTTTTATGGCCCCACAGCTCCAGTGTGTATTTCTATCAGAGTTGTTATGTATCTATTTCCCTTTAAAACCATACGTCCCCTGGAAGAAGCTCCCGGTGATCCAGCTATAAACAGAAACATACAAGAATGTTTTTCTTTAGCCAGGTATAATAATGCATACCTGTATTCCCAGTACTTGAGAGGTGGAAGAAGAGGATCAGATATTCAAGGTTACACTTGGCTACATATCTAAGTCTGAGACCATCCTGGGATATACATGAGCCTGCCTTTTCAAAATATTTTTTTTTCCTTTTCTTTCTTCATTTTGCTTTGAAATAGGTTCCATTGTGCCTACCTGCCTAGCCTAGAACTCGGTATGTGATCTTTTGGCTAAGATCAAGTATATTATCAATATGTAGACAAGGCTGGTCTCAAACTTGCAACAATTCTCCTGCCTTTGCCTCTTGCAAGCTAGGATTACAAATATACACTACAATAGTAGATAAGAATGGTATATTAAACTAGAACTCCAATTCCCACTATATTTTAGATAAGCATTAACCATACTTTAAATATTGTCATATCCAGCAAATAGCTGAAGTCTTAACTAGAACAATGTTAAAAAGCAACAACAAAATCAGGTTGCTTTTTGGCTCTCAAAACAAGGATTTACTGTTTCAAGCTCAGAACAAGGAGCTCCTCTCTCAAGAAGGTCCAAGGAGGTGCCTTAGAAGTTTGTCTTACCATGGGGAATGTAGCATTGGCTAGAATGACAGCTCAGTAGCTCACCCAAGCGCCAAAGCACCAGCTGTCACTAGGTATATTTAGATCTATGAGCTCAGAAAAGTGCTCTTCCATGAGATAGCACAAAGCTGATCCCCAGAAGTAGTCAAGTCCTGTGGGTGGCAGCGAGAAGGGAAATAAAGCTCTAGATTTCCTCAGCACAGGCCAGCTAGCCTCCTCAGAGGACAGGACTTAAAGCCAGAAGAGCTGCACATGTTCAGGTGCAGGGATCTAAGCCGCTCTCCAGGGATATAGTACCACTGCCTCCTTCCTCTACTATTCAACTTGACCCCCACTGCATGTCTCCTCCCCCAAAACATTAAAAATCCATGTTTCTCAAATCTTCTTTGTGTCTTAAGCATCTAGTGATGATTCCCTTTTTTTTGTTTCTGTTATTTGTATTTTGAGGTTACCCTTAAACTCCTGACCCTCTGGCCTCCCCCTCTAAGTGCTGAGATCACAGGCATGCACCACCACACCTAGTTTGTTGTTTTGCTTTTCAATGCAGGGATTTGGTATGCAATGCAGGTTAGTCACAAACACATGACCTGTTTCAGCATCCTCTGTACTGAAATTACAAAAGTGTTTTATCTGTGCATAGTTTCAGGTGTTACCTACACCAAGTACTAGGAGAGGAATGTTTCAGAGGTGAAATAACTGTCCTCAGTGGCATTCACTAGGTGTTGTTAAAAGGTTAGGAGAGGATAGTCATTTTGTACAGTGGTGCACAAATACAGTATCAATACTTGTTGGGAGGCCCTGCTCGTCAGAGGTTACAGTCTACCATAGTTTAGCAACTCTCCCCAGGCTCAGCACAATATGAAGGACTCCCTCCCCCAATCCAGTGAGGGCTTCCTGCTCTCTACCTAGCCTTATCTGGAAGATGTCTATAGGCCCAGATGCCTGACTAATCTCAAGGATGACCCTTGACACAATTCCCTGTTAACTCTCTTCCCCTGTTGCCCACATGGTAATTAAGTAGCATGCTTTGGCCATTTTCATAGGACTGTGCTGCCACTGGTCCAACTATATGATAGAAGTGAGCCTGCTAATGCAAATTATAGTTTGTCCCAGCTACCACCCCAATCCTATATATCCCTTATATTCGGGAATAAAGTTGAGTTGTCTCACTGAAGCTGTGTCCCAGAAGTCTATTTCTGCCATGCTAACAAGCTGTCCAAGGCTCTCTGTTATGGCTTCTGTCCCTTTGTCCTTATGGACTGGTAGCCAATGGACCATTAGAAAAAAAGCCCCCCCCCCCCCCCCCCCGTGGTAAATACACGTGTGTGTGTGTGTGTGTGTGTGTGTGTGTGTGTGTGTGTGTGTGTGTGTGTGTGTGTGTGTGTGTGTTTGTGTGTGTGTGTATAAAATCTCAATACTCGGAATCTCAGGATCGGCAGTTCAAGGTCATCCTAGGCTACATAAGACCCTGCTTCAAAACAAAACAAAAACCACTAGAATGGCCTGTATGAAATATAAATCTAACTAGACCCGTTCCTCTACTTAAAAATCCCAAGGCTCCTCATTACCTACAAGATAAAGCACTGGAGCTTCTGAAAATGTGGCCTAGTCTTACTTTCCAGTGACATTCCTTCATATTCTCCCTCCCTGCCAGACCAAGGGGTCGTGATACTAAAGCTATAATAAGCCAAATCCAGTTAACAATCTTTTTATTTACATATAATTTTTTTCATTTGGGGCTTGTTTTAGTATGTGTCCTAAGATGGCCTCAAATACATTATATAGCCAAGGATAATCTTCAATTTCTAGTCCTCCTGATTCTACCTCCAGAGTGTTGAGATTACAAGCATTTACCATCACCATGCTCAGTACATGTAATGCTGGGGATCAAGCCCAGGGTTTATGCATACTAGCCAAGCATGCCTCTAAAAGATGAGCCACACCCCCAGCCCCACTATGTAAAACTTTACTGAAATACAGCACTGTTAATTCATTGACACAGTACCTATAGCTAATTTCATACTACAGAAGTAGAACTGAAACCAGGTGGGTTGGTAAGAGCCTTTAATCTCAGCACTCAGGAGCAGAGGCAGGCAGATCTCTGAGTTCAAGGTCAGCCTGGTCTACATAGCAAGTTTTAGAATAGCAGGACTGCATAGTAAGACAATATCTTTAAAAAAAAAAAAACTGAGCAATTATGGCTAGTAAACCTAAAACATTTACTTTCTAGCTGTTTCCAGAAAAGGCAACTAATCCCACTCTAGAAATATCAAGGCATTTCAGACCCTTGAGCAAATCATGTACTTTTATAACTCAAAGCCTTTCTACAACATGTTCCACATGAAATTCGTTATGCCTATTAAAACATTGTGCCTGTTAAAGTCACCACCTCTATGTAGTTTTCACACTTCTAAGTAAGTTAATTGAATGTCCCTTAGTTATTTATTCCCTCAGTTCTTGTGAACACGTTTATGACAGTCTCCCACAATACTATAATTACTACTAGCTTCTTCCTACTCTTCTTAAGCAATTCAAAAATAAAGATTATATCTATCATTTATCTTTTTATTCACTTACTTACCTTACAAATTCCCTAGAAAACCTAAATGAGTAACAAATTTAGCTCCCTAAACCCATCTACAAGTATAAGCCCTGGCACAGAGCAAGGTATACAGTTACTAAATAACTGGAAAGACTGTCTCTTATTTAAGTTTATCCTACAACACACAGAATACTGGACAGATGTCCTGGTCATTAAGAGAATTATACTGGCTGGAATTCAAGTTAGATCTTGCTTCTAAAGCTGGTTGCCTAGGTTTGAATTGTGGGTCTACCACTTACTTTCAATCCATCATGTACATAACCTGTAAAATAGAGGTAACAATAATACCCTCATATATAAACCATTTACTGGTAAATGATATAATTTGTGGTAACAGCTTAGAATAGTATCTGAAATGAAGTACTTGTATTGGGGGGGGTGTCTTTTAAGGATACTATAACTAAAAATGTGCAACTCTAAGAATCACTATTATAATAAGTAGATCCCTCAGATCTAAGAGAGTCCTATAGAGGATGTTTCCTCAGTGCCTGCTGACAAAGGCACAACTGTCTACTAACTTCAAAAGTTCTTTCTGTTCCACACTGGGATTCTTTGCAATCTCTAACTCCACCTTAAATTGAAACTAGGCAGCCTTTCACAAAACCTTCTATGGTCTGAGCCCTTCCGGATGATATTGGAGTACAAACTGCTTCTTTCTACTACTCCTGATGGTAACAAATTCCTAGTCTCTGAAAGTGCCAGCCTTCTCATCGGTCCAATGATTTGTACGTGCGACTCCCCACTCCACTCCTCTTCCTGACCATACCAGTCATCTGCTTGCATCAAGGTTAGCTCCTCGGTGGTCATCCTGAACAAGGATAAAGCTAACTGGAATCTTCCTCTGCTCTGACTCATACTGTTCACTTCAGATAATTCAACGACTTCATCTGGTTCTCAGATCTCTGCCACTAGGAAACGTCTTCCAAAGCAGCAACATCTCCCCCTTTCCCTTTATTTCCAACACTAGTTCATATAAGAGCACAGAGAATACATCTGAGGTTGAAAATAAAGGACTGCCCTTGTCATGGAATCATCCTTGATGCTGCACCATAATATCAAATGAACGATACAAGCCAAATCCTAAAGTCAACATCTAAGACTGAACTTTCCAGGCACCAGGACAGAACATCAAAGACTGGGTTACTCTAATATCCAGACTTGGAAACTATTAGGACCAATATCTTTTTTTCAAGGACTACCGGTTAGTGACCTTTGTTTTATGACAGAAGGACCAAAATAGATCACTAATTAAAATAAATTTCCTTGGAGAGGAAAGAACATCTTATTTGGGGTCAACAGTGCCAATCTACATAGGATGAGTATACAGCACCAAGCAGAATGCATCAGAAAGGATATTTGCAATCTGCCCTTAACACCACAAACACATCCAATCTCCTTTGATCTCAGAAGCTAAACTGTATTAGTTTGGCTAATGCCTGGATAGAAGAAAGGATGTATATTTACAAAATTTACATTTACAAAAATTGCTCGAATAGAAGGCACTTATAACTTGATACCATGAAAAGCTAGATAGACCAAGTCCCCAGTAAAACTGAGGAAGAAATTCTCTGAGAACCCTCAGGTCACTTAGGCCAGGAGAGCAAGTAGGCTAATAACAGATTTTCACCTCACCCAGAAATGCAAGTTCATAAGCACTAAGTGCTTACGTTTAAAAAAAAAAAAAAAAAAAAAAAAAAAAAAAAAAAGTAGAGCTCTCATACTAGTAACTTAACAGCATACCTTAAAGCTCTAGAGAAGGGGGGAGGGGTCACACCCAAAAGGAATAGACTGCAAGAAATAACCAAACTCAGGGCTCAATAAAGCATAAAAAAAAAAAAAATACAAAGAATCAGTGAAACAAAGATGTGGTTCTTGGAGAAAACCAGTAAGGTTGAAAATTCCTTATCCAAATTAACTAGAAGGCAGAGAAAATATTAAAACTAACAAAATTAGAAATGAAAAGGAGGATTTAACAAAACACTGGGGAAACCCAGATAATCATGAGAATATATTTTAAAATCTGTACTGCACAATATTGGAAAATCTAAAAGGAATGGATAATTTTCTTGATACATACATCTTCCAAAGTTGAAGCAAAATCAGATAAAAATAAAACAGACCTATAACCTCTAGTGAAACAGAAGAAGTCATTAAAAGACTTCCAATAAAAGAAGCAGTAGCAGCAGCAGAAGCCAAAGCCAAAGCCACCGCCCAGGGGCAGATGGTTTTAGTAGAGAATTATACCACTCTTAAAGAAGAATTAATGCCAACACTCAAGCGTTCTATAAAATAAAAAGGGAAGGAACACTGCCCAATTTGCAGTTACCCTGATATCACACCACATAGAGACTCAACAAAGAAAGAGAATTACAGTCAATTTCCCTTATAAATTTAGATGCAAAAATTCTCAATAAAATACTCACAAACTGAATCCAAGAACATATCAAAAGGATAATCCACCATGACCAAGTAGGCTTTCTCCCAGAGATGCAGGAATAAATAGTCCAACAAACATAAATCAATAAATGTCATCCACCACATAAACAAACTCAAAGACAAAAACCACATGATCATCTTTTCATAATAAAAGTGGGTAGAGATTAGGGATACTAGGGACATATCTAAACGTAATAAAGGCAGTTGACAGCAAGCCCATAGCCAACATCAACTTAAATAGAAACTCAAAGCAATTCCACTAAAATGAGGAACAAGATAAGATTGTCCATCCAATAATTATTCAGTACAGGACTTGAAATCTTATCTAGAGCAATAAGACAACTGACGGAGATCAGTGGGGATATAAACAGGAAATAAAGAAGCTAAAATATCTTTATTGGCAGATGATATGGTAATATGCATAAGTGACCCTAAACATTCCACCAGAAAAGTTCTACAGCTGATAAGCGCTTTCAGCAAAGTAGCTGACACAAAAATTAACTAACAGGAGTCATCAATCCTTTTATATACAAATGACAAAAAGATTGAGAAATGAATCAGGGAAACACCTTTTATAATAGCCTCAAGTAATATAAAATATCTTGGTCTAACTCTAACCAAGCAAGTAAAAGACTTCAATGATAAAAAAAAAAACAAAACTTTAAGTCATTGAAGACAGAAATTGAAAAAGATATCAGAAGATCTCCCATGCTCATAGACTGAAAGAATTAATATAGTAAAAATGGTCATCCTGCCAAAAGGAATCTATAGATTTTATGCACTATCCATCAATATTCCAGGACAATTATTCATAGAATTTAAAAGGACAATCTTCAGCTTCACATGGAAACACAAAAGACCTAGGATGGCTAAAACAATTCTGAATAATAAAAAAACTGCTGGAAGTATCACCATCCTCAATTTAAAGTTGTACTACAGAGCTATAGTAATAAAACCACATGGTGTTGACACAAAAACAGACATGTCCATCAATGAATAGAACTGAAGACCCAGACATAAATCCACACAACTATGGACACCCAATTTTTGATAAAGCCAGAAATACGCATGCTGACATGATGTAGCACCAATGAGGATCCTGGACTTCAATTAGCTTTTCCATGACTATTAAGATGGCAATTATGCTTTGGGCAGACAAACCAAGGAGACCTGAGACTACTGATGTCCCTCTTCTAAGCACACAACTCCTAAAGGGAGAATATTATTTAAAGAAAAGCACAACTCACTGTAGCTCTAGAATCTTGGCTCAAAGCCTAGAGAAAAATCAGGCTCTAAAACTCTCTAAGTTCAAGACTGAAGATGGGGTGGAGACAGTGTAAGTTGTGGTTTAAAAAAAAAGAAAGAAAGAAAGCAAAAGCATCTAGAGAAGCACTGATGGTATTTCTGAAGATGGGAGTAGTTCCCTCTTATCTACAGAGATTGTTTTCTAAGCCCCCACCTCCGCTCCCAGTTAAATAGTGGCTAATACCAAACCTTATGGAGTACATTTCCCCATAAAAATACACAGCCGTAAGTTTGATGTTTTCTCCATTTTAGCATGATGCACTACGGTCACAACTTTTGCAATTTGAGGTATTTATTTTCTCCTTCTCAAAGTTTCACAGATTGATTCTTATGGCTTACCAACTTCAGATGCTTTGTTTTCTTTTCTCATTAAGTAAAACTTTCACCTTTTCTCTTAAAAGGAATCACATAATGGCTTCTCCTTTGCATGTCCAATTTGCCAGCAGTACTACCCTTTCCATTACGTAAAGCAAGGGTCACTGGAACATAATGCTACAACACCACTCTGTGTGTCTGACATTCACACACCGAATAACAGGTGGGCATCATGTGTGCAGCAAGGATACTATGGACAAAAAGATAATTTACAACAGGGCAGATGAAAGCATAAGCGTCAATACTCTATACAGCTTAGTTTATAATTTAAAATTTAGACATGGCTCAGTGGTAGAACACCTGCATTCACGTACAAGGCTCTAGGTTCAATCCCTAACACCAATATATACATATTTTAAAAGCTTATGAATTGTTCATTTATGGAATTTTTAATGTTTTTTATAACACAGCTGAACTCAAATAGTTGCAACAAGAGAAAATAAAATCTACAGGGCAAATTATTGATCACAGAGTTTGCTGGAGGGGACTGGAGAAAAAGCAGCTGGAAAAAAGTTTTCCAGTGGTGATTACAAATCTCAAACAATGACCTCCTACACCACTTCTTCAGAAGAGTTCTAACATGGCAGTAAGAAACTGTTAGGTAATGTATGCCCCAAGGCACTGTTGAAAATAAGACTGCTGTGGAATACTAGCTAAAAGTATGTTACTTTCTTTTACGCTGTGGATATTTGTTTAGTGATGCAAAGGTGTGGTGCGTTCTTTTCTGTTGCAATTGTCTAACTGTGAAGCTGTGTCGCTGTGCCTGTCTAACACACCCGATGTTCTAATAAAGAGCTGAAGGGCCCGTGGCAGGAGAGGGGTACATAGGAGGGAGAACGGGAAGAGAAGGATCAGAAAGAAAAGAGAGAGAACACCAGCCAGCCACCCAGCCACCCAGCCAGCCATGGAGTAAAGGAAAGAAAGACATAGCATAGAGAAAGGTAAAGGCCCAGGGGCAAAAAGTAGAGGAATAAATGGAAGAAAACGCTGACTAGGCCAGACATTCAAAAGTAAGGATAAGTTTTGGTGTATTTATTTGGGAGCTGGGTGGTGGGCCCTCACAAAGAGCCAACGCTATAAGAAAGTAACAAGATCATAATGGATGAAGAGATGTCAAAGACAGCTCTGCCACAACTATTACGACTAAAATGACTGCGCACATGTATGAGGCTGTCCTTCTAAGGAGTGAAATAGGGAAGCACATAGAGAAAGACTATTAAAATAATCTGTCCAGTCATTAAACAAGTAAACAAGCAAATAAGAAGCTCTAGAGAGATTGGTGTAGTACCCAAAGCTGCTATCATATATCCTTTCAAAAGACCCTCTAAGACATGTGAACAGAAAACTATGGCCACACAAGGGAGGGGGAATGGAATGTCGAATTTAATAGAAATAATACCAAAATAGCCATTATAGACATGTTCAACTACTAGAGGAGATCGTATATGTTAATCACCCTCTCGTCACTGTGACAACGACTTAAAAAGCCAGTCTAAGGTGGGAAAGATTTATCTTGGTTCTTGATTTCAGGGGCTTCAACCTATGGTCAACTGGATTTATTGCTTTTAGAAGGTAGAAACATCAGAGCAGAAAGAGGGAAGAAAAGCTACTCGCCACATGGTAGTCAGGAAACAGAGCAAAAGGGGGCAGGTCTTAGGGACAAGGTACAAGACATTGACTGGATGCTGAACAGTTGGACACCTACAACGGAAGGGAGATCACTTATGAAAGGATTACAGACAAAGGACTATGAGAACAACTGGTACAAATATGCACTACTGGGTAATTTCTCAATTCTCACTGCTTTACATCTCACATCTATACCTCTCTTAAAAAAAAAAAAAAAAAATGTGGTCCTGGTCTGACTATAAATAACGCTGGGTTTTATAACCTTCAAAGGCAGGCCCATAATGATCTCCCTTTCCATTCAGCTATTCACTCGACAGCTTAAACTCAACGATGAAGTAAGCTCTCCTCACCATCCAATCCCTCCTCAGCAGTACCTAAATTGAGCCTTCTATACATTTAAAAAGAATATTCACATGCAAGCCATAATACATGGTTAAAGTAAAGGGACATATGAGACAACGCTGTACCAACTAAAGGCTCACACCCCAAAGCCCAGCACTTGGGAGATAGAAACGGTAGAATCACAAGTTGTCCTTGTTTACGTAGCAAGTTTTAGGTGCAGGGCTATGTGGACCTGCATTTAGAAAGCCTATGGCTATTGGGCACTGTAGTCGGAAGTTTCTGTCCTGAGAACAAAACTCCCAAGTACTCAGCAGCTGCTTCCCAAATAATTGACTCAGAGGCTTAATATTATAATAAATGCTGGCCCTAGATCAAGTATATTACTAACTAGCTCTTCACTTAAATTAACTCATAATTCTTATCTATGTTTAGTCACATAAATAAACATAAATAGAAATATGGGTTAACTTAAAGTATGAGTTGGCAAATAAGAAGACTGAGCTATAGGCCAAACAACTTGTAATTAATATTAATCCTCTAAGAATTTCATAAGCGGCTGCAGGACCAGCTGGATAGGACAGAGAAACCTCCATTTACGAACTCCAACATGGGGTATGTACATCCACATAAAGCCTGAGAAAGCTTAAAAGGGGTTTATAGACACAAGAGAACAGAGTCAAGCATGGCTCCTTGGTAGCAGTGTTTTCTTGGGTGGGCTCTGTTTGCTGGCAGTGAGCATAGGCACAGTTCCTTTAAGAAAGGCTTCTTGGCATTAGTAGCAAAAACCTCTCAGCTCTTTAAAGAGGCCCTGCCACCAAACACTTAAATTGTGTTTACGAGCAGTGGGTGGCTGTGCTCTACTTGGTGGCAGTGTGAACCCTAAAATTTCCCAGAATTGAGGTAGTAAATGTGGCTCCAACTAGTACCTCTGCCATGAAATTAAGCTCTAATGGACCAAGGAAATGGGCAGAGCCAGCTTCCAAAGCCAAGGCTTTAATCCTAGCCACATCACTTAGCAGATCAAAGACTAATGGTCAAAAAAAGATAGAAATATACAGTAAAAATAGATTCATATTTTAAAAAAGAACTCTAAATGTTTACAGTGTGTTTACTCAGGCCTGGGAGAGAAAAAAAGAGTGAAAGTCTTTAAAACAGAAAGAAAGTAATAAAAATAATAATAAGCCACATAAAAGAATATATACAGAGTCTAGAGACTGTATGTTATTCTGTTGTATTTGAGTTTTTTGACTGCTGAGAAAGACTCAAGAGCTGCTAAGAGACATTCGGTCATAAATGATACTAGATTAAAGGAACCTATATATTTTGAAAATATTTTGACTTAAAAATTTAAGTCAAAAGATATGTTACTTTGGAAGAGAGGTCTTGTTTTTATTTCCATAAAAAATGAAAGACTGTGGATTTAATGTGGGTTAAGGAAAATAAGGTTTTATTGAGAAGATCCCTTTTAAAAAAACTGTTGCAAAAGGATGGTGCGTACGTGTGCGCACACTTGCACACGCACACACACATACACACACACACACACACATCCATGTAACACAACATACTTGTGGAGGTCAAAAAGCAACTTGAGGAAGTTGGTTCATTCTTTCCACCATGTGGGTCCCAGGGATCAAACTCAGGTCATCAGGCTTAGCAACAAGTGCCTTTACCTACTGATCCACCTCAGTGGCCTCAATCTCTTATCATAAAACCCGGTCTGGAGTTCACTATATAGCAGAAAGTAGCCTTGAACTCCCGATACTCCAATTGCAACCTTCCAAATGCTGAAATTACACAAACTGTGCCACCATGCCCGTGAATAATATATAAAATCCTCACAGAAAGGAAATATGTCTGCTTTACTGGTCTTTGTACATCCAGCATCCAACACAGAGAAGACACCAGGAGAGTAAGGAGAGATGAGGAGAGAACAAAGCAAAGAGGGAGGGTCACTAATCCTCACGTGAAACAGACAGAACACTGGAAGTCAATCCTGCCAAATAGTTTTGATTCACACTGCGCATGATGTGCATATAGACACAAACATGTGCAAAGAGACCTGCATAAATAGACACATAGACAAAGCCGGATAGATCTAAAGGGAAGCAGGGCTTGTGATCCTGCTGGTAAGTTCTCTGACAGAAAGAATCAAAAGCATGGTTAATACATAAAACAGGTTTTTTTTTTCCCTTTATGTTGGCTTCACCACTTCTGGCTACCACGTGATCCTAGAAATCTGCCTACAACTTGGTAGAACCTAAATTTTGCTTATATTACCAGAAACTTCGGGGCTTTAATTTCACCTCCAGGCTGCATACAATGTAGGCCTAACCCTTTACCCCTGACCTTTTTCACCCCTGACCTGGCTTCTCTAGCTCAGCGTTTGCTCTTCCTCCTTCGCTTTTTGTTACAGACACTGACACCTCTAAATAACCCAACCACACAAGCACAAAATTATCTATGTACACAGGAGAAGAGATACAGGACATTAATATACAGACAGAAAACCCGTCATCAGCAGGACTGCCATCCAGAAGAGATAATCAAAGAAGGAAGAAAAGAAAACAACAGTCTGCTTAGTGAGAAGGAATTTCTCTGTCTGTCAAAGCAAGCCGCCTTCTGGTTTTCCTGGAAACATGAGGGACGCCATCTGGGGGAGCTGCTGCCTCATCCAGTATTTGGAGAGTCACTGAGACAGATTGCAAAGTATGCCTACTCTCTGAAATGTGTGCTCCATGTGTCCGCCAACTGGGACCCTTGCTTGAGTGCCAACTGACAATGTATCTTCTCCTCTACAGCACATACTAGATCACCACATTTGATTCTTCTTAAAACTCCTGCAGTTCTCCATGGATATCAGCACCCTGGCCCTTAAACTAAACTCCTGTCAACAGTTATTATAATCCCAGTACTCAACTAAGGAGGCAGAGTTGAGAGAATCAATGCAGGTTCAAGGTCAGCCAGGTCTACACCTAGTTTCAAAACAAATAAACCAGTGTTTCTAGTCTAAGACCACTTATATCTCTGCCAAACTAGCCCTAGGGCTTACCAATGGCAAAAAAGATCTCATCTTCATCTCAATTTCATAATGAGGAAAGTGAAGCTCCAAAATACTTGACCTTATGGCTAAAAACCTCACTCAGGCCATACTCTAATGGTCCTACTCAGACTTGAATTTTGTTTTGTTTTGGTTTTTTTGTTTTGAGAAAGGTCTAAATGTGAATCCCTGTCTAGCCTGGTACTCAATATGTAAACTATGCTGGCCTCACAGAAATCCACCTAACCTCTGCCTCCCAACTATTGGAATAAAAGCTGTTAGCCACTGTCTTAGGGTTTATATTGCTTTAATAGAACACCACGACCAAAAGCAACTTGGAAAGAAAAGGGTTTATTTCAACTATAGTTTCCAACCACAGTCTGTCACTGAGGAAAGTCAGGGCCAGAAGGTAAAAAGGGCAGGAAACTGGCAGCGGGAGTTGATGCAGAGGCCACAGAGGAATCCTGCTTACCAGGTCACTTGCTCCTAATGGCTTCCTCAGCCTGCTTTCTTATAGGACCGAGGACCACCAGCCCAAGGGTGGCACCATTTACAGTGAGCTGGGCCCTCCCACAACCATCAATCAAGAAAACGCACCAGAGGCCATTCTGGCAGGAGTATATTCTCAACCGAGGTTCCCTAATCCAAAATGACTCTAGATTGTATCAAGTTGACATAAAACTAGCCAGAATAACCACCATGCCTGGCTCATGCTCAGACTTAGAAGGTCGGTATCTAGGTCAGTGAAGTGGGGAAAAGGCACTTGCCACCAAACCCGAGTTTGATCCCAAGACCCACTCGGAGAGAACTAGTACCTGCAAGCTGCTCTCTGACCGCTACATGTCAGCTGTGGTACTTGAGTGTGAGTATTACATAAGTTGTAATAAGAACAAAATTACAAGTCAGTTTCTAAGCCAGGCTTGGTAGCATATGCCCCTAAGCCCCAGCTTCTCAAGAGACTGAAGCATGAGGGTGACTTGAAACTGCTTTGAGGCAGCCAAAGCAGCACAGTGAGCTCCACTTCCTAAAAAATAAAGCCAGATAGATATATCAGTACACCCCAGCACTTAGAAGTCCAGGCAGGGGCCTTCAGTATGAGACCAATCTAGGCTAAATAATGAGTTCTAGGATAGCCTGAGGACATAATAAGACTCTCTTTCTAACGCCTAAATAATTTGGTGATTCATGCCTATAATAGTAAGCTAAGGCAGAAAGATTGCTGTAAACTTGTGGACAATATGGGTTACATAGTGAGTTCCAGGACAGCTTGAACTACAAAATGTGAGGCCTTGACGCAATCAATCAATCAATCAATGCCCTTAAAAGTCAATGTCCTTAAAGTTTAAGAACTCACAAAAATTAAGGCTGAATGTTTTAGCAGATCTACATTTCCACTTCCAAAAATGTCAAAGAAACTATGAGAGACCAAATTGTAATTCCTTTTCACCCACAGAAGCCTGAATCCATTTCTCAGCCCTTACCTTATAGGGGCCATGTGAAGCTTTGTCAGAGACAGCTGGTCAAGAACTAATACAAAGTTTCAGGCTATAAAGCTATGAACCAGGTATGTTAGCACCTGCACTTGGGAGGTTGAGGGCAAAGAGACATCTTCTGGACAGGACATAGTTGTTCCACTTATAAATTCACAGCAACTGAGTTACCTGCCCAAGACTTGTACAGTATTAGACCTGTCTCCATTTCATCATGGATGGGAGGGGGGGGCAGTCCACAAGACCCAACCCTCCCTGAGGTACCACTGGCAGTGGTAGTTATGAAGAGCATACTTGGGATAGTGGTAGCATAAAGGAACAAATATCGCATAACATGAACCAGTCAGATGATCCACAGCCAGAATGTGGGAGCTCTGTGGATGTGTAAATAAGGAAAGGTAAGCTACTCACTTACAGTTTAATCATCTTCAAATACAGTTAGTAACTTCTAGCTCAGAGAAACTGAGGATTGAAACCACATATGTAATCGGTTGGCACTGGCTGGGCATATGGTAGAGACACTCCCTTGCTAATATACTCCCTTTACCAGATAAAGAGATGCATTTTAGTAATTCAGTATTCAAAAAGACAGGCTTGACTTTTCCTTCCCAGAAACCCTGCCCTCACTGCAGTCTCTTAGAAAGCCTTGCCATGCACACCTGTGTGTGTCATGTCGGCGTCCTTTGGAATCAGACAGCAGCCTCATTTTTCATGCACCTTCCCTGACTCTCCCACCCTTACTCAGTACTCAGTCCCACAGAATCCAATACCATTCAGTCTAGTATTTCATTCAAAATTGTCTTGCAGCAAGCATGGTGGTGCATACCTTTAATTCTGATACTCGGGAGACAGGGACAGGTGGATCTCTATGAACTCAAGGCAAGCCTGGTCTACAAAGTGAGTTCCATTTCCACAACGATCCTTAAGCCTTCCAGGGAGTGGTATAAATGTCCTATTTAGGGCTGAGCACTCGGCTATCACTTATTCTCAATGTTTTAGCATGCATACATGTCTAAATTCACCACTGCAAAGAGAAGCTTCTCTGGTTAAGGCTGAAGGTATAAAGGAGAGACTTTTTTTTACTTAATATGACTAGATTACATTTTTGAGTTTATATATAGCCCTATGAATTTTAATATATACTTAGACTTGTAAAATGACTCTTACAACCGAGGTGGACAAAGGACAATTCTATCATATCCTAAAATCCCATAATGTTGACCTTTTATAGGGCTATTTTATAGGGCTATTAAACTTTCCCTATACTCATAAACCCTCGCTGCCACTGATCTCCTTTATAGCCTTAGAGTTTTACCTTTTTCAAAATGTCATACAAATGAACCCACTGTTACTTTATCTTTTCTTTTTTTTGAGGCAGGATCTCACTATATAGCCCTAGCTTGCCATTAACTCAATATGTAGATGAGCCTGGTCTCGAAATTGTAGCAGTTCTTCTGTCTCTATCTCTTAACAAGTACTGAAATAATAGACAGGCACCACATAAGCATAATGTCTTTAAGACTTCTCTATTTAATGTGCACCAGACTTCATTTTATGGTGACAGATATCAGAGCTACAATCCCAGCACTTAAAAGGCTGAGACAGAAGGATTACAAGTTTAAGGCCAGTTTGGGTTACTGAGTTCCATGTCAGTGAGTTTGAGTTACATTGTAAATCCTTTGTAAGCCCCTCAGACATGAGTGGCCAGGCCCCACCTCCAGACTACTGTAACAGCAATGGTCCTTTGAAGGCAGGCGACCAGGCTCTGTCCTGGGGAAAATAGAGGGTGTGGGGGAGGAGTGTTGAGGGGGAGGGAAGGTGTAAAACAAGCCACAAAATCTCACCAATCCCTGAGTTCGTTCCAAGATTAGGCCATAGCATCCCACTAATCCCAGGCCATCCTGGAAAGCTCTAGCTCCTAGAAGCCCTACACAAAGCCTGTCTCCTGCTCAGCTCTTTGTGGCTTCTCTTCTAAGCAGAGATGGCCAACCTCTATATTTTTTCCAATAAGCCTCTTGTGTGAGGTTTGTTGTGCCATGTGACTTGGTGGCATTCCTTGGCTCCTGGCCCTTCAGAGCTATAACACTTAAACCTTAGTTCAAAGAAAATCATATACAATTTTTAGAATGGATGTAAATTTTAATTTGCCTAATAGAGTAAAAACTTGGAGAATTGCTGGGACATATAGCACGTTATGTTTAAGAAACTGTCAAACTACCAGAACATCTTTGTCATCTTACATTCCTATTAGTGTGAATTCTGATGGTTCTTATTCCTCACTTGGTACTGTCCATTTAATTTTTAAAAAATTATCTGAGCCATCTTAATAGGTTTATAGAAGGATATCATTATGATTTTAATTTTCCTTTTCTCTAATATCCAGTAACATAATTGTTAAGGTTCTGCTCTAGCTTCTGAAGTCACACCCTGCCCCGAGTTCTGACATCAAGCTCTATTTAAGAATTCCCGCTGCTCTCTCTTGCTTCTGTCCTCCTGGGAGCACTCTTTATCTCTATCCCCTCTCCCTGCCCTCTCTATTACAACAATAATATATACACGTGTATGAGTGTGTCTATATATGCATATAGATACAGATATAGACGTAGATATGCAGATATAAATATTAGCCAGGATATCATATAGCCCAAGCTGACTTGTAACCAAACTTCCTAAGTAGCTGAGAATGACCTTAAACTGATCCTCCTGCCTCTTGTCTCCCAAGGGCCAGAATTATAAGCATGCCTTATCACACCTGGCATTTGTATGAACTTTTATTCTTTCTTTTTTGCCTAGAACTCACTCCATATGCCAGGCTGGCCTCAAACTTACAAGATAAGGTGATCTTCCTTGCCTCTGCCTCCTGAGTGCTAGGACAACAACAACCATACCGTATACATTTTTAAAATTTAATCCTGACAACTATGCTGAGATGGAGATAAGTACTTATTACTTTATCCTAAGAAAACAAAAAGAGAATCATTAAGCTTCTATTTAATCATTGTTCTGTGATATGCAGGCTCCAGAAAGTAGGGATCTGATTTGTTCACAAAAGAATCCTAACCCTCAACCATTGGCTACAACACAACAGAGAGAGTTTTATTTATGATATTTATTATCATCACTATAGTCATTGGAAGGGTGATGAATGGCATGTGTGTGGAGGTCAGTGGATAATTTTCTCTCTTTCCACTGTGAGTTCTTTCTGGGTATGGACCTGGGTTAACCCAGGCTTGTGTGTCAAGTACTTTTAACCTTTTACCTTCTGAAAATCTCACTGGCTCTGTGTGTATAATGTTTTAATTTGTTCCTTTTGTGAGGCAGGGTTTGGTCTTAGGCCTCCTAGTTCGAGTGTAGCCAAGGATGACCTTGATCCTGATTCTCCTGCCTCCAATTCCCAAGTACTGGAATTACAGGAACTGACATCATTTTAGGTTTGTATTGTTCTGGGAATGGAACCTAGGGATTTGAGTATGGTGGCACTTAAGTACTCTACTAAATTACATTTCAGCCACCAAATACCTTAATTTCACATGGAAAAAAAATAATATAATCTCAATTCTCAAACCTCTGGTCCCTGAGTTAGAGGTTAGAGGCCATCTTGAGATACATAAAACCATATGCATAAAACAACAACAAAGGGCCCAGTGAGAAGGCTCATCAGGCTGATGGCCTGAGTTGTTCAGCACCTTCTAGACTCATAGGGTGGAAGGGAGAGAACAAAACTCCTGCAAACTGTCCTCTGACTTCCACATAAAGATGGTGGTAGGTTCATAACACACAATCACACACACACACACACACACACTCACACTCACATTTAAAAAAAATTCTAGTCTAACTTAAGTAAGACAGTATTTGTGGAGTCTTATCTGTCCACCTCAGACTGTCAGGATAACCTAACACTTCAGCAAATTATTTGCCCATAAACAGATTCACTACCAGCTCAGGAGTTCACATAGACATGCCCAAGCTTCAGAGTGAAATCATATCTCAACAAAACACAGCAAAGTGAGCTGGAAATGTGGCTCAGTGGCAGAGCACACACAAGACCAAACAGCTAAAATTTGAGAAGACTTAGCAGTGAGGTAGGTCTTTCCGTTCACTTTAGTTATCTGAAAAACTTACCAATATGAGGGTTTGGGGAGAGGATATACTAGCGTATACCTAGGGCTTCACGCATGCTAACCAAACTAACACTGAGATAAATATCCCAAGCTCTTGTATTACTTTTCACTCTCTAGGCTACCTAGACTGGACCTAAATTCTGTATACCCAGGCAGGCCTTAAACTTGCAACCTTCCTGCCTCAGTTTCCCAAATATCTGGGATCACAGCCCTATGATACCACAACTGGCCTAAATGAAGTTTTACTATTCCTTCAAACTTCTACTGAGGTTCTTGATTAGTTAGCAATATCTTTAGATGGGTCCCCAAATCTAAGGTCTTTGACAGCCAGTACAATAAGAATTCTTCCGCAGTACCATACCATCCATTGCCCAAGCCCTGCTCTATCTACCCGACTTCCTAGTTAGACCCTCAACTGCAGCTCCATCTCACATATGTTTAAACCAAGTGTAGCACACATTTTACTAGTTTCTTGCTCTAGAACTCAGATGATAAATGACAGTGACAATGTTCAATAGTAGGCCTCTCTAAACACAGAGGCCTGAGATTACAGTGAGAACAGGGTAGCCTAAGCAAGGCAGAAGCTATGCTGAAAAAAGAACATCTTGCGCCACTGTGTAGAGAAAGTGGGTGACAGCTTTGTATTATTTTAGAACAGTTTGTGCTGACGAGATTTTTGTTGTGGTAACATTCTTCTAAAAAGAACATTTTCTTCTTTCCCTCTTTGACAAAGCAATTCAACAGAACATGAAAAAAGGGGGCATGTTGACAAAGATATCTAAAGTCCTGGTATATCACTTAAAAATATTTATTTATTTTAAGCCTGCATTTGCCTTTGGCAGTCAGAAAGGTGTTGGATGCCCTGGAACTGGAGTTACAGACAACTGTAAGCCCCCATGTGGGTGCTGGGAACCAAAGTCTGGTCCTCTGTAAAACCTCTGGGCCGTCTCTCCACCCTTACTACATCACTATACCACCTTCTCAGTTGTTGAGCTGCCAATTCCCCATTGGAGCAATGCTAGAAAAATAATCAGGATATCTCTAGGCCTCGATATCTCATGGCTCTTTTCTTTTTGGGGATGGGGAGAGGTTCTGAAGGCCAGTAAGACTTCTAGATAAGACTATAAATTTAGATACCTTGACCATACTGGCCTTGTTTAGCTTATAATTGACAAATTGAATAAATACACTATTTCAACGTGGTTATCTAGATCCCACTTTCCTTACCAGTTTTTAGTTCAGTAGTTTCTACCACAGTTCCTTTGTCTAGCCAAACCAACTCACCGTGCTTCTTACATCTATACCTTTCTCACTCTGATGCTCCACAACTTGGGCAACCCTACCATTTCCTGCCGTTCCTATTCTATTCAAATTCCACCTTTCTTCCTTCTTAAATTCCTTAGACATTATTGGTCTTTATAGAAGAATCAATCCTCTCTACCAATCAATTAGTAGAATGGTACTTTCCACTTGTCCTGTCTTCACTGACAGGGGATTCAATATTTAACAAGGCAGTCTCTTCTATAACAAAATATCTCTTAACTATTACGCATTTCTTTATTCCAGGAGAATATACATGCTTTTAATTTCTCTAAATTGGTCTTGTTCTGTCCTTAGGATTTAAAAAAAAAAAAAGCATTACTTAAAAACTTGGGCTTTGAAATCAGATATAAGCTTAAATCTAGCACATGTCTTAAAAAAAATGTTTACATGTTCTAAGATCATAGTCCCTAATAATAATGATACCATCTTCCCCCAGGGTTATTAAGAAAATTAAATGAATAGCTATACAGACAGCTCGATGCCATCTGACACAAAGAAAGAGCTCTACCAACAACAACCAGCTAAACTGGACTTGAACTCCTGACCCTTTGCCCCACATCCAGGGTGCTGGGGTCACAGGACTGTGCTACAATATTCAACCAATCTATCATTTTCAAAATCTGATTTCTCAACTCCTTATGTATTTGAAGTCAAAAATATTACTTCAGTGCCAGAGTTTTGATGTAACATGCACCCAAAATATTATATGTTGAAGGCTTGGTTCCAATTGGCCAGTCTCATCATTGAGAAATGAGTAGCTCACAAATGTTCTGACCTATCAATTGAGTAATCTTCTGATAGTTTAATAATATGATGGTATTATTGACAGGTGAGTCTAGCTGCAAGAAATATGTGGTGTGTGTGGGTATGTCCTAGGAAGATATCTTGTCCTAAGAGCCCTCTGTCCTTCCTGCTTTCCAGTTGCCATGTGAGGACCTTGGCTCTACCACACGCACCTTGAAATGGTTAGTCTGCTGAACTACAAGCTCAAAAATCAGCGGAACTGACCGTGCATTAAAGGTTCTGAAACTGTGAGCTATGGTTGAGCTATAGTCAGTTTTCTCAGGTATTTTATCACAACTGGAAACCAAAGTCTTTTCCTCAATAGACTCTAGCTTCTTCACTAGCCTGTAGGTTATGTGAGAAAACAAAGTATCTCTTCATCTGCCCTGTTTACTGCCCTGTCTCCATACCTAGCACAGTGACGGGTACAAGCATAATAAAGATTTACTATCAATAAACTGTTTTGATGCTCTTGGTTGTTCTTCACTGGCTTCATCATCCCCATCCCTCCTGTCTGGATAGTGTCTTTCTGTACTAAATTCTTCTGATGATATGACATCCAAAATTGAACACAATCTCAAAGATGGACTATTTCTTTACAAGGAGAAGAGACTAGGCTTCTATTTCATAATGTACACTATGTCCTATTGAATATTTAATATGGCCAAGTAGCTTCAACAAACTACTGGTTAATGTAGACCTTGAAATAAAAAACTTGTAAAGTTTTCCCACATGATGACCTTGTACTCTGGGCTCTGTTGGTCTGGAGCCATAGTAATGCCAAAAGGTACATCAGCAAGACAGCTCTTCTCTCTCTCTCTCTCTCTCTCTCTCTCTCTCTCTCTCTCTCTCTCTCTCTCTCTCTCTCTCTCTCTCTCTCTCTCTCTCTCTCTCTCTCTCTCTCTCTCTCTCTCCCTAAAAGAGGTTTCTTTTTCTAGTTCTTATTAACTGGCTCCCATAAACTACATATTTAGACTGGCCAGGCTTTTGTCCCAAATAAGACTATAAAACCCCAGAAGGTGGGACCTGACTATTTTTGCCTTTTCTCTTTACATGCCAAAAGAAGGCTGAATATAGATTAATATTCTCTTTTCACAGCAATTAGATTAAAAACCCAGAGGAACTATGGAGACTATTTAAGAAATCCCCTTCCTTCCCAAATAGTTAAGTCAGTGTTAGGCTATTTACCAATCAGTAAACAGAGAGCTGCTCTGCTTTCTGATATGCCTGATAGGAATATGAGGCAACAAGGGAAGACCATCTCTTCACATAGATTAGTCTAGGCAGCTTTCAGAGATCATTTCACACATAGAAAGAAGAACCATAAAAGGTTAAAAAAAAAAAAAAAAAAAAAAAAAGGATTACCTCGTCACTTTCTTCCACATCCACATCACCATTGGCATCATCATCCATTAGCTTATGGATGTTGCGGACAGCCTCAAAGCTGAGCTTCTCATCCTCACTGTGGCACAGGGGCTTGTCAATCCGGCAAAATTCTGTATGAAAAAAGCAAAGCATAAGAATACTCAGAGCAGCCACTCTGTGTCCTCTGTGCCAGTAATCTTAGCTTCCAGCCCCGTATTTTAATCAACTACATATACAATGGTGGAAGTGTATCATCTACCCTTTACCTGTCTCTTGAAAAATGTATTGAGCTTGCCCATAAAGAAGCAATGCTTTATCATTCTCATATCTCTCCAGAAGACAAGTCTAGCATAGGACGAGGCCTACCCTAGGACACAGACAAGGACATAAAGAGCTCACAAATGAGAAAGGAAAACCAAAGGGACAACATATATAGGGAAAAAGAGTGAACTCACTAGTCATCAAGGAAATACATTATTTTAAACACAATTTAATCAGTCAAATAAGCAAATATAAATATAATTTTCTAGCACAACAACAGTTCTAACATCTGAATAAATGGTATAGTTTTTATTTTTATTTACTTTGTCACTAGAAATACATATAATACCAAGCCATGGGCTAACCAGGGAAGCCTTTCACATCATGTAGGGTAGGTGGCCTTCATTGCCCTTCCTGTCCTCCACTCCAGTCTCCAGACTTACCCTTAGTCCTGCTGCAGCCTACCCAAGGAGCCCTCCTCCCGTCCTCTAAGGACTCAGCCTCTCACTCTGCCACGAAAAGGTACATATAATGAATGCTTACATAAGTATTACACATCTCTAGTAGGCTTTTAAAAATAATAAAAATAATAGAAATAGTTTACCAAGCTTCTAGTGACCAAAGGTCTCTAAACTGGTCATCACTGGTTTCCTAAGGTCAGCATCATTTTTCCCAAAGGCCTATGGCAAATGCAAGAAGTTTGTATTTCTAACAGCAGGCTCTGATATGTAACCTGATCAGACAGATAGGTGACCTTTGCTGCTGGCATCAGCTGGCACAGAGGATTAAAGGGATGAGGCTAACAGAGGACAAAAGTTTGATGCCCCACTTAGCATTAGAATTGTATCCAGAAAAACCACATCCAGAAAAATCACAAAATTTACAAATAACTCCTTCATCTGAGCATTTCCTAAGCCATCTTTTTTTCCTTCCTGAGACCTTTTCTACATCTTCTACATAGGCAAAGTTTCCTATAGCTATCTGGAATTCCTTTAGCAATACCTTTTTACTGGAATGAAAGCACCCTGAACTTAAGAGTCGAAAACACATAACACCAAAATCCTATCTTTAATCAATTATAAACTATGTGACATTGCACAAGGGGTGGAACTCTTTCAAGCCTCCATTTCTCATGTGCAAAATGAAGTAATAATCTGCTACATGCAATTTTTGTGAGAATTACATTAAACAGTATTTGTTAATACACCTCTCAGGCTGGGCATGGTGGTGCCCAGATAGAATATCAGAATTTGGAAGGTAGAACCAGGAGGACTGGGAATCTTGACTATCTAGAAAACCAAAGCCAGGTTGGATAATACAAGACCTTGACCTTATATTAATTTTTTTTTTATTTAAAAGTAAGAAATAAAGCTGATATTCAATTCCTAGTACTTTCTTCCTTTAAATGAGCTAATAATTTCCATCTTCATATAGCTAATTTTTCCTGACAGAATAAGAAAACTCAAACAAAGAGGATTCAGTCTGATCTGAATAACTAACCAGTCCTATCATATAAATCACAGCTTCTTAAATTGTCAGTCACATAACTTAATGTGGGAGTTAGGCAGCAAAAGGTGGTAAAAAGCTTTTGAACATGCAATGACCAAAAATTAATTTAAAATAAAATTCACAATGAATATAAGGTATTATCATGTTGTATTATGTAACTATGCTGCAGCCTTGGTTCTGGTCACACAGCATGCTGACTCTGCATAATATAGGCCATCACATCCACCACACAACATCAAGAAATACTTGCCTTAAAATACCTCAGCTCAGATCTGAGACTTTGGGAAAAGAGAGGCAGAGGTGAGACAAGGTCTTACTATATAGCTTGACTGACCTGTTACTCATTATGTAGACCAGGCTGGCCTCAAACTCAAAGAGATCCACCTATCTCTGCCTCAAGAGTGCTGGAATTACAGGTGTAAGCCTTATTTTTTGAGACAGGTCTGTCACTGAACCTGGAGCTCACCAATTCTGCTGAGCTAGTCAGCCAATCCCGGGAATGTTATTGTTTCTGCCTTCCCCAAGCTGGAATGGCAGGTATATAGTAGAATGTCTGGCATTGTCTGGCGTTGTATCAGGTGTGCATTGCCAGGCTCAGTTTGTGTGGTGCTGGGGATAGAACCCAGGACTGTATGCATGCTAGACCAGCTCTCTACCAGTGGAGCCCCAGCCCAGTCCCTTTTCTTTTATTTTCTAATATTTTATTTATAAGTACAGATGTTTTGCCTGAATGTCTGTGTCCAGTGTGTATGCTTGGTGCCCACAAAGGCCAGAAGAGGGTGTTGGCTGGAACTGAAGTTATAGATGGTTATGAGCCACCATGTAGGTGATAGGGATTGAACCTAGAATTATATAAAATGTCTCAAACAAAGAGTTCCCGAGTGGAAAAGATTTAAGAAACCCTGCTCTAAGTGAACAGACAACTCTAACAATGGTCTGGAATCTTACCACTTTAGTTTGCATCAGTAACATTTACATACTCTGCTGCAACTGTCTGATTAACACAATTACAGTTAGCATGTCCCCAGCAGCAACCAAGAAATCTAGATTCTTGTTAAGATGCTCAGAAAAAGCAAATAAACGAAGAATACCTTAGTATTAATTCTAGGGGTAAGAAAAGAAAATAACTAGAAGCAAGATGAAGAACAAGGCTCAAGTTCTTGATTTCTGGTTTCATACTCTCTGTATACAGTTAAAGGTTTTAATCCCAAAAAACTACTTGCCATTTGCCACAATAGAAATTGTAACAGAGGGCCAGCAAGATAGTTCAACCTACTGTGTAAGCCCCAGTGACCTCAGTAATGACCTCAGTTCCTACATATCCCATGGCAGACAGGGAAAACTAACTTCTGAAAGTTTCACTCTCTGGTCTCCGCATGAGCCAAGGCATGCACAAGCCTGGACGGACACACACACACACACACACACACACACACATACACACACACACACACACGCCACACACATGTAACACACATGTAACATACCACCTACACAACACACAGACCACATACAGACACCACACACATACACACACTACACCACACACTCATACACACACTACACCACACACTCATACACACACTACACCACACACACATCACACACCACACACACACACACACACACACACACACACACACACACACACACACACCACATACACAATGATAATAATAACTAATATGTATTTTCCTTTTTTTTTTTTTTTTTTTAAGAAGTCAAGTATGGTGGCAATTCTAACACCTGAGAGATGGGAATGGGAGCATCAGGCAGGAGATTAGAGTATAAAAGCATTCTCAGCTATATAGTGAGCTCAAAGCCAGCTTGGGCTAAATGAAACTGCCTCAAATCCAAAAGAGGAAAGAGATAAAAACACAAGTAAATGAAAAAAAAAAAAAAGAGAGAATTTAAAATAAATCTTTATATTTAGTCAGTAAAAAATAATAAGTCTCTAACAACTTAAGGAAAATAGCATGTTTTATGAAAATTAATTATGTTTTCTGGGCTGAAGAATGCAGCTCAGTTGGTAGCTTTCCCAGAGTTTGTGATCTCAGCACTGGGAAGGGAGAAGCAGGAAGATCACAAGTTCAAAGTCATCTTTAGCTACATATTGAATTTGAGACCAGCCTGGATACATGAGACTATTTTTTAAAAAATATTTCTGAAAGCAAATTCATAGGGAGGATCATTCGTATTGTTGAGAATTTTTTTTAACATTTCTCTTAATAGAACATAACTGTAATTTTTTATCTTCTTTCACATTTACACTCTTGTTAGTTTTTACTGAGGACCAAAATACAAACATGTAGCTGAAAAAGGGAGGGGGGCTGTTTTAATAGCTTTTCCAGATAAAAACTATGGCTGTTCTCTGATTTTAAACCCAAACGGCATATAGTCAAGTTTAAAGACTAGCTGCAATCTTTCATACATGTATGGTTTTGTAACATGATGCATACAGCTCATTTGGAAACTCTTAGTTCTAAGTTATACAGAACGTCTAAATGTTGACACATTCTATTTAGACAAAAAATCAAAATAATCATAATCATTAATGTCACCACTAACTTTATCAGAAAAGCTTTTAGTCTATGGAAGCTGTTAAACTCACAGTAACTAAAACTTAATTTTCACATAAACACTAGGATTTTACCATTGGCATCAAATATTATCAGTTGCTTTCCTTCAAGTAAAACATTCATTTCATTCACTTTCAAGAAAATGTCAAATTGGGTATTAATGGCTGAGGCTCATAGGACTCCCAGCAGGAGGCTCACCTCCAGCCCCTGGTAAGTGTGAAATCAGGCTAAGACCTCATCTTAAGGGGCTAAGGGGCGAGAGGGCTGGAGAGATGAGGGCTCACAGTTAAGGGCATGGCTGTTCTTCAGGAGGACTGAAGCCTGATTCCCAGCACCCACACGGAGGCTCACAACTCTTTGTAACTCCAACTCCCGATGCCCTTTTCTGGTGCTTTTCCCTGAGATAACCATCAACCTTCCTCATGAAGCAGAGCTTTGTGTGTATTTCCTGTTTCATAACACTGAATACTAAGCAACAATGTATGGACACAATTGAACAAAAAGAATAATTTTCACTTAACACACTGGAACACACACACAGACACACACACACACAGACACACACAGACACACAGACACACACACACACACACACACACACGTCCTTATTATTTTCAGGCATACATCTCCTAAAATCCTTGTAATCTTCAAATGATAAGTATCTTTGTACGCTAATGGCATATACTAACACAGCTTCAGGATGGGAGCCAGTCATAAGAAAGGCCAAGGTAAGTTTAAAAGGCTTTCAGTCTCACTTCTCAACCTTGAGGAAGGAATTCCAAGTTTGATACCCGCAGCTCACAGAGGAAATGAGAGAACAACTCCTACATGACATAAGCAGTCTCTTACTATTATTATTATGGCAGAGGAAATTTCAAAGTTCTTTCCCAAATGTCCAAATCTCTTTCTCTCCCCTAGGCAGTGTTAGTCATTAACTGCTCACTGTTCCATGCTGCAAAGCACTTTGTACATAGTTCTAGTATATGAATTTTCATGTTCTGCATTGTTCACATGCCACATCCAGAAAAGGGCAAGAACCAAGTTTAACTCACTTTATTCCCAAGAGTCCAGTCTGTCATCACTGCTAACATTCTCCATGTCAAGCATGAAATCAGCAAATGCTAACTGAATGAACGGATAAACCTTTGCTCTGAGAAAGAGACCAGAAGTCTAAGACTAACAGAGTTAGCCTGGGAAGACTCTCAGATTTGGCCAAGTACCAGAAGGTTCAGAGATAAAGTTACAGGGAAACAAAAGCAGAGATGGGCCAGGGGACTGAATAGAAATGTGGAGACTAAGGATGAGAAGATGGGTCACTCTGCAAACCCCGGCCGTCAAGGAGAAAGATCGGTCACTGGGATGCAGATAACCCAGCCAATATGAGAGCTGTCCTTGCACTTGTTAGAACACTATGTCCTCATGTCCAAGAAGAGACCCAGTTCTTCTCAGCAGGAGGCAGGAATTCAGAAGAGCTTTAGAGCTTTTCTTCAAACAGAACTGGCACTGGCTTCAGTTTTCCAAGCAGCACTGACAATAATGACCTCAAATTCAAAACTCTGACTTCTGACCAAGCCTACTTCTCTCTCGGGAATCATTCATCAAAACCAGAACGATGGCACATGTCTGTAATCCAGTACCCAGGACACAAAAGCAGGGGAGCACCACAAGTTCCAGGCCAGCCTATTCCACATAGCAAGTTCTCAGCTAGCCAAGATTTCAGAATGATTCTCTGTCATGAACCACCTGACATTGATGCTGAGAACCAAATGGATGCTCTGCAAGAAGACTATGCATCATAACCTCTGAATCATCTCTCCAGCCCTGCTTCTCATTGTTCTTAAGATAAACATCAAAATTCCTGTTGTTTGGGGGATTTTTGTTGGGTTTTGTTTTATGTGTTTTCTTTCTTTCTGGTGCTGGAGAATTAACCCAGGGTTACTTCTAACTGTGCAAAGTAAGCAAGAGCCCTATTAGAAAGCTACATCCCCAGCCCTGTGTCTGAATCCTTTTACTTAGCATGCTTAAGATTAAATCATACTCCCACACCAGTATGTAGGTTGCTTTAATTTTCAAGTGGCATTCTACTAAATAGATATGCTACAATTTTCTTATTCACTTTCAAGTTGTGTTTTTATTTTCTGATAAAAAGCTACCATGAACACTTGTATATATTATGTATTTAAATAAAAATATACTTTCATTTCCCTTAAGAAAGCAACTAAAAGTAGAAGTTCCAGGTTACATGAAAGGAGTATGTTTGAATGTCGAAGAAACTTTCAAACTGTTTTCTAAAGTAAGTAGTGCATCAAGGGAAGGTACAATGGTGCATGCCTATAATCTCAGCACTTGAGAAATAAAGGCAGGTGGGGCTCTGTGAGTTAAAGGTAAGCCAGGTCTACACAGTGAATCAAAGCTATGTAGTGAGACTCTGTCTCAAATACTAACACATATATACACACAACATACACACACATATAGAGTGGGGGTGTGTGTCATTCTCCACTCCTCCCAGAACAGTTGCTCCATGTACTCTTTTATACTTAGTAATGATAATACTCAGCTAAGGTTGAGAACTATGTAGAATTTTTCATCTGTGAAAGATTCTTCATTCTTCCTTAATTTGCAAACCCTAACTCAAATTGCCTTTCTCTGGTTAAATATTTTTTCTTCAAAAATCATCTTTGTCGCACCTTCCTTCTTCATTCCCAAACTGCACTAGGTCCACATAATATGTTCTCAAAAGTAACGTATATGCTAGGCAATGGTGGCACATGCCTTTAACCCTAGTACTCAGGAGACAGAGAGAGTTCCAGATTGTTACACAGAGAAACCCTGTCTCAGAAAGAAAATTTACACACACACATTTTTTATTTACTTTTTCCAATTGTAATTACTTCTCCACTAAATACTGGCTTCTATGGTGGCAGGAATATTGGATGATTCCTGGCTTCAAACTAATACTTAGCACTTAGTTAAGTCCACAGTACCAAGGTTGGGCTTAAATAAACATTTTTCAAATGAACAAATTCTTGTAAGAAATTGTTAGATGAGAAAATTCAAACAAAGACAAATAGATACAGTATTTGCTCACAAAAAAAAAAAAATTAAGAAAGAGGGGTTGAGGAGATGGCTCAGTAAAATGCTTGCTGTACAAGCATGAGGATCTGAATTCAGATCCTTAACATCTACTTAAAAGCCTGTGAGTCTGAAGCTCAGGAATCAGGTGGATACTGGGGATTTATTGACCAGCCAGTCTAACCAAAATGGTTAAGTTAATTAAGTTCCAGGTTCAGTGTAAGATCCTATCTAAAAAAAATAAATAAAGTCAGTAAGTCAAAGATTTAATTGAAAAAGGCAAACCTGTACGGGAAACACACACACACACTTAAGAAGGAGCACAGCTTATTAATTACAAAGACACAAATAAAGTATGTTAAGGTAGAAGGGACTAGAGCAGCAAAAGATACCACAACTTGAAATACAGATGGAAGACAGTGGGAATAGAAGGGAGGGTAATCCAAGCAATGAAAGCCCATGAGATCTCAGCCCAGTATTTTGTGTGCCTGGTATATTAAAAGATCAGAAAATTATCGAGGTGCAGTGGTACACACTTTGGAGGCAGAGCTAGAGGATCACCACAAGTTAGTCGGCCTGTTCTACAAAGCAAGTTCCAGGACGGCCAACATTACATAACAAAACCCCATCTCAAACAGCCCTGCCAGGCAATACATGCTTACCAGCACAATATGAGCTTGACTGTGGTGAGCATTACCAACTTCCCTCTGGTTAGAATTAAGGCCTGTGAGTCGAGGCGGTAAAGTAGGCAATCTATGCCTAATACTGCAAGTCCAGCTAGCAACTCAGGTCCAGGGAGGTCACAGGCTCAAGCTGGAAACATTATTAGTATTTAACTAAATTGAGATAGCATCCAACTCCCTTTTAAATATTTATACTCATACCCATAGACAAAAGCTGTACCCAGTCTAAATTAGAGAAGCTTTTCCTATAATAAGCAATCAGGAAATGCAAGAAATCATGGATGCCCAGGACACAAAGAATAAGCAGTGTTGAGGCCCCACCCTAAATAAGGCTGAGGCAGTCTGAATGTAACTGGTCTCATAAACTCACAGGGAGTGGCACTATTAGACGGTGTGGCCTTGTTGGAGGAAATATGTCACTGTGGAGGCAGGCTTTGAGATCTCATATGTTCAAGCTATACTTGGTGTAGACACAGTTCACTTCCTTCTCTAGCACCATGTCTGCCTGTACACAGCCATGCTCCCTGCCATGATAATAATGGACTAAAACTCCGAAACTGCAAGCCACCCTAGTTAAATGTTTGCATTTATAACAGTTGCCGTGGTCATGGTGTCTCTTCATAGCAATAAGACATTTATACTATCCCCTCTAAAGTTCAGAGAACACTGTGAGAGAGAGTCCAGAAGGTTTTTTTAAAGCCAAAAGATAATGTGAAAGGCTGCAAAATGCTATTTCCTAGACTTGGTACCACTCTTCTAATCATTAACTCGTAACAACTGTAGCAACCTACATTGGGCCCACAAAAGACCCAATAAGTCAAAGAAGGGAGAAGGGCTCATGAGACAGCACCCTTTTCCTCTGAACTATGGTAAGGTTATTGGTAGATCCTAAGAAGGAGGGAATAACTGTCTTCAATTGTGTACCCACTACTGAGAGGACCAGGCTCAACAAATAGCTCCAGTTTTACAACTTCAAAGATGGCCCTGGTTAATCTTAGTGAGTCACAAGACTAAACAAACAGACAAGTGAAAGAGAGATTTGTAAGGAAGAACTGGGGGGGGGGGGGGTGGCAAGGGTAGTACAGAGCAGGGTGAGAGTGGTCAGTTTGTAGTATGCCAACCAAAATGGAGAACCACCATCATCATGCTGCCTTCTCCTAGACCATAAAAGGAAGCCCCACATAATAACTAGGGCCTTTGAATACTTTCTCACCCAAGAGGCCCACTGCTTGTTTGCAGGGTATTCCGATATGTTCAATTGCTTTGCCTTTGGATCCAATTTCCCCTAGCTACTTTGCAATCTGTGTATGCCTGCATTACAATGCTTTGAAAACACACCAAGTACCTGGAAAGACCTAATCCAAGCACTGACTACAAATTTACTCTCTGATAAAAATTGGCCAAAAGTCCCTTTCTCACTAGGTTTTAGAAACAAGTAGACAAGTCACTAGAGAAGAATGCTTAGTCCCTGGTGTACTGTCTAAGAAAGAGGAATAAAAGCAAAAGCCACTTCAATGAAAGGCCACCTACTCATCACCATTTCTCCTCAGGAAGGCACTCACTCACTGAGTTACACCTTAGCTTCCACATTTACCCTCCTGGTATTTTCTTCAAACTTTGCTCTTACAAAAAGCCTTCTTCAACCAGGTAGTGGTGGTGCACACCTTTAATCCCAGCACTCAGCAAGCAGAGGCAGGTGTGTTTGAGGTCAGCCTGGTCTATAGAGCAAGTTCCAGGATAGCCAGGGCTACCCAGAGAACCCTGGCTCAGGGTAAAAACAAAACAAAACTGAAGCCTTCAGAAGGTGGTCCCTTCCAAGCAGGCCACATGACGGCAGCATTCTAATTGTTTTGCATATTCCTCAGTCTCTCTCAGGTCTGTAACTATTGCTATGTATGGCGTTTGTCTCTGTACCTTCCTGACTGAATTTAAAGTATCTGCTCCCAGTTCAGCGCCCATACACATCTGTTTCAGCACTTTATTTAACACTTTCAAGCAACAACTTGCTGAAAACAGAATTAATTGAGTAAGTCAAAGGCACTAGGAAATCAGAATAATAAAGCCCTTATCTCCTCTATCCTTACCCTCCGAATTCCATTAATACATTCTGAATTACAGAAGAGGCAAATGTGCATTTTGAATTCTAACTTTAAATACACTGCTTACTACTCCCAAGTATTAATTTTTCTCTCTTCCTACCCTACCCTCTTATTCGTTTTGTTTATTTGTTTGCTTGAGACAGGGTCTTAGGTAGCCCAGGCTAGCCTTGAACTCACTTATGCATCCAATATAACACAATATATATCTCACAGCAATCCTCTCTCAGCCTCTTAAGTATTGGGATTACAAGCATCAACTACTATTAGGCAGAATTAATTTTATCTGAAACATCAGCAAAGTCCTTTGAAAAGCAGTAAACCTACACCATTGTTGTTCATTTGCCAGTTCTCTGTGTTCTGCTTTTACAAGAGCAGCCTTTGATTTTTCTAGTGCTCCCCTTGTATCTAGCCAAGTACTAGGCAAAACAATTCTTGATGTAGGGACAACCTAAAGCTGTATACATTCTTTGAAGATTTGCTTTTCCCAGCTTTGGGATATCACATGCCAAAGTCTTTATACACTAAAGCTGTCTATGCCAAGAAACAAGCCAGCCTTGGAGGAATTAAATCAACACACTTGTTCAAAAACTACCCCAAGTTCTTTGACTTGGAGGCTGACCCAACATTCTTGTACCCTAGCCAACACTCATCAGAATCCAGGATAGCCAAAAAAAAAAAAAAAAAAAAAGACAACTCAAGACAGATTTTTACTGGGAAGAGTTTTATCAAAGTGTTAGGGGCCCAATAATCGGCCCAGAAAGGGAGGGACTTTGCACAGTGCCCACAAAATATGTTTAACTCATCAGTAAACCAGCTAAGATCATACCCTTCCAGGGTCAGAAAGAAGACTAGTTCCAACAACTATCAAGTCCCAATCACAACAGCACTAAACACACAATGGCATTAATACCGAGGAATCAGGCACATCACAGCATGGGGTAAAAACAATGTGGATTCCAGTCTCCACAGCCAACAAGATGGCCTCAGATATCCTAGATGTGCTGGTCACCAGCTCACCAGAGAAGACATTACTAGGCTCCACAAAAGACCAGAACTACAGTAGCCTGGTCCTGGGTGATCTGTCTCCTCTGACCTTTCTGATTTTCAGCTGCTATGCAGCCTTTACATAATATGAATGATCCAGAAATATCAATTGTCCCTGTAAGGTCTTTTATAGCTTTGGCTTTGCTATCAGTACTCATTAAAATGACATATAATTGTGATTGGAGGTAAACATTATATAGCAGCGGTTCTCAACTTCTGGGTCACAACCCCTTTGGGGATCAAATGACCATAGGGTTTGCCTAAGACCATCAGAAAACACAGATACTTACATTACTTTAAATTCATAATAGTAGTGAAATTGCAGTTACGATCACCATCTCATGAGGAAGTGAGTGTTTTAGGGCTGCAGCATTAGAAAGGCTGAGACCCACTGCTATAGAGTACAGGCTCTAAGCAAGTGACACCTGCGTGTGATACCAACACTAAGAAAGCAGACACAGGAGGATCATGCCAGCTTGGAACTACATAGTGAGTTCCAGGTCAGCCAGGGTGCTGAGACCTTGTCCCCAATACACAAAACGTAAGGCACTCCTAAACAAACAAAAGCAACAAACTTTTAAAACAAGAACAAAATTTATTCACAAGTGTAATGGAGACTGGAAATGTGGCTTGCCTAGCATGCTTCAGTCCCTGGGTGGTATCCTTGGTCTATATCCCAGCACTAGGAGGCAGAGGCAAGGAGATCAGAACTTCAAGATCATCTTCAGCTACACAGTAAATATAAAACTTGCTGGCCTACATGAAACCCTGTCTAAGAAAAGGAGTTAATATATTGCCTCAACAGAAAATTGTTATGCTAGGTGTGGTGATGCATATCTGAAATTCCAGAATTTGTGAGGTTGAAGCAGGAAGTTCATGAGTTTCGAGGCCAGCAGGTTATATAAGATACTATCTTAAAAAAGAAGAAACAATTAATAATAACAGTTATTAGCTAATTGCATTTTTATAATTGGACTTCTTTAGTTCAGGGACCACATTCATTCTACAGTACTGACAAAATTTGGTAAAAATTTCTTGAATAAGAGCATATGCATTTGAATAATAGATTTGTCATAAACAGTAGTAAGCTTAGAGCCATGACCAAGAAACTTAGGTCTAAGTCTTAGTTTATAAATGAAGTCATAATCTTTGCCTTGTGGAGTTATGTAAGAAATAAATGTATCTGATATGTCAGGCAGTGTGTTAATGTCACTCCCAATGGGACCCAGTAGCCTACTAGTCACTGTATTCCCCACACAGTGGGCTGCTGAACCCAGACATGTTTGTGAGATCATATTTCCTTAGTCTGTGGTAGGAGGAGGAAACAGTAAAGGGAAATTATCCTGAACATTCCTGTCCCGCCTTTCTCCTTCCTCCTCTTTCCTCTGCTCCTCCTCTTGTCCTGTTTTTCTCTCATCTCCTTTTCACTTTCAACAGGGTTTTATGTAGAACAGGCTGGCTTCAAACTTGCTATGTAGCTGAGGATAGCCTTAATTTCTTCATACCGCTGTTTAGATTCCCAAATACTTGGATTACAGGCCTGCAGTACCAATGGCTGGCAAGATGCTAGCCTTTTCTGTCCACTTGCCTTGCTTGTTCTTGCTTGGATTCTGAGTTCCTAAAATAGCCACAATTTTTATTTCTTTATTTATTGCTTCTTACTTTTCCAAGTGTCTTCAGCAAGAGCACTTTCATTTGACTCCTTTAGACTGGCTCTGTTTGGCTTTCTTCATTAGCTCTTACCATATCCTGTTTGTGACTAAGTTTCCGGACCTGCTGTACCTTTTCTAGGCTGAAACAGCATTTCCGGTGATCATTCTCTGAGCAGTGGGAAGCAGCCTGATGTGAAGTGGAAGCCTTGAGCTACAGTGTTGGCTCCGCAACTGTCTAATACGTAACCTTGAACAACGTCTTGTGAGTCTTAGGTTTCTCATCTTTAAAATAAAGGACTTTAACTAAACCAGTGGTTTCTAAGTGTCCTTAAACTCTGTTTGAGTTGGACAAATCACTTCTTGTGGGGAGGGGGGTCTCTTGGTTTCCTCATCAGTAAAACAAGTAGGCTGGCCTATGTAGAAGCCAAATCTATCCTGACTATATTCTCATTCTTAGTGGTTTGGTTTGGGGAGGTTTTTTGTTTTGTTCTGTTTTCCCTTTCCGGAGATTTTGACAGTTAGCAGCATGGACAGGAAACCCTTGAACACTTCTAACTTGGCAAAGTTTGCTGCTCCCTCTGAAGCTCATTCCAGCCCATTTCCTGTGTTTACAGCCTTTGGGTTTTGTACTTAGTGACAGGCCTAGCCGGTCATACTTCACTGCCGTCTCCACAACTTGGTACAAGGTATAACAAAATAAATGCCAATTTAGGGCACAGGAGGAAGGGTTTCAGTTTCAACTGTGTGACCTTCTCTGTCACGCTTCAACTTCTTCATCTGCAAAGGCAGCAAGTTTAACTAGTGTAATTTTTTGGATTTGATATTGGAAGATAAGAGAATTTGTCCTATCCTCTTGGAACAGACCTCTGTTTAGCCTGTTTCTTCCATTCTCCATCTTTGAAAGAACTGAGGAGGTTCCATTTGTATTTTGTGTATTGGGTGATGTAAAAAGGAAGAAAATAAACCAAACAGTCCACAACTCTAACACCAGCACTAAGACTTTCTGGCTCTGCAAAGTCTGGGGAAAACCAGATTTCCACTGAGAAAACCTTGAACTACTACAGGCTCTATTGAGTCTCTTGTTGTGAGGTTAGAACTCTGAGCCTAGGCTGGTAAACAGAGGCAGGTAGATTTCTTTTAATTCTATGCCAACCTGGTCTATGATATGGAGTTCCACACCAAGACTCTACTCAAATAAAAAGAAAGAAGCATCAGCAGGTTCTGCTACTACCAAACAGCCTTCTAAGGCCCAGATGGCAGCAGAGAAGAACTAAGCTGTAGAGCTGTTGTTGTAGAGCTACCCTACTAACTCTGTAGTTGGAACCAAGTACATAACAATATACAATCATTCTTGTTAAGACTCTGAAGACAGGGCCTCTAATCCAGCACTTGCAAGACAGAGACAGGCAAAGCTCAGTGAATTAAAGACCCGCCTGGCCTACACAGTGAGTTCCAGGATATCAAAGGTTACATGAAAAGACCCTGCATCAAAATAAAAAAGATTCAGGAGACAAATCAATATCCCAGTTCCATCCCTGCTTCCAGCATCTGTGTGATCAATAATTTAGTAGACTGGATCTCAAGGGGAAGATAAGGAAGAAATGCACATCATTCCTGACTCTATCTTCCTTTTCTCATTTTTGCAATGCATGTATGTGCCTGTGCCCATCCATCTGTCCAACTGTGTCTCATGCATGTGCGTGTGTGTGTGTGTGTGTGTGTGTGTGTGTGTGTGTGTGTGTGTGTGTGTTCATTCATGCAGAGGCCAAAGGAGGATCTCTGATATCTTCCTGTGGGAATATTTTCAAATTTAATAAAAACATTTGGAGATATCAGAGGGATCTACCCACAGTCAGTCTAGGAGGATCAGACAGTGGTAACTCACACCTTTAATTAATCCCAGCACAGGGGATATCCCAGGAGTGGTGACCTATGCTCTTAATCCAATCTGAGTTTGAGGTCATCTTAGTTACAGAAGAAGTTCCAGGCTCCCAGGCAGGCAGTGGTGGGGCCACGCCTTACCTGAGCAAATAAAGTATTTAAAGCAGATATAGAAAGACAGAGCAGGCAGAAGAAGCCAGGAGGAGCCAGGCTGAGGAAGCTGGAAGGCAGCTGGGTAAGATCTGACTGTGGTGTTTACTCTCTGATATCTCCGCCTTTCCCAGAGATCTGGCCCTGAGTTTCTTTTATTCCTGCAACATCTTCCACTCTTGGTCTCTGCCTTATTTTTGAAAACAGTGTCACGTTTTTCACCCAACCTGACATTTGCTGTTTCGGCTAGGTTGTCAAGTTGGGGAGCTCTCAGTACACATTTGCCTCCTCTTCAGTGCAGAGAGGTTACAGACATATTCACCATGCCCAGCTTTCACATAGACGCTATGTATTCAAACTCAGGTCCTCTTGCTTACTTAGCGATTATTCTCACCCACTGGGTCAGCTCCTTAGCTCTTTCCCTTCTCTCTTACCTACAGTAACAATGTACTCACTCTGTTCTGAAATAAGTAAAATGATGCTGAAGTCTGGTTCTCCTGGGGCAGAAACAAGTCTTATAAGGACAGAATTTGGTTATGGCTAGAAAAACCTTTATGGAAAAGTCTACGCCAGCCTAGGCTTAGAGTTCTAACTAACAAGAAGAGACTCACAGGGCCTGTAGCAGTTTAAGGTTTTCCGTTGTATTATGTTTCTGGCCTGGACTTTACAACCTAGCCTCAAGGTTTGGATCCATTCTGGGTTTTTTGAGACAGAATCTAATGTAGTCTAGGCTGTCTTCTAACACTTGACCTCCACTTCTCCTGTGCCACCACAGCAGGCTTTTGTCTGTTTTTACAGTATTGGGAATTTGAACCCAAGCCCTCAGGCATGCCAGGCATCATCCGCTTGAGAGTTCATCTCTTAAAAAGGAAAAAGAAATAAAAGGAAACCCTTGCCCAAACTAGGAGTTGGTGTCACTAGCCTTTAATCCCAGAACTCAGGCTGCAGAAGTAAACAGATCTCTGAGTTTGAGGCTAACCTGGTCAACAGAGCAAACTCCAGCATAGCCAGAGCTACAGGGAGAAAACCTTCTCAGGAGAAAAAGAGGGAGGGAGGGAGGGAGGGAGGGAGGGAGGGAGGGAGGGAGGGAGGGAGGGAGGGAGGGAGGGAGGGAGGGAGGGAGGGAGGGAACCTGCCCAAAGACACTTCTTTTAAACACAGCCCAAGCTTTATCTGCTTAGCCTCACTTGCACCGAGTCTTCCATGGGCTTGTTTGCTCTCTACAGGCTGACCCAGTGTAAGACCTGACTGACTCATGGCTTGCGGCTCTGGCTCTCTTTCTTCAGCCTTTGAGACATAGGTCTTCCCTGAAAGAGAGAGGTAAACAGATAAACAGACCTGAGTGGTTTTCTGCCAACCACACACCAGTCACTCTATCTCTACCTTTTGCACATGATCTCATTTAGTCTTCACAGCCTACGGTTTCACTATTACTGTCTCTACTTTTACAAAGAAAAAGCAGGAGGTGAACAGTGGGATAAAAACAGTGGGATTATGAAAGCCTAATAACCAGAGTTCAATCCTCAGAACCCACAGTATACACATAGATGAATGCCCTCATCTGAGAAGCTTCCATTTACAGTCGGCAGTGACTAACACAGACTAAGAAAAAAAGAATGGCAGCCTCAATGAGATGTCTGCTCTGTCCCCTTACAAGGTTTGGGGGTCACTGCAGAAGAGGAGCTAAAAGAGTGTAAGAGCCAGAGGCAGTGGATGACCACAGGGACAGTGTCTTCTGGACACAGCAGGGCAGCTGCTCATATGAGTTCACAGCAGTTGTGACAGCATGCACTACACCTATACAGCCCTAGGCAGACCAAACCTAAGCATAGAGAGAGAAGTTGGACAGTCCTGCTCCTATTCAGAGACATACTGGCAATTGCTAACAACTGGGAAATGGAGGGACAGTTTTATTTAAGAGTGTAGCTTGGTAAGTCAACCATGGTCAACTGAAACACCACACATCCAATAATATTTAGTCTTGGTCTTGAAGGTTTATTTTTAAATGGACACCAAATTGAGTAAGTAGAAAAAAGCAGTGGATCTAGAAAGAGTTGGGATAGATGAGGTAAATATAATAAAACCACGTATAAAACTCTCAAAGAACTAATAAACTGAAGAAAAAAAAAGTTGGATGTTGTGGCAAACATCTGCAATTCCAGCACTCATATGGGGAGATAGGCAGCAGAGACAAGAGAATTCCCGGAAGTGAGCAGACCAGCCAGCCTGAAATACAGTCAGCCTGAAGTACCTCACAGTAGAAACAACAGACAGAAACCTGCCTCTCCAAGATGGAAGGAGAAAACTAACTACTAAAAACTATTCTATGACTTCCACACACATGTATATGCATGTACAATGTAATAAACGTTTTTAAAAGGAAAAATTAAGTTTATAGTGCTAGCTTACAATGGCATACAATACTAAAGCAAACACTTGTCCCACTGGGCCTTCTAAACTCCTAATTACCCATTCTATACATGTAAATATGTATATTGCACAATTTAAGTTTGCATTTTACTGACAATTGTCTCCGACTTTTTACCATTTATGTGTATGTCTTATCTCTCCCACGAGAAGTGTCATCACCTCTACCATCAGCTGACGGAAGAGTGACTACAGAGCTTTACCAGCCCCAAACTGATGGGTCTGGACTGACCAAGAAAGAACTACTTTGTTCTGAGTAAAGCTTCTAGCAGCTGTGCCTTAACCATATATAATGAACAATTTATTTTAGGAATAAGGAAAAGGCTCTCTTAATGGAGAAAATCACACAGTGAAATCTACGAGTCACCTTGTCAACAACGATATGACAATTCCAGAAAACAATTAACCAAAAAAGAATCTCAGTAGGTGGAGTGTCTTTTCCCCTGCCCTCTCAGGTAGATGGGCTCTAGGAGTACCCACAGCTTCAGCTACAGAATGAGGAAGTCCCAAAGACAAGATCAACAAAGACAGCTAACCAGAATGGTACTCAAAGGTTCCAGGGTCTTGGCATACTATGACCAAGGAAACACAGAATCTAGGCTCTGGCTCTGTGTCTTCATTTATTCAATAACCATCAGTACTATTAATAAAATCATTTAACAACTGGGTGCAGAGGTCTTATCATCTCTAAAATGGCCTTATTAAGCCTGTTCTAGCCCATCTATACCATACAGAGGAATTATAAGCAAAAAAGAAAAAAACCTAGTGTTAGAGACAAGCTATAGTGTCAAGAATAATTTTCAGGAAGCTAGAAGACTAGTGTGTATCCTTAGGTTCACAAATCAAATGACTTTGAGTTAGTTTCCTGCCCACTATGAACCCGTGTCCCATTTATAGAATGAAGACAATCTCACAGTTTATTACCTGATAATATTACCTGATGGAGGGTGATCCCGAACCCAGCACTCTGGGAAGGAGAGGCAAGAGGACTCCAAGTCCCAAGCCAGCTTCAGCCAGACTGAGACCTTGCTTTAAAAACAAAGCAACAACAACAAAGGTGGTAGACCACGTGTTTCAGCCCTCTGAGAGATCTCAGAGCAAACCAAGTGGAGAGTGCATCGTTGCAGCCACAGACAGGATGGCAGCAGCGCTCTGAAGGAGTCCCTGTCAAGCTCTTACAGGGAATTTGTTCCTTTCCATTTTCTCACCTTGCACAGCCCCCAAGGGCCAAACCTGTGAACCAAAAGGTCCAGCTGCCAAGACAGGCTCATCCCTCACATTTCCTCCCATCACATTCCCTGGGTCAGGCCCAAGCTCTGAGAACAGCACAGGGTGAAGGGTACGGTAAAGCAAAGCAGGCAGACGTGACATCTGTGCTCTTTGGAAATCAGCAGCTACATGATGTGGGGAAGAGCTGTGGGCCTTGGTGATAAGCACTATCGTGAATTACAGAAAGAGAAGTTTGTCAGCTTACGGAAGTGCATAAGATAATTGTACACAACAGTCTACTTCTAGTTTGGACATCATTACACTGACTTGTGGTGAATTTAATTATCCAAACTAATAATGGTCTCCCTAAGACCATCAATGCACAAAATATAGAAAATTCATCTTCTTTGTCATAATAAGTTCAAAATGTGATGAGCCTTGATATGCCTGACTTGCTGACTTGTTTACTCCTCATGGGAGGGAGGCCTTACACTTTGAGGAGGGGAGGGAAGAAAAGCTGGGAGGTGGGAGGGAGGAGGAGAAGTCGTTGTTCAAAATGAGTGGGCATGGTACACACGTGTAATCCCAGATGTGATGGCTGTTCTTGGTTGTCAACTTACTACATCTGGAATTAACTAAAACGCCAGCAGCAGAGCACACCAGTGAGAAATCATCTGGGGTCAAAAGATCCATCATAAATCTGGGCCAACTTCTTGTGTCAGCCTGTATAAAGGACATGAAACGCTTTGGCTTTTGCCTGTTTTGTCTTCACTCTCATTGGCATGTCCATCTATCCTACAGCCGAGACATTCCTTCACTGGTGTTAGAAGCTACTTCCTCAGGATTCTAATGTATACACATTAGACTGCTATGCAGCCCAACAGAGTTAGAATAAAGAATGTCAAGTGAAGCAGATCTGTTATTTAGGACCCTAACTAACCTTCCTCTCTTCTTCTCCTCACTCCTTTATCTTCTCTTTTCCTCCTTCTGTCTATTCTCTGTCTGCCAATCCTGCCTAGCTACTGGCCACTCAGCTCTCTATTAGACCAATCAGGTGTTTTAGACAGGCACAGTAGCACAGCTTGCCTTACATACACATCTATCTCCCACAGACTTAACAACTCTAAGAAAGAAAAAATTCTTTCCCATTATAATTTCAGCAGCTTTCAAAACCACTGGATAAACAGGCCAGTTCTCCACTGAAAGAGAAAGAAGAACCTTAAGTACCTAAGAGAGAGACATTAAGTACTAGCTTACAAACAGTCAACCAACCAGAGCAGCTGTGCAGATTATAAAAGCTAAAAGAATCTCTTATCACTGACTCAGTTCAAATGCCTCCTTCCCTCATTCCTTTGCAGCCAGTCGTTCCCAGTGTCCATCCTTCAAGAACACAGTGAAAGCTGTGGAGCAAGAAAGATGGTCCAATAAATCCAGAGCTAGCTTACTCTTTAATAAAAACAGTTACAATTGCCTCATTTTAAACAAGCAGAAAGAGAGAGAGAGAGAGAAATCTAAGAGCTGGCGAGATAGCTTAGCAACTAGAAGCATTGGCTGTTCTTCTAGAGGACATAGGTTCAATTCCCAGCACCCACATGGAAGCTTACAACTATCTCTAACTCCAGCACCAAGAGATCTGAAATCCTCTTCTAACTTCTGAAGGCACCAGACACAAATACACATACATACGTGCACACAAAACACTTATACACACAAAGTAAGACAAGTTTAAATATTGTAAAAAATAAATTCTAGATGTGTGGAGGAAAGACTAGATTTTCCTCAAAGAGGATACATTCTTAAGCATCAGCCATGCTGAGAATCCTTGAATTACTCACACAGAGAAGCCAAGTAGATTAAATCATGGTAGACAGAGCCAAAGCCAAGGAAGCCTGAAGACCTGAAATCTGTAACCACATTAGGGAACAGTGGGGAGTGGAGAAAAGCATGCTCTCTGAAGAGTGAGCTCAAGCTACCAAGAGCTGACTTAGTTCTAAGGTATAATCCTTTGGACTTACCAGGATAGGATAAATAATGGAGTATTTTCTCTGACTTTGTCAAATGGACTGGACATTATTGATGTAATTCTTGACTGTATATACTGTATATAGTTATTGTACTTATTGTATGTAGTTTGTCTGATATTAGCTATAACCTTTCTTGACAAAAAAGGAGAAATATGGTGATATGTTATATATCAAATAAAGTCTGCCTGAAGATCAGAGGACAGAGCCAGCCACAGAGTTAGCCACAGAGGTCAGGTAGTAGTGACACACACCTTCAATCCCAGCACTAGGAAGTCTGAGACAGGAACGGTAGGTAGACAGAGGATCAAGTATGGCCCTTCCGTTTCTGTCCTGTACTTCCCTTGGCTTCCTCTGTTCAGTCTGAGGATTTGTGAAGACAGGATCTACCCCTTTCAGCCAGGCTATGGCTTCTGCCTCTGTCTCTCTGATCTTTAAGCTCTTCCCCAATATCTAGCTCCAGGTGTTTATTTAAAGATCAATTAGAATTCGTGCAACATAGTTAACTGAACTTCATCTCCTTTCTTGTAAATACGAAATTCTATTTACTTTAGAATAATACTAAAAATACTGGACAAAGGACATAAACCACTTTATATAGTAGCACACATTTTTAATTCCAGCACTCAGGTGGCAGAGGCAGGGGGATCTCTGAGAGCAAACTCCAGGACGGCCAGGGCTACACAGAGATAGCGGACTCCAAAAACAAGCAAGCAAACAAACAAAATAATAACAACAACAAAAACACTTAAGTCTATCAGACAGATGGAGTATTTAAACAATTTCTCTTTCTTGCCAGGATCACAACTTGTCCTTTTGCACAACAACACAGACTAAGACACCACAGTTTAAGGCAGTAAAGCATTAGGAATTCTATCTATAAGCACAAGTCAAAAGTCAGTACTTAGGAAAACAGACTTAAAGGAGCCAGGGTTGTAGCTCAGTTGGTAAAGTGCTTATCTAACTTACACAGAGCCCTGAATTTGAGACTCAGCACTGCATAAAACTAGGCAAGGCTGAGAAGCTGGCTCAGATGGTAAAGTGCTTACCCTTGTAAATATAAGGACTGGAGTTCAGCCTCCCAAAACCTACATAAAAAAGCTAGGCATAGCAGTTGCACCTATAATCTCAGTGATAGAATGGGAGGGACAGGAGGGAGGATCTGTGAGGCTCAACAGGCAGTCAGTCTAGCCAAATTCGTGAGTTTCAGGTTCAGTGAAACTGTCTCAAGAAATAAGGTGGAAAGAAATTGAGGAATACATCAGTCATGAACCTCTAACCTCCAGGGCTCATGCACACATACATGAGCGCAACACAAACTGAATTCTGACTGGCCAGTGGTAGCACACATCTGCAGCCTCAACATTTGTGGGTAGAGGCAGGAGGACAGATGTTCAAGGATGTCCTCAACTGCAGTTTAAGGCCAGTCTCTATTACGAGAGATCCTATCTAAAAATTTCAGACACCTTTTTAAAGAACTTAAATAAAACTAGAGATTCACTCAAAACAATGAATGGGTCCAAGACCATATGCTCAGTTCTCCTAACAAATACAAGATACTGAGATGCAAAAACTTCTTCTGGGCCACAGAGATGGCCCAACAGGTAAAGTACTTGCCATACTAGCCTGACCATCTGAGTGCAATCCCTTCCTGGATCTCTGCCAAACTCAAATCTGTAGACAGATGAGCCTGTCTTTGTTCACTCAGTCTATGAAAATAACATAGCTAGAATGTCTTAAATAATATCCATTCATTTCTTAGTTCGGGAGGTTGGTAAGGGCCAACATAGACATCAGCACATCTGGCATCTTGTCTCACTTCCTAGTTCAGAGATTCTTCTCACTGAGTCCTCCCCTGGCAGAAGGGCAAGCTCAAGAAAGTGTTTGTTTGGTTGGTTGTTTGTTTTAAGAACACTAATCTCATCTATAAGGACCCAGGACCTAGCAAATGATCTACCTCTAACACTTCTAAAGTTAAGAGATGGTATTTCAACATATTTGGTTGGGACACAAACATTCAGTCACAACATTCTGCCTTTATCCCCCTGAGTGCAAAATAAATTCATAACATCCCGAAAGATGCAGAGTTTTTTAATATTCATTTCTTATATTAACTTGTTTCACTAATTTAAGTATCACATAAATCTTGACCATCAGATATAAATTAAACTCATGCAATTTAACCTGAGGCAATGTGCTTTTCACCTTGGAACCTGGGAAACTAAACAAATCATGAGATTCAACATACAATGGGAACAGGGCTGGAAAAAATGTCAGCTAAAAGTGTGCACTAGACCAGGCATGGTGTTGTATGCCTTTAATGCAAGCACTGAGGAGAGAGAAACTGGCAGATCTCTGAGCTCAGGGCCAGCCTGGTCTACAAAAAGAGTTATAAACAGCCAGTGTTACACAGTGAGACCCTGTCTGAAAAACAAAAACAAAATCTGAAAAGACTGTGCTGCTCTTGCAGAGAACCCATATAGAGTGTCTCACAACTACCTCTTACTCAAGCTCCAGAGATATAATGCCTCTACAGGCACCCTGCACACACATGCCCATACACACACACACACACACACACACACACACACACACACACACACACAATTGAAAATAATAAATCTTAAGGAGAAATATAATGGTGGAGACTAGGAGTCTGGCTCAGTTACAGGGCACTTATGCAGAATATTGAAGTTCCTAAGCACAATACCTAGCGTCATAAAACTAAACTTAAAAATAGGCAATAACAAAATGTACTAAGGAAGGATGACCTCAATTACAACAGCCTATGTGAAAGCACAACCAAGACTTGCCCTCTTCGAATTAGGTGACACTGTTCCTATGGCTTTAGACAGATGTCATATGGCTGCTGAAAACAAAATAATTATCCTCCCTTTGGAAAACAAGGAGCCAGCCCTAATGATCTATGAATCACCTTCAGAATCTTTCTTTTCTTGTTTTCAAGTTCAATGTCTGGCTTCTGCTGAAATAACTAACTATGGTTGTACTCACTCATACTAACCTCCTTATCATCATGAGAACACACCCTTAGGATTCTCTTCCAACAGGAGCCTTCTCTATCTATCTGCCTATCTGCCTGCCTATCTGCCTATCTACCTATTTACTTATCTATAAAGTTCTAAGTTTATTGCTTTTTCTTTGACACTGTTTGTTTAAAAACTCCTTAAGGCATTTATTTCCTCTATATTTTACAATAATCAGGAGGAGGAATCAACAAGCTACATCTTCAATAACTTTGCTTAGTTAAAGCTAATGAAATGGCTCAGTAGTGAAAGCTATTTACTGACAAGTATAACAACCTACATTCAATCCCCAGGAGAAAACCAACCCCCAAAAGCTGTCCTATCACCACTATGTACTTACCATGGTGTGGGTGTGCACATGTGCATACATGGACGAACACATGGCAAGTCTATATAGGTAATTAAAAATTGTTAATTACTTTAATTAAATGTTCCGTTTCTTTCCATGCCAAGTTCTACTTTGCACAGAACAGTACAATATGAATGCAACTCAATCAAGTTCTTTACTACTTTAGAAGGATCACCTTTTCCTCCAGTTTTCAATACTTTTCTGATTTCTAAGAGCTCATCAGAATCATCTTTACCAACCATATTTCTACCAGCATCCTATTGAGAATTGTTTTGAAATCTTGAGACTTTCTTTTTTTCCTTAAACTGTCATCGAGATAAATTTTAAGTGTCTATTAATGAAAATCAAGGTTTCTCTAATTATCCCATGCCATCATGCTGTCTTCACTGACTCAATTACAAAGTCACTTTTACATTTTAGGTATTTATTATCTACTTCTTGGTTACAATTTGTCTTAGTCTTATTTACATTGTTGTGATAAAAATACCATAGACTCCACGGTTTAAAAAATAAATATTTACTTATCATTGTTCTAGAAGACAGAGTTTAAAACCAAGGAAATGGCATGCCCCCGGTGGGGGTCCACTTCCAGGTTAGGGAACAACTGTCTTCTTTATTGTACCCACCTATGGCAAGGATGTTCTCTGGGGTCTCATTTATAAGGACAATAATCACATTCATAAGTGACCAATCCCCACAACATAATCATCTATCAAAGGCCCCACCTCTGAACACTATCACACTAGGGTTAAGATCTCCAAATACTAATCTGGAGCAAGAGCAGCATCATAAGAATTCTCTAGCAGAGTCCCAGTGATCAAGTGTCTGGTGGTTATCAATTTAGAGATAAGGACAAAAGCTGCAAGTTTTCAGCTGAGACACATGTCCTCTGTGATTGACAGCTAGGGTGGACACTCAAGGACAGGCAGTTTCTCTAAAGGTGTTAAGTCCTGTCACATGGGACCCAGGAATCTGAGCCTAAGATCCAGGGTGACCTTAGCAGCATGCCTACCAAGAAATGACAGCATTACTCCTGACAGAGTTTCTCCAGAATGGGTAGGGCCCACATCTGGTTGTTTTTTATGATCCCAGAATCTAATGTAAAGCAGGTATAAACATATTTTTATGACCTGTAACTATGTAACACACACAAGCTGGCATGGGCACGTCTAGTACTTAAGACCTACTCTTCAAGCCTTTGAATACACTTCTTCTATCATCTAGAATTATCTCCCTTAATTCCATTTACACAAATAATTATTACAAAGTTTTAAGCGCCACCTCCTCAGGTATGTTTCCCTAACAACACTAAGTTTCCTGTTCTATGTATCTTCCCATAGAATCCCTTATTTCCACTAAATAACAATCATCATGTTTTGTGATTGTCATATTTTCTGGCTTCCCAACAGTATAAACTCTAGAAGAACAGAAACCGTATTATACCGATTGCCAAGACCTAAGATAGTAGTGGGCACAGAGGTAGCATCCAGTAAGTTAAATGAGCAAATAAGTGAATAAATGAGCAAGCTCCAATCTAAAATGATTCTGGGATAACTGAAATTCAAGTAAGTAATAGCTCATTTGCCAACAATCTTGAAAGTCTACAAATGCACATGTACAGAAGATAATAGTATATTTAGTGAACAGTAGAGTTTGATGGAGGAGAAATAAAATAGGTTTTACAAAACAAGCACACACCTCTGAGTGCTATATATGCCGTGGTAAAGAATATGATTGGTTTATTCATTTATATAACTGCCTATCTATTTACTTATTTAGGGAAGGCTGTGAACTCCATATATAGCTGAAGATGACCTTGAATTTCTGAACTTCCTACAGTGCTGGGATTATAGGTACACAACAACACTATGCCCAGTTTATGTAGTGGTAGAAATCAAACTCAGAGTTTAATGCATTCTAGGTAAGCACTGTACCAAGTGAGATCACCCCTAGTCCAGAACATAGTTTCTTAACCTATAAGATAAGACACATTTAAATTGGACTCACTAAGGTCTTAGGTACTGTAGGTTTCATCCTGTTACATCCTGTTACAATGAGCAACTTTTGTAGCTCCTAGATTTATTTCATTTTTGAGCTAAACAGATAATTCAAAACAAGTGTCTCCAAGGATATTTGTCCAAGTAATACTGCCCCAATTTTACTACACAAAGTTATAAACATGAATGTGGAATAACGCTCTTGTACACTGAAAAGATTTGTTACTCATATTGATTTAATAAAATGCTGATTGGCCAGTAGCTAGGCAGAAAGTAGAGGCTGGCAATTAGACTAAGAGAATTCTGGGAAGAGGAAAGGCAAAGAAGTAGATGCCAGCCAGACACAGAGAAAGCAAGATGCGAATGCTGGACCAAGCAAAGATACTAAGCCATGTGGCTAAACATAGAAAAGAGCCATGTGTTAATTTATGTGTAAGAGCTACATAGTAATATGTAGTAGGAGGTTTGGGCCCAGACTTTGGGGCCTACCCGCAAGGTTTAGGCCTGCAGACCCACAGACTCGCAGAGACACACAGATGCTTACAGTAGTTTTAGGCTGATCGGCCTAAAACCCAGGCATATAACTTGCAAACTCTGTACTCTTAATCTAACCCATGACTCTTATCCTGTTCAGCCATGTGGCTCGGGAACTTTTCTCAGAGCAGCACAGTTGTCCTCTGCTTCTTCTGGTTTCTCTCTGGCGTTCTGCTCTGTTCTTCCTGTTCCCAGAGTTTTCCTAGTCTGGTAGCCCCGCCCACACTTCCTGTTTGCCTTTGGTCAATCAGTGCTTTTTATTAAACCAGTGGGTGGGACTATTATTTACAATGGAACAACATAATCTCCCACAGTAATATGCATAAGTGACTGGCCCAGCAGTTACTATAATATTAAGCCTCTGAGTCAATTATTTGGGAAGTGGCTGCTGGGTGTTTGAGAGTTTCTGGTGGGATAGAAATTTCAGACTACACATGAAAGCTATCTTAATTTAGGAAGACTAAAATCAAAAGGCTTGGATAAAGTCTTGACGACTATATGACTTTAGTTACCTAGTCATGTCTGAAAACTGATATAACCTTCTCAAAAGGTTGCAGTAAAGACTGTGGTAACATATGCAAAGCACCTAATAAAGCACATTACATGTGAGAACCAACACATCTACTTTAAAGAAGAAAACAAAATCATTCCTAAAACACAATAGTATGATTTCATCCTAAATACTAAATACTTTCACTCAACCTAAAGCAATGCAGAGATCCAAGAGGCCAGACCTACTCACATAGACTTGAGGCTGTACTGTGTCTCCTAGGAGAGGATGGGCAGGCTGACCTGTTTCCATTCTCCATCCAGCTGTCTGAGCACTTCAGAAATTACAATCAAGAGCAGGGTGGGGGCCTAAGGCTCTCCCAGAATTTCAGATCTATTATTAGCCTGGTTGGTCACCTGTCCTGAGAGGCACAGGACTATTATCTGCAAACTTGGTAACTATAGCTCAACACAAGCAAGTAGGGCTGCATGCTTCAGAACAAAAGTGCAGACCAGTGTCCACCTGAATAATAAAATGTAGAAACAAATCAAAGTAACCAGAGATTTTAAAAGGATAGAAAGAAAAAATAAAAAAATATCCATAGGTGTTGAGTCTTCTCAACAGCTGAGGGGAAAAGCAAAATAATAAATCCCAAGCCCTTCCCAATCTTGCTAGTTTTAAGATACAGTAAGCCTAAAGTAGGCCTTAACCTTTAAGTTATTACTTTGCCCTTATAAATACCTTCAGGGGCTCAGTCACTGAAGCACATGCATGAGGAACTGAGCTCACATCCCTCAGACCTACATAAAAAGCCAGTTATACTGCTGTAATCCCTGGACAGAGGAAGCAGTGAGGGATGGGTCCCCAGAGTTCATTGGCTAACTAGTTTTGCTTTGTGGGTGAGCTCCAAGTCTAGTGAGAGACCTTATCTAAAATAAACAAAAAAAAAAATCATTGTGTACAGAGGCTTGAAACATGGCTCACAAGTTAAGAATAGGTACCACTCTTGGAAAAAGAAAAGAAAGGAAAAGAAAGGAAGAAATTCTCCCAAGAGTTATAAAGTCATGTGATGGAAGATAAAAAATTTGATTACAATTGTGTGAACTTGTTAAAGCACACACATACATGCAATTTTCTGCGGGCATACTGTCTTTTCCATACTCTACCAAGAAGCCACAAGGAAGAGTTAAAGAGTGACTATGTCTAAAATGTCAGGAATTATGTTAGACTGTCTAACACTGAAATGAAAGATCCAGATTCTCATTAGCCCTTTGAGATTCTGATTCTCCCCTCAAAGCTAAATTAAATATACAGAGTAGAGATAAGCCAAGTGATTTTTAAAGAAATAGATTTTGAGCCATTAAAATCTGACTGTTAAATGGATTATGCCTATGTTAACATGATATGATAAACAGTATCCATTGAGACTGGTTAATACAAAGCTGACAAAAAACTGAATCAGACATTTATTAGTAGTAACTAAGATTTATTCATTCTACAAATATTTATTGAGTATTTATTATAGGCCAGGCATAACTGTAAGCCCTAGGAATACAGAAATCTTGGCATTGTGAAGGAGAATGTAATGATGCATGCCTGTAATTCCAGTTCTTAGGAGGCTGGGGCAGGATGATAGTTTAAGATCATACTGAGTTTCACAAAAATATGGGCTACTAAGACTATGTCTTAAAGGCACAAAAAGAAATGATAAATAAATACATACATACATACATACATACATACATACATACATACATACATACATACCATTCCTTCTCCTTTGAGACAAAGGCATCAGGATGCTCTATCAGCAAGGCTTTTACATGAACAACTTGGCTTGCAAGTTCTACATCCAAACTGATTCTGACTAGTTTAAGCTAAATAAATAAATAAATACTTTTCAAAAGAGTTACTCACACTCACCTGGAAAAGTGGAAAATGAAAGATCAGATGCCAAGAACAACGCCTAAAACCAGGTAAAACTAGTCTGATGAGAGCATCTGTGTTTCCACTGCCAACCTTCCCTGTCCTTAGCAGTTTAGAACATTACTGTCTCTGCCTCTGCTCCTCCAGTAAGGCTCCACACAACTTCCTAATAAAGTATAGGAAAAAAATGTGGTATTCTTTTGCTTTAGAGAGAGAGAGAGAGACACCTCACTATTTAACCCAAGCTGGCCTGAAACTCACAATTCTTTTGCCCAACCTGCCAAGTGCCATGATTGCAGGTATTCACCACAATGCCTCACTATTGGGGGGAAATTAATTCTTATTTTATAGCTTTTTAAAAACTTTTTATTTAAAGATTTATTATGTATACAGTGTTCTTCCTGAAGTCCAGAAGAGGGTACCAGATCTCATTACAGAAGGCTGTGAACTACCATGTGGTTGCTGGGAATTGAACTCAGGACTTTTGAAAGAGCCAGTGCTCTTAACCTCTGAGCCATCTCTCCAGCTCCTGCATTTTTTAAATCTTAAAATAGAAAATACTGTTTTCTGTTATGCCAACTGTTATGTTTATATATAACTGTTATGTTTATATAACAATACTGTTATGCCAACATCAAATGTACAAGTTGACAATGGTGTCCTCCTCTACGGGTCTGTAAGACATTTCCACATTGTACCACAAACAAGTTAGATTAGAATAAGAACTCCACAGTGTGGAAGACAGAAGCAAAGTACCAATGCCTGTAGCCATTCATTGCTTTCAGAGTACCAAAGCATACTGTAGGTAATACATACCTGATTTCCTATTCTTACTCAACTAAACTAGTCCTTATTACATAAATGCTATTATAGGATATTCACAAATAAGTTCAATAAAATAGACAGGCAAACAAGAATTAAAGACAATATTAAAATTAAATACAAAAATAAACAAGGAAATGACAGAGATGATCCTTTTATTCCTAATATAAGCAAAATTATAGGTAAAAACAACCTAATTGTTCCAAACAATAAGTTGAACAAAAAAAAAATCAAATTCATCAAAAGATTGCTTAATAAAAGATAAAATCTTTACTATGCTTAGATATAATGAATCAGGTGTCAGTAAATATTTTGTATAAAGGGTCAGATACTTAATGGTGGTGGCACACGCCTTTAATTCCAGCTCTTGGGAGGCAGAGGCCAGCCTGGTCTACAGAGCTAGATCTAGGGCAGCCAAGGTTACACAAATAACCTGTCTCAAAAAACAAAAACTAAAAAAAAACTGGCTTGTACACCATGTAGTCTATATTGTAATTAATAACTCCTATACTGCAAAAGTAGTCACAGAGAATATGTAAACAAATGAGTTTTTCTGGGTTCTAATGCAAATTTATCTTTAAAAGATGTAACTTGCTAATTCTTGTATTACATAATGGTAAAATTAATCCATCATGATTAAAAATAGAATTATTCCAAACAGCCTTAAAATTACATATAATTCTTGTTTCATAGTAAAAAGCAAAGGCAATCTGAAGGTAAGAGGAGGCTAGCCAAAGAAACCCACTCTGACCTAAGACTAAATCTAGCAGAAGAAACACCCTGAGACCTGAGCCAGTGAAAGAAACACTTTATCCCTGAACCCAGAACCAAAGAAACATGTCCTGGCTCTGAAACCACTGCCAAAGAAACTCGGTTTTGTGGGGATATTTTCAAATATAATAAAAACATTCAGAGATATCAGAGGGATCTACCCACAATCAATCTAGGAGGATCACACAGTGGTAACTCCCAGGCAGGCAGTGGTGGTGGATCTGTCCTCTGATATCTCTGACTGTTTTTTATATTTGAAAATATCCCCACACAGTTTGTTCCTACAATTGTAGTGATATGTTTCATATTTAATAAAAACCAGTCTGAAATATAGGAAGGCTACCCACAGTCAATCCAGGAGGGTCAGAGAGAAGTAATTTACACCTTTAATCCCAGCACAGGGAAAGACCAGGAGTGGTGACCTACACCTTTAATCCCAGCAGATCTGAGTTTGAGGCCAGTTTGGTTTACTGGTTCGAGGCTCCCAGGCTCCCAGGCAGTGGTGGTGCCACTCCTTTAACCCCACAACTGCAGAGACAGAGGAGGTCTTTCTGTGTTTTTGTGAGTTCAAGGCTAACTACCAAATAATAACAGCCCAAGCCTTTAATCTTAACCTGGATGTGAAACACCTGGGAGAAGAGGGTATTTAAGGCAGGTATAAAAAGCCAGAGGAAGCTGAGGAAGCTGGAAGACAGCTGGGTGAGATTTGACTGTGGTGTTTCCTCTCTTTGATATTTCAGCCTTTTCCTGATATCTGGCTCTGAGTTTCCTTTATTCGAGCAACACAGAATCAGAGCCAATGAAAGAAATATGCCCCGGCCTTAGAATTGGAGTCAAAAATCTTAAAAAAAAAAAAAAAAAAAAAGCCAGTGAAAGAAACCCAGTTTGGCCCTGTTATCAGAGCCTTATCTCTGCCCCTGATCAATAAAACTAACCAATCCTAGAGCAGGAAAATCTAACCAATCTCAAGAGTCTCCCTGGAGAAACTCTGCCTCTCAGAAGCCTTATATAAACCACTCTGCCTGTTCAGGTGTTGGGCTGTTCTTTCCCACCCTGGTAGAGGCCATCACTCTCCTAGACTCTGTTTCTCCGGTGAAGATATTCATTCAGTGGCAAAAAGAACTTGCAGAGACATCCACTTAGACTAAGCAGAAAAAACCTTGCAGAGATGTTTCCTTGGGGAGAGGGGGGGTTGAATAAGGTGTGGCAGAACAGAAGAACCTCACTGAGACTTTCCTTTGGAGACTGAACAAGGCGGAGCAGAAAAAGTAACAACTTTTTGTTGGAGCGGGAAGAGATTGCTACATTTCTGCAGGGGTTTCTTCTTTAGCAGAGTGAAGGCAAAGAAGTAACATCTTGAACCGGAGGGAAAAAGCATAGCTCTTCTGGGAAGCCCCCTTAATGGAGGAGGAAGTGGATCGAAGCTCAGCGGAGGCTCTCCAGGAGAGGAACAGGATTGCTATAACCTGTGGGGAGACCATCCTCCACTACACCCCAGCTTCAGATATAGCCAGACTTCCAGAACAGTCAGGATACCTTTCCCTCCAAAGCTGAGCTGTCTGTCCCATTGCTGCTCCAGCCACAGCCTGACTTCCCAAACAGTCAGGAAACATCTCCCCACCTCGACCTAGCTGTAACTCTTGATTACACAATTACCATTGGTGAAATACTTCTTGTCACAGTTTAAAGGGGGGCTTAAATAGTACATGAAAAAACAATTCTTTCAAAAATTATAATCATCACCAACTATTATTAAAGTATAAATATCATTTGAAAAACAGTATTAGTACTCTATAGCCCTTTTTGAAGAAGGCAAATTTTGATATAAAATTTTATACACTTATAAGAAGACAACTTTTGGAGGCCCGGTTATGAGCCTACTCAAGGGGGGGGAAAAGTATTACAAATTATAAAGCATAAAAGATTTTTTACAAGAATTTATTTTCTGCCAGGTGTGGTAGCACAGGCTTTTAACCCAGCAGAGGCAGGAATATGCTCATAAGTCTGAAACCAGGCTTTTCTACATAGTAAGTGCAAGGCCAGCCAAGGCTATCTCAAAAAACTTTTTAAAATAAATTAATTAAGGGCATTTGTTACATTACATTAGTAAAAAGATTCCTAAGTGGGAAAAAAAATGCACAAGAAATAGCCCATTTTATAGGCTCAACAATAACACTTACTATTCAGCACTCAGAGAGAACTACTGCAAAGTCAAGGTCAGCCTGTCTCAGAGAGGAAGGGAGAAAGTGGGAGAGGGTGGTGATGTACTATATATTTAATAAAACCAGCCTGGAGATCACCCAAAGTCGAGCCATGAAGGTCAGACGGTGGTGACCCATGCATGGAATCCCATCACTCAGGAGACAGAGATCTTTCTGGATTTCTGTGAGTTCAAGGTCTAACAGCCAAGCAGTAGTAGCTCACACTTTTAATCCCAACTGTAGGATTATGATGCAGAGCTGAACCCAGAAGTGAAACAGCAGAAACTGAGGCATTTTGTAGAATTGTAGAATTGACCAGCCAGGCTGAGGACCCTTGAAGACAGCATTTGCCTTGTTCGGCTTGAGAAGTTGGCTGAGTGAGAATTGACTGTGTTCTCTTTTCTCTCTCTGATATTCCAGGTTTTCCCTAATATCTGGTTCCAGGTTTTCATTATATGCTAGCTAGAATTTGTGCACTAGGAGAAGCGGAAGCTAGAAATGCTAAGTGCTACAAGATCTCATTGAAATTGCTGGTTTGGGGTTTTTGTTTTGTAACTAGAAGCCAACACTGGGGTCTCACACATGCTAGGTAAGAAGCACTGAACAGAGACAACTCACTGGTCTAGGATGGCCTTAAATTAATGACCTTTCTGAGTAGCTAGAATTACAGACCTGTATTATCAGGTTCAGCACTAATAAAAGTTTGTTTGTTTTTTAGACAGAGTCTTACTACATAGCCCTAGTGGCCTAGAGATACTCAAAGATAATCTTAGCCTCCTGAGTGCTAGGATTGAATGTGTGCCCTTCCCAACATTCCAGCTCTAATAAAGCTTTTAAATAAAAGATTTGGAGAATATTTTTTAAGATTTATTTATTCTTATTTTATGTGCACTGGTATTTTCCCTGGGTGTACATCTGTGTGAGGGTGTCTGATACCCTGGAACTGAAGTTACAGTTGTGAGTGGCCATGTGGGTGCTGGGAATTGAGTCTGAGTCCTCTGGGAGAGCAGACAGTACTCCTAACTACTGAGTCATATCTCCATCCTTTTGGAGAATATTTTTATGGTCTTAAAGAATGCAAAGTCTTGTTTTGTTTTTTTAACAAGATCTAGAAAAGGAAAATTAATTTAAAAAATGAAAAATATTCACAATATACATGTTAAAAAAAAAAAAAGGACTTCCTGGACATTATCAGCAGATATCAATATTTAGGAAGCAGAAGCAGGAGGAACACGAGGTCAAAGCCACAAGGGCTACTATCTCCACAGAAACACAGTTGGGAATTTAGCTCAGGTGGCAGAGTGTTTGCCTAGCATGCATGAAGTCTTGGGTTCAATCCCCAGTGTCACATTACTCTCAGCTACATCAATGCTCACCTAGAATTCATGATACTCAAAACAAACAAAAAACTTACATCCAAAAGCTAAGAGTATATACCTCAGGAGAGCACTTGCTTAGCATACGTGAGGCTCAGTATTGCAGTAACACAAAAAAAGCACTTATATCCAGAATACATAAAGCACTACTACAACTCAATAAAAGATAAATAATGCCATAGAAAACACTGAAGAATTAAACAAGAATTAAAACAACAAGAAAAACCAATGAGGACACAGGTCAATAGTAAGCTGCTTGCTTAGCAAGTACAAGGCCCTAATTACCTAATCACCATCTCACAGTGCACAACACAAAAATTCAGACATTAATATATATGTATGTACATATGAATATATGTATATATATATATATGTATGTATGTATGTATTTTCATTTATGCATGTGTGTATGCATGCTGCTCTATTATTAGCCATTAAAGATATACCAAAAAGCCAAACAGTAGTGGTGCATGCCTTTAGTCCCAGCACTTGGGAGACAGAGTTTGAGGCCAGCCTGATCTACAGAGCAAGTTCCAGGACAGCCAGGACTGCAATATAGAGAAACGTTGGAGGGGGAGACAATTTGACAGTACCACATACTTAACCATGGCTAAAAATAAAAGGAAAGGTCTTACGTGCCTTAATCCCAGTAGTCAGGAGGCAGAGGCAGGAGGATCTCTGTGCGTTTGCCAGCTTTGTCTACATAGTAAGTTCCAGCCAGGATTACAAAGAGCGGTAGTTTCCAACCTTCCTAATGCTGCAACCCTTTAAATAATGTTCCTCATATCATGGTGACCCCCAAATAGAAAATTATTTTCATTCTTCTTCACACCTGTGCTTTTGCTACTGCTATCAATTATAATGTAAATATCTGTGTTTCCTGCTGGTCTCAGGTGACCCCAGCACTGGGGTGGAGACCAACAGGTTGAGAGCCACTGACATAAAAAGACCGTGTCTCAAAAAGAAAGAAAATAAGAAAATAAGGAGGGAGAGAGGGAAGAAGAAAGAAAGACATGAAGAGACAAGAAAGAATAAAAGAAAGGTGTTGGGAAATATTCAATTACACTGTGAACTGCAAATATGCATTTGTATTAATTAAAGTTAACCTTGGGTTAGGAGGTTACGTTCTCAGCTAGCAGACAGAAAGTAATCATAGAGTCTCAGAGGACATCAGGAGAAATAGAGTCACAGGAAGTAATAGGGTGGGGTTTGGAGTGTCATAGCTTTTCCAAGTCTTCTATGGACACCAAGAGGGAGAATTAGTTGCTACTCAGCCTCTCTGAACTTGAAGATTTACACTCCAGCCTTTGAATCTCAAGTCTTATTCATAATTAAAACAATAGAAATTTAGTTAAAGCTACCTTTAGCAGCAATGGCAGGGCCTGTGCCTACAGGAACAGAATTCTTGTCAGGCTGTGGCCTGAGCAGCCAGGCCACTGCTTGAGAAATATGCTAGTAACTGTGGAGCTGCAATTCCTGGCTGAGATAGCAGGAGATTGAAGCGCAACCACAGAACCCAAGTTTAAACAGCATTTGGCGCCCCGTATTGGGTGTCAAGTACAGCAGGCTTTCATGGACTGCCAGTTCCCAAATCATAACACAGAGGCTTATTATTAATTATGAATTCTTAGCCCTAGCTTAGGTTTGTTTCTAGCTAGTTTTTACACTTAAATTAACTCATTTCTATGCCCTGAGGCTCACCTACCTCATCTATGTACTGTCCATCCTGCTTTCCTGCTTTCTCCATGTCTGGCTGGCTGGCCACAGCTGGCTAGCTGTCTCCCCTTTTCTCTCTACCTTCCAGCCCCACCTATCCCTCTGCTTAGTTATTGGCTGTTCAGCTTTTTATTAAAACAATCAGTTGCCTTAGGCAGGCAAGGTAAAACAGCAACACATCTTTACATAGTTAAACAATTATCCTATAACACAAACGAATACAACACATCTTTACTGTTAAACAAATATTCTATTCCACAACATAGAGGGTGTGGTAGCTTGGATGAAAAACATACTCCATAGGCTTGGGAACTTGAACTGCCAGTTGGTAGCACTGTTGGGGGAAGTTTAGGAAATATGTTATTAGGAAGGGGCTTTGAAAGGATATAGACTTGTTCTACTCTCTGTGCTTAGAGCTTGCAGTTAAGATGTGATCTGTTGACCTTTCCCCACTGGCCCAGCCATGGCGTTCACTTTTGTAGCCTTCTGCTATATACTGCGCTGCTCCTCGTCACCACATTCATCTTCCTCGCCATCTGGTACATCCTAGCACTTGACAAGCTGAAGACTGATCATAAGAACTCTATAGACCAGTGTAATACCCTGAACTCCTCTTGTACTTGCAGAGTACCTCACACATTCATCTTCTGCATCATGTTTGTGCACCAGAGTGGCTCATACTGGCTCTCAATACGCCCCTTTTGGCCTATCATATTTGGAGGTACATGAGTAGACCAGTGATGAGCAGCCCTGGACTCTTATGACCCAATGACCGTCATGAATACAGACACTCTAGCCTGCTGTCTGAAGGAAGGATGGTGCAAACTAGCTTTTAACTTCTAGTCTTTTTTTATTACCTACAGACCATGATCTATGTTTTGATGAATTCACAGAACACAGAAGAATTGGTCCAGCTAAGTGCACACAAAATGCCACTAATGATTCTATCCAGCAAAGTCCTGCTTCCAAGAGTAGTTTATGAAATCTGATCAGCTGCTTTAAAAAATATGACTTTTTTTTTTAATGTTTCCACAGTTTTTGCTTGTGGAAAGACTGTTTTCATGTTATACTTGAATAAAGGCTTTAAATGGGATTACATATAAATTAATATAAAATGATTACCTCTGCTGTTGACAGGTGGAATTTGCACTCTTAAGGAACAGCCATAACCCTCCAAGTGATCCAATTAATTACTGACTGCCTGAGTCCATTGGGAACTTTGTTAGAGGGCTTGTTGGGCTTATATATAAATTAGCTGTAGATATGAGGTGCTTCTGGTGAACTGAAATGTATATCTGACTTGTGGAAAACATCGTAGATTTCCTCACTTATCACTGTAGATGATTATGTATGAATATGACAATAAGAAGAGTGGGATTTTTTTTTCCTGTCGATGTGAATATATATATATTGCGTGAGTGGAGGATTTCCCTTATTTCCAGAGTAATATAATTGCTTTAATTCTTAAGCATAAATGATATAAACATATGCTGAATTACCTATAAAGAAGGTATTTAAAGCTACTTTAAATGTGTTTTTATTTGTAAGATATTATTTACTAAGAAATTGGTTATATTATGCTTACTATTCTAATTCACCGTCAAGGTATCCATAAGAATTTGGAAGTACTTTAGACTTTCAAAATGAGAGAACTGTGTAACCACACCCTGCTGTTCCTTCAGTGCGACACAATAAAACCCTGAAATGACAGGGGATGGGGATATATATGTGATTTGTCAGCTTCCTGTCACCACCATGTCTACTGTTTGCTGCTTGCTGCTGTGCTACTGTGGGGCTGTGCTGCTGTTCTGCTGTGCTGATGTGCTGTGCTGCTGTGCTGCTGTGCTGCTGTGCTGCTGTGCTGCTGTGGGGCTGTGCTGCTGTGCTGCTGTGCTGCTGTGCTGATGTGGGGCTGTGCTGCTGTGCTGCTGTGCGGCTGTGCTGCTCTGCTGTGCTGCTGTGGGGCTGTGCTGCTGCGCTGCTGTGCTGTGCTGCTGTGGGGCTGTGCTGCTGCGCTGCTGTGCTGTGCTGCTGTGCTGCTGTGCGGCTGTGCTGCTGTTCTGCTGTGCTGATGTGCTGTGCTGCTGTGCTGCTGTGCTGCTGTGGGGCTGTGCTGCTGTGCTGCTATGCTGCTGTGGGGCTGTGCTACTTGCTGCTGTGCTGTTGTGCTGCTGTGCTGCTGTGCTGCTGTGCTGCTATGCCTCCTTGCCATGATGGACTCTAATCCCTCTGAGCCCATAAGCCCCCCAAACCCTTCTTTCTATAAATTGCCTTGGTTATAAAAATATATCACAGCAATAGAAAGCAAACTAGGACAGGGTTCAAGATTAAATGTTGAAAATTATGTCAACTTACCCAAGAATTTAGTTGTCTAAAAATGTTAACCACTGTCTCACATATATTTTGTCAAAGTAGCTCAACCAAATGGTTGTAGTTCAGGTCTCTGATGACTTTTGTTTGCTTGTTTGTTTTAGGGCTAAAGTTATCTGTAGGTTTGACTAGGGCTGAAGGTTTTCATATCATAGGGTCACTCAAACTTCAGTAGCTGGGTGTGGTGGAGGCAGAGGCAGGCGGATTTCTCTAAGTTACAGGCCAGCCTGGTCTACAGGGAAAGTTCCAGGACAGCCAGAGATGTTATACAGAGAAACCTGTCTTGAAAACAAACAAACAAAAAGCCCAGCAAAACTTAACTTTATTTGACTTACAGTGACATTGCCAGATGCGTATACATTTTATTTCCCCTTGAAAATCCCACCTGATCTTCAGAAACAAAACAATTCTTTGAGGTTATATTTTTACTTTATTTTATTTGTTATATTTTTGAGTCAGTGTATGACTCTATAGCCCAGGCTGGCCTATAACTCACTGAGATCCTCCTACTTCAGCCTCCTGAGTGCTGGAGTCACATATGTGGGCCACCATCCACCAGCATTAATGTTATATAAATAAAGACATTCATATTCAGATAAGTGACTAGATCTTAGTTATCAATTTAAAATCAAGATTCCAGTCTACAAATTCTATTCTTTCACTACTTACTACTACTTTGCACAGTTCTCAACAAACTAAATGCAAAGCTAGGAACTAGCTAGGCTTAACAGATTTGCTACCTCACTACCCTATTCCCCTGACCCTTGCAGCTCTGCCTTTGTTTCAATCAGGTCTCACCCTGCTCTTTTTCCTCTAGGCTGAGACACTGACAAGCCTATGACACAGCCTCCTACTACATATATAAAAGATGTGTCATCACCCAACTGACTGGCAGCTCTCAATCAGTGACCTTATTCTCACAGTGGCCCCAGACTATCAAATACACATCAGTGGGTAAGATCTAAGGAAGCAAATGTCTTCTGAAATGCATATGATGGCAAAGATCTGCATAGCAGCCAACAGCAACCAAACCACCCTTTGATATCTACCGGGATCTTAAACCTCACAGTCATTACTAACTGTAGAAATCTCAACAGCAAGCTTTCAAGGGTTTAAATTTAAAGGTACCTAAGACTCAACACTATTTTAAAAAATTAATTCAGAGCCAGGCATGGTAGTGCATGCCTTTAATCAGCACTCAGGAGGTGGAGGCAAACAGATTTTGAGTTCCAGATAAGCCTGGTCTATATATCTAGTCCTAGGCCCACCAAAAACTACATAATGACACCCTATCTCAAAAATTAAATCACAAGAAAAGTTTAACTCAAAATGGATCAATAACCTAAACATTAAAGCCAAAACAATAAATCTTCATGACCTTGGCTTTGACAATAGATTCTTAAATATGACATAAAAAACCACAAACTATACAATAACATAGAGTCCATAAAATCTATGGTCTGAGATATGGCTCAATGGTAGACCACTTGCCTATATGTACAGGCCTTTAGTTCAATCTCCCCACTGAAACAGATAGATAGATAGATAGATAGATAGATAGATAGATAGATAGATAGATAGATAGATAGATAGACAGACAGACAGACAGACTAAAAACACTGTCCACCAAAGGACTTTATGAAGAATGCAAGAAGTCAATCTTTTAGAAAGAGTATTTGTGAACCACAATCATAATAGTCTAGTATCCAATGTAAAAAAATTTACAATCTCAACAAAAATACAAATGACCTAATTTTAAATAAATGACTTCAATACCTTTCTTCAAAAAAAGACATAAAAATACCCAATAAATACATGGGAAGATAATCAGCTTTGAAAGTTACCAGGGAAGTACAAATCAAGCCACACTGAAATATCACTTCATACACAGAATACCTACTAATTGAAAAATAAGTAAATAAATAAATAAAAGCAATTAAAAACAAAGAGAAAGAAAAGCAAGTTTGGCAAAGAATGTGGAATGTTCCTCCCAAACTCAGAACTCTTATACATTGATTATAAGGACACAGATGGTGCAACTACCATGGGGAAAAAAGTTGGGGGTCTAGATATGTCGCTCAGCTCATTTAGCGCTTGCCTAGCATGTATGAGGCCTTAAGTACAATACCCATCACTGGGGAAAAATAATTAAAAAACAACAAAGGGTTAGTTCCTCAAAAACTTTACAGAAGTAACACATTACCTCACAATTCTACTCACCCTCAAAATTGAAAACAGGTATTTAAACAAGTATACGTGAAGAAGTAAGTCCACTGTAACACTGGTAGGATTAGGGTCAGGGCTAGGAATACAGATGTGCTAATATTACCACCAAAGTCTACACTAAGTTCTACATATTTTACCAAAATAGCAACAGCAAGAACAAAAAACCCCACAACTTTTTAAAAATGGATCAAAGCAAATATGGTAACACACATCTGTGATCCCAGAACTTGGGAGGTAAAGAAGAGAGAATTAAGAGTTCAAGGTCATCTTTTTAACTAGTGTTCAGTGTTTATTGCCTGTTTTGTATACCGTAGCGCAGCCCTGGTTCATGCAAGGCCAGGGGAAAGTCTGCTGCTGTTGCTACACAGAATTAGAGGCTAGTCTGTCTTATAAAAGATAGCTCAGGCAGTAGAAGTCCTGGCCAACAAGCATGACAAACAGAAACTGGTCCTCAAAATGCCTATGAAAACTGGACAGTGTGCTGTGGAGCTCACAGTCTCCCAGCACTCCCAGGGTGAGATGGGCGGTGAGAAAAGAGCAGTGGCCTCAAGCTCAAAGACCAACTAGCCTGGACGACACAGCGCAGCAGCCTCAGGAGGCAGAGGGCAAACACCAGCTCCCACAGCTTACCCTTAGGCATCCCCAGACCCCACAGTGGCAGGAAAGAAACAACTCTTCAGGTTGTCCTCTGGTCTCTACACACATCTACTCGCACACAGCGTACACACAATAACCATTTTTTAAGTTATTTAAAGGGTATGTGTGTGTGTATGTGAGTGTATATGTATGTGTGCACGCACATATGTGTGTATGTGTGTATGCACACACATGCCTGTGTTTGTGTGTGTGTACACGTGTGTATATGTACGTGTGCATGCAAGCACACCTGTGTTTGTGTGTGTATATATGAGTGTGTGCATGCACGCATGTGTGTGTACATGTGTGCATGCACACCTATGTGTGTGTATGTGTGTGTGCATGTGCATCTGTGTTTGTGTGTACGTGTGTCGCACACATGTGCATGTGTGTATAAGTGTGTGCATGTGCGCCTGTGTTTGTGTGTATGTGAGTGTGTGCACATGCATGTGAGTGTGTGTGTGTACGTGTGTGTGTGCGCACACAAGCGCCTGTGATTATACGTGTGTGTGTGTGTGTGTGTGTGTGTGTTAAAACAGTGTGCCACTTGAATGGCTGATAAGTGTGTAATCAAGCGCTGCATGCCCTTAGCCCCAGCACTCGCACTTTTCCTGTTGTATACTCAGCTCGTATTGACCCAGCCTAGGTAGGTTACTGCCTTCAGTCAGCTGGGCCCTCCTATAACAATCAGCAATGGAGAAAATGCCCCACATGCTACTCTGATAGAGGAAATTCTTCAACTAAGGTTCCCTAGTCTTAGGTGTCTTGGGTGGTGTCAAGCTAATGATAAAAACTAACCAAGACAATGAACTTCCAAATTATTCTACTAAAGAAGGTAGTCACAATGGGTTACAGACAATAAAATGTCACTGGTTTGAAATATTCTGAATAGGTAAACTCCTATTGGTACTCATTACAGGGAGAGGGAAATGGGAAAACCTGCTTAAGAGAATAAAAGGTATTCCTTTGGAGTAGTGGAAGCGCTTTAGTTTTGTTGGGTTTGGTTATTGTTTGATTTTGCTGTTTGCTTCTCTTTTCAGAGCTGGATTGACCCCACAGCCTTGCACATGCTAGGCAAGCACTCTAGCACTGAGCTACACTCTCAGCCCAAAGGGAATGTTTTAGAACTACAGTGTGGCAGCTGTACACTTCAGACATGCTGTCCCTCACCTTCTTCCTAGTTATGCCCTCTGCTTCCTCTGTGGTTAGCATGCTATCTCTCAGCCTCCCTACTCTTGCCACAACCCTTTCCCATCATTACAAACATCTAACCCTCTGGAACTGCATGCCAAAATAAATTCTTCTGTAAGCTGCTTTGGATCATGGTATTTTACCACAGCAACAACTCAGTCACTAATAGAGAACTGCAGAAGTATCTTCCTAAGGTAACCTAGCTATCATGTAGATTGAATATAATGTCTTTTGATTCTTACTGCTTTGTCCTACTGATCTATGCCCAATTCACAGAAAAATACTTTTCAGGGCACTTACCATATGCCCTTTCCCAAGAGTATCATTCTACAGCTTGGTAACTCTTCACAAGTAGTCTGTCAAAAAGATTAAGCCCCACTACAGAAACTCTCCAACATCATACAAAAATAAAATAGTACAGTGAACCACTCCCACCACCCCACACACACCCCTGCAAACAGTCTACAAAATGGAACTTTCAGTACTTCTAAGGCCCTGGTAAAAGGTTTCAGAAAATGCTCTTGTGGAGGACCTAAGTTCAGTTCCCAGCACCTATGTCAGACAGGTCACACTGCCTGTAACTCCAGCTCCAGTTCTTGCTCTTCAGACAGCTGCTCTCACTTGTACATACCCCCATACAGACATACATGCATATAAAAATAAGATAAAAACTAAGTTACAGGATTATAAGGAAAAATAAAATTAAAACCTACAGCCACGAGGATCTCCAGTAAAAAGACAGAACAAAAAAGCAGATGAATACCTTCCCCCCAATGCCAGAAAATAATGTCATATCCCCTCTATTCAAATACCAGTTCCCAAATTCTATCTCTGTCCCTAGGGACCATCCGGCTCTGCCCCCTGCAAGCGCTCTAGAGTCAAAACATTAAGCCACTGATGGAAAAAAGATCAGTATAAAGGAGGAGCCCATCTTGCAGATCCAAAGACCCAGCTGAAAACTGGGCCCCGACATTAACTAGTTTTCTAAAACTATTTCTCTAGCTCACCAACAGTGAACATTAAAACAGGAGAAAGGTCTGCCGTGCAGAAGTTACCCAATAAGCAGTGTTATAAGTACTTATTATTAAAGACAAGGTCTCCCTGTCTACTCCACTCCTAGCACTCCCATATTCCAGGGCTCCTACAACAAAGGCCCAGTCTGAGAGCTGTGGCATCTTCACTGGTTAGTTACTAAGCTCTCCTCCCTTCAGCCTCCTATCAGCTCCGCCCTCTACACTCCCTTCAACTCTGAAGAGATAAAATCATTAAACCCTGCATCCTCTTAAAAACATGACACTATTCCTTCCCTCCCTGACCACTATATTTCTCTAATGAGAAGTCTTTTGTTGCCTGGTATCCTGAGCCACAGCAGTCTGGCTTCCATCCCCACCCCTCCAAGGAAGCTGTTATCATTAAGGTGATAAGTGGCTCAGTAGCTTCATTTCAGGGCTCACCCTACTTGTCCTCTGCCACAACTGACACTTTCCCGTTAGAAACTCTACATTCCCGGCTTCCCAGAATAAATTTTATCTCTATGCTTGCTCATCCTCAGGCTGCCTAACTTCTGTCTGTGTGCATCAGAGTTCCTAGGGCTCTATCTTCACTCTGTCCCTAGTTTATAAACTTTACTCAATAGATCTCATTCTACTTTTATGGTTTCCACTATCACTTATATGCATCATTCTCTCCCCTCTCTCCCTCCCTCCCTCCCTCTCTCTATTTCATGTGTTGAAAACATAACAATATCCAGATATCCAATTACCAAACACCAAAAGCTTTACCCTTTTGACATACAATTTAAGTCAATCATCATGACATTACCTTTGTACCAGCTAGTCTCTGACTAGCTTCCCTGTACTAGGGTTTTTGTTTTTGAGAAGTAACCTTATGGAGCCAGACCTGGCCTGTAAATCACTACGTAGCCAAAACTGGCCTTGAAATCCTGATCTTCCTGCTTCTACCTCCCAAGTACAGGAATTATGTGTATAAGCCACCAAGCCCAGCTCCAACCCCTAATTTTTCCATGATGAGCTTTTGACATCACTATCTTACATATCCACAGTGAAGTTCAACACCAATAGTATTTATTTAATGTGTGTCATGAAAAACAAAGTGCTAGGGATCTAGGCCTCCCCACACGTCCAGCTTCATCTAGTACCATTTCCCTCCAATACTTCTCACTGTTACTGAAAATTCCCTGCTTTTCTATACTGACACTGTTCAGAATGCCTTTCCGGCATCTCTCTGACCTACATACTTCTTGTCTTAGAAGATTCAGCTTCAACAGCTTTCATTCTTTCTCTGAATCTCTCTTGCTACGAGCATTTAGACCCTGCTTCCCTTCTCTCCCAGTACATTTTCTATGTTCCTCAATTACTGCACTGAGTGAACTTGCTTCCCTGCTTACTTTCTGGGCAATTCGTGCTTGACCAGAGACAGGGACTAAGTCTTGTGCCCCAGCCTCTCTCTGAGAATCCGAAGATGAGCAGGCCAACTAACAATCCTAAAGATACCCTCTACTCCCATAACAGGACACCAAACTCTAGGCAACAGGAAGTCTTAATAGGTTCAATTTCCTCTCTTGCAAATGCTTCCATATGCTGTTTATAGACTCTGACCCTAAATGAGCTACTTCTAACTTGACCCCAGCTTTCCTGCCTGGAACAACCCATGCAATAGAGAAGACTTGGATCAAAATTATTGCTGGGCTGGTAGCTTACCCTGTAGTAGCTAGAAAGATCAAGGCCAGCCTGGGCTACAATAAAGCCCTGTCTTAAAAAAAAAAAAAAAAAAAAAAAAAAAAGAGGGGCCAGAAAGATGGTTCAGCAGAATAGGGACTTGCCAAGCCTAATCTACGTAGTAAAAGCGAGAACTAACTCTAGCAAGTTGTCCTTTGACCTCTACAAGGTCATGGAGGAGGACACTTGCACATATGAATACATAAATATAATAAAAAAAATTTTAAAGACTAAAGTTATTTGGAAAATAACTTCCAAAATGGACTGAGACCACAGGGAAGAATGGAGGCTGCCAGGAGCATCTCAGGAAGGAATATTTGTGAAGTAACTCATGACTTACACACCCTCAAAAGCAACTAGGTTAATTACTACAACAGCTTGTAGCTAATCTTCTTGCCTTGGGAAAGTTCCCTGAACCACGCTATTTACAAAAAGTTGACATAGAACTCTATGATGGATTCCCACTGCCTAAAACTATATAGCACAGTGATTAAGAGCAAAGATTCTGAAAGCAGATCACCTAAACTTAAATCCCAATCTCACCACTTATCAGCCATTTGGGTTTAAGTTATTTAAATTCACTGGGTTTTGTTTCTAAAACAAGAAAATAAAAACACCTAGCTCACAGGCCGGCATAACAATTAAATAAAATAATATTTAATAATTAAATAATAAAGATTAAATGGGCTTGATGGCAAGTGACATTATACATTTAGCTATCTTGCTGGCCCTCTTAGCATCTTTAACTCTAAGCCTATTTTACTTCAGACTATATTCTAAGAGGTCTTGATCAAGCCACAGCTGTACAACTAGATACAAGGACATAGTATAAGATTTAGTAATTTACACCCTTAGAGATTGTGTCTCATTATGTACTCTTTTCTGGTCAGGAACTTGCTATGTAGCCCAAGTCATCAAGACCTTTTAGAATAAACAACTATTAATATAGTCTAGCTGAATAACATACCTTTAATCCTAGTACTTAAGTGGCAGCAGACAGGCTGGTGAATTGAAAGTCAACCTGGTCTACATAGAGTTCTACAATCGTTAGGGCTACATAGTGAGACTTTGTCTTAAAAAAGAGGGGGTGGGTAGCCTTTAAAATCAAATGGACTCATAACTGAACAAAAACACTTCATAACTCTGCTCAAAAAAGTCATTTAACCAGTGAAGGCTAAGTTTCCCTATCATTAAAAGAAAATTTAACTTTTTGCATGTTTATGCATTCATTGTGTGTGCCTATGTGGCCGTGTGTGTCTATGGACATGTGCAGAAGTCAGTTCTTTCTTCTACCCTGTGGGTTCTGAGAATGAAACTCAAGTCAGGCTTGGCAGCAAGAGCTTTACCAGAGGGCCATCTCTGTAGCCCAAGATTAAAATTTTGATCATAGCTGGGCTGTGGTGGCACAGGCTTTTAATTAATCCCAGCACTCAAGAGACAGAAACAGATGGATCTCTGTGAGTTTGAGGCCAGCCTAGTCTATGGAGCTAGTTCCAAGACAGCTCGGGCTGTTATTAGGGCGGCAGAGGGGAGCATAAAAACTGATCATATATATTCATTTTATTAGGAGCTGAAGAGATGAGTCTGCAATTAAGAACACTTGTTGCTCTCACACAGGACCAGGGTTCAGTTCACAGCACTCCCACGGCAACTCACAACCATCTTTAACTCCAGCCCCAGTAGATATAACACCCTCTTCTGGTCTCTATGGGTGATACATGCATGTGGTATACATACATATATGCAGGCAAACACTCAAAAACATAAAATAAAAATAAACCTTTTCTTAAAATATTTAGTTTATTTTCAATTATGTATATGCATATAAAAATTCAACTGTGTTCAAAATCCTGAGAAAGGCTCTGTGTTGGTTTCACGCATGAGATCAGACAGAGAGAGACTTTCACGTGGTGGCTCCTTTTAAGAGAGCGGTTGGGCACTGGATTCAGGTAGCCACGCCTAGGGGCGTGTTCTGCCAGCGCCATGTTGAGTTTACCAGTGCCTGATATGTGCCAGGAATCCTTACACTTTGGATCCCCTAGAACTGGAATTACAGGTAATTGTGAGCTGACTTACATGGATACTAAGAACTAAATTCAAGTCCTCTGCAAGAGCAGTAAGTGCTGTTAACTTGAAGAGCAGTCTGTCTAGTCCATGTGTTTGTGTGTTTGTTTGTTTGTTTGTTTTAATCAAACTAAGCTAAGCACTTAATACAGTACTAGGTGGATAAAAATTATTCAACTTTATGGAACTATTCAGTTTCGCTCTCCTATACACATGGACAGAAAGCATTAGTCTGGAAAGCCAGTCTAATTAGCGGTAACTAATTAGCTAAGTGTTTCTTTGGGGCTTTGATCTCTTCATCTACAAGTCAGAATGCTTGGTTTAGGGAAATTAAATAAAACATGCTTGAGTGTCTAAGTAACTTTTGTCATACTACCTACCTAGATTATAAAATCACCCCTGAATCACACTGCATAAAATGTCCTGCACCTCAGGAACACTACTCTCTCAAGGGCCTAAAAGCTTTAACAGGAGAGAGGGTATGGCCCACTAAGGAGCTGAGGCGAGACACCACCACGTGCCTCTTATCCACAAGTCTTTAGCCCCTTTACCCTGTCTACCTGTGAGCTCTGAAAAGGCAGAGAACACCACGTTCTCCACAGCAGGTTTTCTCTTGGCCAGAGTGATGTAAGTACGATGTTTCTGGGCACAGGTCAGCCAAAGCTACTGCTAAGAGGTCCCCACACTTAGTTTTCCTTAAAACATAGAGAGAACAAGGAACTCTTCTCTTTTTCCTGAGATTATCAAATCAGGATTCCTAGGAATTCGTCCTAAACACAGATACCAAGAATCTGGGTCTGGAACATTTCAAATGCCATTTAGACATTTAGACCCCTTGTTAGGATGTGACATATGGGATAAAGAAAAGGGACTGGTCCATCCTCCATCACCACCTACCCCCGCCCATAGCTAACAGTTTCTAATACTATATGCTCCTAGGGCCATATTTTAGTCTCTTCTTCAGGCTACAGAGGCCCCAGGGACTTAACCACTTCCTTTGCTCAATGAAGCAGAACTGCCACCCCTTATGGCTCCCTTCCTCATGACTGGCTCTAGGGAAAAAACAGTCCATCCTTCCTCCCTTTCCAAAGTTGAAATATATGGGCTCTTTCTGTTGTAAGGGTTTAACTGTTGAGTTAGAAAAGAGTGCAGGCCAAAACCAAGAAGCATAAGGAACTCGGACAAGTTTAGTTCCATTCACTGCCTCAATTCCAAAGCCCCTGCTTCCTATCATACAGCTACACTCCAACAGTTTTCAAAACTTACTTTTTAAACAATAGAATTTTTTTTTCAAAAACAGCTCACTTAAATCAAGAGGTGCCTCGGTGTCTAACTTAGTCTCTAGTGAAACAGCAAGTATAGGTAATAAATATAAATGGCTCCTAAAATTATTAGGCAAGAAGCGTCTAAGAAGACAGGTTCAAGTTGGATGTGGTGACTCACACCTTTAATCCCAGCACTTGGGAGGCAGAGGCAGGCGGATCTACATAGTGAGCTACAGGACAGCCATAGCTATCCGGTGAGAACCTCTTAAAGAAAAGAACGCCTCTAATCCCAGTATAGAAGAAGCAAAGGTAAGAGAAAGGCCTACACTAGACCTACACTACACTTCTCCAAAAACATGTCCTTAGCAAGTGCAAGCACCACCAGACAAGGATGATGACCTAAGTTTGATACTCAAAATCCATAAAAGAAAGAGAAAACTGACTCCCAAAAATTGTTCTACAAGTTACACAAACACACACTCACAACACATCTTGCACACACACAATAATAATAAATAGTTTTAAATACTCCAAAGACGTAGTAGGGTAAAAATGAAGACAGCTTGAAAAAAAATTAGTCCTAAGTGTATACCTGTAGATGGTGAGGGATTAGTATTGCAGCTCATCGTGCACATTGTGTATATATTATACCTCCCTAGTATGAAATATTTAAAATTTTCTGTAAATTTCTTGGAAGTTATTTTCTGAGACAAAGTATCATTATGGCCTCCTGAGTGCTAGAATTACATCTGTGCACCATCACATCTGGGCGGTTTTGTTGTTGTCCATTTGCTGTCTGTTTCTTTTGAGGCAGTCTTATATAGCCCAGGCTGGCTTTTTAATCCCCGATGCTTGTCTCTGTCTCCCAAGTGCTGGGATTACAGGCATTTGCCACCATGCCAGGCTTACTAAGTAAGAAGGGCTACCATGAAGACAGGGGAGATCGCTGGGGACAGGGGGCTCAACAGTTAGGAGTGATTATTGGTCTTCCTAAGGACCCAAATTCAGTTCTAACACCCCTGGTGGGTGACTTAAAACTGCCTGTAAATCCAGAGCCAGGGGATGATGCACTCTCTGGCCTCCATAGGCACTGGCACACATGTAGCATACAAGTACAAATAAAAATAAATAATTTTTTGGCTTAAGTAAAAGCACTTGTGATAAAAGACAACCATTGGGAGGAAGTGTTTTATATTAGTGACAATTTAACTGCTTATTACTGACTAGAAAGTATTGAAAGTCACCTTTTACCAATACTTAAGATTATCTTCCTTCACAGCTCCTCGTGATTTAAGAGAATTTTATCTATGTACAAAGTACACTTATTGAGAAAGAATTCAACTTGTCTAGCTGTGTTTATTATCTTACTTTTTCTTTTCAAACATGTTGGTCTATACTTTAACCAACAACATACAATTATCAAAACTTCATGCTGGGTGTAGAGGTGTATGCCTTTAAACCTAGCATTTAGGAAGCAGGAAGAGGCAGATCTCTGTGATTTCCAGGCCAGCCTAGTCTATATAACAAGTTCCAGGATAGCCAGGGCTACATAGAGAGAGACGGACATACAGCATTCAAGCACGAGCCTCTGCTGACAATTGCCTGCTTAGGCTCTATTAGTATGACCAAGACAATCTCTCACTGGACAAGTTTATGTCCTACAATGTCATCAATTACCAAAGAACCTATCACATAAGCAAACTATTATACTCTCAGAACTGGCATAATTTAAGTCGAAAAACTAAGACTACATGTATATAAATAAGCAATTTCTACTAGGCCTACTAAGATACTAAAGGCCTTTTAAACTCATTTACTGGATTTCCTAAGCATCCTCATTTATCCCTACCAGCTAGACACTAGTGGTGAAATGAACAAGACACAGTTTATGGCCTTACTGCTTTTTACTACTTTCATGGATTCCTAAGGTTCCAGAGACAGAGGCCACTACAATTATGAGAGTTTTGGAAGGTATGACATTTTTGTTGTTTTGTTCTGTTGTTTTTCTTCTTAGTTTCTGAGACAGAGATTCTGTGTGTGTAGCCTTAGCTATCCTGGAACTCATAGCAATTTTTTAAAAGGCACACCACTCTAGAATGTACCGTACAAAGTACAAAGCTACCCTAGGATACAAGCACACCTGCTGAATTTTTTTTTTTAATTTATTACCTGGTGTAGTGGTGCATGCCTATAGTTCCAGCACTTGGGAGACAGAGGCAGGAGGATTTTTGAGATTAAGGCCAGCCTGGTGTACAGAATGAGTTCTAGGACAGCCAGGGCTACACAAGAAAATCCTGGGGTGGGGCTCTGGATCAAAGTCTTTGTGTACAATCCAACATTTACTGATTTCTATTTTCTTTGAATATTGACTTGACAAAGAATAAGCAAACTGTAGCCCTTAGCCAAATACTGCCCAAAGCTATTTTTTATTTTTGTGAGTTGTATTAGACCGTAACCAGGCATGCTCATTTATTTTCTGTCTACAGCTGCTTCCCTCCAACAATTTGCTATGTGGTTCCATAAAGTCTGAAATGTTTACTATCGAGCCTTTCACAGGAAATGTTTGCTGACCTCTCTGTTAGACTCTAAAAATACAGAAACATATCCACATCTTGGCTTTGTTTGCTTGCTAGTTTAGGTATTTGTTTAGGTATTTTAGGCAGGAAATGTAACCCAGGGCCTTGCATATGCTATGCAAGCAATTACCACGAAGCAACACTCCTAGTCCTGTATCTGTATTTAAGCTAAACAGCTGGATAGGAACACAACTGTTAAAACTCAACACCTCTGCCATGGTAATGAATACCTGTAACTCCAGCACTTGGGAGGCGGGAGGAAGGAGAGCAGAGTCCAGTCTCATGGTTATCCTGGAGTATGTGAAGCCAACACAACAATGCTCAAGTCAGATTCTCCCCTCACTGTCAGGATCTTCACCTTCAAGAGAAACTCTGAAGGCTGAAGAGAGCAGCGTGCTTGCTTTCCAAGTATAGAACCAGATGGATACTCAGAATCCATATTAAATAATTAATAATATGTGATATACTTGTGATTCCAATACTGGGAAGGCTGCTAAAGATGTATCCTGATGCTCTCTGGCTAGCTAGCCTAGAGAGGTGGGATGTCTTTCTATATGCTGGGAATACCATTGGTGAATAAAGGGAATGTTTTGGCCTATGGCAAAGCAGCTCACAGGCAGGAATTCCAAGCACAGATAAAAGAGAAGGAGGGTGGAGTTAGGGGAGATGCTGCCACCCAGGAGAGCAAGATGTAATGGAACATAGGTAACACCACATGGCAACACACAGATTAATAGAAATGGGTTAAGTTTTTAAAAGCTGACTGATAATGAGCCTAAACCATAAGCCAAACAGTTTTTAATTAATATAAGCCTTTGTGTGATTATTTGGGGCTAAGTGGCTGCAGAATTAGAGGTCTGGACCTCGGGCCTGATGAACCAGAAACATCTGATTACAGCCTCATCTGGTTGGCAAGTTCAGATTCTATCTGAAAGAAAAAAGCAACGAATAGATAGTGCCTGAGAAATAACATCTGAGACTGTCCTGCGTCCTCTGCCAGGGATGCTGAGTGTGTAATCCAACAGAGTAATAGAGAAATTTCTAAACAATTAGTAAGATACTCTCAGTGATCTCCATGACAAACATAAAGCTCCTGGAGATCCTTCTCTATATTAGGAGAAGAAGAAGGTAATCATAGAAACTATAGATTTGGGAAAACCAGAAAGCCCTCCAGAGATCACAACCTAGACTGACTGCTTCTAGAATGCAAAATACCTACTTATTATTAGCTTCATTTTATAGATAATACAGCTGATATAAAAAAAATGACAATATAGCCCAGGTATCTACAAAGTAGCAAGGGAAAAATATATATACAGAGAGAGATGGCTCAGTGGTTAAGAGCGCAGGCTGACTGGCTGTTCTTCCAACTGACTCGGATTCAATTCTCAGCACCTACATGGCAGCTCACAATTGTATGTAACTCTAGTCCCCAAGGATCTAACACCCTCTTCTGGCCTCAATGAGCACTGCATGCATACATGTGGTATACAGACAGCCAAGTAGCCAAAACATGTAAAATAAAAATAAATGAATCTTAAAAACAACAACTAACAGTCTGAACCAGCGAGTAAGGGAGACTCCAGTGAGAACCACAGGAAAAGGAGAGAACAGGAGTTGAGGGCTATATATAACATTTCCTGAGCAACACAGTTCTCCCAAGTTAAAAGGACCCTGCCTTGCTTTTATACCTCCTTTAATACTTTCTACCCAGTAACACCTAGTTATGTAACCCTCCACTCAGCAGTAGCTTTTCAAAGTTATATATCTTATATTATCCTTCTCTGTATTATCAACACTCCGCTGAGAAATACCTGCTGACTTCGACATGACTTAGAGTAGCCTACTAACCCCCACAATACTAAAAGCAAGGCACGAACATCCTTTTATGTGTCTGTCAGGACATAGGACATTGGGTCATCAGGAAAGAGCCTCAGTGAAGTTAGCAGAAAATGACTTTGGTCAATTAACTTAGCATCTTATTTTGCCCATCTATCTATTAATCTTCTCAGAACACTGAATTGAAATTAAATGTTAACTGGACATGGTGGTACACACCTATAATCTGAGCATTCAGAAGGATGCGGCTGAAGGACTCATGCAAATTTGAGGCCAATCTGAGCTACACAACTGGTTGTGGTCGGCCTGGACAATAGGTGAGTTTGGAAGCCAGCCTACATAATGGAACTCTGTCTCAAAGAAAACAAAAACATACACACAAAAATTAAATGTCTGAAAAAAGTCAGATGTGGTAGTACACGTCTCTGATCCCAACATTTGAGAAGGTAGGAGAAGGTAGCAGGATCAGGACTTCAAGGCCTGTCTTGGCTACATAACAGGGCAGCCTAGACTACATGACATGAGGCCTTCCCTGACTTAAAAAGGGGGGGAGTGTGTGAATCTGGTAAACACATTATTTGGCACTTAGCAGATATGTAACAATGCATACTCTCCCACAACCCTTGTCTTGATTCATCTTAAAAGAAGGGAAACAACAGCAAGATGCTCAGCAACTAAAGGTGCCATCCACGTACGCCTGATGTACGCCTGACATACGCCTGAAAACCAGAGTGCGACACCTGGACCACAGGAAGGGAAGAACCGACTTCCAAAAGCTGTTCTCTGATCTCAACATGTGTACCTTGACACACAAATCCTCCCCTCCTCCCTCTCTCTCTCTCTCTCTCTCTCTCTCTCTCTCTCTCTCTCTCTCTCTCACACACACACACACACACACACACACACACACACAATAATAAAACGTTTTAAAAATAGATTTTCCTACTACCAGCACTTATTTTTAAATTGTATTTATTTTTATGTGTACTGGTGTTTTAACTGCATTTATGTCTGTGCACCATGTGCGTTCAGTGCTCACAGAGGCCAGAAGAGGGCATTAGATTAGATCACCTAGAGCTGGACTCACAGGCAGGTGCTGGGAATCAAACCCAGGTACTCTAGAAAAGCAGCCTGTGCTCTTAATTGCTGGACCATCTCTCTCGCCCCTGAGAAACTATTAATGTGCGGAGCTTCACAGGTATGAGAATAATCTTGAATGTTTCTGTTAAGATTCAGCATTCAGTATGATACCCTCTATAGCACATAGCTACCTTGTACTCAGTAAATACTTGCTAAATAAAGAAGTCCAAAACAAATCCTAAACATGGACCATTGATGATTACTTTCCAGTATTGCATGGATGTTCCATCTGCTTTGCAAGCCTGAAGTAAACATGTATAGAAAGTGACCAAGACCCTAGCCAGGAACAATATACATTTACAAAGCTTCCCATCTCTCACAGTAAAGCCTGGCCATTGAGATGACAAAAAGGGTCCAGATAACTCCTCAAAGCTGCTTTAAAAACAACAGAGCCAGGGTGTGCAAGCACGCACCCTTATTCCCAGGATTCAGGAGACAAAAGTAGGTGAATCTTGGAGTTCGAGGCCAGACTGGTCAACAGAGTGAGTTCCAGAACAGCCAAGTCTACACAGAGAAGCCCTGTCTCAAAAAACAAACATGAAAATGTTTACAACCATACAACATCTCTATTTAAGATACCGGTGGTAATCTTAAACTGAAAGGCCACATTTATATTTCCTAGGCGTACTGAGCGAAGGAAGTGTTCCTTCCTTTTAGTACTGTTTGTTTGGAAAAGCTGGTCTCCTGGGAAATCGCTGGGAACATATCCTGACAAAGGGGTCTAACAAAGTCTGAGTCCCACAAAAATATTGCTCTCATTGCACCGTGCAGGGTTCCAAGACTGACAGCAGCACCAAGTGAGAACAAGCCATGAGGACCAGATCCAGCTTCACAGGAAAGGCAGCCTTCAGCTTGCTGAAGAAGACAAGCACCTGGCTCAGCAACTTAAGCAGAGCTAAGTCTCACCTGTTCCCAGCTCCATAGCAACTAGTATAGCTCTGGCACCAACCAGAATTCATCTTTCCAAAACAGCAATGGGACATCTTCTCCGGTCACCCTAACACTGTTTAGAGAGGTCACGGGAAGGAAAATATTCCTGGACACAGGCCATTAAATCTGAAGGTGGAATGACAGGCTAAAGAACAATCCACACCCCAAGAATATCTGCACCTCTGCTGCATCTCACAATGACCTTAACAAGTTCCTCATTAAGATTCTTTCCTAATACATATTCTAGAGTAGGTAGAGTCGCTCTGCAGTCTCACATACCAAGTACATCTCTTGTTTGTGACAGGCCTTAAGCCTATCACAACTCTTTCTAGACCTACCTCCTGTATTACAGTAAGCACTTATTTCATAATTTAAACAGTAAGCCTGTTATATATTTCATAATGCATGTTACAGTCCTGCAAGGGCAGGGCCAGGATCAGAAAAGATGCTCAAGGATTGGTTTGTTACAGAGTAAAACTCAGAACATACAGTAACAAGACAGGAGCAGAAGTTCAAGAGGCCTCTCTGCTGCAGACCGTCCTTTAGCCTTGGACTGAGGGTACACGGCCTGAGATTATTTTCTTATTGCCAACCTCACAGATATCTCTTCCTCCTCTGACCAGATGACCAGAAACAGGCCTCTGAACTACCTGTCATCCTAAGTGTTTTCTTCATTGCTGGTGTGTTTGAAGATTTCTGCATTATATAGCTGCCTCTCTTTATATGGCATAAAATACAATAGCAACCATAAGGAAGTACACCAGTATCTGTTTACAGGTTAAGAAAATCAAACTCAATTTCCCTGAACATCACTTGCTGCTTTTCCAGAGGACCTGAGTTTGGCTCTCAGCACCCACTTGAGGTACCTCAGAACTGCCTGTAACTCCAGCTCTGGGGCATCTGACTCCTATGCTCTACCAGCCGTTGCACTCAAATATACATACTCCCACACACAGACACTTAAAATCATAATAGTAAATCCTTCTTAAATGCATGAATGTTGAGCTAGAGAGATGGCTCAGCAGGTAGGAGAAAGGACCTCGTTCAATTCCTAGCATCAAGACAGCTCACGACTACCTGTAACTATAGTTCCAGAGAAGCCAATGCTCCATCTCCACAAGACCAGGCACACATTTGGGTCACACATATACACACAGGCAAATACACACACAAAATATGTAAAACATACATAAATAAATAAATATTTGGGGGATAGTTGGTTTTTCAATACAGTATTTCTCTGTGTAACAACAGCTCTGGCTTGCCTGGAACTCGCTTTGTATAACAGGCTAGCCTCAAACTCATAGAGATCTACCTGCCTCTGCCTCCGATCTGCTGGGATTAGAGGTATGAGCCACCACTGCCCAAGACCCTATCTCATGGGAATAAAGTAGAAAATGGTAAGAACAGGATACCCAGTGTCCCTTCTGGTCTTCATATGTGCATTCATAAGTACACGTACACACGTACACACAAAGGGGGTAGTATGGGTATGGCATACTAATAGAGGCTATAAGTCAGATAAACTTTCAAAACTATGTGCTAAGTGAAAGAAGCCCAGCACAAATGTTCACATGTTACAAAATTCCCTTTATATGAGACATCTAGGGCAGGACTGACGCTCAGCTGTGAGTGTTTACCTAGCATGAATGTGGCCCTGGGTCAGTCAACAGAGAGAAACAGAGGGAGAATAAGAATGCTCAGAAAAGATAACTCCACAGACTGTGCATCGGCACATTGGTGCCTGAAGAAAGGAAAAGGCAAAAGTGGAAAGCAACTGTTGGATGGGTGAGGGTGTTGAACTGGTTAGAAGTGGTGGCTGTCCAACACTGTCAGTGTACTACATGCCACTGAAGTGTGTACTTCAAACAGGCTAATTATATGGTAAAAGACATTTTGGTGTGATGAATTTTGGAGGCAGGGTCTCTCTTTACAGCTCTGATTAGCCTGAAACTCACTTTATAGACCAAGCTAGCATTGACCTTGCAGCATTCTGCCTCTGCCTCTCAAGTGCAAGATTGCAGGAATAAGCTAGCACACTTGGCTGTCATGTAACTACCAGCTCAATTAAAAAGAAAAAAATACCCAGTGGTACCATGCTCTAATAAAATGAAAAACTCAGGTTACAAATGTTTCCCCATCTAACTGTGCCAGGAAGCCAACCTTCTCATCATCTTTCAACCATCCAAACCTGGCATCTTAGCAATGAGCAATATTTTCTACTCATTTCCTGCATGTTAGGCATGCTAAAAGCCCCAAAGAAAAAGGAAGCTTCTTTTTAAGTAGAATTCAAGTTGTCTATGTGTCTCTTCATGTTTCCCTACAGCACAGAGCAAATCATAACTGGGGAATATAAGACACATTCTGACTGACTTCTAAAACAGAGTGAAAGGCACCACCATTTGGACAATGATCTAGATGTAACTTTCCTGCAGGGAGAAAGATAAGAATTCAGGAAGAATACAGAAGCACTTAAATAGCTTGGAAGCCATAGCTAGTTTCAAAAATAACTAAAACTCTCAATAACTAGGCTCTTGACTTTACAGAAGCAATTCTAATGCCAAACTCTTTCACAAAAACAAAATTTTACTTCCATGTTGACACTGAAACTATGCCCCATTGTCTACACATCCTTTGCCTTGCCCTCAAGAGGCTCCAAAAACCAGAGATTTGAGCATTTAGGTACTGCATTTAAGCTCATCGTCTGTTAGCCGACAGGCTTCAAGGTTACAGGTGGCTATGCTTGGGAAACAAGAGTCCAGGAGTCATCTATAATGGAAACAAGCACAAGTAGTTCCTTGTGCCCTTCAGAAAAGCTGCAAATTAAGACTGACAGCAAAAGTCATCAACAAATTATTCTGGTTGGGTTTCTATGTGTTTGAGTATTTTGTGTTCAGGTATGTCTATAACCCATATGCATGCCTTCCCTGCCATGACTGACTATATCTCCCCACACTATGAACCAAAGGAAGTCTTTCCTTCTTTAAAATGTTTCTTTGTCACAACAATGAGAAAAGTAACTAATACAGACATTAAGAGCAAGCTTTGTAATCAGATACAGCTAGTTTTAAATTCCCACAGCCCCTTCCATAAGCAACCAAAGCTCTCTAATTCTAGTTCTAAAATACTACTAATACTTCACAGGATTAAAACAGAAATGTGGAGCTAGGGAGATAGCTCAGCCTGCTCTCTGTGCTTGCAAAGGGCCTAGGTTCAGTTCCAAGCACCTACATATGGTGACATACAACAACCAGAAAATCCATTTCCAGAGGTTCTAATATCCTCTGACTCCCTCAAGCACCTGCATGCATGTGATGCACATAAAACTCACATAGGCACACACATACACACATTAATTAAAATGATAACTTAAAAAAAAGAAGCCTGTATGTATCTTCCAAGCATTCATAAATGGCATTTATTCTATTATCATTCACTACATTTGGGACCTTGGGAAAGTTGTTTAGCTGTCTGTTCAGCACCTTTAAAACAAGACTGGTGACCGCTCCCGCTCCCTCCCCCTCCCACTCCCTCCTCGCCAAGGTGGCCCGTTAAGATCAGAGGAAAGTGATGTAAGCACCCAGCAGAGTAAAAGCTCCTGAAGTTTTTCTTTTCTTCCCCTATCTCTTACTTCCCCTCTCCTTGACCCACATAAGATCTCCCCTGTGACAATGCTAATTCCCAAAGGAGGGCACTAAAGATTTATCCAGAACACTCTCAGAAAGCCCTTTGAACACACAGGCTGCTTTAACGTACCCAAAGCTTGATGATGTCATCCCGAAACATATTCTTTCCATGCTTCTTGCCAAGAGTATAATTCACAAGTAAGAAGCTCTTTCTGGAGCTGAAGAGACTGGCTTGGTGGCTAAGTGCAAATACTGCTCTTTCAGAGGACCTGAGTTCAGTTCCCAGCACCCGCATCAGACAGTTCACAACCATCTATAACTCTAGCTCCCAAGGAATCTAACACCACTGATCTCCACAGTTAGACACACACATAATTCTTTAATTGTATATGTGTGTGTATAGATAGATAGATAGATAGATAGATAGATAGATAGATAGATAGACAGACAGACAGATAGATAGATGCTTTGCCTACATGTCTGTTTGTACACCACATGCATGCCTGGTGCTCACAACAGCCAGAGGTTTCAGATTCCCTGATGGAACTGGAGTTTCAGACAGCTGTGAGCCACATAAATGGCTGCCGGTGTTCTTAAACTACTGAGGCATCTCTCCAGCCCATACACATAATTTTTAAAATAACAATAAAATATTTTAAAGAAGCCCTGGGACTAAAAAGACACACTCTGGCTTCCTTGGGCACCTGCATGCTCTTACACAGGACCCAGGTTAGGTTCCCAGCAACCACATGGTGGCTTACAATCATCTAAAATGCCAGTGCCAGGAAATCCAGTGCTTTCTTCCTGCTTCCATAAGCACCAGGCATGTACAAGGCGCACTTACATAATACAGGCAAAAGACTCATACACACAGAATATAAGTAAATATATACATCTTTAAAAATAAACAAATAGAAGCCCTTCTGCTTAATAGTCTTCCCAAGAACCAAGCCAGAAGTAAAAGTTCCAGAATCTAAAATGCTTATCAGGAAAAAAAGGAGAATAATTATCCCACTGCTTTACAACCACAGGACAAAAGAAAGAGGTTCCGGCTCCTTTCTGAGTAGCAAACAAATCTCACTAGTGCGGTGATATATATTTAATGAAATCAGTCTGGAATATCAGAGGACAGAGCTGTCTCTCCGGCTTTGGTTTTGTTTATTGTTGTTGTTTGTTTTGAGACAGGGTTTTATGTGGAACAGTCACCAAACGAATTCCAGACTAATTTTATTAAATAGTATCACCACACACTAGCTTTTGTGTATGTCTGACAAGGGCAAACCTATCACAACTTCCAGCAGTTTCAGGAATGCTAGGTTAAGCTTGCTAGAGTTACTCAGGCATGAGGGCAAAATGAGGTTTTTACCAGGAAAGGTCAACTCATAAATACGTGATTAACCCAAGTGAACATGCTCTGCTCCAACCCCTCAGAGAATTTACAACTGATCCGGAACAGAAGTCAAGTTGAATACATGTTCTCAAAGCCAGTTAATTATTGGAGGATATGGAGTCTAAGGGCTGGGGGCGGTGGTGGGGAGCTATAAGAGCCTGAACCAAATCAGCTAAGTCCAGTCTTCAGTGGAAATTGCTTCTTCCAGAACAGCCTCTGTACAAACCTACAGTGTAAATGGAACCTCTAAAAAGACAAGGTTCAAACCCCCCTACCAAGTTCCTTGGAGATCCAGAAAAGCAAAGGATATCAATTCGAAGACCCTGTTTGATCCCAGGAGGTTCCCTGGAAATCCCACTAATAGTTCTGAGCTCATACATTAGGAGGACATTGTCAGGTTAAGTCTGTGAGGCTAGTGTCTACCTCACAAGCAGTTCTGCCTCTCCCTTATGCATCCATTACACTTTATGAGCCAGAAAGGAAGCATGAAGAACTATTAAGAACTACATGCTAGGCTTTATGCAATACTTGTTTCATATTTTATATGTACGGGTGTTTTGCCTGTTATATGTCTATATACAGAATCTGGTAACCAGAGGCTAGAAGACGGGGTAAAAGCCCCTACAACTGAACTTACATATTTCCAGACCCTAGACAAAGTTCTTGAACGTTTGGGTTTTCGGTTGAGCCTCCTAATGACTTTGTGGCTAATCCTAGTCTCATTTTATAAATGAAAAATCTGAGTGACCTTCCCAGAAAATAAGCTTGTAAAGTGCAGAGCCCAAACACTAACCCAGTCTTTCTGACTCCAAAGCTCAACTCTTTTATTTTTTTCAGCAAATATTTACTGACAGTTTATTACATACTAGTCACTATTCCTGGATGAATATACAGCAGCATCTAAGTCAGGCAAGAATCCCTCTTTATGGAGTTTTCATTCTAAATCTAGCAGCTTCTTTATTTTACCAGTTTTCTTTCTCCTTCACTAGGCAGAATAAAATAGATACACACTACAGAAATGAATGCATGTCTTTCTCTACCAAGGCTGCTACCCAAACAGCATTCAACTGTGTATCCATTAATTCTGTATCCTTCCTCCCACCTACATCAAGCCATATCTTAAATCAAAACCTTCCCTGAAATGTTAGCAAATCCATTCCAGCTACCTAGTAAATATAAAAATAAAAATACTTTCACATAATTTAATTTAGTTCTCTAAAATTAAACAAGGTAAGTATTATTCCCATTTAACAGGCAAACTAACATGTAGAAGGCTTAGTTATGAGCTTATGGATGTACTAAGGCAAGGCACTCAGATACCACACAGCTCTCTAGCCTCCCAATACATCCCTCTCTCTCCTCCCGAGAGATTTTCATATTCTTCAGTGAGAGAAGCCAGAGGGTGTTGTCATTGAGCTAGTTCAGATTTCTCTTCATATCAAAATAAATAAACAAATAGCAACAAAGATATTCTTGTAAAGGCAGACCACAGTGACATACATCTATAGTCCCAGCACTGGGAAGGCAGAGGCGGAAGGAATTCAAGTCTAGCTTCAGGACAACTACAAGAGAAACCGTCAATCACTGCTGCTGTTTTACAACTCTGGCAGTCCTCAAACTCACTTTGTAGACCAGGCTGGAATTGTTTTATTTATGTATTTTTTTTTAATCTGCTATGTGCCTAGGCAGTGGTGGTGCTCACCTTTAATCCTAGCAATGGAGGCAGAGGCAGGCAGATCTCTTTGAGTAGGAGCCAGTTCTAGGACAGCCAGGGCTACACAGCAAAATTCTGTCTCAAAAAAAAAAAAAAAAAAAAAAAAAAAGTAGGAAGGTAGATAGATGATAGTTGGATAGATAGATATAAAATTTTGCTATATATCACCAAACTGTAGAATATACTCTGATCATTAAAATTATAACATGACTTTTCCTAAAATGTGTTTTTATTATATTTAACTATGGTCCAATTTGCAATCTGCTCCCAAAAGGACAAACTTTTAGAGGTAAAAATTAAGCATCTATTTAGAGAGTGGTGGCACACACCTTTAATCTCAGCACTTGGCAGGAGCAGGCAGATCTCTCTGAGTTACAGGCAAGCTTGGACTATGTAGTAAATTCCAGACCAACCAGAAAATAAAAAGACCCTGTCTCAAAATTGGGGGAAGAAATGGGCTGGAGAAATAGCTTAGCAATTAAGAGCACTTGTTGCTCTTCCAAAAGACCAAGGTTCAATTCCAAGCACCCACTTCAGACAGCTCACAACCATCTGTAACTCCAGTTCCAAAGAATTTGACACCACTGGCCATGAGGACATCTGTACTCACATGTACATACCCACACAGAGATACATATAACCTACACATAATTAAAACTTATATTTAAAAAAGATCTTTTCAAAAAATACATATCCTATTTGCAAAGAAAAGTGCCCAAAAAAGACTTTTTTTGTTTTGGTTTGCTTTTGTTTGGTTTTGGTTAATTCTAGGCAGGCTTTTTCTGTGTAAAAGCTCTGGCTGTCTTGGAACTTGCTTTGCAGACCAGGCTGGCCTAGAACTCAGAGATCCTCCTACTTCAGCCTCCCAAGTCCTGGAATTAAAAGTATACACCTCCACTGCCTGATTTAAAAAAAATACTAAGAAAGAAAATTTAACTTATTTTTAAAATCACTTTACACATGCTTGCCTCTTCCAGGAAAGTCCATTTATTCTGTGAAGTGATGCATTTCAGAGAGCAAATGTTACAGTAAGTATTGTCCCAAGTGCTGGGTTAATAACTCAATATGTCTTTGCAAAAAATAAATAAGTAAATAAAACCAGCAAACACCACAGTCAGCAGGCACAGTCCAGTAACTAAAGCTTCATTATACTTCTCTACCCAGATACCACTAAGCCTAGCTCTACTGTCTGTCTACAAGGGCAACTTTAAAGCCAAACACCATGAAAAATAACCCTAAGGAAGTGATACCTACCCCTGAAGAACCAGAATGCTCTTGGATAGAGATCCATTGCATCCGGAATAAAGCAGCATACTGAGCAAACCACAGGCTGGGCTTTACCCAGAGAGCTAGCCAAGACTCTGCCCAAATCCTGACTTTCATCAGTCTGTCATGACAGCTGAAATTCCAACCTTACAACTTCATTCAGTTCTCCTCGAAGGAACAGGAGTCGTCAGATAAGGCAAGCAGAGGAATCAGTGTTTGACTTAGAAACTAGAGAAGCTAGATCTAGAGAAAGGGATAAGAGGACGGGCACAGTGCTAAGTGTGCAGGCCTAGATACTTGGGAGGCTGACACAGGAGGATCATGATCAGTTCTGAGCAATGGTCTGCAAAACAACAACAAAGGCGTGAGGTCAGTTACGTCACCTCGCGGAAAGTAGCCAGATGCCTAAGAGATACCTGAATTCTGATTTGATTGATAGCAAGCAGGAAGGACCACCAGGCATGTTCTCTTCCTCTTCTGAATCCATTTCTTCAACACAGGCACTGTGAAGCATACCTCACAAAATAACTGTGTAAAACACTAGCCTGACCTGACACATGGTGGAACTAAATAAATATCCTTTTCTTATCCCTTTTTCTGGCTAGAGCAGGAACACACCAGGGAAGAATACTCTGAGGAAAGAGAAATTACTTGCCAACTAACAGAAGAAGCCCATGGGCAGTGGGGGAGAGACACAACAAAGTAAGAAATTAACCTCAGGAGTTAATTTATTAATCTTAGGAGCCTGAATATAACAAATCCAGGCCTCAACACACATTTAGCTCCACCACCAGACGTCTGGCAGCCTATACTGGACAAATGTCCCATCATGTATTTAGTACATGGGAAAATAGAAGGGTGGTCTCGTGGCAGCGGCTGGAACTCCAGGATGTGAAACAAAACTAGTGTAGGAAAAGTATTGAATCCAGCTGCCAGTACATTTTAATTAGTTCAACCTTAAAAGTCTATAACCATAGGAGATTAAAAAGGGGCCCCAGGGAAAGTCTCCGCCCTTCACACAGAGTTCAGCCAAGTAGATCTATTCAAATGCCCTAATTTTCATCACTGAATTCTTCAGGGAATCAAACTCACCAAGTACCAAGTTCACTGTGATAGTATAGGCACATGTTCAGCTCAGACCAGCTGAGTAGAAGCTACAAGACAGGCAGTAAGTTTCTAGTATGTCTTGAGATTCTGACACCCTTCATGTACAGGTGAACATAACTAGCTGAAGTGTTCCCCTCCAACCCAGAGTCCTCCTGTAGCCTTTCTCATAGTAACTAAATCCCAACCTAATTCAATACTAGAATTCTAGGGAACAAAGGCAAGTTTTGATCTCTCAGTTCAGGAGTAACCTCATCAAAATATAACCTGCATCTTATTAAATATTTAAATTAACTTTTACTATTTAAAAAATACTTATACTAGTGTGTTTGTGTTTGCTTGTTTGTCTTGTTTGCCCTGATTATCCTAGAACTCACCATGTAGACCAGACTGACCTTGAATTTACAGAGATCCAGACCTCCACCTCCCAGTTGGTGGGATTCAAGGTACATCACCATGCTTGGCTGTGTGTGTGTGGGGGGGGGGGGGGGGGGGTGTTTGGGAAGTTGGTTGTCTCCTTCCACTTTTATATAGGTTCCAGGGATTGGAACTAAGGTCTTCAGGCTTGTACAGCAAATGCTTTTCCTACTGAGCAATTTCATTGGCCCCAATGCTTATATTTTAAAGGAGGGGAGGACCTCAGAAATAGAAGTGATTTCAAAACTCAAAAGAGCACTAAGGATATAGTAGTGGTAGAGTGCCTGCCTAGTATGCCTAAGGTCCTGAGTTCAGTGCCCAACACCAAAAGAAACTGGACAAAATAAAACCAAGTGTGTTGTTGGTGTCTGCCTATAATTCCAGCATTTAAGTGGAGGCAGGATTCTAAAAAATTCAAGGTCATCCTCAACTACACTGTGGGTTGAGGGCAGCCTGAGATATAAGACTCTGTATTTGTCAAGTTAATTAAAATATTCTTTGGGGCTGGGAAGATGGAGGTTAGATTACATACTGTACTCAAAGAGGCCTGTGTTCAGTTCCCAGTACTCATGTTGGCTACAACAGCCTTTAAGTCCCAGGAGCTCTGACACCCAGGTACCACTAGCATTCAGATATGCTTGCCTGAAAAGACACACACACACACACACACACACACACACACACACACACACACACACACACACACACACACACGTGGAGGAGACTAACTGGAAAATAAAAAATAAACAAATGAGTAAAGATACAGTACTCCAATGAACTTTACATTGCCTCAGGAACTTAAGCTCTCTCCTCTGCAACTGAACTAGGTATATCAGTGTAATACAGTCACTATCCTGCTGTCAATTAAAAAAAAAAAATTTAAGGCCAAGTGGTAGCAGCACTTGGGAAGCAGAGGTAGGCAATCTCTGTGAACTAGAGACAGCCTGGCCTACAGAGCTAGTTCTAGGACAGCCAAGAATACACAAAGAAACCCTGTCTTGAAAAACAAATTAATTAATTAATAATTTTTGGAGGGTATGTTGGCTCCTGGCTATAATCCCAGCACTTGAGAGACTGAGACAGAAGGATTGCTAAGAGTACCAAACCAGCCCAGACAACGTGTTAGATTCCAGGCCAGTTTAGACTGGAGTGAAAGGTTGAAACAAAAGTAACACATTAAAAAATAAGTGAAAACAAGAAAGAGAGAATGGAAAGAAAGGGGAAAGGCAGGTATGGTGGTGCACAGTTTTAGAACCGGGAAGCTGAAGCCGGGATGCCACGGGTTTGAGGATAGCTTTGGACTACATGAGACATTCTCACAGGGAAAGAGAAAGCAAGGGCAGTGGTGGTGTATGCCTTTAATCTCAGCAGGCAGAGGCAGGCAGATCTTTGTGAATTCAAAGCCAATCTGGTCTATAGAGCTAGCTCCAGGAGAGTCAGGTCTATACAGAGAAACCTTGTCTGGAAAAACAAAAATCAAAACAAAGTCCAAAGACTTGGGAAGCAGGAGAACTAGGAGAGAGTCCAAAGGCAGACTCCGATAAACCAGTTTGAGGCCAGTCTGGGCTAATCTCAAAAAGAAACAAAAGTAGAAAGAGACAAAGCATGGGACTGAACTCAGGACCATCTACCTCTATGGCCCTTTCTGATGTGATTCCAGGAATACTGTGGAGCATGGCCCTTTGCCCAGCACTTCACGTCAGAACAACTGCCCTACCACTTGGCACTCCTGGCTGCCATGTTTTCTGTGAATGGCGCCATCAGTCTCCTTAACTCCATTCAAAACACTGGTGTGGCTTCAATTCTTCCTTCTTTCTCTGACCATATTTACGACCACCTATCCTGCCAGCACAGCAGACTCTTACTCATCTTCTTATGAGCAATTTCCAAGTCTCCTTTCTAAGCTTTCTGCCTTCAATCTTACTCCCACCAACGTTTTGCGAATATTTTATGAGATTCAATCTTCCTAAGGCACAACTTGGTCTTGTCACTTTTGGGCTCAAAATCTACAAGGATTTCCACTGCCTAGGAACAAATTCTAGACCAGTGGTTCTCAATGCTCCTAATGTTGGGACCCTTTAATACAGTTTCTCATGCTGTGGTGACCCCTCAACCATAAAATCATTTGTTGCTACTTCATAATTAGAATTTTTGCTACTGTTATGAATTGTAATGTAAATAGCATGCATATCAAATATGTCGGATATCTGATATTCGACCCCTGTGAAACCCCGGAGGTCACAACCCACAGGTTGAGAACCACTAGTCTAAACTCTTTAGCCTAACATTTGGAGCCCTCCATTACCCTTCTTTGATGAAACTTTTGCACTTTTTATTTTATAGCACTTTCCTGCACAGTGACTTCACTGCAAACACCCCAATGTCCCCCCAAACTTGTTTTTCTCTCTGCAAAACTTTTACTCGTAATATTGCCTCTAACTGAAATGCTTCCTTAGCCTTCTTGGATTTCTGCCTTTGGTAGCAGAAGACTACTAAGGGGCTATTTCCTCCACAAAGCTTCTCTAACCTCTTCAGGTGAGGTGATCCCTTCTTTCTTCTAACAGGACTAATAATACATATCATGCCAGCACCAAGGAGGTGGAAACAGGTGGATCTCTATAAGTTCGAAGACAGGCTAGTCTACTAAGCAAGTTTTAGGACAGCCAGGGGGAACCATGTCCCGAAAACAAAACAAGCAAATAAATAATATACAAACACAAGTCGTTGAGTCTAGGCTCTTGCACAATAAGAGACCTCTGTGAAAATTAAATAAGATCATGTACAGTGGGGAGATAGCTCAGTCACTAAAGCACAAAGACCTGAGTTTCACACCCAGAAGCTATGTTTTTGTTTGCTTGCTTATTTTTGTTTTTGTCTTTTTTTCTTTAAGACAGGGACTGAAGAAATAGCTCAGAGTCTAAGAGTGCTTGCTGATCTTCCAGAAGACCCAAGTTCAGTCCCTACCACATACAGTGGGAGAGTCACTACCACACCTATAACTCCAGCTCAATGGTATTTTCTTTTTCAGAGGTATCTCCACTTATATGCACATACTCACATACAGACACACATAGACTCATAACTGAAAAATTAAAAATAATAAAGACAAGAGCCAGGCATGTTGGTGCATGTCTCTAATCCCAGAAGGCAAAGGTAGACACAGCTCTAGTTTTAGACCAGGCTGGTATACTAGGCTACACAGTGAGACATTGCCACAAAAAAATGAAATGAGGGCTTAAGAGTTGGCACAATGGTTAAGAGTATTTGTTGCTGTTGCAGAGGACCCAGCACCCACATGGTAGCTTACAGCTCTTCTGTAACTTCAGTCCCAGGGGACCCAATGCCCTCTTCTGACCTCAGTGGGCACCAGACCTATATCATGATGCACATACATACATGTAAGCAAAACACTCACACACATAAAAAATAACAAAATAAATAAATCTTCTAAGATTTAAATAAAAATAAACCCAGGTGGTAGTTTACACCTTTAATCTCTGGACTCAGAGGCAGAGGCAGGCTCTCTGAGTTCTCTGGTTCTCTGAGTCTTTGAGACCAATGTCGTCTACAGATGAAGTTCTAGAATAGCCAGGGCTACACAAAGAAACCCTGTCTCAAAAACACAAAACAACAATATAACAAAAAAGGAAAATAAAATTTAAATAAAAATAAATCATTTTTAAAAAGACCAGGCATCAGCTCCTGCAAGTTGTCCTCTGACCATAACTCATACATGTGCCCACATGCATACATACATGTACACAAAATAAAATTTAATTTTAAAAAAATGTAATACAGGAAGCTGGAGAGATGGCTCAGAGGTTAAGAGCACTGGTTGCTCTTCCAGAGGACCTGAATTCAATTCCCAGCAACCACATGGTGGTCCACGGCCATCTGTAAAGAGATCTGGTGCCCTCTTCTGCAGGCAGAACACTGTATACATAAGAAATAAAATCTTTTTTTAAATGTTACAGTGGGGTGGTAAAGGCAGACAGATCCTTATTTGGTGAGTTCAACGGCAATGAGAAATCTTGTCTCAAAACATGGTGGACACCACCTGGTAGATAGCACTCCCAAGACTGTATTCTGGCCACCACCTCAAACACACACACACACACACACACACACACACACACACACACACACACACACACACACACACACCACACACACATATATATACATAAAGTAATAAAAATAGGATCATGTAAAAGTATCTAGCTTATTTCTAAATCAGAACAGGTAGCTCAGTTGTATTCAGCTTACACAAAACCCTGGGTTCTAGCCTCATACCAAATAAACAGGGAGTGATGGACACCTGTGATCCCAGGATGAGAGATAGAAACAAGATCAGGAGAGCTACACACTGAATTTGAAGCCATTTAAGGAAATAAAATAATAGGGCTGTCTCCTGCTATTATACTGAATACTCCCATTGGACAGAGAGTGTCATATATAATACTATGCTTAAACAATAACTGAAGGAGACATGGTATAGTGTATCCAGTCACTATCCTAAATCTTATATCTACAACAACCCAGTTGAAGATACAAACTGAATATAAAACACTTAGCAGCTAAACACTTCACCAAGTAATACTACCCACTCAAAATTCATTAAGTAAGACATTTGCTCTTATTCTCTCTACAACCCCCAAACTCCTAATTTTAGCTTCTTTCAGGACACTTCTGAGGTGGAAAATAAACTAATACCACTAGTCAAAACACTTATCTTTACTTAAATCCAGATAGCAGTCTCTTTCCTTCCACCAGAGTTAATAGAATGAATTCCTTTTGGTCTTGAGATCAGATAAAGCTCAATTCAAATCCCAGTTTAGTCATCCTGAGAAAATTATCTTAAGTTCTCAGAAACACAGTGAACAATATACACCAGTAAGGGTTGTTATATGTTAGTTGTAAAACATCTGCCCAGAAGCTCAATAAATCTTAGCTATCATCATCATCATTCCTATCATTTGGTTTTCGAGACAGGGTTTCCCTGTGTAGCCTTGGCTATCCTAGAACTCAGACCAGGCCGTGCTAGGTTTAAAGGCGTGCATCACCATGCCTGGATGAGTTATTTGAGTTGTGTGAATTACATACTCATCTCTTTGGAGATACAAATTATGATTTTCAGTGACCCTTGCTTCTGTCAGCAAGTTTCTCAAAACAAGATCACTGTAAATTTGATTTTTCAACAACATACAAACACAAGGCACAGATTTTTTTTTTTTTTTCTAACCTAGAGAGATATAAACATGAAGAACATCCATCTTTAGAATCTGGCTCTGAGAACTTGGCAAACATAGGCACATTTGTTTTAACATCCACTGTAGTGATGAGAGTTCTGAGAGCTTCTTGAGAGGACCGAGATAACCCAGAGAGGCCAAACGAGTACAGGACTACTGAATCACACTTTGACAATTAGACACATGAGATCTGGAAGCCTGCCTGCCTGCCTGCCTGCCCGCCCGCCACAGAGATTTCCGGTCATTACCTAGATCAGAGCTCAACACAAGAAAACCAGGACCTCTGGAAATAGGGTTAGCAGAGGAAAGGGGTAGATTTGTTCTGGATGGCTGGCCATGCTGACAGCATAGTGGGCTGTCTTCTTTTGAAGTCCAGACAGCTCCTAGCCCACTTAATACCCTGCCGGAGAGGTCCAAGGAGTTCTCAGCATGGCTGATACCATTTTAAAAGCAATCAACACAGGACTATCCCATCTCCCTTCTATACAACCAGCTCAGCAGTGAGGACCACAAAAGAAGGTTCCCTCCTCCATCCCACAAGTCAGGCTAAGAAAAGCAGCTAAAAGTTCGTTTGTTTATCTGGCTGTCTCATGTCTGATCTGAAATAAGCCCACATACACCACAGAACCAGAGAGAGCAGCAGAACCCAAGCAAGCCTTGTGCACAGGGCCTCACCTTCCACCATTCCTACATCAGCCTCCTACATCAAGGTAGCCATGACTGCAAACTAGAGTCACTGGCAAAATGTTCCCCACAGAGTGTGACTGAGACTGTCATTAAGCACACCTTCTTTCAGGACTCAAGAAATAAAGATGAAGCACTAGGGCAGGCAGAAAAAAATGTGCCACAAAACTTGGCAGGACACCAGCCATGTAAACTCAACCTCTAACCCCAAGCAAACTTACCTAACTAAACCTTTGTAGGAACCGATCAATGTTGATTCACTTGGAGCTCTCACTACCCTCCTGCCATTTTTCAGTCTGAAGGTACCATAACTGAAGTCACATTGTCAAAAAGGTAACAAGCCAATATCAAGTGTTTGTTTTAACAGGTACTGGTCTTCTACCTGCCAAGCCTTACGGTCTTGGAATACTGTGGCTGGCTCCAGGGCTCCTGATAGCACATAATGCTGCCTCTCAATGAAACAGCACAAGCAAAGCGTGGGGTTCATACACAGTATTGGGGATACAAGACTCTAATCTGAGATGAGAGGTCCGTCATGGCTGGCACTGAGAACTGAGAGATTAGATAAGAGTAAATGAGATGGAGGAAAACTGACGTAATAGAAAATAAAAGAGGGGGGCTGGAGAAATGGCTCAGCGGTTATCAGCACTGGATTCTCTTCTAAAGGACCTGGGTTCAGTTCTCAGCACATAAAATAAAAATAAATTATTAAAGAAGACAGGTAGTGGTGGCACACACCTTTAATCCCAGCACTCAGGAGGCAGGCAGGCTGATCTCTGAGTTTGAGGCCAGGACAGCCAGAGCTACGCAGTAAAACTCTGTCTTAATAAAACCCAAATCAATCAATCAATCAATCAATCAATCAATAAGAAGCAGAAAATTATATATTTGGCCAGATATGGTGGTACATACCTTTAATCCCAGCACCTAGGGGGCACAGGAAAGCAGATCCCTGTGTCTGTGAGTTCTAGGTCAACCTGGTCTATATAGTGAGTTCCAGGGCAGCAGGAGCTACATAGTGAGACCCTGTCTCAAAAAAAAAAAAACCTAATAATAATAATAATAATAATAATAATAATAATAATAATAATAATAGCAGCAGCATGTTTGCTATTAAGCCAAGACAAAGAAATGTGCCAGGAATGCAATGAAGAGAACAGAGAAAGTGAACAAAGGTCTGCAGCTGGACCCCTGAGTTCAGAAGGCAGCAGAGACTGCAGCACCAGCACCGTCTCTATTCTAAGCTCCCCAGCAGAAAACAGTTATACTGCTGTTGGCTCATTTCAGGGTTTTCCTTCCTGTCATATCCTCTCTCACAAAACTACCTACTCCACTCCGAAAACCATGACAGAGCTATAGTCTGCCCTAATGATGTCTGACCTGCCCTAGCAAGCTGTGAAACAGGAGTTTGTTAGATTCTCAATGCCTACAAAGCTTCTCCTTGGGACTTTTCAGGTGGCTACAAGTAACCCTAAAAGGCTTAAGAAGTTATACATCACTCCTGTCTACAGAAGCTTCAAATCCATAGAACAACCCACTGAGTCAAACAATGGGAAGACATGTGATATAAGGTCCACCTCCTTCAGAAATCTATTCTGTAAATCTATGTGAGTATTGCCAAGAGGGTGGTACAGCGCACAGATCAGTCACCACATGCCATGTACACTGCTGAGCTTATTTTTCTGAACCTTATATAAATGCTTTCCAGCTGGGTAGGACCTAAGAAACAGAAGTTGGACCTGTCTTCTGTTTGAGTCTTGGAGGCTTCACTGTGCAAACTATCCGTGATATAGTAGAGAGGCTCCCCCACAGAGTAGTAACAACACTGAGTGAAAATCAAAGAATATTAGATACTATCACAGGCTTAGCAATACATGAGGCAAATTTGTTGACATTTATAAGAGATACTACCTTAAAACCCCTTCCAATTATGACACACTAGGATGTTAAATCTCAGTGCCTAATGCCAATGGCCAAAAAGACACAGCAACTTTTTTTCTTTTCTTTTTGAGACAGAATCATACAATGTAGCCCTAGTTTACCTGAACTCTCTTTGTAAACCGGGCTGGATTCAAACTCCCAGAGATCGCTTACCTCTGCTTCCCAAGTGCTGAGATTAAAGGCATGTGCCACCACACCAAACCCAGAGTAAGTTTTTCATCTGTCAATGTGTAAAAGTCACTTCAGTGATACCTATAAACTTATGTATAGAAAGCAAGTTGTAGCAGTGAAGACTCTACACTTGTTGTCAAAAAGTTGCTAGGGAAGCAGGATCGGAGCCTAGGATAAAAAGCTAGTTAGGACTGGGCCTAAGGAGAGCCAGCAGAGAGGGAGAGACCATGCCAAAGCAGAGAAGTCATGTATGAACTAACAGGCATGATACAAAGGAAATATGAAAGAGTCTAAATTCCTAGGAAGAAAGGCCAGTGAGTTGGCAGAGCAGATTAAAAGCACTTGTCATGTAAGCCTAATGACCCAACTTTAACAGCTGCCAAAAGTTTCCTCTGACCTCCACAAGCACACAGTAGCATATGAGCACACACATCATAATAATAAATAATTGCAGCTGGGCGTGGTGGCACACATCTTTAATCCAAGCACTCAGAGGGCAGAGATAGGCAGATCTCTGTGAGGTCAAGGTCCTCCTGGTCTACAGAGCTAGTTCCAGGACAGCCAAGACTTCACAAAAAACAAAAACCAAAATAAATAAGGAAGGAAAAACCAAAATAAATAAGGAAGGTAGACAGACAGACAGACAGATAATTTAAGTGATCTTCATGTTTTGGGGAATGGTGATGCACAACTTTATTTCCACCACTTGGGTGACAGAGGCAAGGGAATCTCTGTGCATCTGAGACCAATTTGTTCTACATAGCTAGTTCCAGGCCAGCCAGCCAGAGCTATACAGTGAAACCCTACTTAAAAAAAAAAAAAAAAAAACCTAAGAAGTTCAGGGCAAGGTGGCAAAGGTCTGTAATCCCAGAAATTTGGAGGTAGAAGCAGGAAAAATGAGAATTCAAAACCAGCATGAGCTACACCAGATCCTGTGTCTAAAAAAAAAGGTCAGACAAATGGACAAAATCTAAGAAATAAACAAGAGAAGTGAAGTAAATGAAAATCTAGAAGACTATACCACCTAGAAACCATTGTTCCCAAGAACATGGCTCTTGAGTGATACCAGAGACAACTAAAGATGGCTCCAGTGATCCCTGCCCTTCTGGTCTTCATATTCTGTGTGATCCATCAGTGAATATGGGCTAAGCTTAATGACTTTCTCCTAACAGTTATGGAAGAAATGACAGCATAATTCTACAGCTAGACAATAATGAGTCATTTATCCAGAGTATTCTCTCCCCACCCCCTCATCACTTATTCTGGGAGAAGAAAACCTATTCTCATGTCATAAGACTGCTCAATAGAGAAGCCTATATGACAAGGGACCAAAGCCTCCCAACAGCATTGTAAATTGGCTTGAAAGATTGTTCTCCTGTTCTCTTTGAGTCTTTAATCTTAGCCAATAGCTTGAAATAAGTTTAATTCCACTGCACCCAGATTCTACATCTGAAGAAAGACAGCAGATGCAACTACCCTTAGAGATGAAGACCCTCAGCACAATCCCACTACAAACCAGGGCAGAGAGAAATGAATGCCTCTTCACTAGGTCTATGCAAGGAGTAATGGAAGGGGATAGAAACCCCTAATTTCATGGTGTGGCCAAATCTGACATTTCTGAAGACCACCACCCTGCTCCCCAACTCTCCCTCCTCTCAGCAGTCCTTTATGGAATTAGTTTTCCCTTCTCCCAGTGTTCGGAATCAAACCAGAGCCATGTATGTTCTAGATATCCCAAATACTCTTAACTTTTCTCCTGGGGAACTGTACTGATTAGAGCCTGGTTTCTTTAAAAATACCACATACAGGGACTGTCTCAGCCAGGAAGAGCACATGTTAAGAAATGCCTGGCAACCTAAGTTAAACCCCTGGAGCCCACGGGTCTTACTTTGCTTTCTATTGCTATGACAAAACACCTTGATCAAAAGCAATGGGGGAGGAAACGGTTTATTTGGCTCACAGGTTATAGTCTATCACGGAAAAGCCACGGCAGGAACTGAAGCAAAGACCATGAAAGAACAAGCAAGGCTCCTTCAGCCTGCTGTCTTCTACATCCTAGGACCACTAGCCCAGGGATGGCATCTCCCACAGTGATCTGGGCCTGCTGTCTTCTACATCCTAGGACCACTAGCCCAGGGATGGCATCTCCCAGTGATCTGGGCCTGCTGTCTTCTACATCCTAGGACCACTAGCCCAGGGACGGCATCTCTTCTACATCCTAGGACCACTAGCCCAGGGACGGCATCTCTTCTACATCCTAGGACCACTAGCCCAGGGACGGCATCTCTTCTACATCCTAGGACCACTAGCCCAGGGACGGCATCTCTTCTACATCCTAGGACCACTAGCCCAGGGACGGCATCTCTTCTACATCCTAGGACCACTAGCCCAGGGACGGCATCTCTTCTACATCCTAGGACCACTAGCCCAGGGATGGCATCTCCCAGTGATCTGGGCCCTGGAATAGCAATAAAATGTACCACAGCCTTATCCATACACAGTGTGATAGAGGTATTTTCTCGGTTAAGGCTCCTCTCCCAGATGACCCCAGCTTGTCAGGTTGACAAAAACTAATAGAGACACCACTTGACGGTGAAAGGAAAGAATTTATTACCAAAAGTTGTCCTCTAGCCTCTACATATGTACCATCCCTCCAACACAAACATACATCATGCTCACACACGCACAATTAATTAGTTAGTTAATACTTCTTCCAAGTAAAATGAATTTATTGGTCCCAAACTGATCTGGAGCAGGTATTTGTGTGTGTGTGTCTGTATCTGTATGTGGATATCATAAGACAACTTGAAGTACTCGTTTCTCTCCTTCCATTGTGCATTCCAGGGACTGAACTCAGGAAATCTGGTTGGTGTGGCCAGAGTTTTTACCAATTGAACAATCTCACCAGCCTTTTACTTTACTTTTTCAAAACTAATACAAAACTTTTATCAAGTATTTGTAGAGAATATGAAAATCTCAAAGAATGAGCTTTAGAATATGTTTCTTTTTGTTCTTGTTTGTTTGCTTTGTTTTGTTTTGTTGTTTTGAGACAGGATTTCTCTGTGTAGCTCTGGCTGCCCTGGAACTCAGAGACATACTTGCTTCTGCTGGGATTAAATGGGTGTGCACCACCATCTGGAGTAAAGCTTATTTCTTTAAGCAACCCACTCCAAGGAAAATAGTTTTCAACTTCCAAGTACCTAGTAAACTAGATAGAATCCAAACTACTTAACAAAATCTAATCCAAATCACAAACTTTATAATATGTATAGTATGCCATATACCAAGCCTTGTACTAAGAACTGTAATTATCTCATTTATCCAAAGCTAGCTTCAAACTCCTTACATAGCCAAGGGTGACCTGATCTGATCATCCTGGCTCTACTTCCTAGAGTTCAAGGATTACAGATATGAGCCACCATACCAAGTTTCTGAAATTCTGGAAACTGAAACCTCATGTATGCTAGGCAAGCACTCTAACAACTGAGCCAATCCCCAACACAGCTTTGTAATGAGTGGCTGCATGTACTGTTCAAACACTTTGGTCAATATAATTATAGCAAGGCTATAGCAGACAAAGGTTCTGAGGACCAGATCAGCAGGTATCTGCTCATTTTGGAGCATATCAATGAGTAATGATTTGGGTTAAAAATAGCATGGGTCCAGATTCCCAGTTACTGTTCTGAGACTGCCCTTTTAAGCTATATCATCTAGAAGGCAAATTGTCAGCTACAAATTCTTCTTGAAAATAAGGATAAATAAAGGATTAAAGGGAGCCAGGCACCAGTGGTAGCCTACATCTTGGATCCCAGTACTCAGGAGGCAGAGGCAGGCAGATCTCTATGAGTCAGCCATCCTGATCTACAGATTGAGTTCCAAGACAGCTAGGACTGTTACACAGAGAAACCCTGTCTTGAAAAACAAAGGATTAAAGAGAGATCTGAATTGAGATAAGATGTAATACAAAGTGCCCTTAGTACTACCTCCGAAGGCTGAGGAACAGCCCAAAACATGAGACATCTGAAAGGAGGAAAAATAGTAAGATCCCATTCAAACAGTTCCCAATTACCAGCTTTTCCAACAACTTCAACACCAGATCAGCTCAACACAATAAAGACAAAGCACAACCTCTCCTACCTTCCTCCAAAAATCTGGGTGAGGTGTCTATATACATAAACAAGGTTCTATGCTTCTATCAGACAGCCATATGATGTGTGTGACTTAATTAAGAAAACTGCTGTGCCTACTAGTTTCTTATATGCATATGGACATTTCACCAATTTTTATAAACAGAAACAAAAAGCTAAACCCATAGTAAACTAAGTTTCATATCTTTTTTCCTCCTCAAGAGCTCAACAGCCAGAGCTGCTGGGTTTCCTAAGAATCATGTCCCACAGATAGCAAGGTACCACAAGGTGCTCATGAAGCCACTCTGCAATGTGACTCGAAGGCCACCTGCTACCCATCAGGAAACCAAAAGCCCCATGGAGGACTTGGAGCTCAAGTCCTGTGAAGACCTAGAAAACCACTCCCTTCACTGAGGCCCATTCCTTCTAGGGCATTTTGTTATTCGGATTCAGGTTTTAGAAAACACAGGTAGCAGTCTGTAGCCTAGGCTGACCTTGAACTCATGGCAATCCTCTTGCCTCGGTCTCCAAAATTCTGGCATTACAGACATGATCTACCATGTCTGGCAAGGAACAAAATTTCTATTTTGCTTTGTTTTGTTTGGATTTTGTTTGGAGACAGTCTCATGTAGCCCGAAGCCAACCCTCAATTCTCCGTGTTAGTTACTTAGTGGCCATTAAACTTCTGATCCTAAGTGCTCTGTCTCCCAAGAGCTGACAACAGAGGTGGCGAGCATTATGCTCAGCAAAGAGCAGAATTTCTTAGCATGATAGTCCCACATTTCTCAACAGCACATAAGTAGAATTCAAGAGCCTTTATGTTTGGATGGAAAAGAAATTACATCTTTATTTCTTGTTTGTTTTCTTTTGGTTTATTTCTTATTTACTTACTTATTTATTTGGATTTTTTTTTTTTTTTTTTTTTTTTTTTTTGCAGACAAGATTTCTCTTTGTCACCCTGGCTGTGCTAGAACTTGCTCTTTAGACCAGGCTGGCCTCAAAGGCAAGAGATCAACCTACCTCTGCTTCCCAAGTGCTGGGATAAAAGGTGAACACCACTATGCCCAGCTTGTTTTCATTTATGTGTGTGTGTGTACAAAATTTTATTGCTTGTGTACCCATGTGCAAGCATGTACATCTGACTGTGTGTATATATGTAGGGGGTATCAGGTGTCCTCTTTTATTGCTCTCTGTCTATTAATTTGTCTATCCTTGTACCTAGATCTAAATACTCTTAGCTAGGCTAAAAGCCAGAAAGCCCCAACAACCCTCCTGTCTCCCCTTCCTTGAAGCTGGTATTACAGGAATGCTTGGGACACTCATCTTAATACCTGGATGCTGGGATCTGAACTCCAGACCTCATGATTTTGAAGCAAGTGTTCTTAACCACTAAGCCACTTCTCCATCCCTGTTTTCCTTTCCTTTGTTTTAGACACAAGGTCTTTCTACATAGCCATAGCTGGCAGAGAATTCACTTTGAAAACAAGGCTAGATTCAAACATATTTTAAGATTTATTTTTAGTCTCGTGTGTGTGTGTGTGTGTGTGTGTGTGTGTGTGTGTGTGTGTGTGTGTGTGTGTGTGTGTGTATGGAGAGAGAGAGAGATAAAAATGAGTATGATTTAACCAGAAACTGGATCTCTTCGAACCAAAATTATAGGCATTGTAAGAGACCTGGTGTGGGTCTGGGAAGTAAACACTGATACTCCAAAAGGGCAGCACATACTCTTAACTCCTTGGCACCTCTAGCCCTTGGCATCAAATTTTTGATGATCATCCTGCCCGTCTCCTAAATGCCAGGGATTATAGGCATGGATCATCCTACCCAGCCTACATCATTTCAACATACTCTTACTGCAACTTAATATTTCTTTCAAATATATGTGCATTTGCAATCAACCACAATAGTAACAGTACCTATGACTTTTGTCACCAACTAAAATGATATTCTCACATCATATTGCATTATTACTGATATCTTAAAATAGCTATTTACATTCATCATTTCTTTAAAATTATGGTAATTATGAGGATCAGCAATAGGTCACACGTGAGTGCATTCTTCCTATCTACAGCACTCACATGAAGCAGCTAGCCAGCAATGAAACACTTACCTAATTACCCAACCACCTGACCTAGAGATTCCACATGTTCACACTGGTCACCCAGATATCCACAATACTCTTTTTCCTTCAGGTCCCTCCAGTCACCTTAGCCTAGTATAGCCTATACAGATCTTTCTTCCTTTGCCTACAGTCTACACTTTTAGAATTTGATTAAGTCTGTGCATTATGTTGTACTTAATATTACCTGATATTAAGTTCACAAACATACGTGGGCTACATGAGATTTTGCCTCTAAAAATAAAGGCTCAGGCTCATTGCATAGTTCCTTCTATAGTACAAGCAAGCAGTAAGCAGTCATTATTCTGACTTACATACTGAATAACTAAGTCTGGATCTTTGGCTCAAATGTCCCGATCTAGCTTTCAACCAATAAGCCACTATGAAATGTAGAAGTTAACGCCTCTCTGGGTATTAGTTTCCTCATATATAAAAACAGGTAGGCTGTACTTGTTTCATCTCTCAACGTTTAAATTAAGCGACCACTTGTTATCTCCAAAGATCTGAGAAAACCTATGGAGGAAACTGACAAGCCTCCCCCAGCTCTCCCAGACAAGGTTAGTCACTCCCACAGCTTTCTGTATGAATACACACACACACACACACACACACACACACACACACACACACACACACACACACACACACACACACACACACACACACACACACACACACACACACACACACACACACACACACACACACACACACACACACACACACACACACACACACACACACACACACACACACACACACACACACACACACACACACACACACACACACACACACACACACACACACACACACACACACACACACACACACACACACACACACACACACACACACACACACACACACACACACACACACACACACACACACACACACACACACACACACACACACACACACACACACACACACACACACACACACACACACACACACACACACACACACACACACACACACACACACACACACACACACACACACACACACACACACACACACACACACACACACACACACACACACACACACACACACACACCCCCACCCCCTCTACAGGTAACTTACTAAAAGAGTCAGAATCCTGAATTCAAACTCAGGTTCTCTTTACTGTCTGTGTAACACTGGGAAGGTTATTTAACCTCTCTCATTTAATTTCCTGCCCTATAAACAAAGATAACATCTATCACAGAAGCTGATTGCAATAATTAAATGAAATAAAAGTGTATAACGAGCTAGGGGTGGTGGCAAATGAGTTTAATCCTAACATTTGGGAGATTGAAACAGGTGGATCTCTTTAAGATCTAGGCCAGTGATTGCTATCATCATTGCTGGATCACTCTGTCCTGCTAGACACTAGGTTCCTCTTCAACCATGTCTCTGGTCTCTTCTCATTTTCCTGAGCACCCTATTTGCATTTTTCTCTGTTCCACTTTTCACAACAGTATTTATTTGTGTGCTTACTGTCTACCCAACAAGAGTATAACTTCTATGAAGAAGACAACTCTTTCATTCATCCTTAAATCCCCACAGAAAGTATACACAGTAACTGACCCAAAGCAGTCAACTCAAACACTTGTTAAATAAATATATATGAGCTGGCTCTGTTCAATGTTTGCTGAATCAATTAACCTAGCTAAAGGTGATTGTCAAAGCTGAGGCCTGGAAGTAAATACCTCCCAGCAGCCCCAGGATAACTATCCCTCTTGCCAGCCCAGGGTATTAGCTTCAACCAAGTCCCACCCACCTGCTCTTGGCTGAGCCCAGTTCCAGGAACCACCCTCAGCTAAAATTAGCATAGCTACCAAGATGGCCAGGCCATTTATAGCCTTGGAGGCAGCAGCAACTAATTGGGTGGGCTGGCTGAGGCTGTGACCTGCCACTCCAAAGAGGTTGATTGAGAAGACAGCCTGTGTTCTGCACAGATGCCTATCCTCCAGGACCTTGTTCCAGATGAACCAGTTTCTGATTAGAGACCCTCAAAACCATCTATCATGGCAGCCAAACTCCAGACTGGACCTGAGGTCTCTCACACAATACACGTTCTACAAAAAACATTTATGTTTCTGAAAACAATGACCCTAGAATCTAGAGATTCCTGGTATCCATTTTGAATCAGCTACAAAACTGTAGGTCCTGGAATAACACAGCAATAGACAGATCTCTCCTGAAAAAAAAAAAAAAAATGACTTAATAAAGCTGGGTGTTCAGGTATTTTTTTAAAAAGGGAAATGTGACAGGAATGTTCTCTCCAGTGCCCAACGAGAGCACCGCAAGCTCAGCATTCAGAGGTTTTGTTGGTCCGGTTGGTGGGTGACTTGGTTTGGTTTTGGTGGTGAATGAAATCAAACCCAGGATATCATGCATACAAGACAAGCACTCTATCAACAAAGCTACCAATGACTTCAGCCCCATGGTCTGAGTTTTGTTTTTTAGGTTGGTTTTTTGTTTGTTGCTTTTTTAAGAGTTGTGTATTTTTATTTTATGTGTATAAGTGTTTCACCTGCAAAAATTTATGTGCACCAACTGCATGCCAGGTGCCCTCAAAGGTCATAAGAGGTTAGTTAGAAACACCCCTGAAACTGGAGTTAAGGTTGGTTGTGAATGACCATGTGAGCACTGAAAATGGAACCCAGATTCTCTGCAGGAGCAACAAGTATTATTAACAACTACATCATCTCTTCAGGCCCTGATCAGGGTTGGGTTTTTTGTTTGTTTGTTTGGTTGGTTGGTTAGTTAGTTGGTTGGATGGTTAGTTTAGTTTTTCAAGACAGGGTTTCTCTTTGTAGCCTATGGCTGTACTAAAACTCCATTTGTAGACCAGGCCTCAAACTCAGAGATCCACCTGCCTCTGCCTCCCAAGTGCTGGGATTGAAGATGCACCACCACTGCCAGGCTAGGTTTTAATAGTGTTTGGTGTAGACGGGGAAGTCATTAAGTATTTCTTTCTTTTTTTTTTTTTTTTTAAGTGGTGCTGGAAATGGAACCCAGAACCTTTCATACACTAAGCAAGCACTTTACCACTAAGCTATATCCCTAGTGCATAAGCTTTTTTTTTTTTTTAAGGTAGTCTTCGATATGTATTCCTATCAACCTGGAACTCACTGTGTAGACCAGACTAGCCTCTACCTCTGCCTCCTGAGTGCTGATATTAAAGGCATGCACCACCATACCTGGTCACCATAAAGATTTTAATAAGATCCTAGAATCAAATTTTATGACTGACTAAACCTTTTAGTTGGGTTGCATATACATCTAAAATAGGGGGTGGAGTGGAATTCCTTCATCAACACACTTCCAGAAGAGAAAAAAAGGCACTTCTTTTCTTAGACCTCAGATAGAGTCACCAGGACCTGCCTAATTGCCAGGAGAGCAACATTCTCTAGACCCCACCTAGCACTCCTTTAACAGGACAGGACCTGAGAAAATGGAAGAAGGCCAGGACATAAGCATCAGAGCATCAGAGCATCTGCTTCAAATACCAAGCAAAAAAGCTCAGTGTCTGTCTCTGTCTGTCTCTGACTCTCTCTCCCTTTTCTCTCCTCTCTCTCTCAATTTCTTGGGTTATGCACACAGGGAAGTCAGAGAACAACGTGGCGTGATTCAGTTCTTTCTTTGCACCTTTACGTGGGTTCCAGATCACCAGATATGCACAGCCTGGGCTGTCACGATCAATCAAGGCATTTAGTCATATGTAAAAATGAAGATTATTACCCTTCCCTGCTATTGTGATGCTTTGCAGAATAAATCATGTAACTGTAAAATACAAGCTGTACAGAACCAACGAACTTACCAGTTAGGTTGAATCTGGCTGAGAAGTAAAGTGGTAACTAGCCAGGTATGAGGTCTTGTGTCCTGTAGTCCAGCACTTAAGTTGTCAAAGAGTTCAAGACCAGTTTCAGCTACATTTTAAGTTGAAAGCCAACCTAGGCTACTGAAGGCCCTATCCCTAAAGAAGGAGAAGAGGTATGGGGGGAGGGATAAACTTAACAAATGAAATTCCTGTTTCTGTGGACACGGGTTAGAAAGGCTGCAAGAGTCCCTGCTACATAGACAGTTTCTCCCCAAACCCTTTTGCAGGGAAAAAGTAAGTCCCTGCCTGAGCCCAAGTTCCACAGCAATCCAAGGAGACAAGCTAATAAAGCAGTACTAGTAGGACACCCACATTCCCACAAAAACCTTAGGCATCTCCAACTTTCCTCCCTGGGATGTAATTACTACAATACCAGAAGCCAATTTCTGAACTAAGAAGAAATAAAGATGAAAAGAGAGGCCTTTCCTTTATGGTATAATCTGAATAGCCAGTCCTCTAAAACATGATGTATGAGGAATGTCTCCATAAACTCAAGTCATGAGGTTTTCCTGAGGAATGCTAGAATGCTTCTCTGCCTTAGGCAAAACACACACACACACACACACACACACACACACACACACACACACACACACACACACACACTCAAAACTCAACTTCCTAAAGGCTAGCTAATACCTCAAACTCAAACCTGAATCCTTTTAGTTGGATCTGAAGTACAGAACGCCTCTCAAAAAGTTGCATTTTATGTGAAGTGAAAACAACAGGATAAATTACCCATCAGAAACAAGGATGTCTGTCACTGGGAGAGCAGAAATGCTACGCAGGGTTACTTCACAGTCCAACCAATCTTTCCCTTCATAGCCCAGTGAGAAACAGTATTTCAGCTAACTTTCAGAAGCCTGGGGAACTTCCTTTGCAGGAATGATCTATTCTAAAAGCAACAGTCCAAAGTCTATGCTTATACACGGGTCAGTATTGACAGCCAGCTCTTGTAGCACCTAAAATTACACACAACAGTCAAGAAGCTGAAAGAGGGCGCCCAAGGAAAAAATCTACCACGAATGTAATCCATGAAACTCTTCACCCACTGAGACATCCCTCACTTGAGCTTCCCTATCATCAAACACTCCAGCTATTCCTCTATCTTTCAAGCCATCAAGGCCAGTTTTTAAGACCATAGTGACAGGGTGTGAGAAGTAAATAGAAAAAGAGAACTGATAGTACTTCTAAGCTATGTGGGAAAACAATTGTATTTTTTTTAAGTTCCTTTCTATTGCAAGAATATATACCACAACTGCTGCTGCCAAACAAGGCTCCACAAGTATACAGGGGAAAATAAGGGCAAATTCAAAATAATAACGTGGAATCCTTACTCTCATTCAGAAGAAACAGATTAAGTCAGCAAATGGTCCCAGGTTTTTTTATTACGGAGAAGTCAAGAAAGGGCCATTTAACTCCGTAGAGGTAAACAGGACTCCACCTAAGGTCTTGCTTTTATAATCCACATAGACAAAACCAAAAGACAGAAGATTACCTAAGGGAAAGGAGGGACTAGTATTCTCACGGCGGTTAGAAGGGCACATCTGAACACCTGGCTATAGGAAAACAGAGCCAGCCCAACCCTGATCTTCCCAGCCCATCCCAAGTGGCCAACCCACCACCGCCGCCCACCCTTTCAAGTGATGAAACCGGCTAAAAGAAATTTTAACGCCTGGGAAGGCCACTTTTCCAGACAAGAAGACCAGTATGGGGCCTTAACCTTGCTGATCAGAAATGTGCCCGCAAAGGATTCTCACTACCATCCCGAGCAGGAATAAAGAAAGTTGTCCAGAGGAAATAGTAACATTAGGCAAGACTGCTCTACACAGAAATATTCTTGGACCTACTGAGAGTACACAGGACTACGTGCATCCTCCACAAACCTCACATGTGCGGAGATTCCAATTTGCCCACTTCGGGCCGCTAAGTTTTGAGTCAGTCAAGTCTCTAGCCCAGTCCAGTCCGCAGTAAGGCCTTACCTGCTTCAGTAGACTCCTCTGAAGTCGTCCCAGAGCCAGCTCCTGTACTCTTTTCGCTGTGACTATGGCTCAGGCTCTGGCCGTGATGCAAGAGGATCCCCCAAAGAAGCCACAGGGCAAGACGGGCACACACATTCATGACTGTAGGTCTCAGTCAACATGCGCCTGATGTAGACACCTTTGGATCCCAGAAGCAAATCCCGGAGTAGGGGAATGCAGCCGACGACTCCGAGGCAAGATGCCCTCGCGGCACCGCAGCTGTCGAGCCACCTGCGGGCTTGCCTCCTCCCGACAACCGAAGGTCAAGTGCTCCAAGTTTGGGCGCAGAAGGACCGGAGCCTCCAAAGCAACAGTGGGTCCGCCGGGGCTAGGGCGGCCTGAGCTCTAGCTGCTTCCGGAGAGTTTGGGCAGGGTGGCTGTGGGGCCACTGTCAGCTCCGCAGCCTGCTGCACCCCTGCGGGAGGAGGCGGGCAGGATCTCCCGCCCGCACCGAAGTGGGGGAGGGAGGGACAGAAGGGGGGCACCTGACCTCGCCCCGCGGACCAGAGGTGAGCCGCAGCAGCTAGGGCTTCAACGTGTGACCTGCAGGCCCCGGCTGGCAGGAGTGTCTCCAGGATCCTAAGACTCCTAGGCCGAGGTCAACACCCCCGCCCGGTCCCGTACCTCTGCGATTCCTGGTGCCCCGGTGCAGCAGGCGGACGCGCACGGGCCAGGCCCGGGAGAGCGGCTCCCGGGAGGGCGGGAGGGCGGCGCGGGGCGGGCCCGAGGTGGGCGGAGGCGTGCTCTACCGCCGACCCGCCCCGCGCCGCCCTGCCCCCAGCGAAGCCCGGGCCCGCCCCAGAGCCGGCTTATCCCGGAATAACCTGTTGGAGACGGCAGACCAGAGCCCACCGCAATCGGCAGGGTCTCGTGGGGTCTCGGCCTACGCTGGGTGTCGTCGTCAGGACCGCGGCCCCGCGCCAAGGATGGGACCTCGGCCTCTGCCGTGCGCACCCCAGCCTCCCGAGCTAACGCCCGCCCGCGGGCGAGCCCCTGACACGCAGTTGCTCAGGTAACTCAGGCCTGCGACGGAGGTGACAGAGACCGCCCTGCCCGGATCTCGGGGCTGCGGCGCTGCTCCCTGGGCTCCACTGTAAAGCCAGGCTGAACAGAAGCCCCGGTACTACGGTAACCGGCTCGGAGCCGCCGTCGGCGACATCAGTCCCGGGGATTTGGCCAAGGGGCGCGCTCCCAGCCCCCAACTCCCGGCCCTCAAGCTCCGCCCTTTCGACGCGCCTCGCAACCAATCGGCTTCCGCCTTTCTGCAGCTCAGAAACCCGCGCGTCCTGTCTTCCGTACGCAGCGGTCCCTGGTGGCCACATCTAAGTACTGCAAGAGGACTAGTTTCTAAGTGGCCCCCTTCCTAGAGGGTTAGTGAAGAGCAGCCTTGAAGCCAAGCCCGTTGGAGCTACAAGTGTTTACAAAAGAAATTGTTCCGAAAAGCAAAATGAAATGTCCATCTCACTGTAGGTAAAATTTCACCTGTACGTAGCCTAAAAGGTCCATCTGCCTTCCTAACGCTCTGATCTATGTCATATGTATGCCCTTGGCATGGCTCTTGCAACCCAGTTTCCTACCCGCCCCTCCAGCCCCCACCCTCTTGAGGTTTATGGAAGAAAGCCTGTGGCTGGTTCCTCACTCTTCCATCACTGATTCAGTTAGAGGAGGTGGCAGCAACTTGAGAGTAAGTACCTCCAAAACAGACAACCCCGCCCGAGCTTCCTTCAACAAAGCCTATACTTCCTGTTCTCTTCTCAAGTGTACTGTCAGCAGATCTTTACTGGAACCTCCGTGCCCTACCCCTGTCCTTGGCATTGAGGCAGGAGACTGGATTAGGCCCAGTCCCTCTTCTGACAGTGATAAACCAGCTCCTGTTCTGAGCAAGCCCTTTGAAGACCAGAACACGGATTTGTCCAACAGCTGCCTGGCTTAAGGGTTAGACTGTTGATATAAAAATACATGTCGGACGTCATCTACTACCACTCTCCCCACTTTTTTAAAGCTCCCATCACACTGGTCTTTTTTTTTTTTTCTTTGTGTGTGTGTGTTCGTGTACGTGTACTTTTGCAATGTGAGTGTATACTCAGACACTAAACAAGCGCTCTACAATTCATGGGCCTTTAGGAAGTTTCCCAAACACATCAAACAGGCTTCAGAGCCTCTGTGTCTGTTGTTGCTTCTACACAAAACCCTCCTTACCCTACTTCCCCCACATTCACCCCAGAAATAAAGTTAACCTCTTATTTAACTTTATTTATACAGTTGAAGAGTTTAGAAAAGCCAACCTAGCTAGGTGGCCCACACCTTTTAACTGCAACACTCAGAAAGTGAAGGCAGGAGGATATCTGTGAGCTCCAGGACAGCATGGTCTAACCCTGTGAGTTCCGGGACTTTGTCTTTAAAAAAACAGCCAACCTAAGGCTGATAAGGAGCTTACCCCCAAGGCAACCTAAATTCCTGAGTCCCACAACCCACATCCTAGGGGAGGAGAACTGACTTCCACAAGCTGTCCTTTAACCTCTACCTGTGCCACAAATAAATGTAAAAATATTTTAAAAGAAGCTGCTACCTCCTACCCAGCTGGCACAAACCTTTAATCCCGTCACCCAGGAGGCAGAGGCAAGCAGATCTCAGAGTACAAGGCCAGCCTGGTCTACACAGTGAGTTCCAGGACAGCACGGGCTATACAGAGAAATCCTGCCTTAAAGGGGGGGAGGACTGCTACCTGAACCACCCTTCAAAATCAGTCTGCAATAATAGTCGCCCCCCCCCCCACTATAGTTGTAATTGTGAGTTTCAGAGGTCATCCATCTCTGTACACCTGCACATAATAAATACAAGCTCGCTGGTAGAAGTTACTCAAGTGTTTATTGAGTGACAGCTGTATGCTGGAAAATTGGCCAGAACAAAAGGCAGACCCCTGACCTAGATTCTACCAAACCTGCGTTCCTAGCCAGATCTCAAACCCAAGTGGCAAAGTGAACAGGTAGATAATATGACTGATTAGGTAGGAGTAACAGTGAGTGGTGGGGGCTACAGATTAGGAAGCAGCCAGGAAAGTGGACCCATGATCAACAGATTGTCACAAGATGACAGAGAAGCTGGAGAAAGGCTCTTCAGTGAAGAGTGTGTGTGCACATCATAACCACCTGAATCTCCTGCTTTGGGGGGAATCCGGTGCTCTCTCCTGCCCTCCACAGGCAGACACACACATAACACACACATGGCAGACACACACATGGCAGACACACACATAACTAAAAATACACCTCAGAAAGATGGGGACCTGGAGATACAGTGGGGAAGCACGATGCTTGCCTCCCACGCCAAGGCCTTGGGTTCAAGCACGTCAAAAAATAAACTAAAACCCAAACTGGCATTGTACAATACAGGAAAAACCCAGAGGCAGATGGAATAGAAAAGGCAGGGAATGTTGCTGGGTGGTGATGGGGCATGCCTTTAATCCCAACACTCAGGAGGCAAAGGCAGATGGATCTCTGTGAGTTCAAGGCCAGCCTAATCTACAAAGTAAGTTCCGGGACAGGCTCTAAAGCTACATGGAGAAATCCTGTCTTGAAAAAAGAAAGAGAGAGAGAAAGAGAGAGAGAGAAAGAGGCTGATAATGTAATTTATGGATGTTTGCCTAACATGTACAAGGCTTCTGGGCTTGATCCCTAGCAATGGACACAAGATTTTTATCAGGCATTGTAGGTCATACTTGATACCTCAGCATTTAAGAAGCTAAACCAGGAGGATCCCAAGTTCAAGGCCAGCCTAGCTACTCAGTGAGTTCTAGACCCATCTGGCCCAGAGTAAGACCATGTCTTGAATGAATATGTGCACGAGTGTAATCCTAGCACTTTCACTTTCGAGGCAGGAACAGAAAGATTATGAATTTGAGGTCAGCCTGGGCCACATAGTAGGAAACTGTCTCAAAAAGAAAAAGAGGCCACGAATAGTCACACATAATCCCATCATTTGAGAGGTAGAAGGAGGATGAAGAGTTCAAGGCCAGCCTCAGCAACATCATGATGGTGGTTTGAAAGAAAATGTCCCCCAAAGGCAATGGCACTATTAGGAGATGTGGCCTTAATGGAAAAAGTGTGTCACTGTGGGGGCGGACTTTGAGGTCCTTATGCTCAAGCTACACACGGTGTCACAGCTCACTTCCTGTTGCTTTCAGATCAAGCTGTACAACTATCAGCTCCTTCCTGAATGCCACTGTTTCCACCCTGATGATAAAAGACTAAACCTCTGAAACTGTAAGACACCCAATTAAATGTTTTCCTTTATAAGGTTGCTGTGTTCATGGCGTCTTCTCTTTATAGCAATTGAAACCCTAACTAAGATAATAGTGAATTTGAGGCTAGCCTGGACTATATGGGAAAAAAAGGAGAGTTTATTTTACTTTCACGGGGCAGGTCCCTTTAAAAAAAGAAGATCACACGCACACAAAAATTCTTTAGGAGATTGTGAATGCAGTCCCTGCTACCACAAATTGAGTTTTCCATATCTGGGGAAATCACAGGGGTCAGCACATCTGTAGTGCAATGGTAAACCTCCCCTGCCAGGTAAATACTATTATTATAATTATTATTGCATTACTATTATATTTATTTATGTGTACATGTGTATATCTCTGTGTGTGTGCATGCCCAGATGTATGCAGGTACTCACAGAGACCAGAAGGCCAGAAGAGTATGATGCCCTGGAGACAGAGTTACAGGAGGTTTTGAGCCATCTGATATGGGTGCTGAGGACCAAACACAGATTCTTACCCAAAAAAGAAGCAGTTTGTGCCCTTGACCACTAAGCCATCTCTCCAGCTCCAACATCTCATTTTAAATACTATGCAAATAATTTGTTGTTCTTCTGTTCCTTATGTGCAACTTACTTTAAAAATATAGATCCAGCCAATGGAGATGGCTTACTGGGTAAAGTGCTTGTTGTGTAAGGCCAAGGATCTGGTTTGGTTGTGAGCTCCTAACTGGCTCTGGGGAGGTCGAAGCAAGGGGATTCCTTCTGCTCATTAGCCAGCCAAACCAGCACACTTGGCAAACTCCTGGCAAATGAGAGACTATGTCTCAAAGCAAACAAATGGGGGGGAGCATATTTAATCCCAGCTTTCCAGAAGCAGAGGCAAGGTTCAAGGGCAGCCTGGTCTACAGAGCACATTCCAGGACAGCCAGGGCTACACAGAGGGACCCTGTATCAAAAAACTAAAACAGAAAAACTCCTATGGTGGATGGCTCCTGAAGAATGCCACCCAAGACTGATTTCTGGTCAGCAAACATGAATACACACACACACAGTAAGAGATAAAATATGTAATTCAGTGGTACAGCACATGCTTTGCTTATGTGAAGACTCAATTTGCTCTTCAGCATCACAAAAATCATTAAGTTTATATAGGCTGCACAGGACACATTTATAGCCTATATTAACCTGCTAGCCTTGTTGAGGATATCTGCCTGTTTGGTTGAGAAGACAAGCCTGAAACAGCAAAGTAATGCATGTCTGACAAAGTTTCTTTCAAAAGTAACTAGATTATTTCTCTTAACCACTCCATGATTTCTGTGGGATCCTAAGTGCATTACCAGCTTGACACAGAAAGCTTTGGTCTCTCTGGGCCTAGTAGAACAAGCCTGTAATCCCAGCTAATCAGCAGGCTCAAGAAGTGGGATCAGTTAGTCAATGTCTGTCCTGGCTTTAAAAGTAGTTCAAAGCCAACCTTGACAACGTAGCCCATGTCTCAAAATAAAAGGTAAAGAGCTGGAGAGACCTCTTGAAGACTGGAGTTTATTTTGACATCCATATAGGGCAGTTGACAACCACTTATAACTCCAGCTCTCTCTCTCTCTCTCTCTCTCTCTCTCTCTCTCTCTCTCTCTCTCTCTCTCTCTCTCTCTCTCTCTCTCTCTCCACACACACACACACACACACACACATGTTAAAAAATCTTAAAAGTAAAATGAGAACTAGGAATATAGCTCATTGGCAGAACACCCATCTAGTATGTGTAAGGCCATGAGTTCAATTTCTAATAATAGAAAAATAAAATTAAAAGCCTTAGTCTTAGAGGCAAGAATCCAAGGTCAGTCATCAACTCACACTTAAGAAGTTTAATTTTTCAGAACTACTTACATTTCCTGTGAGTCTAAAGTATCTCATAACTAAAACTAGAAAGTACTGCAGACATAGTTCAGATGGTAGGGGGCTCGCTTAGCACTCATGAAGCTGTGGGTTCAGTTCTCAACACCGCAGAAAACCAAATGTAGTATGCAGTTATAATCCCAGCTCTCAGGAGGTGGGGGCAGGAGAATTAGGAAATCCTTAACTATTTGGTGAGTTTGAGGCAGCCTAAATTTAAAAAAAAAAAAAAAAAACCAACTTCAACTACATTTATCAAATTATTTTTATTTTTAATAATAACGGAATTCCCAAATGATCTAGCGATTCTACCTCTGGGTTTGGATCCAAAATAAAAGCTAGGAAATATTGATACATCCATGTTTTCAGTAACATTATTTAAAACAACTACAAAGTGGAAATAACACCAGTATACATGGATACATGAAGAAATAAACAAGATACAGTATTATTGTACAGCCTTAAAGAGGAGGGATTCAAGAGCTGGCAGGTAAAGGTGCTTGCTGCCAAACCTGGTGACCTGAGTTCAGTCCCCAGAGTCTACACGGTGGAAGGTGTGAGCCAACTTACCCAGTCATTCTCTGACTTCCGCATGCATACACATGTACAGAGACACACATTTTTAAAAAAAAAAATTTTTTTAAGGAATTGTAGTATACGACACTAGATAGATAGATCGATCTTTGGAACAATATGTTAGTAAAAAACAATCATGAAGGAAAAAAAACAACATAATTCCATTTATATAGTTTCCTAGAGAAGTCAAATTCGCAGAGACAGGAGAGCAGCAGTTGCTAAAGCCACCAGAAGTAGGGCTGTGAGCAGTCTAGTGGCACATTTCCGTTTTGCAAGAGTTAAGAGTTGCAATTAGTTGAGCCACTGTGTGACTGCATAATCCTTACCGTGGCTGGCCTGGATGCTTAACCGTGTTTAAAAGACTGAAAATGAAGGTCAGTGGCAGAGCACTTGCCTAGCATAACCCCAGTACCACAAAGCCACGTGCCGTGGTATGTACTCATGATCATGGCTAAAGAGGAAGGTAAGGCAGCAGGATTGCTTGAGCCCAGGATTTTGAGACCAGCCTGGGAAGCATAATGAGTCCTCTACCTCAAAATAAACGTAAAGGTTTATTAAGATTTTAGTGGGGGGAGGCTGGAAAAGACAGGTCAGCAGTTAAGAGCACTGATTGCTCTTCCGGAGAACCTGGGTTTCCCAGCATCCACAGGGCAGCTCACAAGTGTGTGCGACTGCAGTGGATCTAACACCCTCACATAAGCATACAGAAAGGCAAAATCACCAATATGTATAAAAAGAGAGAAAAAAATATTTTATGCTGGGATTTTTTTGTTTTGTTTTGAGATAGGATTTCTCGGGGTAGCCCTGGCTGTCCTGGAACTCCTCCCTCTTATAAACTCAGAAATCTGCCTGCCTCTGTCCCCTGAGTGCTAAGATTAAAAGCCTGGGCCACCACACCCAGCATGGTGTCACTTTTTTTAATTGCTATAACTTTTTTTTAGCCTGAATTTAGCTTACTCTGAAATGCTTCGAGGTTTCCAGATTGCAGTGTTTACTCTGCTGCTACCTGGCAGAAAGACACTGGTGTAGGCTAGAGAACCTGGATTCAGATTTTCCTTTCATGGTCTTTTTGTTTGTGTGTTTTGGTAAGTCCGTAAGATAACAAAGCACAGGATTTTATTTATCATTGTCATACAGCGATATAATATGTTGTTCTTTCCCAAGGCTCTTCCCTGCTTGCTGGTTCTACCTTCCCCACATGGTACATCTTCTGCCTTCATGTGTTATATATTCAATTCTTCTCTCCTGCCCCCCCCCAGCCCCTTTCCTCCTCCAGTCTCTGACCCGTTTATGCTTTCATACCCTACATATGTGTGTGGATGTTTGTATATGTATAAAAGTAAATCTATATTGCATATGAAAACAAAGATAATACTTGTCTTTCTGGGTCTGTTTTTTTGTTTTGTTTTGGTTTCTTTGTTTTTTGCTTAATATGTTCTCATGCTATCCATTATCCTGCAGATGTCATAATTTCTTCTTTACAGTGAATACAATCCCATTGCGTATATGTTCAAAAGTTTTTACGATATCAGTCAGGTGGTGAGACTCAGCTGTAACGCGAGCGCTCGAGAGATATGAACAGAGGAAGATCAGGAGTGCAAAGCCATTCTTAGTTACAGAGCCAGTCAGAAGGCCAGCCTGGGCAGTATGAAATATTATCTCAATAAAAAGGTGAAAAGAGGTCTGGCCGATATAGTTCAGTGGCAGCGCACTTGCCTGCCATGCATTCCCCACAATTTGGGTCCCACTCACAACACCCTACATCCGCAACCCTGGTCTGGATGCCTTGGTAGTGGCGCTCCCTGGTGTCCAATATAGGAAGTACAGTTGTTACTAAGAAATGACCTATGTCTGGTTGCTTAGCTTGTCTTCTCCAAACAGAATATTCTCCGGTTCCAGAACTGCTTCTTGAATTATTTTCTTTTAAGATTTAGTTTGATTTGGTTATATATGTGTGTATATGTGCTTCCGTATGTATGCCACATGTGTATGGTGACTGCAGAGGCCAACAGAGGTAATCAGAAGCCGTAAGCCACCCCGTGTGGGTGCTGAGAACTGAAGTCTGGTCCTCCCCAAGAGCAGTAAATGTTCTTAAGCACTGAGCCATCTCTCCAGCCTTTGAATCTTTTTCTTAAAAATGCATTGTGTGTGTGTGTGTGTGTGTGTGTGTGTGTGTGTGTGTGTGTGTGTGTATTCTCACCCATGGGAGAATGATAAACCTATGAAGCACAGAAAAAAACAAAGACAGTCAATTCTCTCCTACTGTGTGAGTCCTGGGAACTGAACTCACTATGTAGACCAGGCTGACCTTTAACTCATGGAGATCTGCCTACCGCTGCCTCCAAGCTCCACTTCTTTTATTAAATAGTTATTTTATATGATGAATGTTCTGCTTGCCTGATGTGTGTGCACTGAGTTTATACCTGGTCCTGCCCATAGAAGCCAGAAAAGGGCATCAAATTTCCTGGAACTGGAGTTGCAGATGTTGTGAGTTGCCATGTGTATTTTGGGACCTGCACCCTGGTCCTTTGGGAGAGCAATCTCTCTCTCTGAGCCATCTCTCCAGCCACCCAACCTTACTTCTTTTTGTTTGTTTGTTTTTCAAGACAGGGTTTCTCTGTATAGCCCTGGCTGTCCTGGAACTTGCTCTATAGACCAGGCTACAGAAGTAGAGGCAGGAGAATGAGGAGTTCAAAGTCATCCTTAGCTACATAATGAAAAGGAGACCAGTCCTGAGCCACACGAAACCCAGTCTCAAAAACAAAACAAAATCAACTAAGTTTATAGGTATGGAATCATCCTAATGATAATGTTGAGAACGGATTGCAGAAACAGAAGCCAGACAAGGGAGGGTGTCAGGCAGACATGCACAGAACACCCGGCTCACCTTGTCACTTGAATTAATTATTGTTTGTGTATATAAGTGCTTTGTCTGCATGTATGTCTATGCACTGTGTGCCTGGTACCTGTGGAGGTCAGAAAAGGGCATCTGCCCCCTTGAGACACCTTGTGGGTTCTGGAACCAAGCCTGAGGCCTCTGCATGTGCTTTACAGACTCCTAACCACTGAGCCAGCTGTCCTTCCTTGCCTTCTTAGTAGATGGGTGCACTTGAGCAGAACCTAAGGAATAATAGGACTGGAATGATAGAAAGGATCTAGATTTGTGATGCATTTGGTGGTTAATTAGGCGATCCTGATTAATTAATGGCTGTGACTTTGGAAAGCACTTTTTAAATTTTTTTTAAGAATTAAATTGTGGTGTTGTTTTTTGAGCCTAGATGGGCCTTGATTTGCTATGTAGCCAAGAATGACCTTGAGCTGGTCTTCCAGGTTCCGCCTCCTGAACACTGATTGGGATTACTTGTATGTGCCATCAAGTTCAGCTGGCAGGCATTCTTAAAGGCTAGCTATTATGTTAAACACACTGTATCCAATTATCCTTCAACAAACATTCACTGAGCCAGACAAGGAGAATACAGCACTAGATAAAATAGAGAACTTATTGCTCCTGTTGAGCATGCCTCACAGAATTAACATCCACAGTAATCTGATAATGTCACATCATTCTGATTCATTTTAAAGGTTTAAATTAAGGCTTTACTAAGTCCTATCTTCCTACATGGAGGCTGTGTTTTGAATCTATAAAATGAAGGGAGATATCGCCTTCCTTGGGGAGTTCTTATATAGATTTTAAAAAAGTGTAACATGTATCAAAGTTATGCTAAACTTGTAACTTTTTCAGGGGACACATAGAAAGTAAATGACAAAGATGAAAAAAGTCAAGAAAAGAGAGCAAGTGGGGCGGGCGGGGGACGGACGGACGGACGGACGGATGGACAGAAAGGACACAGCACTCATCCATCTGATCCCAGCACCAGGCTGCAGAAGGTGGATCTCTGAGCTGGAGACCAGCCCGGTCTACATAGTAAGACCCTGTCTCAAAGAAGAAAGACAAAAACAATGAGGGGTGGGGAGGGAGGGACAGAGAGAGAAAGAAGGGGAGGAGGAGGAAGAGGAAAAGCCAGGGAATGCTACATTATTTAGGCATCTATAGAGTTGAGTTGTTCCTGAGGAAGAAGAATTTCTCAAAAAGAGATTATGCCAGATGACCTGAGCACAACCCGTCTGAAAAATGCAAAGGTGTTCTGTAGAGGAATAGGGTAATTAATGTTCTAGCAGCCTGGGAGGAAGGAGTCTCCTGGAAAATCGGGCATGATCACTGCACCCGCTCCCTCCATCTACTGAGTTCCTCAAGAGAGTACAAAGCAATGACTTGATTTTTGTTTAATCTGTCACTTCCCTTCTTACCTCTTTCTGCTGTCTCCCGTCTCTGCTGGCAAAGCCCACAAAATAGGATAAGAAACTTGTCCTTAGCAGTATTGATAAAGAAAAGAAACAAAGAGACATCTACTTCTCAGGCAGGCTGGGAAAGGCCAAGGAATCCAGAGGAGTCTGGAGAAAGCTGAAGCGACATCAGAAAATGTAGATATAAGATTAGCCATCAGGGGTAAAGTAGTTAGCCAGCCAACTAAAGTTCAGAGCACCCTGATGGCCACTGGTGACGCTTAGGAGTTGGAGCTTACTGGGGACTAGGGTGGGAAGACCTGTTTGGAAACCAGAAAAATCTCAGGTGAGATCACACAGGACATTTTTCCTCTCTGTTCCTGCACCCCTCGATTTGAGAGGTACTAAGTCAACTCCAGCATTTTGACTTATGAAATAGATGGGGGGGGGAGGCTTGAAAAATGTCACTGGGGTATGGAAATGAATGCGTATTTGTTGTACCAATGACCAATTTGCCATTTCACAGGTGTACGTAACATCATCTGCACAATCCATCAAGACATTTGTCATTCACATCTTAAATGAATTAAGCCAGGCAGTGGTGGCACACACTTTTAATCCCAGCACTCAGAGGCAGATCTCTGTGAGTTCAAGGCCAGCCTGGTCTACAGAATGAGTTTCAGGACAGCCTGGGTTACACAGAGAAACCCTGTCTTGAAAAGCCAAGTAATAAAACAATGATTTAGAAAGTAGCTCTGTGCTCGTACAATACTCTGCTTTGTGTAATCTCTTTCTCTCTGAAACAGGGTTTCACTATTTAGCTTTAGCTATCCTGAAACTCTCTAAGTAAACCAAGCTAGTCTCCAACTCAGAGATTTACTTTCTTAAGATGTCTTTTATTAATTTATTATTTTGTTATATTTATCATTTTTTTTTTTTTTGAAACTGGGTTTCTCTGTGTAGCTTTGGAGCCTGTCCTGGAACTTACTCTGTAGACCAGACTGGCCACAAGGTCCCAAAGATTTGCCTGCCTCTGCCTCTACCTCCTAGGTGATGAAATTAAAGCTGTACACCACCACTACCTGGCTTATTATTTTATCTTTTAGATTTATTTTTTTACTTTATATGTATGAATGTTTAGCCTGTATTGAATGTATGTGCACCATGCGTATGCCTGGTACCTCCAGAGTTCAAATGACAGCATCAGATCCCTAGAATTGGAGTTACAAATGGCCATAAGAACCTGGGTCTTCTGCAAGGGCAGAAAGGACTTATAACATCTGGACTGTAATGGGTCTTTCTCTATCCTGCCAGCCAGCTCCCAAATAAGGATAGTCTGTGAGCTGAACCATCTCAGCTCCTTTGAAGTTGTTCTGGATGTAGAATTTTGAAGAAACTAGTATGTAGACATTCTGAGAGGCTGAATCATTTGGGCTACTTGTCTTCCTTGGTGTCTGGTCCTTTTTTTCTGAAAACACATAAACTTTTAAAGATAACATATATCTGAATTGACATGAACATGAAATGTACAGTGTGACGGACAAATCAGCTAAAGATGATTTTTTTTTTTTGTTTTATGTTTGATCAGGCAGAAGGCATCTGTCAACTTTATAAGTCTATTTGGACTGTATAACCAAATTTCTATCCATGCCATATGAAATGATGTCATGTAATAATAAGTCATGAAAACTATGTAACCAACAAGATTTATCATGTCTCATCCAGTCTCAGAGCTGTTCTCATGTCAAAGGGTCAGGATATGTCACCTGTCTTGTAGTTTTTCTGGGTCTGTTTCTTTATGACTGTAGCCTATATTTTCAGGGGGTCTCCCCCAATCAAACCTGGTCTCTATTAATTTTGAAGGCATCCACAGCCTTTCATTTCTTGTGCAAACAAAGCATAACCTCTCCTCCAACACAAGACATTTTCTGAATTACATTTTAAAGTTAAGACATCCCTGAAGTATCTAGGCTGGTTTAATTCAGTAATCCTGTTTACAGTCCCATGTCTCTCAACAGGTGTCATTTGCTCATCAACATTCAAAAAACTCACAATCAACAAAACACCATACAGGATCCAGATTCCCTGTGTATCTCCCATTTTTATATTACTTGTTCTTTTTTATATTATTTTACTATCTCTTTAAAGACTTTACTTAATTTTTTAAACTCTTTTTTTCTATAACTGTCTATACCCATTTTCTTTTCTTTCTTATGTATCTACACACTCTGTCACCTGCTTAATTTTTTTTTCATTCTGGACTTGTTTTACTGTACACCTGTAGTGTTCTCTGACCACGTGAGCCAAACCTACAACTGCTAAGCAGCAGCTAGGCCCTGAACCTTGTGGCTCTGATGGTTGGCTCTGCCCCATCCTTGGGTCTGTGAGAGCTGGGCCTTAAGCCCAAGGGACTGGCCAAGAGCTGTATTTAACCATGTCGGCCCTAGCAAGTTGGCTGTACGGTGGCAGGCAATTTTTACTTAGCTTATTGTTTCTACATAGAGTGCTCACTGCTTAAGGACTATGCTGCACAGTAGCATCTCTTAAAGGAATTATATTGATTTTGGGAGTTTTTTTCCAGCTTTTTCAGGTCCTGTTGGAAATTTGGGCTCTAGTTAAGTGCCATATGTAACAAGTCTTTCTCTGTCCTACAAGCCAGCTCCCAAATAACAACATGGAGATTTATTATTATGAAAGCTCAGCCTCAGCTCAGGCTTGTCCCACTAGCTCTTATAACTTAAATTGACCCATTTATATATTAATCTGTTTTGCCTTGTGGCTTTTTACCTCCACACTGCCCATCCTGATTCCTCTGTGTGTCTTGCTTCTCCTAAGCTCCTAGATTCCTCTTTCCCTTCTATCTCTGCCCAGAAGTCCCACCTAGCTATATACCTCCTGCCTAGCTGTTGGACCTTCAGCTCTTTATTAAACCAATCACAGTAACATATCTTCACACAGTGTACAAATATCCTACAACAGTTCAGGAGCTCAAGGTCAGCCTCAGCTAATTAGGAATTAGAAGCTGACTACACAGGAATACAAACAAACAAAACTTCCTTATGTCCTGTGACTTCTAAATATGCAGGTTCTGTGGGTGTCCTTGCCTCTCAGTTGTTTGTAGGCATTAATATGTACCACTAGCACAAACTAATCTCGTTGGGGAAAGTTCATGAAAGGCTGAAGTACATTTTCCTCCTCCAAGAAGCCTTTCCAGCTTCACTTAAATCTTAATTCTTGGGAGGCAGAGGCAGGTGGTCCTCTGAGTTTGAGGCCAACCTGGTCTATATAATGAGTTTCAGGACAGCCAGGGCTACACAGAGAAACCAAACAAACTAACAAAAAGAAGCCTTTCCAGATGACTCCACCTTTCTACATATTCCCTTCTTCTGGTCTTACTAACTCTTCTCCCATCTGTGACATAAATGCTGCTTCAAATCACCCGGATGCCAGTGTCTCTACACATATTAGTAATTTATTGAAGCAATTTCATTCCACAGATGTTTACTGAACACAAGCGTGTGTTCAGACCTGCCTGAGCCAGGCCCAGTGGGTGGACACAGAGATGAATCAGACACACCTCAAAGGACTTAACAGTTGTTATAGGAGACAGACATCAGACACAGATACAATTTTCTAGAACTCAAAACACGATGACCTAAATGATATTAAAGAACTATGAGCAATATGCTATATTCATAAACCTCAATTACTTAATTATCATCCTCAAAAGTGCATCACAGAAGGTCAGAGCTGAAGGGCATCATCTACTTCAATTCCTTGTTTTCCAGTGGGGGAAACCTGAGATTCAAAAATGGGTAAGGTCGGGATGTAAAAAACGTTCTAGTCTAGACTTCAAGGTCATCTGAAACCCAGTCATGGGATTTCTCATCCTCTTCTGGTAGCTTCAAATTCAAGAGTCCCATATTCCATCAAACAGATATGTGGAAAAGTGTTTCCTCCTGGTCTAAGTTGAGGCAAATCCAAGACACTGAGTGCTCAGGAGGCGGAGTACCATCCCAAGCTGCCAAGCCAGTCTTTCAATCTACTGTACTGAATGTTCTTACCACTCTTCCTACTACTATAATATGCAGTGATTCTAAAATACATGTGCCATTGTTTGTGGTGTTAGGTACAGGCCTAAACTCATAAGCAAGAAATCTACCACTGAGCAATAGTCAAACTTTCAAGTTTTATTTTCAGTTTTGTTTTGTTTTTTGAAACATGATTTCATATATAGCCTTGGCTCTCCTGGAACTAGCTCTGTAGACCAGACTGTCCTCAAACTCACAGAAATTCTCCTGCCTCTGCCTCCCAAGTGTTGGGATTAAAGGCATGTGCCATAATACTTGACTAGGGCTTTTTTTTTTTTTTTTTTTTTTTTTAAGTTGTCTTATATAGCCCAGGCTGGACTCAAACTTCTGAACGTTCTTATTTCCACCGCCTTAATGCTAAGACTATAAGCATGTGCTACCACAGCTGGCTTGGAACGTATTATTAATGGTTTCATTGTAGCCACCTGAATGTGAGGTACACTTTAGGACCCTGTCATTTCTAGGATTCAGAACCTCTTTCTGCGCACCACTTCTGGCCTCTCAAGTTTCCCCTGACCCCTTCTATTCTCCTCTTCTCACAGGGAGGAGACTCAAGGACTAAAGAAGAAGACGGTCCAAAAGCCATCAGCACAGATTTCTGAATGGTCTCAGAACAAACATGCTTTCATTCACTCAGTCATTGACCAGCCCGAATTTGATTGTCTTAATTTCACTTCCTATACAGTAGCGCGGGCACCTATTCTGTTATTTTGTGGAGAATTTTTTGTTGATTTTACAAACAAAAGAAAAAGAAAGAACTGATACTTGGAAGGGTTAAACTATTTGTCAGAAGTGACCCTCTTTATTTGGCAGTCCTTTGTAAAACGGGGTGTCCCCCGGGCTGTTTCCACCGCACCCAGTGGAGCTCTGCACGTGGTAGGGTCCCCATTAAATTGTTAAAAAGAACCAAGAATGTGGATTCTCCAATCAAAACTGCGCGCCAAGACTTGGGTTAGACGCACCAAGGGGCGCCCACGAGTCCGTCCTCTCGCCTGTCTATAGAGCCCAAGCCGCGTCTCAGGCCTGGGTGCGGTCCTACCGCTCTAAGCAGCTGCGCGCCGGGCTGATCTCGGGGAGCATGAGGAGCCCCACGTCTTCCCACGCTCCGCCCCCTCCCCAGAGCCCCGCGGAACCGCGAGGTGCGGAACCGCGACACGACATCCTGTTTTGGGGGGCCCGCGCAGCTCGGCTCGCGTCTCTGCTGATAGTGTCTTTTCCCGGGGTGCTGACGGCAGCTGCCCTTCCCCCAGGCTCCCCACCCTCCCTAGGGGTCTGGGACCTTCCCACTGCTGAATCACCAGCACCCGGCACTCTCCCAAGGCTCAGGGCAGGGGTGGGGACTGTCCCAGCCTGAACCATTCCGGCTAACCCCCAGCCAGCCACGGCTCCCCCTAGATCCCCGCGCTCAGCCTAGGGCATTTCTCAGCCTTCCCGCGGAGGCAGGAAGAGAACAAACGCCGGGCGCCTAGCTTAGGGTCCCTGCTGGGGTGCGATGCCAAGTGAAACCGGGAAGACATGACCTGGGGGAGCCAGACCCGGAGGGTCTCAGGGGCTACAGGGGGAAGGGTAGAGGAAAAAAAAAGGGGGGGGGGTGCGGGACTGCGTGGAGGGTAAAGGTTGCAGAAGAGCCGGGGCTTGCAGGAGGGTGGCGGAGAGAGGCCGCCGACTTCCTGGTCCGCCCCGCCCCGGCCGGCCCGCCCCCGCGCCCCGCCCCGGCCCCGCCGCCGGCCCGTCCCCCACCACCCCACTTCCTCCGGCCTCCAGCTCTCACTTCCTTCTCGAGCCCAGAGCCGCCGCCGCCGCCCCCAGCTCCCCCGTCGTGGGGAGGGCACCAGGTGAGGCCAGGCCCGGGCCGGTGGGCAGGGGTCTTGGGAAGAGGAGCGTGGCCGGCTGGGACTGGCCGGGTGCCCGGGAGCAGGCAAGTTTGCAGGAGGGAGGCCGCGGGCGGGAGGCTCTCGCTCGCTGCAAGTTGGGCGGGCGCGGCAGGCCGGGCGGGGACGGTGGCCACCTCGAGTCGATCGCTGATGGCTGGGTTGAGGGTGGGATCCGAGGGAGAGCGCGGGATCTCGAGAGCCGCGAGGGACCCCTGAGATCCGAGCCGTGAGAGCCTCGGAAGTGGGAAAGCGCTGAGCTGTGAGGATGGGACTCTGCGATGGGGTGCCCCCCAAAAGTGGTTGGTTGGGGGATGTTCAATAGTGTGTGAAAGGAGAGGGCCTCTGGGCTGGAGAAGGCGCGCTCTCTGCTCTGCAGTTGTGACATTTGCGAGGCTGAGAGGGGGGCGGTGTCTGGGGCCTCGGGAGCCTGAGAATGCAGAAAGGTTTCACCCGGGAAAGTCCGAGCCAGTCTGTAGCTAGCTTGCACTGTGGCTGCAGCCCTCCTCTGTGTTTTTCTGAGCCGATCTCTGTGCCATGCAACAGGTATTTAGTGAACATGTCTGTTGTGTCTGACTCAATCTGGCCTTTCGTTTTTGAGTATAAAGTGAGGAAGGAAAAGGTCTCGATACAGACACTGACAACGTATAGGACTTTTGAGAGACAGCTGGCTTTCGGGAGTGATTGAGAGCTCTCACATCTAAATTCCACATACTATCTTCCTCCACTCTCCTTAGTGTCAACCATATCACTTTCTTCTTCAGTCTCTTTTCCCCAACCACATAGATGTACCTAGGCCCTGATCTCTCACACTTAGCCTGCCATTCTCTGCTCAGTTCTCTGCTGCCTCCCCTTTCCATCTCTTCTCAGCCTCTGGCTAACACACACACATAACCTTCCCTGCTGTCTGTCTACTTCCTTACATTCGTGTCTTTAGCTTTTGTATCAGAAACTGCGTTAGACTTGAGTTTGAGAGCCCGTTCGCGCTTCCTTAGCTTAGATGCAGGCCACAGACTCCCAGTGATGGAGATGATTATAGGGCTGGAAACGTGCACTCGAGAGTAAACATGCGAGTTCTGGTGTGTCAACATCTTTATCTCTTGGAGACAAAATAACTGCCCTGAGCCTTGAGAATGGCCCAGAGCAGAAAGCCAGCAGAATGAAAGGAACCTGCAGTGGGTGACATTGTGGTTAGGCAGAGAGAAGCAGTGTGTAGCAGTCAGGCTACGGGGACCCAAAATTAAGACTAACAAGATAGGCCATGGGAAATCAAAACTACCCTGGTTCTTAGGTGTTCAACGAAAATTCCCGTCTAGGAGTTGGGAGACTAGTCTGAAGGTTTCAACCAGTGGCGAAAATGGGGTGGGCTACTTGATGTGATAGGAAAGGGGGGGGGGCAGAGGCAAGATTCTGAAAGGATAACTGCAGCTGGTCTCACTTCAGTCCTGACTGGCTTTAAATTTTTCATCAGAAAAGGGATGTAAGAAAAGGGGGTTTGGCCCTCTTCCCTACAGCTTTCTGGAGACTACAGAGGTTGGTGTGTGTGTACATTTTCTGGTGTGTATCAGAGCCTTGATGGGGAGTTTTTCTGACCCTTCTGTTTTTAAGGATATTTGCTTCTTACCTAGGACTCTATCCCCTCTCTCTAAGGAATTTCTCCAAAGTCTAGCTTTGCTCTGGTCCCGTGAGTTCCTGTCTCCATTCTACAGCTTCTTCCACATCTAAGTGGAGGGAGCAAATGCCACCATTGGGGGGATCTTCAGGCAAAGCTAAATTTAAGAGCTAGGCTCCTTCCCTTCCCCTCCGCTCTCACCTCACAGTTGTTCCTCTCCGGCCATTGTTTCTTCTAGCCTAGCCTTCTCCACCTGTCTTTCCTACTCTCATTTCTGGGAGGTACAGAGCTTTGGCCCCACGGAGGAAATCCAAGGGATCTGTATTAAGTCCCAGCTCAGGAAAGGATGTGCACACAGCACATTTTCTCAGCATCACAGCTCAGTAAAAATCCTCAGGAGGAGCCCTGATGCCTAGTTTGACAAACCAGTACTTAATTTAGTATTCTGTATAACTGAGCAACCCACAGGGCTCTGAGGGCAAAGGAGAGGATGGAAGTAACAGGGTTTTTCTCTTAGGCAAGGTCTGGCTCCATTGAAAGTTTAAGCTAATTGCAAGAAAAATATGACCAGGATGGGAGGGATCTAAATGGAAAAATCCCGTGGGTGGGGGCTACCTAGGAAGCTGTTGTGGAAGCTTTAGCTACAGAAGTGTGGTTAAGGTAATATGAGAGGACATGGTAGGGTGACATGACATTGTTACATGTCCTGCTTAGCAATCTGGGCTTTGGAGAGTTGCTTCAGGGGAGATGTTAAGGCAGATGAGGTATCTGATATGAGCTTATAGGGGGTTATGAGCTGGAAGATATGAAAGGTTGTGGTTATCCAGACAGCTATGAAGATATCGGGGTGATAGTAGCTGGCGAACTAGGATCCAGAAGGGTGCCTGGGACAAACTGAAAGCCTCTTCTCTTCGCGTACAGTGTCCATCCATTAATGGGAAGGTTTGTAGGGGTCTGTGAGATCTTCAAAGGGAAACCAAAGACAAAGCCTGGGCCACCTCCCCAGATCAGACTGGTTTTCCTGTCCAGGGTCCAGCTTCCTCTTTTGTCCTCATCTCACATGGGGAGGGGGGAGGGCATGTCCCCAGGAGTTACAGACCAGAGAAGGAGCTCCTCAGCTAGGGCAGGACCAGGGTGGCTGGCTGAGCAGTAGCACAGTGTTAGTGCTAAACCATGATCACTACAAGATGGGCCAGGACTAGGGAGGCTTGGAGATTTAGAAACAAAAGGTTGCAGACACATCAACCTTATTCTTCTGGACCATTTATTTATTTTACATTTGTTTATGTATGTGGGTGTTTTGCCTACATATGTGTATGTGCACCACACCCCTGCCTGGTACCCATTGAGGGTGTCGGATCCCCTGGAACTGGAACTCTATGGACCCATGAGCCACCATGTGGGTGCTGGAAATCAAATCTGGGTCCTCTGTAAGAACACGTGCCCTAACACCCACTAAGCCATCTCCCCAGCCCTCTGGCTCATTATTAAAGAGCAAACCATGCAAGGGCCATCTTGAATGAAGTCAAAGGTCTTCTCTGTTTTGTAAAAGTAACATCAGGCCAGAAGTTAGGAGAGCCGGGTCCTTATTCTCTCTTGGTCCTATTTCAACATTAGGTTGCCAGCCAGGCCTGGTGGTATACGCCTTTAATCCCAATGCTTGGGACCCCGAGGCCAGCCTGGTCTATATATCAAGTTCCAGGCCAGCCAGGGTGATATAGTGAGACCTTCTCTTTAAAAAAAAAAAAAAAAAAACCTAACAACCAAAACCCGATTTGCATTTTCAGTACTTTCCAAAGGGCACAGCGACACTGATAGGTTTGACTGTCCCCCCTCTAGGACATACAGCAGTACCTCAGATTCTGCCTTCCTATCTCACTAGCCTTGATCTTTCCAGGACAGAGCTGTCAGTCCTAATGCAAAGTCCAAAGATCACTATAGGTTGAGAGATAAGAAGGCAGTGATGCTGGGATTTTTGTCGCAGGCTCCTCTGCCCACTGGCAGTGGAAATGGCTGTGGAGTTTCCTCCCACGTGTTTTTTGCCTTGTGGAAACCCCCTCAGAACTTGCATGGCACACTAGAAGGACTGGGAAGCCCTGGGTTTCTCTACCTTTTTAATGGGGGAGACTTTTTATGGCTTGCGAGGTTGGCACTCACAGCCTCATGTGAAGTGAGCAAAAGCTAAGGAAGTGCCACTTCACGGGGCCTTTCATGGGGCCCAGAGATTGCTGAGCTGCTGCTAGGCGGAGAGAAGCCTGTGTGTGAGCCTTCCTCTGTGCTGCTGGGCGGGGGAGGGGCAGCCTGCTTCCCCAAGCTGGAGCTGTCCTGTCTCTGGGGCTTACCCTTTGTGGAACACCCTGGGTGTTGGGACGAGCTGTGTTAACCCTCTATGCCCTCAGCTTCAGTGGTCCTGTTTCCTTCTGCCCTGTAATTCCTAGATAAAAAGCAGCAGCTCCCTCTTCTTACTCTATTATAGTGCAAAGTCCTTTTTGCAGCCCCCCTCCCCCCGGAGACAGAGTGACAAGAAGTGGGAGTCCCTCAGTGTGGGACTTTAGTTTGGTTTTTGTTGTTTTTGAAACGGGATTTCTTTCTCTGTGTAGCCCTGGCTGTCCTGGAACTCACTCTGTAGACCAGGCTGGCCTCCTCCTCAGAGATTGGCCTGCTTCTGCTCCGGTTTGTGTTGGTTGGTTGGTTGGTTTTAAGACTGACGGCTGGGTTCGCTTAGGCTCTTCGCTGCTTCCCTGAGAAGGGGAAGAAAGAGTTTCAGCCCTTGGCCTGGTCCCAATCCTACACTGACCTCATGTCTCCCCCGGCTTCCTCCTCCCAGCCCAGCTGCAGGCAGCTGCAGCCCCAGTGTGAGCCTCTTTGTGTCACCTCTCCTCTGTCTTCTCTTCAAAACAAACAAACAAACAAATTTGCCCTGCCAAAGACAACCAAGCAGCCCTTGGCCTATCTTCTACTTTTCTTCCTTCCCATTTTCTTCAGCCCCTCTCAGTTACTGGGCCTTGACCTCCCTCCCTTTTGCTGAGAACAGAGCCATCTAGCTTGTATGTTCATCACCCTCTTTCTGTTTCTCTGGGTAAGGAAGGAGCTGGCTACCTTTGTCCAGTGTCTCTCGGACATAGAGGCTTTCCTTGTTCCCAGTCTCAGTGTCAGGATTGACGGTGGGGGGAGGTGGGGGGGGGGAGAAGCATTGTATGTCACTCTGCAACTTTTGCTCAGCCTTGTGCTGGACTTCAGCAAATACACAGGCTTCCCACCCCCGCAAAGCATCCATAACAGTCAGTACCGAGAAAGGTAGAAGAGAAGGGGCTTCGGTCTGGAGAAGGTGGGAAACAACTGGGCCCAGGAAACAGGAAGACTGAAGGGGTGCACAGCATTCGTGGGAGATGAGCTCTTGTGTGCAGAGAGGGACAGATCAAGCTCACGACTTGTTTTTTATTGACAGGGCCGTGTGCTATACCCAGGGAGTCAGAAATCAGGCAGGACTTTGCCCTCTAAGCTTTCCCAGTCTAAGGACAAGAGATAAGATTCTGATCAGCCTTCTTAGGAAATAGAGGGGCTAGACATTGGATCAGTGAAGTCACTTGTGATTTGGATCGTGTACAGAAACTTTTTATTATTGTTGTTTTTTTCTTTTTTTTTTCTTTCTTTCTTTTTTTTTTTTTTGTTTGTTTGTTTTGTCTTGTTTTTCAAGACCAGGTTTCTCTGTATCACCCTGGCAGTTCTGGAATTTGCTCTGTAGACCTGGCTGACCTAAAGCTCAAGAGAGCTGCCTGCCTCTGCCTCGGTCCCCCAAGTTCTGGGATTTAAGCAGAGCGCTTCCACCATGTAGTTTGTACAGAACCATTCTTTGAGCAGGTGGCGGTAGTGCTCCGCCCTGCCTGGTATTGCTTGTTTTGGGGGAAGAGACTGGGGGTCACTTTGCAAAGGACAGGGTAGGGTGTGTTGTCAGAGGTAAGGTTTGGAATGTGCCTTGTCAGTAGGGAGGGCTGCAAAATACTGAGAGCTATGTGTTATAGAGAGGTGGCTTAGAAGGCTGTACGATTACAGGAACCCATCTTTGAGAGCCCATGCTTCCCCTCCCCCACCCCCAGTTGGGACACTTCCCCTGCTCTAACTGCCACAGAGATCAGGCAATCAGGCAAACATCAGTACTTCCTTTTCCTCCCCATTCTGGGCCTGCCTGGGACACACCCCAAAGCCAGGGCCCACTGGATGCAAGCTGGACTCCAGGGACCATACTCACCCTAGTAGGCTCCATCTTCCTGTCTCATGAGATATTCCCACACTAACCTGTCTAGAGCCATATCTAGCTAATTAGCCAGATTTGGAGGACGGGGACACAGACTGTCATTATTTTCCACCAAAACTGAGCATTGTAGTATTGTTGGCTGGGACAAGCTTGAGAGAGGGGTCTATCATATTTTTCATGATAAAGGCTGGCACAGCACATCAAAAGGCAATGAATGTACACTCCTATGTTTCTAGCCTTATACACAAAGCTTTTCTGTGGTTGAGTTGACAGAAAACCTAGCCTGCTATTTAAGGGGATATCTATCACTTAGGTATAGAGAAGGAGATTCACAGGGAGCCAAAGCAGAGTAAAAGGGGTGACCATGCTGTGGAAATGCAAATAATTTCAGTAGCTTTATGGCATGGTGAGATTTAAGCTAGGCCTTGAAGAATCAGATTTGAGGAGGAAAGGGTTTAGCAGCAAAAACAAGCATAAAATCTGAGAAATAAGAATGGCTAGGTCTTGCCAGGCCTGGTGGCACACACCCTTAATCCCAGTACTCAGGAGGCAGAGGCTAGTGATCTCTTGTGAGTTCAAGGCCAGCCTGATCTACTTATTAAGTTCTAGGCTAGCCAGGCTATACAGTGAAACCCTGTCTCAGAAAGGGGGGAGCAGGGGAGAGTGCCGAGGTTTGCTTTATAGGCAACATTGTAGAGCCTTTTGGAGCAAGGTTCTAGGAATTCATACTAAGTACCTGTATCATGCACATGTTGTATATTAACGCACTTCGCCTTTATAGCAACCCTGTACAATAATACTGTTGTGCCTGAATTTGAGACATAGGGAAACTGAAGGTTACAGAGGCAATTCATTATAAATCCAGGTCTGTATGATTCTAGAACCGTCTTATATTATGGTCAACTTTGAATGACAGAGTCTAGGCACAATCTGAATGAGTTAAGTTAGGAAGAAAACTAAAACAAGTTGTCATTTGCTAATGTATAGATCTTTAAACATCAATTTATTTACTAAACCAAGTTTGTTTGTATTTTTTATATTTATTTATAGGTAATAGAATTTTGGAGATTGAAACTGGGCCTTTGCAATGCCACTGAGCCACATTCCCAGCAAAGATTTTTTTTTTTTAAAGTCATAATCAAAATCCAATCCTAGATAGTAACCTGCAGCACTGAAAATCTTTTCTCCCAATTTGACATAAGTTAGATCAGCCTGTGGTATACAGTTTATCTGACCCATTTCAGAGTTTTAGAGAAAAGAACTGCCAGAGAGCTGGAGAATGGTAGGTAGAGCCCGGTGTAGCTTGTGTGGGACTCTAGATTCAATCCCAGGAGTGCTAACAACAAACAGATAAAAATACTAAAATAAGAAAAAAGAGAGGAGAGTTACATCGGGAGAGGAGGGTGGGTGAAGGTTTGAACTGGAAGCAAATAAGCGAACTAAGCCAATGATAACACACATAAGCATCGTACACCATGCTAACTGACTTTGCTTTTGTGGCTGCCCGTGTGCATGGTACATGACTTCACTCTCATGCTGCATCCCCACGAGGCCAGGAAGGCAAGTGTTTCAACTCTTGCTGTGCTCAGATGAAGAAACTGAGGCTTCCTCTCAGTAAAGGAAGTGACTAATTTGTTCAAGGCCCCACCGTTAGCTGGGAGCCGAGTGATACAATAAAGAAAACTTCGCACTTCGCATCACAGAACTGAGTTTGTGTCCTGGCTCCCGCACTCCAAATAGCTATGCGAGGCTGGATTACTTTAACAGCTGAGTTCAGTTTCCTTGTTTGTAAAATAGAAGTCCTGCCAGTCGGTCATGAGGAAAATTAAGTAGCATGGTACCATGGCATCTGTAAAGAACTGTACCATGCAGAGGGGTTTTATTGAGGGTCAAGATCAGCAGGTTAGCCCAGTAGGTCAGATTTGGGTGTCTACTACTCTACTACTCTTGATCATATGCCACACCTTGTTTTGGACACTAACTCATTCATAATCTTTTTCCCTTGTCCAGACTGAAAGCTATCTCCTCCCATCCTTCGAGGGCTGGTTTACTGATTGCTGGTTGATAACCACTTCCCTAGAGATCCTGCTGTACTTTCAGTCTCTTGGACCTTCTGACCGCTGTCCAGAATTCCCTCCTTGCCTTCCTGCCTGTGTCGCTTCATTGCTGGACTTGTGGGGTGGGGTGAGATGGGGGGGGTCTTAGTTTTTTTGGGGGGTTTTGGTTTTTTTGAGAGAGGGTTTCTCAGTGTAGCTCTGGACCTGTCCTGGAACTCGCTCTGCAAACCAGGTGGCCTCAAACTCACAGAAATCTACCTGCTTCTACATTCAGTGTGGGACTAAAGGCATGCATCACCACCTCCCCAAAGGATCTTAGGGCTTCCTAGTCCCCTTCTGTGCTGGTCTAAGATTTCAAGCCCAGGAGTTCTGCTCTGAAATGCCAGAACTCAAATATTGCAGTGAACACAACTAATGACCCTGACGCTGAGGCTTTTTAAGTTATTTGTGCGTGTGTTAGTATATAAAAAAATCGATATCATTATGAAGTTTTCCTATGTATGTATATTTCCAATTATACTTTGCTCATAGTGACCCCTCCTCTCTCCACAGATGTTCTTCCCCTTCCCAAATAGTTCCCCTTTTGCTTTCATGTCACACACACGCACACTTGCATGCACACACATTTAAGTCTGATATACATTTAAACTTAGATTTCCCATATGAGAGAACACTTGCCATGTTTTCTTCCTTAAGCCTAAATCTCTCTTGTTTTTGTTTTGAGATGGGGGTTTTACTATTTATCTTTGGCTAAATATACTAGACTTAAAGTAAGTCCTCTGCCTCTGCTGCCTGAGTGCTGGGATTATAGGTAATCACACCACACCCAGCTCTGTGTGTGCTATGCCCTTGTCAGTATGTGTGTTTTTGCATGAGTGCTGGTTCCTTCAGAAACCAGAGGTATCTGGCTTCCCTAGATCTGGAGTTACAGGCAGTTGTGAAGCTGTTCAAAGTGGATGCTGGGAATTGAACTCAGGTCCTCAGAGCAGTATCTGCTCTTAACTGCTGAGCCATCTCTCCAGCTTTGTCACAGACTTTCATTTCCTGAAAAGAAAAAAAAGACCCAGAGGAGATAATGCCTCGTGTTTGGCTGCAGTGAATCAGAGCTGAGGTAGAACTTAACTCTGGTCTCCAGTCTGAGGTTCTCTCTACTGCTCTAGAGGGCCTTTATTTATGCTACTACCCACTCTGAGGGTCCGAAGGTTGAGCACACTCATACAAATCTGATGGAACCCTGTTAATGGGAACATGAGAAGTCGCCTCATCAAGTAATATCATTTCCCTCCCAGCTGGTCCTAGAAGACGCCGCAGAAATAGCAGTTGGACTGGGATTTGATGTTAAGCTGGAACCAGAGCTCATATAATGCAACTTGGCAGCGTCTTGCTCAACACCTCCTTGTTTCTAATGTTTGTCTTGATGAGATTTGGGGATGGTGTCAGGATAACTGAACAAGAAGTGGTTTTACTCTTGTGTATCTTCATCTTTTCTTCTCGATAGTTACAGGTCAAGAATGTCCCCTCTCATCTTTCCATAGGTTACTACTTCCATTGGGGTCCGGAAGAGGGAGGAGGCACCGCCTCCACTACGGCAGCTCAACACACAATGCAGAGCATCAAGTGTGTGGTGGTGGGTGATGGGGCTGTGGGCAAGACGTGCCTTCTCATCTGTTATACGACTAATGCCTTCCCCAAGGAATACATCCCCACTGTGTTCGACAATTACAGCGCCCAGAGTGCGGTTGATGGGCGCACAGTGAACCTGAACCTGTGGGATACTGCGGGCCAGGAAGAATATGACCGCCTCCGCACCCTTTCCTACCCCCAGACCAACGTCTTTGTCATCTGTTTCTCCATTGCCAGCCCACCCTCCTATGAAAATGTGAGGCACAAGTGGCATCCAGAGGTGTGTCACCACTGCCCCGATGTGCCTATCCTCCTGGTGGGCACCAAGAAGGACCTGAGAGCCCAGCCTGATACCCTACGGCGCCTCAAGGAGCAGGGTCAAGCGCCCATCACACCGCAGCAGGGCCAGGCACTGGCCAAGCAGATCCATGCTGTGCGCTACCTGGAGTGCTCGGCACTGCAGCAGGACGGCGTCAAGGAGGTGTTTGCCGAGGCTGTCCGGGCAGTGCTAAACCCAACACCGATAAAGCGTGGGCGGTCCTGCATCCTCTTGTGACCCTGGCACTCACCTTGGAGGCTACCCCTTGTCCCCCACCAGTTGTGCCTTGGCGCCTTGTCTGCCCCCAGCTGTGCCTTAAGGACTAATTCTGGCACCCCTTGCCAGGGGACTCCCTGAATGCCTTTTATTCCTTAAGGAGGTACACAGGGAAAGGGGCTTTGGACCCCGCCCCACTCTGCTTGGGAATACCAAGTGTTCCATGAGTTCACCTAAGCCAGGTTGACTTTTCCTAGAGGCCAATCCAGTGCTACCCTCCACTTCCTGCGACTGACCAGTTCATCCAGCTTCCCAGAGTTGTTGCTGCCTGTTGTGATGCTCCTCTCAGGTTGGGGTTCTAACCGCTCTGCCTTTGCTCTTGGAGTAGGCTCTCCAAGACACTCTCTCCCTACCCCAGGGGAGGAGCCACAGATTCCCTGAGAAGAAAAATGCCCTAACCTGCCTATGTGCCCAGGCCTTTTGCGTCTGCTGACTGACTCAGGCCCCGTGCTCCTGGGGACCTTTCCTACCCCCATTAGCATCAATAAAACCTCCTGTCTCCAGTGGCCCTGGCTCCTCCCTGTGTGCTGGACATTAGCGGGTGGGCATGAGCTAGGGCTCCCCAGGAACTGGGAACCTTTTGTTTCCTCTAAGAGGGGATAGAAGACAGTAGGCTTCATTGTGGTTCTCTACCACCACCCCTCAATTTCCCTAACAAAGCTCTGGGGCGCAGCCACAGAGGCCATAGAGGATTAGGATGCAAAACTTGAAAAAGACTTCCTGGTTGAGGCTCCAATGTCAGCCTCTGAGTTGTGCCCTTGTGCCTACAAGAGGACAGGTCTTTACTGGCAGGATTATAGCTAGAACCAGGCCTCTGCTTCAACTGAAGACTTCCAGCTAGCCCAGCTTCCATGCTGGGGTTCAGAGATGGAGGTTGAGGCCAGTCTTAGGAAAACCAGACAGAGGGGTGAAAGATGCCACATGAAAATGAGCTGCTGTAGACTTAATCCTCATCCCATCCCCATGCACAAATGAGCCCCAATAGTAATATACCTGCCCCAGATTGTTGGCAAAAGAAAACATTTATTGTCCTTTGAAATAAAATGTACAAATAAAAGCTGGGATCTAGGACAGGAGAGAAAATGAAGGAAAATCAAGGAACCCATTTTTGAGTAGGGAAATCTACCTCTGCCCCTGTCAGAGGGAAAGGTCTTAATACACGTCTGATTTAGGGGTTGATTATTGGGGTTTTTTTTTTGTTTTTTGAGACAAGATCTTACTGTATATCCCTGACCAGCCTGGCCTTGAACTTACAGATATTTCCTGCCTCTGCTGTGCTGGGATTAAAGGCATGTGCCACCATGCCTGACATTTCATTTTTGAAACAAGGTCTCAATGTAGCCTGGGCTGCCAAAAGTTGTGAAGCAGTCCACCAGTCTCAGCTGCCAATGTGCTAAGCTTGTAGGAATATTTTAACATGCCCAAAAGCCAGTGATTTTAGATGGGAAGAAAAACACATCCTATGCTTGATGCTTCTGGGAGATGACCTCAGGTGCAAAGCCTTCCCCCCAGTCAGACACAGGAACACAGAGACCAATGGGAAGAGCATTTAGAACATAATTCATAGAACTACAGCCAGTCTGGGGTGTGCACAGTAGATGGCCAGACACATCCGTCAAATGAATGGTCTAAAGAGAGATGGCTGTGATCTTCAAGTAGCAGCCACCCGCTCAGCGGCTCCTAACCTTGGTGAAAAGTGTCAGAAACTTAAGTGATGATCATGAACCTCAGGACTTTTTTTTTTTTTTAGCACCAAGTGGTGGAGCTTTCCTGCCAGCTCAGTTCTTAGGACTTTTCAGTTAATGGTGATGTTTCTTGAAAACCCCTCTGAGGGTTGGGGAGAGGTCAGCGGTGTTGGGGTTAGCCTTGTGCCCAGTTCTGGTCTTCTCCCTTGCCCCCAGCTGGAGAAGGGCCCAGAGTGGTTCCTTGTTTCTGGGCAATGAGTTTCTTCTTCACAGCATCAGAGAAAGTTTTAAAACCTCTTTTCCTCGGGCTGGGAGGTTATTAGCAGCTCTTTGTTCCCGAAGTCCCACCAGGCTGTCATGTGGAACGCCATGTTGGTTAGGACAACAGTGTACTCCAGGATGGCAAAGATGGTATACACTGTTACAGGACACAAAGAATAGGGCAGTGATGAACCTCTTGATACCCTCTTAGTGGCTTCTTAAGCCATCACAATACCAGCCCACCACAGAACACAATGACAGCCGGTGCCCAAGGCTTTGCCTACTATAAAAACATGACAGCTACTCTGAAGTCATTTATGACCATTTACAGATTCTAGCCTGGCCTCACCTCCAGCCTCACAATACATGTTGTGCCTGAAGTAGACAGCCAGCGCCGAGAAGAAGGAGATGAAGTTGATGATGAAGAGCCTCTGTTTCCAGCTATAGGACTTGCGATCCTAGAGGACAGACTCTGATCACTCTGTAGCTTGTGGGGTATATGTGGGTGGGCTTCCCTCTTAAGACTTAGTTCCTAAAGGCTAGGACTCCCTGCTTAGATCCCAAAGTGGTCATGGGGAGGGGCTATAGGGAGGGGCAGCAAAAATGATAAGCATGTCCACATCCCTGCATTTAGGGGGATAATGAGGCCAAGGAACAGTGCTATCTCTTGCCCTTCCCACGTCAATGGGATGGTGTAGGAAAGAGGCATGGAGTTCACTCACCAACCCAACACTTTCAGGTACCGTGGGGCAAAGAAAGGCCATGTATGTGGGCGAGGGTTATTAAGAACAAGTCCACTAACACAATGTTTCAAACCCACTGGGCCTGGCTGCTACCCCTGATTTTGGCCCCATTTCCAGATTCTGCATTCTCCAGTACTACCTAAATGGCCGACTGGGACAAATCAACCAGTCTCTACTTTCTTCCAAGCCTCAGCCCCAAACTCCCATGCCCTTCTGTTGGGTTCCTAATGGAAAGCATTTTGTTACCCATCATTACCCACATCCTGAGGACAGATGTCCTTGGTTTTCTTGTGGGCCTCCTAGTAGGGGTAGACCGTACCTCCTGACTTACTGTGTGCTTCTTGGTCAGCCGCCAGAGAAAGCAGGTGAGGAACATGTAACCGAGGGAGGCCGCGATAAACACAATGAAAGCATTTTCGTGGATGGCTGGAGGGAGAAAGGAGGATGGACACCACCCTCACCCTTAGGCCCCCTTCCCGCTCCCTTCCCCCCCTCCCTTGTCTGGGCACCCACTGAAGTCCTCGGAGGAGGAGACGTAGGTGAGCACGAGCAGCGCGAGGTTCTCCACCACGTTGAGACCGAAGTTGAGGCGGCAGAGAAGGCGGTAACCAGGACACGGGGATGCACAGCTGAGGTAGTGGTTCCAATAGGCGAAGGCCGCTAAGAAGCGCGGTGCCGAGTGCAGGCCAATGCAGAAGCGCCACACGTAGCGCTGGGGAACCTCCCCACCAATGGCAGAACTCACCGAAGGCAGGTAATTGGGCACCTAGAGAGTTAATACCGGAGTCTAGGCATCCCCTTTGCTGGTCCCACCCACAAGGAAGACCTTCCCATCTATTAAAGCCACTCCCTTTTCCAAGCTCTCCTGGTACCCTCCCAAACCTTCCACCTCTAGGCCCCTGTACTGCCATGTTTATTCTCTAATCTGTCTGGGATTTGGATAAGGATAAAATCATCTCTATCTTTCTTAAAACTGAAATCTGCAAGTTTGAGCAGGTGTGCATATGAGTTCAGGCTCTCCCTATGCTGATAGTTCAGGGTTATGCCCGAATAAGGCTCTGTGGGCCTCCCAGGACACCAGATTTGAGTCCTGAAGGCCAGATGAGTCACAGACCTTTGGACTTTATTTGGAATAGTGCCACCCTGCTGAGATGGTTCTCTCACGGCACCCAGCTTCACTCACTCATTTCCCTAGGCAGGTGCACCAATGGGTAAAGAATGCTGTGATATCCCCGAGGGGAGCCAGGAATTCCGGGTAGTCCCTATCAATCACATGATCCTGTTTAAGAAAGTGTAGGACCTTCTGTCAGGGGAAGAGGTAACAGAACATCTTTAATCCCAGCAGGGGCAGGTGGAGCTGAGTTTGAGGTCAGCCTGGTCTTCAGAACAAGTTCCAGGACAGCCAGGGCTACACAAAGAAACACTGTCTCAAAAACAAAACCAAAAAGAAAGAAAGAAAGAAAGTGGGGTCTTTTAACCTGGTATATTCTAAGAAAATGTCCCTGCTGGGCAGGTGGTGCACCTTTAATATCAACAAAGGCAAGTGGATCTCTATGAACTGCAGGCAAGAGTTTAAAAAAAAAAAAAAAAAAAAAAAGTCTGTCTCAAAAGAAAATGACCCCGTCCCTATGCACCAATTCTATCCTTCTCAGTGGCCTGGAACCCCTCATTCTTGTGGAGCTCCAGTCTCACTCCTCAGCTTCATGAAAGAGAGGAATGTTGACAGAGCTGATGGAGTGGTGTTATCTGGATGACAGGCAAGAGGATGGGAGCAAGTGAGCAGTGGTCTAGATGGGATTGGAAAGCCAGGGGTGGGAAGAAGATCTTTTGAGAAGCGATGCTTTGCAAACTTTAGAACACATGAACTCTCTGGGGATTGTGTGGCATGCAAGTCTGGAAGGTGGGAGTTGCTTCTGTAAAAGATTCCAATACCAGAAGCTGTCAATCCATTACCTACAGTTTTTACAGACTTTTAGACTCAACAATAGCCAGAGAAGTGTAGAACCCAGCAACCCTGCTCTAACTATGAAGGGTTCCTTCTAAAGATGCTGAATGAGCCTCTGGCCTGCTGGTACATGGGCAATGCTGGAAAGACCTCCCAGAGCATAGGTAGGCCACCCAAGGACCTCACAGCCACCACAGCACCGCCAGAGGAAGCTAAGTGCTGAGTTCTCAGAGAAGTTGCTCTATAAACTGGGTCTGTATTCCAGCATCTTTATCATCTAGATGACCTTGAGCAAGGCCCTTCACCTCTCTGAGCTCCAATGTCTTCATTGGTAATATAGTTATGTCACCTATCTTATAGAGTGATTTATTTAAGTTTGTTTAGTTAATTAAGACAGTCTCATTAGGAAGCCCCAGCTGGCCTGGTACTTGCTATGTAGAACAAGTTGGCCTTGAATCGCAGAGATCCACCAGAGAGTGCTGGGATTAAAAGCATTTGCCAGTATATCTGGCTTCCGTAATGTCAGGCCCACAGCAGGTATAAATGCTGGCTTCACGAAAGGCCTGAGAGAAGAGCTATGAGTCACCTGAGGTAAGAAAACTACTCACAGGGAAAGGCAGCCCACCAGACAGTGAGTGACATTTCTAGCCTCTGATGCCCTGAGGTGAGTGACCAAGTACAGCCTTCTATTTCCCAATCTCAACTACTTTGTGAGGAATAGGACCAGTATCTAAAGCCTCTATGGTGAGAACTGAAAGGAAGAGGTTAGTGACTGTCAGGCTGCCTTCACAGACTTTTTTCAGGTAGATGAAGAAGCAGGATTTTAAGAGTAAGAACTGTGTTATCCATCACATACAAACATGCACATACAACCAGGTAAATATTTCCACTTCCTTCTCCAGTGCATCAAGTTTTCCTAATTCACAAACTGTGCCAACCACTTCAGAAACCATCAGACACCAGATAACACACAGTTCATTCCATAAGACAAGAGCCAAAAGCACTGATGGGCAAAGAACCCCTTTCAAATAGAGAAACAGATCAGAAACTCATAGAGGGGAAGTTCCAGGAAATCTCCTAACCAGGAACTGGGAAGATAGCTCAGTAAAATGTTTGCTGTGCAAGCATCAGAACCTGAGTTTGAGACCTAGACCCCAGGCAGAAGCCAGACACAATGGCATGCACTTGTGATTCCAGTGCTGGCGAGGCAAAGATGGGGAGATCCTTGGGGCTCACTGGCCAGCCAGCCTACACAACCTACACAAATGAGACTGACTGTCTTAAAGTGGATTTGACAACCCAAAATTGTCCTTGGGCAGACACACACACACACACACACTCACACACACACACACACACACTCCTTATCAGATTATACTATTAAGTAATTCTTCTGGCCTCGGGCAAACGTTTTCCCCCATACAAACGTATGCTAGTTATAAAAGGCGTATGTACCTTCTTGTTCTTCAGCCCCTTACCAACCTGACAAAACTCCAGCTCTTGATGATCCTATCTGTTCTTTCTCTTGGCTCCACTCTCTCATCTGGTGCTGCTTTATATATTCTTGGTGTTAGCTGCCAGCAGTACAAGCCACTGCACTGACAGCACAAACCTGATTATGTCTCTTTCCGATTAAAATCTTTCTAAAACTCCCATTGCCCTCAGGATAAAGTCCACAGTTATTAGCTTGGTATTCACAATGATCCTTTCTCACCTCCAGCAGTTCAAGCAACAAAGTTCCTTCCTTCAGGAAAGTAATCACCTCCAGTATCCAGCTAGGTTAAATGTCTCCTCTGAGCCATGTAGTCTCTGTAGTCCCTTGTATTACAATATTAGTCCCAATTCAGTGGCAAAGGATGGTTCAGTGGTTAAGAGAGCTTGCTGCCCTTTCAAAAACCCCAGTTTGGTTCCCAGCACCTGGTTCAGGCATCTCACAGGCACCTGTAACTCCAACTCCAGACCTGATGCCTTCCTCTGGCTTCCATAGGCACCAGCACTTATGTGCACATACTTACACACAGACATGCATAGAAATAAAATCTTAAAAAAAAAAAAAAAAAAAAGAATCCCAACGCACTTCATTCTAAGGACTGTCTCTCATGTGAATTAGATGTGAAGACCAAGTACCCAAGTGCATATTCATCTCCATGCCTCTTAAACACGACTTGCATTCCTGGTCCCTCAGAAAAGACCTAGTAGATTGATCTAGGAAGCAGGAAGTCCACCCTGGTTTCTCGTTTCTCTGAGTGGACACAGGTTGTGGGCCTAGGGCTGCTCCTAATCTGAGCTAAAACTACCTCTTACTTATCCTGGCTCCTGGTCTCTTACACATTATCAGTCCCTGGCTTTTTCTAGTCTAGTTCTCTCTTAGCGTCTTCCTCCTTTCCTGTCCCCCCTGCCCAGCCCCAGTTCCTCCGTTCAGCCACATGCCCTCAGCATCCTCTGCCCCAACTCTTGGAGGTGGTGGTGACTCTACTCCTCCATACACCCTGATTTGTCCCACCCCCAACCCTTTGTCACTTCCCTCTTTCTGACCTTCCACTTGTCTCCTACTCCCTGATTCTGCCCTTACCACTACTTCATAACCTGCCCCTGCCCAGGGTACTGGGAAGCCTGGAACTCACCCCACAGTCAGTGGCCACCGTGTACTCAAAGTGAAACACCAGAGACCAGATGATGCAGAAGAAGAAGCCGAACAGGGGAAAAGTGATGACCCACCAGACAAAGGCTGTGAAGCGGAGCCGGAACACGGTCCCATCGGGGTCCAAGGGTGCAGAGAACATCCTGTAAGGAGTGGTCCAAGCAAGGCAAGGGACACAACCTGGAGCCTGGCAGGACACCCAGGCCTTGGAAAGTGAAGCCTTTTCCAGAGCTAGTACAAGGAAAAGCCAGAACATAAGTGAAAAGAAGGACAGAAAACAGAGTTGGGACAAGAGTGGCCGAGACAGGCAAGGGCAATTCTTAGGAACCATGGCCCATGACACTCTAGTCCCACCTTCTAAAGAGCATACACAACAAGAGAATCCCAAGGGCCTGAACACTGAAACCATGATGGATTCCTTTCACAACCACCACCCTCACACCAACTGAGAAGAATCAGAGATGGAAAAGTTATTATTCCCATTCCACAGAGGCGGAGGCAAGGCCCAGAACTACGCCAAGACCAAGTACCTGCACTGAAGCCTTTTGTTACCTAGCCGTCTAAGGCTCTACATTAAGGACCGTTGGCTCGGATTAGCCAAACCCTCCCACTGACCCTGTCTGATCACATTCCTCTTTCTCACCCATGTTCAACTAGGAACAATGAGTGTCCTAGGCCCATTTCAGTAGAATGACAAGTTACCAGCCATTTCACCCCCAGGCTCTGAATGAGCCAATACACAGGACAGCAGCTCTCTGATCCTATGGACCAAATGTCCATTCCTTTCCCCTGTCCCTTACTTATCCAATCCAAAATTTGGAGGAATTTGAGGAGCTTCAGCTTCAGCTTAAGTGTACTGGGTCAAATCCAGGAAGCCTTCATCCAGGTTAAGCACAAGGCCAGGAAGCTGGCCATTTCCCCTCCTGGCAGAGAACTGCCTCCCCACAGCCCCTGGGGCTCTGACTACCATGGTTCCTCCAGCTGGGCTCCCTTTGAGGGCAAGCTGGGGTAAACAGAGGTGGCTTTGGATTAAAAGGCCTAGGACCAAATCTTTCCTTGGATCCCACACTTCCTCCCATTAAAGAGGAAGTGGACCCTTCATCTAGTCTACCAGAATAGCTCTTCATCAGGAATGGGGTGGAATAGCTGATCAAAAAACACTTACACCAGGTGCTGAAGAATCCTGGGCTGGGATTGAGGGCTTCAGCCAGACTGAAACTGCTTCAAAGCAGAGGGTCCCACCCCCAGGTCCTCAGGGCCTCCCCTCCGCCCACAAAGCCAAGTTCTCCACGCCTGCCCAGGCACACAGCCTTCTTACAATCAACAAGGCCACCTCATAAATCCCAGAACACTGTGTAACTGTAAGGAGTGATAGTGACTAAGGTCAGCCCACTAACTTCTTGGCCAGGCATGAAGGCGAAGATCTAAGTATTGTTTCCAGGGGAGACAAGTGCATTTCTAGAGAAAGAAGAGTGGGATCTGGCTGCTTTTGATGGAAACATGACTAGGAATATTTTTCTAGCTCCATTAAGAGAGCTGACTGCTCTTGCATTAAGAGAACCCAGGGGCTGGAGAGACGGCTAAAGGGTACTAGCACTTGTCAGGCGGCCGGATGGCCTGAGTTAGATCCCCAGGGCTCATGTAAAGGTGGAAGAAGAGAATTGATTCTCAGAGTTATTCTCTGATTGCCACACATGTGCCATGGGACATGCATGCATGACGACATGTGCTTAGGCACACATGCACACAAATAGTAAGCAAACTAGAATCAGATCTCAAAATTCTAGACAGGCCTGATTATGAGGTGTCAAGTGTCCAGTCTGTATCTGTACAGAAATAGTTAATGGAAGCTTGGGCTGCGTCAACAAATGTCTGATAAAAACAGGGATGGACAGTATTGTCTGTGCTATATTTCCCAGGTGGCTGAAGTCCTAGGATCCAGATCTGGGCCCAACAAAGACAACATAGTTACCAACTGGATTGAGTCCAAGGATATATTTAGGGTTGTAAGGACCATATAGACCCTATCCCGAGAAGGCTGCCTGCAAAAAATAGGCTATGCTACTAGGACAGATGTTCGGGTCCCCATTATAAAGCCAGGAGGAGAGCACAGCTCTATGGTTATCACAGCAGAGCCAAGACTAGGGCAGATATCTAGAAAAAAAAAAATCTGTTAGCCAGTGCACACCTTTAATCCCAGCACTTGGGAGGCTAAGGCAGGTGGATCTTTGTGAATTCAAAGCCACCTTGCTCTATAGCAAGTTCTAAGCCAGCCATAACTGTATAGTGAGACCCTGACTCAAAAAAAAAAAATCATCCCATCCAAATCTATTTTTTATTATAAATAAGAGTGTGTTCATTGTCAGCTACTAAACCTCTATAGAATAGGTTACCTAAAGAAGGGAGCTCCCTGTTCCTTGGGATGTATAAGCAGAGGCGACATCATTAATGATGACATCCCACATCAATGCTGTGTTATGCTAGGTTACTTATTTTATTCCTAGGGTGGATGGCCCTACCTGAGATATTCTGGATAGGAAATTCAAAGCATAAATGTAAAGGTTCAATTGTATCCAACACAAGGGTTCCAGGGAGTGGGAGTGAAATATTTCCAGGGTCACTCATCAAGCAACTCCCCATGCTTAGTTCCCTAACTGGTACACCGAGAGTGGATAGTGGGTGTCAGGTAGGCTGAGGTCACTGATCCTGTTAGCCCTCAGGGCCTGCCAGAAGGGCAGAGCAAACAGCCTACTCTGTTTAACTTATTAGCTGTAAAACCTCTTTAATTTTGTTTGGACTATCTGCCTTTCCCAATTAGCCTGGGAAGCCCTATGTATTTACCAGACAAATACTTGTGACCCAGTGCAGCTCTCATGGAGATCCCAGGATGGTGAGAAGGACAGGTGCGGTACGAGAGAAATGCAGGTAACAACACCAATAGTAGGCACTTGGAAGAATTAAGTTTGCCTTAAAGAGGCTAGGCAAGGTGTTCTAGAGGAAGACACAGTTTGGAAAGGATTTTCAGGATGGACAGGAGTTAGGTAATGGGAACACATGATGCATTATCTTATGTAAACACTTAGCTCACCTAGCTCAGTGGCTCTCAATCTTCCTAATACTGTGGCCCTGTAAATACAGTTCCTCATGTTGTGACCCCAACCATAAAACTCTTTCATTGCTACTTCATAGCTGTTATGAATCACAATCTAAATATCTGACATGCTCAGTATCTAATAAGCAACCCCATGGGGGTCATGACCCACAGGGTGAAAATCACCACCTAGTTACTTTTTCCCCCCTCCTGGTCCTGTTCCTTCTATTTACTCATTTATTGGAAAGTGGAGTGAGATAGCATTTCAATCTTTAGCCCAGGTTGACCTTGATTTCAAGTGACTCTTCCTGCTTCAACCTCCCTTCTGCTGGGATGATAGGGGTGAACCACCACCTCTGGCCTCCCAATCCCCTCTGATATCTCCCCTCAGACTGTACAAGGCTCATGTCTACAAATAAGGAAAAAAAATACAAGTCACACTGAACAAAAACAGTGCACACTTACCCCAAACTCCCAGGCAGAATCCTCTGCTAGACCTACCTGGACCTCCTATGAAGCAGACAGTTTTCACAGAAGAGTGAAGATCACATAAAGGCAGGGGGCGGGTGGCTTCAGAGCTCTCTAAAGCTAGTTAAGCTCCATGTCCAGGCTCTGCCCTCCCTGGGGCCCTGCTCTTGAGTCTCCTGACCCACCTCCTAAACTTATGATCACTTATTCCAACTCATTCTCTTCCTCCAGTTTTCCACCCTTGGCCAACCCACCTTCCCATGCTGTCTCTACCTGGAGCTCTGCACTAGCCTTGGAAAGAAGCAGGGCAGACACCATCAACTTCTCTATATGCACAGAAAGCTCACTCTCTGGGTCTTAGGTGGCACTGTCTGCCAGCAAATGAGGAGCATTATATCAACACAGTCTTACCCCATTTATTCTGGTATTTTGTGGACAAACTCTCAAATCTCCCTTCATAGCTCAAGCACCCTCAGAGGGCATGGAGCCTACCCTAGAACACATATTCAAGTACATACCTAGGTCCCCAGACAGCAGACAGAGTTTCTCTCACACACATAACTCTACATAAAAACATTAAATATAGGCATGACCTTCACAATAACAAATAGACACATGCTCCAAATTGCATTGCCACAGACACAGGCACCAATCCACAGTAACACACCGTGAGACCCACAATGACCTCTGTCCCAGTCCTATCCTCCCCTCATCCTCCGGGAAATCTGGAAGCTCCTGAATCTACTACTCTGTAAAGCAATGATTGGATTCTGGGTTATTATTCCTGTTTGTTTTAAAGCAGGGTCTCTCTATATAACCCTAGGTGGCCTCAGAAATCCACCTGCCTCTGCCTCCCAAGTGCTGGGATTAAAGCCATGAACTTCTAGACCTGGCCCAAGTTTTGGGTTTGGGGTCTTCCCAACTTTAGTGACCCCAGATCCTAGAACCTTCATGGAAAGTTCAACTTACAAGCAACCTACCACCCCCCACTAGCCCAGTATATTTGATGGAGCCTGCAAGAAGGTGGCTAATTCCATTATTATCAAATCAGGATCTCAGAAAAGATCCAGATGGGTTTGAATATAAGGCACAGTGCCCTCCAAGCCTACCCCACAGTGTGTAGACGTTGTCTCCTTGAAGTGGAAGAGCAGGGACCAAAGGACGCAGAAGAAAAAGGCGACCAGCGGACAGCAGACCGTGATTAGGGCTACCATGGTGAAGCGGAGCCGGACTAGGGTCCCATCCCGGTCCAGTGTCAGTGGGATCTGGTACATCTTGTCAGACCTGAGGATGGAGGGCATGCTGTCAGGGTCCCGGGTAGCAGGGCTGAAGATCCAGTTGTAAGCTAACACTCATACTTAATCCAAAACTTAGCTATGCTATGGGGTAGGGAATGTGAGGAGACTACCTACGGTTCCAGTTCCTGTCCTGGATAAAAAAGACTGACTCAGAATCCCAAGGCAACATTAAACTTCAGTTTCTGAGAGAAGACAATGAACTTCATACTAAGATAAAGCTCAAAACAGACTGCACAGCCTTCTCCTCAACCTTCTGCCTGGCTAGACAGGCCTTCGACTGCAGCAGTTGATCTAGCTAGTCTGTCACTGGTTCAAGAACCAAATTTAAAACCAACTAGTGAATAGACTGGCCCCTGTCCCCACACCCCACCCTGACCCCAGGCCTATCATTTCTCTCACCAGTACAGGGGCCCTGCTACACTTTTTCAGGCCCTTCCAGACTCTGGGGTGCTATATGCAGGCACAGCAATCCAGTGCAGCAGGGACTCCATGGAAGCTAACAGAACCTCCATCCCATGACTGTCCCTGCCTGCAGCCTCGTGTGCTCTAGGGGTGAAAGGCTTTGCAGAATCAGGCCTGGCGATAGCTGGGGCTTGGTGTGTACAAGTCAGAGCTGCTTGGTCAGCTTCCGGTAGCTTCCCAGTACTCAGTGCCTCCTGAGATGAGGTGAAGTTTCTTGAAAACTGACTTTTCCCTCAGACAAGAGTTTCTGCCAGGCAGTGGTGACTTTAGTCCCAGCATTTGGGAGGCAGAGCAGGGGGTTCTCTTCGAGTTCAAGGCCAGTCCGGTCTACAGAGCCAGTTCTGGGACACCCAGAGCTGTTACACAGAGAAATCCTGTCTCAAGAAACAAACAAAAAAGTTTCTAAGGTGAGACACTATAATAGCTAAGCACAACCCTGGCCCAAACCCTCTCGGTGTATAGAAGAGAAGCTGAGGCAAGATTTTACTCAGGGTCAGCAGTAAGGAAATGTAGGGTTCACAAAAAGCAATATATTTCAACTCTGACTTTCTTGTCCTTTTCTCTCTGGCCCAAAATTCTAGATGGGAAGGTTCTGATTAGGACTGGAGTGAGCAAAGGACAAAATAAAACAAATATACAGGGTGTAGTGGTTCATGCCTTTAATCCCAGCATAGGCAGGCAGATGTTTGGAGGCCAAGCAGCCCTGACTTGTACACACCAAGCCCAGGCTATCACAGGCCAGATTCTGCAAAGCCTTTCACCCCTAGTCTACAAAGGGAGTTCCAGGATAGCCAGGGCTATACAAAAACCAAAATAAATAAATACAAAATAGGAAAGAGAATAAGACATATACTGCACACTACATAGATGAGCCAATCTGCCTGTTCCCACTGTAAAGATGGAGAATTCTTCCTCAAGGCTGCGTAACTGGTAAACAGTTACTCCCAGAGTTTAGGTTTTACTCCCAGAGTTTAGGTTTCTTGGTGCCAAGCTATAGGTGGCTCCAGATACATAAAACCGGCTCTTCTGGTCTCAAGCAGTGATTCTTTATGGCCTCACCCTTAAACAGAACTCTGATCTCAGGCTGGCCTTCTAGCATTCCAGAAACAGGTGGGTACACCTCTGCATTTTCATCCAGTCCCACCTACCTCTCTGCCAGGCTAGATCAGCCCTGCCCAAATTCTCAAGTCCTTCCTTCCCTCTGGGGCAATAAATACTTAATCAAGCATCTCCCAGGGAAGTTGGAAGTGGCACCCTCTCTCATCAACCCATTCCCTGAAGGGCCCTAGATGAGAGTGCTCTCTCCACCCAGCCCATACCTAGACTGTATTTGAAGTAGACGTGTAGTAGAACCTTTGAGTTCCTCTAATGGAAGACCAGATCTTCAGGATGAACAGACCTTACCCCGGGAAGGGACGATGAGTTGCTTCAAAGAGATTCAGAAACAGAGAGAATAGTTGGCTCCACTTCTTGGCTTTGTGTCTAGCCTCCCTTTTAGGTATGTGACCTTGGACAAGTCAGCTAACCATCTTGGGCCTGTTTCAAATTGTACAACAGGAGGAAATCATAAGGTTTAGATCACTTCTAAGGCCCCTCCAACACTACTTCATATCTCAGTTTTAGGAGGTTCTGCTCCTAGACAGCCATCACTTCCTCCCTGGCACTACTTAATCTGTTTTACTGCTTTATTTTAGTGTGTGAGTGTGTGTGCAGAAAGGGTCTTAATGGGAAGAAGGCCAGGCTGGCTGCAAATTCCCAGCCCTCCTGTTGCTGGTATTACAGGCACCACCAGGGCTCTGAAAACTAATTTTTCAAAGGAGTATCCCCCACTTTATATCCAAAGACCCTAAAGATCTACCACCTTCCTGTCAGAATCTGCATTTTGAGTTCAGCACTTGATATACAATCTCTTTTAATCCTATCTATTCTAGAAACAGGTGTAGTCCTCTGGTTTCCCATTTCACAGAAGAGGAAACTGAGCCTCAGGATGGTCAAAAAACACTTACTCAAAGCCCCAGGCTAGTAACTGGCAAAGCTGGGATTCAAAACTAGCCTATGAGGTTCCAAGACTCCCCCCACGCCTCCATCCGCAGAGCCTGGAGAGAATCTGAGCAGGAGCCCCTAAGGAGCAAAAGCAGCGTTTAATCCCAGCACACCTAGCTCCACCATAGAGGGCATAGGCAGGTCAGCTCAGTGTCTGCCCGCCTACAGTTCCCGGGGTTCCGAGTGTGGGCACAAGGCGGGCAGGCACCTGGACTCCAGGCCTATGATGGCTGGACCTCGTGGCAGGGCTCCCCTAGTGAGGTTACCCTGTGGCCCAAACCGACTAGTCCCTTACTCACCCAATCGGTGGTGGATATGGGGGCCGGGACAGTAGCCAGGGGCGCGGGAACCTGGAGCCCCCGCCCGGCCCAGGGGAGTGAAGGGGGCGGGTCGCAGCAGTAACGCAGGAGGCGGGGCCGGCGCCACTTGGGCGGATCTTAAAAAGGAAACTGGGCCTGTGTCTACACTGGTTCCTCCCCGCTTTGGAGACTGTGACCCTGGCTCTGCAGATGATCCAGCGTCTCCAGAAGCAAAGCCTCTCCAGGGCTACTCTGTTCCCATTATTTCTGACTGCGTAAGAACAGCCAGAAGGGCCCTGGACATCTGATTTTGACATGTTGGATACGTCACCTTGGCATCTTACCCCTGGCTGCATGCCATCACCTGTTGAAAGAACATAAAATTCATTTAGTGGGGTCCAAATTGCTTTCTTTCCCTGACCTGGTTCTCCAGTCTTCCACCCTTATTCTCATCTAGTTATCCAGTTTTGCCTCAGCGTTGATGCTTCCCCCTCAAACTTTGCTCCGTATGGTCGGTTACAGAATGCAGCGGAAGGAGCTGGGAAAACAAAGGAAGAAACCCCACAAATACCAAACCTTGCACAGGGTAGTGAGAAAGCCCATCCCAGAAACTCTGAACCAAAGCTGTTCCCACCTTCTATCAGAAGATGGCGCCCTATCCTGTCGGACGTCTCTGGAGGGGGTTGGGGGGTGAGCAAGTGGAAGTTCGGCAGGGCTCTTCACAATAAAGATAAACCAGCTTCCAGTGTTCTTTTCTCACTCTGGACTGGCCTAAACTGATCCATAAAGAGGGAACCTCTCTGGAAAGATTATCCTACCCAAAAATGGAGGAGGGGGTCAGGGAACAAATATTTCTCCTATAGGCATCTTGGGGATTGACAGGACCACCTGCAGCAGATACAGAACTTTCAAGCTAGATAGATATCACCACTTAAACCCTGCTTTAAATTCTCATAGCAGTAATGCTTTGGTATCCCCTATATCCTAGGCACATTTCTACTTTGTATGTATTAACTTATTTAATCCTCACTAAAAAAGAGGATAAGGTTGATACATTTTGGGTTTTGTTTGGTTTTGGTTTTTTAGCTTTTCAAGACAGGGTTTATTTGTGCAGCCCTGGCTGTCCTGGAACTCACTTTGTACACCAGGCTGGTCTCAAACTCAGAGATCTGCTTGCCTCTGCTTCCTGAATGTTGGGAATAAAGTAGTGTGCCACTAGGGTTGGAGAGGTGGTTTAGAGGTTAAGGGCACTGGCTGCTCTTCCACTCAATTTGTAATTTTTTATTATTATATTGGAGGCAGGGCCCATGTGTGGAGATCATAGAACACCCCTGGAGAATCTGTATTCTTTCTTCACCATATGGATCCTTGGGATCAGATTCCAGCTGTTAAGCTTGCTAAAACGTGTCTTTAACAGACTGAGCCATCTTTTTTTTTTTTTTTTTTTTTTGGAGAGGGAGCAGGATTGCAGGATTTCAGTTAGTCTTTGAACTCACTTGTAGCCAAGAACAGCCTTGATCTTGAGGCAAGAGTGTGGATTAGAGGTGTGTACCACCAAGCTCACTAAAACTACACAAATTTATTATTTTTTATGTATATGATGTACATAGTACATGTATATGGTTTTGTGTGGTGTGTATATGTGCGTGTGCACATGTGTGTGTTCTGCATATTCCATGGCATGTATGTGGAAGTCAGAGCCAAATTTTCAGGAATTGGTTCTTTTCTTACTACAGTGGTTTTCCTTCCTTTCAGGGATAAAACTCAGGTTATCAGGCTTTCATGGTGTTTTTCCCAGATGAGCCTTCACAGCCCCAAAGCAACTTTTCTTGACTGAATTCCACCATACTCTTAAGTTTTCCAGAACAAATAGACTAGTGCCCACTCCTTGCTCTTGTCCCCAATTTTGACTCCTTGACTGTTCCTGTGGCCCCGAGGTTGGGTCCTTCAGTTTCTAAACTACTACCAATGTCTGTCTTGAGGATCTCTGATCCTGCATTTCCTTTTCTTAGGATCAGTGTGGACCATTCACCTCATAGTTCTGAGTCTGCGCCTTCATCTGTAAAATGGCTTATGGGCATCTCCATCTCAGAAGGCTGTGAGGACTGGAGTAATACAGCGGTAGCTTGCCAGTGCCCAGTAGGTGAAGCTGTTACAACTAGACACACAAGGTACAGCTGGAACTCAAGTCCCCTGTGACCTCAGTGGGCAATGACCCCCTCTAAGCCTATTTCTGTCCCGTTGGTTTATGTAAGCAAGAGTAGACGAGTGTGTTCTTATAACATGACTGAGACTATATAAATATTCACCCATGTGCTCTTAATAATCTGGATAGGTGAATCTGGTGAAACCCATCATACAGATAAAGAAGTTAAGCTAACAGGGATGGTGGCACAGGCCTGTAATTTCAGCCAGTGGTAGGGAGGTACAGGCAGGAGGGCCAAGAGTTCAAAGATATCCTGTTACTTAGCAAAGTTAGAGCAAACTGTGACTCCGCCCCAAAAGGAAAGGAGGAGGATGGTAAGGGAAAGATGGCAAGGTACTTTCTGCCAAACATGACAGCCTCAGCCTTCATGGTAGAAGGAGATACCCAACTCCCATAATATCTTCTGACCTCCACAAATTACAATGCTGGGCCAGACCTGGAACTCACTCTGTAAACTAGGCTGGCTTTGAGAGCCACCTGCCTCTGCCTCCCTAGTGCTGGGATTAAATACATGGACCACCTTTGTCCTGCCCCTGAACTAGGTTTTTAACATGGGTGTATTAAGACAGATCTAGCAGCACTTGGAATTTCAAGATAGGCCTTTTCCCCAGCATTTGCTAGAGGTTGGGATGAAGGGGACATGATTGGGGAAGGTTAAGAGGCAAAGGAGGCATAGACAGTGCTAGAAATCCAGGCCCATCCTGGCCCTGCCTGTGAGGAAAACGGAGCTCATGTAAACTGATGAAGAGTTTTGTTTTTCCTAGATATCTTTGTCATGATCAGGATATACTCTTTGATTGGGTTTAAAGTCCATGCTCTGCTGCTGAGGAAATGACTCCATAAACAAGAGCACTGGCTGCTCTTCCAGATAACCCAGTATCAGTCTCCAACACCCACATGGCAGCTCACAACCATCTGTAATTACAGTCTTAAGGGATCTGATGTTCCCTTCTGGCCTCTCTAGGCACTTCTTGCATGTGGTGACATTCAGACAAAACACATAAAAATAAAATTTCAAAAAGTAAAAATAAACTTGCCAGTTATGGTGGTGAATGCCATTAATCTCACTCAGCCCCTTAAAACAAAAACAAAAACAAAAAGCCAGCTAAGCATAGTGGAGCACACTTTTAGTCCTAGTACTTGGGGGCAGCTCAAGTAGATGTCTGAGCTCAAGATTCCCTCAGAGGGAATCCCAGGACAGGCAGGACTACACAAAGAAACCTTGTCTTGAGAAAAATAAACAAACTCCAACCCAAGGGTTATCCATCTAATTCCAGTACCCAGTCAAACATAAAAGAATCTTCATTCCTCTAAACAAACAAACAAAAACAAAAAACAAAAAAACAAAAAAAACAGAACAAAACAAAACCTTTGTTTTTTTCTGTTGCTTCTAGGAAAAAAGTGTCAGATTTCAATCCTGAAAATGGTGATTGCTTTCCTGATCCTATAACCCTACCTGTGCTTCCCCATTCATCCCATCTGAAATATTAAGATTTATTTTTATGCATGCAGTGTTCTGTTGGTATGTACACCTGCACACCAGAAGAGGGCACCTGATCTCATTAAAATGACCACGAGCCACCATGTGGTTGCTGGAATTGAACTCAGGACCTCTGGAAGAGCAGCCAGTGCTCTTAACCTTTGAGCCATTTCTCCAGCCCTGATCTGGAATATTCTTGAAATATGAGAATTTAAGAAAAATGAAAAAGGAGAGAAAAGTTAAAGGCAAGAACTCCTGAGAATAGTGTGCACACAAGTATAAAAAGTCGGGAGCACCCACTGTAAGTAAAAGGGACGGGCCGAGTTGAGTAGTAACGAAGTTACTGGAGGAAAGTTAAAGAGGGACACCATCAGATGATCACATTCCTGCAGTTCATTAGTGACTTCAGCCTTCCTTCGTTCCCTGAGGAGGGATCTCTGGATCCCAGAACTTGGTCCCAGTCAGGAAGAGCAACTCAGGGAGAGTTAGATGCAAGGGACCCAGGAAAAATTCAGCTTTGAAAATATTAAACAGTAATAGATAAGAACAACACCGACAAAATTAAAAATGGAAGTGATCTGGAAAAAGCAGAACTAACACTGGGAACAGAAGAAAACTGTCTCTCCATAATGAGGTTGTTGCTCCCTCCTCCAGCTACAAAGTCCTTCACTCCTAAAACCTACCCATTAAATACAGTTCTTGATAGCCCAAAACTTTTTTTTCTGAAGCTATTAGGGGGGTTTCTTATCCTCTATAAGAGAATTAACTTCTTTTAAGTCCTGTACAGGTCTTCTAGCCAAGAGATTTGTATGGAGTCCGAGAGATGGGAAAAGACATGACAGGATTTTCCCTTTTACTGGTGAGTGAAATGCCTAATCCTAATAACTCAGGACAGGAGTTAAAATTTATACACCCATTTCATTTAAAACTCTTAAGGATCTTTTATTATTATTATTATTTAAAGACTTATTTTATGGGCACTCAATTTCGTCACATGTAAGTCTGTGAGGATGCCAGGTCCCCTGGAACTGGATTTACAGACAGTTGTGAGCTGCTATGTGGGTGCTGGGAATTAAATGTGGGTCCTCTGGGGATCAGCCAGTGCTCTGAACTGCTGAGCTATTTTCCCAACTGACTTTTAAGCATCTTAAGCAGGCTCCTGTTCAGTATGGACCAGCTGCTCCTTTTGTCTTTTCCTTGATTCTATTTCTGGGGAAGCTTTTCTTCCTCATGACTGGAGGATCTTAGCAAAAGCTTGTCTTACTGTGGGTAAATATTTACTGAGGAAGACTGATATGCAAAAGATATCAGGACCAATCTATTAGAAATCAACAAAATAGTCTGGAGGTGATGGTACACGCCTTTAATCCCAGCATTTGTGAGGCAAAGGCAGGCGCATCTCTGGTCTACAGGAGCTAGTTCTAGGACAACCAGGGTGGTTACACACACACACACACACACACACACACACACACACACACACACACACACAAACCCTGTCTCAAAAAACAAACAAAAATAAAATAAAAAAGAAATCAAGAAAATAATGTGCTCATAACTTTTTAAATAACAGCAGAAGGCATATAATGATGCTCAAAAGCAGATAACATATCCTCCTGAGACCGATGGACAAATCAATTCTTTAGCGTTGGGAGCATGGCATAAGTTACCAAATTCTGGAAAAAAGACAGAGGAACTTTCTAAAATTAGACAGGGGCCTGAGGAGCCACATCAAAATTTTGTTTCTCATCCTTTTTGGGTGGCCAGTTACCTGATAGTTGACATATGAAAATGCTAACGCTGAATGGCAGACTGCCATCCGTCTCTTTAGAAAGAAGGAGGATGTTAATGATTACATCTTCCTCTATGCTGATATACTCAAATACCTTCATAGACTCAAGGGTTAACTCGGGCTGAGGCCTCCCAAGGGCAAATGATGCCTCAACTATTGGCAGTTGTCCAACAAGAAAAAATAAATGCATAATGACAAGTAGTCAAACTCTAAGTCAAAAGTTTGTTGCTACTGCTTTTAAGAAAAAAGATTTCCTTTTGCTTCTATTTATACATTTATTATATAGATGGTATTTTTCTTTCTATTAAAATAATAAAATGTTAAAGATGTTTACAAAAATAAACATTGGATAAACCTTTTATTAACTCATTAAAAAATTAAAAATTTCACTTAATACTTCCAATGGCCCTGAGTTCAGAGCCCCAGAACACATGAAGGAGAGAATAAACTCTTGCAAGTTGGCCTCTGTGTGCCGTGGCATGTATATGCCTACACACATTCATAATAATGATAATATTGAATGGAGAGGGCAAAGGTTCAGTGGTTAAGGGCACAGACTGTTCTTCCAGACTAGGTTCAGTTTTCAATACCTATGTAGAGTGGCTAACAAGCACCTGTGACACTTACAAACAGCATTCACTCACAGACAAATAATTCTTTTCTCATTTGTTTGTTTCTTTGTTTTTGTAGACAGGGTTTCTCTGTGTAGCCCTGGCTGTCCTGGAACTCACTCTGTAGACCAGGCAGGCCTTGGACTCAGAGACCCAACTACCTCTGCAAATAAATATTTTTAAAAAACAAAAAAGTGATTAATAATCAATACACTACTTATAAATAAATCTTAACATATATATATAAAACACTTGACCTTGACATATGGTGGGAAGGAGTCAAACAGAATTACTATGTATTATACCTAGGTATAAACACAAAAGAATTGGAACACAAAGTTCATAGCAGCATTATCCATAATAGCTAAAATGTGAAAACCCAATGTCCATTAACTGATTCGTAGACAGACAGAAGATGGTATACCTATACAATGAGATCTTTTAAAAAGATTTATTAATTATGTATACAGGGTCCTGCCTGCATGTAGGCTTGCACACCAGAGGAAGGCACCAGATCTTATTATAAGTGGCTGTGTGTCACCATGTAGTTGCTGGGAGTTGACCTCTGATAAGCACCAAGTGCTCTTAACCACTGAGCCATCTCTCCACCCCTCGTCCCCTTCCCTGCCGTGGGTGTTGGGTCACAGTTGCAGACAGGTGTGAGTTATCATGTGGGTGCTGGGAATTGAACCTGGGTCCTCTGTAAGAGCAGTCAGTGTTCTTAAATGCCGAACCATCTTTCCAGCCTCTAATGGGACGTCATTAAACCATAAAAATAATGTATTGCCACATGCTACCTATGTAGATGGACTTCAAAAACATTATTCTAAGTGAAAGCACTGACACAAGCCCTAGATTTTATGATTGCATTTACATCTAATAACCATACTAAGTAAATCTATGTAAGAAAGAGATTAATGAGCTATTGTGAAAATTCTGTTATATAATAAAAACCTGGAGCTAGATATTGGGGAAAAGCTGAATTATCAGAAAGACAGGGAACAAATCACAGCTAATTCTCACCCAGCCAACTCTTCAGGACAAACCTCTCCTTTCCAGTCAGGTTAACTGGAAAGAACTCCGGCCTTCTCTTTTATCTCTTTCCCAGACCAGCTATTTTAATTCCTGGTTTAACTTTCTTAGTGCTAGGATTAAAGGTGAGTGCCACCACCTGGCTCTGTTTGGCCTTGAACTCACAGAGATCCTGAAGATCTCTGCCTCCCAAGTACTGGGATTAAAAGGTGGGTCACCACTCCCTGACCTTCATGGCTTGGCTCTGTGGGTGGCTCTTTCCTCTGAAATCTCAGACTATTTTTTATCAAATATACAATATATTACCATACCTAGCATGACCTTAGAATTTTACAAGTTCTATTACCTAATTTGATCTTCAAAATCACCTTATTAAATACAAAGTATTGTGCCCATTTCCTATACAAGGGAACTGTGACACAGTAGAAGTGAAGTAATTTGTCAAAGTCTGAACACTAGCAGATCTGAGATATGGACTTGGCTCTGTTAGACTCCAGCTCTACCATGCATTCTATTGCAACATATAGAAATTTGGAACCTTCAGTCCAAAACCATTGCTCTTTCACAATTCCAGTTTTTACAGGTCAGTCTCTTCTCTAAGCAATCATTTTTCATAGCTGCACAAAAATCTCTCAAGTCAAGAGTGTGAAAGGATTCCTAGGCTAGACTAACCAATACTGGGTTGTGGGCATTTCTGGGCTCCTAATGCATGGAGCCTGAGGCTCACTTTGGAAAGTCCTTTTGAGTATGCCCCCAATTTCTTGTCTTTAGAATAGATGAAAGAAGATGATAGTAATTCTAAGGAGTTGTTATGACAATTAGGCTGGGGATGGGAGCCCTGGCTCCAAATAGATGTTCTTAATCAGGGTCCCTGGAGATAAGCTATGAATTACAGGCCCACCAGAATAATAACTTAATAAAGAACCTTAAAGTCACTAAGGTCCCCCAAAATTCCCAAATGAAGCACTTCTCTTTCAATGTATCCTCCTATCTCTTCCTACAAGTACAAACCATTTAAGGATTCCAGTTTCTGCAAACCTACTAGCACTTTCAACTGAATATACTCATCTGCTGTTTCACTGAAGACACATTTCTGAGCCTTTTTCTGTGTCAGATTTATGCCCTAAAAACTACTTAAAATAAGAAGCCTCACTTTTAAGGAATAAAAATATAACTATCATTTATTGAGGACACACTAAGTACTAGGTACCATAGCAAACAACATATTCCTCTCACTTAATTCTCCCAATAGTCCTGCAAAACTGTTCCTGTTTTACAGACATGAAGACTGAAGTTCAGAGGCAGTGGAAATTTTTCCCATATGAACATAGTTGGGCCTAGTTCTACACTCAGGGTTCTCAGACTCTACAGTCCACAATATTATCATTTCCTTGCTAAAACAAGAATTCACTCGTCTCTGTGTCACATATGTAAATGTAAAGCATATCCAATGTGGGCCAGGCTTTATGGACACCAAAAAATGTTCTAGGAAGGCTTGTAGTTGCATTTGCAGCCAGAAGCATCAAAAAAAAAAAAAAAATCAAAGATTTGGGATGGTGTTAAAAAAGCCGATGCAGTGACCTGGAAGAGAAAAAAGAAAAAAAAGAAACAGCAGCAGCCAGGCCGTGGTGGCTCCAACCTCTAATCTCGGCACTGACAGGCAGATCTCTGGGTTGAAAGCCAGCCTGGTCTACAGAATGAGTTTCAGGACTACACAGAGAAACCCTGTCAGAAAAAGATGAAGATGATGAACAGGAGGAGGACAGGAGGAAGACAGACCTAATGATTGTTGTTTCCTGTTTTGTTTTTGAGACAGAGTTTCATGTATCCTAGGCTGGCATTACACCTCACCTGCTAACTACTTTCTGATTTCAGAGAAAAGGCAAGGAAGGTTAATGGAAAAGCAGGGCTATTTGGACACGGGTTCAGGGGCAGTGGCTTCAGATGGATGTTCAAACTAGCTTTCCTGTTAGGCAATCTATACATTAACTTTTCTTTCAAGAATATACTGAACACTTAGAATGTATCTTATTCCTTCCATTTACTATCTTATTTCATCTTCACACCACCTCACTTAAAATTTTTAGGGCATTTATTTTGTAAGTATGCTTATATGTGGGTGTTTGTGCCATGGATCTTATATGGATGTCAGAGGACAAGTTTCAGGAGTTGCCACCTTGCCATCTTCTTATCCCCTCAAATACTGGGATTACTTGTGTGCACTAATAAATCCAGTTTATGCAGTGCTGGGAATTAAATATTATTGCTTTGCACAAGGCAAATAAGCATTCTATCAACTGAACTACATTCCCAGTGATACCACTTCCTTTTTGGTTTCTGTTTTTGTTGTTGTTTGTTGTTTGTTTGTTTTTTTCAAGTTAGGATTTCTCTGTGAAGCAGTCCTGGCTGTCCTGGAACTCACTCTGTAGAGCAGGTTCACCTCAGAGATCCACCAGCCTCTGCCTCTTTAGTGTTGGGATTAAAGGTGTGCACCAACTAACACAACTGACTTTACTTTGTTTTTAAAATGTTTCTAATTTCGGTTACTACCAAAACATTGAGGGATTCATTTAAAATTCTTAGCAAATCTTGTTTCAACTGTATACTGTTGGAGGTGGTGGAGAGGTAATACACACTCTTCTTTGAGCACAGATCCGGCTATCCTGGGAGACCTTAATCACGTGACAGGTACGGTTTCTAGAACATGTCCACTCCTCTGCTCTTAGCTAGGTCCGAGGAGGAAATAAGACACCAAAAGTATGAAAATGAAGCTTTGACCAAGACCAAGGGAGGCAGGAGGCAAAGAACAGAAAAATAAATAGGATACAAAGTAACAAGGCCCTAACAAGAGGACCCAAACACCACCCCAATTTATCGAGGTTAGCAAATGTGCCCTGGAGAAGGCGGAACATTTGCACCGAGCCATTCAGAACAGATACAAGTTCTGAAAAGTACAGGTGAGGCAGAAGTTCCAAGAATCTTCCTAGAGATCAAGCCTGATATCGGATCTACCTTAGAGATTCAGAGGAAAAAAAGCATGTGCGAGGACTGGCAAGAAGAGTGGGGATTGAGGGTCTCGGAGCGGTGGCAGACGAGCCATAGGGACCGATAGGTAATCCCAAAAGGGTTCGCAAGCTCCACAAGCGCCAGCGGGGTGGCCAGCGAGCCATCCCATCCCCGCCAGCAGACTGGAGCTAAAGAAGGGTACAACAGTTACCATGTCATCCTTGGGCCTTCCCTCTGATTGGCCGCAGCTTCCGTAGCCCGAGTCTCCGCGCTCCAAGGAAAGGGGCGGGGTCTCAGCACAACGTCACCGCCGTTCGGTAGACACCATTCTAACCACTCCCCAGCCCTCTTCGAGGGGCCCTGTGTGACGTCACGACTCTTTCTCAGCCAACCGTCGCGACAGAGGGGGTGGGACTCCACGTCCCTCCCTATCGTCCCTTCCTTTTTTTTTTTTCCTCCCCCCCTTTCTCCCTCCCCATTCCTCACGCCCCTCCTCTTCCCCTCCGCTCCTTCTCAGAGACCGCCTTCACGTTCGGTTTCAAAAGGCTCATCGCCCAATGAATAACGGGGTGGGTCTCGAGTGGCGGATCGGCCTGCCAATGCCCGGCTGGCGAGGGCGGAGCGCCCGGGGCTGGCTTCTGACGGCGGGCGGCGTGTGACGCAGTCGGGCCTCTGCGCGCTGCGCCGGGAGCGGCGGTCGGTGGCGGCGGCGGCGGCGGCGGCTGCGACGGTTTCCTGGTGACCGCGCGCTGCTCTGTGAGCGGCCGGTGGCAGACGGACCTGGGTCTTCACTCCAGACGCACCGCGGTAAGCAGGGAGCGCCGCTAGGGCCAGACGGGCAGACCTTCCTTTCTGGACCGGCATCTGCGCGGGACGCCCCGGGTCCTCTTCGCCGCTCGGTCTCGTGCGGGGCGCGCTCCTTCGGGCCTGCGTGAGGGGGCGGGGCCCGCGGCCCTGCGGCTTGGCTCGGGAGGCCCTGGGAGGGAACCTACTGGCGTGGGGCGTAGGCCAGGGGGGTCTCCGGTAGCAACCCGGGCTGAATGAGCCTCCTGTTTCCGGCGCTACTCATTCATTCGCCGTGCAGAGGTGAGCAGCCCGCGGGGATGGTGCCTTGGGGACCCAGTGAGGTCCCCACCTTCACTTTGTACACCACTCTTCTGGGCGCGTTTTGTCTAGCATTAACCAGAGGGTTGTGTGAGTCGCAAGTGCGTTAGCTTTCTAAGACAATATCTGGCTATTAGAGAGGAGTATGGTGAAATCAAATGAAAGATTTTTTCTTTCTGTTGCCTCATGTTCCGTATAAACAGAAGTGAGAAAGATTGAATTACTATAAAGCATTTGAGGAATTATTTGTCAATCCTCCTATGCATCAGGTGCAAAGGCATTGTAGGTGAGACTCAAGAATACCAGATATCCTGACTCAAGTCTATAGCTTTTATACCATTTCACCCTCCCTTGTATGTTCCAGTCTCCAATTATTGGCAAATTCTCTGTTGGGCAAAGGACACAGTCATTTGGCATAATTTTCAAAACATTTCCTGTTTAGTTATTATGTTTGTTTATATATAGTAAGATAATAGAACTTTATTAGTAGTACCCTGATGTAGACTTTCTACTTTATTTTATTTTATTTTTTTGAGACAAGATTTCACTTCAAAATCTTGGTTGGTCTGGAATTCACTATGTAGACCAGGCTTGCTACGGAATCGAAGAGACCATCTGCCTCTACCTTCCAGGTGCCGATGCTGTGATTAACTGTCAAACTCAGCCTTAACAGACTTTTGAGAACTAAATTTAAAACATAGTTAAAGAGACAGGCTTGCACGCCTTCCATCTTCCCATTACTTGAGAAGCAAAGGTAGGCAGCTCTTTGTGAGTTCATGGTTAGCCTGCCCTACATACAGAGTTCCAGAACAGCCCGGGCTGCATAAAGAGACCCTGCCTCAAAAAAATGTTGGAGTGAGTAAAATCAGTATGATGTGGTGGTGCAAACCTATAAATGTTACCAGCTATGGAAGCTGAGGGTGGAGTTTGAGGCCAGCCTGGGCAACATAGAAGATTCATTTCAATTAAAACTCACTCAGGGCTGGAGAGTGGAGCTCAATGGTTAAGAGCACTGTTCTTGGAGAGGACTAAGGTTCAGTTCTTAGCATCTACATGGCAGCTCACAATTGTCTAACTCCAGTCTTAGGAACAGAAACTCTTCTGAACTTGGAGTCCCAGGCACACATGTGGTGCACACACATACATGCATGCAAAAAAACATATAAAAAATAAACAACTTAAATGAAAAATAGAGTAAAAAAAATCAGGCCGAGCATATTGTAGGTACTGGGAACTACTTTGATAAAATTATACTTAAGATTTCATGAAATTGTCAGTTTGATCTGAACATACCATCTTGTAGCTTTGATGTTTATATAAACATTAACCCTATAAGAGCAGATGAAAACTATGGTCTAAATATTAAAGTTGTGACCTGGTGTCTTTTGTACCATTTTATCAGTTTGGACATTATAAACTGGGAAGCATGCTTTCCTGTGTAAGCTTCCTCACACTAACCGATCCTTCTGCTTGTAACACACACTTTACATTTTAGCTGTTTGTATTTTTATTAGATTATGATTTTAAAAAATGTTTTTTGTGTTGCTGGGTGTGTTGGTGAATGCCTTTAATTCTAGCACTCCAGAGGCAGGCGGGATCTCTGGGATTTTGGTCAGCCTGGTCTGTGTAGCAAGTTCCAGGCAGGTCAAGACTGCATAATTGAGACCCTGTCTCAAAAATAAATAACATGTATATTAATTTGTATCTAGGTTACATTATGCATAGACAGTTCTCAGTTATATTTTTGTGAATGAACAAGTATAGGGAAGTTAAACTGAGAAATACTCCAGAAAAGAGGCTCAATAAATTTGTGTACTTCTGAAATACTTTGAACTTCTGTTTGTAGCCACTAATTCCTAGGTATCTAAGAATAACTAAACTCATTGAGCACCGAATTCACAGACTGGGAAAATAAGTTATGGCTTACTGTAATATTACTTGTGTGCTGCCAGTCTAGGACATAGAGTATTTTAATATTGATTAATTTCTAGTAAAATACTTTTAAAATTCTGAGGGTTATTATAGTTTCTAAATCAGACTGCCACTGGGAGGCAGAGGCAGGCAGACCTCTTGAGTTTGAGGCCAGCCTGGCCTACAGAGGGAGTTCCAGGACAGCCAGGGCTACACAGAGAAACCCTGTCTCAAAAAACCAAAATACACACACACACACACACACACACACATACACACACACACACACACACACACACAGATCTTATGTAAATCTTAGTAAAGGCCAGGTATTAAGCATTTTCTGAGAGTTTGATGTGTTTGAAATTGACTTAATCATTCAGTACTCACAGCAAGATCTCAGTTGCTACAGCTAACACTTTTTAAATATTAAGATAATTTTTAAATTTAGGATCCCTTGTGTATTGTAGGCTATGTAACAACTTTCCTTTTCTCCACACTAGATACTAATTAACACCTCCTCCCAAAGTTGTAACTACCAAAGTCAACAACTTATCAAAATTGTCCCTGATTGAGACTATTTAATTTAGTGAAAATGTTCCCAACATTTCAGTAAAACCATACCCTTATTTTGCCTGTAAATTCAGCTCATAAATTGTCTAATAGTTTTTTCTCCCTTTTAGACAAGATTCTTGGTGTTTAGCCCCAGACTACATTAAATCCTTCGGCCTTTTCCTCCCAAGTACAGGGTGGTACCATTCACCATGCCCTGCTTTCTATGACACATTTAAAATTGTCAAGTACTGCTATTGGGAGATTGTAGGCTTCTCATATCTCTGGTGGATTACCTTTTCTTCCATAAAACAAATTGGAATAGCTTTCTTTTTGTGGAAGGAGTAAGATAGCTTGCAGTTGAATTCATATATTAAATATAGTGCTGTATAACCTTTGACCTTAATGGATTTGTTTTTGTGTGTTTTGTTGTTGTTTTGATTTTTCTGAGACAGGGTTTCTCAATGTATCCCTGGCTATCCTGGAATTCACTCTGTAGACCAGGCTGACTTCTGCTTCCTGAGTGTTGGGATTAAAGGCGTGTGCCATCACCACCCTGCTGTATTATTTACAATACAGTTTTATGAGGATATAGATTAGTTGTTGATTAATTGCCTAGCATGCATAAAGCCCAAGGTTCAGTCTACTGGCACACAGTAAATTTGGAGTAATGAATGGCATGTGCCTGTAATTCCAGCACTTAAGTCACTGTTCTCAACCTGTGAGTTGAAACCCCTTTGATAAACTTTTATCTCCAAAAAAATGTTTATATTATAATTTATAGCAGTAGCAAAATTATAGTTATGAAGTAGCAATGAAAACATCTTTATGGTTGGGGGTCCACAACATGAGGCACTTTATTAAAGGGTTATAGCATTAGGAAAGTTGAGAAACACTGATTTAAGCAGTATAGGCAGGAGGCGCTACATAGTGAGTTCTAGCTCCCTGTCTCTCTCTCTCTCTGTATGTGTGTAATTAGCTAAGACTTAAAGTAAGTTTGAGGTAAAGATGAGGATTAATAAGGTAGCTAGACTGAAGGATGTGGGCAGATAAATTAGGTTATGGCTCTAGTTTAAGATTGCACCTCTCAAACCTGGTGGTTTCTAAAGTCCTTAAACGTGTTCTAGGACTAGTGAGATGGGTCAGTAGGTGAAGGTCACAAGCCCAAAACTGAACTCAGTCCCTGGAACCCACATAAGCACGAAGGAAGAGAACCGTTCCAGAGGTGTCCTCTGACCCCCCTGTGCTCATGGTATACACTCAAACAGTAATACTACTAAATATCTTTTAAAATTATGAGTTACAGGCAGCTTTTATTAATGTTATTGATACTGCGTTAAAATTTAAAATTAAAGCCTATTGTGGCTCATGTCTATAATTCCAGAACTTGGATTGTTGCTTGTTGTTGCTTGCTAGGTGTTTAAGAGCAGCCTGACGGCTACAGGGGCTAGAGAGATAGCATTTAGGAGCGTGTACTCTTCTCGAAGTTTCCAGCATCCATTTCAGGCATCTCACAACTGCCTGTAACTCTAGCTACAAGGGATCCAATGTGCGCCCCCCCCCCCATTTTTTAAACCACTATGGGCACTGCAATCATCGTGCACATACATAATTATATAGTAATAATTTAGTGGGAAAGTTGGCTTAATAGAAGATTATTAGATATACAAGCTATCTTTTATGTTCCAATAGTTGACAAGATATTTTACTTAAAACTGTGTGACAAATACGTAGCCTTCTATAGCTAAAAAAGGAGTTTTTGGTGGGGAGTGTGGTAAGGGTGGGTTGAGATAGGGTTTCTCTGTGGTGGGACTTACTCTGTGTGCTAAGAGACTGATACTTGTATTCTCCATTTACACTGTACTCAAACCTTGTTAAAGGATTGTTACATACTGTAGATTTGGAAAGTGTATGTATTACACTGAAATTCATCAGTTCACCTTGTATGCAGTATCATTACACCTGCGTGATTTTATAACATCAGTATTGGTGATTTGGAAATTATTGGTTCACTAAGTTTTGATTGTTGACAAATCAAATATTACAGTTGTTACTATATTAATCCACCTCAGTATTTTCTCAGGAAGTTAAGCCAGGGTGTGATGGCTCAGGCCTTCAATTACAGTCCTGGGGAGTTTGAGGTCACCTTGGTATATAGGTGGAGTTCCAGGACAGCCAGGAATACAGTGAGACCCCTCTATCAAAAAACAACAAAGTTTGAAGCAGAGGCTGGCAGTGTAGATTAGTTAGTGTTTGCCTATTACACACAAAGCCCTAGATTCCATCCTCAGCACTTTATAAACCAAGTTTGGTGATACAGGCCTGTAATCCCAGTATTTGGGATGTGAAGGCAGGAAGACCAAAGTTGTTTTGGTTTACTTTTTGTTACTATAATGAGTACCATACATAACCAAAGACAACTTCTGAGTCACAGCCCAACACTGAGGAAATTTAAGGCAGTAACTGAAACAGAAACTATGCAGAAATGTTACCTGGTGACTCACTGGCTCCTGCTCCCATTGCTTTCTTAAGACAACCCAGACCCACCTCACCTTAGTAGGGATGCTGCTAAATAGGCTGACCTCCTGCATCATCAGTCAAGACATTTTCTCACACACATGGCCACAGGCCAGTCTAGTCTGGGCAGTTCCTCAGTTGAGGTTCTTTTTCCACTTGATTCTAGGTCACAACAAGTTGACAGTAGAAACTAACCAGCACAGAAGTTTAAGGTATTGTGGTGGTTAAGAGCACTCATGGGTTCAATTCCCAGCATCCACATATTGGCTCACAACCATCTGTGACTCTAGTTTAGTGTTGCACAAATTCTGGTTGTGATAAAGGAAACTCAGCCAGATATTGGGGAAAGGCTGAGATATCAAAGAGAGGAAACACCACAGTCAAATCTCACCCAGCTGCCTTCCAGCTTCCTCAGCCTCGCTCCTCTGGGCTTCTACTGCCTCATCTGTCTTCCTACACCTGCCTCCTACTTTCTTCTCTTTGCTCAGTTGTTTCACATCCACATAAGATAAAGGCCTGGGCTACTACTAGTTGGTAGTTAGCCTTGACCTCACAGAAACACCAAAGATCTCTGTCTCTGGAGTTGTGGGATTAAAGGCCTGGCACCACCACTGCCTGCCTGGGAGCCTACAACTCCCTCTGTAAACCAAGATGGCCTCAAACTGAGATCTGCTGGGATTAAAGGCATAGGTCACTACTCCCCTCCGGCTCCCCCCCTCCCATTAAAGGTGTGAATTAATGCTCTCTGATCCTCCTGGATTGACTCTGGGTAGATCTCTGATATTTCAGACTGGTTTTATTAAATATATAACTTATCACCATAGTTTCAGGGAATGCAATGCCCTTCTCTGGTCTCCACCTGCACTGGGCACAGAAGTGGTACACAGACATGCAGGTAAAATACTCATACACAATAAATAAATACTTTGTAAAATAAATAAATAAAAGTGGGAAGGCAGGCTCTGTGATTAAGAGGACTGGGTTTAAATTGCAGTACCCACATGGAGGTTAGCAGCCACCTGTAACTACAGGTGGGGCACCAGGCACACATGCAGGTCAAACACACACAAAATTTAAAAGGAGGGTTGTAGCTGATAAATTCTCAGACAGATTTCCAAAATTCTAATTTTTGCTTCGGTCTTTTGCTTTTTGAGACAAGGTTTCTTTGTGTTGCCCAGGCTGTACTGGAAATCACTTTTGTAGACCAGGCTGGCCTTGGATTTAGAGATCTGCCAGCCTCTGCCTCCCAACTGTGCTTAAAGGCACAGGCTACCACACCCAGCTTTGCTTCAAACCTTAACCATGGTTTATTACTGGTTTTTTGAGATAGTTGTATTCCAAGACAAAAACAGCTCTCCAAAGTAATCTCCAAAGTGCTTTTCCTTGAGTCATCATAATACATAAGTGCTTTTGAATACGTCTCACTGAATTTCAAAGAATATCAGTATTAAAAAGATGTTGAAATGAATATTCTAAATACTTTTTACTACTATATTAAGGACAGTCCTAAGTGACAGTGAAATTTTTTCTATACTGGGTGGCAGTGGAAAATCCAGTAACTGTTGATTGAGTTTGGGGCCATTGCCTTGATTGATGCTCAGGTTGGTGCTGTTTGACTGGGGATTGAACCTAGGGGACAGCATGGTCAGCAAGTACTCTGTCACCTGCTCTCTTTTTGTGTTCAGTTAGGGTGTAAGTTTCTTAGCCTAGTCTTGAACTTACTCTGTAGCCCAGATAGGCCTTCCAACTTGTGATGCTTTTGCCCCAGTTTCTATAGAAGCTGAGATTATAGTATAGGTTGCAGCACCAGGCCTAGCCATTGGAACATAGTTCAGGTTCCATGGATCAACCATAAATAGATAGATAGATAGATAGATAGATAGATAGATAGATAGATAGATAGATAGATAGATAGATAGATAGATATAAATAGATATAAATAGATATAAATAGATATAAATAAATATATAAATAAAAAAAATCTTTGGAACTTCCAGGTGTTTGGGGTCACAATCTGAAGACCACCAATCTAGGACAGTGATTTTCACACTGGTTTACCCTAAGCTGCTTTGGAGGCGGAGGTAAAATGATGAATTCCAGGCCAGTCCCCGCCCCAATGAAATGTAATATTAGGTGATTAAGACTAGGTGCCTTCTTTCTGGAATTTTACCTAGCTTCCTTTCCTGTTTGTTGCCTCATCCAAGACAAAAAGTAGACAGTGCTCCCAGGTGTATAAGCCCAACAATAGAGAGATCTCTTTGAGTTACCGGCCCCCTAGCTTAGTGAAATCTTGTTAGTTAGACCTTGCCCCAGACAAACAATAGCATATCTAGTTAACTTTGGATGGTGACTCCTCCCTTTTCTACTATCAATGGGGATTAAGTGAGAGTCTTAAAAAGTGCTCTGTAAAGTAGAAAGTAACAAGTACTTACTGTTTCTGCTTCTTGCTGACTTTGATATAAAGGAATTCAATAAAGTAAAAAGAAGGAATTACTTAATATTTGTGTAATTTTCTAGAATTACAAAGCAGCAGGCTGGGAGTGATTTGGAAGACTAGCATAGTCATTCAGATTGGCTGTGCTTCGGTTTGTTTTGGTTTTGTTGTTTAACACTGTGTCAGGTATCTCCTTTTTGAGGCAGAAAACTAATTTTGTTGTCCCCAGAGTTCACATAGCTTACAGGATTTAGATAGACATATGCTAAGACATCACCATTCAAAGTTCAGTTGACAGTAGGGGAATATATATATTTTTTAATGGTTGGATTACTGATGTGTTTGACTATCTCTTTTTGGTATTAGTAAAAATTAGGAGATTATTGGAGCACAAAGGGTAGAGGAAAATTAAGACTGAAATTAAAGATCATTTTTAAATGTCTTATACAAAAGGAGTGTAAGCAAATCAATTCATAAAGAAGAATTATTTTTTGTAAAAATTTTTATGTAGGCCATCTTATGAATTGTTCTTTCTTCATAAGAGATTACATTTTATTCTGCTCTGCTTCATTATATCTTACCTGTGTGCCCTACTACAACCAGTTTCCTAATGATTTGATGTGGTAGCATGTACCTGGATCAGGAATTCAAGGTCATTTTTGGCTACATAATGAGTTTGAGGCCAGCCTGGGCTATATGTATTCCTGGTTTTAAAGAAGCTAAAAAATAACATGTTGTAGTATCTAAATGCTTGGAATCCTTCCTAGCCCCTGGGAAGTAGAAGCAGGAAGATTAGCAGTTCAGTCAGTTTGGAGCAACATAGAAAGTTAGAGGACAGCTTTCACTATCTCTGTTCTGTCTCAAAACAACAACGATAATTGTCCCCATTTTTGGCAGGGACGCTGTGTCACACAGTTGAGTTTCTGTGGTAGCATAGTTCTTAGAAGTTGGCTTAGGGAACTTTTTTGGTATCATTACCTGTAAGAAATGTGAGAAAGAAGTGGGAATTACTGTATTGTGACGTTTGAATATCCATGGTGATGGGGATAGAACCTAGGGCCTTAACAAACAGTAGGCAAGCATTAATACCGACCTTACCTGTGATACTGCCTTTATTTTTATTTTTGTGTATTGACTTATTTTTTTTTTTAGTAGTAGTAGAAGAGATTTGAATTTAGAACCCTTTCTGGCTAGGCAAGCACTCTGCCCTAAGCTATATTTCTAGTACTGCAGTGTCCTAATGAGGGTGTCAACCAATCCCACGAAAATTAAAAAGCTGAAATTACCTGCCCTTTAGAGTTTTACATTGAGCTGGGGCCAAGAATTCTAGCATTGGCCCCATAGAGTATATAGACAGCATAGAGTATGCTGTCAAAGGAGAATCTGACCACTGATGAGGCAGTCTTTGGTGGAAGCAGTTTTGAAAAGGAATGACAGCTGAAGGCAACTGGTACAACAAATCTTTTACAGCCCTATGTTGTATTATGTTCCTGGCCGGGACTTTCAGACTCAAGTCCATGGTCCCACTGAAACACACACACTTATTAATTGTACACTGATTGACCTGGGGCCCAGGCATATAACTTTCTAATTCTTTACATTTAAACCAACCCATGGTTCTTATCCTGTTCAGCCATTCGTCTCAGTACCTTTTCTCAGAGCAGCATAGTTGTTCTCTGCTGTTTCTAGCCACCTCTGTAGCATTTCTGCTTTGTTCTTCCTGTTCCCAGAGTTTTCCCAACTTGGTAGCTCCACCCACACTTCCTGTCTGCCTTCAGCCAATCAGCATTTTTATTAAACTAGTAGGCTGGACAATTATTTACAATGTAACATAATTCCCCTTCAGTGCTAAATGAAAGTCGGCCTCTGATGGAGTCCAGGGTGGGAAGTAAGGGTCAAGATAACTATGTGCAAAGAGTTTATATTGTGCTGTGGATACCTAGAAGAATGTCATTGCTAGGTGAAGTTAATATAGATTTATAGAAAATACCAAGCTAAAGTTTTATAGCAACCAAGAATAAAGGGTGGACAGTGTTTACTGTCTGATATTACACAGCAGAATTAGGAAAACAATGGTCTGAAGAGCAGAGTTGTCTGTAGTTATTGGTTTAGTTTTTGTTCTGTGATTGGAACTCTGCCTGGGCTGGCCTCAGGATCACCGAGTAGCTGAGGTTGATTTGATTCTCTGTCCTTCACCTCTCTAATTTACTCAGTTTGCTGTTCTTCAATTTCTCTATAACAGATTGAGAGGTAGTCTCTGATCTTGATTTGCTTCAGTGTAATCTTGTTTCTTTGTGGTTTGTTGATAAGATCTGTTCTTGATTCTCCTAAATCTTCTTCCTGGGATTACAGCCATGTTCTACCCTCATTTATGCTGGACATCAAACCCAGGGTTTTGTGCATGCTAGGCAAGTAAGTACTCTTACCAATTGAGCTAAATCTCTAGCCTTTGTTGTGATTATTTTAAAGAAATTAGCTTGCTCAGCATGATAAAGGAGAATAAGCCAGAGTGGGCATGCTGACTTACACCTTTGATCCCAGCATTCAGGGGGCAGATGCAGGAAGATCTCTTGGTCAGCCAGGCATACAGAATAAGACCCTATCTCCAAAATGAAAAGAAGAAAGGTTGCATTTGAATGAGACACTTTCTTTATGGGTTAAAGGTATTTGCTTCCTTCATTTTTCTTGTTCTTGGATCTGAAGCACCTGAAGTTTAATAATATACTCTGTATGTTCTTGCTTACTGTCTGTTACTTTCCAATGATTGAAAGTTTTTTTGGAGAGTCAGATATGTTAAACTTGAGTTTTACCTACCTCTTTGACATTGTAAATTTAATAAAACTTGATCCTTTTTTCTAATCTGCAAAATAGAGCTGATATAAGCAATGATAGCTAACACCAACATTATTGTTGAGATGAATTTTTATCAAAACCTATTCTTATAGAGTTGAGGTCTATTTTGTGGTTGTTTTGAGACGGGGTCTCATGTAACCTAGACTGACTTTGAGCTATCTGTGTAGCTGAAGATCTTGTCAGAAAACAGAAAAAAAAAGTTCCCAGAGTCTGGGATAACAGCTGGTATTTCCAGGTAAGAAATTTGAGAAGCATCAGTTCCCAATTTCTGATCCCCCTTACCTCCCTCCCCACCTCCAGAGTGCTAAGCTTATGGGTGTGTGCCACCATGTTTAGTGCTGGGGAGCAAAGCCACAGCTTCATGGGCCAATGAAAGGTTTCATTTTTCTGTGAAGCTTGCTGCATTGAATTCACTCACAAAGTGGAAGAACCTATTCCTGTTTCGCCCTCTCAACTCCATACATGTGCTGTGACATTTGCAGGGATGCAGACATTAAAAATAATAAAATTAATAATAATAATAAATAATAATAAAAGTTAAATTGCCCGGCAATCCAATACACATACATGAAAAACATTTTAAGGGGATGGCTGTTGTTAGGATCAGAAATTTAATCTCATATTACAGTCCTAGTTATTTTAGGAAGTATGTAGATTAATGAGAATTTTATAAGTTTTAATTTAGTATATTTGACTAAAATTAATTTTATATATTTAATTTATTCATTCAAGGTAATAGTGTGCTATCATTCTTATGGGCCTAACTAATATTTGTAGAATGGCAGATTCCTGAAAAAAATTACTTTCTGTGGTGTCTCAAAAGAGTAATTTTTCTTCTTTTACAGCTTTCTGAAGCAAACACTTTGTTTTGAAGATGTTTAACAAATCATTTGGAACCCCTTTTGGGGGTGGAACAGGAGGCTTTGGTACAACTTCAACATTTGGACAAAGTAAGTTTTGAAAAAAACAATAAAATGTAATTTGTCTTTTGTGGTTCTGTTTTGTTTTGAGACAATACCATTGTAGCCTGACATGGTTCACTTCTGAAGCCCAGGCTCAGGAAGCTCTGGGCTCTCATTCCTCCCATTTCAGTTTCTGAGATGTTGGGATGCCAAGCATGACAGAATGGAGTCTTAGGTCTGAGACTGTCTGTGAAGGATTATTGTGCTTATCTTAGTTGGTGGGGAAAGCCCCATCTACCTGTAGTTCCTTGTACTTGAGGTTCCTTCCCCTTCACCACCTGTGCTGGGCAGGTACTCTGCCGCTGGACCCCAGGTACACACCTTCCTATGGAGATAGTGAATAAAATACCTTGGCTTGATTTCTATCCTGTAAGAATTTTGATGGAAATTTGAGAATAGCTTCAAGCTGTATTAGTGGTCTTACTTGAATGTAGAAATAAGAAAGAAATGAAATTGGCAATGATGGCCACGCCTTTCATCTCCTCAGTGCTTGAGTCAGAGGCAGGAGGATCTGAGTTTGAGGCTGACCTGATCTACAGAGTGAGTTCCAGGAAACTAAGACCACACAGAAACAAAACAACCAAATGAGTGAATGAATGAATAAAAAATGTTAAAACTATTTCACTCATAGATCCTGGATTTTATTATTTCAGATACTGGCTTTGGTACTACTAGTGGAGGAGCATTTGGAACATCTGCATTTGGTTCTAGCAACAATACTGGAGGCTTATTTGGAAATTCACAGACCAAACCAGGTAAGGGTTTGGAATTGGAATATATCTGGTTTATATGTAGCTGATATAGAACGCCACTTGGTGGCTACAATTTACTGCTTAAACTTGTCTCTCCCATTTCTTCAGGCGGATTATTTGGTACCAATTCATTTAGTCAGCCAGCAACCTCCACAAGCACTGGCTTTGGGTTTGGTACATCAACAGGAACATCAAATAGTTTGTTTGGAACAGCAAGTACAGGGACCAGTCTTTTCTCATCCCAGAACAATGCATTTGCACAAAATAAACCAACTGGCTTTGGGAGTAAGTAGGACACCATTCTTTGTACTTCTCATAGTTTAATATTGATTTATTTGTTGAATAAACAAATCTTCGTTCTGTGTTCACTTACCTCCTTTTCCACCAAGTGGTTAAAACCACGAAATAGAACCTGAAGATGTATTGAATTTTGTAGGCTAGAAAAGAGGGCGGTAAATATATCTCTTAAAGGGTGGGGCTTGAAGCACCCTCTGATTTTTCAGTTTTTAGGGGTGGTCATATTTTATGTTAACCTATTTATGCCTAATTGCTTCAATAGTGCCACTTACATGTTCAAAATATTCTCATAATGTGTGGGTATATGAAATGTATCTAAATAAAAAACATGCTGTTGTGATGTTTGTTATGAGGTATTTTCAGAAAGACAATGTCAAGCAATGTTTCTTTTTAGTCTTGTCTGTTATACTTAAGAATTGCCTGCACGTGGAGCTAATTCATGGGTTTACATTAGTTTACCTTGAAAGTTGTAGCTAGAAAGCATGTGTTGGTATGAAATACTGCTTGAATTTGCTCAGGAGAAGTAGAAAGTATTTGATAGTGTGAAAGCACTGCTGCCATTACTCTACCTTACTTCCAACGTGTGTTATTTAATTCTTTCTTTCTAATTTACAGATTTTGGAACAAGTACTAGCAGTGGAGGACTTTTTGGAACTACAAACACCACCTCTAACCCTTTTGGTAGCACATCTGGCTCCCTCTTTGGGCCAAGTAGTTTTACAGCAGCACCTACAGGAACTACCATTAAATTTAATGTATGTATTTTCTTCCAAACTGTTCTTTTTTTCCTATTTGTAGAATGAATTGTCAGATTGCTCCTGTCTCCATTAATACATATCATAGTTTGGCTGTTTTTAAAAAACAAGCTTGCTTTATTTTTATTTTATATGTATGAATATTTGTTGCATGCATGAGTGTTTGATATGTGCACTCCGGTACCCAGAGAGGCCAGAAGAGGGTATTATGATCTCTTGGAATTGCAGTAACAAATGGTTGTGAACTTCTGTCTGGTGCTGGTATAATGGTCCCCAAGACCTTGACATAATTGGTGACATGTTAGAGGCACTATTCTGACCTTAGAACCCAACACTTGCCAAAAATGGGACAGAGATCTAATCCATCAAAGACCTATTCCATATTTCCAAGATTCAGGAAAATCCTTAAATGTACTAACCTTGTTTTTTTGCTTCGGTAGCTTTTACTTCTTGGTAGCTGTTCTTGCTACCTGAAGTGTGTCAACCAGGATGTGGTTTTTGTGCATAAAAGACAAAGATCAGTGAGGCTTGGGGGGGGGGGGGGAGGACTTGCATGATTTGGGCAAGCTCCCTGTGCATTGGTCAGTGGGCAATGCAGACTTTTTTTTTGAAAACAATTTGGTTGTGCCATGAAGGTCTTAATGTGATGCCTTAAATTCCTGGTCTCAAATGATCCTGTTTCCAAAATATTTGGGACTATAGGTTTGTGTTACTGTGTTTCCACACTCCACCTTTTAGTTTGTTTGAGACCAGGTCTCACTATGTAGCCCACCCAGGTTGGTTTAGTGTTCACACCTCCCTCTGGTGTGCTTGGATTGTAGATATGGGCCATCATGCCCTCCTAAATAGATTTATTTTGAATAGGTGGGGAGGGGGGGATGCATGAAATTTTAGCCCAAGACTTTGTAAGTTTAGGTCAGACATTCACTACTGAGCTGTCTTGGCCCTGACTTATTACAAAAAGAAAAAGAAATAGGGAATAGTTTAAAGTTCAGTAATTGAGGAACTGTATCTGTGAGGTTTGGACTTAGAAGAAAAGCCTGGACTTAGAAATGTGCCTTTGTCTTCCTTTGCAGCCTCCCACTGGCACGGATACTATGGTCAAAGCTGGAGTTAGCACTAACATCAGTACCAAGCATCAGTGCATTACTGCTATGAAGGAATATGAAAGCAAATCACTAGAGGTCAGTAAAATGAAGTACAAAAAAATGAGCTTAATAATTTGATTATACATAAAAACAGCTTTTTCAAATATTTCTGATTCTTTTTAAGATTTAGTGGTTTGAATTGGGTCTGAGTAAAAGCATTACATTAAACAAGATGTTTATCAAAATTATATATTATCGACACCTTTATTTTAGGCTGAGATAATATTCTTCACCTATATCCAGGTTTTCTACTAGTATTCTATTCTATTCTGGTTAGATGTTTACATTGCAGTGAGGATACTTGTGTGTGTGTGTGTGTGTGTGTGTGTGTGTGTGTGTGTGTGTGTGTGTGAGAGAGAGAGAGAGAGAGAGTTTTTAGTAAATTTATGCAAAATCCTAAGTTTTTCTTTAAGTGGAAGGATATATATTAAGGGACAGCATAGGAAGAAAATAAGAAACAGTGAATAGCCAATTCCCTTGTTCCCTGCCCCTCATCATAATACTCTCCTAACAAAATTAACTGCTATCTTGACTGCCAAATTTTTGCCTGTCTTCCCATTTTTTAAATGCATGGATACTTACTTTGTACTTCAATATTATACTTCATTGGTGATGTCACTCTGTGGGTCTGGACCTCTGGCCGCCCGAGACCTAAAAACCCCACTACTACATTGTATAGTTTCTTCTAAGTAATTTTTCCTCTCACATGTTAAGTTTGGTAATGTGCTTACTTTCAGGAACTTCGTTTGGAGGATTATCAGGCTAACCGTAAAGGTCCACAGAACCAAGTGGGAGCAGGTACCACAACGGGCTTATTTGGGTCTTCTCCAGCAACTTCCAGTGCAACAGGACTCTTCAGCTCCTCCACCACTAATTCAGCCTTTTCATATGGTCAGAACAAAACTGCCTTTGGAACTAGTAAGGACTTTGTTGTATTATAAAGAAGAATGGTCAAATAGAAGCAAATCATGACTCATTTCCTTATAAGAGCTGTGGAGGAAATAATCTGTGCACATTTATAAGTAGTGAGAGACAGTTAAAAGTGAAGGTGGTTAAGGAGTTCTTCATTTTAGAAGGAGATATTTAAGTAGTAACCTACCCAAAGGTGGTGAAAGAACTGGTTGAATGTATTTATAAGAAAAATTCTCCTAACTTGAAGCTATAAGTCTCAAAACTCTGAGGTGTTAGAGGCTTTTTTTGAAGCGAGGTCTCACTCTACCTCAAGTTGACCCCAGACTCAAAGCAATCCTTCTGTTTAAGCACTTCAAATACTGGAGTTGCAGGCATGAGCCACTAGGCACAGCAAAATTCAGGTTTTTACCAGTGGTGAGAGTGTTGTAGAATTCTAGGGGACACAAGGTCTGTGTTTAATAGGACTTTGTGAGTGGATCAGAGCTTGAGACATTCTTGCTATGTAAACTTGGCTGGCCTGGAACTTGCCATCTAGGCCAAAGTAGCTTTAAATTTATTTAATCTTCCTGCCTCTGCCTCCCAAGTGCTGGACTTGTAGGCATGTGTGCCTCACCCTGCAAGGCATGACTTTTTTTTGCTTAGGAAGGTTTATTTTGATTCTGAGAGAGGATCATTCTGAGGATTACTACTATGTTCAGAGTAGTACAGAGTAGCACAAAAGTAGAACAGAAAATGCTAGGCATGGTGGTGCACACCTTTGACCCCATCTCCAGAGCAAGTTCCAGGACAGCCAGGGCTACACAGAAGTCCTGTGTAAAAACAAAAGCAAAAAGCTGCTGTACTTTCAACATGAAAGATGATGGTGTCTTAAGAAGGCTGGGAGTGTAGCTAAGCATATATAAGGCTCTGTTTTCAGTTCCTGGCAATATATTATCAATGTCAGATTCTAAACCTTGATTGGATAACTGAGTTGATTCAGTTATAGGATAGGATGTGAAAGCATTTAGGGTGATAACTAAGTTACTTGATAAAAATACTTCTTCAAAAGTTACAATACAAAGCTTACATTGTAGCTGTTACGGGTTATCCATGATTGTAATTACAGGAGAAGATCAAGAGTTCAAGATTAACCTTAGTTACATAGCCAAGCGTGAGGCCACCCTTGTCAGAAACTAAAGAAATCAAAGATGTCACTTCCAAGTCTTACTTTTATTTTTTTTAGCCACAAGTTTAACTTTGTAAAGGCAAATAAAAGGTACAAAGTTTCCATAGCTTTTTAGAGAAATATATACACAAATACTGTGCAAATTTACATTTAACGTTCTTTTCAACCTTAGTATATATCTGACTTAACAGAACAGTTTGTTCCTTTTTTTTTTTTTTTTTTTGGAGACAGGATTTCTCTGTGTAGACTTGGCTGTTCTGAACTCACTGGACCAAGGCTGTTTGAAATCTGCCTACCTCTGCCTCCCTAGAGCTGAGATTAAAAGGCTGTACCACTACTCTTGGTGAACACAGTACTGTATATAAAAGACTAGGCTGAATATATTAATATGAAAAAAGGCCTATTCTGTCAAAATTAATGTAAACATAGATTATTTTTTCTTATAAAAAAGAAAAATTGGGTTTACAAAGAAAGGTCACAGTCTTCCTAGAATTCTTGAGGTGTTGTAGAAAGGAAAGTTTTAATATAAAGTAAAGCTAGCTTAAGATGAATATAGAATAATTTAGTAATAGATAAAACTCAGACAATTGATTGTTGAGAGTTTCATTTCTAAAATTTGTTTGTTTTTCTTTTCTGAAAGGCACAACTGGATTTGGGACAAATCCAGGTGGTCTCTTTGGCCAACAGAATCAACAGACTACTAGTCTCTTCAGCAAACCATTTGGCCAGGCTACAACCACTCCAAGTACTGGCTTTTCCTTCGGTAATACGAGTACCCTTGGCCAACCTAGCACCAATACTATGGTAAGGAAACAGGCGCTTGGTATCTTCCAAGTCTTACTTGGTAAACAAAGTAATGAGACTAGTAATCACGTTCACCTTGTAAGCACTATCTCCACAGCAGTTGTGCAGAGCTGAAGCCATTTGGTGTGGACAAGAAAACAAATGTTTCAGTAATCTAAGACCTAGGTTTGTCTCAGCCCTTTGAATGTTTATTGAATGAGTCATTTATCCTTTCTGATCAGTTTTCTTATCACCAAGATCTTAGTGGCCTAAAGGTTGCTATCTTGGGGCTATATACCTTGAGACTTTGATGACTGTTCCAGAGGGAGTTAGATAATGAGAAAGGATCCTATGTGTATCAAGATATATTATGTATGTGGATGAGATTGTTAGAAATAATATTGTGAGTAAAGACAATGGCTACTGGCATTTTAAGGATAGAACTATAGAACTTGGCATATTGTAATCTTAGCACTTGGGAGGAGGATCCAGAGTTCAAGGATAGCATTGCTTAAGTTAAAAACAATCTAGACTATATGAGATTAATCTCAAAAATTAAATGAGGCATATAATAAAATTGAGAATAAAGAAAAGAATTCTCACATTTAATGACAACTGATTTTTCAAAAAGAGTACCATCTGATTATCCACCTATAAAAGAATGAAGTTAAATCCCTTATATCATTAATAGCCAGAGTTTACACAATAGGTCCAGATACCTAGAATTACAAAACTTATGTTTGTGTTTTATGATCCAGGGTCTCACTGTGAGTCTGGGTTCACCGGAAACTAGTGATCCTCTTGCTTTAGCCTCATACATGATAAGGTTATAGGTATGAATTCTGTACTGCTTATAAAACATTTAGAAGAAAATGAGGTGAGTTTTGTTTGATGCCATAGTCTTGTTATATAGCTTAACTGCCTATGTAATTCCTAGAAAGCTTTAGTACATGACCAACATCTAAAGGACTTAGGTTATAGGGATGAATTTATAGTTGTGGATTCTAAAGTTTTAATAACTCCTTAACTTAATGCTGTTTTGGGAAGGATACCTTGTTATTGCTTTTCAGAGTTGTTGCAAAGAAGTGTTCCAAGAGTTTTGTGTTTATCACACATGCTTTTATGAACAATGGTGACTTTTTTTTTTTTTTAATCTGGGGGCTGGAGAGATGGCTCAGAGGTTAGGAGCACTGGCTGCTCTTCCAGAGGTCCTGAGTTCAATTCCCAGCAACCAAAGGGTGGCTTACAACCATCTGGAATTTGATCTGGTGTTCTCTTCTGACACGTATACATAATAAGTAAATCTTAAAAAAAAATTGGAAAAAAATCAGAATTTCTAATACTAAAGAAAATATTGTGAACTGCCTTTTAATCTTAATTATCCTTTCCAGGGCCTTTTTGGAGTAACCCAAGCCTCACAGCCAGGTGGTCTTTTTGGGACAGCTACAAACACCAGCACTGGGACAGCATTTGGAACGGGAACGGGTCTCTTTGGGCAGCCCAGTACTGGATTTGGTGCAGTTGGTTCGGTATGTGTTGACTGACAGTTGAGTGTAATTTGAAATCTTTAAATCAGTAAAGAAATGTATAAGGCAGACAATTGTCTTCTAGGAGTTTAGTATCTATATGTTTATTTTTTATTTTTTCTCTTTAATTATATTTACTTTTTAAAATTATATTTTTATTTATTTTTTGTGTATGTATGCCCCTGCCACACTATAGACATGGTCAGGAATCTGTAGAAGACTGACAGTGGTGAGCTGGTAGCAGCACACACCTTTAATTAATCCCAGGAGGCAAAAACCAGCCTGGATCTGAGTTCAAGGCCAGCCTGGGCTACAGAGTGTAAGTTCCAGGACAGCCAGGGCTGTTACACAGAGAAACCCTGTCTGGAAAAACAAAAACAAAAGGGCTGGAGAGATGGCTCAGCAGTTAAGAGCACTGGCTGTTCTCCCAGAAGTTTTGAGTTCAATTTCCAGCAACCACATGGTGTCTTTCAACCATCTGTAATGAGATCTGGCGCCCTCTTCTGTCATGTGTACATACATGCAGGCAGAACACCTTATAAATAAATAAATAAATAAATAATAAATAAATAAATAAAATATAAAAAAGGAAAGGAAAGAAACTCTTCAGGAGTCCAGCGCTTGCTGTATAGGTTCCAAGGATCAAAACTCAGATAAGGCTTGGTGGCAAGTACCTTTACCCACTGAGCTATTTTGTCAGCTTCTCCTGGTCTGTCAGGGTCTCAAGTAGCTCAGACTGTCTGGACATGTGTAGCCAAGGGTGACCTCAAACAACTGCCAATACTTCTTTAGTGCTGGGATTCAGGCACATACCACTGGTCAGTTGTTTGCCCCAAACTACTAGCTTTATACCACTTCCCAGGTGCTATGATTGCAAACATTTGCCATGTCCAGTTTCATGAAGTGCTGGGCTTTGTGCATTCTAGGAAAGCACCCTAGTAACTAGGGGCTGTCTCCTTGGCTCCATGTTTTGTTTTTCAGTTACTAAATTCTTACCTCAGGGATGGTGTGGTTTACTTCTGAAGAGATGTCTTTGTTGTTAAGAGCACTGGCTGATCTAACAGAGGACTTGGATATGACTCCTGGCACCCACTCCTGGCTTCTATAGGCACTAGGCAAACACTTGCTTCACAGACATATATATATATATATATATATATATATATATATATATATATATATAGGCAAGAAGAGAAAGAAAATACAATATACTATTGTATTTATTAGTTTAATTTCAGTTTTAAAATTGAGAAGTAAAGCTGCTCCTTTTTGTTTTTTTGAGACAGGGTTTTTTTCATGTAGCCCTGGCTGTCTTGGAACTCTATGACCGGGCTGGCCCCAAACTCTGCCTCTTGAGTGCTGGGATTAAAAGCTGATATCACTATGGTGAAGTTTAACCCTGCCTGTTTTTATTATGTACAGCATAAAGCCTTTTTGTGTGTTTTGTGTTTTATATCTAATATCTTTTGCCACTGCAGGCCTCCTTTAAAGTTTTGAAGTTTATTTGCATCATAGAACCCATTTGTGTAGTTTATATACTCCTAACGTAGATTATTCAAATCAGTTTTATTTATTTATTTATTTTTAAGGACAGACTTTACTGAATAACTCTCACAAGCATGAACCTTGCTATGTAGATAAGGGTAGCTTCAGACTTAAAAGAGGTCCACCTGCCTCTACTTGCAAAATGTTGAGATTGAAGATTTGTACGACCGTGTCCAGCCCAAACAGTTCCTAACTCTTAGTTTTCTTTCCTTTTTTGTGTTTTGAGGCATAAACTAGAATGGTATTTGGAAATTAAATGCTTTTGGAGTTTATAGAGTTACAGAGATTCTCATGAGAGGTGTAACTCAGTTATGTACCTTGCTGAAGACAGTATAGAACTACTGTTTTTTAGTGCACTTAAAAAAAGAGCAGTAAATTTTGTAAATACTATTCAGGGGAGAACATGAAAGTTTTGATGTCACTGAGGTGCAGAAATGTGTGGCTGGCATGAGCAAGGCTCTGGTTTTGATCCCTAGCACCACCACCACTATAAAAATCTGTCAGACATAGCTGAGACAAGAAGAGCAAAAGTCTGAGTCCCACCTGGGCCAGTCTGAACTGTATAGACAGTGCCTGAAGCCAATTAGGATGCTTGCTTATCATATACAGAGCCTTGGGTCTAGTTCCCAGTACTACAAACCAAGTACTTTTTGTCTTCACCCTCCTTGTCATCCCCCCTTTCTTCTTTTTCCTCCCTCTTGTCTTCAGTAAAGAAGCCTGATCTTCCTCCTGGTATTACAGGTCTCCTGCCACTCCCAGCCAATGAAAACATTCGCCTTATTATTTTTTTCTTTGACTAACTGAAATCCTGTTTGCTGGGGTGTTAATGTTTTTAGCATTGTTAGTATGTTAGCATGTTAATGTAGTAGCATTGTGCATATATCTTGCTCAGGTTTATCTTCTGATTCATCTCTTGTACCTTATAAAAATTACAGCTTTTCTTCTATAACACACTTCCTTACAGTAGTGTATTTTCGTTCTTCCTCTCATTACTTTTAAGTTATGTGTACTTTGTGTTGGTATGTGGGTATGTGCATATGAGTGAATGAGGTGCCTTCAGAGGCCAGAAGTGTAGGTGCCCTGGGACTAAGTTTGGAGCCACCTGATACAGATACTAGGAACTGAACTTGGAAGAGCAGTTAGTGCTCTTAGTCACTGAGCCATCTCCCCAAGCCTATTATTTTAATTCCTGTCATTTTAAGTTAAGTGTGTATACATGAGTATTGGTGTCTGAGGAGTTGTTAGTTCCCCTGGAGTTGGAGTGACAGGTGGTTGTAGCTGGGTATGAAGCTCAGGTCCTCTGGAAAGAACGGTACATGTTCCTCACTGTTGAGTCATCTCTTCAGCCTGCTTACTTTCTCTTTGTTGTATCTTTGTATGATTTTAATTGTCCTGTATTCTTTTCCTTTTAGACCCTGTTTGGCAATAACAAGCTTACAACTTTTGGAACCAGCACAACCAGTGCGCCTTCATTTGGTACAACCAGTGGCGGGCTCTTCGGTAACAAACCAACCCTGACTTTAGGAACCAATACAAACACTTCCAATTTTGGTACATATAAAATGCAGGTTTGACTCTCTTACAGTTACACTGACTATACCACACATCATTCTCCTGATTCATATGATTGGAAATGTTTAATAATTCTCAGGTAAGCAGTAGCCTGACCATGATGTCTAGGCTAGGCCATCCTGGGGTATAGAGTGAGGCTTGTTTCAAAAAAAAGCAACAATGAAATTATTCTTAAGTTTTGAGTGCCTGTTTCTTACTTAAAAATCAAGAATATAGAAATAAGATTGAGCAAATTGTTTCAAAAAAGGAACTTTATTTTCCTTATATATGTTAGAAGTATTTAAACCAGTTTAAGAAAAGCATCATGTTTCACTTTATACATATGTAATATAATGTATATATTATTTTATATACTATATATATAATGTCTTCAGACATTCAACATTGTGTAAGGTGTGTACAAAGCTTATTTTTAAAAAGTTCATTTTTAAAAAGATCTTTATTTTCCAAGGGGCCTTTCAAGACCTTATTTCTCCTTTTCTTTTTGGTTTTTAGAGACAAGTTTTTTATATAGTCTTGGCTGTGTAGACTAGGTTGGCCTCAGATATAAGTCTACCTGTCTCTGCCTCCTGAGTTGAGTGCTGGATTAAAGGCCTGTGCCACTACATCCAGCTGTGGATCATATTTCTTAGTGATCTGCTGCTACTCATGGCAAGAGGTGAGTTCTTGCCACTTTGCCTGGCTAGATTCAAGCGTCCTTTTGCCTTAGCCTCCCAGGTAATTAAGATTACAGGTGCATAACACCATGCTCAGCTCATTAGCTGAGTACTATATGTATTCTCTGTGTCTTCTTTATGGCCCTTTGGAAGACCATCAACCATTAAGACTTTTTTGCTCCTAAGGGCCAGTTTTCACTACTTTTGAAAATATATTTCCTTAATAAAAAGCTTTATTTGTGATAAAGGCTATGTTCAGAATTAAATGTTTTTTGTTTTGTGTGTTTTATTAATTTTTTTTTTCCAATAAGATTTTGTACAGATATAGATTTCTGGGTTTGTTTGTTTTGGGCCTTTTTAGGGGGTGTTTCAAGACAGGGTTTCTCTATGTAGTGCTGGCTGTCCTGGAACTAGCTACTTAGACCAAGAAATCCTTCTGCCCCTGCCTTCTAAGTGCTGGGATTAAAGGAGGGGGTACCTTAGTGCTCGGCTGAGACAGAACCCTGTTAGGCCTGCAATTTATTATGTATACCAGGCTGGCCTCAAAATATCATAGAACTTTTTCTCCCATAGTTCTAGGATTAAAGATTTGTGCCACCACAGCTGACTCATTGGTGGGGGTTTTATGCTCACTGATTTCAGTGTGAAAGGACTCACCTTTACCTGGCTTGCCTCACTAGTTATATACTGAATTTGAATTATTCTTACTTTGTAAAATTGTTTTGAAATAACAGTGTCAGTGAGAATGGAGAAAATGTGTGGTATAAACAGTGTAAAGTTGGCACTTAGATCTCTCCTGTGGGGTTAAGGTTGGTCTTGAATATCTTATCTTCTGGTACAAGACTTTGTGATCCATTCTTATTAAATTTTAGTTAAAAGAGAAAGAACATCTTTAAGTACATTTATTTAAATTTTTTTAAAGTAATGATGATTGTGCTTCTTTGGGCAAAACTGTGTGTGTGATAGGTAATAACGCAATTCAAGAAAAAAAAAAAACTTTACTGTCAACACCTGAATTGCTGAGATTGAATCAGATTAAATCCTTAGATTAAAAAATGACCAAAGTCTGTTGCTTTCAGTCTTTTTCAGTTTTATGATCTTTTTCATTGGTAATACCCAGCCAGATACTAAGACAGCAAAGTACAGCCTCTTTACTGTCAACTTACTCTACCCTTGAGGTTTCCTTTCCTCAACCCTGTTCCTTCTCCCCGAGACAGTCTTGCTATACAGTGAATGGCCTCTGCCTTCCAAGAGCTTGAATTGCAAGCTAAAAACCCAAGTCCTCACACTGAGCTTTCATAATAATTTTTAAATGATTGTAAGTCTCTTAAAACCAAGGGCAGAAGCAGGCAGACCTCTTTGAGTTCTAAGCCAGCCTGGTCTGCATAGTGAACTCCAAGACAGCCAGGGCTACATGAAGAAACCCTGTCTCAGAAAAACAAAAACAAAGAAAAAAACCCCAAGAATTTTCTGGTCAATAATTGATCACTTTTTAGCATTAGAGATAAATTATTCACTCTTTATTTGCTTTGTTGGTATTTCTTCAAAAGGAATTCTGGAATTTTATCTCAGTAATGAAAAGAAAATAGTAATTCAATATTGGTGTCTTTAATACCTATGGGTTTCATAGGGGAATTTAATTAGCACGTCAGAGTGAAGGAGAATGGTTTACTCAACCCTTTATTATTGACAATGGAGGAAATATTGAACTCTCAAGATAGGCTGTTTATAGGTGATAGATTATTTTTTAAAATTTGTTTACTTTTATGCTTTTGGTGTTTTGCTTGCAGGCATGTCTGTATGAATGTTAGATCTTGGTATTACAGACAGTTGTGAGCCCCCATGTGGGTATTGGGAATTGAACCCAGGTCCTCTAGAAGAGTAAGGATCAGTACCCTAACCACTGAGTCATCTCTCCAGCCCTGCTTATTTTTTTCTTAATAATATAAAGACAGGAGTGATGGTGCATAGTTGTAACTCCAGCACTTGGAAAGTAGAGAGATGGTAAAAGCTATTGTTAGTTAGTGCCTAGCTATTTAGAGGCTAGCTTGAGTTCTGTGAAACTTTTAAAAAGCCCCTACCCCACCCAAGTAGCTGAGGGTTTGTATGAATTAATGTGAACCTTACATAATCAGCCACACATAACTGTCTGTCTCTATCAGTTTAAAACAAAAATTGCTATGGAGATTTGAAGGGGAGGGGGTGTTTTGAGACAGGGTTTTTTGTGTTGCTATAGAGATTTTAATGGATTTTCTATTCCTTTTAGATTCAGTAACTTTATTTGTTGGTAATTTTGGTTTTTTGTGAAAGTTTGAGGAAATAGATTTTTGTTTTTGTAAGTTACCCTGACTTGAGCCTTACAAAGCTCAATCATCAAGACGTATGCTTTGCTTTGCTATTGGGTATTACCCATTTCTAATGCTGTTTCAAGCTTCAAAATGCAATTAAAGCAGTTAAGTAAATATAAAGACTTGTTTGCAGGTTTCAATTTTTTTTAACAAGTTATACCAACTGATAAATAATCTGGGATACATAAATATTAGTATTAATAATTTAAGCTTACAAAGCTTAATATTAGTTGCCTTTGTGTTAAAAGTCCCTTTTAGAGAAAATTGAGAGTTGCATTAAAACTACAACCCACTCATTCGTTTTTCTCCTTAGGTTTTGGCACAAATAATAGTGGGAGTAGTATTTTTGGAAGTAAGCCAGCACCTGGGACTCTGGGAACTGGACTTGGAACAGGATTTGGAACAGGTAAGAAATTGTTTGTATAAACTTTAGGACTACAACTTGAGTTTATGAGTCTGTTAGATCATACTTTTAATAAGAGGCTTAGACTTTCAATTTTACAAATAGGTTTATTAAAGTATCCCCAGCAGTTATGTTTTACAAGGTCCTAAAACATTAGCGCATTTATATTAAGTTCACAAAACGTAGATTTTTGAATTATAGGAAAGTTACTACCTGCTCCACATAAAACTTGGTTCTCCTTTAGTGCTGTTTTAATTGGAGGTTTGAGTTTAAATTATAAGAAATAGTGTAGTGATAGCTTTTAAATCCTTTGTCTTAACTTTATGTGAATGATTTGGTCTAGGAATTAATGGTTCATCAGGTAAGCCTCATGGTAAGACAGAGCATAGAGAATACATGCCCTTGTTATTAACAAATGTTCTGCAGTTTTGCAAGGTCTGTGCGTACTTGTATCTCTTCCTCCTATTGAGTTATTTTTTAATACAGTTAAAGTATTGATCTTTCTACTGACTTCTTTTTTCAGCAACTGGGGCAGGGACTCCTAACAGTAGTTATTTTTAAACGTACAGTAAAATGTGGCTTAAGCATGTATATTTGCTTCCTTTGCCTACTTCTCTCATCATTGGTTTAGTAACTTAGTTGCAAAACCACTTACTTTCATAACTTCTGCTTCCACTGCCTGGTTTTTGTTTTCTCTGCTTTTGCGGTTTGGTTTTTCCTTTGCCATATCCTTAATAGTCGTCCGTCCCCCATCCCCCCTTCTTGTTCTTTGAGGCACAGTTTCACTATGTAGCTGGATGACCTGGAATATGTAGACCAGGCTGTCCTGGAACTCAGAGACTTACCTGTCTCTGCTTCCCAAGTGCAGGGGTAAACAGTGTGCATCGCCATACTCAGTTAACCTTTCTTTTTTAAATAATCCTGAAATGCTGTGAAAAGTCAAGTGTTTCACTGTGAAGTAATCTGTTGTTTAGAATTTAGTTGTAGCTTGTTTACATCCCCTTCTGTGCTTTTTCAAACATGGTCACACACATAACATTTGTTCGTGCATATTTGATAGCTAGACGTTTTAGTGGCATTTTTAGTTGACCCTTACACATGGTAGGAAATGCTTTGCCACAGACCACTCCCACTCTCTGACCATTCCTCCGTGAGTGGTTTTGGTTTTGTGGCAGAGCAAATGCAGATTTAGCATGGAAAAGTGAGACTTACGTATGAGGATGTCTAAGGGAGGAATACCCAAGGGTCAGCTTAGACCAAATGCTAAGATGTGATACATTGATGACAACCATGTTACACATTGTTGTCTTGAGGATTTAAGAGAATGAACTGTACATAGTTGTGAACTGTGTGCTATGCTTTATATCTCATTGTATTTCTTTTTCTTTCTTTTTTTATCACCAGCTTATTTTGTTTTGGTTCATGTGTACAGATTTCATTTCAAAATAATGGCTTTAAATAATATTTGAGTGTATGTGTTTATATACACAACGATATAATTTACATTTGCCATATATATACCATAATTTATCTAACTTTTCTACTACCATAAGTAGTTTTGGTTTTTTGGTATTAATAACAAATTCCCTCAATGAAAATTTTGTTACATAATTTTGTGTTTGTGTTACTATATGATTAATAAATAAAAATAAAATTGCTATCTGCGGGGGCTGGAGAGATGGCTCAGCAGTTAAGAGCACTGGACTGTCCTTCCAAAAGTCCTGAGTTCAGTTCCCAGCACCCACATGGTGGCTTACAACCACTTGTAATGAGATCTGGTGCCCTCTTCTGGCTGCAGGCGCACATGTTGGCAGAACATTGTATACATAAGTAAATCCTTAAAAATTAAATAATTAAAATTGCTATCTAGGGGTCTGGAGAGAGATAGCTAAGCAGTTAAGAGCACTGACTGCTCTTCCAGAAGACCAGAATTCATATCCCAGCACCCACATTCAGCTCTCAGCTTTCTATAACTCTTAGTTTCAGGAGAATCCAGCACCCTCACACAGCCATATGTGCAAACAAAATATCAGTGCACATAAAAATAAATTTAGAAAATTGCTATCTGTAAGATAGATATTATTGACAGCTGGTCTTGTGGATTTATCTATCTTGCAAAAACAGTACCATTTTACATTAGTTTTTACTTTGTGTGATGTGTTCATTTTCTGTACTTTGGCTGTATTATTTGACTTTCTCTTTTTGAAATGGAATCTCACTTTTCTTTTAGCTTATCTTGTCTGTTGTTCTTTCTATATTGTTTTGAAAGTGTGTTCACAAATTGTAGGGTTGGGAAGTGAGACTACTGTAGGCATATGCTATCACGGTTCATTTTGATGTTGCATGGGTGTTTTGTTTGCCTGTATGTCTGTGCATGCACATGCCGACAGAAGCCAGAAGGAACTGGAGGTACAGGTGATTGTTAGTTGCCATTTGATTGGTGGGAAACAAACCTTGGACTTTTGAAAGTGTAGCCAATATTTGTAATAGCTAAGGCATCTTTCCAGCTCTCTTATTGGACTTCTTCCTTTTTGCCTATGGGGTAGTGGAAATTGGTATATTCCAGTGATTAGTTCTTTATGTGAACCTATTTTTTATTTGAATCTTTCTGTCCCACACATTTGATCATGATTTATTTTATTTTATTTATGGCTTCTAATGGCTGTATAGTATAATTTTATCTGGCTCTGGCTCTGCCTCTCCCTCCCTCTCTGTGTGTGTATGTGTGTGTGTGTGTGTGTGTGTGTGTGTGTCTGTGTCTGTGTCTGTGTCTGTGTGTCTGTGTCTGTGTCTGTATTTTCAGGCTGGTCTTGAACTTCTTGACTCAAACAATATAGCCTTAGATTCCCAGGTAGTGTGCATTATGGGTGTGGATTGGATCCAGGCCTTTCACATGGTGGGCCAGCACTCTCATCAACTGAGATTTTTACCCCAGGCAGGCCTTTAGCTTTTAATTTAGATTTAATCATTTTTGAGACGGGCTCTTACTATGTAGCCCTAAGCTGTCTTGCAACTTTATAAATAGACCGGACTTGGCCTTGAACTCACAGAGATCTACCTGCTTCTACCTCCTCATTGCTAGCCATGCTCACCTATGCTGGTCCTTATAAACACTTTGAAAATGTTTCTGCCTCTGCTCTATTATTTGGGTAATTTTTAGTTACCTGGTTCAGAGTCTACTCTTTAGCTCTGTATTGATCAGTTTTTGCTGGTACTAAAGATATGTGCTACCACAAAAACCAGCTTGTTCTGGAACTTGCTCTGTAGTAGATGGCCTTGAACTCTTAAGGATCCTCCTGCCTCTGCCTTCCCAAAACTGGGATTAAAGGCTTGCAGAACTATCCAGTTCCTTGAGTCTTTTTTTCTTTTGAGAAGAGGTCTCTATAGCTCTGGCTGTCCTATAATGCTAGGGTGGCTTTGGAATCAGAAATCTGCCTGCCTTTCTGTTCTTCTGGAATACAGGGATTAAAGTCATTCATCACCATGCTCTACAACCCTTCTTGATTGACTGATTGGATTGGGGGGGGGGCAGGATTTCTCTGGGTAGCCCTGGCTGTCCTGGAACTCCCTCAGTAGACCAGGCTGGCCTTGAATTCCCAGAGATCCACCTCAGCCATTCAAGACTGCTGGGATTAAAGCAATGGCTACTTTGTTTTCTTTTTGCTGTGCCATGTATTGAAGCCAGGGCCGTATATGCTGTATGCCATGCCAGTTACTTTGCTCTCTGAGTTGCACCTCAACCCTTCACACCCTAGAAATTTTTAACGTGCCAAAATTATACTACGAATTTTGAAAAAAATTAAAAACCATAAAAAGTGTTGTCCTTTTTATTTATTTATTTTTTGTTGTGGTATGTGTGTGAGAGTAGAAGGGTGTGGGAGAACATGAGCCTAAAACAAATAGAATACAACAGTTTCTTCTAGTTCTCTACTTAATAAAGGCTTCGGTATCAGTTAATTAAAAGGGACTTTTTGAAGAAAATTAATGTATGTTTATACAGGTACAAACACAAAAGGTTTTAGTTTGAGGTAGTTTTATGTACTCCAGACTAGCATCACATTTTTGTGTAGCTGAACATAGTTGATCCTCTTGCTTTCTCCTTTGGGTCTTCAAATGAGAAGCATGTGCTGCCCCCATACTGTCTGTGTGGTGTTATGGGTTGCAACCCATGATTTTTCACCCATTAGACAAGTGCTTTACCATTTGAGCTACGTTACCAGCCATTTTTTGTTATTTTTAAACAGTATCACTTGTAAATTACAGCCAGGCTTAAATTTGCTGTTCTCCTAATTCAACCTTTGGGAACGCTACCATCAAGGGTGGTTTTAACTCCAAAGAGTTTATGAGAAATTTAAAACATGGGTGAGAATTTTGTTTGGTCATGCAGTTGCCCCTTGCCTTATAATTTGGTCATATCTTGATAATTATATCATCAGTTGAAAATATGTGCTTAATATAATTAGCCTACCAAACATCATAGCTTTTCCTTGATTACTTGAAGCAAGTTCAGAACAGGCATGTGTGCTCACAGTTAAATATCCCACAAGAGTATCTCGATTGATTTCATTAGCTGAGGAAACCTTTAAACTCAAAAATCAAAGTATACTTTCTGTTAAGTTACCATCATCGAAGTCACAAAACTGTGTGCATTTCCATTCAAGTCTTTTTCTTTGTCATTTAATTTTATTTACATAAAAGTTTTTCCTCATGTTTTAGTTTTATTCTTAAATGATTATATTTCTGTTTGGCTTCTGGATGTTGAAGATTATGATTACCAATGTCTTTGCCTTTAGTATAAGCTCTTAAAATGGTCTGTACCAGAGAGATAGCTGGAGAGATGGCTTAGTGGGTAAGAGCACTGGCTGTTCTTCCAGAGGACCAATTCCTAACACTCACTCACAACTCACAACTGTCTCTAATTCCATTTCCAGGGTCCTGACATCCATGGCAAAACACTAATGGACATGAGTTAAATAAATAAAGCTCCACAATTGGAAAGATAATAATAAAATATATTCTGTATAATTTTTTCTGGTTCTTTTAATTCTACAATTTAATAGTTTAGTTTTTAATATTTCGTCTTGACAATTATTCTCTATAGTCTACAGATCACATTTTTGCTGCTAAGTATTCCTTTTTCATGCCTTGTCCAAAATAAACCAAAAGACAAAATCAGTAAAGAATTTTACACTTGTAATTTCAGTAACAGATCATATATGGAAATTAGGATTGTGAGGGTTGTTAAACAAACATTATAGAGATTCTATGACTATTATTCACTAAAACTGAGCTTTAAGAAGAACGTGTTCTTAAATTTGAACTTGGCATTTTGCAGTGTTATATGTAAACTAACACTAGAGATTGATGCTGTTTGTGGGGAGAGCATGAGCTAAATGGGTGTCATTTGGAGTTTTCTTTTGAGTGATGGAAATTCAAGCTCATTCCTCAGTAGAAGTACATTTACCTAATAATACGTGAGCCTTTGAATTTTATTTTTTGTTTTGGATTGATTAGTTTCTTTTATATGCTTATCTTTAGATGACCAGTTTTTCTCCAAGATTTTGATTCCCAAGACACAGAGACAATAGATAATAATAAATAGAAAATAATTTATTACATTTAAATTTTTCCAGATATTATAATTTTATGTGTATGAGTGTTTTGTCTACCTCTGTGTCTGTGCGTGCGTGCGTGTAAGGTCAAGAGGAAGACCTCAGGTCTTCTGACAGTGGAGTCATAGACTGTTGTAAATTACCTTGTGGGTACTGGAATCAAGCTTGGTCCTCTATAAGAGCAACAAGTGTTCTTAACCACTGAGCCATCTCGCTAGTCCCATATATATGTGAGTGTATATATACATATGCATATGTACATATGTATATAAATATATTTTTAATAATACTGGGGGATATTTGCAATTCCAAGATTTAGGTAGAAAGATGAGCTCTTATTCCAGTCTTGTTCATGTTAAAGCTTGAATATATTTAGTTCTTACATCTGACATTTGACGTTTTGAAGAAAAATAAGTTTACTTAGTTAAAGCTGTTTTTAGAAGATAGAAGTAAGTGTTACTCTTTTTTGACCATTCAAAGGTGATAATTTGGTTTCCTGTGGTATGGCTTATATGACAGTTTTAAATGTCAATATTGGGGGCTAGAGAGATGGCTCAGTGGCTAAGAACACTGTCTACTCTTCCAGAGGTGGTGAGTTTGATTCCCAGCAGCTACCTGGCAGCTCTTCACTGTAACTCCAGTTGCAGGGGATTTACATGTGGTACATGGCAGGCAAAACACACACATAAAAATAAGTAATCTTTTTAATTTGACATTGTAATTGGGTCAACTAAATATTTTGATTTATAAGTACTAAAATACACATGGAATTTTTAATTATTTGAAAATCTTTTAGTAGAGGGGTAGTCAGACTTAGCTAACTTTGACCCTCTTTATCACAACAGTTGTAATTCTGATCTAAAATGGAATAAAAGTTTCTTTTTTGGCATACTAGTTAATACTTTTTGTGTCTGATAGGTACCATGCATCTTGGAAATGTGATGAGAATGTTTATTCACTTTAATAATTAGGAAAATATTTTAAGTTATCTCTTATTGTCGCATGTTACAGTTAAGGGAACTAACACAGTGAAGAGTAGTTTTGCTTCTGCTGTACCAGCCCAGGGCCCGGTATGCAGTAGGTCTGTTCTTGAAATGACTGGTCATGATGAAGCTTCCAAATGTATTAATCTTTAAGTAACTGACCTGGCGCAATAGTCAAAGGATCTTCTTTGGCACTTGATCTTTCCTCTTGTCTCCGTAGCTCTTGGTGCTGGACAGGCATCTTTGTTTGGAAACAACCAACCTAAGATTGGAGGGCCTCTTGGTACAGGAGCCTTTGGGGCCCCTGGATTTAATACTACGACAGCCATTTTGGGCTTTGGCGCCCCCCAGGCCCCAGTAGGTAAGTGTCAGTCACTTTAGAAGGCTTTATGGTTTCTCTCTTGCTGATACTTAGCTTGCTGACTTGGTTTTCTTCTGTCCCATCCCTGCTAAAGCAGTGCTTACGCACAACATTAAAGAGCCGTGTAATATAGAAGGGCTTGGATTCTAGCCTCCTTTTTCTCCACATGCCTAACCTTGGTCTCCCTTGTTATTTTAGGTTTATCTAGCATGTGATGAAATTTGTTTCGCTAAGTAATGTGCTTATATTGTTGTGTTTTGTTTTAACATAAGAAAATTTAACTTGTTAGAGACTTGAGCTCACATATCTATCTCTTCTGTTTTGTTTATTCCTCCAGTGTTAATGCTCTACACCCACTAAATTTTCTAAGTTTTTATCTTTATCTGTTGAGATATTTTATGTACTTCATGTGAATGTACTTTTCTAGTTTTTACAGTATCTTCCACCTTATTTTTAACAAAAACTTAATCTTAGTGTTCAAATGTCTGTTTAAACTGTATATCACTGGAAATGAAAACCTAGTATTGCCTAGCATTAATAGTATAAGAAATGAGCTAACTTGTTTTTAAGATTTTATAACTTTATGTGTATGAATGTTTGGCTTGCATGTACCTGTGCACCTTGTATCTGCTTGTGGAGGCCAGAAAAGGTCATCAGATTCCCTGGAATTCAAGATAGTTGTAAGCTACCCTGTGCTGGGAACCAAGCCTGAGTCCTCTATAAGAAGAGCCAGTGCTCTTAGCCACTGAACTCTCTCAGGTCCCAGAAAGAAGGAGGTTTGGTTTGGGTTTGTGCTGCTGGTGGTTTGTTTGTTTGTTTGTTTGTTTTTTAAACTTTTTTATTTGTAGCTCTGGCTGTCCTAGAACTCACTCTATACCAGGCTGCTTTTGCTTTTGTATTAGGATTAAAAGTGTGCCGCCACCATGCCCTGCCAGGAATGAATTTATATGCTTAAATTCATGAGCTGTTTTGTCACAATACTTGTACTACATTTTGAGATTATTATACATTTAAGCTGTGTATGCTAATTCTGTCAACTAAGTGATAGTTTATGAATTTCCTTTATTGAATGGGTTATCAGTGCCTTTTCTAGTCTTCTCTTTTTCATATATGTAAATAGATTTGAAGTTTTCAAATGTTATTTTAATGTGTATGAGTATTTTGCTTGTGTATAAGTACACCAGGAGTGCACACAAGGAGACCAGAAGAGGGCATTGGATCCCCTGGTATTAGAGTTACAGTTTTGAGTTATGTAAATGGTGGGAATTGAATCTGGGTCCTCTGCAAGAGCAGCAAATGTTTTTAACTGCTGAGCCAACTCTCCAGATTCCTTGTCTTCATATTTTTATATTGATGGTTAATATGGATCATAATTTATTATTTTCTTTTGTTCTTTGGTTAAAAATAATTTGAAAGCCAGCTATAGTGGCACCCACTTGTAAGTGGCACTTGCCAAGCACAAGGATAAAAAATTTAAGGTATTTCTCAGTGTATAGCAAATTCAGAGCCAATTTCAGTTACATACGTTCTTGTCTCAAAAGAACAAAGAAACCTCATAGATTTCTTAGATGCTTCTCTTTTCAGGCATCTGGTTTTAGATCTTGAAACTCTGGGTTTGCTACTTGATATTAAATTTTTCAGATATCTTTTGTTCCTTAATTCATTAGTGTTTTTTTTTAAATTTTGATCCTATCTGATCTTTTCTATTCATATTCAAAAGTAATATACTTAAAACTTCACAGGCAACTTTGTGTTTGTATTTACTAGTATCTTGATTATGTAATTTGTTCTCTGAAATCAGGTATTCCGAAGTTCCCTAAATGATAGAATGTGAATCCTCAGTTGATAGATAATGACATCTTTATGCTTATTTAGTTTTCATGCTCTTATAGTCTATCTGTTGAGTATTAAGAAAGTTAGAATAACAGTGGGTAGTTAATACGTGATCCTCTAAACTCCAGTGCTTAGATTATAGGAGCATACCTCTCTACCCTTTTGAAATTGTAGTGTAGGGATCAGACCAAGAGCTTTGCAAAATAGACACATTCCGAGCTGAGTTATATTACTATATATTCTTCTGTTCTGTTTTAGTCCTACTTGATCAAATCTGGTGTTCAGTATTTTTATGAGTTGAAGTTCATATTGTATAACAAAAACTGGCCATGAACTCCAATCCTCCTGGCCTCTACCTGCCAAGTGCCAGGAATGTTAGGAATGCATGACCACATCTGATTCTTGATTTAAGGAGTTTAGATTATAGTTGTATATTATTATCTACTTTAAAGCAATTTTATTAACTTTTAGAATGTCTACCTTTGTATAAAACAAAACTTAATTAAAGGGTGCTGGACTTAATTATGGTCAGTCACTATTGGGCAGAGTTTTGTCATGATGGTATCTCTGTAAGTTCTAGTCCAGTGTTTTCATTTGGTTCATTATTATCTAAACTTGTCTCTTGAGAAATTCTACCCAAGCATCAACTGTTTACTTCCTAACTCTAAGCAAAATTAGTGTTAGGAATATTTCCCCAATATTTGGGAGGCAAAGGCAAATGGTCTAGGCAGGCCAGCTTAGTCTTAGAACAAGTTCTAGGACAGGCAGAGCTATAGAGAAGGCCTGTCTGAAGAAACAAAAGGACAGAACATTAGTCTCCTCTCTATCATTAGAAAGATCTAACTTAGTTTTTTTTTTTTTTTTTTTTCCAAGCTCTTTAATGATTTGGTCGTAATTTAATTCTTTGATATGTTTTCAAATTCTTATGACCAAAATGTAACGCTAATGAGTTTCACTAGTGCTTGTTCTCTTTATGTTTGCTCACGTGTCAGCTTTCTTAAATTATTTTATGTGTATGAGTGTTTTGGCTGCGTGGATGTATGTTCACCATATATGTGCCTGGTGCTTGCAGAGGTCAAAAGAGGGTGCTGGTTTCTCTGGAACTGAAATTACAGGTGGTTGTGAGTTACCGCCTAGATGCTGGCATTAAACTTGAGTTCTCTGTAAGAGTAGCAAGTGCTCCTAACCATTGGACCATAGTTCCACACACATAACTTTTATTTGTGCATGTGGCTGGCTGACTGTGTTTATGTATGCTAAGTATGTGTGTATGTTCAAGGAGGCCAAGGGTATCATGTCCACTGGAGTTGAAGTTACAGATGTTTGTACACTGCCTAGTGTGGGAACTGAACTGTGGTCTCTGGAAAACCAATGTGTTCTTAACTGTTGAACTTTTTCTCTTGACTCTTTTTTGTTACAGAAATTTTCGTATTTGTAATGTAAAACATTTTTCTGAATATGCTTGGGTTTGTTAATGGTTTAAGCAATTATGTATGTAGGTGTTTTGCTTGCATGTACATCTTCTGCCTGTAGTTGCCATAAGAAGGCACCAGATACTCTGGAACTGTAGTTACATAAGCTTATGAGCCACTGTGTGGGTGCTGGAAATTGAACCTGGATCCTGGGGGTGGCGGGGAGGACAGCCAGTTCTCTTTAACTGCTGTCGCTCTTATTTCTGTCCCTATCTTCCATTTTGTGATGAAGTCCATTTTTAGAAATCAGGATTTTTTTGTTTTGATTTTAAACATAATAAGTGATTGTCAAGTAACAAAATGTTGAGTAAAGATACAGAGTTTTTGAGTAAGGGATATAGCAACTTAGTAGTGTTTGCCTATCTTGTATGAGACCCTAGCTTCAATCCCCACATTTACTGACTCTGACTCTTAAGTCTCCTTACCTAACTTCTCACAATAATACTGTTCTGTTTATTGGTAATGCCACGTTACAGTAGATAACTAGTATATATTTTTTGCTTTTATGTAGTCCTTTTTAAATTGCTGTTTATTTGTGACAAGATGGTAATATATTACCTGGGTTAACTTTGAACTCACCCCTCCTTATTATTTATTTAGCCTTCCAAGTAGCAGGAATTATTTATTTAGCCTTCCAAGTAGCAGGAATTAGACATGTGCCACCACCGACTAGCTTTTGTCCATATAGTCTTACTGTTTAGTGACTTGTCTAAATTGAGATGATTTACTATATGCTCTTAAAATATTATCTCCTCCGGTCTCAAGTTCTTGACCATATTTGTACTATTTATTAAATATCAATAGTGTCTGTCTTTTTAAAAATTGTGTATTTGTATTTCATACAAGGTCTCTCTGTATCCAAGTGGCCTTGAACTTATAGCAACCCTTAAGCCTTCCATTTGATAGGATTACAGGTCTGAGCTATCAAACATGGCTAGATTTATCCGGTTTTACCAATTTTTTTTTTTTTTAATAAGGTGAATCTGCTTTGGTATGGTTCATTCTCTAATCCCCCATTCTTCTAGTTACAGTGGTGTTGGTTTCTACTGCTACTGCTGCTGCTTTTATTTTCCCCATTATGAGAACTCTTAATATACATATTTCTAAGTCTTTATAAGAGGAAACCTTTTTCTCTCAGATGATTGGTGATTTAATCTTTGATAAGTATTTTTGGAATGATTGATTCTCTTGAAAATCAGTTACTTTATCATTGAAAGTATATTACCCTGGTTTTTCTTTTTTATACACCACATTTTTGTACATTATGAATATAAGCTTTATTGTTTCTTTTGTCTATTCTGTGAATTTTCTGTGGCTGATAAGAGATGTTCTGTTTTGTCTTTGTTTGTTTTGGTTTTGCCAGGCAGGATTTCTGTTTAACCTAGCTATCTTGGAACTGGCTCAGTAGACCAGGCTGGCCTTGAATTCACAAAGGTCTGCCTGCCTCTGCTTCTGCCTTCAAAGTGCTTGGTCAAAGGCGTGTGCCACCACTGCCTGGTAGGAAATGTTCATGCTTAGAAAATTATATTAGTTAGCTAGTCTGGAGTCTGGAACTTGATTTGTGGTCTAGAGATAAGTACTCCTGATTCTTGTGTCCTAGCCTCCAGAATGTGGGCTGTATAGGCATGTGCCATCATACCCAGCTAAAAACTACCTTTGTTTCTAGAGATTAAAAACTGTTAACTGTTTTGTAATATGTGCTAGTGGCAGATAAGTACAAAGCAGTCTTTCTACGCTATTTTAATTTATAAGTATTTGATTACTAGTTAGTGAATTTCTCTATGTAATAATGTCTTATGAAATGGCTTTCCGCATCTTTGCTTTTATTTAATTGATGGTTTTGTATTTTAAGTTTGTTTTTAGCTTGCTTAATAATACTGTTGAGTGGTTAGGCCTAAATATTTAAAGATTTTATTTCTTTAAAGAGTGCTGAGTTCTCTGGTACTAATGTTTTGGATCCTCAACTAACTTCCCACCCCTACCCTTTTCTTTTCTGAATAGCTTTGACAGATCCAAATGCTTCTGCTGCCCAGCAGGCTGTTCTCCAGCAGCACCTCAATAGTTTGACATACTCTCCCTTTGGAGACTCCCCTCTGTTCCGGAATCCTATGTCGGATCCTAAGAAGAAAGAAGAGGTAATTTATTCTTTTTTAGGAGAGACTAAAAATGAGTTTTATCTACAAAAGGGACCAAAGTTAACAGATATTTCTAAGTAAAGTATATATAGCTCCAGAGCACTGCATTTTGAAATGCCATGCCTGTGAGAAGTAGAGGTGAAGCTTTGCTGAATAAGTCAGCAATTGGATCTGATGTTAGGAATTCTCTTCCAGAGCTGAAATGAAGGAGTTTGTCTTTTTGTTTGTGTGGTTTTGATTCTTTTTTAAGAAAGGGTTTCTCTGTGAAACAGTCCTGGCTCTTACTATGCCCATGAAGCTAATAATTTTTCATGGGAAGAAAATGTACAGAATATATTAAGACTGTTATATTAGTATGTGTTCATGCATAAATCACTTTTCAAATCTAGTTTATCCATTGCAGTGTAAAGGATGTTAGAGCAGAGGTTGTAGAGGTGACTCCCTTAATAAGACTACTTCCTGTTTTTGCAGTGGACCTAGATGCAGCGCCCTCTTCTGACCATCTCTGTTACACTACATGTGTACCTGTGGGCCTGGTGCACATACATATATACTCATAAAATAAGAGTAATAAACATTTTTTAAAGCGATGTTTCACAGTTCAGTAGAAGTGAGAACTGGAAAGATGAGTAAATAAATACCAGTTCTATAGAAAGATAGGTATTTCAACTGTCTGACAATAGTCTTAATAAGAAAATCAGGCCGGGTTCAGGGCTCTATTTATACGTACATAATTGATATTAGGTGTTATTGTCTTTGCTTTAAGGGAGTTAGTAAACTTCAAGAAATGATGAAATTTGAAATTTGGTTAACCTAGTCTGGCCTCACCTTGCAGGCCTCCTGACTCTGTCTCCCACAAAGTTGTGTAGAGAGACCTGTCTCAATAAAAAGGAATGTGGGTTTGTGATTGGTAGGATGTTAGTCACTGGGCCTGGCCTGGCTTTCCTGATATTAGGATTAGTGTCATAAATTTGAAATAAACTAGTATTCCTTGGTGCTTCTTTTTGAGACTGAAACATTGCCTTGCTATATAGACCAGGCAGGTCTGGGCCTCTGTGTGTAATTAGGCTGGACTTGAATGGATGATAGCCAACCTTAGTCCACCAGCTGCTGCGATTATAGATGTAAACAATTATATCACTTTGCTGGATGTTTTTCATTTCCTTTTCAGAGACTGAAACCAACCAATCCAGCAGCTCAGAAGGCTCTTACCACACCTACTCATTATAAACTTACACCTCGCCCTGCCACCAGGGTCAGGCCAAAGGCTTTGCAAACAACTGGTACAGCCAAATCACATCTCTTTGATGGACTGGATGATGATGAACCATCCTTAGCCAACGGAGCATTCATGCCCAAGTGAGTTTATGTTTGTTAAGCAGTATAGTTCTTTAAGCAATAAAACCTATTTTAATTATCCTAAGGTAAAATCATTAGCATACTTTGTGATTCTGATTTTACACGTTTATATTTTTATTTTGTTTTTGTAAAATTATTACCTTTGTATTTACAACTCAAGTAATGAAAACCTAGAGATTTAGCTCAATGGTAGAGCACTTGCCTATTTTGTATAGATCTCTAGTAGTATAATATATTTTTTAAAAAGTGTTAAAGATCTGGTTAAGAAGAATCTGTATTTCTTTTGATTTCCCACATAATAATTGTTTGTAATTATAGGACTAATAATAAAACAATTAAAAAATAATAAGATGAATATGGAGTGCCATTGCTAAGCATAGGAAAATCCACATGAAGGATGGCTTGATTAGAGTGTTGGGGTGGGAAAGGGCCTAAAGAAAATTACATAGCAGATTGTTGACATTGGGAGACATGGAATTTCATTTCTGAGTTGCTTCTTCTAAATACATAACTAGATAGACAAAGGCAGACACACACATTTTTTTAAAAAGCCAGTAGCATTTTAATCAGAACAGGGTGAGTTTTGTTTTTAATTCATTACTTACAGTTCTTTGTTTATGAATGTTTGCTTGCTTGCTTGCTTTTTTGAGACTGAGTTTCTCTGTGTAATATTGGCTGTCTTGGACCGGGCTGGAACCAACTCATGTGGATCTATTTGTCTCTGCCTCCCAAGCACTGGAACTAAAGGTGTGTGCCACCACCACCTGACAAATGATGAGAACTTTATTAGAGCTCCTTTTCTTAAAAATGTGGTTAGGAGAAGCAGGGAATAAAAAGTGCACTCCTTTAGTCCCAGCACTTGGGAGGCAGAGGCAGGTGGATCTCTGTTTTCTAAGGCCAGCCTGGTCTACAGAACAAATTTCCAGAAGAACCAGGGTGACACAGAGAAACCATGTCTTGAAAAGTCAAAAATGGGCCAGACAGTGGTGGCACATACCTTGGTCCCCGTATTTGGGAAGCAGAGACAGAGAAACTTTAGCCCCACCCTTACCCTCCCAATAAAAAAGAAAGGAAGAAAGAAAAAGAACCAAATATAAAGGGGAACAAGGGTCGGGGCAGGAGAGTGTTCCGAGGCTTAGAGCATTTGCTCTTTCATGGGACTTGAGTTCAGTTCTCAGCACCTTCGTGGCATCTCTTCTGTTCCAGAGGATCCAAATGCTTTTCTGGTCTTCTTTGAGCAGCAGGCACACAGAAAATAAATAAAGCTAAAGCTAAAACAGTTTTGTTTTTGTGTTTCAGGACAGAGTTTCTAAGTGTAGCTTTTGCTATCCTGGAAGTTGCTCTGTAGACCAGGCTGACCTCAAACCCAGAGATCTTGCCTCTGCTTCCCCTTGTGCTGGAATTGAAGGCATACGCCACCTGGCCAAAATCTTTAAATATGGGTTAAGAACTAAGGAGGTAGCTCAGTGGGTAAAGCCATTTGCTGCATAAGTATGAGGATATGAACTCTAATCCCCAGCATCCACATGGAAGACCATTGTCTGTAATCTATACATTGTAGTGCTGGAGACAATAGGATTGCTGGCATTTTCTTAGCTGTCTGCTTATCTCCAAGATAAGTAAAAGGCCCTGTCTCAAAATAAGGTAGAAGATGCAGGACATCTAAAGCCCACCTCTGGCTTCCTTATGCACATATTCCTTATTAAGCATATTGCTGTGTTTTTGTGTTTTATATTGTGAGTGATTTATTTTGAAGGAAAAGACAGTGTACTCCTATGTTTCAGAGCATTTTGCCAAGTTTAAAAAAGAGCCTTGATGCTGTTCTACTTTCCATGCTGTTGTTGTAGTAAAATGCTGACCAAAAGCACCTTGGGAAAGGAAAGAATTTTGGATTTATTCGACTTCTACTCTCTAATAGATGGCTGTGAGCTGCCTATTGTGATGGGTGCTAGGAATAAAACCCCAGAACCTCTACCAAAGTAGTATGCACTCCTTAGAGCCTTGTGTGCATGCCTGAAGCTAATAAGGTCTCGCTATGTAGCCCAGGCTATCCTAGAACTCTTATGTAGGTCAGGCTACCTCCAACTCAGAAATTGGCTGCCTCTGCCTCTTTAGTGCTGGGATACGTTCCACTTTATTCTGAGTCTTCTCAGCTTTATTCAAAACAAATGCAATATATTTGAGGTTGTATGATGTGATTACACAACTAAAAATATCAGTAACTGCAGCTGGGCGGTGGTGGCAAGTGCCTTTAATCCCAGAACTTGAGGCCAGCCTTGTTTACAAAAGTAACAGGACAACCAGGACTGTTACACAGAGAAGCCTTGTCTCAAACACAAACAAATTTATGTATGCAACATATTAGGTGAGTCTGGAATATACAAGAGTACCCTTTAGGGCTCCAGGTTTTAAAATAATGTTTGGTACACTTGTATACACCTTAATTTTTTCTGTTTGTTTTGGTCTCTGTTTTTAGAAAGAGCATCAAGAAGTTGGTTTTGAAAAATCTTAACAATAGCAATCTCTTTTCTCCTGTTAATCATGATTCAGAAGATCTAGCTTCACCATCTGAGTATCCGGAAAATGGAGAGAGGTAAGCTGAATTCTGTTTGAAAATGTTCCTGTTTATAGTTCTGTTTTGTTTGAAAAGAGTTTAACTTTTTAAAGATTGATGAATGTTATATAAAAGTACTGTAGTTCAAGGGTATCTAGATGTTATATTATTACAAATTGAGTATTTTAAACCTTAAAATTACTGGAGCTCTGCCAGGCAGTGGTGGCACAGGCACTCAAGCAGAGACAGGTGGATCTCTGCATTGGAGGCCAGCCTAGTCTGGAGAAAGAGGTTCAGAATAGCCAGGGCTACACAGAGAAACCCTGCCTTGAAAGAAACATAGAAATCATAATTATTTAATTGAGCCAGGGAACCCAGATAATAAAATAAAGCAGGGGTTGGCAAAATGGTCCAGTAGTTGAGATCACTGGCTGCTCTTGCAAAGCACTGGGGTTCTATACATCCATATGGTGATTGACTCAAAACCGTCAGGGATCCAATACCGCCTGTGGGCACCATGTATGCATTTTGTACATAGAAATACAGAGACAAACACACGTGCACATAATATAAAAATAAATAACATTAAGAATGAGTAAGTGGGGGTCTGAAGAGACAGGTGAGTCATTAAGAACACCTGTTGCTCTTGTAGAAGACCCGAGTTTGATTTTCAGTCTCACAGAAGCAGATAACTCTAATTCTTGGCGATCTAGTGTCTTCTCTGACCTCTGTAGGCATGGAGCATGTATGTGGTGCACATACTTTCATGCAGACAAAATACTCAACATGTATTTTAAAAGAATGGCAGAGCATAGTGGTGCACTTGGAGGCAGGGGCAGATGGATCTCTGTTTGAGGCCAGCCTAGTTAACATAGGGAGTTCCAGGATAGCTGTGTAAAGAGACCCTCAACTAAACTAACAAAATAAATGAATGAAACAGCCAGTAATAGTGGTATGCATGATGTTTGATCTCGCAGTACAGTATGGTGGTGTTTTGCATTTAATATAATCAACTGCTGTTCCAACTGGCTATTGGCAACAGCAGCAGCCACAGACAATCTGATCAAGGGCTGCCAAAGGAAACTATCGAAATCTCTGTCCTGCAGAAAGAACTCAGGGTTCACAGGTTGACATGAAATCCTGATAGCTCAGAGAAACTGAGTAACAGCTAATATATTTTCTGAAAGAGAGGGGCCATCCTTCTGCTCAGCAACACTAAATAACCCTTGCCACTCTTAGTACCTGTCAGCTAGCTGCTGACTCAGCCTTCTGACTGTAGATTAGTTTTATTTAGTCAAACAATTGTAGCATGTCTTTGCATCATTAACAAAAGCAGCAGAATTTCCACATTTAAAATAATTGTTTTATTTCCACAGTTAAAATAATATTCCATAACTGTGGCTTCTCTTTTTCCACCATGTGGGGACCATGCCTTCAATTTGGGTCATTTATAGTCTATGTTTCATTCACTGAGCCCTCATGCCAGGCCTACCTCCTCATTCTCCACTTCCCCACCCTCTGTAGCCCTTGCTCTATAGATAAAGAAAACCTCAAGATCCACCCCTACCCCTACCTCCACTCCCACCCCAGTGCTCCATCACACCTACCTTATCTTCTCATTTTTAATGGTTTGGTGGATATTGTGGTGAATATAAGATAATTTAATTAGTTCTCCAGTAGTGATGTATAGAGGTTATTTGATATTCTTTTATTCAAAATAATGGACTGTCCTTTTTTAAAACAAATTTTTATTTGATATCTCATTAAAATATTTTCAAACCTCTTGTGCTTTTAATATTAAAGTTTAACTCAAATTTTGAGATTTTTAATTTTTATGTGTATGAGTCTTTTGCCTACAAGTATATATGTGCATTGTGTGCATGCAGTGCCTGCTGGGGTCATAGATGGTATAATTTGGGATCCATTGGAACTGAATTACAGCTGTTTGATAGTTTCCTTATGAGTTCTAGGAATCAAACCTGTCTCTTTCTGGAACAGCAAACAGTGCTTGTAAAAGCTGAGTCATTGATCCATCACAGTTTAAAATTTCTTTAAGTGTTTTAGCTTTACATTAACCACTAATCAGTTATTTCCACATAGTAGGAAATACTTTTTGTGTTTGTTTTTAGTTAAAGATTTAACAGGCTGGTGGCTCCAGAAGTAAATACGTTTATCATCAAGCCTGCTGACCTAAGTTTGATTCCTCAACACACTCACAAAGCAAGAGGGGGAAGTTCAATGAAGGTTAATTTTATATAGTCAAAAAATTGTAGCAAGTGTTTGTATCATTGACAAAAGCAGCAGAAACAAATTTAACACACATTTAAAATTGATAATGAGCAATTAAGGCCATTAAATCTAGAGCTGGAATTTCTGAGGTTTGTTTTTTATTTTATGTGTCTGAGTGTTTTGATGCATGTGTTTCTGTGTATCATATGTGTGCTTAGTAACTGAGTGAGCCAGGAGAGGGTTATTAGGTTAATTAGTAACCAGTATTAGATTCCCTAGGACTGGAGTCATAAACAATTGTGAGCCACCATGTGGATGCTGGGAAGTGAACCCAGGTCTTCTAGAAAAGTAGTACATGCTCTTAACTACTGAGCCATCTTCCAGCCCTACATTTTCTGTTTTCCAACCTCAGTTCTAGTTAGTATTCACAATTTTGTAAGGTTATTAATTTTTTGCCTCCATTTTCTTTTTTACAAATCAGAGACGATAGTTATATCCTACTTGATGCAGTTACTATGAGGATTAATTTAAAAATTATTAATTAAATTGTCCAGAGTAATGTGAAATACTTAATAAAAATTAACTGTTGTCATTGTCATTACTGTTGCTAGGGGCTAGGGTATTATTTTTCCTCTCTTTTCAGATTTAGCTTCCTGAGCAAACCTGTTGATGAGAACCATCAGCAGGATGGAGAGGATGACTCTCTTGTGTCACGTTTTTACACTAACCCTATTGCCAAACCCATTCCTCAAACCCCGGAGAGTGCTGCAAACAAAAATAATAGCAGCAGTGTGGATGACACTATTGTTGCTCTGAACATGCGTGCTGCTTTGAGAAATGGACTTGAAGGAAGCAGTGAAGAAACATCTTTCCATGATGAGTCATTGCAAGATGACCGAGAAGAAATAGAAAATAATTCTTACCATATACATCCAGCAGGTTAGATTCAAGTTTTATGCCTTTGAAATAGTTTAAATTTGTCTTTATAATTAATTCTTTAGTCAGAAGAGCCCACCTTTTACAGCCAGAGTGACTATCCTGTTTACCTAGCATAGGACATAGTATGGTCTGTTGACTACCTACCATATTATAGAATGGTCAAAAAGAGACTCTATAGTAAATAAAATCTTTAAGTTTTATGTTAGGCAAAGTTAAATCGACCTCATCACATTTTAAATGTTTTTGTTGTTCCTTTATTGGGGCGTGGGTGGACTCTTGGTCTCGGTTTCATAGTGAGTTCAAGACCAGACTGTGCTGTATGAGATCCTCCTATCTAAAGAACAGTCAGAAGACCCAAACTTGTTTCATAGAATTGTTTTGTTTTTTGAGACAGGTTTTCTCTGTAGAACAGGTTGATCTTCCATCTGCCTCTTCCTCCTGAGTCTTGAGATTAAAGGTGTACACCACCATTGCCCAGCTATAGAAAAGGTTTTATATGAAAGAGTATTACTAAGAACTGTTGGACCTAGGATAATCACAGTGTTTCTGACTTTTGGTCACAGGCATCGTTCTCACCAAGGTTGGTTACTACACTATTCCATCTATGGATGACCTTGCTAAAATTACCAATGAAAAGGGAGAATGCATTGTTTCTGACTTCACCATTGGTCGTAAAGGTATGTGAGTTGAGGAGTAAGTATGTAATTGATCTTACCCTTGTAATAAGGGCAGCACTTGATTTTAGCATCTGTATTTGGTTCCTCTTTGACTTTGAATAATAGAAACATTGAAAAGTAAAGACTAGAACCATGTAACATTTGGGAGATTAGACATACCTGTTTGGGTCTTCTAATTATTTGTCTCTTTATAATTCTTCACAATTAAAGCAATTTCAAATTATACTAAGTTTGATACTTTGATTAATTTGGTACTATTAAATTGTAGATAATTTTCTTTGAATAAATTTACTTTGTGATACTGTATTTTAAAAGGGCTCAAGTATTTTAATTTATGTAGCACACTAAGAACAAAGTTGTTCATAGAGCAGCATTGCAAATACTTGGGAAGATTTGAGGACAGCAAATATGTGAACTTGAGGTGTTAAGTCTGATAACAATGTGATGCCTTTCCTCTTTCCCCAATCTTGCCTTATTTAGGAGGCAGGTGTCACTTGATGAATTTCTAGAAGATTTAAAATACTGATATTACAGGTTTCACATTTATACTTACTAACTAACCTCTACAGTTTAAAAGACGTTTAACTGTTTGCTCTGAATTTTAGGGTATGGCTCAATCTATTTTGAAGGAGATGTGAATTTGACAAATCTAAATTTGGATGATATTGTACATATCCGAAGGAAAGAAGTTATTGTCTATGTAGATGATAACCAAAAGCCACCGGTGGGCGAAGGGCTAAATAGGTATGATTTTATTTACATATGGAAAATAATGAACTAAATTGGATTTTTTTCTATAAACTTTTTATAAAGTATTAATAATTCCTTTTTATCTAAATGTATAAGTGGTAATGATCTACTGTGACTTTAGAATTCATACCTTCCCCCTAATACTAACATGTCCATGTGCTACTTTTAGGAACTTTCAAATCAGGAAATTTTCTTTTGCTTTTGTTTAATTTTGCTTTCCAGAGCTAGGCATTAAAAACCAGGTCCTCATACATGTTTGTTGGTGAACACCAACTTCAAAAAGGTGTTTGCTTTTGTATTTCCTCTTGTTCTGCTGCTGACACACTTAGCATTTTTAGTGTGAGGTTTTAATCTTTATTTAATCTTATTTTGTTCATTTTAGGCATTTTCTTGCCATATATTGCTTGGGGTGAGATGGGGTTAGACAGCCCTGTGTGGTCTTGATCTCAAAACATGCCCAGCCTGGCCTAACCTGGCCTTGATTCATTGCCATTGTGCTTCAGCCTCCAGAGTACTGTAGTGATAGCTTGTGTTACTACAGCCATCTTACTCTGAACAGATCACTGATTGGCTGACTAACTCCATAGTGCAGAGCTGTCCCTAAGAATCAGGGACGTAGGGAGTAGGGTGAAGGCTGGAGAGGTGGGTTGCTAGTTCAGAGCACCTGCAGAACACCTGGATTTTTGTTTTCAGCGACTGTACCACAGCTCACAACTGTAGTTCTGGTTTAAGGGGAGCTCATTTTCTCTTCTGGTCTCCATGGACACCAGGCATGTGTATGGAGTGTCTACATACATACATACATACATACATACATACATACATACATACATACATACATACATAGGTTCAGAGTTCAATTCCCAGCAACCACATGGTTGCTCACAGCTATCTGTAACGAGATCTGATAACCTCTTCTGGTGTGCCAATGTACATGGATGAAGAATGTTTTATACATAATAAGTAAATAAATCTTTTAAAAAATATCATAAAACCACCTATATAATCACATGTTAATTCTTATCCTAGATAAGAAGGCAAGTAAATGAGTCTTAAAGGTGTGTACCACCACCACCGTCATGCACCACCAGCAGCTCCTTTTGGTCTTGAAATGATCCCATCTATGCCTGCCTTCTGAGTGCTCGGATTAAAGATCTGAGTCACCATTCTCTGACCTTCAAGGCTAAATCTGTGGGTGGTTCTGTCCTCTGATATATTCAGGCATACTTTATTAGATACACAATATATCACCACAGACCATAACTTCAGTGTGGTAAAATCAGACTTTAAATAACTGATAATACTATTACATTTGCAGTGATTGCTGGTTCACTCTAGATCTAATTGGAATTAGTTAAGGTAGAAGGGAATGCCTTCCTCTTAAGGTTTTTAACCACTTTGGAGGCAAGACTCATTTCTTATATTCATTTTCATTATTTTAACTGTGTACCTGAATGTGCTTGAGTTTGGAAATGTACACTCATGTGTACGTTTCTGAGAAGGCCAGAGGCACTGCATCCCTCTGGATCCAGAATTACAGGCTACTTGATACCGTCTGGAAATGCAGTATGTGCTTTTTTAAAATAATAATAGTCATAATTGTATATGGGGGTATTTTGGCTGTATATCTGTACACTATACTCCTGCCTGTTCTCAGATTAAAAGAGGGTGACAGGTCCCCCCGGAACTAGCATTACAGACCATTGTTAGTTGCCACATGGGTGCTGAGAAGCGCTCTGGTCCTCTGGAATAGTAGCCAGTGCTCCTAATGATGAAACTGTTTTTTCTTGCCCCTGCAGGAATGCACTCTTTTTGTTTGTTTTATTTTGTTTTGTGAGGAAGCCCTAGCTGTCCTGGAACTAGCTCTGTAGACCAGACCAGATTGATCTCAAACTCACCAAGATCTGCCTGCCTCTGTCTCCCAAGTGCTGGGATTAAAGGTGTGCGCTCTTACATTGAGCCATTTCCAGCCTCACAATTCAAGTTTTGAAATGCAGCAGAAGGGCTGTAAGGAGTCCTGTCCTCCTTTCTTTCCCTCTCCCTCTGTGGTGCTATTTTCTTCATTGTTATTAATTTGGTTTTGATTGTTTAAATTTATTTTTATTTTATACATATGAATGTTTTGGCTGCATGTATGTCTTTGTACCATATGCATGCAGCGCTACAAGAAGGGTTTAGATGTCCTGGAACTGAAATTATAAATAGTTGTGAGCTGACTTGTGTGTTCTGGGAATGGAGCTCAAGTCTTGTGGAAGAGCGCTTGTAGGTACAGTACATTTAGGGGAAGATCAAAGAAAATACAGCTCAGGTTTACTGGCGGCATGGAGGTACAGTTTCTAGGAGCTAGCTGCACAAAGCATATTTACTGGTTGTTACACAGAAGTTGGGTTGGAGGAAGGGCCAGTAAAACGGTTTTCACATACCAAAGCCCCTGTTCTAATCTATATGTTTTCTGCAGGAAAGCATTGCACCCTTGTAGTTTTAGTCCTTATTGTGCACTGTTTGCAGTACCCTCCAGGGGTGCTGGGAACATCTGGTGAGCAAAGTCCTGCAAAGACTGTAAAGCGTTGAGAAAAACCACTATACAGAACAGTGCAGTTGCTGTTTTTTTGCAAAAATTTCTTCAAGGTCAAAGTACTTGAAAACAACTTCATTCTGAAGTTATCCTAGATACAATGATATTACTAATTTTCCTCTACAGTACCCAGTGATCTTAACCACTGAGCCATGTTCGTCCCTTTAGTTTGTTTTTTTTGAGGTAATGTCTAAATCTATAACCCTGGCTGGCCTGGAACTTCCTTTGTAGACCTGACTGCCCTCTGCTTCTCTCTTGGGTACTGGAATCACAAGGCAGGAACCTCCGTACCCAGCCTCAGACCTGTCTTTATTATACAGCAGTGTTGGTTGGATCTCATAGTAGGTCTCACTTTGTGTACCATACTAACCTCAAGCTCAGGTCCCTTGTCTCTGCCTCCCATGTGCTAGGATTAATGATGTTGTGAGCCACCACGCCCAGCCCTCCCGCTCTCTCTCATTAGTACAGAGTGGGTGGTGAGATTTCATTATGATGTTTTCATACAAATTAATTCTTACTCCTCCACACACATACACTACCTTGGCAGGTTCTCTTCCTCTCCCCAAACAGTCCTGTTTTCATGTTACATGGATTGTTATCTTCTGCTTTTCCTTCTCTCTCTTTCTCTCCTACTGTCGTCCCCTTTCTGCTTTCGTGACCTACACTCTGAGTGCTTACCTATGTGCATACATGTATTAAATCTATATTCTGTACGTGAGAGAAAGCATTTGGGCTTTTCTTAATGTAATCTCTAATTTTCTTACAAATGCTGTAATTTCTTTCTTTCTTTCTTTTTTTTTTACTCTGAGGAGGAAAAGTATTTTGTGTATGTGCCACTTTTTTTCTTTGTTCATCAATGATAGATATCTAGGATTCTACCACATATTGGCCATTTTATGCCTGGGGTTCTCCATAGATAGCTGGATCACATTGTAGTTGTATTATTAGTCTTTTAGGGAAAGACTTCAGGTTTCTGTAGTGGTTCATATGAATCATTTCTATTTTACTTGTTTATACTTCACAGGAAGGCTGAAGTTACATTGGATGGAGTTTGGCCAACAGATAAAACATCCCGCTGTTTAATAAAGAGCCCAGATCGACTTTCTGATATCAACTATGAGGGAAGATTAGAAGCAGTCTCAAGGAAGCAAGGAGCCCAATTCAAGGAGTACCGGCCTGAAACTGGTTCTTGGGTGTTTAAGGTATAGTTACTTAACCCAGTTCCAACTTACATTGTCACAAAATAAATTCATCAGAAATCTTTGTCTCTTGGGAAAGTAGGTCTTCCAAATAAATTGGTGGGTGTATCAATTTTCCTCTGTTGGCTCTTTACCTTATTTATCATCTATCTCGTTATGTAGTCCTGGCTAACCTGCAACTTGGTTTGTAGACACTGTCCTTAAACTGACAGAGATCTGTCTGCTTCTAATTGCTGGAATTAATGGCATACATACACCACTACACTCAACTTATCTTACTGTTTGAAATAGTCTTTTACTGAACCTGAAGCTCTCTAATCCAGTAAGACTGGCTGACCAGCTATCTCCATGCACCCAAGTGCCACTGCCTCTGCAGGGCAGGGAAGGTGGCCATACCCAACTTCTTGTTGGAGTTGGGGAGGATTTGCTGAACTCAGGTATTCGTGATTGCATGGTGAACACTTGACCAACTAACTGATCCATCTCCCTAGTCCTGATAAGTGCGTTTTCCCCCTTTACAGTTCTTGTGTGTGCCTGTGCATAAGTGTGAGTACAGAAGATGTCACAGTGTACAAGCACATCAGAAGACAACCTGTGTATAGGAAGGAATCTTTTCCCCGTACCAGGGTCCTGGGGATCAAAATTAGACTGTCAGGCTTACAGCAGGTACCTTTACCTGGCTGAGCCATCCACTCATCTCACCAACATTGTTACTTTTACTTCTAAAAACTTTTGAAAGTGGCAAGGTTGACTGCTACTTGTTCTAGATAATCTTACTCAATAGTTTTCTTTATCTAGGCCGGTTAGATGATTTAGCTGGTTTAAGGCCTTTACTTAGATAGAGAACAATTAAATATTATATCAGGATTCATGGATGATTGCACTTCAAATCTCATTGTTTTCCTGCTTGTCTTTGGTTTTGGTTTTTCAAGTCAGTGTTCTTCTGTGCAGCCCTGTCTGTCTTGGAACGTGCTTTGTAGGCCAAGCTTTGCTGGAATCTCAAGTAGATCCATCTGCCTCGGCCTCTCTAGAGTTGGGAATAAAAGCCAGGCTAATTATAATATATATTATATGTCATATTTATTTAGAGCAGCTATTAAGTGTACCGAAAGCTATCAAAAATCTTAGGAAACTTTATATTTTATTTCTGTTCACTGTGCTTTTGGAAGCCAAAACCAGTCTCCTGGTTTATCTAGAACAAGTAGCAATCAACCTCCCCACTTTGAAAAGCTTTTAGAAGTAAAAGTAACAATGTTGATGAGGTGGGTGGGTGGCTCAGCCAGGTAAAGGTAGCTGCTGAGCTAGAGTTTTACAGTTAGGAGCTGATACTTGGATCCTCTCTCTGGAAGACCAACCAGAACAAGTGGTTGAGTTCTCTCTCCAGCTCCTGCTTTACATATTTTAATGTCTCTCCCTTTGTGTTTTTTCAAAAGTAGGTATTTTAGGAGAGAACACTGTTAAAAATTGACTTTGCTGGATTTCTTTTCTTCTTAGGTTTCCCACTTTTCTAAATATGGCCTTCAGGATTCTGATGAAGAGGAGGAGGAACAGCCACCCAAAACTACTTCAAAGAAGTTGAAGACTGCCCCTTTGCCCCCTGCAAGCCAGGGAAGCACTTTCCAGATGACTCTGAATGGCAAGCCCGCACCTCCACCTCAGGTAGAGAAAGGACACTCAATGTGAATGGAACGGTGATAAAGAAGTCAGAGCAGCCCCTCAGCTTTTCACCTACACACCCTGGGGACGTGACACATCCAAGGGAGGCTGAGGTGTAGAGGCCGCTAGTGTGTGCTCAGCAGATAAAGAATTCTCTTACTGTTTGGATCATTCTTCTACAGATTGTAATTCTCACGTTTTCTCATTTGGACTTGTAATTTTTTTGATCAGTGATCAACTTGAGATGGCGTTTTGCTTGTGTAGGGTTGATGCAAAGTAAATCCTACTTTTATTGACTTAATGATCTGCAGTCTAATCTTGATCACTTTTTAGAAGTCAGATTAGCTTTCTACAAGAGTTTTTAATTCCATTTTCTCAAGTTGTTGCTTATATTTCATAAAAGTCATAAGATTGTATTTTAATAATCTTTATGAAAATAGTTTTGAAAAGGAACTAAATTATTTAGTGTGTAGAAAATAGGAACTGCATTGTTTATTACAAATATTTGTATTATATCCTTTTTCAGTATTGTTAAACTATATAAACCTTTTGTCCTTACAGGAAAAGGTTTGTAAATTCATTGAAATGCCTACTGGTAAAGAGATTTACTTCAATTTGGATTTGTTTATACTCAATCAAGTTACAGAAATATTTTTAACTTACACACTCCCTCAAAGAAGAGTTTATGGGACTTTGTAAAATACCCTCTACCTCTCAGCTGCTAAAAGCAGGACCTTTGGAGTTTTCCATGCTACAATTCTTTTGGCTGCTCAAATGTGTGATTTTTATGATTTATTAAATAATTTCTGGGGAGGCACTTTGTGGAGAATCTTGTGTGTGTTCACATTTATGTGTCCAAAATGGAAGAGGGGCTATGATAAATGTGAAAAGTGACTTTTAAAATTTTTTTGTTTGTTATTTTTGGTTTTTCAGGGTTTCTCTTTTGTAGCCCTGGCTGTTCTGGAACTAGCCCTGTAGATCACGGAGATCCACCTGCCTCCATTTCCCAAGTGCTAGAATTAAAAGTGTGTACCACCACCACCTGGCTGAATTTTATGTTTTATAATCCCATTAAAAACCTCTGCTAATAAATTTGTGAGTGATTTAGGAGTCGGAGGAAATCAGATGACGAGTTTGATGCCAGCCTGATTGACCTAGTAGGACATTCTTAAAAAAGCTGTAAATGAACATGTTGATTTTGGTTTTTGTTTTTTCCTTCCCTTTTCTCCCCCTCGCCCCCATTGTTGTGAATAGACAGGGTTTCTCTGGGTAGCCCTGGCTGTCCTGGAGCTCACTCTAAACTCAGATAACTGCCTGCCTCTGACCAAACATGGTTATTTTTTTGTTTATCCATCTCTTTTGTGTCTTTGTGACTCTTATCCCATATTTTTTACACTCTTTTCTAAAAACAGAATCAAACAACCTGTCTTTTTTTTTTTTTTTTCTTTCTACTGACAAACATGCTGTGTAAGGGTTTCCAGATACGGCTGAAAAAGAAAAGCTTCACCTGTAGGTAAACAACAAATGTATGTAATATTGGTAGTTACTAATCAGCTTTAACCACAAGAATCTTAACACTAATGTAAACAAAAATAAATTCTGAAAATATAGTGTAGGAGGCAAGACTAACACACAACTCAGAGCAAACGAGTTTTAGCCAAGAGAGAGAGAGAGAGGAGGAGAGAGAGAGGTCAAACTGGGCAGATAGTAAATACAGCGAACAGGGATACTGCAAAGAAGTTGATGGGCAGTGAGCAGGCATGAGAGAGAGATATTTTGTTTATATGTGTTATGAAGACTTTGCTCTTAGTGAGTTAGAGAGGAACATGGGGCTTTGGAACACCCCTTTCTATTTCCTGATGGCATTTGAGTGGCTGGCTAATTATAGTACAGGAAACTACCTGAACTATCTAAATGAACTGAGAACAGATAGCACATTCTTTTCATTCTTGAGTCAAAGTTGCTAATGTCACATGTCACACTGTTGGATTCTTCTCAGAGGCTGATTTCCATAAAGTGTTCCTGAAGTCTGATGGAAGAATCCAGTATGACATCCCTACCCCCTGCCACCCCCAGCCAAGACTGTCACAGACTGAAGGCTGTTTCTTGAGCTGCTTAGGGCATTTTATTTTATGTTAAGGGTCATGTTTCTACAACACTTTTTTATCCAGTCATCTCAGTTCCATGTTTCCAGGTGGTCTATAAACCTTGCCTTTGCTTCTAAAAAACCAGATATGACAAAGCAACCAGAAGACACATTTTTTTTAAATGATCTACTGTAACTTTTAAGTGAGGGAAATTGTTGACAGATCATCCTTCGTTGCAAGTAAATTAATGCTACTGTGGGAAAGTTCTTTTCTGTGATTAATACTTTCAAGCTCTTGATTTGAGATTCTAGTTTCTAGACGACTTCATTAATAGTCTGGAGAGCTTGACATTGTTTTCTTAGGTCAGCCATCACTGCAGTTTATATGGGTCTCCCAGGAGATTCAGAAATAGTGAATTTTTAATAATTCTTCCCAGCTGATGAAGATGTATGGGCAGATTTTGAAACTGAAAGATGTGAAACCTTTGACACTCAGATGTAGGTGTAGCTTTTATGCCAACCTTATAATTAAAATGAACCTGAGTTCAATAATAGTAAGTCAAGATAGTTAACATTCTTGGAAACATGTCCAGTCAGTAAATTCATTCAAAGAAATGTAAAAAGAAGGATTCAAGAGGTTTTTTTTGTTTGTTTGTTTTTGTTTGTTTGGGTTTTTTTCCCCATAAGCATGAATATTTTGTCTCCATGTATATATGTGCATCTGCCTGTCCTGGTGCCTGTGCAGTATTTGAAAGTATTATGTTTTCCTGGGTCTGTTGTTATGGATGGTTTTAAACCACCGAGTGGATACTGGAAGGCACTTGTAGGCCCTGAAAGAGCAGAGCAGTAAGTGCTCTTAACTACTGAGCCATCTGTCCAACCCCAATTTTAAAACTTTTTCCTGAAAAAAAGGTACCAGGATTTAGGACGTAAGATTTGTGTGTGCTGACTTGAAATAAAAGGACACTATTTTAAACATCAAATTATGTGAGTGAATGTCCACAATTTTCTTTCGGATATTATTAGGCATGTTGATTTTCTTAATTTAAAAATGCAATATAAGCTAACATGATTAAGACTTACTCCTCATGCAGAACACAAGTCTTTGAAACTGTTATGTTTAGTTTCTTTTGATGGCAACATAGTAATATTGACAGTTAGTTCTTAAACAAAACAGAAAATACTCTTTACAATTAGAAGACAGTTGTATTGGATGTAGGCAACAGTGGTAGTAGCAGTGGACCAAATTAATTGCTATCAAGTATATAAAGGATGCTATCCAGTATATAAAAATCTGATCATGGACTGGTCATTAACTTATTGTTTAAATTTAAGAACACCTGAGTTATCTCACTTTTCCCCTTGGAATTAAGAATGTGTATTTAAAGTACCGAGCATAACTAAATGTAGAGAGTATAAGTATGAATCTTTTTTGCTGGTTGCCAGGGGTGCTATCGCATACTTTTAATCCCAGCACTTGGGACAGAGGCAGGGGGAATCTATGAGTTTGAGGCCAGCCTTGTCAACAGAGCTAGTTCCAGGACAGCCAGGGTCATACAGAGAAACTCTGTCTCAAAAAACAACAAAAAAGACTTTCCTTAGATTTAGGAAGGTTTTGAACTGTGAACCTCAGTATTTTAGATGATTATTTTATAGATACTTTCTATAGGTAATATTTATAATGCACTGTGCTTATATTTAGAAGGAAACCAAGCACTCTGTCTTCAGGAGACTACACTGTAGGGAAAGGTAGTTAAGATAATCCTTAGAGACTTCCTTCCTTCCCACAGACTTGTTTTCCCCACTCTTCCTCAGTTTACAGCGTTTTATACTGACTTTGACGGGGTTTCTAGTCTGCTGCAACTCCTCCCTCCCTCCCTCTTTCTCTAAACTCATGGAGATCCTTGTGCCTCTGCCTCCTGAGTGCTGGGATTAAAGGTCTGCACCTGCACCCCTGGCCAAGATTTCTTCAGAGATTTATTTTAGGAGAGGTTATTGAAATTTCTTGGTATCTTCTACTGAAGTTCATGCCCAGAGATTCCCAGAACTTCTCCAGTTTCTCGGCTCTGTGGTATTCTCCTTTCTGCTGCTCGCTTAACTAGACCAAATCACCTTCCCTTAATGGCTGGCTTGACGCTGGAACATAGGGCACATTGATTTTCAGCACTCTTGCTCAGTGTGTCCGGGTCTCCCATGTCTCTGGTTATTTTATAGAGTCCTCTCACTTTGCCCACAAGCGCCTTGGGTGAGAATTTCTTGGTGTGTTGTCCCTGTTAAGCAGCACAGTAAGTTGGTTTCTTGGTTTTATTCTTCCTCACCCAGATGTTCACACTCCTTTATCCTCACCCAGATGTCCACACTCCTTCTTTTATGTTCAGTGGCTTTTTTTTCTTTCCTGTGTGCCAGGTGCTGTGTTAGGTAGGAAGCACAAAGCACTTGTTCATTGAATGTGGAACCTAATTAGTTGATAAGCTTGTTTCTAGATACAGAAAACAGTCAACCATAATTCCAGTTTTCAAGCCTCACTGCCTGGCAGATCAAACACATAAGTAACAAATTATAATAAATTTTGATAGATGGAAGGAAGATGTTATATAGGAAGAACCAGGTACCCTGAAAGCCAAAACCAGTATGGTATCCTGCTGATAGGGTGGGGAGTGTTATAGTATTTGTTGAAAGGGAATGCTAGCTTAGCTTAGCATGCACTAATGACATGCACAAGGTTCTTGGTTCCATCCCCAGTACCATCACTCCCCAGATGAGTTGTCATTGCTGTGGGTGGTGCCTCGAACCTTTAATTCTAGCACTTGGGACACAAGCGAGTGAATCTCTAGTTTGAGGCCAGTCTAGTCTCCATAGTGAGACCAGTCTTAAGAAAAGTGAACATATTAGGGAACTTAAGGGATGACAGTTTTCTCACAGTTATTAGCACAGGAGTATCTCACTAGATTATTCTCTCACTAGATCCATGCCTTTACCTCTGAGCTCCCATCCCGACTTTAGCATAAAAGGAGTTGGATATGCTAGTAGCTTCACCTTCAACCGTCTTGTTTCCGCCATGCTTGTTTCAAACCCATCCATATCCTTGAACAAGTCAGGACTATGTTGTGGCACCAAGCTTGGGACCTGTGCCCAGTGCTACCTTGGGAAACAGTATCCAGCTTTATTAATGCATCTTCAGATAATGTCTACATTCTAAGTGCAATACACCTTGTACCTTAACAATGTAGTTTTTTTGTAATTCTTCATTCTTTTAGTAAGGGTATTTGTTAAAAGAATGTGAGATAGACATAGTAAATGGCAAGTTAAAGATGAAATTGAAAATGTTGAGTAATAGTGAGTATTTTTGTTCGAAGAGATCATAAAATCTTTTTTTAACCAAGTGTAGTAGCATATAACTGTAATGCCTCAGCACTGGGGAAGCTGAAACAGCAGGATGTGTGTTCAAGGCTAAGACATTATCTCTAAAATAAATAAAAGTACAAAAATTTAAGTATTTTTATTTATAGATGTTTTACTTGCGACTGTGTCTTGTGTGTGCATTACTCTCAGAGGCCAGGAGAGGGCATTGGATCCCTTAGAAAATGTAGTTTCAGACCAGTGTTAGCTAGAAATTAAACCTGAGACCTATGTAAGATCACCCAGTATTCTAACCGCTGACCCATATCTCCAGGCCCTGAAACACCCCGCATATTTTCTTTTTTAATTGAAACCCTGTCTTCGAAAAAAGAAATACTTGCTACATAACAGCATTCATTTAAAATGTAACATAAAATATGCCACTCATGAAAAATCAGCCAAACACTGTGCAGGGATTATATATGTAAATTATAACTTGACAAAAATATCTTGGTAAGAATTTGGCTTGAAAATGTTTTATAAATTATCACCACTTGTTAACATTGTACTAGGTTCTGTGTGTGTTTAGGACATATAAAACAAAGATGTATTGACCTAGTCAATTTACAGTCACTTCATTTTATACGTATTAACCTTTTACCATAAGCTATGGGGTGTGTGTGTGAGAGAGAGAGAGAGATTGTATGTGTGGTACACTTGTACAGGTATGTATAGAGACTAAGACTTAGTAATGGGTGACTTCTCCATCATGCTTCCCTTACATCTTTGAGAAAAGATTTCTAACTGAACCTGGCGCTTACCAGTGTGCTAGGCTAGCTGTCCATCTACTTCTCACATTGATGCTGGGAATCTAAGCTTTGGTCCTTGAACAATACTGACTGAGCCATCTTAGTGCATGTTCATTATTTTGTCGTTATTATATCTTTAAGATTGCTTTATAATTAAATGTAACTTTTTGAAAGTAATTATATTTTGATAAATAATAACTCTAGAACGAGTTACAAACAGTTTGAGCTGTCATGTGGATGCTGGGAATTCAACCCGGGTCCTCTGGAAGAGCAGTCAATGTTCTTTACTGCTGAGTCTTCTTTCCAGCCTCTGTAAATGTAATTTTTGATTCTTTAAGACAAAAATTATTCCTCAATTGGAATTGTCTGTAATACTGTTGCTTGTTTATCCTTTTAGGGAAATTAAATACGGCCCTCATATTTCATAGGATTACACATACACTGAACAACTGACTCTAGTCACCCAAAAGAGTAAATTCCAGAACCAAAACTATTAACTAGAAATGTATTTATCGCTGGGTAGTGGTAGTGGTGGGAAGATCTAAGTTTGAGGCTAGCAAGTTCCAGGACAGCCAGGGCTACATAGAGGATCTCTGTCTGGAAAAGCCAGCAAAACAAAAGATACAAAGTGTGGGGCTTGAGAGACCCGGATTCGGATTCCAGTTCCCACATGGTGATTCATAGCCATCCATAACTCCAGTCCCAGGGTATGTATCTAAGGGTGTCTTCTAGCCTTTCCAGTACCAGGCACACGAGGCTGCATGTACATACATGTGAGCAAAACAATTAAGTACAAAATAGTAAGATGGAATTATTTGTAGACTAAGTATAATTTGGGAGAGTGCCTATGCCTAATAACTGTACCTCTTTTCTCTTCCCAATTAACTTTCAACTCCAAGTCATTGGGAGTAACCCTGTGTAAATCAGGAAATTACAGTTGTTAGCAAAGGGAGCTACAGTACAAAATTTGTCTTTAAAGATCACTGCTTGGGCTTAGATCCTACATGATAGTTCAAAAAGGATGGTCCATGAATCACTTGTATTCCAGATACTTACAGAGGTAATTGATGTTAAATCCCCTTAGCAAATCTGTTCTCATCTCTTAGAACATGCAGAATATTTCTAGATCATATTCTGAGTAAATTTTATTTGATCTACCATTAATCAGTTTGGCTAATTTTAGTGTTTCTCTGTTTTTGCTGTTTGCAGAGCCAGAGTCCAGAAGTAGAGCAGTTAGGGAGGGTTGTGGAACTGGACAGTGACATGGTAGACATCACCCAGGAGCCAATTTTGGATTCTGTGTTAGAAGAGAGCGTGCCTGAGGATCAGGAGCCCGTGTCTGCTTCAACACACATTGCATCATCATTGGGGATCAATCCACATGTCTTACAGGTGATGTTCTGGTCCATCTTTACTATGGCAGAAATCCAAACTACTATTGGCTCTCTTGTTCAACATCATATCTTTTCTTTGATTGCTACTGAGTGTTCAGTATCATAGAAAAGCAAATAATCCGTTACAGTCTTCATTTTCGCTTTCAGTAAGGAAGCTTTATATTGAGGATGGAAAGGTAGTTTATGTTTTTACTGCATAAAATTAAAAGATTTTTTTTTCCAGATTTTGTAACTTTAATACCCTGGCTTTAGACAAATTTAACAGTTGCCAGCACTAAGTTCTATTAAATATCACTTCATCTGATTTACAAAGTCATGTTGGGTTTTAAACTTAGAAATTTTAGAAATATGGTAAATACACATTGAATTTCTCTCTTCCTCTAGCTGCAACCTCTTTCTATGAGTTTAGCCTTTGACTTATGTTTGACTTTAAAATTATTTATTTAGAAAATAATAGCAAGCATCGTGTCCCAGGACCTGCTGCAGCACAATGGATACAAAGGCAATTGTGGGATGACTGGGGCCCTCCTGGTGCATGCCTGTAGTGCTACGTTGGTCACAAAATGTTACACTTGTTCTGTGCACAGCCTGTAGAAGAAACAGCTTTTTGCTGTTTTGTTTTGTTTTGGCTCATATAAACTGCGTTTTTCTTTTATGGTCTTTGATTGGTGGGAAATTAAAATAGTCATTCTGTAGATACTGCCTTTTTTAGATCATGAAAGCGTCATTGCTTGTTGATGAAGAAGATATAGATTCCATGGATCAGCGCCTTGGTCACTTGCCCTCCAAAGGAGATACTGTTCAAGAAGTCTGTTCTCCTAGACTTCCCATTTCAGCCTCCCACTCATCAAAACCCCGCCCACTAGGTACAGTATAAATAAAGTGCTGTTGTGTTAAATCCTACTTCTCACATCTTGTACACTGAATGGATTTCTTTAGCATAACCCCTAAAAGCCATCTGAATTAACAATAAGCATGGGAGATTACCTTTAGTTTGAGGCTAACCAGAGTAACACAGCAAGACCCAGGGAGCTGGAGAGATGTCTCAACTTCTCTTGGAGAGAATCCCAATTAAGTTCTCAGAACCCACATGATGGATTACAACCCTCTGTTAAGTTCCAACAGGCGCACACAAGATGCATATGCATACATTTAGGCACTTAAACATACATAGTAAGTAATTTCTTATAAAAAGCGTAAATGCGTTAGTGAGTGGCTTACCATATAAAAGAACTTGGCGTCCATCTGGTGGAAGGAAAGAAAATGAATTCCTGAAATTGTTCTCTGACCTCCATATGCACACCATATCGCCCATGTCGCCTATACGCACACACAGCATGTTCCAAAACAAAACGAAGAAGAGTAAAGACAGTGAGTAGCAAGTTTTCAGACATCATAAGTGCCTCTGAGCTCCCTGAGAATCATGTAGTCACTTTTGAATGGCTATTACATTAAGCTCTAATGTCCTAAACTCTACCGCAATACTCAGAAGATTCCACAAATTGCCATGTTATTTTTATCTAGTCCTTACATTGTCTTGCTGCTTTTTAGGGATAAGTGTTTTTCATTAATAGTGAACTTCAACTTTCTCCTTTTCCCTAAATCTTCAAAAACTCCTGTTGGACAAATCACAGAGTAGGTTTTAAACTTCCTTTTCCTAGTAGGATTACAGATTATAGTTTATGGAGTACTGGGCTGGAGAGATGGCTCAGCAGTTATGAGCATTGACTGCTTTCCCAGAGGACCTGGGATCAGCATCATCTTGTAATTCCAGTTCAGGGTATACAATACCCTCTTCTGGATCCTGCATGCATATTTTGCACACTCATCACACACCCGTACGATTTTTTTTTTCTCAAAAAAAAAAAAGATTATGGAGTATAATATCAGTGAGACTTGAAGCAGTTTTAGTGTCAGAATACTTAGGTAAGGAAGTACCACTGGAAATCTTGTTATGCCTTTAATCCCAGCACTTGAGAGGCTGAAGAAGCAGTGATCTCTATGAGTTCAGGGACAACCAGGGCTGCACAGAGAAACCTGTCTTAAAAATCAAAACACAGCTAAATACAGCCCGGCAAGATGACTCAACAGGTAAATTGTATTTGTCACCAAGCCTAATGACCTAAATTTGATCTCTAGGACCCAAGGTTGAAGGAACAAACTAACTCCTAAAGTTGTCCTTTTACCTCTCCGTGTGTGGTGGGGGGCACACAATATAAAAGCTAGGATTAAGTGATTGAGGAAAATGGTAGCTCACACCAATAATCTCTTGGCCTACTAAGTTCAAAGCCAGCCTGAGATTGTAGCAAAATGTTGTCTTTAAAGCATACTAGTTGTTTGCACTCAGTATAAACTTGACTATTAGAAATACTTAGGACTACATAGTGGGCATGCCTTTAATCTCAGCACTTGGGAGACTAGCAAAGGAGGGTTAGAGTTCAGGAGGAGTCTGCTCCTTAGCAAGACCTCTTTCAGAGAAACAAAAATTGTTTTCATTTTATGTGTATGAGTGTTTTGCCTGCATATGTTTGCACCGCTTGTGTTTTTAGTGCCCAAGATGGTATATTAGCACCCAGAACTGGAATTAAAAATACCTTTGCCTTACTAAAGCATCACTTAGTAACATTTCCTCAGAGCTAGCCCTGAACATTACTGTGTAATAACTTGAGTTTTGATCTGTGTGGAATTTTTTGTTGTTAGTTTGGTGGTGGTGTTGTTTTGGTTTTTTGAGACAGTTTCTCTTGGTAGCTTTACTCGCTCTGTAGCCCAGGTTGGCCTCAAACTCAAGAGATGCAACTGCCTCTGCCTCCAGAGTGCTGGGATTAAAAGCATGCACCAACACCACCTCTTTTTGGTTTTTTTTTTTTATGCATAAGGCTGTGTTTATTTATGCAAGTATATACTATCCTTCAAAGTTTTTACATTTTATTTTATGTGTATGAAGTGTTTTGTCTATGTGTATGTATAAGTAGCACGTGTGTGCAGTGCCTGTAGAGGTGAGAAGAATGCCTGTTGTCCCTGCAGCTGAAATTATGGATGGTTGTGAGCCACCATGTGGGTGCTGGGTACCAAACTGTGGTCCTCCGCAAGAGCAAGGAATGCTTTGAACTGCTGAGCTGCCCTCTCTCTGGCTCCAGTAGTGTCCTTTAGTGTCTCCTTTCTCTCCTAGCTACTTTGCTCCTCCCCCTTCATTTGCTCCTGCTTTCACTAGTCAGTTTTGATCCCTGACAATTTTTCTTTCCTGTCTTCCATATATAAATAATACTAGGTATTTATAACATCTAAGACCCATAAGTAAGAGAAAACACAACATACACATTTCTGGGACTGATCTAATTCAGTATGTATAATTATCTCCAGTTGCATTTGTCATTTTTTAAATAATTTTATTTCACATGGGATTTTCAGTAAGGACATGACCCTTGAGTTTTGCCCAGTCTTGCCACTTGATAGCTTTGTGATTTAAAGAGGTTACTTTTTCTGAGTCCACTTTCCTCACATCTTTTAGTTTGTTTGTACTTGTTGGTTTTCAAGACATCATTTCTCTAGCACCTCTGGCTGTCCTGGAACTTGCTCTGTAGACCAGGCTGGTCTTTTACTCAGAGATCCATCTGCCTGCCGACTGTTACCACCCTGCCAGTTTCTGCTCTTAAAAATATGAGTGATAATGCTTACCGATTAAAGCTACTGAAAAGTTACGTGTACACATTGTTTCTTTTTAATATTGTTATTAACATTATAATCTTTAAGGACTGCTGGTTTTTGTTTTGTTTGTTAGGATGATTATTTTTGGTTTTTCAAGACAGGGTTTCTCTGTGTAACAGCTGTAGTTGTCCCAGAACTCTCTTTGTAGACCAGGCTGGCATTGAACTCACAGAGATCCACCTGCCCCTGCCTCTCAAGTGCAGGCATTAAAGGCATATATCACCACACCCTGCTGTTTTTTCCTTACAAAATCATTAAAATTCTTGCTTTGATTTCATAGCTGTAAATGTAATTAGTGTAGGCTTGAGTGGTAGCTGAGTGGTAGAGAACTCATACTCCTTACGAGGGACTCAAGTTTGATTCCCAGTGTCCATATCAGGCCATTCACAACCATCCCCTAGCCTCGGTTCCAGGGGGCTTAGACACATGGCATCCACAGGCAGCTACAGGTATGTTGACATACATACACATAACTTAACACCTGTTTTTAAAAGGAATTATTGTAAGCTAGACAGTGGTAGCACACTATAATCCCAGTGAGGCAGGGGCAGTTGGCAGGGACAGCTTGGTCTACATAGTGAGCTCCAAGACAGCCAGGGCTATATTGTCTGTCAACAGGTGTGGTGGGGGGGCCAGCCTGGTGACTGTGTCTTGAGAAAGCAGAAACAAAACTAATTATTGTAAAATCTGACTGAATGTTTCCTCCTGTTCCAGTTGGTGGGTTGCTGCACTCCAAATTTGCAAGTGGAGCTTTTCTTTCATCAAGTGCCTCGGTGCAAGAATGCCGCACTCCCAGAACATCATCGCTAGTGAATGTTCCATCCACATCCCCCTGGTCTGTCCCTCTGCCCCTGGCCACTGTGTTCACAGTGCCCAGTCCAGCTCCAGAGGTTCAGCTGAAAACAGTGGGAATACGGAGGCAACCGGGCCTAGTCCCTCTTGAGAAATCCGTTACCTATGGCAAGGGGAAACTCTTGATGGACATGGCCCTGTTCATGGGACGTTCATTTCGGGTTGGTTGGGGCCCCAACTGGATTCTTGCTAACAGTGGAGAAAAACTACATGTCTCCCATGAACTGGAAAATCATCAAATTGCTGATTCCATGGAATATGGATTCCTGCCAAATCCAGTAGCTGTTAAATCGTGAGTTATGTTTCTTGGTGCTTTTTGGAAAACACAACGTTGTAATTGGGAGATGTTCTGTTATCAGGAAACCCAAGATCATCATACTGCTTTTTGATATTTCTGTATAAATTTCTCAACCCAACCATAAGTATTTTGTGTATTTCCTATCTAGTCCTTATAAGTCTTCTTGCATTTATAATACAGAAAGTATTAAGTTTACACAAAATACGTTCAGTTTTATTATGTATTCCTTATGATACATGACAAGTTTGTAAATTTACTGTGGATTAAATGAATATATTGACTTATTTTTGAAGTTGACCTTTGAAAAATCATGTTTCTAGATCCTCATAGAAAAATCCATTCTAAATATAATAATTGACTGTAGATTGTGTTATAATATCTTGTGTTACTATTAAAATGCATCAAGGTCAGACTGACTTCCTGCTCACCTGAATTCCGAGCCTTTCTTCACTTGGAGGCACAGAGCCCTAATCCCAGCACTCAGAGACATGCACAAGTGGTCACAAGTTGGAGGCCAGCCTAAGCTATATAGCAAGAGTGTAAGAACCTGTCATAGGAACTCCAGAGCCTAGATATAGCCCAGTGGAATTGTGGAACAGCACTTTGCTAGTATGCCTGGCTTCAAGCTTCAAGCTTCAATTTAAACGGAAACAAAAAAATACATAATTTAGACTCTGGTCATATGTGATAGTATGCACCTAAAGTCTAATCACTTGGAGAATCAAAAATTTATAGTATTTCTTGGCTACGTAACAAGTTTGAGGAGACCTGTCTCAGAAAAATTTAATATCTATAAGCTTTAGCTTCCTAACTTTTGACACCTAAGCATTTGTAAACTGTATGTAGGCATTGTCCATAACAGCTTTGGCCTGTGAGTTTTGTGGTGTCATCATAATAAGCGATGAGACAAGTATTTACTGACTCCTGTCCTCACATGTGCCGTGAACTGTGCGGTCGCATTAGTCTGTTTATTCATATTTGGATCATTCATGCATGGTTTTATAAACGTCAGTATTGGTCACTGAGTTTATACATATTTATATGTATGTTTCTAAACTTATAAACAGTTCTTAATAATTCAGTTCATCTCTAGTATTATTAAAGATTTAAGAATCTGAGCCTGGAAAGGTGGCTAAGTGGCCAAGAATTTTTCCTACTCTTGAGTGGACCCAAATTTGATTCTCAGTACCCACACCAGATAGCTCTCACTGTAGCAGTCAAGGCAGGGTGGGTGATTGATACCTACTCCTAGCCTCTACTAACATCATCTGCCTCTGACCACAGCAGATAGATCTTGAAAAGTCATTTCTAAAAATAGAATTAAGCTCTGAGGGCTGTGAATGAAGCTCCATTGGTAGATTTTCCATAGTATGCACAAGGCCCGGGGTTCTATTCCCAACATAGGATAAACCCAGTATGGTAGCCCATGCCTGCATTCCTATAATCCTGTCACTTTGGGAAGTCAGGCAAGAAGTTGGGAGACTCAGTGGAATTCTTGCTTACATGCTTTAAGACCAGCCTGACCTACATGAAATCCTGTCCCAAAAGACAATTACGGTGAAACGCCTTTTATTGTGCTGAGAGTCAACAAAGGTTGGTTGTAGAGAAATTTCAGCTGTTTATTTTCTGACTGATCTGTTGTTTCTTCTAGTCTATCTGAATCCCCATTCAAAGTTCATTTGGAAAAACTTGGTTTGAGACAAAGGAAGCTGGATGAAGATCTGCAGTTATACCAGACGCCTCTGGAGCTCAAATTAAGACATAGCACTGTCCATGTAGATGAGCTGTGTCCTCTCATTGTCCCCAATCCTGGGGTTTCGGTCATTCATGACTATGCAGACTGGGTTAAGGCATCATCCAAAGACTTAGAGGAAGTACAGAGTGAGTACACCTTGTCCTGCTAATGCCTGGTGTCCCAGGAGCTAGGTTAACTGTAGCATGTGTTTGTAGGACAAGTGACATCCTGCGCTTATACATTTCTGTAGCTCACCCGGGATATGAAGAAAGAAATTGAGTTACTGTATGTAATCATTCTTATGCTGTGTAATATACAAATACTTCCCCAGTGAAGTGTAACTAGTCAAATCTCTTGGGTTTTTAATTATATTCAATCTATTTGAAATCAAGATATTTAACTGTTTTACAAATCATCCTCATGCGGGCCCCTCTCCCCTCTAAAATTTTACCAACTTAAAAGCTTTTACTTAGATTTAAAAAATAATAGTAGTGGCATGAAAGTGAGTAAAAGGAAATCCTTTACCCAGCAAATGACAGCTGTTTAGTCACAGTGCTTGAAGTCACATAGGAAGCTTAGGTTTACAATTATGGTGTGTCAGGAGATGTCTATCACTATTGGCATGTGCTGTGCATCTGAACATACTCTGGTTGTATTCATCCTCTCTTATCCCTATAACTTAATCTTATTCCTTTTGCCCCTATTAGTCTCTCTTTACTCTGTGTGTGTGTGTGTGTGTGTGTGTGTGTGTGTGTGTGTGTGTGTGTTTGCTTTTTGAGACAAGGCTGCTCTGTAGCCCTGGTTATTCTGGAATTCGGTGTGTAGGCCAGGCTGTCCTCTCCCTCACACATCTCCCCCTCCCACCACTGCCTCCAGTGCTGGGGTTTAAAAGTACGTGCCACTAAGCATGGCTTTTCTTTGTTTTTTTAACTTCATTTTAAATTTCACTTGCAAAAGAGAACATGGGATACCGATTTTGTTTGGAGTGCCCTAGTTCAAATCCTCTGTATTGCTCAAAAACCTCCACCACGCTCTTCTGTCTGTTGCCTCTGTGATAGAGGTCAAGACTGCTCCCTAACTTGGTTGTTGGAATCATGCTGCAGTCACAGTGGGTGTTGAGGCGGTTTCAGGCTTTCATTCTTTGTGGTAAGAAGCTAGATGACTAAATCACACTGTAGTTACATTTTAATGTTTTAAGAACTTCCATACTGGTCGCCATAGTGACTGACTTTTGTAACAACAACAAATTAAAGTTCCTTTTCTCTAGACACTGACAACTAGTGTTTGTCATTTTTTTCATGGTTTGATTTCCCAACTGGGGTGAAATGGAATCTCAAAGGAGTTTTGATTTGCATTTCCCTGGTGCCTAAGATTTATACTTTTATTTGAAAAGCGTTGATTCATTTGCTTAACAATTTATTGATTTGTTTGGTTTTTTTTTTTAACCTTTTTTAAGTTATCTTTTACTTAAGATACTAATCTCCTGTTAGACAAACAGCTGGCAAAGATTTCCTGCTTCATAATCTATCTTTTGACTGTAGGTTCTTTTGCCATGAAAAGCTGTTTGCTTTAGTACATTTTAGCACTTGTTAGGTCTTCTGCAGGAAGTTACTGCCTAGTCCTGTGTCTTAGTGCTAGCAAGGGTTTTCCTGGTATAGTATAAAGGGCCAGATCTTAGATAAAGGGCCATTTGAGTTGATCAGATTCACAGTGGGGAGTAGGGATCTATCTTCAGTGTCCTACACTTCAATATTCATTTTGCTATCACCTCTTGTTAAGCAGCTATCTTTTATCTGGTGTTTTGATACCTTTATTAGGACACTTAGACAGGCCCAACGTTACAGTGTGGGGGTGGGAGGGTTGTGTGTGTGTGTGTCTGCGCAGGCATTTACTTGTACTTGTGTATATAAGTGCCACTCAAATGGTGGAGATCAGCTTGCAGGCCAGCATCCTCAGTGGTGGCTGTATTTCCAGCAGATATCTCTGGGTCTCTAAGAATGCAGAAAGCATTCCACTCCTGTTGTGGGGAAAGTGAGCTGCTGATGGTGGATGATTCCCAGCACCTCCATGGAGGCTCACAACCATTTATATTTCCAGTTCCAAGGGAGCTAATGCACAGGCACACATACATACAAAACACCCATACATAAAAAATAATTTTTTAAAAGCGTTTTGTAGTAGAATTTCAAATTGGAGGATCTTTCCTTGATTATAAAAGTTAGTGACCATAATTAGGCTAGAGGAGTTTAAGACAGTGTCAGGTTATGCTTGCTATGTAAGTGTCACATGTGAGCAAATATACCCTATGTCTGTGCTTACAAATTGAGATGAACGGGTGGAGTTTTGAGCTCATGGATGAGTGCATGTGGTAGGAGCTCTCAGGAGGGATTGCCAGACTTTCATAGCATCCGTTTTGTCTTTCAGTTGTGAAGGACTGGAACCTGACATGGACATTATGTGAAGCCCTATGGGGTCACCTGAAGGAGCTTGACAGCCAGCTGGATGAGCCCACTGAATACATTCAGGTTCTGGAACGAAGAAGAGCTTTTTCCCGCTGGCTTTCCCATACTGCTGCACCCCAGATTGAAGAGGAAGTTTCCTTAACCCGCAGAGACAGTCCCATAGAGGCTGTCTTCAGCTACCTCACAGGCAGTAGGATTAGTGAGGCCTGCTCTCTGGCCCAGCAGTCAGGTAGGGAAAAGATTCTCTGTGACTCTACTTACTCCTGCACACTGTCCCTGCATCTTCATTGTGATGTGCTTTTTAGCTGTATCCCAGGAAGATTATTGGTTCCTCTCGAGACCATATCTTGTTCTCCTAAACAACTGTGGAACTTAAATAATGCTTATTTAATTAAAATATTGTTGATTTTGCTGTACGCATTTGTAGTAAAATCAGAAACTTCAAATAAGTAGAAAGCAATAGGACAAAATCACCCAGATTCTAAGACTTAGTCATCATGTGTGTGATAAATACTTAGATGATTATCTTTGTAATGCATAAAATATACAAAAATACACGTACGTCGATCAACGTATACATGAAAACAGTTCACACTTGGTGTCCTCATTAGTATAGTAGTGGCTGTCCTTGCCTACCAAAGGTAATTTCCTGGTGTATATATATTCTGTTCTTTTCATATAAAATATAAGTTGTTGTAATCAAGTATTTCTTAGCAGTCTTTTAATATGATATTGGCATGGTCTCCAGCCCCACCCGGATCTGAGCTTACAGATGTGCACAGGACACTGCTCTTGTTAAACAGATACTAGAATCTCAGCAAACACCCCTTCCTGACCAGGCTTGAACTCAGAGAGATCCACGTGTCTCTGCCTGGGATTAAAGTGCTGGGATTAAAGGCATGCACCACTACTGTCCAGCTATGGCAAACCCTCATAACTGCTGAGCCATCCTCAAGCCTCCTTTATTGACATTCTTAAACTTTCTTTTTTCTTTTATATCCCTCTCTCTTAGAAAAAATAATCTGAACATCTTATACATAGGTCTTTTATAACAGCTAATTATTTTATCCAAGTATGTATTAGTTTAATTCCTAAGTTGAAATACTTTTAAGATTTGTACTTTTCGCCTATCAGACATTCAACAATTGCTTTATAACCATTTTAACAGAAATCTTGATTAAAATGACATAATTTGGCATAATCTATGTATGTATGATTATATTCTTGATAAGACTTTGTTTATTGGAACCTGCTTTATTCAAAGCCAACTAATTATAGCTGTCAGCTATATTTGTTTGGTGAGCTTGGCAGATTAGGAATAGAACACACAAAAAGATGAAGTAGCCGACATTTAAAAATAGTTGGTGGTACACGCCTTTAATCCTAGTACTTGAGGGGCAGAGGCTAGGGAAATCTCTGAGTTTAAGGCCAGTCAGGGATACACAGAAGCTATCTCAAAAGTCAGGTAGGTGGGTAGACAGACAATAAGTAGACAGATAATAAATAAAACTACACAGACAATGCTATCAACCAACATTGCCTGGCTGATTCTGTTAGAAATCTGAACTTGGCTGTATCTGTTGAGTTGAACATGGTATTTATGTATATTAACCAACAGATACATTTTTCTTTGTCACCTAGAATATCTGTAGTTCCTGGCCACATGGACTTCAGTGCTTACTTACTACATGAATCTCAGGTTGATTGATATTGTCAGAGCTAACTAGGTCTAACAGCTCATGTTCTTGCGATCCTGGTGCAGTATAATTTGTGAAATGGCAGGACATGGGGCTGGGACTGGTTCTGCTCTTAAGAATACCAGTTTCTCTTCCAGCGCCCACATGACACTTGACAATCCACGTGTTTTTCTGTGTCATTGTGTAGTACACTCTAGTTGAACTTATCTTTAATTATGTCATCTAATTGTCATGGCAAAGTATTGAATCATGTGATACCTCCTTTTTTATCATTTTGGTTTTTTGCTTGTTTTTCCAGACAGGGTTTCTTTGTGTGGCCCCGGCTGACCTTAACTCAGAGATCCACTTGCCTCTGCCTCCCCAGTGCTAGGACAAAAGGCACGTGCTGCCACACCTAGCTAACTTTTCTTCATTTTATAGATATTTGGTGCCCTGCAAAGGGGTCACAGAAGTAGTAGAAAATCTGTTGTTATCACTACATATTGTATACCGTTTTAGGTGAAAGTACTTTGAAGATACACTGCTCAAGCAGAAAGTATTTTACTGTATTTTACCATCTGTATTTTAACACTGATGTTAGTTAAGTCTTTGCTCCCGAGGCCTGAAAGAAGTACAATGGTAATAGCCTATGTCTCATCAGGTTGCTTATTCCTTAGTCCTCACCAGAAAATTTGTTTCTCTTATAGGTGATCATCGCCTTGCTCTTCTTTTGTCTCAGCTGGTGGGTAGCCAGTCAGTAAGAGAACTGCTCACCATGCAGTTAGCCGATTGGTATCAGCTCCAGGCTGACTGCTTCATCCAGGATGAGAGATTGCGCATATTTGCCCTGTTAGCTGGAAAACCGGTAAGGTCATATTAATTTTTCTTATAAATTGTACACTGTCAATGTAGCTGCCAGTTTGGTCTTATTTCTAGGTAGAAGTGTTTTCAAATTTAATATCAAGGCAGCCAGACAGGATAGCTTACACCTTTAGTCCTAGCACTTGGGAAACAGAGGAAGGTGATTCTCTTTGAGATCTAGACCAAGTTCAAGGCAAACCTGGTCTAGAGAAGCCCAGGATAGTAGTGCTATAGAAAAAGACCCTGTCTAGAAGCACCAAGTGAGGCCGAGCAGTGGTGGCTCACCGTGCGCCTACACACACAAGGCCTGGCAACCTCAGTTCTCAGTCCGTGGAAACCGTGTGAGAGGAGAGAGAACTGATTGTCACAGGCGCTGACCATGCCATGCATATGCCCACATACAATAATAAATACAAAAGAATTTAATGTTGATCTGCTGTGTCTTATAGTATAATAATGTTTACATAGTGTCTTCTGAGATATTTACATCTATATTGATATATAGGTTTATATTTGCATGTGTTTATATACAAGCAAAGTCAATTGTGGCGAATGATTATGTCTGTCTCATGAGTTATGGCAAGACAATGGGAGGGGAGATTCCATCTTCAAACTATGCTGGTACTCCTTAAATACCAGCACTTAGGATGCAGAGGCAGGAGGATCTTTTTTAGTTCAAGGCCAGCCTGATCTACATAGTGAGGCCCTGTCTTAAACACAGAACAAAACAAACAAACAAAAAATTGCTTGTAGTTAGGCAGCAGTAACCAGGGAAACATAACGTTGTTTCCTGCAGGTGTGGCAGCTCTCAGAACAGAAGCAAATCAATGTATGCTCCCAGCTGGATTGGAAGCGTGCACTTGCTGTCCATCTTTGGTATTTGCTTCCACCAACAGCCTCCATTTCCAGGGCTCTCAGCATGTATGAGGAAGCATTTCAGGTATGTGTGTTCAAAAGAGCCAGTAAGAACTCTGATGAGTGTTTTTGACTTTCCAGAGAAGTCCTGTAGACTGGACATAGTGGGCACACCTTTAATCCTAGCACTTGGGAAGAAGAGTTGTTTAGCTGTCTAAGGCTACATGGTGAGACCCTGACTCAAAAAAAGAAAAAAAAAAGAAAAAAGAAGTCATACAGAGAAAAAGCCACAAATCACATTTTATAATACAATACTCACTACTGACAACCCTCTTTGAAAATACTATAAAATTGAAGCAGACCCAATAAATTTCAAAACTTTATCCTTCACCTTACCTATCTCTTCAACTTCCTATTTGCTTTTATTCAATTTAGTTTGTTTTTTGTTTTGTTTTTAACTGGATGGGGGGTGGGGTTTCTGCCTCATAAATCAAAAGGTTTTCATTCCTAAGACCTTACCCTTTGGGAATCGCTTAAGCATGACCTCAAGTTTAGCTTGGCCCTTATTAACAATTAAGCAGAAATTCCTTGATATCATTTTTCATATTCTTTGTCATTGTTGAGTCAAAAGGCTGTTTATTAATCCAGGCATTGGTGGTGCTCACCTTTAATCCCAGCAGTTGGGAGGCTATAGATCTCTCCGTTCAAGGCCAGCCTGGTCTACAGAGTAAGTTCCAGACAGCCAAGGCCACACAGAGAAACCTTGTCTCAAAAAACAAACAAAAAAGATAAAAGCACCACTGCACCCAGCTAAGTTTATTTGTTTTATTGTTTTATTTTACTTCATTTATACTTTTTCATGAGTTACTTGTTTTTAAGACAAGGTTTCATATAGCCCCGTCTGACTTTGAACCTAAGATCTTCCTAATGTGCCACAATGCCTTGAATCCTTTCTTTCTTACTCACATTTCATATTTGTTTTTCATAAAATGTATCTACGCAAAGAGAGCACTTAACTGTCATAGCTAGGTATAATCCCTGTCCCTGTAATCTCAGCACTCCAGGCTGAGGCAGTAAGATTGCCAAGAAGTTGAGGTCAGCCTGGGATATAGAATAGGGAGAAGGGCATGAATACACACACACTTATTCAGAATTGTGACTGATTGTAGGCAGGTGTGCCCAGCACACCTTTACTTCCAGTACTCAGGAGGGAGAGGCAAGCAGATTTGAGTTTCAGAACACTTGGGCTACATAGAGCAGACTAGTGAGTTGTAACCCCTTTGGGGTATCAAATGACCTTTCAGAGGAGTGGCCTAAGACCATCAAAAAAACAACATGTTTATATTATGATTCATAACAGTAACAAAATTATAGTTACAAAGTAGCGACAAAAAATAATTTTATGGCTGGGGGTCACCACAACATGAAGAGCTATAATTAAAGGGTCGAAGCATAAGGTAGGTTGAGAACCACTGACAGAAAAAGACCTTGTCTCAAAAAAAGGAGAAAAAAAAAAAAAATGACAAGTGCACAAGTGTGGAAATCTAGTGACCTGTTTGAAGTCTTGACTAGATTGAAACAAGTGTATCAAAAAACTGTAAAACTCCTTGATTCTTTTAAGCTTTACAGCATCCTTAATACAGGTGTCTGAATAATTGAGACATGATGATACTAATTGATAAAACTAGTAACTTTTCTGTTGTACTGCTCTGTCAAATTCTTCCTTTTCAGAATACTTCTGAGGGTGATAAATATGCCTGCTCCCCTCTTCCTTCATACCTGGAGGGTTTGGGCTGCGTGGTGGAGGAAGAAAAAGACACACGGAGGCCACTTCAGGATGTTTGCTTCCATCTTCTAAAGCTCTACAGTGACAGGTAATCGAGATGCAGGTCAGGTGTAAACAAGATGCAGCTGCATAGACAGAAAAGCTGCCAACACAACTCAGACATTTCCCTCACCTACTGGAACTCCCCAGTGCCATTAGGATCAATCCTCAGTCCTAAACAGTGACTGGGGTGGTTTTTGATGTTTGTGAAGTCATTCTGTACTCTTTTGTGCCAGGCTTCTTATCACTGAGCATGATGGTAAGGTGCAGAGATTTGGGAGAATATTTATTTTGACTGTAGATTTTTGCATAGTTTCATGTTGATTTCCTGGTGAGTAGTTATCTTGGTTTGGCTGTGAGGGATAAAGTGACTTTATCACAAAAGTAGCTGTAATGAGCCAAGTTTTTGGCACATGTTACTGGAAAGCCTGCAGTTCATTGGAGTCCATAAGTTTAAGGAAACCGTGCAACATAGCAATGCCCACCTAAGAAAAAGGGATTGTTTTATGCTCACTTGTGATGTTTCTCTCACAACAGTGAACATTACGAGCAGTAGGAGGAAATGACCTTCATCAAGACCAGTAACTTTGAGTGATATCAGTTAATAGAACAGTCTGAAAGGTTCTAAGGTTTTAGCATGGTTAAAAAAAAGTAGCAGATACTGTAGTAAAGATAGGGACACAGTAGAATACTGGGACCAAACCTATCTTCTGGGACACAGGGCAGGTGATCCAAGAGTCCTAACTGAATTCTTTCTTCTCCTCAGACATTACGATCTCAATCAGCTGTTAGAGCCTCGAAGTATAACTGCAGATCCTTTGGACTACCGCTTAAGTTGGCACCTTTGGGAAGTGCTGCGGGCTCTTAACTATACCCACCTTTCTGAACAATGTGAGGGTGTGCTACAGGCCAGTTATGCTGGCCAACTGGAAAGTGAAGGGCTCTGGGAATGGGCCATCTTCGTTTTCCTGCATATTGAGAATTCAAGGTGAGTGAGACCTTTTGAACCCAGTGAGTATATATAGCACCTTAAGTTAGTACCTAAAGATCCAGTCTTCTCAGGGTTCTGTTCAGCATGTTATTGCTTAGAGCATCTGTTAGATATAGCCTTGTGATAAATCTCAAGATCCAAGGCCTAGGAGATGGCTCAGCTGTTAAGAGCACATGCACCTTTCCCATAGTTCTCTGTACCTGTGTTGGGCAGCTCACACTGCCTGTAGTAACTCTCTAGCTCTGGGGTATGGAACACCTCTGACGACCCAGGGTGCCTACATTCGTATGAACCTACATACTAATACACATGTACACATACAATTAAGAACAATTAAAAATAAATATTTTTAGAAAAGTCATAATTAAATGACTTTGTGGTTTGTTTTGCTTTTTTAAGTTTGAAGTGGTCTTCTAAAGATAAATGTTGCCCATTTGAGTGACTGTCCAAGAGACCGCTCTTAACCTTTTCCGTGACCAGGACAATATTCTGGCTTCTTTTTTCCCTGTAGCATGCGTGAGAAGGCTGTCCGAGAGCTGCTTACCCGGCACTGCCAGCTGTCAGAGACCCCTGAGTCCTGGGCTAAGGAGACTTTCCTTACACAGAAGCTCTGTGTCCCTGCTGAATGGATTCATGAGGCCAAAGCAGTTCGAGCACATATGGAATCCAATAAGCACTTGGAGGCCCTGTATTTATTCAAGGCTGGCCACTGGAACCGCTGCCACAGACTTGTCATTCAGCACCTAGCTTCTGGTGAGTGCGAAGGCCTACGTAACTGGTGAGCCCTGGAGATGGCTGAGGCTGAGAAGATAGATGTACAGTTCCGGACAGGGCCTGCTTAGATTGATGTCCTGCCAAAACACTACAGAGCAGGGTTGGTCTGGGTGAGGGGCTATGGAAGCAGAGAAAGATGGCGCTGCTGTAGTTACCATCTGCCACAGATGTCCTTCGGAGCACTAAGCTCTTTGCCTGTGTGTGAGAGTATTACCCAGCAACACCAGAGACAGCTGCTCCGAGGCCTTGTATGCCCTTATCGGCCTCCACAACATCTGCTTAGAATTTTTTTTTAAGATTTATTTACTTACTTGTTGCATTGGGGTTTTGCCTGCGTTTGGGTCTGTGTGAGGATACCTGATTCCCCTGGAATTAGAGTTATAAGCAGTTGTGAGTTGCCATGTGAGTGCTGGGAATTGAACCGGGATCCTGTGGAAGAGCAGCCAATGCTCTTAGCCTCTAAGCCATCTCTCCAGCCATCTCCGTAGAAGTTTTGAGAAACGGCATTCCTTTTCCTGCTTACCTGCCTTAGATTTATGCCTGGTCCTCTGTACAGTTGATGTTTTGTTTCTTTAGATGCTATTATTAATGAGAACTATGACTACCTGAAAGGGTTCTTAGAAGATCTGGCACCTCCAGAGCTCAGCAGCCTAATTCAGGACTGGGAAACATCTGGGCTTGTTTACCTGGATTACATTCGAGTAATTGAAATGCTTCACCGTATTCAACAGGTACCTAAATTTCTTAAACCACTGTCCAGTTTTTTTTTTTTTTCCATAGGCACTTAAAAACCAGATTTCAAAAAGCCATACTATAACAGGTTGTGCTGGCTCATGGCTTTATCCCAGCACTTGGGAGGCAGAGGCACATAGATCTCTGTGAGTTCCAGAATAGCCAGGCTATGTAGAGTCCTTTCTCAAAAAACAAATAAACAAGCAAAAAACAAAAGCCATACTGTACAGTACAAAAGGAAATACGGTGGCCTACGTACAGTCCCAACATTTAGAAATAGAGGCCAAAAGGTCAGAAGTAGGAGGCCAGTCTGTGCAACTTTATAACAAAAAAAGTAAAGTCATTGATAAATATGCTGTTGAAGGTAGGACTTTGGGTTTTGTTTGTTTGTTTTAGCTAGTTTTACCCTCTAACATAGGCCAGCCAGGAACTCACTGTGTAGCCCAGGATAACCCTTTTGGAATATTTTAGTATACTTGTTTCAGAAAGAGGAGAGTGTGCATTTGGTGCACACCCTAGCACAGATGTAGAAGTGGGAAGCAAGCTGGGATCACAAGGCTTGGCAGCAAACACCTCTCGGGCCGGCTCGCTTCTTTCTCCCCTGAAGAGTGAGGCCTGCACTCTCCCTTGCTATTAAAACTTGTGGGAGGTTTTGTACCTGCCAGATCATGCTGTAGTTTATTCACATCTTTTACATTCTTGAAAGTATTTTTTTTGGGGGGGGGGGTTCCTTTTCTGTTGTGAGATTACATACCATTGAGTATAGAGGTTCAGAGCTCAAGCTTCTCGGGTCAAAATATTAGGTTCAATTTAAGTTTCCCACATCCACTAATTAAGTTAATTAGCCTTTGCGTCTTGTCTCCCTGGGAGAGTTGCAGAAATGGAAGTTAACGTGGACAGTGCCATAGCCTATCAAGGATACCCATTAGGGTTTTCATAAAATAGGCACAGGGCTTTAGCATAGTCCCTTACACACCACTTCCTGTTTTGATCCACTTGTAATTCCTCCTCGTACTGGGTCAGGCGCATACTTCATGAGTCACTGGAGAAACTTTCCTAGGTAAAATGAGTATTTATTTATGTAATTTGGTAATTAAGAACCCAAAATATGCTGAGTACTGTAGATTTGAGAGCTATGGAGGTAAAGTATGGTTTTCCCTTACTAAAAATACTGAGCCAGAAATCACCGTAAAGGAAAAGATTTCCATGAATTGTTGACAGTATGCCAGACAAAAAGGGAGAACCTGATCTAATCTGAGGGAGTCAGAGCTAGGGTGTAGTTCAGTATCCACATTCATAACATTACTTTTTAACATTTTTATATACATTGGTGTTTTACCTGCATGTTGGTCTGTGTGGCGGTGTCAGTTCCCCTAGAGCTGGAGTTACAGGCAGTTGTGAGCCACCATATGGGTGATGAAAATTGAACCCAGCTTCTCTTAACCTCTGAGCCATCTCTCCAGTCCCTACATTTATAACTTAAGACAGTCTTCACTTAAGAATTTTTCCCAATTTTGGGCTCAGCAGTTAAAGAGTACCTGCAGAGGTTGGGGTCCTAGTTCCCACATGGTGGCTCACAACCATTATTAACTCCATCCAGCCCAGGAGCGCTCGTGTCCTCATCTACCCTCAAACATACAGGCACAACAACCTTCCCAGTCTGTCTTGCTCTTTTCTTCTTGGCCCATGTGTTACATATAAACGCTCTTCGCCTCACAGGGCAGGGCTGGAAGGTCGTAGCTTACATGTGGCCTCCCCAAGGACACTTCTCCTGACACCCCTACTCTGAAAGACACATCTAGTTTTTTTATACCCGAAGCTTATGATTCTTCAAAGCTAATTACTATTTGATATTTTCTTGTCTGTAAGTTGATGAAAGCAACCGCTTTCATCTGCTGTTTAAAGTTATAATGGGTTCTGGCAGAGGGTAACAGTATGTATATAGACATAAATTGGTAAATTTTGGGAGGATTCTTCAAAGTGAGTTGCAGAGCTGGCAAGATAGCTCATCAGATAAAAGTGCTTGGATCCAAGCTTGACAGCCTAAGTCCAGTTCCCAGAATGGACATGGTGAAAGGGGAGAGTGGACACCCACAGGTTGGCCTTTGACCTTTGTATACTCCATGGCAGACGTTCACAAGCACTGAATAAGTAGTAACTTTAATGAAAAAGGCATCTTGGAGAGCATCTTGAGTAAACCTGAGGAAGGGGGGATAAGATGTTGCTACAAAGTATTCAGGATATAAGTAGTGGATAAAAGTAAATTGGCTTTGTTTTTTAAAAATGTCTCTGAGCCAGGTGCATTGGCAAGGCTGAAACAAGAAGATAGTGGAAAGTTTGGGATCAGCCTGGGATGCACAGTGAGTTCCAGGCCAGCTGGGACTACATGTCAGGAGCCTATCTCAAAAACCAAATGATTATAAAATTGTCACAAATTGGATGTAAAGGGTGACACTAATGGTAGTGAGGCTAAGCTAAGCTGTTTGAGGTGAGAGGTAATGGTAGTCCAAGCCATGGCACAAAACTGAGAAGATTGGTATATTGGGCTCGCATTGACTATCGTTGAGACCATAAGGGTGTGTAGATTGAGGGGGTCCTGCACTGCTTTAGGAATGGCTATGAACTTAGGAGATGTAAATTAAATGTTGATTTGAATACCCCCTCTCACTACATCTCTAAACCAGATTTACCCTAAAGTTTTTTGGTACTGCGTTAAAGTAATGTGTGGTTTGTGACTCAGGATCTCAAGGCTTGTCCAGCCCGAGGCTAAGTATGCCTTCTCTTGTTTTCAGCAACTAGATGATGTGGTTGCATGGGCACTGCCACCAGCTTCTTGGTTTTTCTCTTCCCTCCTGTCAATTGTCGTTGGGATTTTGTGTAATCTGTGGGTGGGACTGAGGTAGAAGGGCCTTTGTCTTACTGGTCTGTTTCCCTGCAGGTGGATTGCTCAGGTTATGAACTAGAGCATTTACACACCAAAGTGACTTCGCTATGCAACCGGATAGAACAGATTCCATGTTACAATGCCAAGGATCGTCTGGCTCAGTCAGGTAAGTCTGCAGGCTCTACTCACTTGTGGCTTACATCTGTCTTTATGATTAGGACACTTTACACCAGTGCCATGTTGCTGGCACTCACTGATTTTTCTCTCTAGATATGGCCAAACGTGTAGCCAACTTGCTGCGGGTAGTACTGAGCCTGCAGCATGCTCCTGATGCCACCTCCAACTCAACACCAGACCCTCAACGAGTCCCCTTGCGTCTGTTGGCTCCACACATCGGCAGGCTCCCAATGCCTGAGGACTATGCCTTGGAGGAACTTCGTGGCCTCACCCAGTCCTACCTACGAGAACTAACTGTGGGGAGCCAGTGAGCCAGCTCTTGCCATCACTCATGCTTAGTCATACTCACTACACAGCCCTGAGCCTTGTTCAAATTGACACTTTTGCCAATCTCTGGGTTGATGTGGAATCCTCCTTTTCTTTCTGCTGCCCTAAGCAGCATCCTCTAACTGTTCAGGGCTTTTCCTAATAAATATAGCATATAAGGGCTTTTGGAACCAAAAAAAAAAAAAAAAAAAAGACAGGTCTCCATTTACCAACTTCAAGACCACTTAATTTCTTTTTCTTTTGAAAAATGGTCAATAAAACCTCTTTGGCAGAACCTCCCAAAAAACCCAGGAAATTATTTTCCACACCCGGAGTTCTGAGTCCTGTGACATATACACCCCATGCCAAGGTCTAGCCTGCACACTGCAGTTCTTCTGTATCGTTGCTGTTTGGAAGAACTGAGACAAGTGAATGACGAGACTGGCTGTCCGGTGTTTGGGCGTCAAATGAGGCTTGGACCTTGTTCTTTGGATAGAAGGACTATCTGCCATGGAAACAGAGATCGTCAAGGCTCTTGTTCATGCCCTGTATATCTTGTGGACACAATACCTGCCTGCTATCATGTGCGGTGGGCCCAAACCACAGAGAATGTAACACTGGGAAGCCCCTGAATTGCTCTGGCCCTTGGTTTATCAGTCATCTTCCCGGGTTTGCCAGAGGAGTTTGGATGGAGAACATGAAAGGTGCTCCTCTCAGCCCTCCCATCTACACGAGACCGTTTCCCACCTTTCACCCACCCTCCCAGAAGGTAAAACTCACTAAGACCTGGCCTGGCTGGGCCCTAGGGCAAGGAGAGGCCTTGAGCACATTGCTGCTGGCTATGGGGAGTCCCAGGCTCTGGCCTGAGACAGCTGATATTTGGGACTGTCACAGACAATACGGCTACCCCTGGGTCTTTATGCATGAAGATTATGTAAAGGTTTTTATTAAAAATATATATATATATGATCTAGATTATTTTCCTCTTTCTGAAGCTACTTTCTTAAAAAAATAATAAAATGAAATGTTTATAGTATTCTTGTTACTGACTTTCTCTTTGTGTTTTGGAGGACTCTATCTAAATGTAAGCATAAAGCAAAAATGGGGCAAAGGAGGTTCAACACTAGCCACACAACCTGACAACTCAAATTGAGAATCCACATAAGACGTTAGATGTGTTAGCTTCTATAATCCCAGCACTTTTTAAAGAGTGTGTGTGGTGTGTGTGCGCGCCTGGCAGCACTTTTTAAACATTCTTTGAGAACTTTTTACATGTATACAATGTATTTTGATCATCTAGCCTAGAGAAGGCAGCAGAGCTGCAGGTATTAGAGACCCTTCCTCAGGAGGAAGGCAATAGCCAACTCCCCAAAGTGGTCCTGACCTCAGGCACACCAGGACATTCCCAAATAAACATTTTGAACAGTTAGTACTGAACTGAGATTCAGAGGAGCCCAAACACTTTTTCCCCCTTGCAGTGGTTGGAATTGAACCCAGGACCTTTGCGTGCTAGGTGAGATCTCTACATTGAGCAAAACCTTTTATAAGGGCAGATTTAGGGACGAAGAAGTTAGTGACTAGTAAATCCAAATTTATGCACATATTCTGAGTTAGTTCTACTGAATATACCTTCTATCCAAAGCTCTCTGCTCTGTTCTGGAGATTGTTTTAAACCATGCGTCACTCCTTTCCCAGGGCAGTAATGATTCTTGAACTGGCTGCTTTGGGCTGTTTTGAGGATTAAATGAGAACTCAAGCCTGCTCATGTCTTGTTGAACTTAGGTGTGAGCAAATTCCACGTAGGTTTAAACCAAAGACTTGTGCAACATCATAGAATTGGAGAGTCAAAGAATAGTGGGTCTGCCTTGTCTGAGTCTTCAGCTTAGACCCCTGAGACCAGGGATTAGTCTACTGGCAATCCCCTCTCTCCACAACTGACTCAGAACAGTGGAGCTTCTTGACAGAATTCTTGTTTGGAACATTAATGATTATTGGTATGAAAAGTACTTGCTTTTAGCACAAGTACTATTTTTATTAGTAAAAAAACAAAACAAAACAAAAAACTGGGTTGCAGTTCAGTTGGAGTCCCTTGCCTAGCATGCGTGAGGCAGCACTGCAGAAACAACATGGTGGTATATGCTTGTATCCCAGCTCCTGAGAGGTAGGGGTAGAAAATTCCAGAGCTCAAGGTCATTCTTGACTACATTGGGACTTCACTGCCAGCATATAAACTGGTAAACTCATACTTGTACTCCAGATAATTGGGAGGTGGATGCAGAAGTTCAGTGTCATCTTCTGATACATAGGATTCTGAAGTGTACGCCTTCTTTTTTCTCTGCATATTCTTCATTCCAACTCAGCCTCAGATTCCTGACCCTAACCAGCTTCTCATCTGCCCACTGTATCAGGCATTGAAAAGACTAGATATCCGGTGCCTGGAATGACCACGGGTACTGAGAAAATGGTGTATGCTGCATCTGGCTCCACAGGACCACCTGGAGTGGTCTTTAGATCACTCCAATGAGAAGGTCAGAATTTATCTGGAGCAAAACACCTGAGTCCAAGGTGTTTAGTCCCTCACTGGGAGAAAAGCTGTTCTAAAGGAAGCCTGCAGAATTCAAGCAACAAATGTAGTTGAGCTGGGACACACAGTTCTCACCCATAGGCCCTGGTCCCATATACCATTAAAGCCTAAAAATTTTGCACCTTCAAGTCCTAGTGTCTCCAAACTTCCCAACCCCCAGGATGAGGCTTCATGCTGGTTTGCAGAATTTGAATAATTTAGGGCCTGGTACACTGGTGTCCATTTCAGCTGCTCTGTTCCCATGGGCACTGCAGACCTGCAATTAAGCTAATAAAACAGTCAACAGAAGAAAGGTGGCTCTGTGCCTCAGACCCCTTACTGCTGATAGAGTCTTGGCCCTCTTCTGCTGAAAGCAGCAGATGTGCTCAAAGTTCAGGTACAGGGGATGGGGGGGCCGATGGGGGGGGGCTGTAAAAGTAGAACAGAGTGGAAAGAATGAGTGAGAGGCAGAGACCAAGGCCGTTACAGAGGAAAGGGCAAATTTGAGATGGGGGAGAGGGTGTGTGCACTGGCCAGAGGGGCTGGGAGCAGCAGATAGGGAGAAATGGCAGGTGCTAGGGGCCAGGTATAGAACTGAGGGCAAGTAAATAGGAGGCTGGAAGGAAGACCTCAGCCTTCCCAGGTACTGAACACATCCCCGCCAGCTGCACCTGTTGTCCTGCATCTGTCCTGAAAACTTGGCATTCTCTGGCTGTGGTAGGACCATGGGGACCAAGAACCACCACTTTGGCCTGGGAGTTCTCCTGCTCTTTCTCCCTGCAGGTATGAACCAGCCTCTTCTGATACCGCTGCTATTCCTGTTAACCCCCTAAACCTCCATGGCCTCCACCTTTCTCCCCGGTGCCTGCTGAGAACAAGCTGTCTGGGGGATGGGGGGGGAGGGGTGCTGAAGAAAAAGAAAGACTTACCTGAAGAGATGGGGTGATGGTGGTGGGCAAGAACCATGCAAAAAGTCCACAAACACCTATAACCAGTACCATAGGGACCTGAGTCAGGAGGATCATTGAAAAATGGCAAGTTACAAGTTCAGTGAGAGACTGTCTAAAGAGAATATAGTAAAAAAAAAAAAAAAAAAGCCAGGCTTCCAATGTCCACTGGCTTCTATGCACATCTGAGCACATGAGCAATACACACAAACACCACACCACCACCACTAAAAGTATGTGAGAACATGAAACTAGGTGATGAGGCTTTAGCTGAGAGGGGGATGCGTATGCAAGCAGAGGTCCCTGAACTATACTCAAAGGTGGACAATCTTCCTCATTCATCCTCCAGAGTGCCTGGGAGCTGAGGGTAGACTGGCTCACAAGCTGTTTCGTGACCTGTTTGCCAACTATACAAGTGCCCTGAGACCTGTGGCAGACACAGACCAGACTCTAAATGTGACCCTGGAGGTGACATTGTCTCAGATCATCGATATGGTATGGTGTGGTAGTGTATAGCTGTGGGGTGCAGATCAAGGGAAGAAGGGCCATCTCCTACTTATCCTTTTCCTATGTGTTAATAATGATAATAGTCATTCATTTCTGTGTGCCCATTGGTGGCCCAAGACTTTACACATTGAAATTTATTGACCACCCTCTTCCCCAAACAGGAATTATCTGAGGGATTAGCTGATGGAATAAAGATTTAAGAACCTACCAAAAACACACAAGTTCAAGCCTAGCTGGGAATCAGGCTGTTGGAACAAGCTGGGTTTGTGGGTAATAATGACCAGAGAGCTCTCGAGCATCTGTGAAGAAGGCGATGTGAGTATATATGCATGTCCATTGCTTGCCCCTGCTAGGATGAACGGAACCAGGTGTTGACCTTGTACCTGTGGATCCGGCAAGAGTGGACAGATGCCTACCTACACTGGGACCCCAAAGCCTATGGTGACTTGGATGCAATCCGCATTCCCAGCAGTCTAGTGTGGCGACCAGACATCGTACTCTATAACAAGTATTGCCTGTCTGCCCCCCTTCTCTTTAGAGTTGCCCATCTGCCCTTGACATGCATTGAGCCCCCTCCCGACACAATGGAGTTGCTAAAATGTCTTGGGAACTTGCCCCTAGAGTCCCCTCTATGGAGCTCTTCCTCATTCTATGGCACTTTCAATGGTCTCAGGCCAACTCAACCCGCTGTGTGGCCCAAGCCAGTGGTAGCTCTCAGAGACAACTGTCTTGGGTCCAAGTGCTTCTTTGTGGCAATTCCACCGTTCCAGGCTCAGGGGCCACTGAAGATCTCACCAGCCTAAGGCCTAGTCTTTCCTTTAGCCATATTTAGGTTCTTTGCATCTCTCAACATTGTGCATCATTCTGGGTTCCTCTAATGAGTTTTACAAATGACTCCCTAAGTCAGTGTGAGGCTCTGTCCCACCTCTGGGTTTTGCAGAGGCTTTTTATACTCTGCTCCCGGCTCTTCTAAGCCCTTAGGCACTGTTTCCTCCAGACCTTCAAATATTGAAGTGAATCTAATCTAATGAGCTTAATGAGGCTCACTCCACCATGCCATCCTGGCCACGAAAGCCCAACTAGTGACAATAGATTCGTCTTGTTCCTGGGCCTCGGCGAATTCTGTCTTGCCTGTCTATCCACAGGGCAGACACACAGCCACCAGCCTCGGCTAGCACCAATGTGGTTGTGCGGCACGACGGCGCAGTGCGCTGGGATGCACCGGCCATCACACGCAGCTCGTGCCGTGTGGACGTGTCTGCTTTCCCGTTCGACGCACAGCGCTGTGGCCTGACCTTCGGCTCCTGGACTCATGGCGGGCACCAGCTGGACGTGCGACCCCGGGGCGCCTCTGCCAGTCTGGCTGACTTCGTGGAGAACGTTGAGTGGCGCGTGCTGGGCATGCCGGCGCGCAGGCGCGTGCTCACCTACGGCTGCTGCTCTGAGCCCTACCCGGATGTGACCTTCACGCTGCTGCTGCGCCGCCGGGCTGCAGCCTACGTGTGCAACCTGCTGCTGCCCTGTGTGTTCATCTCCCTTCTGGCGCCACTGGCCTTCCACCTGCCCGCTGACTCTGGGGAAAAGGTGTCTCTGGGCGTCACGGTGCTCTTGGCTCTCACTGTCTTTCAGCTGATTCTGGCCGAGAGCATGCCGCCTGCAGAGAGCGTGCCGCTCATAGGTGAGCCTGGGAACGTGGGGGAATGGACACTGGGTCAACCGGATAGGAAAGGGATTAAAGAGACCTGTCTGAGAGAACAACCCTCACCGTGAGGGACGTGAATGAGCCTTGAAGGAGGAAGATCTGGTTCCCAGTGTCATAATAAGCAAACTGTAGTGAATGATAGCTGTGGACCTGGCATTCTCCTGTGCACTTGACATTTGTTCGCTCACAGGACCATCCCTCTGAACCCATGAATGTCCGATAGGTTATTCCAGGTGTACAAAAACGATCAGCATCTGTTCAGTTTACAACCATAATTTCCCAGCAGGGAAAATAATTAGGGAGCAGATATCTTCAGAGCCTTAATAGGAATGAGAAGAGGGGAGACCGTAACTGTTTCCTACATCCTTTCTCTCACTGGGTTTGAGGGCCTGGTGCTGGCTGGCCTTCTTTCTTTTTATGATGAGGCAGCTGGGAAGCTCAACAGTCTTTATTTTTTGTTTGTCCTCACAATGCTCTCTGTCCCACAGGGAAGTACTACATGGCCACCATGACCATGGTGACGTTCTCCACAGCACTCACCATCCTCATCATGAATCTGCATTACTGTGGCCCTAGTGTACACCCAGTGCCTACCTGGGCTAGGGTCCTCCTGCTGGGACACCTAGCCAGAGGTCTGTGTGTTCGGGAAAGAGGGGAGCCCTGTGGTCAGTCAAAGCCACTAGAGTCAGCCCCCAGCCTCCAACCTCCGGCTGGTGTCCCAGAGAGCCCTTGTCATGAACCACGGTGTCTATGTCATCAGGAAGCCCTTCTGCATCATGTGGCTTCCATTGCTAGCACCTTCCGCAGCCACCGGGCTGCCCAACGCTGCCTTGAAGACTGGAAGCGCCTGGCTCGAGTGATGGATCGCTTTTTCCTAGGCATCTTCTTCTGCATGGCTCTGGTCATGAGCCTCCTGGTACTGGTACAAGCCCTGTGAAGGCCAGGAACTAGATCTTAGGGAGCTGGGGTCACCTCTACACCACCAGGAAGGAATGACAAGACCCAGGTGGTTGTTGGTACTCAGATAGACTAGCCAGTCTCCCCCCTAAACTATGAGTAAGAGTCAGGAACACCTTGTCTGACCTTACAATCCACATTCTCTACATGCCCTAACTGAGGGAGATCCAAAGCCTGCTTCTCCCCTAATTCCAATATGATTCAGGTCAAAGTACAAACTTAGAGAATAAGATCCAATGTCAGCTGAGTACACTCCTATAATCCCAGCACATGGAGGCTGAGACAGGAGGATTGCCTTAAGTTCAAGGATAGTCTGAACTCCAGAAAATTTTGTCCAAAAAATATCCTTCTTTGTCTACACTTGGAATTATAGCTGTTAGCTGGAAGAATCCAGGTTATTTTTATTTTGTTGAGACAGAAAGTTCCTGTTGGCCTTAAACTCGCATAGACCCACCTGCCTCTGCCTAAAGGCAGGTGCTACCACTCCCAGCTAGAGTGTAGGTTACAAATTAAAGGGACAAGGCTACACATTGCTTGTCATTCTTAGCAGTTGCTGTTACAGATACTCATGCTTAGCTCTGCTAAGGCTCTTGGGGGAAGGAAATTCACTGCCTAGTTTGTTTCCAGAACATAAAGCAATGCAGATTTTTGCCCCAAAGCATTAATCCATAATAAATGAGTGTGTGTCCAGCACCTCCTCCGTGTCTTGTCTTCTTGGGGCCACATCCAGAAGTTGGGGATCCAGGTTTGTCTTCATCTTTATAGAGAAGAATCTCAAGATTCACAAATCAATTAAAAAATTATATATTTTAAAAAATTACATTTAGTGTGTGCGTGTGTGTGTGCATGTGCGTGTGTGTGTGTGTGTGCATGCATGCGTGCGTGCGTGCGTGCGTGCGTGCGTGCGTGCGTGCGTGCGTGCGTGCGTGCGTGTGTGTGTGTGTGTGTGTGTGTGTGCTTGTGCACCAGGGTACATTTGTGGAGGTCAAAGAACAATGTGGGTAGTTGGTTCTCTCCCTCTCCCATGTGGGACTCAGGGATCAAAGTCAACTCATCAGGTTTAGGGATAAGTGCCCTCACTGCTGAGCCATTGTAGACACAGAAATTACCTTTCTGATGACAACAACAGAGGAAAAAAAAAATTGGCATTTTGAGAGAGGACCCAAAACTTTGTCATTTCTCCTGCCGTCCATCCTTACAGTTAGACCAGCTACCCTGTTCTCACACACTGACACTTAGAGAGTCTGAAAGTGGTCCAGGGGGAATAGTTCAGGGATCACCACTCACAGGATTGGTTGCTTGCTTTCTGTCACACAGCTTCTGGCACTTTCTTGGTGCCTTCTTTCCAGTGCTTACCCATAATAAGTTCACGGTCTGACCTGGGAAATACTCAGGGACCAAGAGAAATAGAGAGGCAGGTACTCTAACCTCGCTAGGGGGCAGAAGGGCCGACAAGGACTTCCCAGGTAGATAAGGGAGGCATTTAAGCGACCCCTGCATGTCCCTGGCAAGCGCTCTCCCCCATCATCACCCACCCACAATTGAGTTAGAGTCTTCTGGCTCCAGGAGGGTCTCTGCCTGTCAGTCTCACTCCTACAGCCCTGAGTGAGGTTCAGTTTCCAAATTCTTTTCTGTGTAAGGTTATTGCCACAGAAGGTTCCAGAGTTCCCTGCGGACAGACTGATTCCCCAGGATCCTGCTATAGTTAAAGGGTATAGGTGACCAACATTCTTCAAGCAGGGCTGGGCAATATCTGGTAGATCACAGGAAGCCTGGATTCTCTGTAAGGGCCCTCAGCACAAGGAACCAGAGCAGCAGATGGAAAGAACAGGAGGTAGAGATGGAACCTGGAGCTCAGGGAGGAAAAAAGAGATTTAGGAGCAGTGTAAGAACATGAAGACAAAAGGCAGAGAGACTGGCAGAACGAGCTGGAAAAATTAACACCATGTGGTGGTAGCAGCAGCAGCAGCAGCAGTGAAGGCCTTTAATCCTAGCACTTGGGGGGCAGAGGCACAAGTGGATCTCTGTGAGTTCTAGGATATCCTGGTTTGCAGAGCAAGTTTCAGGACAGGCTCCAAAGCTACACAGAGAAACCCTGTCTCAAAACACAAACAAGCAAACAAACAAAAACAAAAAACCGTAAAAAGGAGGGGGTATTGAAAGCCACAGTCACACATCCAGAGACCAATCAGCTCTAACCCCTGCCACCTGCTTACACAAAGGAGACACTACACTGCTCTTTGAATAAGCCTGTAAAGCAGAGATCTGAGAGCTCTAGTGATGTTGAGCCTGGTTCCTCCATCCATGCCCTGGTCAGAGGAGTGATGTGTGAGAATGTGGAGGAAAAACTTCTAACCTTTTGCAGTGTCTCAAATTAGGTACCATCTGAATGTAGAGGCCCAAGGAAGATACAGTGGTCTGCTTGCTAGGCACCCTAGCACTCAGGAGGCTAAAGCAAGAGAATGGCCCATTTGAGGCCACCCTGAACTGCACATGAGTTCTAGGATAACCTGGGCTACAAAGCAAACTGTCCTGTCTCAAAAACAAAAGGTCTGGTTTGAAGTTGGAGACCCAGTTTCTGGTCTCTCTGCCACCTTGGCCAAGTCACTGTGTCTTTCTGATCTCATTTTACTACATAAGGACAGCATTCAGGTTTTATTGGTAGACTGCTGTGTGGCAGAGGGTAAGGACTGTCATGGTGATCAGTTCACAGTTCAACTCTGCAGCCAAGATATAGACATGATTCATTAGTAGCTATGTGGCAAAGGACTGCTTACTACTTTCTGATATCTGTAAAAGTGGCTGACGCTGGACAAGGTGGTGCCTGCCTTTAATACCAGCACTTGGGAGGCAGAGGCAAGCAAATCTCTATGAGTTCCAAGCCAGCCTGGTCTACAGAGTGAGTTCCATACCAACCAGGACAGCACAGAGAAACACACTCTGTAAAATAGATAATAATAAACTGTACCAATGCCACCGAACTGTACTGAGGATTCATGGTGTGGAGCCTGGAGCTTCTGGTACTGTTATGTCAGGGAAAGTGGAAGGAACAGAGGCTGAATATCTTTCCTGCCCATTAGTTACAGATCCTAGAAGAAGGAGCATTGAGGATGGAGTAGTAAGTGTAGCTGGGATGGGGAGCAACTCTTTGGAAGTAGCCTCTTCCCACCTAAATAAGTGGTTGTCCAGGTAAAGGTGTTGGCATAGCAGGTGCACAAGAGAAGATTCACAGCGGAAAGAGATACAGCTGCCTTTTGACCCTATTTGCTTATTACAAACTAGGAAACTGAGGCACAAGAAAAGAATAGGTAAGTCACAGCTCAGACAGTACAGTCACACCACACCCAAGACATGGCTTTGACCTTGGAAAGAAGGTCTGAAGGGGCTCTGAGGACATAACATGGACACTGAGTTCTGCAACTAAAGAAAAACGTCCCAACTGTGGTCTCCTGGGAGCAGCCTGTAACAGGGCCTGACAGCAGCCTTCTGCGAGGCCCAGACGCTGCTGCAGAGCCACCTGCACAGACACACCCTCTACAAGGGTTAGTGACTCCCTTCTTAGGCAAAGAGGTGCATTTATAGGAATAAGAGGAAAGTCTAGTGAGGTTCCAGCCCCGGGACAACCTGCTCAAACAAATAACTTCATCTCTTACCTGAGCTATCCAGCCAGCAGGGCCCAGATCTACACTTCTTTTCTGAAAGAAAGAATGTAGAATCGATGCTTCAGTAGCTCTCTAACTAGAAAGGACCCTCAGAGCTCTGATGATCCAATCCTGATTCTCTGTAATGTTGTTTCCTTAGGGAGGACCTTCCTAGATCGCATTCAGTTGACCTGAGCCCCGAGGACAGAAGGGAGGCAGCCCTGGAAGCCAGGATCTTTCTGGCCCACTTCTGCTCTCTGGCCTGCAGCTGCCTCCTCACACACTCCCAGCTCACTTTCTTATGCCCTGTCACAGACAGGGAGGCGCTGTTTGTATTCTTGGCCTCTTTCCTCATGGCTCGTGATGCTGTTCAGAGTAGGAACTGAGCCACACTGGACCTCCTCCCATTCCAGCCATGGTCGCTGTCTAAGTCAGCTGTCTGCCTCTTAACTACGAAAGTTAGGTCTCACTTAGCTAGGAGCAGTAGCCTACAACCCGCCAGGGTTAAGAACTTTGTTGTTCCCCCTCTGGCTTGACAAATGGACCAAGGGCATGGAGGAAGAGCAGCTGACATGCTTCTAAGCACAGGTTGGCACAGGTAAACTGGAGCTTAGAGGCACAACATTCAGCTGCTGCCCCACTCCCCACCCCTGCCCAGCATAGGCCACTGCATAAAATTCCCATTCTAGGTGCTAAACTTGCAGCTCTCAAAAACTGAGATTCGGTGTTATACTCAATTATATTTCTTAAACTTAATTTTATTTATTATTAGTGTGTGAGAGATGGGAGTGGGGCGCTTTGCAGGGTATGTGGAGGTTAGAAACAACCCTGGGGAGTCCATTCTCTCCTTCAATCTTTTCGTGGGTTCTGGGGGCTGAACTGAAGAAGTCAGGCTTGGCTGGCCAAACTTACCTGCTGGGCTGTCTACATGTTCCCCTTTTACTTAGAAATGCCAACAAATGCCTTGGTGCCAATACTATGGCTAGAAATTAATTCCTTTCCAGCTTCCAGCCTGATCCAAGTGTGCCAGTTCTTTCAAAGGCCCTGGCCATCTCTCCTCCATACTGTCCTGAATGTGTCTTTCTCCCTCTAACCCTCCCAACTCCCATTGCCCTATTGCCTGGGAATCAGGCATTGCTTCAGCCTGCTGAGCACTGGTGTCATAGGTGTGAGCCACCATGTGCTTAAGCTTTTTATCATTTAGTATCCCTTGGCTGGGGTGGGGATTGGGGTTTGGAGTTGCCAAAGCTCCTGGCAGATACGGAAGCCCATCTTTTGGTAGGACTGATCTGCTCTGGCCTCACCTTTGATGTATTCACAGTTGTACGTGCTGCGTTTGCCTAGGGCACGGAGATAGATGCGCACAGGACCCTGGGCAGGCCGACTGCTATTTATCACCTGGAAAGTCTCAAAAGGGGGGATCAGCACCTCCTCCTCTCCGGGGAAAAAAGAGTAACCCCTGATGGGGGCCCCGAGGCACGTCCAGATACCAAAGAAGGTGTCCTCGCCAAATTGCTGGGCGGCAACATTCTTGAGGGACGCAGAAGCAAAGCCCCCCAGCCTAACGGTGACACCGGGTCTCTCTGGTCGGAACCGCAGGCCATGCACTCCTCTGTACACCTGCCAGCATCCGCGAGATCGCTGCCTCCCGAGCAGCTGCAGAGCCTCGGTGAGCAGGAAGTGGAGGGTCTTGAAGGAAAAGTGATGGAGGTAGTGCGCCCGGGATCGGCCCGCCTCGCGCACTGCAGAGTTGAACTCTTTGTGCAGGGGGCTGTTGGCAGTGTAGGCCAGGAGCGCCACCCCGTGCTCATCCCGGAAGCCTGGGGGTGGTGGTGGCAAGGGGGTTGAGCCTAGGCCCCAAGCTGACCCCCAGGCCTTGCGCTCTTGCCACTGGGTGTTGGCCAGAGCCCAACCATCCGCGTACACTTTGTTGGCCTGGAATTCTGAGTGGTTGAGATCTGGCAGAGCCGCTGTCATGTCTGCTGCACAGCCAGCATACTGGTCATCAAAGGACGCAGGGGCCATGTCCAGGGGTGTCTCTTGAGAAAAGATATCTAGTTGTGTGATGGAGTGACTTTGAACCTGAAGGTGGAGGAGCATCCAGGACTGAGAGAGTGGTCCCAAGGAAAATGGGAGCCCAGTCACCCTGTCTTCCCTTGCTCTGAGAAAGGGTCTGTCTACTGAGAAAGGCAAGAAAAAAAAACCTAAATACAGCCGGAAAGGAAGGGGATTGAGAGTCACCAGCTGCAAGTTCCCCACGACTAGATTTTCAGTAGCCCCCTAGGAGAGGCAAATGAGTTCCCAGGGAACATTGCACATTCTTCCCTCTGCTCCCCTTCCCAGGATTTAGAGAAGCCCCCAGCTCCAGGTCTTACTAGACTGCTGCTGGTGTAGGATGACCATACCTGAAGTCCATCCCTGAGGCCCACAGACACCAGTAGGAGAGACATCATGGCTGTAATCTTCATGTTGGAGGTGACCCTGGGCAGTATGCTGTCTCCTTTGCCTCATCTGGAAAATTGGGATGTTAATCTCTACCGCTTAGTAAACATTACCTGACACCTTGTGTCTTTTAGGAAGGGATGAAGGAGTCACACAGCTTCTGGCTCCCCCAAGGGTGCTCACACTGACTCATGGTGGCTCTAAGAAGGATGTCCTCGAGTCAGAACAGAAACAGCCATCTCTAAATGCTGCAGCTGCGTTGCATGCTATTCCCTTTTCTGTCTGTTTTAAACAGGGTTTCATATACCTATGCTGACCTGGAACTGGCTACTGATGACCAAAGATGACCTTTAATCTTTGATTCTCCTGCTTCTGCCTCCTAAATGCAGGCAGAATGGATATGGAGTACCTGCTTATTTTTCTACAGTGTAAGACATGCATTTTATTACGAAGTCGAACACAGTGATGCTGTTTGGAAGAAGGTGAGTGGATGAATGATAAAGTTTCTTTCTCCCTTCTTCTCACTCATTCCAGCCTTTCGCACTCCTGCCCGTGGGAAGGAGAGGCCAGTGATAGTGTGTCTTTTAGTGCCTTTCTCAGAAAATATTTGAAAAGTATAATTGTCACCCCCAGAGCCTTATATATGCTAAACAAACTCTCCCATTGAGCCTCTGAATGATATATTAAATACATGTACACAACACACACACACACACACACACACACACAATGTTCTATAATCAATGTCTTGGATTTGTTTTCCTTTTTTTATGTTTTAGATTTATTTATTATGTACACACACCAGAAGAGGGAACCAGATTGAATTTCGGATGGCTGGGAGCCACCATTTAGTTGCTGGGAATTGAACTCAGGACCTCTGGAAGAGCAGCCAGTGCTCTTAACCTCTGAGCCATCCCTTCAGCCTCTGTTGTCCTTTTTTTTTTTTTTTTTTTTCCCAAAGAAAAAATGCTTACGTATAAGATCCCTATAAATATAGCCCTTTGAGGAACAAATCCACCAGGTGCTTCCTTCCAAGTAAGCACCCTTATCTCCCTTGGTCATTACAATGGCCCTATGGTGTCTCATGGGATAGTTCAATCATTGAATGGTCACATTAACTCTTTTTTCATAATGTTTGGTTTGCTTTGGGGCAGGATCTGACCCTGTAGTCCAGGCCTACCTTAAACTCAGGCTGGCTCCTGTCAGTCACTTCCAAGTGATCTGCGACCTTCAGCTTCCTGAGTGCTGGGCTTACAGGTGTGGAACGTTTCCTTATATTAATAGGCCCTGACAGACTGTGACTCAAAAAGGAGCCAGTTTGTGCTCTCATCACTAACAGGACATGTCTTTCTCAATGCTTTCTTTTGTCTTTTGAGACAGGGGCTCCTATAACCTAGCTTGCCTCAAACTTTCTGAGTCACTAGGATGGCCTCGAACTTCTGACCCTCTTGCCTCCACTTTCTGAGGCCTGAGATTGCAGGAGTGCCCCGTGCCTGACTACCGATTGCTTTTTAATTTTAAGTGGTGTGGAGATGTATGGATTCTTGTGTTGCCATCTCCACTCTCAAAGTTTCTTTTCGTACTTTATTGTCTGCTGCCAGCGCCTGGCACAGACCATCAGGGGACAAACAGATGTGCTTCAGAGCAAGTGTGGACATCGTGGTGCCGCCTGTAAGGGCAGCACTTAGATGCCAAGGCAGGAAGGTGGTAGGCACCCCAGGACTCCGTGAGGCCCTATCTCAAAAACAAAAATAAAACCCTCGGAAGAGTAACTTGCATCACTGATGTTGAAGTCAGGCAGAGATGAGAGCCCAGGGAGTCTGGGTTGGAGAAACCAAGAGAAGCTAGGAAATGAGCCTAGGCTTAGAAAGAGCCAGGCTTTGGGGATTTATGGGGCTTTTTGCTCTCAGCCCTTAGGCTTAGTCAGAACCTTGGAACCCTGTGATATTACCCTTTAGGCTTAATCCAGCTTGGGATGACTCCTGTGATCCAGCAGAAGACACTCATGTGGTACCTATCCCCATTAGCTTCCAGGCTGTCAGGATGGTCGCATGATAATCCATTCATCCAATCATTCACCACACAAGACTGTGCTGCCAGCTCATGTTAAGTCCTAGTTACCTTCTGGATTCTCCTTCCCTTCTCTGTCCAGGCTCACGTCCCTACTCTGCTTAGTTCTGTCTGTCTCCTCCTTACAAGATCTCCCTGTCTCCTGTCAGCCTTGCTATTACATTCACCATGGAGCGGGGAGAACGCAGCCCTGTTTACTACCTTTTGTAGTGGGATTCAGGTGTCAGCTGATAAGGTCAAAAGACACTTATCCAGGGTCCCGGGCCCCTGAAGGGGGCGTGGAAACCCCATTGAAAAGAGGCTTCTGGAACCGGAGACGCTCTCTTCCTGGTTCCTGACTGTTGGAGAGACAGAATCAGAATCCATCCCCTGTCCATCACTCGTCCACCATTCCAGACTCCAGTCCCTGTTCAGGTGCTACTATAAACTGTTACCTGTACTGTGAGTGTTGGTTTATATTTTAATAACTATCTATCCGGTATTGGTGCCTTCTAAGTACACTCCACCTACAACCTTTACCTGCTTAAAAAAAAAAAAAAAAAAAAAAAAAAAAACTTCTGTGGGGGAATGGGGAGGGAGCATAGTGGTTAAAAGAACAGACTGCTCTTACAGAGGACATGAGTTCAATTCCCAGTACCCACAGTGGGGAGGCTCATGGGTAGACTGCCTGGAACTCTGGCTATAGGAGGATCTGATGCTTCTGACCTTGGTGGGTACCTGCTGTCAGGTGCACATACCCACATACAGACACACAAATATATACATCACTAAAAATAAAATATTAAAATCTCCTGTGCCAAAACTGACTGGAAGAAATATTTCAAAATACTGGGGGAAATGCAGAAATGAGAATCATGAGAGAAAAGATTATAGTATATGCTTTTGTACTGTTTTTAGAGGGCAGGTTTTCTCTGTGTATTCCTGGCTGTCTTGGAACTCACTCTGTAGACCAGGGTGGCCAGAAGATCCATCTGCTTCTGCTACACTTGCCCAGCCATTAAAAAAAAAAAAAAAGGAACAGGCTTACCATCATGTACAGGCCCTGTGTTTGATTTCCAATATCTCCTATAAATTAAGCATGATAGCACAGACCTAGTTCTCAGGAAGTAGAGAGGGAGAGTCAGGAACTCAAGGTTACATAGGGACTTCTGGGTCAGATTGGAATATAAAAGACCCTGACTCAAAACAAATCAGAAATGTGAAGTAAAACATACCTCTACGCTGTCATGACAGCCCAACCTTATTCTGGTTTTTGATCTGCTCAGTGGCCTTGCCCGTGGGAACTTTCTAGTCCCTTCTTTGCTTCCACAGTACAGAAGCCAAAAAGGAACTAAGCTTCAGGGAGGTGCTACTGTTTCCCCTGCCCTCAGTGGTCCTCTGGCCATCACTCTTTCAGGCTCAGCTCAAGGCTCCCAGAATCCTCTGGGCACCACATTATTTTGCGTGGCTCTCTCCTGAGCATATTCCTCCAACCCCTGGCCTGTGTAGAAACCAGAAATAGCCCATTCCGTATCCCCAGGGCTCAGCCCAAGACTAGGCAAAGTCACCAGACTGCTGAGAGTTTTCTTAATGAGGGAAAAGCTACCTAAACATCACAGCTTCACATGGACCTGCTGAAGCCAGGTGGGTAACTGGGCTGGAAAGGAAAGACTGGTATCTGTCTTCCCTTTTGGGCCAGGTTCTGTCATCTTGAATGCAGATGTGTTGATCACCTTTTTGGACAGTACTTCTGCCCTCTGCTCTCAGAGATTACACAGCAGCTTCACTGTAGCTAGGTCCCACAACTTCAGCTACCCAGCGAGCCCTCCATGTCCTTCAGGCAAGAGGATGACCCCAGTCAGTCATCCTGAAAAATCGGTGGAAGCCTGCCTCTTCCCTTTTAAGGACAGCAGCACCCTATCTGTCAATGTTGGCTCCCTTCCACTGGAAAACTGAAGTCTCACTAAAGCTTGCCTGTGTCCACCACACACCCTCATTTCTATAGTTGGCTCTGTCTTATTTCTACTCTTTCTGTGACGAAAGACCCCCAAGGCTCTGGTAAACAAGGCCAAGCGGCTTTCTGAGCACTTTAATGAGACAAAACACCTCAGAGTAAATAATTGCTGTCCTTGGATCACAGCAGAGATTGTTCTGGGACACTGGGAATTTCCTCTCCCCCACCTCTTTTTGAGACAAGATCTTGTTAGGAGCCCAGACTGGCCTCTAACTTAGTCTTTGGCATGAGAGAGCTGAATCCAACTTGGAAATCCCTTTTTCAAGGGGCCTTGATGCTGATGCTGCATGCCCCGCCATCCTGTGACTCACAACCCTCAGTTTCCCTCACTCACCAGATCCTCCTGGGACTATGACCCCAAGTCTCTTCTCAAAAGCCCCAAACCTTCCTATGTGTCCTCAACCATTCCATCCAAGGGTTCCTAAAACTTTACCAATACCCTAAGTTTTATATCAAAAAGTTTCTTCCCTGTTCCCTACGCAGGGAGGGGAGGTGCCCCTTACCTAGCCTTCTCCATGGTGAGCAAAGCAGGGCTGGTCTCCTGTGACAGAGAGGCAGGAAGGTAGCTTTCTCCTTTATATGTAGGCTCCCTACCCCTCCTGCTTCCCCACACAGCTGCTCAGAAATGTGACACTCCCCCATCTATTTGAAGCTGTCTCAAGGCTCAGGAACACTAGCCTCTGCCCAATGTGACCTGGGCCAACATTCTTTCTGTGACAATTAGGGCGCTGAACAGAAGGAACTTGCTCTGGGGTGCTGGGGAGATAGGAGCAGCCTCCTCATCATATAGTATTCTGGTAAGCCAAAAAGCCAGCCCCCCTCAAGGCAACTTTCATTTATTATTATATTATTAATTATTGTTTTCTTTCACAATGTCTAGCCTATCGTAGGAAATTTTATTTGGAATATATTAATATAAGATTGATATTTATTAGAAAACAAATTAACACTCACAATAACAGGTTATAGCTTAGGAAGATATTTGAGCGATTGGATGGTCTAAGTGATGGATGCTGATCTGATCTCTAAGAAGGCAGGAACAAACAGGGCTCTCTAGATCCCAGAAGCCCCTCTTTACTGGCCACACCACTTTTAAGAGCCCAAAACCCTAGATAAGTGTCTTCCAACCTTATCAGTTGACTCCTGAATCCCACCACACTAGCCTAGACTCAAACTTGAAGCAATCCTTTTACTTCTGCCTCCCTCCTGAGTACTGAGATTATAGGCATGTACCACCATCTCAAACTTTGTTCTGTTCTAAAGAGCCTTGGGTTTCAGCTGGATCTCTGACCCACTATGTGACCTGGGAGCACTTTCTGCCTCTCTCAGGATCCTTGGCCCATAATCAGATTTAACTCCACTTTTTGGGACCCTGAAAGAGCTCCAAGTGAAGCCAGAGGCTGTCCCCACACAGTACTTGCTGTTTGTTCCTGCAAGCACCAGTATTTGAATCCCTCCAGAGAGAGGGAGGTTGGGTAGATGACCAGAGATTACTGCTCTTCTGCTTCCTGACCCAGCCTTCCCATCGCATGGACACAGTCTGTTTTCCTCTTTAGCCACCAGGAAGGAATGGAGAACCGAGGCTTTGAGGTGAAGGAAACTTTATTTGGCTGACAGTCTGAGGTGGTGAAGGGGTGGTGATTGTGTAAACTCATGAGTTGGATCAGGGAGGCCTTTGGCAGGTTTCACATGTCATGCCCCTGTAGGTGGCATCTCTAAGTCCTGATGTTCAGAACATCCACCCTCCAACTTCCCATAAACTGGCCCCTTCTCCCATTACCTCCAACTGGCGGCTGAAACTCAGAACTGGGTTATTTATAGTCAAGTCCAACAGGGGGGGATGAGAGAGGGCTGTGTTTACAAACATGGGGTCACATGAACCAAAGAGGTCCAGAGGCAGCTAGCGCTCCTGACTACCCTTCCCTACAGACCAGGGTAGGAAGACAGAGGGTTAAGAGTAGGGAAGGAAGGACCCCCTTCCCCCCAACCCCTCTTGACGCTGGTGCACGTGACCCAACTTGTGTGTGTCATATGCAAATTGTACACAAATAAGACAGGTCTGGCGACTTAACTAGTGTGAAGTACAAGGAGCAACTAGGGGCTGTGGTAGGGGACCCTGGCCCTGGCCCTGGCCCGGTCCTAGGCCACCGGAGAAAAGGTCACATCTCCTAAGTCCCTCCAATTTTGACCTAGCTCAGACCTTCAAGAACCTGTCATCCAAGGGAAGGAGAGTTTTGCCCCTCAACCACTCAAGGACTCTGTCAGTTCAGCTCCCACGCCCCTGTCTGTTGTTGGGGAAGAGAGGTGTCAGATTACAAGTCCAGGGGCTATAGTTAGCTGCGGGGACTTTGTTCAGCAGTCCCGGATCTGCGCAGCGCCTGCCCGCACCTCAGCCCTAGTCTGCTGCAAAGGACCACAGCCCCTGGCCGCTCTCGGCCTCTGCCACCTCCAGGTGGGTCCTCGTCCCCGCCCCGCCCCTCTCCAGGCGGAGCCATATAACTGCCCCACCTATAGGATCCCAAAGAAGTCCTGGAGAGCCCAAGTGTGGAGCCATCTGGTAGTTATAGACTAGAGCTTGAGATAGGGACAGTAAAATCCGAAGCCCTGCCCATCCGTAGACTTGTCCTTGGCCCCGCCCCACATCACTCCAGAATTCCAGACCTTGACTAAGGACCCTTTTGGGTGCAGGAGGAAGGTTCTGGATCCCATCCAAGTCAGCACCCCGCCTCTGCTGGCCTCATCACCATCTGGATTCTGCCACCCTGAGACTCCTCCAAGAATGATTCTGGAGGTCCTGCTGATGGTCCTCAGTTGCCTTGGCCTGCACACCCTCTGGAAGGTAACTCTGTGTGCTATCCTTTGCCAATAAGAGATAGTTGTGGGTCAGACGCTGAGGAACCATTAAAGAACCCCTCCTAGGAGACTCTTCCCTTCTAGCCCTCTTCTCAGGAACTTCTATTCCATTAGGGAGTCCAAGAGCCCCATCTCGCCCCGGAACTCCATCTCTGCATCCCTAGGTCCCTTTGTGATTCTCCCTCAGTGCTGCCCCGCCACAGGAATTGCCTTCAGCTCATCTCACAACACACAGGCTTAGCATAGTCAAATCCCTGTCTGTGTACAGCAGCAGACCCGGAAAACCAGGCTTCACCACCCTTCTTCCCATCACACTCTGAGACTAGGGTTAAGCTGGGGACAATAAACTCCCATTCACCCCAGCTTGAGTTTAAAATAATATCTCTAAAACAGGCCAGCATGCAGGAGTCTCAGAGCTGACAGTGATGTACACTGAGCTGCAGGGCTTCCCCAAGGGTAAGAAATAGCCAGGAGGATGCAGAACAGGCAAGCAAGGATCAGACACTGGCTGCAGTTTATTGCTGCACACTGACTGTCAGAACTGGGGAAGCACAGGAACCAACCAGAGTCACCTCTGGAAAGATAAGATGACATCTTAGTATGTACCGCAATGATCTTATGTTCTCCTCACAATAACCCTGTGAGGTTGGAAGTACCTTTAATTTGTAGGTGAAGAATGTGAAGTCCAGGAAAGCCCTGGCCCTGAGAATTCCTCAAGATCCCACAGCTAGCTCATGCTGTTTAAACTCATTCTGTCTGACTCAGTTGTTTGTGTTCTCTGTGCCTGTTTGGGATCTTACCAAGTGCATGCATCAGATGTTTGGGCATAGAGATGAAAACCTGGGATTCTAAACTGATCTGCCACTAGGATCCCTGGCCAGTGTTCTAAGCTTGCACTCTTGCCTATGTGGTGCCTCCCTTCCTTATGTCTACAGGTTCAAGCTGTTCCTATCCTGCCCCTGAGCCTGGTTCCAGACACCTTCGATGATGCCTATGTGGGCTGCTCTGAGGAGATGGAGGAGAAAGCAAGCCTGCTGCTGAAGGAGGAGATGGCACGCCATGCCCTGCTACGGGAATCGTGGGAAGCAGCCAAAGAGGCCTGGGAACGCCGGAGTCACATGCTTACTCTACCTCCTGGCTTCAAAGCTCAGCATGGAATAGCTATTATGGTGTACACCAACTCATCCAACACCTTGTACTGGGAGCTGAACCAGGCTGTGCGGACAGGGGGTGGCTCCCGGGAGCTCTATATGAGGCACTTCCCCTTCAAGGCCCTGCATTTCTACCTGACCCGGGCCCTGCAGCTGCTGCGAGGCACTGGAGGCTGCAGTAGGGGAGATGGGGAAGTGGTTTTTCGAGGTGTGAGAAGCCTTCACTTTGAACCCAAGAGGCTGGGGGATTCTGTCCGATTAGGACAGTTTGCCTCCAGCTCTCTAGATGAAACAGTGGCTCGCAGGTTCGGTAATGCCACTTTCTTCAATCTAAGGACTTGTTTTGGGGCTCTTATCCAGGCTTTGTCTGTCTTCCCTGAGGAGCGTGAGGTGCTGATACCCCCACATGAAGTCTTCTTGGTCACTGGGTTCTTCCAGGATGGAGCTCAGAGCATAGTAACTCTCTGGAGTTATAATCAGACCTGCAGCCACTTTAACTGCGCCTATGTGGGTGGTGAGTGATGCATGGGAGACAGAGGATGGAAGGGAGGTGAAAGAAACCAGCATGTCCTGACCCAGTCCCAGAGCCTTCAGGGGACTCACTTCATTAGTGAGCCCGAGTCTGCCAGGTCCTGTGAAAGTTTCAAGATCTGTGGACATTCTCAGATGACTGTCTTCTCAAAAGGGTCAGTCTGTAGTACCTAGTAGACCAAGGAGTGAGAGAGGCCAGTACTGCTTCTGATGTCAGGAAGCCCTGCTATGATGGGGCTAGCAGGATAGGACTGAGCCTGGTCCAGTTAGGAGGCAGGAACAGCATGATCACAGTGTGGGGAGGGGCAAGGGAAAGGAAGTGAGTAGTCTGTTTTGAGGTGAAGGAAAAGACAGGCCTAAAGGGAGATGGTTGTGGACAAGACATTTGGGATGTGAATCGCTCCAGGGCCTCACTGTGATATCTCTTGCAGGGGAGAAGAGGCATGGCTGTGTGTCCTCAACAGGTAAGTCACTCACTCTCCAGCCTGCTCTGTGAGCTGTCCCTGCTCCCCTGGCCCTGCTGCCCATCTCACCTTCCTTTCTTCTTTCTCCAGCAGTGGGGCAGCCAGAGTTATTTTCCACAGAGGCCTTGCCTCTGCAATCAAGGAACATGCTGCTCTTGGCCCCTGGGGAGTTGCAGCTCTCGAGAGCTGGACCCTGAAAGCCTCTTAGGAACCTTGGGAACGGATGGATGAGCTTTCCATGGAAGAAGGGGCTTCGAGCAGCCTCAAGATGCAAGGTTGTGGTTCTGGTTCTAGCCCTAGGGCTGGCTACATCTCCAACCAGGGTTGGGGACCTGAGGCCATGGCACGGTTGAGGGGACCCCACTGTGTTGTGGGGACTTTCTAGGACATGCAAGGTCAAGACTGGATGGCTACTCAATTAAACAGAGTGTGGTATAGAGACACAGGCTTTTATGACTGGTTTATTTCAGATCAGTTGTCCTTGGCAGGCTTGCAAGTCACACACTTTAACCTCTGCTCCTGGAACTTTTTAACAGCAGGGGCTGGAGGGGGCTCACAGTTACCTTTAAAGCAGAATAGATCGGACTATTGGTCTTATGAGAAATGCAAAGCCAAGGAAGGGCACCACCTCCAGGCCTCCTAGGCCTCCCCATTCTCAGGCCTACCCATTCCCAGACCTTGCCACTTTCAGGCCTTCCTATTCTCAGGTCCTCCAACTCTCAGGCCTCTAATCTCCCAGGCCTTCAGTCTCGGAGGCCAGAACTCTTTCTACTAACAACCCAAGAAATCCCAAAGTAGGATTCTAAACTCTAGAACCCAGAGCAAGTTGTTTCTCTCTGCCCTTCTCACACATTGGGTCCATTTTAGGGAGAAGTAAAAGAAAGGATCTCAGGACATCAAGAGATGGGGATTGCTACCCAACTTCCATAGCAGAAATATTACTGAGGCAAAGAAACACCATAGTGTTCTACTACGAGACCCTTGCTCTACCCAAGGCTGCTGCACTCAGGGACAGAAGAGACCCTTTTGTAGTGTTAGGACTCGCCCTTGGTCTCCAGACCTTCCTCCAGGGGCAGGTCACTTGCCCCCTCTGCTTCTTGCTCCCTGTGTACCAGTACATGAGCAGAGGAGGAGTGGCCAGGCTCTGCAGACGCCGGTGTCTCAGCTTCTCCTATAGCATCAAGGCCAGCTTCTAAAGAGACCTCGGTCTCCACAATCCCTGGCATGGTCAGCTCTGCTGGGGTGCCAGGGGTGGGGGGGCCCAGATTCTGGAAGCTGTTGCGCACTCGGGTGATGTAGCGACTGAGAATGCTGGCACCGTCGGGAGGCCGAGGTGTCCCACCTGCTGCCAGAGTCTTCTGCACACTGGCCACCTGGCTTTGCAGTCGGGACACAGTCTTGGTCAGCTCTGTCAGTCTGGTGCCCAGGTCTGAGATGGATCAGGACAGAGAGGTCTTTCAGAAGTGGAGCCTGTCAGCACCTTCTGTCTACCCCACCCCAACTTCTGAACCTGGGACACCCTGTCTGGATCCTAAGGGAGGCTGGAAGAACCGAGGGGTCAGGCAGGTAGGAAGGCTGTGCAAATGAATGTGAGCACCGATGAAGGGCAGCGACAAAGAAGGAAAGCCTTAGTGGGCTTGGTGCAGGCCTGTGAGCCCATCTAGTTGGGAGACGGAAGAAAGAAGATGCAGAGTTCAAAGCCAGCCTAGGCTTCAAAGTGAGCTCAAGATGGGTCTGGGAAACTTAGGGGAACAAGAAAGGGGGGGGGTGAGACAGAGGGGAAGGAGGGGAGATGGAGTATCTGCACACACGTGAGTTGAATAAGGGAATGAGAACATAATAGCATGTAAATAAAGGCAGAATAAATGAGTCAAGCAGCTGGCTGGGCAAACTGTGGCTTTCGAGGGTAGAAAAGACAAGACTGAATCTTAATGAAGCTGAGGGGAGAGCGAGTCTGCTCTCTTCCCAGGAGAGCCATCAACAGCAGTGGGGGAAATATTAGAGGTGGGCACTGACCTTTCCTACGGGCCTCCTCGAACTCCCGTCGGGCAGTCTCTATGTAGCGCTGCACCAGAGCCTTGATCACGCGGAGGCGGTAAGAGCCACGTTCACCTTCCCCAGGCCCTGCCCCTGCCCCAGGGTTGGTCTGCAATGGAAGACAGAGTGAATTCTCTACTAAGAGAAAGACAAAGTCCATGCAAACTTTCTGTGGCTGGTCTGTTTCCTACAGTGCGGTCCTGGAGGACAGATGGGAGCCAACAAAGGGAAGCGGGACTATAAGTCAGTGTGTGTGCTGAAGGCTGAGAGGTGGCAGTGAGGTGGGAAGGAAAAACTCCTGTAGACTGGCAGCAATGGTCCAAATCAGAAAAGCTCTCATGCCCAGATAGGCTGGGTTATGGTGCTCATGGGAGGAAGGTGAGCCCCTTAGATGCCCAGCAGCCTCTTTCTGCCTCTGTCAACCTTCCCATTCCTCTGGAGGCTTTTTCCATATTCTGTGCAAATCACCCAGGTATGTCTGATAGTCTGCTTGTCTGGAACTCGGGCTTGGGACGGAGGTGGCAAGAAGTCATGTTTAGGCTGCAGGGTGTGGGATTGGGAATGTAGGACCTGGCCAGAACCAGGAAGATGGAAATGGAAGCTAAGCGTGAGGGTGGGAATTGGGAGCAGACTCTGGGGACATACAATGGTTTAGGGAATGCAGATTTCTGAGAAGGTACTCACAAAGGTCGGGATGGGAGGGTAGTCCGACTTTTTGGTTTTGCAGCAGGGGGAACAACAGCAAACAAACCAGAAAATTCTCCTGAGAGATTATCACGATGAAAAGAAGTTAGTCAGGGACAGGGCCTAGGAAGCAGGGGGTGTGGGGGGGAGCTGAGTGGCACTCAGGGACAAGAACCGAGGCTGGCACCTGACAAGGTAGAAGGCAGCCTTCGGGGAGGGCAGGATGTTGAAGGGCACAGGCAGCGTCAAGCCCTCACGGAAGAAAGACAGGTACAGCTTGGAGCGAGCAAACTTCCATTCCACATCAGCATCATCCTGGGGACCACAAGGCAGGAGGCTGTGATGGTCCACCCTGCTCCCGCTCACTCTGCTCCTCTTTTGTCTTCTCCAGGGTGCCAACGACATCCTTCTTGTTCTTATTTCTATCTCATTATCACCCACATTTTCCTGAAATGTCTCCTCCTTCCTATCCCTCTCTCTAATTCCCAGTTACTGTGTAGTCTATTCTCTGGTCTGCAAACCCGACCCATCCACTTCCTTCTTGTGCTCCCACTTTTTCCTACAATGCCTCTAAATTGCTACCACACCACCTACCACCACCCACTACCACCCGCCACTACCACATACCACCCATCACCACCACCACCACCACCCACCACCACCCACCGCCACCCACCACCACCACCCACCACCCATCACCACCCATCACCACCACCACCACTCATCACCACCCACCACCACCACCACCACCCATCACCACCCACCACCACCCATCACCACCACCACCACTCATCACCACCCACCACCACCCATCACCACCACCACCACTCATCACCACCCACCACCACCACCACCACTCATCACCACCCACCACCACCCATCACCACCACCACCACTCATCACCACCCACCACCACCACCACCACTCATCACCACCCACCACCACCCATCACCACCACCACCACTCATCACCACCCACCACCACCCACCGCCACCCACCACCCATCACCACCCGCCACTACCACCACCGCCACCACCCACCACCACCACCACCCATCACCACCCGCCACTACCACATACCACCCATCACTACCACCACCGCCACCACTCGTCACCACCCACCACCACCCACTGCCATCCACCACCACCACCAACAAGAAAAAGTACAAAGAGCACTAGACTTGGCATTTGGCAATAGCAACAGCGTACTGAGACCCTTGTTGTACAAAGGAGAACTTGTCCAAACCATAAAACAATAGTGGGAGCGGAGCAGATACCCAAGGGTCTTTACACTCTATCCCTTCCTCCCTCCTCTCAGGCATAGCCTGGCTCAGATTACCCACCTCAATTTTCTGGAAGGAGTTGGTGATCATGGCAATGAGCATGTTGAGCAGCACAATGACCATGACGATTGTAAAAATGCCATAGAGGGCCCGGCCCACGAACTCAGGCACCAGGAACTGGGGCATGTCCACCACTTTGTGCTCTTCCATGCCGAACATGGTCCAGAATAGAAACTGGAATGTTTCATTGAAACTGGCATGGTGAGGACAAGCAAAAGAGAGAAAAGTGGGCATATGGTTAGGAGAAAAGCCTGGGTTCTACCCAGACACCCTCCCCTCCTCTGAAGACTTAGCAAAAGTGTTCTGTGTCCATGAAGCCTTTTGGGCCATCCTTGTGAATACAGACATTTGCCATTTCTCAGCACCAACCTTTATTTAAAAATTATTTTATTTTGTTTATGTATATTTTATTTTGTATATACATACACATGTGTGTATATATGTGAGTGTATGGATGTGCACCATGTGTATGCAAGAGGTAACAGAGGTCAGAAATAGTGGATCCCTGGAACTGGATTTATAGGTCTGGTGCTGGGAACCATACCTGCATCCTCTGTAAGAGCAGGAAGGCCCTTAACTGCTGAAATGCCTCTCTAGCCCCGCCTCCCCCTTTATCCTTTTGGTCAGCCAGTATTTACTGAAGGCAGAGTAGTAATGGGTGCTAAGGACACAGTGGTGGATAAGAAGCACAATCCTGTCTTCAAGGTCCCTGTGTTTCAGGGAGGCTAAGGGTTAGGGTGAGGTGGGAAGAAGAGAGAAGGGCTGTGAGAGGCTGTTGGGGATCACACAGATACAGGGCCTTACAGCATAGACCCAAAGACTCTACCATGGCCTTCCAACAACAGGAATGTCTGAAGAGTTCTGGAAAGAGAGGGACATCTGAATTACACTTGGAAGGATACTTTGGTTGCTGCAGGGAAATAAAAGAGGAAGGCGTGAAGACGTGTTAAGAAGATTTCCTGGTCTGGGTGGGAGAGGATGTGTGTGGTGTGCAGCACAGAGCCAGCAGCCCCAGTGACTCCTCTTCCAGGAAGCCCTTCTGATCTGCCTTTCCCACTGACCCTCCAGCAGAACTGCTCATCAAGTGCTCACCGTCCTGCCCACAATACTCTTCCCTTTGTATTTGGTGGAGAAGGCATCTCCTTCCCTGCATCTGTCTTATGTCACTCTGCCCTCCACATGGCATCATGGGAGATCTTCCTAAATATGACCTAATCTAAATATGACCTAATCTAAATATGACCTAATCTAAATATGACCTTCCTACATATGACCTAATCTAAATATGACCTTCCTAAATATGACCTAATCTAAATATGACCTTCCTAAATATGACCTAATCTAAATATGACCTTCCTAAATATGACCTAATCTAAATATGACCTTCCTAAATATGACCTAATCTAAATATGACCTTCCTAAATATGACCTAATCTAAATATGACCTTCCTACATATGACCTAATCTAAATATGACCTTCCTACATATCACCTAATTTTCAATACTGGCTATCCTCTGCCATATGCCTACTGTTTACTTCACCTAAAATTTTCAGCCAAAATACTTTTTTTTCCTTTATTGGTGTTTTGTCTATGTGAGGGTGTTGGTTCCCCTGGATCTGAAGTTACAGACAGTTGTGAGCTGCCATGTGGGTGCTAGGAATTGAGAATTGAACTCAGATCATCTGTAAGAGCAGTCAGTGCTCTTAACTGCAGAACCACCTCTCCGGCTTCCAGACAAAATTCTTTAAAATATTGTTTACACTTACATATTTTTTTTTTTTTACTTATTTCTATGTGTGCATTCTGAAAATGCCACAGCATGGGTGTGGACGTCAGACAGCACTCAGGAGTCAGTTCTTTCCTTTTTCCACGGGATTCCTGGGGATCCGACTGGGGTCATTGGCTTGGCAGTAAGCTCCTTTACCTACTGAGCCACCTCACCAGCTTATGCAGCCTGAGCTAGCCTCGAACTTTGGCTTGATCCTCCTGCCTCCACCTTCAGCACTGAGATTACAGGCGTGCACCACCATACACAACAAAAGCAAGGCCTCCTTTAGGAGGATTCAAGATAATAAATGTGAAACAGTCGATAGATGTGAAAATGACCATTGTAGAAACTGATTCAGGAGGTTGGGTAGGGTGATACACGTCTAGAATTCCAGCACTTGGGGGAAGACAGAAAGATCAAGTTACACATCAGGTCCAAGGCTAGCCTGGGCTACTTGAGACTCTATCTTAAACGCCACTAATATTCAAAATCACCCATGAATGTTAAATCCAGTGGGTACAGACTGTAAGCAGTCTAGCTGTAGTTTGTCAGAACACCTCTTGGTTAGTAAAAGGGCTTCTCTGTTGCCTTTACAATGGGGAGGTGTTCTTGACCAAGTGCTAAAGACACACCATGCTCCCCAAATACGATGTAATGGAAAGTGCTTGTTAGACAAGTCCCGTTCTTACCCAAGCTATTCAATTAATTAACTGAATGCATTTGCATGTGTCTGGGTGAGTTTGTGTGCACCATGTATGTGCAGGGTCCATAAATGCTAGAAGTGGGTGTTGGCTCTCCTGGAACTAACTTTACAAGTACTTGTGAGCCAGTACTGGGAACTGAACCCAACCCAGGCCCTCAGCAAGAACCGTAACCTCTCTCTTCTCTCTCTCTCTTTCTTCTTTTTCTCTCTCTCTCTCTCTCCTCTCTCTCTCCTTTCTCTCTCTTGCTCGCTCGCTTTCTGAACCAGGGTTTCTCTGTGCAACAATCTTGGCTGTCCTGGAACTTGCTTTGTGGACCAGGCTGGCCTCGAACTCACTGAGACCTGCCTGTATCTGCCTCCCAAGTGCTGAGACTAAAGTCATCACCACCACCCAGACTGCAGTAAGCCCCTTAACCACTGAGCAACCCCTTCAGCCCTATCCTGCCTAAACTCTTCAACTTTAATTTAGTCACAAGGAAACAGATGTCAACTGTATAATATAAATCAGTTCACTAGTCATTCAAGACACAGGAAAAAAGGTGTGTGTGGAGATGCTGTGGGTTACAGCAGATAGAAAAATGACAGCAAAGTGTAGCCAGAGCATGATTGTAGGGCACACTCGGGGCTTTAGGTCTTTGTTGTTTTGGAGACTGGGTCTCCTGTATCCAAGGATGGTTCGAGTCATTCCAAAGCCAAGAACTACCTTGGGCTTCTGATCCTCTTGCTTCAATCCCTTAATTGCTATGATCACAGGTGAATGCCACACCCAGTTACATTGCCCTAGGATCAAACCTCGGACTTTATGCATGCTAGGCAAGCATTCTACCAACTGAGCTGCAGCCTCAGCTTCTCCACAAGGGTCATAGGAACATTTAAATAAGGGCTACTTGGTAAGCAATTTTACAGAATTTTACTAAAATTTTGGGTGTGGTAGTGGTTTGTTATCATGTTCCTAGGAGACATCTCAAACTATCTGGTGCCCAGTGAAGGGCCTGGGCGTCCTGTGGAGGGCCTGGACGCCCTGTGGAGGGCCTGGGTGCCCAGTGAAGGGCCTGGGCATTCTCTGGAGGGCCTGGGCATCCTATGAAGGGCCTAGGTGTCCTGTGGAGGGCTTGGGTGTCCTGTTGAGGTCATGGGCATCCTGTGGAGGGCCTGGGCACCCAGTGAAGAAGGGTGTAGGTGCCCAGTGAACTCTTCATTTAATATTATCATTTAAAATGGACAGTTTTTAAAAGAGAAGGGTTGGAAGCAAGTGAATGTGTAATCGAATACATTAGTAACTCTCAGGGAGATCAGTGAGGGCCTGGGCAAGTAAGAAAGTTAGCTGAGTAAAGCAACAAGGAAGAAGACAGAGGCTTCCGAACCCAGATGACCGCCCGCTCCTCCCCTCCCCAGCCTCGGCATACTTGCCCAGCTGCTCCGTCTCCTGGTACGGCACATAGATGTTGTTGAGGCCACAGAGGAAGGCAGTCAGGATGATCATGAGGATGAACATGAACCTGGTAGGAGGGGGATGTGGAAGGGTCAGAGCTGAAGTCAGGCTCTGGGAAAAGGCATCAGGGAAGGAGAGGTTGGCCTTTGTTTATTTTACTCTATTTTTTGGCCTTCTGACTTCAGTTTCCGAGAAGGGGATAAAAGTAAGGCAAGAGTTGTTCCAGAACTGGGATCAGAAACACCCATCAAGGGCTCTTCCTGCTATTGGTGGCTTGCAATTATGGCAAGGGCAGGAGATATAGACCTCTCTGCCGAGAAACACACTTTACAATTACATTCTGCCTCTAGATTCCAGGGTTCAGAGATCGGTGAAGCTCACAGCCTCGTGAGAGGAACACGGGTCAGGAACTCCCATTCCCCACAGGGCTGAGGGATTTCAGAAGATAGAGTCTGCGGAGGAGGAGCCATAGGCAGGGGAGTATGAGAAGAATACGCACCGGATCATGTCATCAATCATTCTGCCAATGGAAATCTGCAGAGTGCCCAGGGACTCGTGAGCTGGCAGAATATATGCCAATCGGGTGAAGCTCAGCATGCTCGTGACAGCAAAAAGTACCTCAGCCAAGAACTGGGGGTCCTCTGTGCGCCACTCACTTCGCTCTGTGTAGGGTAGATGGTAGATGGACAGTGGCTTAGAGCCAAGAAAGACAGACTGCCTTGGAAATAACTCTCTGCTGGGCTGGAGGGACTGTTACTGTCATTATCAGCTGGACTGATTTAGAATCCTCCAGGAGACACACCTCGAGATTATGTCTGTCAAGGTATTTCCAGAGGGGTTTTCCTGAGAAGACCTATCCTGAGTGTGAGGAGGTTCCTGGACTGACTCTAAGAAGAAAAAAAGGAGGGATGGAACTGCCCCAGCCTTCATCTTCCTCTTCCTGATGACGGAATGTGACAATGTGACCAGCTATCTCTATACCCATCATGTCTTCCTCTGCAGGATGTATTGTGTCTCATTGAACTACAAACCACAATACTCCTCCTATCTTAAGCTGCTTTTGTCATTTTTGAGACAGGGTTTCCCTCTGTGTAGCCTTGGCTGTCCTGGAACTCACTCTGTAGATCAGGTTAGCCTCACACTCAGATCCTCCTGCCTCTCCTGAGTGCTGGAATTAAAGGCATGTGTTGTCACCACTGGGGATATTTGCTGGGTATTTTGTCACAGCAAGATAGGCGATGCTCCTTACCAGCAGTAGTGAAATAGTGGCAGGTGGTGCTGTCTGAGGCTTTCTGGCAGTGCATGTAGGCGAGCCCAGCCAGGAGGAGGCGCAGTGCAAATGACGCCAAGTACAGGGACAGGATGACCACATCCAGGAAGTTCCACCAGTCCAGGAGATAGCTGCGCAAGCCCTCGATCCACACCTCCTTACACTCAAACCACAGGAAGCCTGGAAGGGGAGAGGGGTCAGCAGAGGAGGGGGTGGAGCTTTCCTCCTCTGTCCAGGGCACAGCCAGGTTGTAATAATGGCAGGACACTGATGGGGTGGGGGTTGAAACATTTAATCCATCCAACTGCAAAGTGACCTTCTGGAAAAGTAAGGATCCCTCATTAGTGCAGACTGATCTCAGGTGACCCGCACAAGAAAGCTAGGCAGGTGATATGCAGAGAGCAAGCAGCATGGGGTGGGGGCGTCCACTGTTCTTCCTGGTCACCACCAAATCATATCAGGCAAATATTTAAGGGCGCCTTTTAATTTTTTAAAAACTTAAAACATTTGTGTGTGTGTGTGTAGTAAGAGAAGTTGGTTCTCTCCACCAGGTACTGGAGTCTCAGGTACTGACTCAGGCTGTCAGGCTTGGCACCGAGTGCTTATGTTCACTGAATCATCTTAACCACTCACTCTTTGAGAAAGGATCTCACTATGTAGCCCTCACTTGCTTTGAATTTGCTAACTTCCTGAGTGTTAGGATTACAGTCATATACCACAGCAATCAGCTTTATTTTAAGATCTTGATTTGAGGGAGTCTAAATTATCAGTTTGGCCAAGTCTCAGCGAGGCCCAGTGCCAGAGCTGGCCATGGGGATCTTGGTAACTGGCCACAAGTAAAAGGCTCTCTCATACATACCTGTGACCCAAATCATATGTAGTGAAGTCTCCCAGACACTCTGGCTGCGGCCTTTGAAGGTGCTCAGCTGAGTCTCCATGACCAGGGACTCTCCCAGCAAGAAGATAAGGAACCACAGGTAGGAGGCAGAGTGCAGCAGGAACTTCAACACTGGGATCTTCAGCAGGCGGCCCAGCTTTCAGGGACACAGGAAAACATGGCTGTGAGAGGCCTGTTGCCAGTCATCCTTGTGGCCCTCTGGACCGCTTGGCCCCCATGTGAACGCATGCATTTTTCAGATCCACCCACTCGTGTAGGCAAGTACTAAGAAAGATGTGGTGTGCACCAGGCCCTGTATTTCCTGTTTTTTCCTTCACAACCATGTGAGGTAAATGTTGTTACTGCCTCCCCCGACGCCACCCCCCTTGTGGGGGAGGGGAGGATCCCGCAGGAAAAGTTCAAACCCAAGCAAATTTAAAGGTAAGATTATCACCACTACTATTTAAGCCTCTTCCTCTTACCTCAGGAAACCACTGGGTCACCCAGTCAGGAGCCTCTGGCACCTCTGTACTTTCTCTTGCCACACTGACCGTTTTTGTAATTCCCGTCCCTACCCCAGCCCACCTCTATACTTCCAGTGGAGAGCTTGCTTCCAGAATACAAAGCAAGGTAACAGTCATCTCAATCTCTGTACCCGGGACTTGGGTGCCAACCAGTAGCCAATGCAGAGGAAGGGCATGGTGAGGAAGATTAGAAAAGCCACGAAGAGTTTCCAGATGGTGGTGCTTCCACGCCAGCCAGCCAGGTTCCCACACCAGATGGAGGACAGAACTTGCTGGCAGATGGGATGTGCTACAAACTAAGTAGAGACGGGCCATGAGAGGAGGTGGCCGCTGGGCAGGAAGGTCAAAGGAGCTGGTTGGATACAGAGCCTTTACTTCCTGCCACAGAGGTTGAACCAACATTTTGCCTCCAAGCCAGCCCACCCAGAAGAGAGGGGTAAATGCCTTCAGTAGGCCTGGGTATGAAAGAGTCTGAGGGTGAAGATGCTCTGAGATGCTTCACAACCCACATTCTTGGACTGAGGTGGGGAGGAATGGGTAGAACGTGGAGTCTAAGTCTCAGAACTCCCAGCGTCCCCTGCCTCAAGCAGGTCTACGTAACATAAGTCTAGATGAATGGTCTTGAGGAGGAAAGGGGCCTGAAATATGGGTCTCTTGACATGATGACTAGGTCAATGGAGACAACACACAGGAGGCTTTGGTAATGTGCCTAGTAGGTCTCATCTTCATGTGGATGAGAGTGAGGAGTTGGGGCTGGGGGAGGCTCGACAGGGACCCTGTCTTTAGTTTGGCTGTTAGGATATCTAATGAGACAGCGAATGAAAAGAATCACCAGCCATTTAACCCCTTGCTATATAGGTGAGGTACTGTCATCTGGGCTAAAGTTACTCATCAGACCAGAGGCAAAGCTAAGTTGTGTGAGACCTGAATGTGGAATCATAGTGGTGTCTAGTTTTCCAAAGAGGAGAGGAGACCAGAGTTCAGATTGAAAGTAACCAGGAAGGGATGGGAAATTTCTCCTCTTGATGGTAAGGGCTCATTTGGAAGGGTACTCAGAATCAAAGTCTCAGCAGGTCCTGAGGATAGACAGTCATGAAGCAGTATATGCCTCAGAGGGAGCATGACAAGGGGCCAGGGTAGGGAGGGCAGACAGAGGGCCCAGCTGACCTGTTTCTGATTGTAGTTGACAGCCAGTCGCAACCTTGCCAGGTTGGGGATGCCCTCCTCGAAGGCCTGGCCCAGGCCCTCAGCCTCAGACTCAGGCTCACTGTCCTCACCCAGGTCATTGAGCACTGCGGTGACCTCACTCTGATTCCGGCACATGCCCAGCAGTTCAAAGCCATAGTCCTGACAGAGCGACTCCAGGGCAATGTACTGAGGCTGTAGGAAGAGAGGTGTGTGTGTGCCATCAAATCAGTCTGTCCCCACCCTCACAAACAGTAGGCCAGTGTCACTTCTGATGTCACTGGGTCATCTATTTCTTCTCTGCTACCTCACCAGTTGTGTGTCACTCTTGTTTGATGCTGTCCCCACCTAAGCACTAAGCCACTTCAACGCAAACCTACCACTTTGGCCTGCCCCTTGGACTTCTCTAACCGCTGGTTCCTGGCTCACTTTAACTTTCTTCAGGCATCGCTATCACTGTGTGTGAAGGTATACGTATCGCAGCACACATGTGGAGGTCAGGACAACTTTGTTTTCTCACTTTTATATGGATCCTGGGGATTGAACTCAGGCTGGGCTTGTGCAGAAGCAGTGAGAGATTTACCGCCCCACCCTTACACTTTCCTGTCCATCTTTTGGAGTATCGCCCTTATATATGGAACTGGTGCTGGCAGTTTAAGGAGATACAGAGAAGGCTAAGCAGTTCTTGGCTGCATACTTTTCACCCACCCTGTTTTACTTGGGTTTTTTTTTTTTAAGAGAGAGGATCTAAGCCAGGCCTCAAAGGTCTAGGTTACCTTCAGTACTGTCCCTCAGACAGGATTTTTTTTAAAAGTCTTCAGCCTCTCCAACTGTAAAGTGTGGAGAATTCCTGCTCTGCCTACTCCACAGGCTGCTAAGAGAAGGAAAGTGTGTGGTGTATTTAATAAAAATAGCCTAAAATATGAGAGGACAGAGCCAAGCCACGCAGGTCAGGGAGTGGTGACCTGTGCCTTTAATCCCAGCAGTCTGGATCTCTGTGAGTTCAAGGCCAACAGAGCCAGGCTATTGTGCCCCACACTGGGCACACAGGAAAAGGGCAGAACTACCTTCTCCTCCTTATATTTCTTTCCCTGCCCAGCTATACACTCCCTAGGGCTAGGATTTAAGATGGGTGCCATCAGTGCCTGGATCTGCTTGGCCTTATACTCAGAGATCCAGATGATTTTAAAGAGCTGGGATTAAAGGTGTGGGTCGCCACTTCCTGACTTTCACAGCTTGGTTCTGTCCTCTGATGTTACAGGCTATTTTTATTGAATATACCATCACAGAAGTCCCCTGAAGGCTCTGTTCCTTCCTGGTGGGGACCTTTTTATTCTTCTGGATTTCTGCCCTCACTTAGCCTTTGATGATATCCCTACCTAACGGCAGTCTTGAGGATGGGGATCTAGTCTGGCTTGGCACACAGGGAATGCCAATGGCTCAGTGACAGACAAACAGGTGGCGTAGTGCCAGGCCCTGGACCTGATACTCTGCTTCATGTAGCTTTGGTCCATCCCAGGTCCTTACATTTTTCTTTTTTGGGGTGTGTGTATGTGCCATTGAGATAAGGTCTCATGTATTCCAGGCTGGCCTCAAACTTGCCAAAAATGACCTTGAACTCTGATCACTCTGTCTCTGCCACCCAGGTGGTGGGATTACGGGTATGTCCATATGTAGTGCCGGGGAATCGAACTCTGGGCCTCACCGTAGTAGGCAGGCACCCTACCAATCCCTCACATACCTTTTGCCTAGGCTTCAGCTTCCTCTGCCTGCCCAGCTTCTTCCCTTAAGAATCCTCCTAGAACACAAAGAATCAATTCTCCCACCCTCTCTTTTCCTGTTTTCTGTGCTTGGGGAATCCTTGAGCATCTCTGTCTCCTTTTCCCATCCATGATCAGAAGCTTGAGAGCCCAACACAAGTGAACACTGTGGGAACCGCAGAGGGACATGCCCTACTGAATGTCATGTCTAAGTCTGTCCCACTGTTGCTGTCTTTCTCTTACCTTAGATGGGTCTAGAGTACCTTAGGTAGGAACTACCTGCATCAGCCAAGTGCCCCTGGAGTGACCGCTGTCACTAGAATGACAGCCTACTTCAGACTGGAACTGTAGCTCTTGGAACAAGAGACATCATCCTCTTTTTGCCGTTTCTCACTTCTCAGATTTCCTAGGACGCCCACCATAAAGCCTAATCCTGTCCCAGTACAAGAAAAGATACTGGGCACGGAGGACAACAAACCTTAAACTCAGGCTCCTTTCGTGCGAGGCGTCTGAGCTCACGGCTGAGCTGAAAGGCAGCCAGCATGGCATCCTCGCTGGCCAGGGAGAGGTGAGCCCGGCTTGCAATGCCGCGGTACGTGTTGATTCTGGATAACGAGAATTTTAGCAGGTCATATCGGCGGGCATTGCTGCACTCAAGGCAGGCACAGGAAACTGGGTGGGGCCGAGCAATAGTGTGGCCCTGCTCCATGAGCAACTGGGCAATCTCGTAGAGGTCCTTCTGGCAGGCTAGAGTGAGTGGCGTCACACCAGGGGCAAAGCGGGAGCCATCGATTGACGAGTCAAAGAAGGCTAAGGAGAAGGATTTGGTGTCTACTTTTCGACCCTTCTCCCGCTCCAGCCGAGCTAGCAGGCGACGCACCACGGCTGGCTGGTTCGTGTCCACTGCCACTAGCAGGGCTTCGTGGATCTGTCGGAAGTCAAACTTGATATTGGCCAGCAGTACATCCGTGATGGCCTCGTGGCCCAGACGGATGGCCAGGTTGAGGGCTTCCCTCCAGGAGCGGTCCTCAGACTCTTCCACATTCCGCAGAGGCCCACCTGGCCCAGCCCCTGAGGCATCGAAGCCTGACTCGAGCAGCTGCTGCACCAGACCCAGCTGGCCCTCCTGGATGGCACCCAGGAGTGTGGGTGGGAACTTAAGCTTTTTGTTCACGATCTCGGTCCAGTTGGGCTGTGGCTGGGTGAAGGAGGAGGGAGAGGACATCGCTCTTGAGTTTCCACACTTAGTCTAGAGGCCTTCCTCACAAGCCTTCTGGCCTTTAACCCTCTGTAATCGGCTGTTTATGTCTTACTTGTCCCAAACACTTATTATCTTGCTCACCATTTTATTACGTAGATTCATGTTAGGTAAGTGCTACAGTCCGGACTTCCACTCTATAAAAACCCTGCATACTAGGAGCCTAACCTATACACAAGCACACAGAATCTGGCAAGAATGGTGTGGCACCGACACCAGTTCCCAGCTTGTCAACTTCATCTTCTCCCTGACGAGTCCAGACACGTCCACATGGAGGGTCTTTGTTTATTTTGGTTTTTCGAGATAGGGTTTCTTTGTGTTACCCTGGCTGGCCTTGAACTTGGCTCCTAATGTGTTCCCTTCCATCAACCACCCACTTTGTCCCCTTTGCAGGGAATCTCTCCTTGGCACTGGTTGGTCTTCTACCAGGCACAGTCCCAACCTCATTGCTCTTTTGTAGGCCCAGGGTCAGGGCTCTGGGGGCTCTCCCACACACATGGCGGTACCTACTAATTGTCGCTAGGCTGTTCCTGCATCCCTGTGGGTAATGGGCCATGGAACCAGGATGAGGGAAGGGGAGGGCCGTAAGGGTCTCTTACCGAGAGAGGATCCATGGCTACAGCCTCCTCTTCTGGGCCGAAGGCTTGAACTCCCTGTCTGTCTCTCCCTTGACTGTGCCCAGCAGCCTTTCATCCCCACCCTAAGCCCCTCCCTGAGCTCTCCCTTTCTCAGGACCAGCTGCTCTCTCTCTGCTCTGTACCCTGGGGACAGGGAGAACTGGTGTTAGTGCCACAGGATGACATCTCCTGGGGGAAGAGTGCATAATCCTCCAAAGCGGAATTCGGACATCACAGGGCCAACCTCAGGGAGATACTAGCCCAACTATCTCACTGAGCAGGTGGGAATGGGATTGGCTTCAGGCCTCACAGCCAAGCCTAGGAATCCTCTGGTCCCTCTGACAGCCCTATGAGCAGCAGGAGAGGTTTTTCTGCTATCCATTAGACCCACAATAAGTAAAGTTGGAGAGCAGTTATCTGATTATACCCAGACACCCATGAAGGGTACAGAAGATTAAGGTCATAAAAAACTCAATGTCAGTTTCACGCTCACGACTCACTCATCTTCCCAGAACATCATAGGACTTTATTATTTCCAGGCTACATTTTCCTTCTGACTAGGCCTCAGTTTTCTTCTCAGGAAAACGGGCACAAGGATAAGTTCCATTCACGGAGGGAAACACATTCTAGATAATGTCGTCCTGAGGCCTTGGAGAGATCACCAGCTCTAGCAAAGAAGTTCCAAGGGGAAATTGTCCTTATGAGAATTGGGTACCATAGTGACAAAGCCTTGACAACCGCAAATAGGGAGCAAGCTGGGTCCAGAAGTGTCTTCAGGTAGGCAGAGTTCTGAGGTAACAAGTGGAGGGAGGGGAATCAACTCTTAGCCACAAGAGACCCATTCCCCAGGTTCCAACATAAAAGGTCAACAAAACTTAATGGCTCAGGCTGGAAAAACTTCCCCACACATGCTGGCATGTTCTTCTATTTCTCCTGCTGAGAACTGGAACTCACAGATAGGGCACTGGACCCAGGAAGGCGGTGAGCTCTCTGGGGAGGACACCCACAGCACAGACGGTGAGGAAGACAAGGAGGATGGAGAAGCTGGCTGGGGTGGGGAGCTCTCTCCACAAGTGGCAGCATGAAAGGGAAGAGTCTCGATGCTGAAGGAGCCTGAGGAGAGAAGAAGGAGATAAACAAATTGGAGCCTGTTCCTAACAAGCTGCCACCCCGAGATGCTGAAGGAGTCTCTGCTGCCCCTACGCAACTGCTTGCCCATGGCTGAGTATTTGAAACCTGGGAGACACTATAATATATCTGTCAAACATTCATCAAACATTTACTATGTTCCTGACAGCAAGCTAGGTGCTGAGGGATATGATATCCTACAGAATGTTGAGTCTACTGGAAAAGGCCAGTTCTGAGTACAAAGAACACTGCCACCAGACCTGGACAAATCCAAACTGTGATGTGTGTGCACCACATGCATGTATAGAAGCCAGAGGGTGACAGTGGATACCTTCTTGAGACAAGGTCTCCTATTGTACATAGTGCTTCCTAGTTACCTAGCCCGACTGGCCAGTGAGCCCCAGGAATGTCTTTGTCTGCACCTCTGGGCTCCCAGACATGGGCTGCTACACGCTGCTTGTGCACGGGTGCTGGGGATGCAAACTCAGGTCCTCATAGTTGTATCACAGGTGCTTTCGACACGGAGCCATCTTCCCAGACTCTACCTAAAGTCTCTGCCAGGCCCCATAGAGCTCCTCCTGTGTTCTCCGGGAAGGCCTGAGGTAGGTAGGGATATCACACCTCCACACTAATCAGCTCACCTGTACAAATGGGACACTGTCCAACAGCCTGGACACCATCGTCACTTTTGGTCTGGCGTGGGTGCTGTCTCTGTCTTGCTCTTGCTTTACCCCGCCTATCTGGCTGAGAACTTGAGTTGGACAATGGTCTGTGGGGAAGAACAGTTTAAGGCCAGCTATCTGGAGAGAGCACAGAGGCTGATGAAGGAACACAGATCCAGATCAGAGGCGTAGATGAGAGGAGAAGGTAACTCCGCCAGAGTCCTTGCTTCTCACCCGATATGACAGACTAGAGGGCAGTTAACCCTTGAGCATCTGACAACAGGGCTTCTATCGCTGTCCCCAGCTTTTAAAAATTAATTCATTTTGAGACAGGGTCTTACTATGTAGCCCTGCATGGCCTAGAACCTGATATGTAGACCAGGCTTTCTCAAAACTCACAGAGATCGTCTATCTCTGCCTTCCAACTCCTGGGATTAAAGGCGTGAGATATCATGCTGGCAGTTTTTGATTTTAAAATTGAGATAATATACACATATCATAACATTAGCCTTTGGGAGTACAAATTAAGGATACTTCCAAGCTGAGTAACTGCACTTCCAGAACATTTTATCAACCCCCAAAGAAACTCCAAATGCACCTTAGTCCCCACTCTTCTGTCTGTCCGCACAGACACCAACAACCATAAATTGCAGGCTGGTCTGAAACGTGCTATATACCCCAGTCCTACAGCCCCAGCAGTGAAGTTTGCAAAACCTCCGCCTACCTCTGGTCCTGTAATATTCTTCTCTTCCTTCTGCTCACAGTGTTCTTCCTGTTCTGTTCTCCTGCTCTGCGCTCTGCATTAGAAATGCTCATTAGTTCTTTCTTTTCATACCAGACGTGGCGTACATGCCTGTGATCCTGCACTCAGGAAGCTGAGGCTGGAGGACAGCAAGTTCAAGGCCATCCTGAGACAAATAATGAAACCTTTCCTTGAAAAACAAACAATCTAGCTCTTTATGCAAGGCTCGCACATTTTAAGTTAGTCTATCTTCTTCACCTGCCAATTTTTTTTCCTGTTCAAGTCTGTGGAGAATGAAATGCTTCCTCCTCCCAGGGCTCTCCCTAGATCCTCTGAAATCTTGTCATCCTGACATCTGTTCCTCCAAAGTATTTATCACAGTTCAGTTTTAGATTCCTGTGTGACACAGACATGCATCTTTTCATTAAGATATGAGCATTGCTACTTTATTTATTATAGTACCCTTGGCACCATACAAGGCTAGCACATACAGATATTCAATAAATACATGTCAAATGAGCAGCGACAGAAACCAATAGTCACCATTAACTCTTTATTCAGAACTTCAGAAACTCCTGGTACAGCACTGAATGTATTTTAAAGTGCTCACATAAATCTTAGTACCTTATCAATAGTAGACACTCACAAATGCTTAGTTTCTTTTCAGCTTTTAAAATTATAAACCCTTATCCTTATAGATTCTGAAATGACTCCATTACCTACTGCCTGTCTGTATTGAGGGCCCTTCAGAGTGTGGGAGGTATCTAGCAGCAAATGGAGCAGTATCTGAGAATAGGTTGCAAAAAGTCATGACCTCATTAGGATGTGGTAACACACACCTTTAATCCCAGCACTTGGGAGGCAGAGAGGGTAGATACCTGTGAGCTCCAGGCCAGCTGAGAGTTATGTGGTGAAACCTTTAAGGGAAAACAAACAAAAAAGCCCCATGACCTCTAGCTGGCCCTCTCTCCTTCCCTTCTGCTTGGCACTCATGAAACAAGATGCCACTCTGGAGATACTGGCTCACCAGCCTGAGTGAATGAGCCAGAATAGCATCCTTTCCCGAGAGTCCGAGACTACTGTGGCCTGCCCACCCTTCCTTCCTTTCTCTTTCTCTTTTTCTTTTCTGAGACAGGGTCTCATGTTACTCAGGCTGGCTGGCAGCTCTCTATGTAGCTGAGAATGACCTTGACTACTGATCTCCCTGCTTCCTCCACTCTGTGAACATTGGGATTGAGGGACTCACTGGCGTTATCTTTGAGATGATCACAGAACACTGACGTTGCAGTAAGCTAAGGTATTATTTGGTTTAACTCCTTTCCTATAAATATGAGGGAGCTGGGGCAAAGACAAGGATTCCTGACTCGTAGGCCAGCATTCTTTCAATTATTATATAAGATCTAACTCCTCTTCTTCCCTGACTATGTTTTCCCTTTGACTCACTTGAAGACACTGAGCCATCAGTACAGCATGGCAGAATCAGAGTCAGGGAGGAAGGACAGGTCAGGCACAGTAAGGAACAGATCCTGGGGCCTTACCTGCACTCTCTGGATGACTGGGACCTGGTTCCCCGTGGCTGCTCGTTGGGCTTAACACACCAGTTGGGGGTGCCTTATAGGCAGCAGACAGCACCATGCGGGCTGCCCGCCCCAGAGGCCCTGGATGAAACTGCTTCAGCTTATCTTTGAGCTCTGAAATTTCCTTGGTGCTCCTGCAGAGCAACAGTATTTTGTTTCACTATTTATTTACTCAACCAAGAAAGACAGTTCACTATCCTGACATGTTTAGGCTTAAAGTAATTCATCAGGGGACCATGGCTGGGTTTTTGTGTCCCTGAGCTATGTGGTCTTTCCCGTATAGGAGAGACATCAACTGCAGGTACATACTTCTGGGGATCTGGGAAGAACGTCCTCCGGATAGAAGGATTAGTCAGCCATGGCCTCGGATCACCCTCCAGCGTATCAGAAGAGTTCTGAGGAAAAAATGGAGATGTAAATACTCAGATTCACCAGCAGGGGACACTGCTGTCTAGGAACACAACATGACTGACTGTACGTGTAGTAGCTTTTACAGGGCGTATTTGCTAGTGTGCAAACATTTTATATGATAAGGGCTTTGTCACAATCAGAAGGGCTCTGGGAATAAAGCAATCCATGTTACTAGGTAAAACAGGCCTACAGGGGACTGATGGAATGCACAAACTTTTGAGTTTGTTTCTTGCAAACTTTGAAAACATACAATAGATCTATAATATACTTTAAATTTGTATGTAAATAGAACAAATTTGTATAGATGTAAGTTATAGAAAGTTCAAGGCCAGCTACAGAGCAAGGCCTTGTCAAAAAAAAAAAAAAATGCTGGGTGGTGGTGGCATACAACTTTAATCCCAGCACCGGGGAAGCAGAGGCAGGAGGATCTCTGTGAGTTTGAGGCCAGCCTGGTCTACAGTGAGAATTCCAGGGCAGCCAGAGCTACACAGAGAAACCCTATTTCAAAGCAGAAACATGGTGTAGCTGGGTATATAATATAAAGATACAGAGGGCTTTGCAAAGTAGTGAGTGAGGCAGAAAACAATGTCAGAGGGGCTTTCAAGAGCTGAAAGTGACAGCTCTCTGCAAACCCAGAAACAACCTGTAAGCTGATTCAAAAAGAACTTCAATATAGCTAAAGGACAATGGTCCAGCAGCTTTGTGTGGCTGCAGTCAAGGCTCACATCTCTGCCCTGTAAAAGAAAGGGGAGGAGTTTACTCCACAAGCCAAGGGGGTAAGGTCCAAAGGTGACCCCAGCGCCCCCAAACTCTAGAAGGCAGTCTGTTCAGAAATGGGTTCAACCTAGACTACTGGAGGATTTCTTTTCTGGCTGTTAGATAAAAACCAACATTCCTAAGGAACTCACGAAGCCAGTTCCCTCAGCCAAAAAGAGATAATTCCTCTTATCATGGCAGAAGGGCAAATGGCTACCTGCTGTGCTGACCCCACACCAAAGTGCTGTCCTCTATTCCCTGAGTATTAGGAATCCCTGTCACACAGTTCACAGTCCACGCTAGCGTCCTGCCTTTCTTACCTTCCCCCACCCTAAACTCACTCTAGCACAGTCTACCCTTCCCCAGCTACTCATTCTCCTTATAACCCTGCTATTTTTGCTGTACGAGTGTCTCTGGCTGTTCTCTCTCAGATCTCCAATAAAAACTATACCATAGCGAGGTCATACCATTAGTTTATACACAGTGAATTCTATATTCTCTCTCTTTCTGTGTTTACTTTCCTTCAATCAAGCATCAGGTTTTAACTAGGAACTGAAAAGAAAAACATAAATCTTGCTTCACCACTAAACATACCTGGTTCAGCCCAGAGTTCCCAGGGGCAGAGGGATCCATCCCAGGCTCAGCCAATGGGTCCAGAGAGGAACGCACCCGTAGAAAGGCCAGGCCAAAAGACTGGTGACGGGTGAAAGGCTGGGAGCAGGTCAGTCGAAGTCGATCCCATGATTCTCCCGAGGCTGGAGTCAGAAAATCATCTCAAGGCAGAAAAAAAGGGGAAAAGGAAGGGCTGGAGAGAGGGCTCAATAGTCAAGTGTGGTGATATATATATTAATAAAATCAGTCTGGAATATCAGAGGGCAGAGCCGTCTCTCCAGACTCTTGTTTTGTTTTTTTCTGAGAGAGTTTTCTGTTTAACAGTCCTGGCTGTCCTGGAACTTAATTGTAAACCAGGCTGGCTTTGAACTCGCAGAGATCCTCCTGCCTCTGCCTGCCAAGTGCTGGGACTAACGGTGTGCACCTCCACTGCCTGGCTTGGCTCTGTGGTTAACTCTGATATTCCAGATTAATTTTATTAAATATGATTCACCACAGTTAAGAGCACTTGTTGTTCTCGGAGAGGACCAGAGTTCAGTTCCTGGAACCCAGGACAGGTGGTTTATAACTGTCTGTAACTCTGGTTTCAGGGGATCTCACACCCTCTTCTAGCCTCCTCAGGCACCAGTACTCATGTGTACATAACACACTCCTCCCACCTATACATGAATAAAAAAATAAAAATATTTTAAAAGGAGAGAGAGGGAGGAAGGCAGGGAGAGAGAGAGGGAGAAAGCTGGGCATGGAAGTGCATGGTTGTAATCTCAGACTAGTGGATCTCAAGAAGCTCAAGGCTAACCTTGGTTGCAAAGCAAGTTTGAGGTCTGCTTAGGCTACACGATACCCTAGAGAGCGGAAGAATGAGGGGGAGGGATGTGTTTGTGTGTGTGCTCTCGTGCACACTCATGCACACCGGCACAGACCTGAGCAACAGAGAAGAAAATGTGGTGCATTAACAGCTAGCTGCCTGACAGCAGTCAGGAGGCAGGAAGGGAGAAAATCCAAAAGTGAAGAAGGGGAAGATAAGACAGGGCCAAGGCTACACACAGTAGATGCCGCCAGGAGGAAGAAAGGGTATCAGCAATACATGCCCCTTCAGGCTTTGATGCTCAGAGAAAGGTTTGCCAGACGGGCACGGAAGGGCCCTTTCAGCCTACTTTCTTGTCTTCTAACCACTCCTCCTACATAGTTTCACATAAGTTTCCATCTTTCTGACCTGTGAGGCTGCAGCGACTTCCCTCAGACTATTACCCACTCTACGCAGCCATTAACAGCACTGAACACCAGAACCACAAACTGTACTTGATTCCTGACATGAACCAGTCATTATATCACCCCCCCATATCACATATAGATTCCTTTACAACAGGATAAATACCTCCAGTTTAAATACAGATAAACAGATTGCAACTCCCTAGCGTCCAGGAATCCTATCTTATGCATCTGTTCCAGTGTTTAGTGAACACAGAGATTTGCATAAGCAGGATTCATGAAACATTATATATTATATAAATATGACCAACATATAGCCTTTTACCACACGCAAAAATTATTTATTCTATGCTTTTTTCTTTTTTGTGGTGCTAAGAATTAAATAAAACAGGGATCAAATAAAAATATAGCAATCACTAGGTGTGGTGGCATATGCTACAATTCCAGCACTTGGGAGGCTAAGGCAGTTAGGTATTTAAGGCTTGCCTGCGCTGCACACTGAGACCCTGCTTCAACAACCCAAATCCTAAAACATGGTAATGTATTAGGCAACAATAAGTCACAGGTAAACATAAATTATAGCTCAGAAATATCCTTGACATTCTCACCAGGCAGAACTCACACATCACCGTTAACTTACTCTGTTCTCTTAATAGATGGAGCTAAACATAGGCTCCCTTCCATAATCCATCCCCAGCAGCACTGAGATCCACCTCTGCACTGCATCTGTCCTCGGAAACACCCCCACACGTTTTTCCCTCTTTACCATCTTTAAACATCCGGACTCCTGAGCGGTTCTTCCCCGACTTTGAATCAGCCAGGGACATTAGCATGGTTGCAGGGAGAAGGGTGACAAAAGGTCTGTCCAGGGGCCAGGAAGAACGACCCACATCAATCTGTAGGAAGGCACAGCCACAGTTACCTGAGGAAGAAGTGGAAAGAAGGGTAAGGACGAGGGAATGCCTACAGGTGAGAATACTGGGTGGGAAGGAAACACTGCACTCCAGAGCTAATCAGAAGGCAGGAAGCTCTGGCAACACAGGGAGACACCAATTAGAGTGTAACGAAACCCTAGCCCATTAAATGATGGTGACGGTTCGCCATGGCTATCACAGTCTGAAACCCACCTCAGAAATCACTGTTAAGGAACCCAACACCATTCTGTCCTGAGAAAACAAACTCAGTGGTCTCTAACATTTGAGTCTAGAGAATTCTAAGGCCAACTTTTTTGCTTGCTTGCTTTTCAGACAGGGTCTAATTACGTAGCCTTCGCTGGCCTGGAGCTCAATTATGCAGACCAGGCTCATCTCAAACTCCAGAGATCTGCCTGCATCAGTTTCCTGGGTGCTGGGATTTAAGGGGTGTGCTATCACCATGCCAGGCACCAGCTTTTGTAATCTATAAACTTCTATGCACAGTACACTTTTTAGCATCCTCCTGACAGTCATCTTTAGAGATGATAAGGATTCTATTTGGTAGTATCGATTATTACATCAGTGCCCTAAGGCTTTACCCAGACCAGAGTTCACCGCATAAGTATAAAAGCACCGTCCATATTGTATTCTCTTTAGTGTATGTGCAAATACATACTACTCATGTATGGAGGCAAGAGAACTTTGGTTGCTATTCCTCAGGTGCTGTCCACCTTGATTTTATTTTTTACTTCATGTGTATGCTTTGCCTGCATATATGTCTGTGTATCACTTGTGTGCCTGGTGTCAGACCTCCTGGAATTGAAGTTAGAGATGTTCGTTACTCACCATGTGGTTGCTGGAAATTGAACATGGATCCTCTGAAAGAGCAGCCAGTGCTTGTAGGGGTATTGTGTTGTTTCATGGCAAATAATTGTCCCACCCATTGGTTTAATAAAAAGAGCTGATTGGCCAAAGGCAGGCAGGAAGTGTAGGCGGGGCTACCAGACTAAGAAAATCTCTGAGAGCAGAATGCCAGAGAGCACCAGAGAGAAGCTGCAGGATGCAGAGGACAACCATGCAGCTTTAAAGAAAGGTACCGAGCCGCATGGCTGAACAAGAGACATGGGATAGCTTAAGGGTAGAGAGCTGGCAAGCTATATGCCTGGGCCTGAGGCTGATCAGCCTAAAACTATTAGAAGCATCTGTGTGTCTCTGTGGGACTGCGGGACTGTGGGTCTGTGGGCCTAGACCTTGAGGTTAGGCTGGAAAGTCCGGGCCAGAAACCTCTTACTACAAGTGCTCTTAACTACTGAGCCATTTCTCCAGAAGCCCCATTTTGTCTTTTTATTTTTTTGAGACAGGGCTTCTCCGTGTACCTTTGACTTTCCTGGAACTTTCTCTGTTACCAGGCTGGTCTCAAACTCCAAAGATGCCCCTGCCTCTGCCTCCCGAGTGCTGGGATCAAAGGTGTGTGCCACCACTGCCCTTCAGCTGATCTTAGGGGGATTTTTCTTTTTTCTTTCTTGAGACAGGGTTTCTCTGTACAGCCCTGGCTGTCCTGGGACTCCCTCCCAGGCTGACATTGACTCACAGAGATCTTCTTGCTCTGCCTCCTGAGTGCTGGGATCAAAGGTGTGCGCCCCCAGCACTAGGCTGAAGACATTTTTACAGTTGAGGTTCCCTCTCTTAGGTGACTTTGGCCTGGGTCAGGCTGACATAAAATTATGCAGCACGTCAGTGAGCTTCGGGTAGCATTTTGTCTTAACCTCCCAGTGCTGCCATAATTGGCTTGCCGTGAGCTTCTCTGCTTCCTGTCTCACCACAAGAGCATGGGGATTATAAATGCGGATTCTGAGGATTCAGACGCTCATCCTTATACTTATATGGCAAGTGCTTTCCAACTGAGCTATCTCCCTAGTCCACACCTAGCTTTAAATGTGGGTTCTGGGGATCAGACCCATGTCCTCAAGGTCTTTATCAATTGAGCTATAGCCTCTGCTTCACATTGTTTTATGTTCTCCAAAACCAAACATCACACTTCCCCTTCACATCTAGGCAGGGCTTAGTGCAGAAGGCTGAGACAGTGAGGCGGGTAGTCATTCTTGTGTTTTCCCTCAGAGGTCCCAAAGACCTTGAAAACTCACTCACCGACGTCGATGTAACTTATGGGGACCACCCTCTCCAGCTGGAGGTCTACTTTCAGTTGTCCGCTCTTGTCCTGAGGACAGTTGAGCCAAGGTCCCCTATTACTGTCTGGGTTCAGCAGGTTCTCCACAGGGTACTTGGGATCCTACATTAGAAAGAGGAAGAGAAAAATCAGGAGGGTTTCTGAGCTCCTAAGGGAAAAAAGGATACTTCAGAATAAAATACAGTCCTGCTTGCTGAGGCACCAACATGAGAGGGGTACTAGGGTCCCCCACAGGAACTAGTATGACTCTCATGTAGTAGACAGCACTTACTTTCACCTCACTTACCGCACTACCTCATTTTTTCCTCCTGAGAATTCTTGAGTTGTTACTATTACTTCTGCATAGTTAAGAGATAAATAAACTGAAGCTAATGGGGCTTCAGAGCTCACTTTTACACAGACATTTTTCTTTTTTATTTACTCTTCTCTGACAGATTACACCTGGACCACCGTCTCCCCTCCCTCTTCTCCTCCAGTCCCTCCCTTGCACCTCCTCACTTCCCCAGATCCACTCTTCTACCGTTTGCCCTTTAGAAAAGAGCAGGCCTCCCAGGGATATCAACCAAACATGGGATATCGAGTTATAATAAGACTAGGCACATCCCCTCATATAGTCTGGACCAGGCAATCCAGTAGGAGGAAAAGGGTCCCAAAAGCAGGCAAAGAAGCCAGTGGCAGCTCCCGCTGCCACTGTTAGGAGTCCCATAAGAATACCAAGCTACACAACCATATTATATATGCAGAGGGCCTAGGAAAGACCCATATTGGCTTCCTGATTGCTGGTTGAGTCTCTACACCGACATTTATTTTATTTATTTTTTTAATAATTTATTGACTATGTATACAGTGTTCTGTCTGCATGACTGACTGCACACCAGAGAAGGACATCAGATCTCATCATAGGTGGTTATGAACTACATATGATTCCTGGGAATTGAACTCAGGACCTCAGGAAGAGTAATCAATGCTCTTAACCTCTGAGCCATCTCTCTAACCCCACACACATTTATTTACCTCCAATATAATTCCATGAAATAAGTTTTTTGTTCATGTAGCCCATATTAGCCCCAAACAGAAACTCCTCCTGAGGGTTAAAACTGTAGATGTGTCCCACTACAAGCAGAAAAACACTGTATTCTTAATTTATAACTGATGCTTAAATATAAGTGATTATTTAAAGTCATTGACAATGACATTGAGATTTAAGAAATCCCAAACTCACTAATGCAAATCCAAATCTCTTTAGGTTGAGCAGCTTTGAGCAAATGACTTTCTTCCTCTGGTTCTAAGTTTCTTTATAAGTATAAGAGAAAAGCATGTTCATGGTTTTTTTTGGTTTGTTTTTTTTTTGATTTCTAGAAATGGGATCTCAAAGATGACTTTCTGACTGCCTCTCAATGTTGGGATTATAATCACGTACCTCCATATGCAGCTCTCCCCCCACACTTTTTTTGTTTGTTTGTTTTTAACTGAACATGGGTGTTTTGCCTGCAGGTGCCCACAGAGGCCTCCCAAGGGTTTCAGATTTCCTAGAGCTGGAGTTACAGATGGTTGTGCCATGCAGGTGCTAGGAACTAAGCCAGAGTCCTTTGGAAAACCAGCAACCGTTCGTAATTGCTGAGCCTTCTCTTCAGCCCTAACTGCACCCAGCTTTAAGTCACCCCCATGCCACCCCTGGTTTGTTTCACCAGTAAAATCCCTCTTTTAACTGCAATTTCACATGTGTGCGAATATGTTTCTCATTAAATAAAAGTAAAGCTCTAACTAAAATATGGGAGGCTGTACTTTCAATCTTCTCCAGCTTCCATAGAGACCATGATGTTAGAAGACTGCTAATATTCCCTCAGATTCTATGACAAAGCATTGAATGTGAACATGGTGGTACATGCCTAAATTCCAGCACTGGGGGGGATAAGGCAGGATGATTTGAGAATCTGAGGCCAACCTGGGATACAAAGTAAGTTCAAGCCTAGCCTGGGCTACATGGCAAGATCTTATCTCAAAAAAATTCCCAAAACAAAACAAAACAAAACAAAACAAAACAAAAAAAAAAAAAACTACACCACCACCACCAACAAAAAACCCACAAAAACAAAAAGTACTTGAAAAAGGCAGGTTATATCTCTGTGAGTTTGAGGTCAGCCTGGTCTGCAAAGAGAGTTCTAGGCTAGTCAGGGATACATAGTGAGACTTTGTCTAAAAGAAAAAGAGGAGGAAGATGATAGTTTAAGCTGCTGACTTTTAGGTAAGGAAGGCTAAGACAATTTCTATTTTATTTCATGGGCTAATATAGTGTTTCCTAAGTGCCATCTAAGGGGACTCTCTGAAATGTGTGGGGATTAAAAAAAAAATTACTTTTATTTTATGTGTATGAATGCTTTTCCAGGATGCATATATGTAGGCCATGTACATGTCTGTTGGATTTCCTGGAATTAGAGTTAAGGATGGTTATGAGCCATCATAGGTACAAAGAACTGAACTAAGTCTTCTGTAAGACAACAACTACTCTTAACCATTGAGCCATCTCTGCAGCGCTGTGTGGGGATGCTTTTGACTGTCATAATCACCATGAGTAGTACTGTCATTAGGGCCTGGGAACCAGGGATGCTAAATATTCTACCATGCCAATGACACTGCTGTAAAATAAACTTAGCCACCCAAATGTCGATGGGTGGCTTAGCATCCCTCAAAAAAGATCAGTGTAATGAGAGGAAACAGAGGGGGTAAATGGATGAAGCAAATGACCGGAGGAAAGGGTGGGAAGTTCCCAGTCATCCCCAGGGTAGATTGGCACTGGGCCCAAAGTCTTGGTTCTAGTCAAAGATGATTGGAACTGTAGAACTTTCATAAAGTGAGCATATTTGATGGTGATCACTATATCCACAGAGGTCAAGTATGGCTTTGAGTGCCTTTGATTAATTTCAATGGCAGAATGACCAAACTGTTCCTCTGGTAAAGAGAGGCCTAAGATTTTTCAGCTAACTACAAACCATGTCTTCTACAGCTATCTGCTCTTTTTAGTAATCAAAAAAAAAGCAATCATGGCTGGTGCCTCATACCTGGGAGGAAAATGACACTACATGGCTGATCTTCACAGGAGCCATCAGAGGTCACTTGTTTCCTCAGACACAAGACAAATGTGCTTCCTCCAAGATCTTCTGCTATCATGGAGGGACTGCTTATGTTTCACTTGCAGTGGTTTTTGAGAGAACAAGAATCCTCACATTACTCCTGGAGAAAAAAAAAAAAAGAACAACGTAACATAAGCTACCCATTCTTATTTCTTTGATAACAAGAATTACGAAAGTCAGGCATTTCTTAGGGCCACTATGGGCCTGTAGGAAGTAAGTCTGGATCATCTAGAGATACCCTTCCCCCATCTACAGATAGCTTCAAGAAAACAAAGTAGCAAGTTAAAAAACAGAAACAATAGATTGTTACTGTAGAAATGCCGGTTTATACAAAAGTAAGCTCCTAGACAAGATGGTTGCTTAAATCTTTTATTTCTATGTTCCTAGGAGCCTAGGGCACAATGAGGATGGGCAACAAATGTACATCTAAATACATTATATAACTCAGCGTCCTCTGCTCAATAGATCAGCTTTTCATTCCTCCAAGCTGGGTGTGGTGTCCCATGCCTCTGATCCTAAGGCAAGAGTGTAGTGGATTTATGTTGTTCCATTGTAAATAATTGTCCTGCCTTTGAGTTTAATAAAAAGTGCTGACTGGCCAAAGGCAGACAGGAAGTGTGGGCGGGGCTACCAGACTAAGAAAACTCTGGGAACAGGAAGAACGGACAGAATGTCAGAGAGAAGTCAGAAGAAGCAGAGGACAACTATGCTGCTGTGAGAAAAGGTACCGAGCCCCATGGCTGAACAGGATAAGAGTCATGGGTTAGTTTAAGGGTAAAGAATTAGCAAGTTATATGCCTGGGCCTTAGGCCGATCAGCCTAAAACTATTGTAAGCATTTGTGTATCTCTGTGGGTTTGTGGGTCCGCAGGTCTAAACCTTGAGGCTAGGCCCAAAAGTCCGGTACAGAAACTTCTTACTACACAAGAGGACACAGAGTTTAAGGCTAGCCTATGTTACACAGCAGGCTCAAGGCTAGCTTGGGGTATATAGCCAGACCCTAATTCAAAATAAAGTATTCCTGGGTCAGTGAGATGAATTAACTTTTTCTTTTTTGGTTTCTTTGAGACAAGGTTTCTTTGTGTAGCCATGGCTGTCCTGGAACTAGGTCTAGACCAGGCTGATCTCAAACTCACGGAGAACCCCTGCCTCTGCCTCTCAAGTGCTACCATTAAAGGTGCATCCAATACCACCTAGTCAACACTGTTTTTACAACTTACTTCGTCTTTAAAAATCTCACAGGAGCCAGATATACCATCATGTACCCATTATCCCAGCTAGGAGGGAGGGGGCAGTTGCAAGAGTTTGAGGCTAGCCTGAAAAACACAGCAAGAACCTATCAATAAACAAATAATACATTTCATCTGGGTATTACCATTGGTCTTTTGCTAAACTTTTTTTTTTGCTTGATTTTGAGACCTAGGCTCACTCTGTAGCCCAGGTGGGTATAAAACTTACTATATGGCTCAGGCTGATCTTGAATTCATGACAATTGTGCTTCTATTTTTCAAGTGCTGGAATTATAAATGTGAGTCAACATCCACAGTTCATAACCTTTTTTTTTCAAGACAAAGCTTTTCTGTGTAACGGCCTTGGATTTATATTTTATGGATTTGAGTATTCTGCTTGCATATAGCTATATACACGACATGTGTGCCTGGTGCTGGAGGAGGAAGCCAGAAGAGGGTGTCAAGTCTCCTGGAACTGGAGTTATAGATGATTGTGAACTGCCATGTAGGTGCTGGGAATGAAACCTGGTTAAGAGCAAGTGCTTTTAATCCCTGAGCCATCTTCAGGGCTCCTAAGAAATTATTTTTTATTTTACTTTTTTATTATTTAAATTTTACTTTATTTTATTCTTATCATTACTATGTTGTTTAGCTCAACTCTGAAGCCCAGATCCTTCTGCCTCAGCCTCTCAAATGTTGGGATCTCAGGCATGAATCATCATGTTCATTCCAGGGTGATGAACTCCTGGGATCAAGTAACTTTGCCTCAGCCTCATGAGTGGCATGTACCATCAGACCTGAATTTCTCTTCACTATTCTACTTGAATTCTGATACATTCCTGGCCATATGGCTTTCTAATCTACTCATCACCTAAGTTTTCTATTTTCTTATGCTATTGCTCCTACTTGGAATATATGCTTTCTTTACAACATCTTTTGATGTTTAAATTTCACACACAAACCCCTACCTTAATCAATTAAAGATTTGGTGTTCAAATCTCTCTCTGTCTCTGTGTCTCTGATCTGTCTCTCTCTCTGTCACACACACACCTTAATCAGTTCAGGGCAACTGTTCAATATTTTTATTGTTTAAATATCAATTATCTCTTGGTATTTAACAAAGTGCCTCTTCATGTAACACCTATATGGGTTACATGTCTTATATCTGTTGACAAGACTGTGAGTTCCTGGAGAACAGGATTTTTGTTTGGCTCATTCTTAAATAGCTAATGTAAGAGGGTGAAATCGCAATTATCTGTTCATTGAGGTCATTCATTTTCTTGTTGACCACCCCCCTCCCTTTCAGCTACTCCTCTCTAATAGACAAATCCCAATGCCTCTCACCTGCGTCCATCCTTCGGGGCAGCTTTCAGCGCTTGGGCTCCAATCTTATTCTCCCGCCAATTCCGTCTGGTGACGTCCGCCTTCTGTCCGGAGCGCGACCCTGCCTACCAAAGCTCAGGAACGCGTCTTGATGCTTAAAGAAGCCGCTACTTCCGAGGCAAGATAGCAAGTAGTCACCTCAAAACAACAAAACCCCCGCGTGCTTGGGTTTTATGTATATTTTTATTCACTGTACTCTTCCCGTAGAGAGCGGGATTTAAACTTCCGGGTCTGACTCGATGCAGCATGGGAAATGTAGTTCCTAGTGCACACGCGTCTCTACCCGTAGCCCAAGCGAGGGAGCGTCGCGAAATTAACGCATTCAGGGGACTCTTATTTTTTGCTTTCCACAGTGACAAATGGTGAACTATTTACACTAGAATATTTCAAGAACACATTTTCTTTTTCCGAGAATGCTTTGCTGCTGAAGCTTGGTGGTGCACGAGAGTCGCCCCTTCTTAATTCCGAAGGAGCTGGTAGATGGTCTCTTAGTCCTCTCACGGATCTGCGGGTCTTGATGCTCCGCCCAGGCCGCGCCTCCGATTGGCTAGGAGCGCCGGCAGCGGCGGAAGCAGCTGGCTCGCGGGGGATAGGGGTGGGGGCCGGCCGCGAAGATGGCGGCAGTGGTGGAGGTGGAGGTTGGAGGAGGTGCTGCTGCGGAAAGGGAGCTGGATGAGGTAAGAGGACTTGAGGGACGAGAAAGGAGAGACGACTTGAAAACGGAAGGGGAGGAATTGAGGAACGGGATCCGGAGGACTTAGGAGAAACGGGAAGGCTGAGGAAAGAGGGAGCTAACCGGGAGGTGGATTCTCGATGAGGGAAATCTGAGGGTTTCAGACTCAGGGACCCTGAGGCGTTCCTGGTGCAGTAGATTGGCAAATGCTTTAAGGGTGGTGATGGAGGGCAGGCCAGAGGGACGGGAACGTTAAAGATTTTGAGATTACATAGGGCCAAGGTAGGACCAAGGGGTAGCTTTAATTAGAGGGGCGTGAACTTGTTTAAGGCAAGGCCAGGCTTTTCACTGTGGATAAGAACTCTGAGCTTGACCTGTGGTTGGGACACGGGTCGGGAAGCAGTGCTAATATACTCTTATTACAGCTTTGAATTATTTTTAGGTAGGAATCATCTCATTTATTCTTACATTTTGGGGTTTGTTCATACCGCATGCTCAGTAAAGTTTTGGTCAAGGAATGAATGAATCATTGTGAATGAATGAATAATCTTGTAACAGAAACGGTCCGTTTGTTCATAGGACAAACATTGTTACTCCTGTGACAATTCCTGGGCTAAGTGCTTGCGATACAAGACCTTCCTCTTGTAAAGTCTACAGTGTAGTTAGGGGATACGAAGGGCCAGGGAAAGTGTTTCACAATGTTTTTCAAGTTCATTCATTCTCCTTCACCTCCTTTCATGGGTTCCTTCAAGGTGAGCTTGAAAAGGTATAAATCCTTTATCTAATAGGCATTTAACAATGAGGTATTGAATTACTTGTGGTCCTTGGAGGAGACATTGAGCTTGAGAGAAATGAAAGGACAGTACTCAGTAGAAGGAAATTAGGGTGAGAAAGATAAGGGACAGTCTGAGGCCAAATGGTCAGTAATAGTTAGAGTCGCTTTTTTTTCCCATGCCAAATTATCTCATTTCTGTGATAGCATATGGATCAAAACAGGGGAATAGGAGGAGTGGCATCTCTGGAGGGCTCTTGCTCTGTGTTTGGTATGGGATAGACTGGTGAAGAGTCTCAGGAAGCGATTAGGTGCAGGAAGTAATGGAATTTCCGTGGTGTGAGGTTAGATTGCTTTTGTTTCTCCCTTCTGGTTGGAATTAATAAAGTGAGGACACAAGACTAACAGGTAACAGGTGGCCTCGTGTCTTACCTGCCCGTTGCTAACGACTACAGGTATTTGAACCCTGCTTGGTTGGGAAGGAGAAGTAGTTGGTTGTGGAAATAACCTTCAAGGTCCCTTCTAGTTTTTGCTTTATGTGTTTACAGTTGGCTGCTTTTAGTTGAGGTATTTTGAAAGCACCTTAAGGCAGTAAATAGTGTACTGGAATTAAATGTTACGGTTTGTTAGTCACAAGTCTTCACTGAGATAGTTTCATGTGTCTTAAGTTTTGGAGACAGGGTTTTGATGCGTGCTTCATACTGTCACTGAACTCTGACTCTGTCTTGTGAGTGCTGGAATTACATGTGTGAGCTGTTGTGTTTTCGACATTTTAAGGACTAAGTACCACTAGTAGGATGAGTCATATTTCAGTGTTGGGCCTACAGATCAACTTTACGTGAAGCCACTAGCCAGCATCCATCTCAGAACCCTCACTGATTGTGTTATTGTCCAAGAAAGAATATATCCCTGTTATCTGGGATTCTGTGTGAACTGGTTCTGTCCTTTTCCTTATGAGTTTAAGAAAGTAACACGAGAAGCAGGAAGTTATCTTGAAGCTCCAAAAAGAACCAGATCAGGACTGACAGACCTCAGTTTGTATGCCTCTGCTGTTTTGTGCTCCAGCCTTTACTACTGAGTGATAAGGTGAACTGCATTGATCATATGTAACTATGGGGGTTTACCATGCATCATCCCTGGATATTTAAAAGTGAATAGAACAGTATTTTTACCAGTTTACAGTTCAGTGAGTAGATGTGCAAATAGTCCATCACACTGCTAGATTGCAAGTATGTGGCAAGTACCGTGAGGCACAAAGCCAAACCTTTAGTTGGTTTGGGGAAGTCATGATAGAGATGGAAATGAGCTGAAGAGGTAAAGTTTGAACCTGAACACAACAAGCTGGCTGTATTTGCCTGTAGATCAGAGTTGCTGACCTGTTGCACTTTCTGCCTGCCTGACACACCTTACCCTGGAGTCCAGGTTGGAAAAGTGTAATGATTGGAGTGATGCACTCTTCTACTTTGGAAATTTATTCTTTTTATTCTTCAGAATATTCTACTTACATTTTAAAAAATCAGATGTTACTAGTACATACATAGTCTGGAATAGCAGTTTATTCACAGTCCTTTCCACCTTTTGGTCTGACTTCAATATTACTTTCTCTAGAAGTTGAGAGGCAGTTTAGATATTGCTGCATGTATGTAATCAGACAAATTTTGTCCCAACTGCCTGTTCCCAAATACCCACAGCTGCTTCCCAGATTACCACACAGAGGCTTATATTAGCCGTAGATGCTTGGCCAATAGCTCAGAGGTAGTTATTACTAACTACCTTTTAGATTTTAAGCTAACCCATATTTCTAATTATGCTTTGTCATGTGGTGGTACCTATAGTAGCATGGCATGTTCATCTCCTGCTCCCTCTGTGGCTTGCTGGTGACTCCTGACTCCATCCTTCTTTCCATCTCCTTAGTTTAATCGCCCCATCTATATGTCCTCCTGCCTACTGGCCAACCAGTGTTTTATTAAACCAATTCCAGTGACAAATCTTTACAGTGTACAGAGGATTACTCTACAGCAGGAGAAAGATGGGCTTCAGGAAGAACTACCAGGAGAAATGGGCACTGTTTATGGATCTTTAAGCCAGCTGCTGTTCAAAGCTCTTTACCTTATTGGCTCATTTATTACTTACAGTAGCTATATGAGTTTAGATGCTATACTAGTGCTATTTTGTCTTTTCTTTAAAAAGGATTGACTTTAGCTCATTTGTATGTGCATATGCACGAGTGTGCCAACATTTGTAGGGCCTTGAAGAGATGTCAGATCTTTTGGAGCTGGAGTTATATATAGATGGTTGTAAACTACCCAGTATGGGTGCTGGGAACTGAACTTGAGTCTTCTGCAAGAGCAACTTGTGGTCCTTTTTTTCTTACTATAGAAAACAAAACAAAACAAAACTTTATTTTACTTGCATTGGTGTTTTGTCTGCATGTATGTCTGTATGAGGGGTGTCAGATCTTGGAGTTACAGACAGCTGTGAGCTGCCATGCAAGTGCTAGGAATTGAACCCAGGTCCTCTGGAAGAGCAGTTAGTGCTCCTAACCACTGAGCTGTCTTTCTAACCTCAGCCCTATTTTAAGACCAGGCCTTGCTAAGTTTCTCAGGCTGACCTTGATCTCAGGATCCTCTTGTCTCAGCTTCCCAAGCATCTGGGATTACAAGAATGCACATCGTGCTGGCAAGCTACCCCTTTTAAAGACTTGAAGCAAAAACTTGAATCACTATTTCTTTGCTGAGAGGACTAAAATGAATGTTAACCAAGAGTTGTTGTTTTTATTAAGTTCTTTAATTTACTGGTAACTTGATCATGTCAAATTTGTTCTCATAAATAATGATGGTTGCCACAAATGTGTAACTTACATGCTCTGGGCCCTATTTTCTCTCCTCTGTCTATCTTGAAATAGTCTCAGTCTTAGGTAGAAGGTAGACCAGGCTGGCCCCAAACTCACTATGTACCTGAGGATTATCTTTTTTTTTTTTTTTGTCTTGTTTTTGAGACAGTGTTTCTCTATTTAACAGTCCTGGCTGTCCTGAAATTCACTTTGTAAACCATACTAACCTCGAACTCACAGTGATTTGCTTGCCTCTGTTGGGACTAAAGGCGTGCGCCACTGCCATCTGGCCTGAGAATGATCTTGAACTGGAATTCCTGTATATTGAAAGCCTGTATCCCACACTGGCCTTGAATTTGCAGTCCTCCTGCCTCAGCTTCCTGAGTGCTAAGACTGTAGGTGTGCACTCCACCTGTAGCTCCCCTGTTTTCGTCATAGTCCTATGCTTATTCTTTAGTTTATCAATTCATTTGTCAAATCTTCTTTTGTTTTTTGAGACAGGATCTTGGTATGAAGCCCTGACTGCTTTGAACTTGACATGTAGACCAAACTGATCTTGAACATTGTCTCTGAATGGAATTACAGATGTGTGTCACCATGCCTAGTTTATCCATCGGATTTCTGTGTGCTAGTCATAGTGCTATGCCTCCTAATACAATGATAAAGTATGATATTGGCCACAAGGAATTCATAGACTAGGGAAGAACAGTTGCTGTGATTGTGGAATCGGTGCAGTTAACGGAGAAATGACTGCATCATAGCTGCTCTTCCCATCTACTTTGGTAAAAACCCCAAACCCAGGCTGAGATAATTCTGTTCTCTTGCTTTTTCAAAACAGTAGTTGCTGCTTTTTTTTTTTTTTTTTTTTTTTTTTTTATGTTTTCCTCCTGTGGATCTCTCCCTGTAGACATTTGGTAAGTGTGCCTTGTATCCAGGGATTTGGTTCTCTGGGGATTCTTGGCCCAAGCTAGATCTTATGGAGGGATTGATATATGTGACTGAAGTTTAATCTTGGATATCAGTCTTTGGCTGTTTTTGTTTTTATTTCTCTATGTAACAGTCCTGACTGTTCTGGAACTCACTTTGTAGACCAGGCTGGCCTCAAACTCACAGACATCAGTCTGCCTCTGCCTCGAAGTTGCTGGAATTAAATGCTCATGCCACCAACACCTGGTTTGTCTTTGGAATTACGTATGCACATAAAATAAATCATAGCATATAGAGTAGGAGAAGAAACCCACTAGAGGAGTAAGCAGAAGACCCAGGTTTTAGAGTCAGAAGAGAAGATTTGTTTATTCATAAATAGCCAGCTGATAACAGATGGGTAGAAAGCTGTGTTGAGAAGAATTCCAAAGGCAAGGCACAAGGGGAAATGCTGAAGACAAAATAATACAGAGTATTTACTGTGGGGCAAGTATTTTAAACCCATTTTCTAATACCTCAGTTTTATAGGATAGGTGTGCTATTATTATCACCATTCAATGGATTTGGAAATTGAGGCATAGATGTTAAAGAAACTGACCTAGCATCAAGCACGCAGGTAAATGATAGTGCTGGGCTTCAAACCTAAAACCATTGCAACATCTTTACTCTGAACTCCTCTGGGCACTATGAATGCTGTCTACTGCTGTTCTTCGCTAATATTCCCACTGTGTAAGTGCGGAACTCATATCCACAGGTGATGTGACTGTGGTCCCGTTTTTTGTCTGTTTCTCCATCTGACTGTTTTCTCCTTGAAGGCCCTATGTATTCTTTTATCTCTGGTATTCGGCAAGAGTATGACTCAATAAATAACTATATGAGCTTAGATTTCAACCCTTTTGTACCTCAGCCTTTAATCTGTGGAATGATAGATTTGGACTCTGTGACCTTTGTGATCTCTTGAAGCTTTGAAATTGAAAGTCCTGAATTCCAGTGTTTTATTTTGTGTTTCTTACATGTCCTGTCAGGTACTTAATGCATACTTGGTGGATGCCAGGATGAGTGAGAACATAATTGTTCTCAATAATGTACAGTAGGACCAGAAGAGTCATGATAGTGAGGGGTAAACAGAAGACTTGGCACACCTTCCTATTCTGTGCCCTTTGACGTTTAGTAGTCAGTCTTACTCTGGCAGATAGCCACAACTGTCAGCTCACCCTAGCCTTTTGTTGTTGGGCTGTTATATTGTTTTTTGAGATAGCCTATGCTGGCCTCAAAGTCTTGCTTTAGTCTGTTGGGATTGTAGGTATGAGCCCCCGAGCTTTTAAAGAAAGTCACCATGGCTTACTCTTGCTTTTTAAAGTAAATCACTTTTTTTTTTTTTTTTTTTTTTTTGGTAAGCCACTCTTTTGATTGTTATGTGCCTTTCTTGGTACCTTGCACAGAGCTTGGCACACATCAATATGTTTATTGAATAAAGGAGAATGCAGGGAGGTATGGATTCTGCTTAGGATAAAGGAAGAGGTGACTCAAAGCTAACTGATATGCTTACTATTTTAGAATGACGCAGTAGGCCTCACTATCAGTATCCCTTCACTTCTCTCTATCCTTTTGTTTCCCTCTCTTTTAAAAAGATTTATTTATTATGTATATAGTGTTCTAACTGCATGTATGCCTACACACCAGAGGAAGGCAGAAGATCTCATTCTAGATGGCTGTGAGCCACCATGTGGTTGCTAGGAATTGAACTCGGGATTTCTAGAACAGATAGTGCTTTTAACCTTTGAGCCTTCTCTCCAGCCTTCCCCCACACTTTTCTAAGGCAGGGTTTTATTATGTAGCCTTGGCTAGCCTGGAACTCAAGTAGACCAGGGTGGCCTCGAATTCATGGCTGTGTGCCACCATATTTGGCACTTTTTCCCCCCCTGCAGACAGGGTTTTCCTATGTAACGAGGCCTAGCCTTGAATTCATTGTGTGGCTCAGGCTAGTCTCCCAAGTACTGAGGTTACAGGCATGTGTGGCAATGCCAGAGTCTTTGCCAGTATCTAATATAAACTGCTTATGAAGCATTTCTACTTCATTGTAATGTCACATTGCTCTATACCAATGAATTATAGATACAGAGTCGGAGGACTTCCTATTTGCCTTAGTTGTGCCAGCTTTTGTATATTGTGTTGTTTCACTTCCCTATTAGGCAGTGAACTCTCAGAAAATAGAATCATAGTGTTTTCTTCTTTCTTACATTCAGATCTTTATTGAATTTGCATTCTTAATAATATTCATTAGCCCATGTTGAAATCCATATGAAGTGATCTTTCCATGGTTCGCCTATTTCCTTTATTTTTAACTTAATTTTTTAAAAAAATGTGATTTGTCCACATCTATGTCTGTATACCACTTACATGCAGTGCCTGCAGAGGCTAGAAGAAGGCATGTGATTTCCCTGCTACAGATTTACAGGCAGTTGCTGGGAACTGAACCTGGGTCCTTTAGAAGAACATCCAGGACTCTTAATTGCTGTGCTCTCTCCAGCCCCAGCCTCTTCTCTTGTTAAATACCTCTGTTGTAGTTCTTTAGATCAGTTAGAATTTTATTTATTTTTTTATTTTTGGTTTTTCAAGACAGTGTTTTTCTGTGTGGATCTTGCTGTCCTTACCTTAGACCAGACTGGCCTTGAACTCAGAGATCCGACTACCTGTGTCTCCCAGTTGCTGGGATTAAAGGCCTGCACCACCATGCCAGGCAGGTTGGAATTTTAAATTCTGTATATCTTTAACTTTTTAGTCCTTTTCATAAGTTTTCCAAGATTCTGCTTGTTTGCATCTCTGACTTCCAGAGAATGCCCTGGAAAACTAGTGTCAGTACACTTGAGACTGTTCAGCCAAAATCTTTTCCTGGGAAGCTAACTAAAGATCCATCCATCCAGTGTCTTTTCTCATCTCTGTCTTTATTTCTTTATGTTTACTCTTCTTGGAGTCATTTGTTACCCTTGTTCCTCAGAGGAAAATCTGTAGGTAAATACAAACTCATTAGTTCCCTCTAAAGTATAGCTTTCCCAAGAGATTGCTGGGTCATAAGCATGGGGGTTTTTGGCTTTGGGCAGCTGGGAGAAACTGGAAAATGGGGAAACCAACTGAGCATTATGCTTTCATTGTTGGTGTTAAGAGTAACTGAATATACTATTACTCTAAAGCCTTTTATGACATTTTACTCCTCATTTCCCTTAGAATTGAGTCTGTCTTCTGAGGTTATTATTTAGTGTTTTGCAAAAATACTTATTTTTCTTTTTATTCTGATGATGTCAATAGTAGCTAACTTTTTTAGTGTTCATTGTGGGCCAGGTACTGTGTTAAGCATTAGATCTTTGAGCTCTATTTTAAAAAAAAAATATCATCAAAACAGGCACAGAAATGATTTGAACCTGGTAGTGTGACTCTTGATCTTTCTTTCTGGTGTACACTATAACAATTCAAACTCACTGTCTTCAAATTTTATTGTCTATTCATTGTGTATTTAATTATATCAGGTACTGTTTGGGAACCCTTGAGAGATTATGACTAGATAAAGAGTTTTTCCAGACAGGGTTTCTCTGTGTAGCCCATGGCTGTCCTGAAACTCTTTGTAGACAAGGCTGGCCTCTGCATCTTGAGTGCTGGGATTAAAGGCGTACACCACCACTATTCTGCCTATCTCTGAGATCTTAAAAAAGAGCATGGTCAGTTAAGGAGCGGAACATCTCCTGATAATTGTTGCACAAATGAAGGAAACTCAGGGCCAGATCTCAGGGAAAGGCTGAGATATCAGAGAGGAAACACCACAGTCAGATCTCACCCAGCTGTCTTCCAGCTTCCTTAGTCTGATCCTCCTGGCTTCTACTGCCTGCTCTGTCTTTCTATGCCTGCCTTAAATACCTTCTTCCCACCACCACTGCCTGCCTGGGAGCCTGGAACTCCTTCTGTAAACTAAGATGACCTCAAACTCTGATTTGATTGGATTAAGGGCATAGGTCACCACTCCTGGATATTCCCTGTGCTGGGATTAAAGGTGTGAGTTACCACTGTCTGATCCTCCTAGACTGGCTGTGGGTAGATGCCTCTGGTATCTCAGGCTGTTTTTATTATATTTGAAACATATCCATATCCCCCAGATAATGTAGGTCGGGGATAACATGGTGCCAGGCTGAGGAATTTAGATATATTTATTCATCCTTCCAGTCTTCAGCTATTTAATACCAGATATTGTCCTGGGGACACAAAGATGAAGACACAACATAGCTCGTTGTGGGTACAGCAGATCTGGTAACAAGTTGCTGCTATATAGTGTAAGTGTATGTTAGGTGTGTGTGTGTGTGTGTATTTATATGTACTTCGGCATGTGTACATGCAGTTTTGTTGTGAGAGTGAAAGTGTGTGTAGGTCAAATGTTGGCATCATGTATCATTCTCTGTTGCTCTTCACCTTGTTTTTTGAGGCAAAATCTTTCCCTGACCTCTGAGTTAACTGATGGTTAGATTGCATGGCTTTATCTACCCATCCTGCCCTCACTCCTCCATGCTAGGGTTCCACGTACACTTCCATGCCAGCTTCTGTGTGTGTTCTGTCTTCCTCATCCTTGCACAGTAGGCTCTTTATCAACTGAGCCATTTCTGTAGTCTCTACTTTTCTTCCCCTTCTTTCTTTCTTTTATTTTTATTTTTAAGAATAGTGGGATGAGAGATGGTTTAGCAGTTAAGAGCACTAGATGCTTATGCCGACAGAACAGAACATTCATACATAAAATAAATCTTAAAAAAAGACTGATTATTCTTTTTATTTGTGTAGTTCTCACTCCCCTCCCCCAAGTCAAGGCCTCGCTGTGTAGCTTTGGCTGTCCTAGAACTCACTATATAGACCAGCCTGGCTTTGAACTCACAGAAATCTGTTTGCCTCTCACTCCTCAGTGCTGAGATTAAAGATGTGCACCACCAGGCCTGCCTTCTTTCTTCTCCTCCTCCTCCTCCTGCTTCTTTTCAAGAAGTTTTAAAATTATTTTGGGAGACTAGGAAGATGGCTCGGGGTTTAGAGCACTGACTACTCTTGCAGAGGACCCAGGTTTGACTCTCAGCACTAACATAGTATGGTGCAACCACCCATAACTATTTCTAGGGCATCTGATTTCCTCTTCTGGTCTTTGTGGGTAATGCATTTATGTGTGTTTACCATATACCTACATGTGGATACGTGGAACTGAACTAGGTCCTCTTCAAGAGCAGCAAGTGCTCTTAATCATGGAGACATCTCTCCATTCACTCTGATTTTGTTCTTAAGGATTGTTTTTGAAAGCTGAGTATTGTGGCGCATTCCTATAATCCCAGCACCTGGGAGGCAAAAGTAAATTTTGTCACCAGTTCAAGGCCAGCGTAGGCTAAATAGTGAGTTTCAGCCAGCCAGGATTACATAGCAAAAACCTATATCAAAAAGTAAACCAAAACAACTGTAAGGGAAAAACAAAGATTGTTTCAGTTCAATAGATAAAGAGAAATGGTCCAGCAGAGTGAAAGACGTAAAGGCTTTCAGGTATTAAATGGCATGGAATTATCAGAAATTCTGTATGGATGGAGCGTAGCTTAAATGTAAGGGGAAAGCAGTAAGGGATGGGATTGGAGAGGCCTTTTGAGTACCATGTTAGGAAAACACTGGGAGTTTAGAACTGGGGAGTAACATTTTCAGATCAATGTTTCAGCAGGTTTGAAGCTGGAAGTAGTGCTGAAGTTATTTTCGGAGGGATCAGGTAGCCTAGGCAAGATGATTAAAAACTCAAGCTTATACACACACACATACGCACGCACACATGCACGCACGCACGCACGCACGACAGGTTTTCCTGGTTGTTCTGGAACTCTGTAGACTAGACTGGTCTTAAACTCACAGAGATCCATCTGCCTTTGCCTCTGCCTCTGCCTCTGCCTCCTGAGTGCTGGGATTAAAAGTGTTTACTATCACCACCTGGCCAAATTCAATAAAAACATTTAAAAGAAGATATTATGTTACATATTGCTGGCCCAAGAAATGATTGAAATTTGAGGGATGATTTCTATTGAATGCAATGCTTTTACATCATCATAAAGTAAAAAATGTAAATCGGGGACTGTATTAGTTACTTTTTGGTGCTGTGATTAAACATCATGACCAAAGCAACTTAGAAAAGAAAGAGTGTATTTTGGCTTATGGTTCCAGACGGAGAGAGTCTATAATGGTAAGACAGAGGCAGCAGTCAGGCTTGAACCATGGGCATAAACCTGAGAGAGTGAATTGGAGGTAGGGTGAGGCCTTAAGCTCTCAAAACCCACCTATCGTGATATAATTTTTCCGATTACGACCACTCCTCCCTACCTCCCCAAACTGCTCTATCAACTGGGAACCAGTTGTTCTAATGCCCTAGACCATGGAGAGCATTTCTTATTCACACTACCATAGAGACAGCTATCTTTAATGTATCAGGCATTTTTTAGGCTATAGTAATTTAGCAATGAACAAGAGAGACAGCCATTGTTCTGGGGGAGTTTGTTTCTTAATGGAGAAACAGGATAATGAACAAGTAGCAAGATAATTCCAGATGGTGATAGTACTTTGAGAAAAGTAGAGTAACATAATAAAAGTCACTAGGGAAAAGGGCTTCTTTAAATATGGCGGTTATAGGAAGCCTCTAAGGAAGTGATACTGAGTCAAGACTAGAGTAATTAAAATTTAGTAGTTTCAAGATAGGAGTAGATATATTCAAGTGAAGGAAGAATAAATACAAATGGATTGGAGCAAGCTAGAAATGACCTATAACTATAAAATAAAGCCGTTGTGAGTGGGTCATGGTTAGCAAGGGAAGAATAGCACCATATAAGATCAGGGAGTCTGGCAAGATTAGACATAAAAGCTCTTCTATATGCTTTCAAGCATGTTAAATTTTATTGAGAGGACAATGAAGATTTTGGGCGATTTTGAAAACGGGAGTGAGGTGAACTGATTTTAAAATGATCATGGCTCTTTTGAGGAAACGATTGTAGGAGTCCAAGAGGAAGAGGCTATTATGGTCTTCCAGATGAAAGGTATTAGAATTTGCTCCTTGAGGAGTGGCTTGGTGTGTTCAAACTGCTGTGCCAAAATATCTTAGGTTAAGTAGTTTGCAAACAACAGTTTATTTCTCACAGTTCTAGAGGCTGAAAGGTCCGAAGTCCAAAGTGCCAACCTTTGCTTTAAAGATAGTGCCTTGATTCTACGTATGCTATATTCCTTACTTCCTATTGCTGTGACAAACATGATCAAGGCACCTTACAAAAAGGTGTGTAGCCAGGTGGGGGGCGCACACCTTTAGTCACAACACTTGGGAGGCAGAGGTAGGTGGAACTCAGTGAGTTGGAAGCCACCTTGGCCTACAAAGCGAGTTCCAGGACAGCCAAGACTGTTGGACAGAAAAACCCTGTCTTGAAAAACTAAACAAACAGAAGATATTTAGTGTTTCGTTGAGTTCATAGTTTCAGGCGATTAGAGTCCATGATGGTGGAGCAAAAGTATGAAGGGCCAGAACAGCTGAGAGTTCACACTTGAGTCTGTGAGATTACATACTGAGAACGATAGAGTCTTGAAACCTCAAAGCCGTCCCCGGTGATAAACCTCCTCCTAGTCCTTCCCAAACCATTCTACCAACTCAGGAACAAGTATTCAAACCAAGGAACCTATACTTAAACCATGCTGCTGTGGTAGAAAGGACCTATTCTGTTCTTCAGAAGTGTTAACTGATTGTTATACTCCCAGTCTGGAGCTAAGCATAACTTAAGTTTTTGAGTGGCTATATATAAATGAATAAAATTTCAGAGTATCTCACCAAGTGATAAGTAACCTACATCTTACAGGGTAGTAAGAAGTGAGCCAAACAGTTAAGGGGAGAGATTTTGAGGGAAAGACAGCAGTAGGCAAAACACTGTGGTTGGTGAGGAGGACAGACTGGAATGGTGGCTGATTCCACGTGGCTGAAGTAGAAGCCATGTGGCAGAATTTAAGATAAAGTAGTTGGACGAGACTCAGAAAATTGATTTTTATTCTTTTAAATTTGGTGGACCTTTCTTTTTAAACAATTGTCACTATGTAGGTTCAGTGTTTTGCAGAGAGAATTTGATTTGGTGGAAGGAAGAGAGGGGCTTAAGGTAATGTAAAGATAAAGATGACACAATGTATGCTGTTTGTGGAGGATAGCAGGCCTGCTTGTGGATACACAGGAATGGTTACTTAAATCTTTTGCACCTGAGAAAACATAGACCTCATCTTTGATCATTTTCTAGCTTGCAAAATTTTCTCACCCCTGTCCAGCATTTTTGTTTAACTTCTTTTAAATCTGGACTTAGGTAGGTTGGCATGAGAGCCTAGGAGCAGAGAGGTTGGCTAGCAACATTGTGTGTATATTTTTTTATTGTTTGTTTTAAGTGTTGGCTGTGGGACCATCAGTTATTTCCCTTGCCCTGGAGCCTGCCTAGTTATCCACCTGAGCTTCAGACAAAGTACCTTCACCCTGAATTAGTTCATAGCCCCAGACGAACAAACGCTTTCCTTTAATGAGGTACCAAATAAAGATATCTTTCCAGATGGTATAGGTTAATTGTAGTGATAGTTTACAGCTTTCTTTGTTTTTCCACTTGAACCAGAAGACTCATTTAAATGTAATTTAAATAACCTTTTGATTCTGGACACAAATATTAGAGTAAGATCATATGTTATTCTTAACATTTATACTACTTTGTGAAGTGCTAATGATTCTTTAAGGTCTGAGTTGGTAAAGACTTTCAATAAGTAGCATGAAACTTGGGCATTGGGTGTTCCTTTAGAAATGATTCTTTACTTGTCTGTTCCTAAACCATCCAATTGAGCGTTTCTGGACTTTTCCATATATTTGTTCCCTCCTGGAGTATCTGACCTCTGTTCCTGACTAGATGAAGGCCTAAGTCAGGACATCTGAATAAATCCTGGGAGGCAGCGTGCAGAGCAGGAGAAGGAAAGAAAGTGGTTGATTTCATTACTCAAATTGAATCATCAAAGCCTTAGATTTTTTTTTTTTTCTTTAATTTAGCTAGGACATGCAAAAGCCAGAAAGCTAGGCTTACACATGTTGAGCACTCCCAGTACACATGCAGACAATACTTGCTAATTGTAAAACTTGACTTAGTAGTGAAGTTCTGTCTTTTATCCCATATGTTTTATTTAAAATAGCCTCATTCCCTCCCTCTCCCATCACATTTCTATGACACACCCATGTGGATTGCATGCATGTACACATACATGTGGAGGCTAGAGTTGACATTGGTGTCTTCCTCAGTTGCTCTCCCCCTTATATATACTGAGGTAGGGGCTCTCACCTGAACCTAGAGCTTGAACATTCTGCTAGTCCAGCTAGCTGACTTGCTGGAGAGATTCCCTGCTTCTGAGTGTGGGGATTACAGGCCAATCACATGGCGTTTTCTGTGGATGCTTTATCCTGTATAAGAAGTGCTTTATCTACTGAGTCATTTATTTCCTCAGCTCCTTAAAGTGCTTTTCTGAAGTTACTGGACTGGTGAAAAACCAGGCCTTTAGCAGCTTAAGTACTATTAAGGAATATTTTTAGTAATGTTTAGTTAATTGAGAATTTTACTTAATGTATTTTGACCTGTTTATTACCTTCCTCCACATCTCTACCCATCAGCTTCAAGCTTGTTCTTTTTCTCTTTTTAAAAAGTTCATTGAGTCCAATTTGTGCTGACCTGTGTGTGAGGCACATACCCGACTGTGGTCCAGTATATTAGTGTCACACCATTGAAGAGAACCGACTCCCTCTCCCAGCAGCAACCAATTGCCAGGAGTTCCTCAGCTAGATGTGGGCTTTGTGCCCACCTCCTATCCCTCCATGCTGAGAATAAAAATTTTTTTAAATTTATTCTTTATTCATTTGAGTGTTTCTAAGCCCTTTTCTACTTTGCTGTCAGGGAATATTTCCAGCCCAATTTGTCATAAAACTGTTTTGATTGACCCAAGTATTATAATTTCGGTGTATGGCTCTAAAGAAGTAGAAGGTAGAGCTGGGTACATACCTTTAATCTCAGCATTGGGGGTGGGGAGGAGGCAGAGGCAAGAAGATTGCTGTGAGTTCATGGCCAGCCTGGTCTACAGAGTGAGTTCCAGGACTGCCAGGACTGTTTTACAGAGAAACCCAGTCTCAAAACAAAAAACAAAAGTAGAATGCCAAGGATGTTTTGTCACCCAGAGTAAATTTGACAATGTATAGATGATTCTTTCCAGACACATTCAAAGCACCTCCAAATATCAGTAGTGCCAAGTTTGAGAGACCCTCGGTAGAGCCAGAGCTTTAAGTTTAGAAGATCATTAGAAAGACGTGTACTTCTAAGTAATAGGTTGGAAGCCAACTATCACTTCGCTCTTGTTTAATGTTCTGTCTGCTCCTATGTGGCCATTTGTGTGGTGATATATGATAACATTTCAGCTTCATATCTTACTAATTCTGACTCATATTTATCATAGTCATACTTAACTGTATACTGTAAACATTTTCCCCTTCCTATCCATGGAATTGCCTTTGCCTCGACCATTCCTCTCATTTCTGCACAACATTTTACAATTATTTCAAGAAACCTTCCCTGGTTTATTCAAAACTTAGACTGAGTCAAATGCCACTTGTTCATTATTTCATAGCTTATTCTTAGTATATAATAAGCATATCCATCCTCCTGTTAGTATCTTGGGAATTAGGACTCCCAGTCCTTGATTACATAGCTCAACCATGCAACATTTATTCAGTCATAAAACCTGAGCCATACTAGCCGCCAATGAAGGGGGAAATCGGTGTGAAGTACTGGCCAGAAAGGCATCATAGAAATTGTAAGGTTTGAAGCCTCCTCCTTTAATTCCTTGAAAGTCTTGATGAGTATATGAGCCCCTTATTTTGGGTGGGGACAGTTCTAATTCAATGACATATTTTTCTGGTGGTGTCTCTCTATAGGTTGATATGTCAGACCTCTCCCCAGAGGAGCAATGGAGGTAAGTGTGCCAATTTGGATCCCACAGGCTAACCCAGCTAATTGTATATCTACACTCCCCCCCCCCCCCCATGGGATCCAGTGTCTTATGACCAGTTGGACAGGTCTTTTGGAAACCTTTCCAAGTATCTGGGTCACTTCTGGACAGCTCACTTGGTCCTAGAATAAGTAGGTACGTGTACTAAGTATTCTTCTGTGGTAAAGCTAGTCTTGCCATTTACTAGCTCTATGATGTGGGATAAGTTATTTAACTTCTCACTGCCTCTTTTATCACCCTCCCCCCCCCTTTTCTATCCTGAAGATTAAATTTCAGCCTCATACATGTTAAACATGAAGTCTACCACTGAGCTGTAAATCTCAGCCCTCTTTTTATTTTTGGAACAGAGTCTGATCAAGTTGCCTAAGCTAACCTTGAACTTACTATGTAGCCTAGACAGCCCTAGGATTTATCATCCTTCTGCTTCAGCCTCTGAAGTAACTGGGATACAGGCCAGTAACACCAGCCCTGAGAGTTCGCTCCATTTGTTTGTTTTTGTTTTTCAATGCAAGGTTTCTCTGTGTAACTTTGGAGCCTGCCCTGGAACTCACTCTGTAGACCAGACTGGTAGAGATCCACCTGCCCTTGCCTTCTGAGTGCTGCAGATTGTTTTTAACTGGATTATATATAAGAGAAGGAACCCAGGATTTACGTTCACATAATTTTACATGAACAGTTATTAAAAGATTACAAGCAGGCTGGGCATGGTGGTGCACACCTTTAATTCTAGTATGCTGGAGGCAGAGGCAGATAGGTTTCTTTGAGTTCCAGGTTAGTCTGCCCTACATAGTAAGCCCTTGTCTCAAAAAAAGAAAATGAAAGAAGAAAGGGTTAGGACTGTTAACCTGGAAGGGCACGGGAACATTTGTGTGTGTGTGTTTGAATGCAGTCATAAATATCTGAAGGTTCAACACTGAGAATGAGTTGTGCCCGTGTTCTTTGTTCTCACCGAGTTTAGGATTAGGTACAATGGACTAAAGCTGTAAGTAGGTATATTTTTGTTTCATTGTAAAATATGTATGTATGTTTTTAGACAAGGTTTCACAAATGTGTTTTAAACAGGCTAACCTCAATAGAGATGCACCTGCCTCTGCCTTCAGAGTATTGGAATTAAAATGTGTGTTCACCTATCTTTCTTGTACATCCCAGACCAGAAAATGCCAGCTTGAGAAAAATGTTTCAGATACATTGTCTAGTTGTCTGATTATTGAACATCTTTGAGCCCTTGAGGAGGCTGTTTACTTGATACTGATGGTGAAGACATGGTTGGATTAGTATAGACTTGAAGCCGTTCAGAGTTTTTAGCCTTTAGTCCTAAACTCGTCCTAAACTAGTCCTAAACTCTCTAGCCCTGACAAAGAGGTATGATGAATGAAGCAAGACTCTAGATTCAGCACATTTGACAATGTTAGACCCTTTAGTGGTGTAATCAATACTAAGAGTCTAAGGCTTTAAGCTCTACTTTCTCTGTCTAGGGACCGGTTGAGATAGATTTGAAATGGGCAGGACACAAGCTTCTTTTGCCATTTCTTTCCTGATTCATGGAAGGTTTCTTATGTTTCTGCCACAAGGGTCAATGAGTGCATCATTTATCTCTAATCCTACTAGCTGTGCTTTGTAACTAGAACCAGGAGAGCTTCTGTTCTAGTCCATGTTCATTTTCTCAGGCATGGGTCTTAGCTCCTAGATTTCATGATATCCTTCAGTCAAAACATTCAGGGCTGCTGGGCATGGTGGTGGTTAATTCCAGCACTTAGGCACAGTCAGGCAGGTATTTGAGATTGAGGCCAGAGTGGTCTATATAGTGAGTTCTAGAATGACCAGGGGTTTGTAGAGATACCCTGCCATATAAATAAATAAATAAATGAACAAACAAATAAATAATAAGCAAGCAAGCAAATAAATGAATGAAAGACCCAGGGCCATGTTCCGAGCTATGAGCTAGAAGCCCTAGGAAACACTGCTCCTTTACCACTACACCATCCCTTCCTTGACTCACCCTGTCTGTTTGACTTCCAGGGTTGAGCATGCACGTATGCATGCCAAACATCGAGGCCATGAAGCTATGCATGCCGAAATGGTCCTTATCCTCATTGCTACCTTGGTGGTGGCCCAGCTGCTCCTGGTACAGTGGAAACAGAGGCACCCCCGTTCTTACAACGTAAGCCACTTCTCACTTTTAAAAAATGTTCTTTGAGACAAGATCTCATGTAACCCAGGAAGGTCTTGAACTCAATAAGTAGATGAGAATGATTTTGAACTCCTGATCTTTCTGTCTTTACTTCCCAAATACTAGGATTTGTACCACCACACCTGGCACCTCTCACCTTTTAGTCATCAAGAGATCCTTTGTAAATGTTCTAGAGTCCAGCCTGACCCAGGGCATATGTGGGCAAATAAAAACAGTAGCAATGAATTTTCCATATAGGATGATGAGTAGCTTGTGGGATTTGTGTGTGTGTGTGTGTGTGTGTGTGTGTGTGTGTGTGTGTGTGTGTGTGTGTGTGTACGTGTCTGTCTGTAAAGAGCAAGTGATTTGGTATATGAGAACAAGGATAAAACATGACAGTATTTTTTGTTTGTTTGTTTTGAGACAGAGTTTTACTATTTGCTCTGGCTGACCTGGAACTCACTATGTAAACCAGGCTGACCTCGAATTTCCAGAGCTACACCTATCTCTCCCTTCTGAGTGCTGGGATTAAAGACCAGAACCACCATTTCCAGTCCAACATCAGACTACCTATGGTCAGAAAAAGTAAATGCTTCCTTTTAAACATTGTGAGATAAGTCATGAAGGAAACACCAGACATAATTCATTTGGAAGGGAGAAGATCACTTGACTGGGAAGGCGAACACTAAATATCATTAGTCAGTATATCAAAAGCCAAAATCAAACCAACCAACAAAAAGGCACTGGAAGAAGCAAAGAAAAATACATAATACATAAGTAGTTCTTTCTTATTGGTGATGACACTTAATTCTAGATAGGTTAAATTCTTCCAGTAGAAGGTGGAGATTGGCAGATTGGAGTTTTTTAAAAAAAAACAAAAAAAACCCCAAAATTCATCAACATGCTAGGTGTATAAATCTCACTTTAGCTATCAGACACAGATACACAAAATGAAAGTAAAATATGGGAAGAAATATTCCAGTAAAATGATAGCTAAAAGAAGGTGAAGGACATAAATTCAAGTCCAATCTATTCTAAATACTTCGGGGGGGGGGGCAGGCAGCATGGCAGAATGAGACACTATCTCCTCAAAATAAAGAAAGAGGGTCCTCGCACAGAGGACCAGAATATGTTTTCAAGCATCCTCATAGAGTGATTTATAATTGCCTGTAACTCTAGCTCCGTGAGATATGACACCTTTCCTTTGGCTTCTGCAGGCACCCAAATGTGTGCATATTCCCTTCCTCCAGTTCCACATATGCATATAATTAAATAAATTTTATTTTGTTTTATTTTTAAGATCGGCTTTTTTTTTTTTTTTTTTTTTTTTTAATTTGGTTACCCTGGCTGTCTTGGAACTTACTTTGTAGACCATCTTGGCCCCAAACTCAGAGATCTACCTGTTTCTGCCTCCTGAGTGCTAAGATTAAAGGTGTGTGACACATCAACCTGGCTAAAAACAAAATATTTTTAAAATGAAAAAAAGGAAGGTAGGGCCTGGAGAGGTGTCTCAGAGGTTAAGAGGACCAGCTGTTCTGTTCTTCTAGAAGTCCTGAGTTCAATTCCTAGCAACCACATGGTGGCTCACACCATCTAGAATGAGATCTGGTGCCTCTTCTTGCACACAGGCATACATGCAGACAGAATGCTGTATACATAATAAATCAATCTTAAAAAAAGAAAGAAAGGAAGGTATACTAATGTCAAATAACATGTGTTGTATTTTAAAAACAGCAGGAGACTTTGGTTGGTTGGAGCCAAGAGACAGAGATGCTATGCAGACAGCACTCAATAAAGAGTTTTACTTTTTGGGGGGAGGGGGTGGAGGGAAAAGGAGAGAGAGTAGAAAGATGTAGTTGCGACCTTGTGGGAAAAGAAAGAGAAAGGAAAGGGGAGGGGTTTACCTTTAATAAGGGGACTTAGAGCCTACACATAGACTGCATTACAGATCATGTAACCCTGGGCTGTCTAGGTATTCGCCTGAATAGTGGCAATGCATGTGTGGCCATAGGACCCTGGTCTGAGTAGTACAGAAGCCTGAGTGCCAACAGTGCCTGTGTGGCCTTAGGACTCTGGAAATGCTAACAACATAGGCTTAAGTAAAGATTACAAGTAATAACATATTTATGGGATTGTTGTATAAGTGAAAGTACAATATAGCAAGAAGCTGCAATTATAAACACATATATGACAAAGGGGCCTGAATATGCGAAATAAACATTGACAGGACTGAAGGGAGAAATAGGCAGCTCTGTGTAGTTGGAGAAATCAGTGTTCCTCTCTCCACGGTAGAAAAGTGGCACAGAAGATCACATCATGTAGAGAACTTGAAGAACATAAAACAATCAGACTAGTCCAGGTTGGGTATGAACTTGAGACATTTCTGCCTCAGTCTCCCCAGTCTCAGGATTCCAAACAATCACCAACATAATTTACAACGTTCACTGAATTCTTAATGTTTTAAGTACATGTATAAACTCAGTTAAACCTTAGTATAATTTCGTGAGTAGCATTTTCTTCAGTCAGAGACTAGTAATTGGAATAGAAAATCTGAATAATTTGCTCAAATGGTAAAGCCATTAGATAATTTTACTTTATGACTTTCAGACATAATTACTAAGTGCTTTTGTTTCTGCAGTATATGTTTAGACCTGTTTTGTGCCAAAAATGGCTAGGGGTCTGTAGCCAACTACTATGCTATCATTTAATTAATTGATTTTATTTTTTCAAGACAGGATTTCCCTATGTAGCTCATGCTGTCCTGGAACTTACTTTGTGGGCAAGGCTGACAGATGTACCTGCTTCTGCCACCTGGGTGCTGGAATTTAAGATGTGTGCCGCCACCACCCAGTTGCACAATCTCTCTTAATCTGTGTAGCAGTGCTAGTAGATAAAAGCATAGAATGCTGAGGCCTACCTAGAGAATAGGCAGAGGTAGGATTCAACCATGTTATTTGTTTCCTAGTTCCATTTTCAGCTCTGCCCTATGTAGCTCCTGGACATGATTTTCTGTCAATAAAACTAAGGAATAATCTGGAGCATAATGGAAAAGAAGTTGACCTTTGTCCTTGAGTTTGTTCAAGTTCCAGATCACACTGGCCTGTAGCTACCTCAGGTGTTGGCACGTATGACTAACAGATAGATGTGCCTTTAACTCACAGTTCATGAGATGTTCACATGATACCAAGAGTAGCTGTCTGGGTAGGGTTTCATGTGTGGACCCTGCTCATGCTTCACCCAGTCATCTGAGATGAGACATTTGTACTTATTGTGTGTACTCTACAAAATAGAAATTACCACCAGGTTTCATTGAGCCCAGAAAAATAGACAAACCATTAGAGTAAGTGCAGAATGACAGCCTTTTTGGTATTTCTGTTTTTGTTTTTCATTTTATGTTATGCTTATGGGTGTTTTCCATATGTGTGTGTCTTTGTCACACATGCAAATAGTGGCACTGAAGGCTAGGAGAGGGTGTCGGATTCCTGGGACTTGTGTTACAGATGGCTGTAAACTGCCACACAGGTGCTAGTATTTGAACTTGGGTTCTCTAGCTACAAAACCATTAAATTTAGTTCTCAGCACCCTCCTCTGACCTCCCAGGGCACTGTACATGCACACACACTTGTCTACAGGTAGACACATAATAAATAATATTTAAAAATCCTTAGCTGGCTGTGGTGGCGCACACCTTTAATCCCAGCACCTGGGAGGCAGAGGCAGGTGAATCTGTGAGTTTGAGGCCAGCCTGGTCTACAGATTGAGTTCTAGGACCTCCAGGGGTATTACACAGAGAAACCCTGTCTCCAAAAAAAAAAAAAAAGAAAAAAGAAAAAAAGAAAAGCAAAAACCAAAAAACAAACACAACTCAGCTTTGTTTGTTTGTATATTGACAGGATCTTATTTAGCTCTGGTTGGCCTAGAACTCACAGAAATCCCAACTATCTCTGCCACCCAAGTGCTGAGATTAAAGGACTGCGCTTCCATGTTTGGCCCCAATCTTTTTGATTGGAACTGAAGTGCCAGCTTGATAAATCTGAGTTCAATTCCTGGAACCCATTGTTGAAGGAGAGAACTACTCCTGACTGAAAATGCCCCTTATCTTTTACACACAGCTAATAGTGAGTTATCTCAGTTCTTTCACTACTACTTTATTCAGTTTGCAGAAGGAATTTCTAAGTATAGATTGTAAAAAGGAAAAATTTAGTGTAATTTACATTCATTTATAACTGCTCTGTGGTGGTTGTGGTGCATGTCTTTAATCTTAACATTCAAGAGGCAGAGGCAGGTGGATCTCTGAGTTTGGGGCCATCCTGGTCTACAGAGTGAGTTCTAGGATAGCCAGGGCTACAGAGAAAACCCTGACTCAATAAAACCAAAAACCAAAATCAAAACTTGCTCTACACTAATTTAATCCTGATTAGTATGAACAATACTTTTATAGATCTACTACATTATAAAACCTTTTCTTCAAAGCATTAACAATGAGTAAAGTGGCCATCAGAGTCATTTACACTTAGTGCTCGTGAGAACCAGAAACCCTCAACAAATACAACATCCTCAGTCTGCAACTTCATCTTGCAAAGGGTGTTTATGATTATTGATAGAATCCTGGGCTGTTGGCTCTAGGCTACATGCCAGTTTATATTTGCATTCTACAGTTAGATGGTTTATCTTTTTTATTAAATATAACCTGTACATATTTATAATTTCATCCAGGAGGAATCCTTCACAGAGGGGAGAAAAAATAAAATCTTACACTTTTCTTTTGCAGGTTTAGATAAAATTAGCTCATGCTTTAATACTCTGCAAATATTTATAGTCTATCAGCTTTTAAACTCACGGTAAAAAAGTGGTGCTGCTAATTATGTCTACCTTAAAAATCAGCTCATGGTTTTAGTACAGTTAATGGCAAACATTGATTCCAAGTGCAAAGTACATAGCGTAACAAAATTAGTATCTGGAGGTTTTTTTCTTTTCTCTTTTTTTTTAACCATGGGTGGTGCTTAGTAATGACATCAGAGGTTGTTCTCTGGTGTACATATATACACACATGTACTCGTATACACATAAAAGAGGCATGAATGATAAAATTCAAGATTTAGGAAATTGATGGCCTTGTATGAGAGGGAAATGGGAGAATAAGATAGAAAAGAACACATAATTAAATATAAGTAATTTAAAAAATTGTTTATGAACAGTTTTTAGTTGTTTGACTATTGACTAGTCGGTTCATTGGTTGAGTACAGACTGAGAAGGGTAACAGAAGTCTGGCAAGTACAGACAAGTGTATGTATATTAAAAATGTTGCCGTGTTTTGTGGATGGGCATGAAAGAATTGAAATGACTCCCTAGAGAGTGCTATGTTAAGGAAACACACTGGGGTTATTATTAAGTAGCAGAGGCATGTGATGTTGAGGAAACCATGGGAGCTTTAATAAAGAAGTGCTTATTGCCAGAAATGATGGAGTTGGCAGATAAGACAGGTTTTTCTCCAACTGAATACAGTTTTGTTCTATACTAGGTTAGCAGCCCAGCCCATGTGACCACCAAGTGGAAAAACACTAGTTCTGTTGTCCTAAACGAGAGTCTTCATCAAGGAATATTGGCATTTTAGGCCAGGTTATTCTTTGTATGGTGAGGAGTACTGTGCTATGCGTCACAGAGTGTCAGATGAATTATTAGTTGGGGCTTTCTAAACTAACAAAAATTATAGAATGGATCTCTCTATATGTAAAGGGGATTTACTAGCATGGCTTACAGGCTTTAGTTCAGCTAATTCAACAATGTTGCCATCTGTTGAAACCCCAAGAATCCTGTAGTTGTTCGGTCCCTAGATTGAGTGTCTCAGCTCATCTTCAGTATGCACCAGAATCCTGAAGAAGTAGGCTCTATGTCAGTACAGGAAGGGACTTGCTATTGAGAGAGCAAGGAGATGGGCTTTTCTTCTTCCATGTCCTTTATGTAGGCTTTCAGCAGAAGATATGGCTCAGATCAGAGGTGGGTTTCCCCATATCAAAAGATCTGCATTAAAGGTGTATCTTTCCACATCAAACACCAGATTAGAAGTGGATTATTCCACTTCAAATGATTTAATTAAGCAAAAATCCCTCACAGGTATGCCTAGCCTTTATGGCCTTTATTTAATTCCCGATATAATCAAGTTTACAATCAAGAATAGTCATCACATCAAGTATGTCAAGCCTCTACAGTAGCACTTTTTAGTAGATATTCAATTTGTCTCTAGGTTTTGCAGTGTGTTCCCTGGGAAGCACAGAGATCCCTTATAAGAACCTCTGCTTTCCACTCTGGAGTAGTTGGGATGCTGCCCACCAACCTATGTAGCCTAGGTGCTCTGGGGAATCACTTGCTGTCAGTAGTTTAGAAGCTCAAGTTAAGTTAGTTTTTCATATTCAAGGAAGAGTTAGCTCAAATTAACTTACTTGGAACAAACTGTTTCCTGTTTCTAAATTTCAGATACTGTCCTTTTTATTTCCGGCATCAGTAAAAATACTTTAAATTACTTATAGTTTATACTTGATAATCACTACCCAAAAAAGGATTTTTCTTTGCTCGAATGCACTAAAGTACTTCACTGGTGACAAGTAGGTCCCCTCCAGTACAAAACAAAAGCAAAATGTTATGAGAACAGGGGATATGGTTCAGTGGATTTGAGTTTAATGCCTGTTACTAATAAACACCAACAACAAAATGGGCTGGTGAGGTGACTCTGTGAGTAGAGGCCCTTGAAAGGAGACCTGATGACCAAGTTTGATCCTTGTATCCCATAGTAACAGGAGAGATCCCACTCCAGTTGCCTTCTGACCTCTATATATGCTTAGTCAGCATGTCATTCTGCATGGTCTCTCTCACTCTTCCCCCTCTTCCTTCTCCCTCTCCCTCTTCTCTCCTTCCTTCCTCCCCCTCTCTCATATACACTTAACTAAAAATAAAAAGTATTCTTTAAAAACAAACAAACAAAAAAAGAACAATAAACAGCCAAAGCCAGGTGGTGGTGGCTCACACTTTTAATCTCGGCTGAGGCAGGTGGGTCTTTGTGAATTTGAGGTCAGCCTGGTCTACAGAGTGAGTTCCAGGACATTCACAAATATACAGAGAAACCCTGACTTGTAGTTGATTGGTTTTGCTCATTTTTTTTAGTGTGGGAGGGCGCCACTCAGTTCCCAAATAAATCATGGAGGCTTATTCTCAATTATAAATGCCTGGCCTTAGCTTGGCTTGTTCCTTGCCGGTTTTTCTGACTTATCCCCTTATCCTTTTGCCTGGGCTTTTGCCTTTGTCTATTTCTGTATATGTTACTTTCACTCTTACCCTGTGGCTGGCTGGGGAGCTGGGGGACTGGGTGGCTGTGGTGGTTGGCTAGGGGGCTGGGTGGGTGGCTGAGTGGTTGGCCCCTAGTGTCATCCTCTCCTTGTTCTCTTGCTCTCCTATCTATTCTCTGTGCCTCCCCTGCTTATCCTCTCTCCTGCCTCATTATTGGCCATTCAGCGCTTTATTAGAACATCAGGTGTTTTAGACAGGCAAAGAGTCACAGCTTCATAGAATTAAACTAATGCAACATGTCTTAAAATAATATTCTACAACACTGTCTCAAAAAACCAATAGGGCAGGGATTTCTATTCATTTTTCAGATTAGTAAACCATCAAGCAGAATCTGAAGTGATTTGCTGAGAGAATATGATTGTTAAATTAATTGCACAACTAGAGCCCAAACTAAAATCTAGCTGTTGCTGTTGTTGTTATGGTTAATGGTGTGTTTGCTTTTATTTAGGGTCTCATATACTCCAGGCTGACCTTTAACTCAGTTTGTAGTTGCAGCTGATCTTGAGTGCCTAATTTTCCTGCTTCTTAGTCTCCCAAGTGCTGGCATTACTGATATGCACCTCCATGTCCAGCCTTGAAACACGATTCTTTTTCCTTTTCTATTGTTTCATGTGTATGAGAGTTTTGCCTGTTTATGTGTCTGTGTACCACTTGCTGCAGATGCCAGAAGAGGACATCAGATGCCCTGGAATGGGAGTTCCAGTCAGTGGTGAGCCACTATGTGGGCGCTACTCTCCTAGAGTGTGGGTGTATGTGTGTGTATATGTGTGATACAAATATTTTTTAAATTATTATATTTTATGCATATTAGTGTTTTGCTAACATGTATGTGCATCATATACCCATGGAGGCTAGATGAGGATACCAGACCCGTGCAACTGGAGTTGTTTTGAGCTGCTATCTAGGAGCCAAATCTAGGTTCTCTGTAAGAGTTAGAAGTGCTCCTAACCTCTGAGCCCCCAAACCTGATTTTAGTTTTTTCTTTCAAAAGCCTTAGAAAATTGTTACATCTTACCTGCCATAGTCATTTTTGCTTTTAATTCTCCTGAGTTTTCTTTTTTAATGACTTTGCCTGAGTCCTTTCCTTGGATCTCAGGTACTTTTACAAGCCCAGTTTTATTAGTCATTTCACAATTTTACCCCCACCTTTAGGGTCCTCGACATCCTCAGAAGGATGTTAGGGAGGCTGTTAGAAAGACAGGAAACCTCCTGTAGGTTAGACTTGTCTTTGCCTTCTCTGGAGCTCAGTTTTCATCATCTATTCAGATTCTAATGTTACTTACTCCTTAGTTCCCTCAGGGATGTTAGGGGAAGTGAGAAGTTTATGCCTGGAAAAGTAGCTGTCCTATTTTTAAAGATCTCCAAGGAGTAGCTTTCATCATTTCTGGCTGCTACCAAATATAGTTTGTTTGCAAGCCCCACCCTCTAAACAGCTGTTACTTCCTGGGATGGGTGAGCAACAAACCTACCTGAAATTCTGCAGAAATAATGTAGTTTTTGTTGTTGCTTCGTTTTGTTTTTTGGGAACTTATTTTGTTTGGGAAGCTGTTTTGGTTTTCCCACTGTGAGTGAAGTGCCTGGCTTCTGTACTTTGTTGACTACCAGGGCTTATACCTTTCTAGAACTTACTTTAAATTAGTTGAGTTTTTGTGAAGAAGCTTTATTATTCATATTGATTTCCCCAGTTTTTAGCGTGTTGTTACTATTTGTTAAATGGCTGCTTGGCTGACACTTATTTGGAGAAAGGACAACCTGGGAAAGAAGCCATAGTTCTAAGTAAGATCCCAGTCTTAGGACACTAGTAGTAAATTCAGTGTTGCTCTGAAAGACAAGAGTTGGACCCAGAGGCAGGAGGGACAGAGACAGATTTTTTAAAAAAAATATTAATAATAATAATATTATTATTTTGCAGTCTATGCTAGTGATGTGCTGGTTGCCTCTGGAAATTAGGGTGGTCATTTGCTGGGGTACAGTAGGAGGAAACTGCCAACCACGTCTCTGCCTTCTAGACTAGTCTAGCAATGCATGACCTTGCCAAGTCATAGAAACAACTGGATGCATCTGCTTATTGGGCCTATAGACAGCTTTCTAATGGCTAGCCTTCTCTTTGATTTTTTTCCCAGTGTAATATCAGTGGCTCTTATAGGATTTTGTTCCAGATGTTTTGTAATCTTGAAAGCCCTATGGTCATGCCTCCTTAAGCTAGTGTTCTTTGTATAGTTAGTGTGATGCTTAGATCTGATGCCAAAATCCTGATGACAGAGCAGAGGACTCTGGGACACTGTCTTCTTATTCTGAGTAGATTTTTCAGTTAGGCAGCCTGAGGCTCTATGGGCTTGTTTACTTATATTCTGAGGCAATTTGTGGACAACTGAAACCCCTCAACATGTTCGTGAGCTGCTCTTTCTGTTTGTTTTCAAGACAGAGTTTCTTTGTGTACCCGTGTAGAGGACCTTTCTGTCCCACCAGCCAACAAACACGGCATGTTAGTCTTGCTTCTCTCCACATCTCCTCATAACTCTGCCCTTCATCCCAGCTCTTTCTCTCTGTCCAAAGTCCTGCCTAGCCTCCTCCTGCCTAGCTATTAGCAATTTAGTTCCTTATTAAACTAGAGAGAACAACACATCTTTACATTGTACAAAAAGATTGTTTCACAACATCCTGGCTGTCTGGGAACACACTTTGTAGACCAGGCTGACCTCAAACTCAGAGATCTGCCTCTACCTCCTGAATGCTGGGATCAAAGGCATGTCCCATCACATGTCTGGCACATTTCTAGGGCTGTTATTGTGGAATCCCCATGAACATTATTTTGGATTTTGTTTCCTCTACCATTGCCTGCCAAGCCCATGAGCTGCTCTTCAGTCACTTTATTCCCATTCTTATGCTAGGGCAGTCTGACAGATTACCTAGTGTCATAGTAAGTTTATTAGTTCATGAAATGTTCCATCTTGATTGGCTGCCTGTTTGCTCTGCCCTAAAGCTGTATGCCATCCATAACTTAGTAAGCAGGTTTTCTATACTCTTGACATATAGTGATCACCTCTTAATAGAAATCTCCCCAATCAGCTTGTGCCCACACTACTGCACTGTCCTTTAAACATTTGTGTTGGTACCTGAAACTCTGCATAGCTGCTTAGTTTTTATGTCGGAAGAAAGATCAGGGCAATGGTTTCCTGTTCTTTTGTGCTTATTTTATAAACTGTTGAACTCACTATGTCTCCATAAACATTGCTTACTACCAGATGGCACCAAATGCCCTTCCATTGCCAAGATTGCCATGAAAATGCTTTCTGTGATGAAGTTCAAACTTGGGAGCAGGGTTGTGGGGTGACTGCTCTTGTAGAGGTTCCAGTTCTATTCCCTGCATCAACATAGTGCTCACAATCATCCATAACTCCAGTTGTAGGGCTCCAGTCCCCTCTTCTGACCTCCTCAGGCACCAGGCATGCTTGTGGTACACATATATACATAAGCGTAAATAAGTATTTTTATTAAACAAGGACCTGGGAGATGGCTGAGCAGGTGAGAATTGAGAGCTTTTCCCCAAACCCAGTAACTTAGGTCAGTTCTTTAGAGTCACATGGTGGAAGGGACAGAACAGATTTCTGCACGTTGTCCTCTGACCACCCCCCCACACACAAAATATAGTATATATGTGCACATACATACATATAAGGTACATTTTTTTTAATGTTACACATGTTGTCACACTGCTGTTTATCCCAGAACTTGGCAGGCAGAGCCAGGCGGATCTCTGTGAGTTCACAGCCAGCCTGGTCTGTTCCAGGACAGCCAGGGCCATGTAGAGAAACTCTGTTTCAAAAAGAAAAAGTTAAAATTCTCTTTTCAGAATATACAGTATCTTGACTGGACATTAATAATTATAATTTGTTTCATAATTCTCCTTCACTAGCCCACAACCCGTTCAGTTCCTTGTTTGGCAGAATTTTACAAAATATGTGTTCCCCACTACTGAAGTTTGTTTGTTTGTTTGTACTAATTTGATTCTGGTGGTAGCTTGTCCTGTACTGTGTGTGAAAAACAAAACAAAATGTGTTTTTTAGGACACTTTGTATAGTGTGTGTACTGTCTATGAAATTCAGAGGAAAACCCAGATTCAGTGATTTAACAGTGCCCTCCCACCCAATTTAATTAACTAGCTATTGTTCAAACAACAGTGGTGCTATTTCTCCTCTGTGGCCTTTTAGACTTTTTCTTTTGCCCAAATTGAGTTTTATTGGGAGCCCATTATGTGTGGGTTTTTCTTGACAGGGTTTGTCTTAGTTAGGGTTTCTATTGCTGTGAAGAGGCACAATGACCACAGCAACTATTATAAAGAAAAACATTTAGTTGGGTGGCTTACAGTTCAGACGTTCAGTCCATCATGGTGGGACATGGCAGCACGCAGGCAAACATGGTGCTTGGTCCCACAGGCAACAGGAAGTAAACTGAGACCTCAAAGCCTGCCTCCACAGTGACACACTTCCTCAAACAAGGCCACGCCTCCCAATAGTGCCACTCGCTGTGAGCTTATGGGGCCAATTACATTCCATTCAAACTATCATGGAATTTTTGTTTGTTTGTTTTGCTTTGCCTTTTTTTTATTTTTTATTTTTTTGTCTCTCCATTAAACCTTTTTAGGTTGCTCAGGCCTTTAGTCCCAGCACTTGGGAGGCAGAGGCAGGAGGATCTCTGAGTTTTGGGGATAGCCTGGTCTACAGAGTGAGTTCCAAGACAGCCAGGACTACACAGAGAAACCCTGTCTCAAAGAATTTAAACCAAAATTGCTAAATAAATACCTACATTTCAAGAGGAAAAAAGAAAAAAGTTCTCTTGACCTTTGAGAGCAGGATGGTTTTTATACACATCCCAGTTTTTCAACAGCTGAAGGATCAGGAATGTCTGTTCTTTTTCTGTAGAATATAATATGGCCAGACCTCTTGATTTGATTCTTTGCTAATCTCTGGGTCCCACCGAGCCTGTCAAAGCAGCCATCTGAAGAACAAAGGCCCTTCTTCCACTGTTGGTGTGACTCTAGTTGTTCACCGGGTTTTGTCAGGGCTTGTTGGGTGCAGTGTCTTCTGGCTTTCCCAGAGTTTCTTTTGTTTGTTTGGGTTTGTTGTTGTTTGTCTTGTTTCCCTCTGTAGCCCTGGCTGTCTGGAACTCACTGTGTAGACCAGGCCTCAGTCTTAAAGTCCCCTGCCTCTGCTTCCCAAGTGCAGGGGGGAAGAAGGTGAGCACTGGGGTTGGGGGTGGTAAGCTACAGTCTCAGGTTCTCCACAACACTCTGCTGCTGAGCTAGCTGGATTTCTGTTCTGAGACAGGCTCTGACAAAGTTGCCGAGGCTGGCTTTGAGCTCACTCTGTAGTTCAAACAGGCCTTGAACTAGTAATCCTCCTGCCGTGGCCTCCCGAGTGGTGGGAACTACAGGCTTGTGCCTCTCTAGTAGGGAGTTTACTTCAGCCTAGTCATGCTTTCCTTTCAATTTATTTGCCCCAATTTATTGATAACCTCTTATGGACCAGTTCCCTGCTTACATGGAGTTGCACACAGTAAATCATTAACAAAGAGTGAATTCAAAGCTCCTGTCACATAGATGAGCACTGAAGTGATGGTGGAAAAGGAAATGCTTTTGGGAAACTAGGAATTCGTAACTAATTCTGATTGGAGCAGAGACCAAGGCTACAGATGCTTGAGAGGCAGGAAGGGAGACAGGAAGGCTGTTGTACCCAAAGGTGACAGCGTTAGTCCTGTCATGAGTGTCTTCCTTTTTCCTCATAGGTGCAGGGGAACTAACAAAGTTGGAGAAGCTGGGTAAGAGATCGCAAGAGCTCAATGGAAAGGAAAGAATATGTCTAGGATACAGTTTAATGAAGGATGAAGTGGGAGAATCAGGCATAATGCCAGCTTTCTAATTTTGATCACACTAGTGGAGTTACATTTACACAAAATTGAAATGTGACTGAGTTTCCAGCCATATGTCTTTAATCTCAGCCCTCAAAAAACAGGCAGACAAGATAAATCATGTGTATTCTGCGTCTGCTCAGGGAAACAGGGTGAGCAGTAACAAAATGGGAAATGTCAGAGAAGATAGGCGAGGCATGAAGCTTTCTGGACAGAGCCTGCAAAGGGAGTGGGCTGGAGCTCACGTGCTTGTGTTCTGTGTTTCAGATGGTGACCCTCTTTCAGATGTGGGTTGTTCCCCTCTATTTCACAGTGAAGCTGCATTGGTGGAGGTTCTTGGTGATCTGGGTCTTCTTCTCTGCTGTCACAGCCTTTGTCACTTTCCGAGCCACACGGAAACCTCTACTACAGACAACACCAAGGTGAGAATATAGCTAGAGACAAGTCTGGTCTCTCTGTCTCTATGTGTCTCTGTGTCTCTCTCTCTCTCTCTTTTTTTTTTTTAAAGCTTACATTCTTTGAGTTTTTTGCCTATGTGTGTACTGCCCATGAAGGCCAGGAGAGGGCATTAGATCCCCTGGAATTGGAGTTACAGACTTTCGAATTGCCCTGTAGGAACTGAAGTTGGAGCTCCTGCAAGGGCAGCAAATGCTTTTGATCTGTGAGACATGGCTCACCAAGTCCTGGCTTCTTGAAATGAATCTCTTGGAAAGTGTGGGGAGGAAGATGTCTTAAAATGAAAAACAAAAAACTTTTAAAAAAATTTTTTTTTGTCTGCCTAAATGAGTTGGTGCATGGCCTCTCTAAAACAAGCTGATGGGAGACCATCCCTTAGCCACAGGCTCAGAATTCTAAGTATTTCCCCTTCTTTCCTTCACTTGCTGCTCTACATCCAGATCTGTTGGTGTTAAAAGCACACAAAATAAACAAGCCTTTGTGATCACCAGTCTCATTTTAAGTATCCTTCTCTCCTGTGAACCCTTCTCTCATCTCTGAATTAGATTTTCATTGTGTTTTCTATTAAGACCCTATAGTTTGCTATCATTGAAATCACAATTTACAACAAAATGTTATTTGAGGTATCTGTCTCCCCCATATCCACTGTGCCAGTCATTGTGTATCCCATCCAGGCCTTGCCACGGAGTCTGGCACATATTAGCCTACTCTAAATTTTTGTTGAATGAATGAATGTCAGCAAATTTGCAGTTTTGTAATGAATAGCACTTCCTTCTTATGTAACAAAGCCAGTGTTTCTATAATTGTTTGTTTTATCCAAATGAGTTTCTTGTTTAATCCTCTCAACCAGCTTGTGAGGTCATTTAAGATCCATACCTGACAGGAAAAGATACATTTCTCATTCATTCATTCAACAAGCACTTGCTCTGTGCCAGGCCCTTTGGTGAGCGCTGGGGATACAGAGCTGGATAAGACATGGTCCCTGCCCTCAAGGAGCGCTCGGTTTAATGGAGGAGAGGGTCAAGAAAGCACCTGTTGGAGTGCATTTGGTAAGTGCTAAGAGAGGTGTGCATGGACTTAAGCTTACGAGGGAGCTGCCTAAGCTGACACCAAGGCTCCCAGTTTGCAGACTGCTCTTCGTGTGCTTTGTGTGTTCTGTTTACTTTACCCCTTTCTCCAGCCTTCTGAATTTCACTCTGAGAATGAAGATGGTGATCAGAAGCCTCTCCCTGGCACCTCTCTAGGCCATGAGAGTAGGCACAGCATCTAGTGCCAGGTGGATTTGAGATTGAACACCAGCATCGTGTAATTTGTGAACAGCAGGACCTTCCTTTCTGAGCCATATATTTTTTTAATCCCTAAAAATGTGTCAATGCTCAGTTTTATATAAAGTGATTTTTTCTAAATTAAAGCACACTATCACATGTGAATAGCCATGTGCTGGGCATGGTGATACAGACCTGAGTCTCAAGGAGACATGCCTGTTGAATTTGAGATCAGCCTTGGGCTGCAGAAAACTAGTTCAGGGACAGCATGGGTTACATATAGTGAGATTGTTCAGCTGGTAAAGATGTTTCTTGCTTAAGCCTGGTGACAAGTTTGATCAGAACCCAAGTAAAGGAGAGAACCTGTTCTGTAAGATGTTGCTCTCTGACCTCCACACAAAAGTTACAAGTGGCAAACAGTATGTTTGAAATAGTTTGTAATATGGAAAGTTGTTTTATAATAATAAATAACATTGATTGTGTTTTCCTGTTTCATAAATGGTCTTATTTAATCATCTAACATTAACAAGTATATTACAAGATACAGGCAACATACACCACAGTGAGAATGGTAGTTAGCTTTTACCATTTGTGCAAAGAAGTGAACTTATTTCAGAAACATGATTTGATTCATATTTCTCATCTGAGCCTACTTAGCAAATAAAAACTTACTAATGTAAATATTAGAAGATCTAAAATTCCATGTCTTTTCTGCTGCCTCTTTCCCTTGTGATCAGTGTAATTCATGGATAGCATAGCTATGTGTGGTTTTTTGTACTACACTATGAGATGGTTGAGGACTCTCCCTTATCCTGAGGTCCAACAGAGACATAGTAAGTCAGCTCTTAGGCAGAAAGAAAACGTTTGCTAGTTATTCAAGCAAATTACTAAGCTGTCCGTTTGCTGTTATCTCAGATAGGATGGTTAGTAACTGTCTTAGATAAGGTTTATATTGCTGTGATGGAACACTGTGACCAAAGCAGCTTGGTTGGGGAGGAAAGGGTTTATTTGGCTTATGTTTCCATAGTACTGTTCATCATAGAAGGAAGTCAGGACAGGAACTCAAGCGGGGCAGAAACCTAGAGGCAGGAGCTGATGCAGAGGCCATGAGGAGTTCTGGTTACCCATTTCTCCCCATGGTTTGCTCAGCCAGCTTTCTCACAGAACTCAGGACTACCACCCCAGAGATAAAGCCACGTACAAGGAGGGATTGATCCCTCCCACATCAGTCACTAGTTAAGAAAATGTCCTATAGTCCCAGTTTTATGAAAACACTTTCTTGAGTTACTCTCTCTTCTGACAAAGTTAGCTTGTGTGAGGTTGACATAATAACTATGTAGCACAGTGACTCCTGGTATCAGGGACACCTGCAGCAATTACCGAGGCCTGGTTCATACAGAGACTCTTTCTTTCTTAAGTCCAGCTGCTATTCACCACTCAGATTCCATATTGCTTGTCACTGAGTCCTGGGGTACCCTGCTTACTCAAGGATGTGAAAATCCTTCTGTTCCCCACCAGCACAAAGTACACACATTAAATCAGAGGTGCTGCCTGGGGCCTTCCTCATTTCTTCTCCAACAAAATGTGTCATTTCAGAAGCATATTCCCACGGTATCACTCCTAGTGTGATTCTTGTGGATAGGAACAAAGCTGCAGCCAGACTAACCAGACCCAGGTACAAACTGTAACCAGTTCCTTCTTGGATTCATTCTTCCCTGGATTTTATTCAGACAAGAACAGCAAGCCTTTGCATTTTGTGTTCTGAAGGTTCTTAGGTTTGTTGTTGTTGTTTATTGGTTTGTTTTTTTAGCTTCCTTATCCAACTTACCTAAATTTGTGAGAGAGCAGAGGTGGCTTAGGTCAGTTGTGTCTTATTTGCTTGAGACTGAGACTTATTTTTAGGGATTCCTTTTCTTGGTCCAGGAAGATACAAAGCATTCTTGAGGTATAATGATTTAGGAGCATTTGTGCAATTGAGGATGTAAACAGCTTTTGATAGTAACCAGAGTTGCTCAACGAATCCTGAGCATTGACCCTGATGTCCTATTGATATGAGAAGAAGGGTTACTGGTGATTCAGTGGCCCCTGAGGCCACCATTCTGTACCAGCTCTACTAACTTTTTATCTCCTTTCTCCAGGTTGGTTTATAAATGGTTCCTCCTAATCTATAAAATCAGTTACGCCACTGGCATCGTTGGCTACATGGCTGTCATGTTTACCCTCTTTGGTCTTAACTTATTATTCAAGTGAGTACCCTTTGCTTTTACATTTTTCTAGTATTTAGGAAAGAATGGCTGGAAGTCCTGCGTACTAAAAAGGACATGGTGGCAGCCCTCTATGCTGTTTTGCTGGCAGAAATCATTGAATGTCTGAGTACAGACAAAGGCCTGAGTTCCAAATCGTTGTTTATATAACAAAAGTAAACATAATAACCAGCCACCCATAATTCCATCACCCAAGAATAGCTTTCATGTTTGTATACTACTCTGCCAGACTAGAGCAGGGACAGGCAAACTTCACCCGAGGGGTTGTTGCCTTATATTGTCAGAAGCCTTCTAGACACCAGTTTACGGGTTCTTCTACCCACAGGTGACACAAAAGTCAGGCAATTCTGAATTTAGAGGCTAGAGAGTACAACAAATCAGTAGTTGAGAAAATGGTAAAATGTTATCTTGTGAAGTCATGTTGACTGTGAGCTGTAGAGGAAGAGGAGTCCAAGCCAGGCCTGCTGATGTGTCTCTGCTTTCCCAGTTGCTCAGTAGGTTAAAGCAGAAGCATTGAAAGTGTCTGCCTAGGCAGTCTGGGCGACTTCAGCCAGATTCTGTCCCAGAATTAAAAATATAAACAGGCTGAGGGTGTAGCCTAGTGTAGAACTGTAGGTCTAGTTGGGCAAAGTTGAATCTCCTACTAAAGAAGGAAACGGAGGGGGTTGGGGGAGTGAGTCCCATGTTTGGGGCAGTGACCAAAGATCATGTTGTAATTTAAAACTTTGTCTTAGTTACTGTTGTAGTGCTGTGAAGAGACGCCATGACAAGGCAACTCTTAGAAAGAACAGTAATGAATTGTGGGCTTACTTACAGTTTTAGAGGGTTAGTCCATTATCTTCATGACAGGAAGCAGACAGTTGTGGTGCTAAAGCAGTAGCTGAGAGTCTTACATCCTGATCTGTAGGCAGTAGGCAGAGAGAGATACTGAGCCTGGCAAGGGCCTTTGAAACCCCAGAGCCCACCCCCAGTGTAAAACAAATAAAACTAAATACTATGTTATAGAGTGGGCACTACTAGATTTCTTTATTCCAGGAGAAAAATAGGCTGCAAGAATAAACAGGCTCCAGAAAGATTTAGGATTCATCCATTTAGACTCTATTACATGTCTTCAACAAAGCCATGCTGGAATTAAGGGTGTAACCATGCCCAGCTAATATTATGTTTTAAAGATGTTTCTTCTATAGTTTCTTTACTTGCCTAATTTATACAAGAGGAAAACAAATTAAAAGCCTTGACTGTTTTATTTTAATTTTATGTTTATGAGTATTTTGTATGCATGTGTACTTGTAGGAGCCTACAGAGGCCAGAAAAGGGCATTGAATTTCTTGGAATTCATGTTAAAGACAATTGTAGCTGCCATATGAGTGTTAGGAACTGAACCCTGGAATTGTGCAAGATCAGCCAGTGCTTTTAACTCTTGAGCCCAGAATTGGATTATTTTTGTGCTGCTGATCAGGTCTGTTGGTGTATGATGAGTACTAACTAATCAATGAGTTAAGTATTGCAAGGCTGATATCACAGCCACTTCCTTTGAGAATTATAACCATGAGTGAATATATAAAGTTCTTTGTAAAAATATGTTAAAGATAGTTTCTATATTTTTTCTACAAAATTCATAGACTCTAGAGTGCGAATTATTGGTCCTTGGAGTTTTTTAATTAATGTTATAGGAAAGATTTGTATTTTTCTTAGTAAATCGGCTGGAACCAAAATTTAACTTGGATGACATTATACCAAATATGTACTTACCCAACTATTCTATAGTAGGAATTTTTTTTTTTTTTTTAGCTAATTTTATATACCTCCAAACCTTTCTGTAAAAGTGCTTTCTCTAAAAGAAATCTAAATAATTTAGGATATGAAAAATTAGGGGAAACATAGATAAAACTCCTCTCCTGCTTCCCTGGGGGCCCAGTAACACATTCACATATGGGAACTGCTGTCAGTTCAGACATTTCCAAAAGACACCTGGCAAGAGACAAAGGGTCATTTCAGTCTTTGCTTTCAGCCCACCAAGGTCATAAATGTCCTGCCCTCCCTTTGACGGGTTTAGCCATGTCAGTTTGAGGTGAATGGGGGATGAAATCCCCATTACTTGATTTCCAGCATTTACTGATAGTGCTAAGTTGCTAACACAGCTTCCAAGGATTCTCTGGACCAGTATAAAGCCTGACTGCCTGTCACATCAGGCTGGAACTAAGGACAGAGCTGAGACTAGGGACCAGTTCATGGGGGAAGTAATACACTAGCTTGGTCTTTGCAGCTCATAATAATAGCTTTCTCAAGAGATGTTTGTGGCCATATTAAAACAACAAACTGGATTTGTTCATAATTTAATAATATTTACTGTAGCTTTTGAGCAATCCAACTAAATTTAGGCTTTATCTTGAGTGTCCTCAAGCTGTAATCTAAGGCAGTTGTATCTCAGAGCAGGCCTTACTGCCGCGGTGCTTCCCTTGCAGGATTAAACCAGAAGATGCGATGGACTTCGGCATTTCTCTTCTCTTCTATGGCCTCTACTATGGGGTTCTTGAGCGAGACTTTGCAGAAATGTGTGCAGACTATATGGCTTCTACCATAGGGGTAAGTTCATCTGTCCTATTTACTTATTTATTTATCTGTTTGTTATTTACTTATTAGAACCGTGTCTTGTGTATGTAGTCAGACTGGCACTTTGGACTCCATTCTCTCCCAAGACTCTTGAGCAGTAGGATTAATGTTTTTAGCACTGTGCCCTGTTAGTGCTTTTACTGCTGCCTCCTAATTGTTCAGGCCAGTGCCACTTACTTGATGTAAGACAAAGGCACTAAGGTGAGATAAGCCATATAAAACCTTTAGGGCTGGACAGTAGTGGCTCAGGCCTTTAATCCCAGAACCCAGGAGACAGAGGCAGTTGGATCTCTGTGAGTTCAAGGCCATCCTGGTCTACAGAGAGAGTTCTAGGACAGTCAGCGCAGTTACACAGAATAACCCTTCCTTGAAAAGGTTAGAATCTGGGTGGTATGTATAGATATTTCTTTCTTGAAATTTAGAAAATCAGATTTCACATGTACCTTGAAGCTTTAACTTTAGGGTCAGCATAGGAAAGAAATACTTTACCCAGTGGAAAGTTAACATTCATTAACAAATGTTTTTTAATGCTTCCTATGTGCCTGGGTCCTGTGCCATGTGTTGGATTTACAAAGGTATCTGAAAACAGAACGTGTCCCTCTCTGAGAAGCCATTGCGGTACATTTTGCTAGTGAAGAGGTAGTTATTTTATACAGTGGTTTATGTAGCCACTGGTAATCCATGTGTCAGTGAGTAAACCTTGACCCATACTTATTCAGGCATCACTAACTAAACCCAGTGGATCACACACACAAAATCTGAAAATAAAAATAAAACATGGTCCTGGCCCCAAATGACTTCACTCACTAGTGAAAAAGGTAAATATTAAAGCAATACACAAACACAAAAGTATGTCTGTGTTAAGTATTGTGAAGAAAGGTACATGATACCATGGATACTTTTGACCTCATCCACCTCAAAGATGGCTTTCTCAAAAAATTACTTTTAACCTGACTTTAACATGAGTAGGACTAAGTGATATCCAGAGGAAATGGCATCCACAAGAGTCCTGTCAGCAGGACTAAGTGTGGGTGGGGTTTTCCTTCCTTCTTTCTTATATTTGTGTGTGTGTATTTCTCTGTGTGCACATGAATGCATATGCCTTTGGAAGCCAGAGGAGAGCCTTGAATGTCATTCCTCAGGAGCCTCTGCCTTGTGTTTTAAGACAGGGTCTCTCAGTGGCCTGAGCTTACTAATTTTGCTAGGCTGACTGGCCAGCAGAGATTTGTCTCTACCTCCCCAGCATGAAGATTATGATTGTGCAGCACATCTGTCTTAGAGTGTAGTGTATATAGTTGCTTGTGTGTGTTTGCACGCGGTTATATGAACATGTGTGTGCATGGGTGCAGAGGCCAGAGGTCAGATTGAGGCATCTTACCCCATCAAGTTTCATTTTGTTTATTTTTTCTTATTGTTGTTTGAGACAAGGTCTCTCTATTACGTACCTCTGAATCTCCTGGAATTCTCTACTGTAGACTAGGCTGGCTTTGAACTCACAGAGAGCCCCTGCTTCTGCCCCACATGCATTTTATCTATCCTTAATTACTGTTGACTGTGTTCGATGTGTGGGTGTAGGTGTGCATGTGCCGTGACACTTGTGTAGATCAGAGAACAAGTTTCTGGGTTGGTTTCTCCCCTTTTGCCTTGCATGTGTTCCGGGATCGAATTCGGATCACTGGGCTTGCAGAGCGTGTGCTTTACCTATAAGCCATGGTGACAGTCCTCCACTTCAATTTTACATTAAAATCTGTCACCAAACCAGGAGCTCATCAGTTCACCTAGACTTAGGGCTAGTGAGATTCAGGCATCTACCTGTGTATGCCTCCCACCCCCACATTGAATTTACAGACATATACTCTGCACAAAACTTTTTGAAATGTGGGTACTCAAGATCAAATTTCGGTCTATGTGCTCACACAGCAAGCACTTTCCTGACTGAACTGTCTTCTTGTCATGGAAGGGTAGATGTTTCTGAGGCACTAAAGCTAGTTAAAGAGAAATAGTCTGTAAATAAGAGTTAAAACTTACAGGCCAAAAGATTTTAATCTTACTTATTATTGCATTTGTGTGTGATGATGGGGGCAATTATAATTCATCTCCTGTGGATAATGTTTTGATCTGAGGATATTCTTGTGGTTTATTGATTTCAGAGTTCCTAGAAATAAACTGTGAGGTTTTATAATCATATTATCAAGCATTCTCACATCTTCATTTCTGTGAAGATGTTTGTGATCTGAACTAAAGTAACCTAAATTGTGTCAGGGACTTGAGTAGAGACCTTTTAAAACCAGAGGGCCACTATGAAGTTATAAACTTGTGACAGCTCCTCACAGTAGTAGTTTTTACCCATGCCAGAAGTTATGCTGGGGCGGAAGGATTGTGAAATGTTTTGTGGTATTTTCTTACTCAAGTGTTTTGCGTGATGCACTGAGGCACATGTCCTGCTGCAGGCTCACTTCCAGTTCCTCAGTTTCTAAACAGAACCAGAACAGGGATGCATGCTATCTCCACTGCTGAAATCGTGGAGGAGCTAGGGTTGGACTGTCTGCAGATCTTAACCACCTTTCTGCTTTTGATTTTTAAAAACTATTTATTTTGTATTAGTGTTTTGCCTGCATGTATGTCTTTGTACCATGTGCATGCCTAGGTGGTCTTGAATTCATAGAGATACACTCGTGTCTGCCTCCCAAGTGCTAGGGTTGGTGTGCCACCATGCTTAGCCTGATCTGCTCTTAGTGAGCTGTGTGCTCTAATACAGGTTACCTTTCCTGTTTCTGCCAGACACTTTTTATTCATTTTTGAAACATTATTCTTTTATTTGTTTGAGATATTTTGAAACAGGTTTTCCCTATGTAGCTTTGCCTGGCCTGGAACTCCATATGTAGAACTTGAACTTCGTGTGATCCTCTTGCCTCTGCCTCCTAAGTGCTAGGATTAGGTGTATACCATTACAGCCAAAATTCTGGTTTTTATTTTAAAAAAAAAAAAAAAAAAAGGCCCTTTCTTGGCCACTTTCTCCTCTGGCCTGTTCCTTGCTCCTCACAGGTAGGACATCTGTCCATGTGGATTAAACTCTTTAGTGTATTCTAACCTGGCTTCTGTTTTTGTGTTTCTGAGAATTTGGATTCAGGTCACTAAGTAACCACTAGTAGCCCCACTTAAGAACTCTTTTCTTAGAAAACTTGTCCAGACTCCAAATTTGACACACTGGTCTGTCTTGTGTATGAAGACTGGGAGGAGAGAAGGTATAGAAGACCAGCTAGGAAACCGCGGGGTAGACACTGTTAGGTCTAACAGTAGCTAGTCACCTAAACAACAAACCTGCACGTCAGCCTGTGAGTGAGCGTCTAGGTCAGTTGAACTTCAGTGGAAAGACCCTCCTTAACTGTGGGTGACCCCATTCCCTGGGGTGGGGTCCTAGGGGACATTAAAAGGAGAAGTGAGCTGAGCACCAGCATCCATCTCTCTGCTTCCTGACTGCAGATGCAGCGTGACCATCATCCTTATCTTCCCAGGCAGACAGGTTCTCACAGCTTTTCTGGCCTTCCCTCCTGCTCTCATCCTCTAGTTCTACAGTGAGTCGGGCATGCCCACCAAGCACCTTTCAGACAGCGTGTGTGCTGTGTGTGGGCAGCAGATCTTTGTCGATGTCAGCGAAGAGGGCATCATCGAGAACACGTACAGACTTTCCTGCAACCACGTGTATCCTGCTCTGAGCTGCGTCGCTCCTGAACCCACACCCGAGTCACGGTGGGAAGAGTGGGGTGGTGGCTAGTGGAGGCGAGACTTGACAGAAACTTTAGCTTTCTTCACCTTTCTTCCAGTAAAAGTTAGTTATGGACTGCGGGGTCCTAGAGAACCCAATTCTCTAGCTAGTTAGGCTGCTCAAGGTGATGCATGTCACAGGGGAGGGGGGACCTATAATGAAATGCTTCCATTTAGAGTCAAATCCCCTACTGAGGATTTGAACTCATCTCGATCATGTATTTACTAAGCTCCCATTCTATACCTTGTTGGGAATTTGTATTACCTCCGTCTTTGCTCATAACAACCATGTAATTAAGAACCATTGCTCTCAATCCCCTTGAGGAAACATTCAGAGAGAAGGGGCCTGCCCCAAATTACATAGCTGTATGTAAGGAGTGAAGCCTCCATCTGAACCTTTCTCTAGCTGATGCTCTGGCGCTTTGAGATCCACGATGGTGCTAAAGTGTGAGTTTGGTTTTCTGCCACTTCCCTTGACCAATGGTGCTCAGATTCCATGAGTTCTGTATCCGAGGCTGGTGCATCGTGGGAAAGAAGCAGACGTGTCCCTACTGCAAGGAAAAGGTGGATCTGAAGAGGATGTTCAGCAATCCGTATCCTTTGGGTTCTTGATGAGAAGTAGGTGGTGGGAAGAAAGTCCTATCAGTGTCTGGGTCCTCCTGGGATTGTCTGTGCTGCTTCCAACCTGGAATTTGTTTATCATTCAATTTGACTTCTCTTCTGGGGAAGTGGAGTATGACATGAGGCATCCGGGAAACTCAGCTGCCCATCATAAATTACTAGCGGAAGCAGCCACTGCCTCTTGTCATGTGTCTGCTTCCTCTCTAGGAAGTTCTTCGCCTGTATTAGCAGCTCACTTGATTCTCTGGCAACTTTTAGAGACTGAGCGGTGTCCACAGTTATCTCAGCAATGAGTGCTGCTTACCCATGATAGGCATTTACCTGTGCAGGCAGGGCATGAAGAATCTGGCAAGCTGGAGACACCTTTTCTCCATTCAGGAGACACCTTTTCTCCATTCACTTCTAATGAAGGACCTGTTCTCCTTGGCACTCACTACTCTTCCTACCCAGACATTTCTCTGGTCCCACATTCACTTTCAGTGGCATCCAAGTATCCTGCTTTGTCTCAACTCCTGCACTAACTACCCCTTGTATTCTGTGATTTTCTGTTCCCTTTCTCTATATACCAGAAGGACTGGTCAGGGAACAGGAGTGCTCCAACCCTTTCAAAAGCTTCTCTGTGAGCTTTCTTCCCTGCTGGGCTTTGCAGGCAATCTCTTTCCAGACACCTTTCCCTAATTTAGATGTAAAGTAAAAGGAAAGGAAATTCATTGAAAGACTTGTTGGCCTTAGGAGGGCCTCCTTTAAGTCACTTCCAGCGGTGACTCCTTTTCCCTCTGACTCTGTCCTGTTTTATGACACTATTCCTGGGAAGATATGAATAAACATCTACTCACCCCAGGTAGGGAATCAATGACAGACAAAGTAATGGTACCACCAAGTCCAACTTGGTGAACTAGTGAGTTTTATTGTTATTACTTATAGGAGCTGAAATGACTCAAAGACAGCTGCATCACCAAAGCTACGAGAGATGATGAATTCTGGAAGCCGCAAACCTGGAACTTACTATAGGCAGTTCAGTTGGCCAGAGCCTCTTCTGGGCAGCTCGGCTGGTCTGACAGTCTTCCAGGTAGCTCAGCCAAGCTGAGAGGCTTCTAGGAAGTTTAGCTATGTCTCATCAGTTTTCACTGTTTGTATGTACTCCATAAAGAAGGAGCCTAGCATAGCTAGTCAGTTTCAGGGACTTCCTGAACCTTTTAAATTGTTTACTTCCTGGGCTTAAGGAATGTTTCACTTCTTTAGGACTGCCTACTTTTTGGTTTTGTTTATTTTTGTTTGTTTTGTTTTTTTGTTTTCATGACAAGTTTTCTCTGTGTAGCTTTAGCCATCCTGAAACTTGTTCTGTAGACCAGGCTGGCCTCAAACTCAGATGCCTCTGTTTCCTGAGTGCTGGGATTAAAGTCATGCACCACCACTACCCAAGAACAGCCTACATCTTAACAAGCTTCCTGACAAAATGGAAGCTTTTATCTGGATGGAAATAGCTACACAACATGTCAGTAAACCCAACTATTTTCCTGATGGAGAAAACCTTGAATTTTGTACATTGCAAGGACTTTCTTGGGATGGGAGCATAGCTATCCCAGAGGCAGAGGACTTGCTAGAAGACTCTACTGGTTTACTGTATTTCATTCCCAGCCTCCTCCAGAATATAGCTCATGGATACATTTCTAGAGGACTATAGGCTCTGGCTGTTTGTTGTCTCTAAGAAAGTGATACGTGGAGGCCCTGCGTGGATGTTGGTTGTGAAGCTCTTTTTACTTCTCATGTCTGCTCCTGTCCCCTCTGCTCTCCTTTCCCTGGTTCTCTAGGTTCAGCCTTTCATTCCAACATGGAGAGCTGAAGAGAATCTCGAGTAGCTTTATTTTCTCTGGGCTATGGAGCAGCATAAAACTATGCAAATCCAAGGATGGCCTTACTACCATGCTAGATGAAGCTAACAGATACTGCTTATAGACTCTGATCCTTAACATTCCAACAGCTGGGAGAGGCCTCATGTCATGTATGGACAGCTGCTGGACTGGCTTCGATACTTGGTAGCCTGGCAGCCTGTCATCATTGGCCTGGTACAAGGCATCAGCTACATCCTGGGCCTGGAATAACCAGGAACTACATCATTGGAGAACCCACCCCACCCACCATGGACCTCAGGGCACTATCCTAGCTGCCCATGACCACTTGGGTGGGAAAGACTCAAAGGCATTTGGGCCACTCAGGACCTCCCCATCTGTGTCTGTGTGTGGGAGGGGCGGTGATGAAGAACCAGCCAGTGGGGCTGTCAGCAGTGAGGGCTTTTTAAAAGAAAATTATTTTGATGAATATATTTAAATTTTTTTATTGTGAAGCATAGGAATTGTCCCCCACCCCTAGGCCTTACCCTGCTTGAACAGAGTAGGGCAAAGCTGTTGGTTGGGAAGAGTCTTCTTACCTCTGGTGGAGAGCAGTGGTGGGTTTTCTGATGGCTGAGTGCCTCAGCCTACCCCTCCATGGGTCAGCACTGAGCAATGAAGGGTCCCCATCTGTTTGGGATATAAGATGGCTGTTATCCATGACTGTTCCCCTTTGTCTGGAGCCTAAAAACAGCACGACAAAGTCAGGGCTTTTCCAGCTAGGGAAGCCTGTGACCTCAAAACTCACTGCCGTGTTTTGGAACAACTGGAAGAGTGAGTAGCATGGAGAGCCTCTGCTGAGCAGGGCTGTCGCCAGGCATGGTTTAGAAGCCATCTGTATATAGTTGGGCTGTGGAAGCTACCTTGGCAGCAGTGAATGTTGTAGCTTCTTGTGCAAATAGAACCTTCAGCCTGGAAGTGGTAACGTGCCAAAGGCTACTCGGCATCACTTCTTTATCAAGAGCCGAAGAGTATGTATGTTTATTTGTGCACGTAGCAGACAAATCACTGATGTGCTTTTGAAGCTTAGCAGGGATTTCCAGACCAGGGAACTTCCCTATGTAGGCTTGGGCATTTGTGGGCTCTTCCTGGGCCTGACAATTGGAGTGGTGGGTAGATAGGAAGAGTAAGGCCTGAGTGAGTACAGGTTCTGAAAAGGGGCCTTCTAAGCAGGCCTCGCCTTAGCCTGGACATTGGGAGAGATTGGGAGGGTGTCATGGTCTGCAGCACTGGGTTTCTGGGGAAATTTGGCCTGGCCCCTTTGAGGGCACCAAGAACCAAAAGGTCTTGTCATCATCTTTGAATAAAGCTCCATGAGCTAGGCTGGAAAGCTGAACATCCACCTGCTTTTCTTTTTGCCACATCTTGCCTGTGACCCTTGGGTATCTTGCCTCTTGTACCCCATCTAAGAGCTAGAGCCTAGAGTTGCTAGTACTAAATTTTCAGCCATCCCCCTCAATGTGTGGTTCCTGTTTTATGGCATTAGGGATCCCCATTCAGACTGAGGTGGCACTCTATCCTCACTGCCTGAGACTAGTACTCTACTACTCAGCCATTTCCTGTCTCCCTCCATCCTCTGGGGAATGGGAGTTGAGCAAAGAGCTCAGAGAAGGGCTTCTTCTGCCCTTCCCTCACCCTAAGGTCAAGGCTGCTTTCATGAGTTAATAGTCCTGAGTCTGCAGGCCACCTCTTGTTTGCTCTAAGGCCTAGTTCCTCTTCTGCACCTCCACCCATCCCCCAATAGACTGAGAATCCTGCCCTCCCCCTGGGGTGGGGCTGGGGACACAGGCGGAGCCCAACCTCTAGTAAAACTTGATGATTCTGGATTCTGACGGAGAAGTTTTCCCTGCATTCTGCAGCCTAGGTGATAGAAAGTAGGAGACTGTGACACACAGAGACATGGTTTTTAGCCTCCTGCAGATGAATCAGTTGTTATTCCTGGTGGATCTTTCAAATCACGCACTTATCCACAGGTGTGTGCACCAGAGGCTCTGCCATGATACTCAGGAGTGCAGCTTCATATTTTTTCTGATTTTAATTTTGGTCCTATGAAATCCTAGCTCCTGAGCTACTGGAGCTAGTTTTGGGGAAGTGCCTTCCTAGCTATTTAGGGTCAGCTCTGATAGTAGCTGCAATTTTTGTTCACCAGCCAGGCAGTGAAGTTGCTGTTTTGTGTGGTGAGAGTCTTCAGGCTTAAGAGCCAGGCAGTGAGCCTGCAGAGATGGTGTGCCTGTTGTGAGGGAAGGGTGGGGGTTAAGTGAGACAGCTGATCTGGGGACTGGAGAAGTGGGAAGACAGAGAAGATGGTGGAAATGGGCTGGTGTATCATTGACCATAAAACGGTCAGTGAATTCAGTTTGAGGTCCCCAGTACTATTGGACATTGTTCTGGAGAAAGTAAAATCTTGGCTGTAAAAGAAGTTAGCTGTGAGGGGTGTTGGTCACTTGCCAAAGCTAGACAGTACTGATCTGTCTCACCCCTTAGGGAACCTTAGGGTGAAGTGAACAGAAGATCCCAGTGAGTTTGGAGAGGGTGTCTGAGAACTCTCTTTACTCTGAGCATTGGATCAAGGGGTGGGACATCCTTTTGGGGATTGGAATTCTTAGTTAGGGAAGTGAAAGTGAAATCTGGGTTGGAGCTTTCCCAGAAACCAACTGCATCCTGTGCTTCCCAGAACAAGGGCTGTCATCGGGAGACTGTTGCTTTCCAGGTAAGTCCCTGTCTCACATTTATGCCTTTCTCCTCTTACCCCCTCCCCCAAAATGGGTAAGATTGGATAAGGGAACCCTTACTTAAATGCTATTTGGAGCTGGTATGAGAGAAAATTGTTACTGGGTAACAGCAGCCCAGCTTATGGTTCTAAGGCCTGCCCTCTGAAGTACCAGAGGCTCAAATGGATGTCAATAACATTAGCTGAGGGAAGAAACCTGAGATGTGGGGTTGGCTGAACTTTACTCACCCCTTTCCAGAGGAAGTTACAGATACCAGACTTGCTTGCTCCTGACACATTCATCATGACCATAAGACACTGCTGGACAGCAGGTGGGACATCGGGCTTTGTGGAGTCAGCATAATAGAAGGGAGTGGTGTGGCAAACTGGCCATCACCCCCAAGAATTTGCATCCAACTATTGCTTTAAGCTTATGCACTACTTTTGCTCTGGCTCCATTTCAAGGCATTCAGCTGGGCTAAAGGGTGGGGGCTGAGGGGTCTCCACCCACTCCGATGCCTGGTGACAGCCTAGGAATATCTAGGTAAAGGTCTGTCCAACCCAAGTAACAGCTTGTCTCTAGCCAAAATAGGTGTTAGGATGCTGAGCTTTACAACTGTAACTATCTGTTCCTCAGACCCCAATTCTTGGTGGCTCCTGCTTCTGTATGTCCATGTTATTCTGGCCAGAGCCTTATCTGCACCTCAGACAACTGCCACTGTCTTTACTGGGAGCTCAAAGGACCCATGTTCTTCCTGGTCTCCAACAGTCCCAACTAGGCGGTACCCAGCACTGGATGTCATCTGGCCAGAGGAAGAAGTGCCCCTGAGTAAGGAGCAATTATGGGGGGTCCCAGAAGACATAGTTGTCAGAGGCAGGCTGTGAACAGAGTTCAGGGATTGGGCTGACTTGGGAGTGCACCTCTCATCTGCAAAGCAGCAGCAGCTGGCCAGCTTGTTCACCATTCTATCACCCAGCTCCCAAGATAGTTTCTAGAGGATTACAGACCTTCATAGGGCCTTGGTTGCAAGGTACTCCAGGCCATAGCCCCGTTGTCCAGAGCCTGCCTGCCTTCTGGCCATCTCAGCCTACTAGCATGACCCTATTGGCCCAGCATAGAATCTTATGTACTGGGCATTGTTTGAGAAAAGGTCTTCCTCAGGAAGGAGCACAAAAATGAAACTCAGATCATTTCCCTACATTCCTCAGGCTTAGAGAAACTGATGCCTGTATTTTCCCTTTAACTTTCCTACATAGATTCTGACTCATGACTAAGGGGAGTTGTCAGGGTAGGGCCTATTTCATAGAATAACAGCCATATGTGCTCCTAGATGGAACGCTGACCTTGTCCTGTACTGCCTGCAGCCGCTTCCCTTACTTCAGCATCCTCTACTGGCTGGCCAATGGTTCCTTCATTGAGCACCTCCCAGACCAGCTGAGAGAGGGTCACACAAGGTGAGGCTCACAGCAGTGAGGCTAGCACAAGGGAGACCTTTCTGTAACCCTCTCATGATTTCCTTCTGCTCCTGCAGTCGGGAGCACAGGAATACAAGCACCTTGCTACAGAGAGCCTTGGTGCTGGAGAAACTGAGCCCCACCCTACGAAGCACCAACTTCTCCTGTTTGCTTGTTGACCCTGAACAGGTGGCCCAGTATCACATTGTTCTGGACCAGCTCTGGGTAAGGAACTTGAAGGAAGGCATCCAGGGATGGGAGGAGTTCTGTCTGGGGAAGAAAGTGAGCTTTACAGCTTGTAGGGGAGTAACCATTCTGAGGTCAGAGATGGACTTCAGTGATAGGAGGGGCAAGGACTCTTGCTTAGCTCTGACCTTCTGTGCCTTTACTTCCCCAGGATGGGTTGAAGACAGTCCCGTCCCCTTCTCAAGAAATCCTCTCCAGCCATAGCCCAGGAGCCACATCAACAGGGCCAGGGGTTAGCATGAAGCCAGCCACAGCATGGCCTTGACTAGAGCCTGGCTCTCATCTACCTGGAGGGTAAAGTCTCCACCAGAGGCTCTGCATACCCCTGTGCAGCTGAACCTCAAGCTTCAATTCTACCTAGGATATTACAGTATTAAATTTTGGAGTTCCTCCTGCTTTGTTCTTCTGTGAATCCCAGTAACTTTTCTAATGTTTCCTTCATCCCACTGGTGTTCTGGAATCTCTGAGACCCAATGGTGCCCCTAGCCAAGCAGTAGGAGCCTGTCTATAACTAACTCAACATGAATTTCCAGAGGCTTCTCAGGTCTCACATTCTGTACCAATCCAGCAGGTACAGATGGTTGAGATGTCACTTCGGCAACATCGATATTCAACTCTGGCTTCATTATATAAGTGGTTTTGTTTGTTTTTCCTCCTTTGTACCAATGTACTGTCCCAAGAAAGGGATGGGACAATGGCTGCCTGAGGTCACAAGTCTATCTGTAATCTTAGCAGGGCCAACAGTGAGTCCTCATAAAGTGGCAGCATCTCAATCCCTGATGAATTTTAGGCTTAGCACTGCCCATGGGTATGCTTCCTGTCTGAGGAAAGTGCAGGGGACACTGCCACTCATGCCAAGTAGAAACTCAGGGTAACACAAACCCTTGAAATAGAAAACATCCTACAGTATTAATTAGAAACAGGTCAGAAATGGAATGTGGAAAGATCCTGGAAAATGTGGTCCAGGAAGGCAGACGAGAGAAGGGTGCTAGTCTGAAGACTCAGCAGGAGGGCTCTCGAGCTGTCTTTTCCCCCCTTTTCCACACTGACCCAAAGAGCTCAGCATTCAAGGGAGAAAAATAGACTTTATTTACAGGTAATAACATTTAGAAAAGATCCATCCCTGGCCCTTAAAAACCTTCCCATAGTTCCATATCCCACCCCAGTGCAAGTCTGGGGAAGGTGAAGTGTGAGCTGCCATTGAAGGCTGCCCCCTACCCCACCCCTGAGACCCAGGACCCTGGAAAAAGCATCTTCCAGGCAGCTGTGTCCTAGTGCAGGTGGGAGTAGGTAAGAGCAGAGGCTCCTATTAGGTCATGTCCCGTCCTGGGCATCAAGAGCAAAGGCCTCTCTGCTAGGCCCAGCTGCCAGGAACAGCAGGAAGCAGAGTCTGTTTCTCCAATGGTCCCTTCTAGGTCCAGAGGCTAAGGAAGACTGTCTGGGCTCAAGAATCTCCAGCCTCAAATCTAGTAGAGAAGTAGACTTTTCTCCAAAAAAAAAAAAAAAGGGAGGGGGGAATCAGGAGGCAAGATGGGGAGAATACCCATACTGTCCAAGCTCCAAGCCTCCTGGGCCAGTTCTGACAAGATGCCTAGAAGGCACCAGTGAAGATCCAGGTACCAGACAAGGGTATAGGCAAACATCACTGTTTCTGGGGGATAGCCACCATTGGCCTGGGAGCTGAGAGAAGGCACTGAGAGGGACAGCAGAAGAGAAAGGACCAGGCAAGGTCAATGCCGAGGACGCAGGAAGGCCACACACTGGTGCTGACTCTTTAATGCTTTGCCTAAAAAAAAATAATAAATAAATAAAGTCACTTGGCCAGATTAAGTCTTGTGTTGCCAACCTCTAGCTCACAAAACTCCTCCCTTCGTGTCTCATAAACGCTTATCATCAGTTGCCAACCATGTCTAAGAAATATGGGGCCCTAAATTACGAATGGCTAACCAGGACAGAAGGGTACAGCACCTGCTCCTCCCCCCGCCCCCCTCCACTAGAGGAGGTTTTCCTTTCCTGACTTACCTTGCCCTTGGCCCGAGGGGAAGCAGTAGCAGTGCCAGCTGTGGTGGTGGCGATGCGTGGAGAGCGGCGAGTCCCACTGCGAGTATTAGGGGAAACCTTAGCTGGGGTCTTCTTTGAAACTCCTCGCCGTAGTAGACTATTTCCCAGCTTCTTGGGGGTGTTAAGGATGCTGAAGGCCATAGACTGGCGCCGGTCCGCCTGTGGAGGAAGGACTCAACCTGCTACTTGGGGGATCTGCCAGCAAGGCCTTCCTTCCTCCCCTTCAGTCCCAGCCTAACCTGTTTAACAACAACTGGAGCTGCTTTCTTCTGGGCTTCAGCAGTCCTGCTCTGTTTACGTCCTTCATGCCGGTCCCGGGGAGTCATGGGGCGTGGGAAGCAGCTGGTAGCTTTCTTGGACTGTGGGACAGAGGACAAATGAACAAGTGCAAAAGGCCATGCCTTCCCCATCATGACAGAGGCCCTTCCAAAGGCCCCATTTGTGTATCTGCCCTTGGAGAGAGCCTTCCCTCTAGTTCCAGACTTAAGACATGATGAGATGGTTCAACCTGGATGCAGTGCTAAAGAAAACAAAACACTACCTCTGGAGTGCCAGGACCCTGGTGGGTCTCTAAGGAGACCCGTTTGCGCTGCTGCCGGGTGGTAATGCCAATACCCTCAGCAATCTGGGTTGGCTGCATGCTAGCTCGGCGTAAGGTTTCTTGGGGGTCTCCGGTTTTCATCTCCTCATCGGTGATGGTGGCCAGGTTCAGGGAAGGCTGTATGGAATAAGAGGTGGTAATCAGTGGTCCCCAGCAGTATGGAGCATGAACTAGGGCTGCCAGTTAACACTGAGGAGATGGACCCTTAAAATGCCTGTTTACCTATACCTAGTAGTCTAACAGGTTTCATCTGACTTCACTCCTGAGTGACAGCTGGCCAAAGACCCAGCATATATATATATATATTCAGGCTGGCCACTTCAGTCAGTGTGACCCCACATCTCACCCTGGACTCCAGAGGATAGCAGGTCTTCAGGTGCGGGGGACATACTCGGTTGCGCTGCTGCAACTCCGCAATGCGGTTCCAATCGTCTAGCTGCTCAGGCTCATCCTGGCAGGTACCCATATAGAAACTGTTCCTTCCTATAGAGAACAGGAAATTAGGCAAACATGGCTGCTGTCTACTAATCTGGCTAGACTTTGTGGCCACTGTCCCCAACTACCTTCCTGAGGGACTTCAAGTTGGATACACAAGTCCTGCCCTGGGTCCGTGGCAACCCATCCAAATCATTTGTCTCATGGAAGCACACTATTGGGGGAGGTCAGAAGAGCTCATAAACAGAGCTGTGTCTACTCACATCCCAAGGCTTGGTGCCCCCAACAAGAGAAACTGAGGGTCATAAGTTGATACCCAAGGAGGACCCCTAGAACTCAAAAGGCAACTTGCAAGGGGCAGCCCGACTTTCCCCAGAAAGTGGAAGGACTCCCAAAGGGTCAGCTACCACACTGACAATCTTAAGCAACTGGTGGGCATCCCTGGTCCAGCTGCTCCTTTGCGCCTAGGATAGGGAATGCCAAGATAGCAGGGACAGCTAGGCCTGCCTTCAACTTTTGAAAGCCTGCTTCTTCCTTATGCCAAGATCCACTTCCAGTCTTGTTTGAGGTTGTGGCAAATTCCTGCAGTCTCCTTACCTTGTGGGGCCCCACTGGACATCCTGGCCTGGGAACGACGAGCAGAGCTTCGAGTGGTAGGCCGGTAGCCAGGCAGGCTAAGTAGAGCTGAGTTTCCATCATCAGGGGAGCCCAAGCGGGCCAGAGACTGCGTCGAAGCGGTGGCTTGCAAGGTGGCCTTCAAAGTAGGGGCAGACTGTGTGCTATAAAAGGATGAGTTGGCACTGTCTGGCTCCTCCACATCTAGTTTCTGGAAGGATGAATAATCATGCAGTAACAGTGTAAAGCACACTCTACCTCAAAGTTCTCAGATGCCACAATACACCTGTTATTTCCACACTGCTTTAAAGGGGTCTTTAGACAAGCGTACATACAGGTCATACAGCCAGCTCTTGCAAGATGCCGAGGCTGCCAAGATTCTCTTACCCACAGTACTTAGAAGGGGACCTAGTCAAACAGCTAGAAGGAGCTAGACTAAGAGTCAGGACCCCTATCTCCTGAGCTGGCTAGTTGGTCTTAGCCCACAACCTCTGCTGTCCCTGCACCCAAGGGTCCTGGAGGTTTGAATATCATCTTCCTCCTTCCTCACCTGCCATCCATTCTCCAGCCCCTGGTGGGGGGGGGGGGGAAGGAAGGAAGGAGATGAAGAGAAGCCAAGTCTAGAAGTAGTACTGAGGGCCATGCCAAGCTGCAGGACTGCTAACAGCTCAGGGTCAGCTGTTATTTCCTATATTTGTCTCTGCCTTCCTCTCAGGCAGGTCCAGCTAAATAGTAAAACCGTAGCTTTTTCATCTGTATTTTACGGGTTTGTTGGTCTATTTGCCTGTTCCTGACTGATGACCTCTGGATAGGAATTGGTGTTAACATCTTAAAGCCCCATGCCCAGGAGCCTAACCTTGGTCATGGTAATGTTGATGATTTGTGTGGTCCGCCGGCGGGCAGAGCGAGTCTTACAGCCAGAATCAGGGAAGGCATCTCCCAGGGAGTCCAGACTGCTCTCCAAGGGGGCCTGACTCCGAGCAGGAATGGGGGTGAAGTAGAGACTCTCCAGGGATTCCACTTTGGGGGGCAGACGCTGGGAGATGGGTGAAGCTGGCTCTCCAGGGACACTGGCGCCATCTGGCTGGGTATGAGGCAGCTTGCTGTAGAGAAATCAATCTGCTGAAATGCAGTCCCTGGGCTGGAAGGCATATACGTCTGTCCCCTTGTCCCAGAGTGACTTTCTTAAACTTACTACAGGTAACTGTGGTAAAGCACACTACCACTGGTATTTCGGAGATACTTAAAAGAGGCCTTGACTGGAGCCTTTTCGTTCCATGCATGTGGCAGCTAACAACTTCATACTAGCAGCTCTCAGATCTCTATTTTACACTAAACCATGATCTCCAGGCCAGACAACCAGAAGCCCAGACTCCCTTCCCTCCCCAAATGCCACAACCCTCCCCAGATGCCACAACCGTTGCACAATCACAGCCCACTCTAAACCCCTCCACCTGTTCTTCCTCATTATCCCCGCGTTTAGTAAGCAGGGGCCTTCACAGGTCCCCAGGCCATGAATGTGGGTATAATTTGACCTCTTCTACCACACTCAGTCACAGTCAACATTCTAAGAAGCTCTCTTAGCTGCACACTTCTCTGTGTACACTCCTTTCCCTGGGCAGCCTGAGCTCATTTCACCTAAACTTGGACTGGGAGATGCTGCAGAGTGGTGACAGACAGGGAGGGACTTGGGCCAGGCTCCAGGTTCAAACCTGAGCCCCATCACTGGAAGCTTAGGCCGGTGACAGCCCTCTAAACCCCAGTCCTATCTGCTTAAGGAGATATGATGAATATAGCCTACCTAAGATGGTTATAACTGTTCTAAGTATTCAGAACGCCAGCACACAGTGCAGTACAAATATTTGATAGAAACAGTAACTGTATTCTAACCTTAACTTCTACACTATCAGGAAACTTTAAGATAAAATCCAACCTTGTCCTCAATTTCAGCACTTCTGAGGTTCCTGGGTCTTTAGGATCAAATCCAGTCAGGCTCTGGGCTCTCAGGCGTACTCGGCCTTACAATAGACTGCTCCTCCACCCCTGCACACACCTGTAGAATCTATCACAGCCCATAAGAGCTTTCTCCATCCAAGGCTTTCCTAACTGTTCCACTTCGTCCCTATTCCTGTGCCCTAAGCAGGCTCCTGTCATTATAGCAGAACCACAGTATATACTCTGAGCAGGCTCAGGGCAGAGAGGCACATCTCCTGACCTAGCGACACTACATGGAGTTCCCTCCTCCAAGCTCAGATCCAGGCTGTCAATACTTAAGTCCAGCTGGGGTTTCTGAGGCTCACGGCTCTTTAAGGCATCAGTTGCCACCTGGAATTTGCCCAAATCTCGAAGCTGCTGGTCTGCATGGGCAACCTGGAAAGTAAAATAAAGAGAAGCCTGAAGCAGGGCTGGCCTTGGAGCAGAGGGTAAAGAATCCCAGCAGCACAGGGTGAGGTGCCTCTGTAAGAGCAATGCTTACCTGTGCCTCCAGGCTGCGCACCTGGGCACTAAGGTGGCGGCAGGCTTGTTCAGCCTCCCTGGTCTTCAGCCCTGCCTGCTGCAGCTCACGGCCGAGACGGTCGGCTTCAGCCCGAAGTTCCTTGTTCTCCTTCTGCAACTGCTCCAGGTCTTGAAGCTGTTCCTGCAGCTCTTTGTTCTGCTGCTTCTTGGCATCATAATGGGTCTTGGCTTTCTCCATCTGTGTGGACAGACAGGGTGGGTAAGATGTAGCAGAGCCTAGTGGTCAGGAGGAAGGGCAGAGCAGGCCAGTTCCTGGCCTCTCACCTGTAGCTTATAATGCTCAGCTGCCTGCTCCTTCTGGCTCAACTGGGCCTGCAGTTCATTCAGCTCAGCCTGGAGGCGCTGGACCTCCTGCTGGCTCTCACCTCCCTGAGCCTGAGAAGTCAATCAAAAAAAGGTAACTCTGGTTACTCCACCCAAATCCACTCAGTCTCCACAGGTACTTCAGAGTCCTTCATGAATCCCTCAGCCCAACGTACACATTCCCCCAACCATGGCCTACGATCCATTACATGCTCCCTCCCTTGCGTTCCTGTGGACACTTTGCTGACCACCTGCTGGCTTTAATATTTCTCACAGTTCTGTCTGCCGTCTATAAGGCCAGGCATCAAGTATCTCACCCCCTGTACATGTACATTTTCTCCCAACGGAACAGAAACTTATCTCCAGAAAATGACCTGGTATAGAGCACAGCAGGAGGCAACCTCATGTGCACACTCTACAACAGGAATTAACTTCTCCAAACTCTGACAACTAATCTTTATCCTAGTTTTAGAGATGAAGAGAGTTTCGAGATTTAGGCGAATTGATTAAGGAAGGTCACACTGAGTACAGCACAGTAAGATCTGAACTCGGTCTACCTAAGTCCAGAACCTGTGGGGGTTCATTTATGATGCCAGCACTGCCTCTGAGGGGGACTACAAGTCTTCAAGAGCAGGCTGGCAGCAGATTCTGTTACCTGCAACAGCAGCCTGATTTGCCACAGGTACCGGGGTGAGTACATTCCCACCAATACTTCTCTTACATCTGCTACCTCTTAACAACCCCAAAAAGGAACATGGTAAGCCTGCTTATTGTTCATGATAGATCATGGATATGGAAGCCAAACAGGAAGAATGAAAATCAGAGCTCCTCCATCTGGGACCCACCATGCTACTACACAAGTCCCAATGGCACTAGTGCCCAATCCTCTGCCCTTAACTAAGGACGAGAAGCTTAGAATACAAAAGGCAGCACTGGAACAAGGGAGGTAACATAATTAAAAGCACTGAAAAATTAGTGCACTGGTCATTATGGCACACACCTCATAATCCTAGTACTGTGGGCTATATAGTAAAACCCCGTCTTTCCAATTCCAAAAAAAATTTTTAAAGAAAAGAAAAAATGCATTGTAAGAGTGAGTATTGTTCACTCAGGATGCAGAGGCAGGTGGATCTCTGAGTTTGAGGCCTGCCTGATCTACAGAGTGAGTTCTAGGACAGCCAGGGCTACAGAGAAACTTTGTCTCAAAAACAAACAAACAATCAAAAAACCTCTGAGAAAACAAGTGTTATTTACATACTTGGTCCTTGAACCCAAACTCATAAGGGCTTTCTGAGATGGTAGAATCTGTTTTGATCCCACTGTCTTGTACTCATTAGCCACACACCTACTGACCGGGAAAAGGCTGCATGTCACTAGGTTAACTAAAGGATAAAACAGACAATCTCTTTCTGAGGTGCTGGACACTGAGCCTAAGGCTTTCCATACACCAAGTGGGTACTCTACCACTGAGTTATGTATCTAGGCCTTTTTTTTTTTTTTTAAACTTAAAAAAAGGCTTTACTACCCAACTGAAGCAATTTTTTGTTTTGTTTTGTTTAAATCTAATTGAAATGCATAGGTGGCTATAATGTGAGAGTTCCCAGAAGGCAAAGGCAAGGTCTCTGAAATCCAGGATGGCTTCCTGGGAAGCTAGGTGCCCAGTGTGCTTCTGCTCTGGCCCCACACCATTACTGCCCAAGCTCTCTACCCAGCCCCCGTCCTGAGGCAGACATCTGTCCTGTCCCACCTTGAGCTTTTGTTGCTGAACCTTGCTGGCTTGATCATGCTCTGTCAGCTTCTTACTCAGTTCCTCCACCTGAGGAGTAGAAAAGACAGGACAGACAAGACTGAGTTCCCTGGATATAACAGCAAATCTCGGTACTCAAGCTGACCACATCTGCAGTCAACTAAAAGCCAAGTAGCTGGGCACCATCTGGGGGATTTTTCTTGGTAGGATCCTCTACGGTGGGAAATCCCACTCTAATCTGGATGATGCCTTCTGGTAGCAGCCCTCATAAAGAAGTTTTTGCTCTTTGCCTGCTTGCCCTCACTCTGGCTCCAGATGTGCTTAACCATTCTAAGTGTTTCTAAGTGGTACCCTAGGTGAATCAAAACCAAAATCCAAGTCCCAGCCTCAGAAGGTGTCAACAGTTAAATTAAGGGCATTTACTGGTCAAACAGGATCCTGTAATTTGGGATGAAGATGAATGGATGATCCTACTGAGGCTAAAGACTAATCCTCAGATCTTGAAGGGTTTATCTCATCTGAAGTAGTCTTCCCACCCCTACACCACCTGCAGGTGTTGCCCTCTCTGCCTCTGCCTGTGGGATTTAATCCTTCACTATCTGCCAAACCAGCAGTGACTTGCTAGGCAATAAGCAGACTTAGGGCTAAGCAGGCTCCTGGAGTCAATAGAAAGTGTAGTCCATGGGAAGGCACACTAACTACACCGCTAACGAGCTAATGACTTTGCGAGTCTGGAGAATTGGTGTGGGGATGGGTTTCCAAAGGTAGAATAAAGATAGGAGTTTACTGATGTGGCCTATGGAGTAGACATTCTGAAAGTTTGCACAGTTAAAAAAAAGTGTCAAAAGTTCAATTGAGGTGTTTGTCAAAAGATGGCCTACGAGCTTGGAATGCCTGATCTCCCTCGGATTGGTGTTGATGAACATTTTTAAGCTCAGGGAAACTGCATGAGTGGATACACTGTGTAAACCTAGCCCTCCATAAAGGGAAGGTCCAGAAGACATGCCCTTCACTAGTCCTGTGAGATCTAAACAGTGAGAGGGTCACCAGCACAGCTGAGGAACTTTGATGTCTAGTAGGTAATGAATTAATGCTAACTCCACCAGACCCCAAGAAACACTGTGGCCCTCTAGTTTAGAAGGGGCTTGTGGAAGTCAGGTGATTGTTTAAGCCTGTGCTCAAGACCAACTCTGAGTGGGTCCGCTGTGTCCCTGAACTCATCCTGTAGTTTTTTTCCAGTCCTAGGATGTGTAATTGGGATATACTTAGAAATTGGCAGAATTCCAACAGTGCTTCCCTCACCCGTCCAGTGAGGGCTATCATGGTTGTGAAGGGCAAATGGAAGCCATTAGAGTTGTCTCTACAAGGGAAAATAGTTAAGAGAAACTGCAGAAATTAGTACCACCACCAAGGACTTGAAAGGTGCATGAGTGGAGGTTCCCATTACTCTCAATGCAGAAAATTTTAATCAAATATGGATTCCAGTTGCAGCTGCTGAAGCACATGTGGTGTCCTTCCTTGAGAAGATTAACACATTTCCTAGTATAAGGTATGCAACTACTGATCTGACAAATGCCTTTTTTCTCAGTATCTAACCATTAAGGACCACAAGAAGCAATTCGCTTTCAGTTGGCAGGGCCAGGAGTATACATCTTTACAGTTTTACCTCAAGGATACATTCTCTCTCCAGCACTGTGTCATAACTTAGAAGGGATATTGGTCATCTGTCTCTTCCCTAAAACATCATACTAGTCTATTGATATTATGCTAACTGGACCAAGTGAGTAGGGGTTAGCAACTATTTTGGACTTGTTGGTGTCACAAATGGGCTTCGGAGAATGGGGAATAAATCCGACCAAAATTCAAGGGCCTTCTACCTCAGTGAACTTGGAGTCCAGTGGTGTGGGGCATGCAGGGATATTTGAATTTGGACTCTCCTACCATCAAGACATCAAAACATTTGTGAGCCTATCTGGATTCTGGAGACAGCACATCCTTCACCTGGGTGTGTTACTTCTGTCCCAATACCAAGTGACTTGGAAAGCTGCTGCTTTGTGGAGGGTCTGAAACATGAGAAGGCTCTGCAACAGGTTCAGGCTGCTTTACCACTTGGACCATATGATCCAAGCAGAACCAATGGCACTTGAAGTATCAGTGGCACATAGGGGTGTTGTCTGTACATTTCTATTATCATCTGCAGACAAGTATATACCTCTTGGCCTGCGACTGGGCCTTTGTAGAAACTGAACATCTGACAATGAGTCATCAGGTTACCATGAGACTTAAGCTGCCCACATGAGTTGGGTTCTCTCTTCCACAAGTAGGATGTGCACAGCAGCAAGCCATTATCAAATGGAAGTGGATATGTGGGATCCAACCTGAGCAGGTCCTGAAGACCCAAGCAAGTTACATGAAAAAGCTGCCCAAATGCCTACGGTTTCTACTCCCATTACAATGCTTTCCGCTTCCAAGTGTGCACCTACAGCCTCATGAGGTGTAGCCTATGACTGACTGAGAAGACTGGGCCTGCTTCACTGACAGCTCTGTATATTTTGTAGGCAGCACACAGAAATGGACCTGAAGCATTCTAACTCCTTTCTAGGACAACCCTGAAAAACAGTGAGTAAAGACAAAAATGTTCACAATGGGCAGTAGACATGGTCATACATTTTGTTTAGAAGGAAAAATGGCCAGATGTGCGACTGTTCAGATTCATGAACTGTAGCAAACTGATTGGCTGGATGTTTGGGGACTTGGAAAGAGCAAGAGGAAAACTGGGGAAAAGCTGAGAAAGACACCTGGGGAAGCACTATGTGAATAGATCTCTCCAAATGGGCAAAGGACGTGGAAATACTTGTGTCCTGAGTAAATGCTCATTAAGGGTGACTTCAGCTGAGGAAGAGTTCAATAATCAATAGATGAGATGACCAATCAGTCTCTTTCCCCCAGCCATCCCTGTCACTGCCTAATGGGTCCATGAACAAGGTGTCCACAGTGTAGCAATCCATCACCAAGGCTGACTTGATTATAGCTGCTGCTGAGTGCCAGATGTGCCAATAGCAGAGAGTAACACTGAGCTTTGTCCTTACTGGAGTAGATACTATTCTAGTTATGGATTTGCCTTTCCTTCATACAATGCTTCTGCCAAAACCACCATCATGGACTTATAGAATGCCTTATCTTCTATCATAATATTCCAAACATTACTGCTTCTGACCAAGGAACTCACTTTGCAGCCAGAAAAGAAATGTAACAGTGGGCCCATGTTCATGGAACCCACCTGAAGCATCCAGCCTGATAGAATAATGGAATGACCTTTTGAAGACCCAGTTAACAGTGCCTAGAAAGTGGGGGCAGGGCTCTTCAGAAGGCAGTATATGCTTTGAATCAATGTGCAATATAGAATACTGCTTATGAAACCAGTTAAGGCAATGGTTCTCAACCTTCTAATACTGACCCCCATAAACCTATTTTCCTTGCTACTTCATAATAGGAACTTTGCTATTGTAATGTAATTTGTAAATTGTAATGTAAATATCTTATATGCAGGATATCTGATATGCAACCCCTGTGAACAGGTAGTTTGACCCCCAAAGGACTCACAACCTACAGGTTGAGATGCTGAGGGGTCTTGTTATATGTGTGTGTGTGTGTGTGTGTGTGTGTGTGTGTGTGTGTGTGTGTGTGTGTGTGTGTGTAAATATATCTTGTTTAAAGTGTGCTTGTGTATACATAAACATTTTAAATAGATGTCTTTTCCTTCCTCAGTTTATCATAACAATGTTAACATCAAATGAAATAATATCAGTGGCTATATTTAAGTTGAGACACTCAACAAATTTCCCTCAAGGGACATTGTCATCGATTCTAAAATACATAATGTGTTTGCAGTTGTACATGGGATAGCTGTAGCCTGTGAGACACAATTATGACTTCTTTTCATTTGAAAATTAAGCATGACATAAGGTGGTGTGATCATGGACTTGTATGTACTGAGTAATCTTGGTTCTCAAGTCAACCGCATCGAGGAGCATCTGAGGTAGGAAGACCTACCCTAACCTGGGTCAAATCTTGTGGAGGCAGCCTATAGAAAAGGACAGACGCTCTTGCTCTTGGCCTCCTTGCCCTCAACCCTTCTGGCAAGTTTATTTATCCTGCTGCTGAGACATTCCTCTACGGTAATAGAAACTACTTCTTCGGGATTCCGATACAGACCACAGACCAATCGAAACATCCAGTCTCAACCGAAACTACCAAATTCTTTGCCCTTCCATCAGGAAGTAGCCATTGCTTCCTGACTTGAACTAGCTAGACTAGAGCCTACATACATCATTCTATCAGTTGTTCCTCTATTCCCAGCTAAAACACTGGATGTCTAACCAGTGGGTTTCCCCAAGACCATTATCCTCAGGCTCTTTCTCCAACTCCTGTATAGGTAACAGCCTATAAGGTTGCCCAAAGGTTGTCAGGGCCACCTGCCTAAACCATCTCTAGTCTCCAGCCACCAAAATCAATAGCAGACTCTTTAGGGTCACCATCTCTCCACATCCCTACTGTGTGCTATTCCTCCATAAGGTTGGGGGCAAAAACAGAGCACCTACAGGGTTGGGGAGCTGACTAAGTAGTTACAAGCACTTGCAGAAGACCCAAGTTTGGTACCCAGCTCCCATATGCCAGCTCATAATGGGCTATTGCTCCAGTTCCAGGAGGTCGGACACCCTTGTCTAGTCCCTGTAGGCACCAAACATGCAAATACACACATATACACTCTCACATACACATAGATTAACAATAAACAGCAAACAACACTTACTCAGATGCTCTAACAAACATGTCAAAGTGTATTCATTCCTCCCTCCTCCCCCCAAATTGCCAAAGCAAAGCTCCCAGACCACTTTCCAATCTCCAAGGGATGTTAAGAGACACTAGCAGCACAATCGCTGTGGTTAGTGAGCACTGGGGAATAGGATGCTGGAACACACACACCAAGCCCCCCCCCCCCCCCCAGCTACCCCAAAGAGGAAGGGCAAAAGGAGTGAGGAGGTGACGGGCAGTCCTGACGCCACACACCTGCGGCAGAGAAAGAGGCAAAAGGCTCCATTGCAAACTGCTTGCTTTCCATCTGGATTATCCCATTTCCTCAGCGTGTGACTGGGATGGGAGTGGGGAAGTAATCTCACTAAATATGAGCTCTGTAGCCTACTGACTAAGGCAGGCAGATCACATGACCCCTCTACTTCTCTCAGTCTTAGTTTCCTGTTCCAGAAAGCTCTGTGAGTAAGGCTCTGGGATAAGGCAATAAAGAATACTAGCAGAGTATTCTGAGCTCGTCACGTCCCCTGCCCTCCAAGGGCTGCCTCATCACCCTCATACCTTGGATAAATATGTGGGAAAGAAGGACAATAATCTAAACAAGACCATATAAATCCGTTCTTCTTCTTGGACTAGTATTCCTAACTCAAAACAGAACTTTGGAGGTTTTGGAGTCATAAGGATTGACATGGTCAACAGTCCAGATCTGAGAAAGATGAAGCTATGCTAACCCTTAGTCTCTGATGGGTGAAGAAAGTAGACAAGGGAAGAGGCCGACCTGGGATGGATAGGATGAGGCCCAAGAGAGGGCCTGTAACACTGTACTCCTGGGCAGCCTGGGCCTGGATTCCATGGCTTGACCCTGCCCCTTTCACAAACAGTTCACAACAGGAGCTGGCGGAGCAAGCTGCAGCCGGTCATGCACCGAGCCTGGTCACCGCTTAAGCAGCCAGCATCTATCAAGAACCCCAGGCATTACCTGCTTAGTCTGCTCTCTTTGAAATACCTCTAGTTGCTCCACCTGTACATGGGGAGAAGCAATGGAGACAGTGAGATGGGGTCACTGCCAGACTGAACTCAAAGGACTCTGGTACTTTGTAGAGAGAAGACAGGGGAGGGAGAAGAAGGCCAGTTGGAACGGTAATAGCATCTAGTATGCCTGTTTTCACAACACTTGGGAGGCGAAGGCGGGAAGATAAACAGTTCAGGGCTAGCTTAAGTTACATTATACCCTGTTCTAAAACACCAAACAAATAAAAAGCCAGTTTGCCTGCTTCAATGTAACTTAGCGTTCAAGGAAATGGAGTTCACTGACATTTTCCTTATTTGGGGGGTTGGGGGAGAGGGGTAGTGTAGCTGTGGAAGTTTAAACAGGATCTGATTATATAACCCTCAAATTCACCATCCTCCCAAATGTTGGATTACAGGCTATCAACATTGTCTTGAGACAAACATTGAAGCTATGAATCACTTTCTTTTTGCTACTCAGTGAATGAAAGCAGGCAGGCTACTGCAGTACAGAGCTGGGGTAGAGTGAGGAAGACTACAGAACGCAGAGGAAGGACATGGGATAGATGGAGACCACACCTGGGCAGTGAGTTTCTGCCTCTCTTCTTGGAACCTCTGCCTTTCCTCTAGGACCTTCGCCTTGGCACCTTCGTACTTGGCAGTCATCACCTCCAGTTCCCGGGTAGTACTCTGTGCTTCTTGCCGCATTTCAGCCAGATGGGTCTCAGCATCAGTACGCACAGCTGCCAACTCCTGGACATACTTCTCCCGGGCTTGATCTAGCTCTACTTCCAGAAACTGCCGGCCAAGGTTGGCCCGCTCTCCTAGCCCCCGGTTCTCCTCTGCCAACAGGCCATGTGCCTTCTTCAGCATGCTCAGCTGTTCTGCATAGCTGGCCTTCTCTGCCCGTAGCTGCTGAGCTGCTCGCTCCTGCTCCACTACCTTCTGCCGCAAAGGCCCTAGCTCCCCAAGCTCCTGTTGTGCCCGTAGTAGCTCTGCCCGAAGCCCCCCAGCTGCCTGTTTGCTCTGCTCTATCTCCTCCCGGTGGCGCTTCTCAGCAGCTGCCTGCTCAGCTTGGAGCTGCTGACAAAGGTGCTTGGCAGGCAGCAGTTCATTCACCATGGCCTGTGTGCTGGTATGTTCCAGTTGCAGGGCAGAGAGTGCTTGCTCCTTCTGGAAGAACTTCTCCTGCCAGGCCTTCAACTCCTGGCCCAGTTCCTCAGCTCGCTCTGCCTGTGAGGCCAGCTCCTGCCGCAAGTTCTCGGAAATTACTCGCTGTTTCTCTACCTCCTCCCGGAGACTCTGCACCTCCTCTCGCAGAGCTGAGCTGCGTTCTGCTGCTCTTGCACTACTGCTAGCTGTTTCTACCTGAAGCAGGCGCAGCCTCTCTTCCAGCTTCTGGCTCTTCTCTGATTCAGCTACAACCAGGCGCTTCAACTCCTTGCTCTCCCCCTCCTTCTCTAGAACTTGACGGTTCAGGATGGATACCTCCTCTTCCAAGCTGCTGATAAGACTGCTTTTCCTCTCGGCCTCCTGCTGCCCACGAGCCACCTGGGCCTTCCACTCTTCCTCAGCTTTGCTATGGTCCTGGGCTTTGGCACGGAGGGCTGACAACTCTCTCTGAGCTGAAGCTGAGGCAGCTTGACTGTGCCCGAGCTCCCGAACCTTCTCCTCTAACTGGCCCTGCAGTGTCTCCAGGGTTTTGTCCTGCTCAGCCCGGGAAGCACGCTCAGATTCCAGGCTGTGTGTCAGGCCTTCGACCTGCTGCTGCTGCTGTTGGCACTGCTGCTCTAGTTTGCTGACCTCCGCCCGAAGTGCCTCCAACTCAGGGCCTGCTACCTCTGTCTTTCTAGCTGTCTCCAACTGGGTTCCTGGGCCAGAAGCATCTTCTCCACCTCCTACAGGGTGCTCTTTTTCTTTCTTGACTAACTGTGTTTTCAACTGTTCCAAAGTCTGCTGAAGCTCCTTCAGCTCTGCTCTTTGAGCGGCCTCTTGCCCACGAAGTTCAGCAAGCTCCTGGTCTTTGCCTTCCTTTGCTGCCAAGGCATGAGCCAGTGCTTCTTGCACAGCAGCAAACTCCACACGCTGCTCACTGAGGATGTTCTGCAATCGCATCTCAAGCTCTGCCTTGGCTGCCTTCTCCTGAGCCAAGTCAGCTTGGGCCTGGCCCCGCTCCTGGGTCAGCCGTGCCACCTCCCTCTCCTGCTGCTCACGCTCCTCCTGCTGCTGGCCCTGGCTCTTCACTAGTGCTGCCCTCAGTCTCTGCAGCTCACTGCCCATTTGCTCAGCTTCACGCTCCACGGCCCTTAGTGCGGCTTGTGTACTGGAGAATGGCCGTCCCTGCTGTTCTTCTGGCCAGTCACACTCTCTGTTTCCAGCCCTCGGGGGCTCCTTGAGTAACTCAAGTGAGGCCATTTCCTGCTGCTCCCCTGCCCTGAGCACCAAGGTCTTCAGGCAGGCCACCTCCTTGTTAGTGGCAGCCATCTTCTCCTGCAGAGTAGAGAGATCATCTGCCAGCTTCTGGGCCCTGACTTCTTTCTCCTGAACATGCTGGAGAGCACTTGCTAGGCTGGCATGAAGCTGGGCTAGCTGACTCTGCTGCTGGCCTACCTGGCCCTCACTGTGGACCTCTACTGCCACCTCCTGTGTCTCTTGGCCAGTCTTCTCACAATCCCCCTTCAAAGCCCTCAGTTGTTCCTGGAACATGGCGGCATATTTTGCTTCCTCTTGCTGTCTAGCTTCAAACTGCTTCTGCCAGCTCTCTACCTCCCTGGTGAGCTGCTCATTCTTACTCTCAGCTCTCTGCTGGGACCCCGTGGCCTCTGCTAGCTCACGCCGCAAGGCTGCAGCCTCGGCCTGATGAGTCTCCTGGAGCTGCTGCACCCTGGCCTCCAGCTCCCTCTTCGCAGTCCTCTCCTGTTCTAACTCCTTCTGCTCCTGCTCACGCTGCTCAACTAGGCTCCGGGACTCTGCCTCCACCTCAGCAACACGGCGCTGCTGCTCCTCCAGGGCATTCACAGTCCTGCGCTTCTCTTCTTCAAGGCTGCCTTTGGTCGTTGTCAATGTCTCCTCAAGGGCCTGGAGCCGCTCCTGGAGTTGGGCCTTCTCCTGAATCACCTGTTCTCTCTCAGCTACTTTTTCTTGCTCAGCCTTCAGCTGGGCCTCTAGCTCCGTCACGTGAGCTTGGACCTGACGCTGTTCCTGGTGGGCAGCTTCGATACTGGCATAGAGTTCTCTTACCTTTTGGCTCAGCTCAGCCTTTTCCTTCTGGGCCTGTGTGACTGAGGCCTGTGCACTGTCCCTAGCTTCACTGGCAGCCTGAAGCTGCTGCTGCAGACTCTCTAGCTTGGCAGCCTTCTCCTTCTCCAGTGTTTCCAGCTGCTGTCGAGCCGAATCCCGGTCCCTTAGAGAGGCCTCTCGAGCCTCAGCAACAGTGGCCAGTTGCTGGGCATGATCCTGCCTGGCTGCCTCCTGCTCCTTGGCTGCCTCTTCCAACTGCTGTTCCTTCAGCTTCAGGCTGCTGTTCAGCTGCTCCACCTGCTGACGGAGGCTCTGGGCGGCCTGTTCTTGCTCTTGCAAGGTCTGTACCATCTGAGCCTGTTCCTTCGTTGCCTGTTCTTTCAGGCTGGCCAGTTCTTGATCCTGCTGCTGCTGCAAGGTAGTATTGAGAGCTGTCAGAGAAGCCACCTGGGCAGTCAGCTGAGCCACCTGCGCCTGGGAGGCCTGCTCCAACTCCTCCTTGGCGTGACTGAGATTGGAGATGGAGCTCTGCAGGTCAGCAATCAAGCTGGCCAGCTGCTTTTTCTCTTCTTCATAGTGACCACGCTCAGTAAGCAGCCGGGCTTCCTGTTGGCCCCGTTCACACTCCAGTGTCTCAATGCGGGCTTGGAGCTGGGTGTTGTCTGCAGTAAGTTTGACTGCCTCTTGCTTCAGGGTCTCCAGCTGTTGGGATAAAGAGACAAATGGGGTCAATGGAACACCACAAAGCAACCTCATCAAACTGTCTTACTGGCTGCTTCTGTCTATTCCTACCTGCAAGGCGTCACCCAGCACCTCGCCCTTCTCCTGGGCTGGGCTCTGGCACAGGTGAGCTGCTCGTTCTTCCAGCTGGGAAAGTTTTCCCTGAAGGATTTCATTCTTTTCTTCAAGACATTTCTTGGAGTAAACAAGAGATCCATGTAAACAGAAGTGTTAACAGTCACCAGATCACCACACAGGGCCCTCACCTCACACTCATCCATGGGTCTGGACTTCCTGAGAACCTGACTTTCTACTTCCAAATCCATTGATGAATTAAGTCAAATGTACAAAAGCTTTCTTTTAATCTCCTTGTCATGTAGCCTTCCTCAGACAAACCTTGACTTACATACTGACCAAATGCTTTAAAAAAAAAAAAAAAAAAAAAGGCCTGGGCATCCACACCAGTAGATCCTTATCTGATCCAGTCACACATCTACTTCCCCTCAATTGTGGGAACAAAGCAATGTGATGAATATACTTCTGAACTGCTAATCCATCCACAACTATGGGAGGGAGCTATTATTGCCTCTTTCACAAAGGAAGCTTCCCACATTCTAGAGCTACATATTTAGCAAATGACAGAGCTGGGCTCTTAGTGACAGCAACACTCACACAGATTGGGCATCCAATCCCAAATCCAACACTTTCTAAGCCCTGACAAGATTCTTAAAAAGCTCTGGATTTTGAACAAAGCAGTGTGACACAAGCCTGTAACTTTGGCACACAGTAGATAAAAACTGGAGGGCAGAGTCTAAAGACAGTTTGGGCTACAGAGATAGGCTGCTTTAAAAAAAAATATTTTAGAGCAATTTAAATCTTAGGTTAAGGGATGAGCAACTTATAAGTCTAGAAAACGTATCTCTGATACATTTATGATATCAAGCATTTCAGCAAAGAATAACCAACCTGAATGCACAACTAATTCTCTAAGAGCCTACAAGTCACCATTTAATCTCACAATAGTTAGCATGGCATCATTTCCCTTAGAGACGATTAACTTTTCCAAGATCCACACTTTGCATATCACAGAGCTCACAGGTACACTGCACTCAACCTATTATAACACACTATTAAACCCTGACACGACAACTCATCACTCCAGGGCCCAGCAAAGTGATGGACTAGATGAATAAAGTTGTGGCTAGCTCCCCAGCCAAGGATTACCTTATCCTGGAGGGCTGTGCTGAGCTCCTTTTCCAGATGAACCTGCTTCTCCGTCCACTCCTGAGAAGCCTTGCTATGTTCCTCTATCAGGTCATTGAATGCACCCTGCAGTTGCTGCAAGTGGCTTGAAAACTCTCGCACCTGAGACATGAGCAGGATGAAAGCTGACACCCTCTCCCAACTACTATTTAAAGCCCAGGCCATGGGACCTCCAGAGATTCTTCCCCATTGTCAATCAGTCACAGCCAATCTCTCATGCAGGAGCACACTCAACATTGTTAGGATCTAGAAACAAGGAAAGGAACTAAGCATGCAGGCAGGTCTAGGGAAAGACTAAACAGTCTTCTCAGCTTTCCTGGGGATCTTCTGACCACTTCAGCCCTGAGGGGCCTCTAGGCACAACCAGCCCTACTCACCTTAAAGGAAAGGTCTCCATTCTCCTCAGAAAGCTGGCTAATCTTTCGATCCATCTGGTTCTTCTCTGTCTTCAGGTTCTGACACCGCTTCAAAGTCTCATGCAGGCGCATGGTAAGGCTGCCAGAGAAAGGGCAGTGAGAATGTTGGAGCACCTAACTGGACCAGCGGGGACTGGGTATGGGGAGGACAGCAGGGAGTCACACCTCTCATTCTTGGTCCGGAGCTCCTCAAGCTCTCCGGCTTCTTGTGAGCTGGCTGCCTGCTTCTCATTCAGGAGGGCCAGGTGGTCAATGCGCTGCTGCATCATGGCTATCTGTGCATCTGCCCAGGGGAGGGGAGTTAGCAAAGAGCCAGGGGACAGGAAAAGAGCAAAGAGACAAACATTGTCCATTCACAGGAAAGGGACATGGTGCAGGAATAGAAGGACCATGTGTCTAGCAGGTTAGCTCAACACCTGAGCCTGAAGTCCACTGTCAGAAGGGACAGAAGGGTAGGCAAGCTGTCACCAAGGTTTCCCTGGATGCAAATCCCAATGCACCCACACATTCTGTCAGGTACCTACCCTTCTCAGTGAGGAGCTTGAGGCTCTCAGACAGCTCCAGCTCCAGCTCATCCCTGTTGTTTCTCTCATCTGCCAGCTGTTTCTTCAGCCGCCTCATCTGGAACTGTGGTGTCTGCAGGATGTCGCCCATAGGAGAGGACGGAGAACCTGAGAGAAATCTATGGAAAGAGATGGCAAAGATACCAGGGTAAGAGCCTAAAGTCTGAAGTATGCAGCATCTAGGGATAGGACAGCATCACTGGTGACATATTCAACAATGGTTTGAGAGGCCAATGTGCCTGAGTTCCATCTGCCAGGCTACCTCATGTCTCAGGACATGACCTGGAGAAACTTTGGTTCTCCTTCCTCCATGCCCTAATTTCTAGGCTGAGAACTGGAGACATACATGTGTGTGTGTATTTTTAAAGGAAGAAGGGAATTCCATAAACAAGAAACTGCCTTTTGTTTGTATGTTTGTTTGTTTGTAGAAAGAGTTTTTTATTGTGTAGCCTTGGCTGTCCTAAAACTCAATTTATAGACCAGGCTGATCTCAAACTCACAGAGATCTGCCTGCCTCTGCCTCCTGAGTGCTGGGATTAAAGGTGTGTGCCACCATCGTCCAACAGGAAACTGCTTCTGAAGGAGGACTAACTCCTGACAGATCCCAAATGGACAGCACCCTCAAAGTACTTCCTATACAGGACTGGGTACCAGCTTAGCCTCAGTATCCAAGGACTGACTAGATGGATGCGGAGACACCATGCCAAGGAGAGGTCGAGGACATACTTGTTCTCGCTGGAAGATGAAGCAATCTTCTGTATTTCTAGGAAGCGAATCTTCCTCTTGGCCTGGTGGCTGGGTGGAGAAAGCTCTTCAGAGACAGTACCAGGATAGGTGTAAGGAACTAGAGGTAAGAAGCAGAAAAACAAACCAAGAAGTATTAGAAGTGGGTAAACGAATTTTCGCTTTCACATAACAGGAGAACACCACTACCTTAGCAGATATGAATCTACAGACACATAGAAACTCAAGAGGCAATACTAGGCAGAACTTGACCCACAAGGTCAAAGTCTTTATCAGGGCTTCCACTCTCTCAGAACAAAGTATTCAAAAGAACACAGTAGAGTAAGGAAATCCCTCTCACACTCAGGCACTGGAACAAGTCCTAATGTCAGCACAGCAAAGGAATCATGAGAGTCCAGCACCAAATCTGCCCACAGACCTAACAGCCTGTACTGATGCCACTAGCCTCCGTGGAACACTTCTACACCTAGCTTTTCTACCACCAAGAGGTAAAATACTTTCCTCCCTTAGTTCCCATAACTGTGTTCTCAGGACTTTACAACCTCTAATAACCCCACCTCTTCTCCCTCCTCCCAGAGATGGAATGGGGCTTCATTGCTTGTCCACCTGCAGTTTCAATGGCTGAAAATTGACCTGCAAACTTGCATCTGTCTGAGAGCTTTCTTACATTCTAGACTCCCATTTTCAACATCAGCCTCATAAACCTGAACATGAAAAGTCCTGCCCAAGTTTAACAGCCAGAAGAGGACTTTCCCAGAACTATGGCTCAAGAGTCCTGGTAGCAGGAGCTGACCTCTCCATGAGACATGAAGAGATCTCATTTTGTAAGATATGTGGCATATCTATACTTGGTCTTCTTATAAGGCTTATTAGTTTTTAATGGGTCTGCCTCCCACCTACAATGTTAAGAAAACCTTTTACAAGGTTTCCAAAAGATGTTTATTATCTCCAGCTTCTAAGCCTAGAGTTTAAAAGACAAAACCAAGGAGATGGAAAGATGGCTTAGCAGTTCAAGAGGACTCAAGTTCAATTCCCATCACCCACAACAACTTATACCTCTAAGTTGTTAGCTCAGTTCCAGAGAATCCAACACCCTCTTCTGACCTCTGTGGGCATCGGGCACACATAAGGTATACAGACATGCGTGCAGGCAAAATACCCACACATACAAAGATAAAGTAAAGCAAAACGACGTGAGAAGTGGGAGTCCAGATCACCTGACTGCAGATGAGATCACCTGTAAGAATCCTGCTGAACTGTCAGGAAGCAGGGAGCCATTCCAGATGATCTGAGGTATTAGCAACATGGCTAAGAAATCACCTTCCATCTCACATGACTCCTTAATATCCATGGGCCATGCATTGGGGTCAGAGGATCCCAGCAGTTCTCCGCTCAGAGGGAAGAGAGTGGATCCTCACAAGTGGCCCTACTCACCTTTCTCCAAGAAATTCTCTAGGTCCTCAGTAAGGTTCAGCGACTCCTCATGATCCAGCATAAACTTCAGGATGACAGCTAACTCAGCCTGGGCCACAGGGAGAAAACAACATCACTGTGGTGCCACAGTGCAGGGAGCGTGGGGTGTATCCAGCTGTGCTACACCCAGGACTTCCTGGGTCTTTCTTTTCCCACAGAGCTGATACTGCACGGCATGGCCCACAGCACACTGACTCCCACAGAAAAAGGAAGGGATCTACATATTCTCCAAATACAGAGGACAATTAAAAACACGCATATAAAAAGGTCTCAGAAGTCAATCCCTTAAATTAACAGTTGTGTCTAGAGATGAGATTACTGACAGTGTGTAATTTCCCTCTTTGTACTTCATCATCTTCTGCTTGTTTCTTTAAACAATGAATGGCTGTCTTTAGTACAAACATTAATTTCTTACAGAATAACAACTTTTATTTAAAGAGAAATGATTGAGCGAAGGAAGCCCAGGCTGGGTTGGCAGGTGGGATGAAGGTACAAAAGCCTACCTGAATCCGATATTCAAACTGTTCCCAGTCCCGGGGATTTCTGGAGCTCATAGTGAAGTGATATAAAAACAGCATTACCATCTAGAAGTCAAACAAAGAGGTGGCCATCACTGAGTGACACCTCTCTCCATGGTTCTGAGGACTCTGAGCTATTCTCTTTTAGAATTCCTATAATCAACAGTCCCTAATCGTCCTTAACAGTCCCAGGAGGGGAGATGGCTCAGTGGTTAAAAGCACTTGCTCTTCTGGAGGACCAAGATACAATTCACAACTATCTGTAACTCCAGTTCCAGGGAATATGATACTCTCACAGAGACATACATGCAGGCAAAACACCAATGCACATAAAAATAAATCTTTTTTTTTTTTTTTAACCCAGGAGGTATCTTCTTCAAAAATAAATCCAAAGGCTCAGTAGGTGGTGGTGGCCCATGCTTTTAATCCCAGCACTCTGGAGGCAAAAGCAAGTGGATCTCTGAGTGTGAGGTCAGTCTGGTCTGCAGAGTGAGTTCCAGGCCAGCCAGGGCTACACAGAGAAGCTCCGTCTCAAAAAACCAAAAATACTACTACTACTACTACTAATAATTAACTCCAAGGGCTTGATGCTTATGGTGCAAAAAGACAGGTGTTAGGATTTCCACATAACTGTATTCCTGGACTTATGGAAACATGCGCATAAAACTTAAAAAACAACACCCAGCAGAGGAAAGTCAATTGAACTTGAAAGAAAAATATGATGATCACTGGACAAGAACTGGTTCCTGTAAATCTACATTGTGGATCTCAGTGGTGGTCAAGTAAACTTCTTTGTCAAAAAGTCATGGGCTCCCAGACTCCTTGGACCAAAAAAAAATGGCCTCTGGCTCAGCCAACTGGCTATTTTGCCTCCAGGTCTGAGAGTCCTATAAACAAAGCCCTTAGCACTGTTCATTCAGGTTCAGCAAAAGCCTTGCGAATTTCTCAAGTCCCTGCTACCCAAGTCTGGTATCTCACAGGTACCTTGGCCAATTCCATCTCAGACCCCTCCATCACTTTCTGCACAGAGACCAGGCATTGTGTAGACAAGGGATGTTTCCAATTTTCTGCAATGACAACACATAGCAAACATTAAACTCTCAAAATTCAAATTGAGACGCAGAATTACAGCTTCTGAGGAGACTCTACCAAAGGCCCTTACCCCTGATGTTCTCTCCCACCTACCTTATGTTTCCTCCTGGAGTCTGCCCTGCCGGGGGCAGCCCAGGGGCTCCATGGGTGATATTAGAACAAAGTGTCAGGGCATTAGCAGTAACTCTGGGTCAAGCTCCTACACTCATCTGCCAGCTCATCACCTCCCCTACTTAGCACCACAGAAGGAGCTGGAGATATGAGATCATCCTAGAGTTCTAACTAAGGACGTGGTGGAGGTCTACAGTGAGTCCAGTTATAGCAACAGAGGACACCAGGCCCTTATTCTGCCAGAGCATTTCGCAGTAATAGCCTGAAGGAACAAAAATCTTACTTTCCCTATAATTCTCTTTAGGTAGAAATGGCTGACAGTTCCCCATGTTAAAGGTGTCAGACTCTGTGGTACAAGGATGACCAAGGAAGGGGAGCTGACATGCTATGTGTCCCAAGTTTCACATTCTTTTTTTTTCTCCCTAGCTCTGTAGAACTCAAACTCAGAGCTCTGCCTGCCTTTGCTTCCCAAATGATGGGGTTTAAGGTTAAGTGGCCGTGACTGCCCAGCTTCACCTTTTTATTTAATCTTACCACTAACCTGATAAGAAGTTATTATCTCCATACCATCTACTGAGAACCTATGTCTAAAAAAAACACATGCTGAGTCCCCTGCTCTACCACCTAAGCACTTACCCAAGAAAGCTAATTTGGGGGGGGGGGGGCAAAGTAAAGTTTTCTAATAAAAAAAAAAAACAAAAAAACAAACAACAACAACAACAAAAAAAAAAACAAAAAAAACCACAAAACATGAACCTTTTCCTCTCCTGCTTCTTCAAAATACAGAGACCACAAGACCAACAAGTGAACATAAGTGATGTCCACCCCTCTGATCCATCTGGACCTGATATGGACTCTGGGGCTTAAAACATTTTCCTTAACATAAGCTGGTGGCAGAGGCATCTCACAATCCAGGGAGGCTGACACAGCTGTGGTTGTCTTTTTGCTACAGTAAGGGATCATGAACTTTTATTCAGCCAGACACCCATGACTAAGTCCTCTGGTTCCCAAGTCCTAGGAGCTGGAGCTGCCCACCTAGCTAAGGAAGATACTTACTCTGTAGGAAACTGCAAACAAAGTCTAGTCTTTCTGGCACTGGCTGCTGAAGAATTTGTTGGCCTTCTTCAGTGTTGTGGCTAAAACAAAACAAGCAAAAAAAGAGCAAGCATTAGACACGAGTAGCTGGCCTCACGGCTTACTCACAACATCCCCTTCCCCTTTAGGTCCAGTCTGTCCTAGGTCTGGGAAAGAACCAAACCTGATCCTGGAGGCTGTGAGAAGATGCAATAACACAACGTGATTCTGACGAAACGAAAATGTGTGGTGGGTGAGGAGACTTGACACATGGGGTCCCTTCCATAAAACATGGCCCTCTGCTAACTCATTTGCAGTAAGAAAAAGCTTTATGGGAAGAATCTGGGAGGAGGTAGCCATTAAACAGCTCAGAGTGGTTCAACAATAAAATGTCAGGAAACCTAGGAAACATGGCTGAAGTAGATACGAAAAAATGGATGAAGACAAGGCTCTGAGGTAATGGGAAAGTTCCCACACTCCACACAGGGCAAAGGAAGAAATGGCTGAAAACTTTAAGAGGTGCCAAGGAGTAATCATTCTTCTTGATGAGCACCCTCACCTTCTCCACACTGTCTAACAGCCAACAGAAAAAGAAGGAAGGAGGAGAGGAAGGCAGCAAGCAGAGAGCGTTCACATGGCATGGCCACTTTCTTTATAGCTTCATTTTCTGAGGTGACTTTACTTCTCCACTGTAACTTAGACAACCAATTTATCTCTAGGTATAGCTGCCAACTTCCTGAAGGGCAGCGCTGGCCCTACAACCACCCAGTGCTAGACACATCCTTGTAAACCACAAGGTATCCCTCTACCATGACCATGGGTTGGTTACCTCATCCTTTTCTGGGCAGAGAGAAAGACTTCTTCCACGTACGGGGCCTACTAGCAGCTAAGTGACTCCTACAGTCTTGAGAAGTGCTAACCTCACCGACTCCTACCCACACTTGGAAATTCAGTAACCCGTTGCATCAGTGGAGACGAGTATTATATTTATCTAAAGTAAAAGGCTTCTCTAATCAGATGTTTGCAAAAATACTTGTTTAAAGCAAAGTGGACTAGGTGTAATTCATGCCTAAAATAACCTCAGCATTTGAAGTAGAGACAGAAGGATTAGAAATTCAAGGCCAATTTAATCGTTAAAATATATGTATATAGGGATAGAAAAATAATTCAGAAGTTAAGAACATTGACTGCTCTTCCAGAGGTCCTGAGTTCAATTCCCAGCAACCACATAGTGGCTCACGACCATCTCTAATGAAACTTGGTAACCTTGTCTGACATGTATACATGAACACTGTACACATAATAAACATATCTTAAGATTTATATACCTACACAGAGAGGGGGGGGGAAGATACAGATGTTTTCTTTTTCTCTTTGTTGTTTGATTCTGAGACAGAGCTCACTGTGTTTCCCAGGCTGGTCTTAAACTCGTGGGCTCAGCTAATACTCTTCCCTCAGTGTCTCAAACTCTTGGAGACTACATAGCTACACTGTCACGCAGCTTGAACGCTTTCTAGTGACACATTATCTGATACTGCCCCTGGATTAGTAAAGCAGCAGCACACTCACCTTCCTGAAGCTCCTCATGCCATGGTGACCCCCCAAACATAAAATTATTTTGCTGCTACTTCACAACTGTAATTTTGCTACTGTTATGAATTGTAATGTAATTTTCTGGTATTCAATGACCTCTGTGAAAGGGTTGTTCAACCCACCTGGGGGTCTTGACCCACAGGTTGAGAACGACTGTACTAGAGAATTGCAGCCCATCCTACATTGCTCAGGTCTTAGGCTATCGGGAAGCTATCTAGAATGGCACCGATCAAGCCTCCGTCACCCTCTCAGGTATCCTACAATGTTCAGGTACCCACACATCACTAACTAACCACTCTAGCTGCTAGTACGAAGTCAGGAATCTAGCAGGTACTCAGCACATCAGGCTGACTTGATAGCTGAGGGATGCTTTTAATAAGAGGTGAACATCAGTAAGACAGACATCAGGTCCTTAAGAGAGGAAAAGAAAACAATCAAAACTCTTTTCTCCAGCCCTTGGTGACAGAGGCAGGCAGGTGGGTACCAAGTTCAAGGCCAGCCTCATCTACATAGTTAGATCTAGGCCAGACAAGGCTGCATAATGAGACCCCTACGTAGCCAGGTCAGGAGGAAGGAAGGAAGCAAGCAAAGGAAGGAAGAAATAATAATCATAATCATCAGGCATTTATATTGAGTTTTGCTATTCAAGTGTCAAATCTCAAAGCTATTAGATAGGGCACCATTTTCCTTTTCACATCCTCAGGAGCCAATGGTAATGCATTTTTCCCATTAAAAAGAAAAAAGCCAAGTGCCATGCATCATCTGCCCAGTCTGCACTCGTTCCCGAAAGAGAGAGGGGTTCTGATGTAGAGGAGCACCAGTGGACTACAGAAAGACAACAGCCACAGCACCCTAAGGATGTCTGTTATGAAAGGGTTTCTTGTCTTGTCTGGCTAGAGATTTAGATTACAGATTTGTCATCTTAAAGTGTTTAGTTGCCTGTCGTTGTTAAGGCCTTTAAAACTGACTTAGACGTTTATATTAAGTGTATTTTGTTTGGCCTATGGCTTAGGCACATTGTTAATTTTTTATTTTAACTTAATTTATTTTTAGTAATTTGTCTTGTCATGTGGCCCATGGCTCACCTGTGTTTTTATTTATATTTGGGGTCTGGCTTGATCTGTTTCAGACTTTTTTTTTTGTATTTATGTTTTGATTTTTTTGTCTATTTTTATGGTGTCTGTCATGGCTAAAACAGTTTTTTATTTATAATATATAGAAAAACACTTTTACATAACTTCCCTGTTTCTGTCTAATCAAAAATTAACGTTTTAATATTCACATAGTAAAAATATATAACAAAATAGTTATTAAGGAATAATTATAGTTATAATATTTAGTTTATATGTATTCAGTAAAATTAAAGAAAATATTTTATTATTTATTTTATTTTTGTGAATTTAGTTTTATATTTAATATATTTTTTAAATACCTAAGAAAAACTATAGTTATAACTAATTTTTAACTATATCCAAGACTATAGAGGGATAGAATATTTATTTAAGTAAATAGGAAGTGTAAGTAACTTTTAAAATTTAAAAATGGCAGATGACATTTATTTGTTTGGACAATTATTTAAAGTTACTTTTATAAAATTAGTGTATTTATTTTTAGTCTATAGGCACAGAATCTCTGGCATATCTTTTAGTGAAGTAGGAAATCTGAAGGACTGTATTGTCTATTTTGTTATAGTTTATTAGATTTTTTTATGTGTGTGTTTTGAAGGATGCTTGATAGGTTTTTTTTTGTAAAGTAGGAACTTGAAGGACTATGTGGGTTTATTTTGTTAAAGTTTAGAGGTTATTTTTTATGGAATTTGTAGTTTAAATAGCATATTCTCAAGTAGTTAATATAGAACAGGTTTTTGTCTAGTGGCTAACAAAGAAAGTAAACTTTATATGGAGTTTTTGGATGTTTATTTTCATTTTGAAGTAGATTGGTGTTTTTAGGAATAGATTTGTCTTATTTAGAAAAGTTTAAGTTTTAAAAATATTTTAAATGTTATATTTTATAAATTTTAGAAGTGTTTGAACATTATTTAATTGAAATATATTTTTGTATATTTAAAAATTTAACTAACATGTATTTTTAATTATATGTTATAATTTTAGATTAGTTATATAAACATATTTTAAACAAGAGTAGAAAAATATATATAGCATAACAAAATTGGCTTTAAATTTGTATTAATAAACTAAAGCCTATATTAATGTAAAATATTTTGAGATTAACAGTTGATTTTTTGAACTAAAGTAAAATTAATTTAATTTTGAAAAAATTATTTACATATTATATTTTTAGAAAGAGATTAACTATAATGAAAAAATTATTTACATATTATATTTTTAGAAAGAGATTAACTATAATGAAAAAATTATTTACATATTATATTTTTAGAAAGAGATTAACTATAATGAAAAAATTATTTACATATTATATTTTTAGAAAGAGATTATGAATTTGAGGAATTTGGCTAATGAGGCTGAGGAAATGAAGAATCTCAGAAAGCTAACCAACAAGGCCTTCTCTGAGATTACATAAGCAGCAGGGAGTTAGCAGTGAGAGGAAATACTCTCCTAAGGATGCTGGCACATTGCACAGGGGACTAAGAAGATCTGCTCCTGAGCTGTCAGCATTCTAGCATGGGCTACCTATGCTCCTATAAATAATAAACTCATGGTTCACCAAGCAGATTGGGGTAGAATGTCTTTCTGGTCTGGCCATTTCTATGCACCTCCCCAGGAAAAACTATACAACATGAACCACCTACTGCTTTTTATCAAGTCCAGGAAAATTTATCTTTTCTCTTTAAAACAAAGTTTATCTGTGTACAGTTATTTTGCCTGCATCTACATTTATGTACCTTGAGTGACTGGTGCCCACAAAGGCCAGAAAAAGATATCAAATTCCCTGGAACTGGAGTTTCAGAACTTCATGTGGGTAGCAGTAATCAAACTCAGTTCCTCTGGAAGATCAATCAGCCAGTGCTCATAACCACTGAGATGTCTCCAACCTAGAAATTAATTTTTTCAAAAGCAAAAACTCCTTATCATTCTGAATTCAAAAAAAGTGTGTGTGCGCATGTGTATACTACGACACACAGGGTATTATAACCAGTCACTAGTCACTTGTCTTTTAATGATGGTAAAATTAAAGGGTGGGTTACTTGTTGATTACAGATGCCTTAATCCACCACTCTAGGAAGGTTTGAAAATAGTAAAAATTATGAGGTACAGAGCAGGACATCATACCTAGCTTAATAAATAATCTTTACCATTAGGATAAAGATTTTAGTCAGGTAATGGTGACAGATGCCGACAATCCTAGCACCTGGGAGACAAATTCAAGACCATCCCTCACTACATAGCCAGTTGAAGCTAGCTACGTTAGACTATGTCTCGAACAGAAAAAAAAAATAGGATTTTCAGTCTGCTACCTATAGAGTCACGGAAGCACTGGGATCACACATATGGGAATAGACTGGGACAAGGAGAATAATGAGACAGGCCACGAGAGCCTGTATCACGGATGAGGCAGAGGACTCAACAACAAAAAGAAAAAGCTGGTAGTGGTGGTCCACACCTTTAATCCAGCACTAGGGAGGCAGAGGCAGGCAGGCGGATCCCTGTCTGAAAGAACCACCACTACAAGAAGAGCCAGAGGCTTAAGTCAGTGCCAAGGAGAGAAAGGAGTTCAACAGGATGCTGAAAAGTCCTGCTGGGTAGGTAGTATTTGGGCTAATGTTGATTTCTTTCAAAGGGTCCCATACGCTTATCTACTCAGCAGCACCCTTCTCCACATAGATGCAGTCAGCTGGGCTCTGCAGGTAAAAGGGAGCAGACTCATTGGCCTGCTGACCTGAATCTAATCCCTAGAGCCCATAGTGGAAGGAGAGGAAACTACTCCTGAAAACTATCCTGACCTCTGCCTGAGTGCTGGGGCGGACAAGCACCCATATTCACTCACATACACACAATCATGAGACAGTGGGGTAAGGGGGAATCTCGCAAAAGGGCTTATAGAAGACTACTTCTAAGGTCGGAAAATGGAAAGCCTTAGAATCATGCATAGGAGCCTTGAAGAGACTTCTGTGCCCAAGTGAGGAGGTCTTTTACTAAAATCTCTCCTACTTAGAAGTCCAGTAGCTAGAAAGGCAAGGTCAAGGTGTAAACCTTTGAGCCTGTTACCCTTCTGATATTCCAACTCCACCTGGTTTTCTGGTCAGAACCCAGCAAACAGTACAAGTGCAGTCCCCAGCACGAGCTAGGATGCGGAGAACTCATACTCACATGGTGTTGATAATCTTGATGAAGATGCTGCAGTCCTGGAGCTGTAGCACCGTCTCCACTGGGTCAGCCACATGCAGACTGTTCACCTGTAAGCCAAAAGGGAATAGTGTGGTGAGACTACTTACAATGCCAGATGCAGTTCATTGCCATGCTGGCATGGCTCATGCATTTCATCCCAGCAGTCGGGAGGCAGAGAGAGGTAGGTGGATCTCTGTGAGTGTGAAGACAGCCTGAACTTAAAAGTTGAGTTCCAGGACAGCCAGGGGTACAGGGAAACCCTGTCTTGAAAACAACAACAAAATAATGCTAAAGCATACAGTTCACAACATCCGACATGCTGGCACCACTACGCTCACTGTGAGTGCCCACAGCTGTAGCCTACAGGAATAAGGGGACAAGTAATTCCACCATTTTTGTTTTGTTTCTTAAGATAGTCTCAGTATTTACCATAGGATATCAGAAAATGTTTAATCCTCCAGCTTTACTTCCAAAATGTTAGTGGGGGTTGGGGAGATGCAAGTATGTGCCTCACCAAGCCAAGATTTTTAATCTATATCCACTCACTCAGTAAAAGTGCCCATATACAGCCACCTAAAGCAAATCAAAGATCAGGCTTTTGCTATAAGAGCCTTCCTAAGGGTCCTAGGACCCACAGCATGCTAAATACAATGGAAAGACCTAGTTCTAGCAAGATGACTCAGCAGGTAACTGCACCAGCTGCCAAGCCTAATGACTTCACTTTGATTCTCAGAACCCACAGGGTGAAGAAGACCAGACTTGAGCTTCTTTCTCTGACCCATCTGTGTATGTACTGACACTCACTAAACAAATAAATAATGTAAGAAGAATAACTGTTTGCAAACATGCCCTCTAGTCTGCACGGCGGACAAAGAAGTAATAAAGGAACAAAGTAAGCTATCTTTTTAAAAGAAAAAGAGCAGGAAAGGATAAATTCTCAATTCTGGTCCAACTGCCTGTTGTTTTTCTTTGGCTTCCAAAGACCACCACAAAATTCACCAGGGTCAGGCACACAGAACATTCAACAGCATTAACAGTTAACTTCAATAGGAAAGTCCATAAATAAAGTCCACATGTACTTGGGCTCAAGCTTACCTCTATTACCATGGGACTTGCTAATTAACTACACATGTAGTAAAAAGAGGGGAAGACAATGCCCTACTATGAGGCTGTTCTAACAATTCCAGAGTGTGCTTACAAGCAATTAACTAGAATCTATTGCTTATAAATGTGCTCTTTAAAGAGCAATGGGCTAAGATCCAGTGAGATGGCTCAGTGGGTAAAGGTGCTTGTTCTGTGCAAGCTTGATAACCTGAGTCAATCTCTAGGTTCAACACGGTGGGAAAAGTCTGACTGCGTACAGCTACTCCTGCAAACACAAAACACATGTCTAAAAATGTTTTTGAAGTAATGAACTAAGCCAGGACAGTGGTACATGCCAACAATTCCAGCTCCTGGGAAGCTGAGGAAGGAGCATCACTGGCAGTTCCAAGATAGCATGAGCTACAAAGCAAGATCCTACCTTTCATATACATATTATCTTAAAATAAAGAATGAAGGGGATGGCTGAGCAGTTAAGAGCTGCTATTCCAGAAGACCTGGGTTCAATTCCAACATCTTCATGGTAGTTCATTAACATCTGTAAACTCCAGCCTCAAGGGAGCCAACATCCTACTCTGGCCTCTTAAGGAACCAGGAATGCAAAATAACTATACACATAAAAATAAACTAATTTTTAAAAAAATTAAAACAGGGAGCTGAAAAGATGGCTCAGTGGAGAAGAGCATGCTTCTGGAGGACCCCTGTCAATTCCCAGTACCCATATCAGGCAGCTCACTGTCAAATCCAACCTCCACATCTCCTTCCCCCAAAATGGCAGTTCTGGTTGTCCCTAAACAGAAAAACCTTTATTGTGCAAATAAGCCTAAAGGTTTCTCTTTACTAGAACAGCAGACCTTTTAAGGTGTTTCTGTGGATCAGAAACCAGCATTAATTCTCCAGGAACCTCCATTAACCTTCCCTTAAAGGTCAGCTACCTCTGGCTGTATCAGCACAGATACATCATATCCTGCTGACTGTCATATAAAATCTTGCTTCCCTGCCATTTGCTCTCCTCTCTGTTCCCAACCCTACAAATGGCCTTGGCAGTTTGGTACCCAATAAATCTTTGTTTCTGCCCATGGAGTGGTTTAGCTCCATAGTTTCTCTGCAACACTGCTTATATTTGGTATCCGATACCTGGGAGGGACACTTAAACCCCCTAAAAGGTCCCATCCTTCCTAGCTGAACCAAACTGCCAATTGTGATCATCCCAGATTCAGATCATTTGCTTCAACTGGCTCCTGCCACCCACCATTTTCAACTCCAAATTTTAAAGTCCACCTCTTCAGCTGCTTCTCTCCACCTGGTCTAACCACTCATCTCTCCTCACCTCCTCATTTGGAGCTACCTGCTGTCTCTCAGCTCAGAGTCTACCATAAAGCCCTGCTGGTGTCTGGCAGCTCCATACACCCTTTTGGGTGTCCCATCACATAGAGAAGGGATACCCCTCCACTGATCCTGGGCATCTCTCTGACAAGTTTCTAGGTCTACCTGAGAATAATCTGAATTGAAATTCTTGTCAGCACTTAACCTCCTGAAAAGTCTCTCCCAATTCCTTGCTTTGCTCCTGGCTCCCTCCTCACCTGTCTATCAGCTACCTCCTGGAGCTTGCTCTGTCTCTAACCATGGCTAACCACTTATGTCTTTGCTGACTATGTTCAACTACAGGCTTCTAAATTTGTTTTACTGTTTCTGATTTCTTTGTTTTTTCCCCAACAAGGTATCTCTGTGTAGCTGGCTGTCCTGGAAGTCACTCAGTAGACCAAACTGGCCTCTGCCCCCTGAGTGCTGGAATTATGTGTCACAACTGCCCAGCTCTAAAATTATTTTTAGATAAGAAACATGTTTGATGAATAAGGTTTATGAATTCGTAAGGTCGATTCATGATAACAAAAAGTGACTTAAAGATGAAGATGTCTAGCTTCTCCTCTCTGTCTTTGCTACCTTTGTTATGTTTGAGCTATTTGATAAACTGAGCCATACAAGGAACTGTGATATTCTGTAAAAGTACACTATGAAAGGATCAGGAAAGTAAGGTTCCCAGTCTCTTTATGGACTGTATTTATGGTTTAAAGTTTCATTTTGATGCTAAGGAATCTTCAATTCAAATTTTTAGGGCTCAAACTTAACAGGGATAAACTGTAAAATCCTAACCCTATAAAAGGTACTAACTTGCTATAAACTGTTAAAGATAATTAAGACATGCAAGTCAATGATGAGGCACCTTATAAATGACCAGAGTTTTTAATATGCTGAGAACTATGCTTGTAGTCATGTCAAGTACAAATGTAATTCATTCTACAAGGACACGGGTTAGCCTTCTGTACATTTTGTTTTAGTTAAAAATAATTAAGTGAAAATAAGTAAAATTTGTGTAGTCAGGTATACTTATATTATGGTCCTTATATGATTGTCTTCAAACCCCTCAGGAAAAAATGCTGAATATGGCATTTAATGTGTTTAAGGAAGGCCTGGAAATATGGCTCAGAGGTTTTGAGCACTGGCTGCTCTTTCATAGGTCCTAAGTTCAATTCTCAGAAACTACATGGTGGCTCACAACCATCTCTAATGGGATCTGATGGCCTCTTCTGGTGTGCAGGCACACATGCAGACAGAACACTCATACCAGGGGGAAAAAAGTTTAAGGAAAAAGGCTTCCCATAATAGACAGAAATGCCAGCTCCTAGTGGCAGCCCTGAGGTCTCCTCCAGAGAAAATGAGCAGTGGACTTCACCTGGAACTTGTTTCCTTTATCAGGACCCTGCCCAAACTTTAACAAGTGGGAATGAAGAAATAGTGCCCCTCCTTATTTTGCCAAGGTGGCCAGTTTCCCAAACCCCTCTACAGGCTGGGCCTAGCAGCCAAAAACAGACATAGCCCTGGGACCTCTGCCTCCAACACTTCCATCAAGATCACCATGGAGCCTAGTAAGTCTCTGACATTCTAGATTGATACAAAGGACATTTGGTCTATGCTTTCTGCTCAAATTTATCCTGCTAAGATTTCTGTAGTAGCACTGACGGTGGGGCCTGGACTATCAGTTTAGCCAACCTCAGCCACCCCCTCCCACTAGGTTGCAGCTGCCAGATTCATAGCTAGAAAGTCTATTTTATCTTAAAAATATTTTGCTTTACAGTAACTTTGGGTGCAAAAATTGTATATGTTGGCCTGCTAATGATACAAATTTGAGAACTTTAAAAGAAAGCTTAAATTATAAGTCTCTCAAATGAAAAGGATCTAAAACTGAGGCCTATTACTGACATGGTTTCACATGTAAAAACCAGGCCTGGCTTTTTCTAGGGACTCTTAAGTCTCCTGTTGAGAAAGACAAACTCATAGACAGGTTTACCTTGATGACAAGCTTCAAACAGATAAAGGTAAACTCATAAAACAGGTTTCAATCACCTATCTCTCATAGTAAATAATTGGATGTTTACACAAAGAAAGAGAAAAAGGTTACAGTTAAGTTGTAAATGTCTGAAGAAGTGATTTAAGGTATGTAAAGAAAAAAGAGACTTGAAGATGATACACTATGTTAAGACTTCAAAAGCTCAGGGTTTTAACATATCAGTCAGTGGAGTTCTGATATAATCTAGCCTTGGTAAAGAAAGCACTGGCTGTTATAGTCACATACTCAAAATTTTAGCTTTCCTCTGGTTGCTTTCTAAATATAGACTTAAAAGGCTGACTCACTGTTCAGAAAAAAACATCTCTGTCCAATTTATATAAAGCCCTCTAGACTGAAGAAATAGTGTTCATTCTTTTATCCCAGACCATCTTTTGGGGGCGTCAAACTTCTCCTCTTCCTTTTCTTCCCTGCCAGGAAATTTCAGCCCTACTACAAATAAATGTTTACACTTCTACGTGCTGATAACTTTCCAGGCTTTGTTTTGCTGTGGCTCAAAGGCATGGGCCTACCCCCGCTGTTTTCAGGCACTTGTTAATGCTTTTTAAAAACTTTTACCTCTTTTTATAACGGATCCTGGACTCACAGAGTGCTGGGATTAAAGACTTGTGCCAACACTACAGCCTCATTGTTTTGCTCTCTAAACAGGGCTGGAGATGGAAAACGGGACCTGGTTAATGGAGACAAGTGCCCTCCACCAAGCTAGACCTCTACAGTCCTTGACAAAATTAGCTTTCTGAAGGGGAGCTTCTGAAGCCCCAAATGAGAGTTTAGCACTTGCTAATAATTGCTCAATACTCAACTGTAGTCTCAGCATGGACAAAAGTGTTTTTCTTCTTGTCTTTCCCCTAGGAAATTTTATTTTATTTTTAAGGTTTATTTTTTATGATGCGTATGAATATGTACCTGCATAAATTTATGTTCAGCAAGTACCCTACGAGATGAGAGGGAATCAGAGGCCCTAGAACTGGAGTTATAGTTAATAGGTTATAGGCTGCCTGACTGAGTACTGGGAATCAAACCCTTGTTGGTCCCCTGCAAATGCAGTGCATGTTCTTAACTGGTGAGCCATCTCTCCATGTCCTTCCTTCCTAGGTAAATTTTCAAAAAACAGTTTAGTTTCAATTATCAAAAATATGTATATAATTTATTCTGTGTGTGGCTGCATATATGATGTGTTGTGTGAAAGTTATGTGTATGTACATGAGCACACAATCTATGGTCTATGTGAGTTTGGGCCCTCATGTTTCTGCTTTATCACTGAGCCATTTCTCTAGCCCTATATTTTATACCATTCTTTTCAAATAAAAACAGCTCTATATGAAGCTACTGTTTTGTAAAATTAGTTCATGAATGTTTTGCCTCCTTGTATATAAGTGCACAAAATACATGCAGGACTTTAGGAGGCCAGAAGTTGAATACCCAGGAACTAGACTTATAGAAGGTTGTGAGCCTCTGACTCCTAATAAACCTTAAAAAAAAAAAAACAAACAAACAAACAAAAAAACCAACTAGTCTTGTCTATTCTAACAAGAGTAACTTTGGTGCTGTGAAGGCTCCCAGTGAACTCTATTATCTATTGGGAAAAGTCAGCAAAGCCAGGGCTCATCAATGATAAATCCTGTTATGAAAATGGTTGGCTGATCAAGAACTAATGAGTGAATATGCACACTGAGAAATATGTGAATTACATAGGGACTGAAAATGGCACCCTACATAAACTCGTGCAAACGGACTTGCTCCAGCATCATTGTCTTAAATTAATGGTAGAAACAAGATTTTAAATAACCTTTAGCAATACTGATGGAAATTTTTCAATATTGCTACTGAAAAAAAAAAAATCTCCCTTAACTTCCTAATGGTTGTAGATAAACACAATGTACATCACTTTTATAATATCATAGACTAGGTATTTAGACTAAACTCTGGTAGTCATAATTTTTGAGAGTATCAAATTGACTATAAGAATTCTATCCTTTAGGATGACAATTCTATCCCTAAGTCTCACATAATATTGTAACTCATTTGCATCTATCTCTGGATTTAGGTAAAGATTTAATGATCTTCCCACTGGGAGTGCAGGAAAGTATGTGTCAAATGAAGGACAATACTGTCTTAATTTTACAATATGCTACATTTGACTGCTGCTATTTTTATTCAGTGAAGCGACAACTTTGCAGCACACTATGAGACGAATACAATATTCGCCTTTATTTTAGAAAGGATAAAGAGGAGGAACCAGAACAATGGAAGCAGACAGAAACATCATAAAGAAAGCAAGGAAGGCACTCAATAGGCCTTTGAAGACCAAAATCCCACCAACGAGGGCCATCAGGGTTCACAGTCAATTCTTTAGTTAGAATAGTATATAGCCTGATGTGGTAGTACAACATTTGGTCCCAGCAATCAAGAGGCAGCGACAGGCAGAACTCTTTTAAGTTCCAGGCCAGGTAAGGCTAGCTACATAGTGAGACCTTGTCACACACACAAAAAAAGTATACAGAACAAGATGGGAGTGGGTTTGCACAATGTCCCAATGTTTGTTCCATGAGTAAAGGAAATACCTTAGAGAAGCCTGTATGTAGCTACAAGTCAACAGCAGCAGTATCTTTGGCAATATGAAAAATTACCTAGTCTGTATGTAAATGAGAGGACTTTGCAGAACCCTGGCTTATAAAATGTTCTTCCACTGCAGCAAAAATACAGCTACTTACCCAAGAGAGGAGCGTGGCTGCTCGGGTGGCATGGAGTGTCATCTTGGTGATGCCAGTCAGTCACTCCAATGCACCTGGAACACAAAAGAAGCATGGTTAATAAGTCAGACATCAATGAACAGAAGGAAAGCAATTCAATTTACCATCTCTGAATACATTAATAAGTCAACAGCACTCAATCCACTAAGGTAGCACAGCAATTCTGAGACTTCGGTGTAGACACATAATTTACCCTAAAGCTTATTGTCGGATGACTGCAAAGAGTCTTGTACTCAGCTGAATGCTCATATCAGCCAGTTGATGGGAAACACAACATTTAAAGTTGGTCTGCAGCCCTGCTCTTTGGGACATGCTGCCCTTCAACAAGGAACAAGCATGGTTTTGAAAACTGACCAGGGTTTGAATACTAATTTTAAGGAACCATGGTCATGTGACTTTGGACAATTAACACAACCTCTTTTCATCGGCTTCTTCATGTGTAAAATACATCCATATACACCCCCTGCCTTACTGTAGTAATGTAAAAGCACAGTGCCTGGCACATAATAATCAACCACAATTTCTGTTCTTAAATAAAAGCTGATTTCTGATTCTGTTTTACAACCAAGTCCTTACACTTGGAGACTTGCCTGTCTCTGCCTTCCAGGAATTAGGACTAAAGAGAAAACGATAGCACCTATTTTAGGTGGGTACTCAAGATAGGAACTCAGGTTCATACGACTGGGCAGCAGAACTTTACCCTCTATGAACACTCAGTGTAAGATTAGGCATTTGTTACAGAATTCTTACCCCCAACTCCCCTTTCCCCTGGGAATCTGACATTTGCCTGCTAATAGACCCTTGGGATCACAGACTTGAGTAAATATTTCCCAGAACTTTCTATCAGCCCCCAGGATTCCCAATATCTCTGAGATCACAAATGTCCTCCCCCACTTCCTGCACAATTGCCCACTATGTCACTATTCTAGAAAGGCACCTACACACCTATACAGTTCTACAAATACTAGCATCTCTATGATGTAAGGTCAGTGGAACAAAAGCTGCCAAGTGCTTTCTGAATGTAAAGTACTAGGTATAAAGAAAGATACAACTTTTGCCATAAAGGCACTCAAATAATGACAAAGAGGTTCATAAACTCATCAACCAACCGAAGTGTTGTCTTAGTCCCTACTTGTTTTTCCTGTCCTGAAAGCTACATAGGAAACAGAAGACAATGACGTCATTGCCTCTGAGGAGTTTTAGAAGGCTGAGGAGTAAGTTAAACACACCCGAATCACTAATAGAAGAAAATAAGTGCTATCTATAAGCAAATGCTAATCATAGCTAACTACTTCCTGACCCTGAAAAACCAGCATTTAATACCTCCCACCTGTCATCAGTGTCAGCTGATTTACAGGGTCTTTGGTGGGCCCAAGTAAGGTTTTCTCAAAAGGGCAGACAAGCTAAGGCACCCATGTGTTCCTCAGTTCTGGATGATTTCCCTCAAGTATGGTCTGTCTGTGAGCAGTGACTGATTGCCCAGCCCTTACAACCAAGGATGATCTCAACTAGTGTAAAGAAATTGGGTTTTGGGGGGTTGCTGGCCAGCCTACAGGAGGAAAGTGGTAATAGTCAACTGCTCACCTAAAGAGCTGACTGGAGTTTTAGGTAAGTGTGAAATATGTTTACTTAGCCTGTATAAGGTTCTGGGTCCAATTCCCAGCACTGGGGAAAAGTCTCTGTGATTTTCAGTAACAAGGTAAATGTAGCTCAGACTTCCCCTCAAATCCTCACTACTCTGATTTTTGCAACAGGAGAAAGATCTAGCCCATTCAAAGACTGTATAACCATGCTGGGAAGAGGAGGAGGAGGGAAGGAGGAGGAAGAGGAGGAAAAAGAGAAGGGGAGGAGAGGAGAAAGAGGAGGGGAGAAAGAAGAAAAAAATTACTTGAGGTATAAATAACCTCTTTTCTTTAACTTAACAGAGGCAAAATTTACAACCCCAGCATCCTCCTCAGATTATCTAAAACTAGTTTACTGCTCAAGAAATCTTCCATCAAGGTCAAATGCCTTTCTCTGAGGCACAGAAAGAGGAGTCTAATACTTAACACTAGAGACTTCTGAAAGATCTGTCATCAAGGCCAGCAAAGAACAGCTCAAGACACCAGAGTGCAGCTTTTGGAAGGCATAGCCACTGGCTGGTAATGATGGCTTTTGTGAGAAACAATGACCGGGACAGATAGTGCTTAGCACTGGGACTACAGCTTTAAGCAGACTTTGGCATAGAAGCCAAGGGCGGTTAGCCAGAGCACCATCCTCTCCACCCTCCCTCTGAAATTCGAGGCAAGCTCCACCCAGAAGACTGGGGTGATGGTGATGGAAAAACAGATCCTTGCAATTGTAGCCTTCTGTGAACCATTTTATGGAAGGATCTGAGACCCACCCCAACTCAATCTGACTGGGCATGTATACACACACACACACACACACACACACACACACACACACACACACACACACACACACACACACTCGAAAACAAGAACAACAAAATGCCAGGCCATAGGCTTGGACCCTGAACTTCGGAGTTCCCACATTCCTGATTCTTTGAAAATGAAATGTATCCACAATCCAATACTGAGGCTTCCTAAAGCTGGTAATGTACTCTTTTCCCCATTCCAAGAAAGACAGAAAAAAGCAGTGAGCTTGCAAATGCATGGTCCCCCTGTCCTCTTTACACTTCCCAAGCTTCTATAATATAGTTCCCTATACCATGACCTATTTCCACACTTACAAGAAAGTCCATTTCCACAAAAGATGCGTCAGGGCAAGGAGAGCAACACTAAAGGAATATGCTGCCACCTGGCCTGTACTCTCTCTGGATCTGAAGGAGTTAAAGACTAGCCAATGGTTTCCTACAAGGGCTGAGGCTAATGTAAACCACCTGCTAGATGGAAGGACCAGACCAGAGGGTCAGGTTGCTGAGCTCTAGGGGTCTCCTGAAAAAAAAAAAAAAAAAAAAAAAAAAAAAAAAAAAAAAACTAGTTTTAGGAGAAACCAAGTGATGTGCCAGAGGGTCTGAGAGGCAGCAGAACTCCCATGTTCCACCCCGAGTCTGAATTCCAGCTCTCTCTTAGCAGCTGTCTGCCTGAATATCACCTCCTTAACTCAAAGACAACACAGTGAACTTTGATCTAGAGAGCTACTAACCTGTTCTCTCAATTTATGGGCTGCCAACACTGAACCCTCATTCTACTGCTCCTACTCCCAGAATCTCAGAGGCTTCCTCACCAAGAAGTCATTCCTCAAGCCCCCAGCCCAGTCCCAACTCAAAGGTTCTAAAGGCCCAGAGACTCACAGCTAAAAAAAATAGCTGCCCCATCTGTATAGCCAAGCTCAAGGGCAAAACTTGCCAGCACTTACTCCCTGTCCACAGCTATAAAAATTCTTGACACTTGTATCCCTCTCTAAAAGAGATACCTTCTCCTCTACCTGAGCCACACCACACCTGCATTCACTGAACACTGAAGTTAGGAGCTCCTCTGGGAGGAAGGGCCACATCAGGAGACTCAGGCAAACAACCATTTGCACCTTACCTAGTATGTTACCCTAGAGGGCCCTGGCAAACAGCAAGCTACCTTGATAAAATGTAACAAGGACTCTGAGACTGGAGGATTGCTTGAACCCAATCTAAAATAAGGCAGGTGTGGTGGTCCATACATTCAACCCTGGCTCTCAGGAAGTAGAGGCAGTTCCAGGTTGGGGGGAGGGGTAGCTGTCTTGCTATATCTATCCTCCTAAGTTTTTTTTCTTTTTCTTTTTGAGGTGGGGGGAGGGTTTAAAAAAAAAAAAAAAGGCCAGGATGGAGAAATGGCGCAGCGGTTAAGAGTGCTAGCTATTCTTCCAGAGGACCCAGGTCCAATTTCCAGAACCCACATGGCAGCTCACAACTGCCTGTAACTTCAGTTCCAGGGTACCTGACACCCTCACGCAGGCAAAACACCAATGCACATTTGAGGGGAAAAAAAAAAAAAAAAAAAGATGCCAACAACTACTCCATGAGTTGTAAATGTTTTCTTTATTCGAGAGGAGAGCCCAGAGTAGGCTATGTGGAGCAAATCTTAACAGTTTCTCTGCATTTCTGAAGTCAAAAGCAAATGAGCTTGCTAGATGAATTCTCTACTTGCTCCAAGGGACTCACTTTGGGCTCAAGCCTCTTCCTCTTAACAGACTACTAGAGTTTTGCTCAGAGTCCTGAGGCTCTAGAAGGAATGAAGAAGTGAGATTTCAAGGGATATCCATATTCCTTGTTTCTTGAAAGGTTGCTTACTAGCTGTCCTTCATGACTCACACTTCCAGAATACTTGGAGAGGCTGGGGCAGGGGGATGGCTCTAAGTTCTAGGGAAGGCAAGGCTACATAGCGAACCTTATCTCAAAGGGGGTGGGGCAATACCTGAAGAATTAATGACCTAAAGCCTCAGGCGGACTGAGAAGCTCCCAAAAATTAAGTTGACGAGAAATAACATCTAGGAACTGGGAAGCTCCTGACAAAACGGTCAGGACATCAGCGCCCTTCAGTATTTACAATTTTGAGACTGCCGGAGTACAGACCTGAAGATAGAATCTCTCACCCCAAAAGGTCCCTTCTCTGCCCTATAAAGCCCCCAAGTCCCCTACATCTCTGCAGTCTCCACTCCTGAGAGACTGTTGCCCTTCATTGTTCTAATTAAAGACAATCTGCTTCTGTTGAAGTAGGTCTCTTTATTTACACATCACCTGGGTCAATCCGGAGCTGATGATATTGATACCTATTCCTTTTCCCCATATTCTCTAAGGTCAAGATCTGCAAGATGTTAGCAGAAAGTCTGCAATTATGAACTAGAACTGCGGCCTACAGCCAGATAGGGTGTGAGGTGCCCGCGCAAGCGCACATCCACAGACAGCCGTCTGGGGCAGTCCATCAGCACCTACCTCCAAGCACTACATTCCCACACTCTGATGTACAAGTTTTCATTGTCCAACACCGCACACACACCTAGGACCACACAAGGGAAAAGGGACGCCTCTACTCGGCCGCCTCTACAACTCTAGGGCGGGCGCACACATTACTCTCTCCAAACAAAAACACGCTGACATCTAAGAGGGGGGAAAGAAAGGCGCCAACTCCCGGATGTTGGCAAGCTCTGCTGCAAGCGCCAGTTTCTCGGGGTGTTTACTCGCTCTCCTTTCCCTTTCCCTCCCCTTTGAGGATGGCGCAGGGAAAGGAGTTGAGGGGGATGAACCACCCCACCCCCTCGCCCGTTCTTTAACAACAACAACGAAAGAGGGAGAGAGAGGGGGGAGAGAGAAAAAAGAGAGGGAGAGAGAGGAAAAAGTCTTAGTGCTGGGACCTTACCGAACTCCTAAAGCCAAACGTATCTACAGGTTTTAATCCGCCATTAGCATTTAAATCTTGAAAGGACAGGAGGGAGGGGGAGTGGAAAGTAACCGCACACACAAAAGAAAAGTTGTTGGGTCTCAGTCGGCCAGGCAGAAGCAATCTTCCTGGCTGACAGCCAGAAGTGCGTCACAGCCAGGAGTCTGCTTTCTTTAAAGGAACAGCAAGCTTCCACGGGATCTGGAGCGACAGCGAAGCCAAGAGCTCTGGGGGAGGGGGCACGCCTGCCAAAAGGACCAAGGCAAAGCCTGCCAGTCCCCTAAAAACAGAGCAGGGCGCGGGGGGCAGGGCGCGCGCCAGCAGGCACCATTGCTGAAGGGAGAGCACGCGCAGCAAGGGCCGGCCGGCAGTGGCGTAAACACACAAAGCGCACCCGCCGCGGCCGGCCTCACCAACCTGAGATGGCCAGGACACTCCCCCTTCGCTGCTTTCCAGCAGGGCTTAAGGCAGCACTGATGGCCTGTCCACCTCTGAGACCAGCCCTGTCGGGCAAGCTCAGAGCCGCCGAGCCTAAGGCCAGCCCCTGGCGGGAAACGCACCCTACGCAGAGGAAGCCTGGGAGCCGAGCGCAGGGGAGCCGCACAACGCAGGCCTTTTACAGGGGCAGCTTCCTGCGGCGCCGGCGACGGGGGGCGTGTCCGCAGGCACACACACAGCCGCCCGGCGCTCCGCAGCACACAAAGCGCAGGCCTTCCACCGTGAGGCCTGCCCGGGGACTTGGCCACCCTAGCCTGTTCCTTGCGGGAAATCTCTTCAGCCCGTACCTTCTGCATAGCACGGCCAGGATGTCAAATTGTGCCCTCTCCTCCCACTGAGTCACCCACACAAGCAACCCAGGCAGATTCTGGCTGCGGAACGCAGCTGCGCTGTCCTGTCCTAGTGGCTGTGCTATTGTTGTTGACTGGAATGGCCGCCAAAACCCCAACTGTGCTGCCAGAACCTAATCCCGGTTCCTCTGGGTACCTATGGGGAGGGGCTGAGTGGCCAAGGCTCAGTTTTGAGTATGGCAGGAACTAGCTGGAGCCTTCAACGGATACAGGCACAGGGATTCATCCCCAGAGTCTGCTGCAACTACATGACTAAAAGAAAAGATGTCTGACTCAGAAAAAAAACCACGGCGACATTTCCTCCCACTGGACAGCCAAAACTGCAGGGGAAGTCTACCAGATAGTTAAAAGAAATCCCCTCATTTTTACAACTAGAAATATTTACTTAACTATGTGCAAGGTATTGCTATTAAGGATTGTTGAGAATACCCATGCAATAATTATACCCAACATCTGAGGTAAGGTTATATAATTCCACAGGTCAGAAATGGAGTAAAACTTTTTGCTCAAAGATGATACAAGTTAACTCACATAAAAAACGAAGAAACCAAGCAGTCTAGGGTAGGGAAGGAAACTGAACGTGAAGCAGTATTTTAATCGATCTTAGAGCACCAAAGCAAAGGGAGAGGAAGAAGAAGGCAGAAAAGTGTGGTTGCAGTGGTAAGAACAGGTGCCAAGGGTCGAGTTGGAGTCAGAACTGGAAAATCTTTAACATCAGCAAATCAAATAAAGGGCTTTAGAGTGTTTGTTTGCTTGCTTGTTTTAGCATAGAGCCATGGTATTTGCCAAATTTACCTGAATAATGGTTCTCCAGCAGCACTGAGAGAGAGGGAGGAACTCCAATAGGTAGGGAAGGTGCTGAGGACACAGATGGTAGAGTGAGGCAGAATAATGAAAGAGGGAACCAGAAGCACTGGAGAGAGAGGAAGAGAGAAGAAGCAAACAGAAAGCAGGAGAAAATCCAGACCCACCATGGTGGTGCTCACTTATAAGCCCAGTAATCAGAAGAGAGCAGAAGGCAAGGTCAAGGCCAGTTTGGTCTTCTACTAGGGTTGCAGGCCAGCCAGGGGAACATAGTAAAGACCAAACCAATCAAAACTAGAAGGAACTGTACAGGGGAAGAAAATACATGGGATGATATGTGAATCGAATGTGAGGTAATGGGGCAGTAACTAATAGACAGTAGCCAATGTTTACTAAGTACCTACTAATGTGCCCCAATGTGTATCATTTCATTAGACTTCAATACCTCTTTATGAAGCAGGTAAATTACAACTCAACTATAGACAAGAGGAAACTAAGTCACATCTCTCTGCACTTGAAGCTAACTACATAACTCTGGCAAGTAATCTCTGAGCTTCAGATTCCTATGGGAAAATAAGTTAGACCCTCCTTTGCTTTAAGTGTATGAGTATTAAAACTCAGTAACATTTACAAGGTTCCTAACACACTGACTTTGAGCACATAAGGTGCTAGTGGGTGCTTCATAAAGGTTGATTCCTATTTGATATTTTGGTTCCTGTCACCAGAGCGTTCCAATAGAAGATGGTTTACTAGGGCTAGAAAAGTTGGAAATGTTCCTCCTGAGCAGGGGCAGTGCCTTCCTCCCCCCCCCCCCATTCAACCTCTTGGCTTTTACTTTGTAGGGAAACCTCAAATCTCAATCCTTCCAATAGTCAACAGTTAACAGTCATAGATTACTAGGAACAATCACTTGGAAACTTCCTATACCATGTTTGGGATTTTTTTTTTTTAATTTTTTTCAAGACAGAGTTTTGTGTAGCCCTAGCAGTCCTGGAACTTGCTCTAATGACAAGGCTGGCCTCAAAACTCAAAAGATCTGCCTGCCTCTGCCTCAAATGCTGGAATTAAAGGCTGCACCACCACAGACTGGCTGGATTTATTTTTAATGATAATGTATAGGAAGGCAAGATGACCCAGAAGGTATACCTGACCTGGGTTGAAGTCCTGGGACCCACATGGTAGAAGAAAACTGACTCCCAAGGGATGTTCTCTGACACATACACACAAACATAAGGTCTTTAAACATTGTAATAACCATGTACACTGATCAAAACAAACAATCTTATATGTATTTGCACGAAAGTCCTATGTTCCATATAGAATGCCAATTCCTTAAGGACATACCCCAGTTCCCTCTTTATGATCAGCCACAGTCTCTAGCTTACCAAGGCTCATTAAATCTGTTCCACTGAACTATATTTGGATGGCAGCCTTCCAAACACAACCTCTAGCCACCAAGAGAATGTCTATTCTGAGTAGAGAAGATGAGGTGGGGGTCAGATACATATTATCTACCACTGCAGAGACATTGCTTCTCCCAGGCCATGGCTTGTTCTCACCATACCTTTGTAGTCGGTACTTAGCAACTGCTATTAGTAGAAAGGTAAGCTCATATTCAAAGAACTACCACAAATACCGATTCTCACATTTTATGGACCAGAAAGTAGCAAAAATAATTTAAAGGCTGGCATAATCAACATCCCAGATATTGTAGGGGGTAGAAGTAAAAGGTCTGCTAAACTCCCCACCATCCCTCCGCAGTCCTATTTGGTAGTCAGCCCTGAAACCTCACACTAAGACAGAACTGATACTGTGTCTTCCCCTCTTGCTCCTGCTCTGCACCAGGCAGACAGCCTTAGAAGACTTGGAATCTCTGGAAGTTCTCTACCAAGTCATCCAGCTTTTAGGCCAACTAACTCTTGGGCTAGGCAGGAAGTTTGGCCAGTTTCTCCATTATTTTCTCTACTCCAGTGCAGAACAAAATTACCCTTAATCATTCCCACCTAAGAAAGATCACTTGGCTCTGTCTGGCCTGGTTCTACAAGCCACTCATTACCCTAGAAAAAAGAAAGGGGGGGAGGGGGAGATATGAATCCTGAAAGCATTTAAAGAAAGAAGGGAGTTGGGGAAGAGTAGGATAATACAGTGTAGGAGCGAATTCTAAATTGGAGAGAGTGATATCTAGTTAGAAGCACAAAATGTTCTAAAGGGTCTGGTAATATTCCATCTCCCAGTGTAGTTGGGTAGCTACATCATTTTGGTGTTCATTTTATTATTCTTGTTTAAAATGTCGGTGTTATAAGTTTTAATGTGTGTATACCTATATATATATGTATATATATATTATGTGTATATATATATATTATGTGTGTGTGTATATATATATATATTTTACAAAGACAACAAAGAAAGTAATTTCCCTGAGAGAACCCAAAACTGGGCTAATTCTAACATAAATAACTGGCCTCTATAACCTGGCTCCAATTTTACCCCCTAGCTATTTAGACCTTTACCCAAACCCTCCACCTTGTCAGTCAGGTCTGTAAGGTTACAGATTTTTCTGAACATTAAATGGGATATCTTGCGCAGAGGATTGTTGGCTCTAACACTTACTGGTTAGGTGACCTTATGCAGGTTATTAAACCTTTCTAATTCTCAGATTCATCTTCTCTAAACAGAAGCAATCATAGCACTTACCTCACTGAGATAATGTGAGGCTAAAAAAAACCAAACCCGGCAGGTGTTTACTATAGTGCCTGGTGCTATTCATTACAGTTATAGCAACAATGAGGTTCTAGGGATTTATTATTCCAGAATATCAAGTGGCAGAGTAAAAGCCAGAAGACAGTGCATATGGTTATTTTAAAGATGAGAAAGTCTGAGGCTCAAGACTTGAGTAACTTGTTTATATGAACTAGTCTTTTAGGCAGGATGTTGTCTGCCATGTCCCACGGCTCTAGAGAAGAAATGATGAATTAATAAAAGCGAGTGCACTCTTGCTAGGTGGTGATGGCACATGCCTCTTAATCCCAGGACTCAGGAGGCAGAGGCAAATGGATCTCTGTGAGTTCAGGGCCAGCCTGGTCTACAAAGCTAGTTCCAGGACAGCCAGGACTCTTACACAGGGCCAGCCTGGTCTACAAAGCTAGTTCCAGGACAGCCAGGACTCTTACACAGAGAAACCCTATCTCAGAAAAAAAGTGGGGGTAGGGGGAGGGCTAATACGTTCTCAATAGCTCAAAGGGATCTTGTACAATCTTCTTAAAACCATTTTTTTTAAATCAAAACAACCACAGAGCTTTAAAAGTAATAACTGAATGGCTAGAGAGATGGCTTGGTGGTTAACAGCACTGTCTGCTTTTCTAGAGGACTTGAGTTCAGGTCCTAGCACCCACATGGCAGCTCACAACTATATAGCTCCAGTTCTAGGTAACTTGATGTCCTTGCCTGGCCTCTAGAGCTGCCAGGCACACACGATACACAGACATAATATGCAAGCAAAATTACCCATACACACATTTTTTTAAATTAATCACAGGCAGGTATAGTGGCACACACACCTTTAATCCCAGCACCCAGGATGCTGAGACATAGGCATCTCTTTGAGTTCAATGTCATCTTGGTCTATATGGAGAGTTCCAGGCCACACACAAAGATACACAGTGGGACACTGTCTCAAAAAAGGAAAGAAAAGAAACAGGACTGAAGTATTTTGTGTTTATGGTCAAGAGTCTTACAACTTTATAGACATTAAATAGCAAAATCAACTGAGACTAATGGCCCACACCTTTAGTCCCTGCTCTTGGGAAGCAGAAGCAAGTGGACTTCTGTGAGTTACAGGCTAGCCTAGTCTCCATAGTGAGTTTGGGACAGCCAGAGCTACAAAGTGAAATCCTGTCTTGAAAACAAAAAATATCAAGACCATCAGTATCAACAGGCACCCAAGAAAAGCCTTCCACTGGAGAGATGCTGGTGACCCCTCAGGGAGAAGCTGGAAGGAAGGGCAGTCAGTCCCAGCAGCTGAAGGGATGGACTGTGTGAGAGGCCTGACCTCCAGCTCATTTATCACCACCCTGTTCTCTTCTCCAGAGGGCAGAGTCTGGTTAATGAGTCACTGTTGGGAAGCCTGAAGCTTCCTGGGGAGAAAAGTGGAGGGCAAAGCTACACCCATGAGGCCACACTCAGTTCTCCCCTAGGAAGGCCTTTCTCCTAGGAACCTGTTGGCCCTTGGTTTCAGTGCCACAGAGTAATAAAATGGCTGTGTCCCTGAAGGCAATGTATCTGGTTACATTTACAAATGCAAAATTATGAAAAAGGAAGCAAAACAGGTCAGTAGGAATTTGACCATACCTCCCAGTGACAGCCTCCAATTCACAGTGGCAGAAAGTACTTTACATTTGATAATGAAAGCCCCCTGAGGTAAATTCTGGGTAAGTCACTTCCTACCTCTGTGGCTTGGGTCTCTATAACAAAGGGGATTGGATTTGAGCCTATCAAAAGTACTCTTCCACTCCCCCAAGTTCCCATGATTCTATTCAAGGACAACAAAGTATCCACTAGCAATCTTGCCACAGAACTGGTTTTCTAAGAATCCCTACAAAGTACCACTGCTTAGAGATTCCTTTATAAATAACTCTCTCCAGAATCAGGCACTGCCATTTGTCATCATACTGGATCCCAAACCTAAAGGAGAACACAGGAGAATACTGATAAAAAGTGGTCACTGGAAACAAGTAGCAACAATTTAGCTTGGCATAGTTTTAGTCAGCCGGGAAGTGTTGGTGCACACCTTTAATCCCAGCATTCAGGAGGCAGAGGCAGGCAGGCCAGCCTGGTTTACAGAGATCCTGTCTCATCTCAAACAATAGAAAGAAAAGGGGGAAATAGCATCATAGCTACAAACATAAGCTCTAGAGTTAAGGCAACCCAATTCAAATTGTGGTCTTATAACTTACAAGCTGTAAATTATGGACAAATGATTTAGCCTGCTGTGTTCTTATTCTCCCCACCTGTAAAATGCAAGTAATAGTTCTTTCTTGTGCTTTAAGAGGCTGACAATAATGCGAAATGCTGAACACAACACTTGGTACAGAGATAAATGCTATCTACTATTAAGAGGCCAAAGGTTCATTAGCAAAAAGCTATAGCACAGATAGTCTAGAGTTGACCATGCTCTTATTTTGACCAAAAGCCCTCTGTGCTTACCTCTTCACCTAGTTAACTTTAACTTAACCTTCACGCTAGCTCAAATGTTACTTCTTTATCTAAGTCTTCTTAACATCCTAGAAATTGTGTCAATGTCCTAATATACATTCTCACAGCCATGTAATCCTGGTCTCTAATTACACTTGTTTGTGCTTGACTAATTTTTCTCTCTTCACTGTACATCACCAACAAGTCATCACTGAACTCTTGCACCTCAGATCAGAATTCAGTACAGTGTAGGTGCTTGTTAAGACTTCCTCGATAACACGAAAGGTTTTAAACTATTTTTCGAGCATGTACATTATATCACGCCATTATTTCCTAAGTTAATATAATATTTCAATTATTTACATCCCATCCACATTATGGTGGGTATTATTACAAGCCATCTAGAGATGATTTAAAATACCTAGAAGGATATGCATATATTATATAGAAACATACGACATTGACCAGTCACAGCATTTGGTGTTACAATATTTTGTTGTTGTTTTTTTCTATGTTTTTGAAAGAGTTTTTCTGTAGAGCCCTGGCTGTCCTAGAACTCCCTCTGTAGACCAGGCTCCCTCTACCTGTGCTAGGATTAACAGTATGTGCCACCACTTCCCAGTACAATGGTTCTTAACAAAAGCAAAGCCAACAATGTGTGTATATGTACCTATTATGAGCTAAGGGAGAAAAAAGATTCCATAGTCAGGCTTGGTCACACATGCATTTAATCCCAGAGGCAGGCGATCTCTGAGTTTAAGGCCAGCCTGGTCTAGTAGTGAATTCAAGGATAGCCAAGGTTACATAATAAGACAGTACCTCAAACTCCTCCCTGGGGGAAAAAAATCAAAAATAATAAAATACTTGGAAATGAAATAAGTAAAAGAAGGATGAACCTAGTATTGAAAGAAAATAAAGAACTCATAAATGGAAGACAAAAGACTCCATTTTGCTAAATGGCAAATGGCTGGGCAGTGGTGGAACATGCTTTTAATACAGCACTCAGGAAGCAAAGCTGGTGGATCTATGAGTCCAAGACTAGCCTGGTCTAAAGAGAGAGTTCCAGGATGGCTAGAGCTTCACAGAGAAACCCTGCCTCAGAAAAAAAGAAAGAAAAGAAAGGAGAAAAGAGAAAGGGAAAGGAAAGAGAGGGAGGGAGGGAGGGAAGGAATGTAAGGGGTACAGAATATGTAACTTCTCTGCCCTAGTTTGCTTCATTGTTATCTAATAAAACACTAGCCAAGAGTGACTCGGAAGGCCTGGAGAGTCAGCTCAGTGTCTAAAAGCATTGGCTGCACTTCCAGAGGACCCAGGTTTAGTTCCCAGCACCCACATGTCAGTTCACAACTGTCTATGACTCCAAGGAATCCAATTCTGTCTTCTGGCCTCTGAGGTACCAAATATACACGTGATTCACAAGCCAACATGTAGGCAAGACACTCATATACATTAAATGAAATCATTTTTACGTGACTTGAAGAGGAAACATTTTTCTCCTAGGAAGATATAGGTATACACATGCATACCAAGCTATATTTTAAGTGAACCCACTTTGCCAGGCATGGCAGTGATGTGGGAATGTCTTTCTGTATGCTGTGAATATCATTCTTTAAATAAAGGAACTGTTTTTGGCCCTAGACCAGCACTGTAGGAAAAGTAGGCGGGGAAATCAGCATAGGTAGGAGGAGGAGGGTGGAGTGAGAGATCAACCCAGACACCCAAAGAAGCAACATGTAAGGGTCACGTGGGAGGACAAATTAATGAAAATGGGTTAAGATGAAGGAGCTAGCAATGTGCCTGAGACATAGGTCAAACAGCATGAAGTTAATATAAGCGTCTGTGTGTTTCTTTGGGACTTTGGGATTGCTGGTTCAGGTAAGCGGCGGCAGGCGGGTCCAAACTGTGGGGCTAGTCCAGGCCAGAAACCTATTGTTATATGGCAGTACACTGTAATCTCAGCACCTGGGAGGTTGAAACAAGTGACATGGAAATCTTATTTGAGGCCATCTTCGGCTACAAGGAAGTCTATAAAGGTCAATAATATCCATAAATAGAGTAGGCCCTATTTCAAAAATAATCAGGCAAACAAAAAGTGAACAAACAAAAGTCAATCCCTTCTAAATGTATATATATAGAACCCTGGGATACAGATACAGAGAAGAGTAGATCTCTGTGAGTTCAAGACCAAACAGAGCCAGGCATGGTGGCACACCCCTTTAATCCCAGCATTTAGGATCCCATGCCTCTGCTCCAGTACTTGGGAAACACACTTGCCTCTTCTAATCCCAGCACGTAGGATATTTGGAACAGGAAGTGATATGGTGGGGAAGAGACAGAATCACCTGCACCCCCCTTTTCCTTGGGCTGAGGAATCAGAGGCATCAGTCTGAGGATTCATGAGGAGCAGCTGGGTGAGAAGTGGCTGACTTGTTTCCTGTCTCTCTCATCTTTCAACTTCCCCCAATATCTGCCTCCAAGTTTTTAATTATAAGACCAAGTATAATTTGTGCAATATATTAATTTACAATTGAAACGTATTCGTCTTCCAAAGCCTCTCACACACAGCTGATCACGTTTCCCATTTACAAAGTATTTCAAGTGTTCCTCACAGTACTCTGTAAGGAGGTATTATTTTCACTTTACAAAAAATAAAGTTGTTTAGAGAAATTAAGTACCAGACAAAGTTAAAATAGTAACTAAGGCTCGGGTGCACTAAATGTCTATGTCTCAGGACTACACATACCTGATCTTTCAAACAGCAGCTGCATATGACATTTTCCAGTTACTTGAAAATGAACATCAAAATATGAACTCACTTTTCCCCAGTCAGAACATCAGTGAAGCAAATGCTATTAGGGCAAGAAAAGCTGAGGCAAATTTAGCTAATGGGGGGGGGGGAATTACACTGAAAAGTGGAACTATTCTGAATCATTAGTACTAATATAGTTTGATTTTGTTGTTTTGTGTTTCAAGCTCAAGTCTAGCCTGAAACACACTATGTAGCCTGGTTGGCCATACTGTACTGTAATCTTCCTGTCTTACAGGAATGAGCCACCAAGCCTGGCTCAGTTTCTGAGGTAATAAAAATGGTCACTATTGTCAGGTAGTGGTGGTGCACGCCTTCAGTCCAGCACTCAGGAGCAGAAGCAGGTAGATGTGAATTCCAGGCCAGCCAGATCTATAGAGCAAGTTCCAGACAGCAAGAGCTGTACAGAGAAACTCTGTCTGAAAAACCAAACTTTGTTTTTTGTTTTTAAATGGCCACTGGAAAGATTAACCAGCTAGGTCTGGCAAGATGGCTCAGTGAGTAAAGGCACCAAGCCTGACAACCTGAGTTAGAGCCCCAGAAGGAAGAAAAAAACAGACTCCTAAAGCTGTCTCTTATCTTCATGTTTCACAGCAATCTTACACACACACACACAGAGTGTGTAATAAAAAACCATGTGCAAGCCTTTAATTACAGCATTTGGAAAGCAAACTCAGGCGTGTTGTATGACACTGTGCATTGGCTAGCCCCCAGCTAGCCGTAGAGGCCAGAGAGTGCTAGTGGCACACACCTTTAACCCCAGCACTAGAGAGGTAGAAACAGGAATGTAAGGTGGGGGAAAACATGATCTTGGCCCCATATAGTCTGAGGATCTCTGGTGGCTGGTTCTGCTTCTCTGATTTTTCATCTTTGACTCTAACATCTAACTCCAGGCATTTATTAATAAAACTAATTAGAATTACACTTCACAAGCAGATCTGTGTGTTTGAGGCCAGCGTGGTCTATATAGAAAGTCCCAGAACAGTGGCAAAATGTTTTAAGATTCACCAATTATAAAATGCATCCCAATTTCAGTGTTAAAAAGTTTTTAAAAGTCTTTTGAAACTAATGCAGTATGTCTGTACAATCTTTTAGTTCTTTTGTTTTGTTTTATGAGACAGAATCTCAGGTAAGCCAAGGTCGTCTTTAGCTTGCCTTGTTGCGGAGGCTGGCTTTGAATTCCTTATCCTCCTGCCATTTTTTCCCAAATGCCAGAATAACAGGCATATGTTGCCATGACCCACTCAAATACTTGATTCTTAGCTGAGGTTAAAAGGTCATGTTAATAGCTGTTAAATATCTTTACTAAATTAAAGTTCACATAATGGAAATTGGTTCCTTCACTAATGATTCTGTCTATAAACCAACAAGTCCTGAAAACTCAAAACATGTTCTGCATAGTAAGTCTATTTTTACTTTCATAACTCTAAAGTATTTATTAAAAATCAATTAAGGTGAAAAAATATTCAAAAAGTTTCATCTCTTGTTTATACAAGTTTAACTTCCTTGTTCTTCAAAACAATTAGGTAATACAAAGTAAAACAAAAATCTAAATATGGGTCACATGTCTGCAATGTTAAGACTTGGAAGGGAGAAGCAGAAGGATCTATCATCATTTGATATTGGCCTGGGCTACATAGCAAGTTCTATCCCATCCTGACCAACTTAGTAAGATTTTACCTGAATGAATGAATGAATGAATGAATGAATGAATGAATGAATGAATGAATGAATGAATACAAAATTACAAAATTAATCCTGCATTTCACACCAAGTTCCCCCCAGGATAAGAACTGTCACATTTGGATATAGATTCCTGTTGTTTTCTCTATTTAGAATAATAGGTTTACACTTTACACTTTTATACTTTGGTTTGCAATCTGCTTATCCCATTTAGTTATTTACCAAGCATTAAGAGGTTGCTAAGTAGTAGAGCACTTGCCACACGCAGGAAACAAAGATTTTATTTATTAGTGTTTATGTACATGTGTATGTCTGATATATGTATATATACCATATGCATGCAGTCATACTCAGAGGTTAGAAAAGGGCATCGAATCCCCTGGCACTGGGGTTGTAAGCAGTTGGAAATCACTATGTAGGGCTAGAAACCAAACCCAGGTCCTATGTAAGAGCAGCAAGAGCTCTTAACAACTTAGTCATCTCTTGAGCCACAAGAATAATTTGTCATTTATATACTTAGATATCAACAAATAAAATTCTACCTCATGTTTTTAAAGCTGTACATAAAGAAAATATCATGATGCATTTTCTTATTTTCTCATTTGATAGACACGGCTATTTTTCTTTTGAGCCAGGAGCTCAATCTGTTCTCCTGACTGGTCTCAGTCCCCTGAAACTGGGTCTACAGGCATGTGACACTGTGTCTGATGACACAATTGTTGCCATCTCAAACAAAACTGCAGTGAAAATTCCTGGGGCTGAAGAGCTGGCTCATCAGTTAAGAGCACTGCTGCTCTTCCAGAGGACCTGGGTTCAATTCCCAGCACACTCCAGGTGGCTTACAACCATCTCTAACTGTAGTCTGATGAGATCCAATGCTTTCTAGGGTGGAGATGTTAATGTAGACAAAATATCCATATACATAAATAAATACATCTTTTCTAAAAAGAAAACTTTTGTATATATTTCTTACTTTTTTTTGTTTTCCAAGACAGGGTTTCTCTGTGTAGCTCTGGCTGTCTTGACTGACCTCAAAGTCAGAGATTCACCTGCCTCTGCCTCCTGAGTGCTGAGAATAAAGTCACGTACCACTACTGTCTAGCTTAAATATATTTCTCATAGAAAAAAGACTATTTTTATGAACTTTCTTCGTCTCATTTCCTGGATTTCTCTGAGACAGTTAGGGCTGCTAAGCCACAGTCTCCCTATATAAACAAACTGACCATAAGCTTTGACCTTCCTGCTTTAGTTTCCAAGGATGTACAAGTAAGATGCTTGGACAGCCATACCTGGCTTTGTTAAGACAAGAGTCTCATGTAGTCCAGGCTGGCCTCAAACTCACTGTATATCTGAGACAACTTGCTTGTCCTGCCTCTACTTCCCAAGGTTCTGACTAAGGCATGTACCACATCTGGATCCTCTTTCATCCCCCCACATGCATTTGTTATGGCATTCACAAACAGTCAGGGGACAACGTTCAGGAATTAGTTCTTTCCATCTTCAATATGGATCCTAATGATCAAACTAGTGGTTAGGCTTACCAGAAAGTGGTAACCATTGAGCGATCTTGTCAGTCCTTTTCTGGTTTGTTTTTACTGTAGCCCAGGACTGCCCCAAATCCCACAATCTTCCTCTTGAGTACTAAAACTTCAAGAATATGCCACCATATATAACTAACTCCAGGGTTTTAATTTCTTATAAAAGTTCTGCCTCCCTTTCTCATAGAACTATCCAGAGTCTAGTGTGACAATGAAAAAATTTGGAGGATGTTAAACTCTGTCATGTAGCTGAGTGTGTTAATCCACACCCATAACTCCTCAGATACTGATGAAAGAATCTTGCTGAATTCAAGGCCAGCCTGGAAACTGCATGCTTGAGATCTAGACGAAACTAGCTTGGGTTACAGAACCTATCTCAAAAATAAATAAAGATATAAAACATTAGTTGTTAGGTTAGTAATCTGGAACTGACCTGTTTGGCCTCCTCTCCCAGCCACCTACATATGACTCCCGATTTCCCACATCAACATGTAATCCCTCATCTAATCTCAGCAGCTGCTTCCAACTCAACTCCTATGGGCAGATCCGGCTGCAGGACTTAATCCTACCTTTTTATACTTCCTGACCCTGGCAAGTGCAGACAGGCCCACTAGCTTAGTTACTTGAACAATTGAGAAAGAGAAAGAATATATTACTACTGCAAAATTCTCTATATATTATATACACATAAATATATATTCATACATATCTACAGTAAAATGCAAAATAGTGATCAGCACTCGTGTGAACATACCCACACATACACATAATTAAAAATAAATTTTCAAAAAGTAAGATAGAATGTGATATATGAAAACATCAGACATTGGCCTCTAGTATATAACCACCTCCCAACATACTGAAACACACAATTATGAGACCCTGGGAAATGGCTCAGGTGGCAAAGTGTTTGCTACACAAGAATTAAGACCTTTATGGATCCCAAACACCCATATAAAAGATGAACATATGGCATGAGCCTATAATCCTAGTGCTAGAAACATGAATACAGGATTCCTACAGCTCCTTGGCCAGTTTGTCTTACCAAATCGGTGAAAACCCTTGTCTTGAAGCATAAAAAGGTGAGAAGCAATAGAGGGAGATACCTTCATGCATGCACATACTAAAATTTTTTGTGCTGGATGTAGTGGTACAGTTTGTAATCTGAGCTACTTAAGAGGCTAAGGCAGGAGGATTGCAAATATAATGCTATCCTAAACAACCTAGTAAGAACCGATCTCAAAAGAGAAATAATAATTACAAAAAGAAGGGGGAGGCTGATGAGGAAGTAGCTCAGCTCTAGAGTGCTTGTCTATCATGGACCCAAGTTAAATTCCCAATCCATATTGGTATATAAAGGTGCCCAATATTTTTAAAGACTTAAGAAAAGTCTTATACTTACAATGTTCTACAATTTTCTTCTCCCATTTTCCTAGGCCTGAACATTCAGGTTGGTCAATGCAAAGCATGTCGCACTGATAATCCTGATGAGATACTTCTTTCAACATGAAAACTACTATTGCTCTGAGACTAAACAGAGACAACCTACTCATTTATGTGCTGTTTATGATTGTAATTTATTCTCTAATGGCAGTTAGCAGCTGCAACCATATGGCCTGGAAACTAAAATATTTACTTCCTGGGCACAAATAACAATAATCTACATTTAACATCCAAAGACCAAATTGCCTAGAGTCCAGCTATGCTCATTTTCACATGAATTTATATATAGCATAGATCTGGCATACAATATTGAAAAAAAAAAAAAAAAAAAAGACCTCAAAACACACAAATAAAACGAAAGTCTACCTCTTACCACTGGGGCAAACTCCTAAAATTTTTTATGCTGCCAGGCATTGTGGCACCTGCCTTTAACCCTTGAATCCCAGCATTCGTCCACACCTCCTCTACCTAATACCTTAAACCTTACACTTTAAAATAGACCAAGACCAGCCAACCAGTGGTGACTCACACATTTAATCCCAGCACTTGGAGGCAGACAGAGGCAGGCAGATTTCTCTGAGTTCAAAGCCAAGATGGTCTACAGAGAGAGTTCAAGAACAGCCAGAACTACACAGAGAAACCCTGTCTTGAAAAAAAATAGACCAGAGTTCCAGAACAGGCTCCAAAGAAGTCCTTTGTGAATTGAGTCATGTCACTCACACACACACACACACACACACACACACACACACACACACACACACACACAAAATAAATGCCTAATTATATACAGAATAAGACCAAGATTCCTGGGGCTGGAGAGATGGCTCAGAGGTTAAGAGCACTGGCTGCTCTCCAAGCAGACCTGAATTCAATTCCCAGCAACCACATGGTAGCTCACAACCATCTATAATGAGATCTGGTGGCCTCTTTCCAGCACGTAGGACTGTATACATGATAAATATGGCTCAGCAATAGTGATTTGGAGCGCTGTTCTTGCAGAAGACCTAGGTTTTATTCCCAGTACTCATAAAGTATCCAGCGCCATCTCTGACCTTTGTTGGCATATACATATGCAGGCCAAACACTCATACATAAAAAATAAATCTAGAAAAAGAAAATTTCACTCCAAGTTCTCTAAAGTCCAGCTTTCCAGTTTCCTTTCCAATCTCATCTCCAGTTCATTCTCTGAAAATAGTCTAATTCAAGTATATTTACCCCAACATGCCAGATATTATCTAGGTTCTATATCATTGCTCATGGTGTGAATCTTGAATATCCTGTCCTCTATACTCCTTGAATTGCTTATTCATCCTTTATAATCTAAAATGCCTTCTCTCCTCAGCTCTCCTACCCCCGCCCAATAAGAAACAGTGGTTCTTTCTCCCATATGGCCCCTTATTGCTTATTCCTCTACATACTTTATTTTACTCTCCCTACAGGATAAGACTATATATCTGTTTCATGCAAATTAAGATTCAAAAAGACAAACAAACGAAAATTGAACAAACAAACAAAAAATAGTTTTACTTTCTACAACATCTGTACAGGGTAGTTATTAAATAATGCTTCCTGACAGATAACTAAGGTAGTCTAAGGTAGATAAGTGGAGTCAGTCAACCATGACAGTTCCCCTAATTGCAAGTCATACACCTAGCATGAATGGGTAGCAAAAAAAAAAAAATGTTAAGGGCCTACAACTTGAGGGAGACTAGCCAGGTGACTGTGTTACACAACATGATTAAAGGGAAGGGTATGGAGAGAAGGTGGGGACAGACCTGAAGCATAATCTTCCAGCCAGTGAGTGCTTTGTGAGACGCAGCCTTAGACAGAAAAGCAACTGATTGGCCATGTTGTTTCTTCAGCAACTAGTCCTGCTATTGGGCATTTAACTTCTGGTTGTGGTTACATGGAGCCTTTTCTTTAATGAATCCTATTGTACCAATCAAAGAACTCCTTCCAAGAAGGGTTCAGAATTAATTAACAGAGAAAGTCTCCCAAATTCTCTAAGTCACAATATCACACTATCTGTTTAGATACAAGTTGCCCCACTTTCTATAAACAATAGTCTTCTCTCAGCTTTTGCATGCTGAGATTGTTCAGGGGAGAAGTCCCAGGGGCTCCTTCTCATTAATAACTATTTGAATCTGATCATCCAGCTGTGTATGTAGAAAGGTCACTGTAATTTAGGGGTAAAAGAAAACTCCACTGCTACACCAGTACTTAAGCAGCTTTACACAGGTATTTCCGCTCCTCAAACCTTCTTGAGTTTGGGGGGGGGGGTCCCCCTCCCTCTCTCTCTTTTTTCCCTCCACTTCCCATTTCCCTGGCTGCCCTGATCCTCACTGTACAGAGCAAGCTGGACACTGGACTTAACTCTTGACAACCCTCTTGTGTTAGCCTTCCTAATACTAGAATTACAGGTACTTTCCATCACATCTGGCTTAGCACCTCAGACCGTCTTTGGCTTACTCTATTTTCAGACCTGAAATTTTAGCATCTTGATACTCAAAGTAAAAATGAGAAAAAAAAAAAAAAAAACAAGACAGTAAGAAAGAGAAATGCAAATGCTTATCTAATACAGACTTAGCAACAGAATCACTTGGCCAGGCCAATAAAACACTGTATTTACTAGCCAGTTCTAACTACTATCAGAAACAGATGCTCAGGCACATGACTGCAATACTTGAAAGCATTACAGTACAGCCCTTGGCTTTGCCCCACCCACCTTCCATCCCACTTTCAAACCTACAACTACTAAAGGAAAAGAGATAAAGAAAAATTAAAAAAATCAATGTGACTCTCCCATAATGCTCTGGTGTTCCCAACCCTCTGTTCAGCCACACCTCTGAGGGTCATGTCAGGCTGTCTTCAGCCTGCTGGGGAACATCAGCCATCAGACTGAAAAATGCTTCAGGGTTCTTGGTGGTTCTACTAGATGGATATGAACATATCTTAGCTTGGCAGCCAGAGCTTCCTAAGAGTACATGTTCCACCTTTCTTTGGACCCTTAAAACATTTGTGATTTCAGAAGACTCACAGGAAAAGGGCTCATTTTCTTCACTACCTAATCATTTTGACCTTGAAGCAAGAATATACATAATGAGTATACAGGAAAGCAACTCTAGTCAAACATTTCCCCACCTGATTAAACACATAAAAACTATAACCAGAATAGTTGTTTTTAATGAAGCTATGTACTTTCATTTTTAATCACTGCTTAAAACATTTATAAAACAGTTTTTTTGGAGGAACTGTCTTCACACACTATCCTATACACAGGGGGAAAAATAGATGTTTTATAGCCCATCACACCCTTTTTATTTTTACAACAATAATTAAATAAAAGATACTGTTTTGTTTGACTATTATACACAAAACATTTTCTGATTGTTTCCAAAAACTGTATTTATCCACTGGAAATGAAATTGCTACCTCTGAGGATACTCAAAAGATTGACTAAGGGGCTGAAAGATGTAGTCCAGTGGCAGAACTCTTGGATAGCGTGCTATGGGTTCAGTGTTGAGCTTTGTTAAGTTTTGAACAACTGAAACTAGAATAAATGTAAAGGCTGAGAACACATCACCTTGAGGGAGATGAACTTAAACCGAGTCAACAAAATCTACGTAATTGCCAAAACCAATGTCGGGGAGGCCAAGGAGGCCTCTGGGTGGTGCTGGCGCAGCCTTTGGTCCCAGCACTTGGGAGGCACAGGCAGGCAGATCTCTGTCTCTGTGAGTCTGAGGCCGGCCTGGCCTACAGAGCCAGTTCCAGGGTAGCCAGGTCTGCTACTGAAAAATTCTGAGGGGGAGGGAGGGACAAGGCAGTGCTGAAAGGTATCCCACTGTCACAACAAAATCCTCAAGTCACCTACCTTTCCGTAGCCCAAGGCCCTGCAGCTCCAGAGGCAACCCAATACCCTCCTAAGAAAGCACACCCAAGAAAAACAAGCCTGACCATTATGCCATCATCAAGTTCCCCCAAGCCCGGAAGCAGCCATGAAGATGACAGAGGACAACACACAAGTGTTATTGTGGATGTCAAGGCTAATAAGCACCAGATCAAACAGGCCATGAAAAAACCCATGACACTGATGTGACCAAAGTCAATATCCTGATAAGGCCTGGCAAAGAAAAGAAGGCCTAGGTTCAGCTGCCTCCTGATTACAATGCTCTGGATGTTGCCATTTTTTTTTTCACGAAAGAAAAATAAACTTAGATTAATTTTGACTCTGGAAAACAACCCAAGCTGTCCCTATTTAAATATGAGGAAACTAGCCCACTGGTCTCTAGTCACACTACTAATTAACAAGAGTATGAAAGCCCAAATATACTGACTTTGCATAAAACACAAGCACATGCTTATCTATACAGCTTCCCCTTTTCAGCTTTTCAATATCTTTCCTCTCTGTGGCCAAAGGGATGGGAGCTAACTCAGGACGGTATAGCACGTAGACTGGGCCTAAAACCCAGAGGCTGAGAAGTGATGTGTTTAAGGACAGGAACCTTTCTACAATGATTCTAACAAGCATGAGCCTGTGCTTAGTGTCTGTCTGGCTCACAAGACTTCTAGGCAAACTACCACACAGCAAGGGCCAGTGAAAACTTCTCAATTATTTCCCACCTCCTACAGTGACCTGCATGTTTCATGACTGCCATCTTCTTGAGGGGAAAAGTAGCAAAGACTGGATAAAAAAAAGTTAATCCGTATAAAAGCAGAGAAAGGCAGGAATCATCTGACTTACCTCCTGTAGACAGTCTCTGTAAACTTGGATAGTAATCTGCAGCAGTCTGAACTTGAACTTGCCTCTACTCAGGGGCAGGACAAAGGGATGAGAATGCTATTCATTCTCATATCCCACCTACTGCTAGGCAGCTCCCATCATCCTAGGCAGCCCTGGAGCTCTGTGGATCACAGGGCAACCCAAAGAGAAGCAATAAGGTCCAGGCCAATTAGATGAGTCAGTGACAGAGCAGAAAGAGTCATTGGGCAGAAATAAAGGCCTCCTGTAGCAAGAATGCCAAACCACACCCTCACTGGGTCAGCATTTAGGAGGCCCTACCCTGTGAGGACTAGAGTCTAAACCAAAAAAAGTCCCTCAGGAGTTACTACACCACTCTCCTTTTTAAACATGTCTCTCTGCCTCAAAAAACCTTGCAATAGTTTTTCTTAAGCATCAGATCTAAATTCTTCGGCTGAAGTTTCCAAGTCCACTGTGTGGCCTCTAGCCACTTATTCACCCTTGTCCCCCATTAGTTTAGAGTGAATTGGAACTCATCTGGTTACTCTTCTTCTCTATGCATATCCCTAGCCCTGTCTCACCAAGAGGCACAAACAAAACAAGTTGCAGGATAAACGTTCCAGTGAGTCACATGGCAAAATGAGGGAGCACTGTCCCTCCAAAAGGCATTCAGCTATATATACAATATTTTACTGTGAATCCCCAAGGTCAAGTAGCTGGCACAGAACTGGCAACAGTTTCTAGAACTGCATGAAAACTAACCAAAAATTCTATATACTATTAGGCTTTGTGGGAGAAAAGTAAAAACATCACAGAACCATCATTTATATTTCATGATATAAAACCCAAATAGTGTGGTGGGAGCCCAAATCACAGCTTATTTAAGTAACCATAATCCATGTGCCTCTAATTCTGACCCTCTTTCAAACCCCATCATGCGATCCAAGTTTTTCCTAGTTATTCCAAGGGCTACTGAAGGGATCTCACAATTCCTACAGGACTTACAGATTGGACAGCACATTGAAGTCTAAATTAAGCACTGCCTTGCAAAACTTTGTTTCTCTATGTTTTAGATTCAGCTTCTTTAAAAAACCACCAAAGATAATTCCTCTGACTTTATTTTATTTTAGGATAGAGTCTTGTCCTGCTATGTAGTTAGACCAGGCTGGCCTCAAAAACAGAGATGTACCTGTCTCTGCTTCCTAAATGTTGGGATTAAAGATGTGCACCACCACACCAGGTTCTAAATTGAATCCTAGGTTGTTTTGCTTTGCTTTTATATAGTGTCTCACCATATAGCCTGCAGCCTAGAATTTGCTTCTGATCCAGGCTGGCCTCAAACTATGATCCTCCTCCTGCCTTAGCCTTCCAAGAGATTGGATTACAAGCATAGGAGCAAAAGACATATTAAGGTCATACTGCATCCACCTTGCCACAAGGCACCAAAAATTTAACAGCCTGGAAATTATCTCTGGCAAGACATAGGAAGGCATTCAAGTGGTCAGGTAAGTGTGCTGGAAGATATGCTGTCTTACTCCCTACCAGACAAACCAGTCTGCAGCTGCAATAAGAAATCTGCAAAGCTTGAGTCACTGGCATTTCCTGAACGAACTTCAAATAAAACTGGCCCTTAAATAGGACAGGAGGAAAGGCAACATGATACAGCTGCCAAGAGGAGCCTCAATCCAGGAGCAAGCTGTGCTCTAAGGCCCCTCTTCCTTCTACAGCCATTAGATCATTCTACCTCTGCTAAGCAGTCCCTTATTAGAATGACTGATTACTTAATAGCCAACACATATAATCTTGGTTCTTTCCTCCCAATCAATGGGAGCCAAGCTATTATCCTTCCCAAATAGCTACTCGCCCAGTTTATCAGAGGGAAGGGTAAAGAAATATTCCTTGAAAACCCCCATTTGTCAGGGTAAGATGTACAACACTTTGTACAAGGGAACTTTCTTCTCAAAGCCACCGTGTTTAGCATTTTACTAAAGAGTCAGAATGAAGGGCAGGAGAGATGGTTCAGCAATTCAGAGTACTGGCTGCTTTTCCAGTGGACCCAGTAGTTTCCAGTACTTATACGGTGGTGGTTCACAACCATCTGAAAGTCCAATTCTACAAAAATTTCCATACTCTCCTCAAGCCAAGGGCACCACAAACAGATGATATATAGCCATTTGTGGAGACAAAATGCCCATTCAACATAACTTTTTATTAAATAAATAAAAAAGACTCAGGGAGTTGGTGAGATGGCTCAGTGGTTAAGAGCAGTGGCTGCTCTAGTAAAGATTCGCAGCACACAGCCTCAACATGGTAAACCCAACATGGCACCGGTGGAACACCACATCCGGAGGGCATGCCCCTGGGGTGGCTATGTAAATCTGTGCCCACCCGCTCTCTTAAAAGGAGCCACCCACCAATCTCTCTTTCTCCTCCCCCTTCTCTCTTTTCCCCTCGCCCCCTTTCTCTCTCGCAGCAACTCCCCTGAATAAATTGTGTGGCATCTTGTAGTGTGTGCATCTGAATGTCTTTCAGGAATATCTTTCTGTAAGCTGTGAATATCAATCTTTAAATAAAGGAGCTGTTTTGGCCCATGACAGGCACCATAGAAAAAGTAGGTGGAGAATCAGAATAGGTAAGAAAAGAAGGGCAGAGTCAGAGACAGATCAAACCAGCCGCCCAAGAAGAATCATATAAGGAACACAGGTGAGCCATGGGCCACATGGCAGGACAGATTAATGAAAATGGGTTGAATTAAGATGAAAGAGCTAGCTGGAAATGTACATAAGCCATAAAAACCTTATTGTAACAGATGGCACCCAATGTGTGGCAAACACCCACATAAAGTCGGAGAAAGATTCGAAAGGGCTCTAGAGCACAGAAACTGAGCCAAAGCAGCTTCCAAATTGTGTACCTGAAGTGAGTCATTGTACAGAGATAGTGTGGTATTCAGACCACATTCAAAATGGCACCAGTAGACTGGAGGCAGGCAATGTAAGCTGCAATCAGGCTGGTTCCTGAAGTCTCACAGAAGACTCGGTAGCATGTGATTGATTTAAGGTTTCTGTTTACTTTGAATAAAAAGGAAACAAACAGTTTCTTAGAAGCAGCATTTCTTGAGTCTGCTCTGTTTGCTGGTGGCGAACAGAGACACAGTCCCTTTAAGAGAACTTACTGATTCAGCTTTATCTGCAAAAACTATGTGGCTCTTTAAGAGAGTAGTAGCATTTTAAAAGCTTTTCTAATTGGAAATGACTAAGGATTTACAATAAAACAATCAGATGGAAAAAAAACCTGTAAATGGGTTACAATGTGTATAAAATGTACATAGGCTTCAGCGAGAAAAGAAATAGGGTAAAGTTCCTAAAAAAGAGAAATGGATTAATAAAAATGTAATAAGCCATGTAAAGATGGAAAATAGACACAGAATCTGGATTATGGTTATTATTGTGTTTTCTTTTAATTTTTTAACTGTTAATGAGCTAACTGCAGAAAGACAATGGATTGCAAAGGCTGCTAAGTTAAAAGAGAATATATATATTTTAAAAGGTATCTTGACTTTGAAATTTGTGTCTAAGGATTTATTGCTTTGGAAGAGTTCTGCTTTTGTTTCACAGAAGATAAGAACCAGCAGATTGCTTCCAGGGAAATATGGTTTCATCAACCAAGACCACCTGAAAATTCTCTGATAGGAAGAGATGATCACATCAGCTTCAAGGCTGCAGACTAAGATGATCCAGTTTCAAGAACCCAAGAAATTGCCAATGCCCCTTAATCAGCAGGAAGTAGTAATAGAAAACTACGCCCAAATTCCCAAAATATTGCTTATAAATGTTTGTTTTGACTATAAATGGTTAATGGTCAAAGTTAATCTCTTTCTAAGAAGAAAAAGGGGATATGGTATATGAGTGATTTTTAAAAATTAGATTATTGAATTTACTCTAATCTAAAAATCAGCTGTTAACCTCAAAATATTTTATAGTAGTATGGACTTTGGATTATTGATACAAATATAAGGTCAATTTTTGTTATGCTGTATGTATTTTTCTACTGTTGTTTAAGGTATGATGTTTATATAACTGATTTAAAATTGTAATGTATAATTAAGAAATGCATGTTAGGATTTTTTAGGTATATAAAGATATATTTCAATTAGATAGGTAATCTTCAAACACTTCTAAGACCTACAGACTATGGCATTTAAAATATTTTAATAATTTGAACTTTTCTGGACAGTGAGACAGATCTGCTCCTGGCAGCACCAATCTACTTCAAGAGAAAAATGGGTATCAAAGAAACTCCATATGGAGTCTACTTTCTTTGTGGCAGTGGTTAGCCACTGGACAAGAACCTGTTCTTGTATCGACTGCTTGACAATATGCTGTTTAAACTGAGCATGCAGGTTCCATAGGAAAATGACCTCTGAACTTTGTCAGAACAAGCCAAGATGGTTTGCAGAGAAAACTCAGACATTCTTCAGGACTCAAGGAAAAGCGACTGATGAACTATACCAGAATGGGCAGAGCAGATTTCCTGTCTCACTGAAATGAAGAGAGACTCTGGGCCTGTAGGCTGAAGACAGATGCCCCAACTTTATAAAGGAACTTTGGGTGATTGTCCAGGCAGATAGGTGTCATCTTTGTCATTTCTAGATTTTGGAAGTTGCTTGCACTTTTGGTTTACTTGGGTAAATATTATATCCTTCTGTGGTCTTTGATGTAGTTGAAGATTAGATAGTTATAGGTATAGTTTTCTTAGCTATTTTAAGGTATATTAGATATGAAACTTTAGATTCACAAGGATAAGGTAGATGATAAGAGTATTTTCTTTAATTTTGCTAAGTACAAATAGACTAGATATTGTAACTGTAACTCTTGCTTGATAGGTATTGTTACATGTAATTTTGTTATATTAAAATTGAAACCTTCCTTTTTGATTAGACAGAAATAGGGAGGTGATGTGGGAATGTCTTTCTGTATGCTGTGAAAATCAGTCTTTAAATAAAGGAGCTGTTTTGGCCCATGACAGGCACCATAGAAAAAGTAGGTGAAGAATGAGAATAGGTAGGAAAAAAAGGGCGGAGTCAGAGATAGATCAAACCAGCCATCCAAGAAGAATCATGTAAGGAGCACAGGTGAGCCATGGGCCACATGGCAGGACAGATTAATGAAAATGGGTTGAATTAAGATGGAAGAGCTAGCTAGAAATGTGCCTAAGCCATAGGTCAAACAGCATGAAGTTAATATGTGTCTGAGCCAATCTGGGGGCCTAAGCAGCAGCAGGCAGCTAAGGAATCTGGGGCAACAGGTCTGTGGGTCTGTACCCCTGGCTGCCTGGGACTAGGAAACCTTATTGTAACATCTATCTCTCACGCAGAAAACTAACAGCTCTTCCAGAGGTCCTGAGAGAGTCCCAGCAGCCATATAGTGGCTCACAACTATCTATACTGGCATCTGATGCTGTCTTCTAGCATGCAGGTACACATGCAAATAGAGTATACATAAAATAAACTTTAGAAGATATAAATAAATAAATAAAGTCTCAAAAAGACATGTGCTTGTCAAACCTCAGAATTAAGCTTCCAGAGAAAGGAATGGTGTCATGTCTTTGATCCCAGCATTCTTAGGCAAAGCCAGGAGTATTTCCAAAGGCTGAGGTCAACCCATCTACATAGCAAGTTCCAGGCCAGCCCACAGGAAAAACAAGCAGAAAACAACAAAGTAATAATAATAATAATAATAATAATAATAATAATAATAATAATAAACAGAAATAAATAGCTAAGAGATATGGCTCAGCAGTTAAGAGCACTAGTTCTTCTTCCAGAAGACCCTGGTTCAATTCCAAATTCTCACACTGCAGCTAATAAATGCCTGAAACTAAGGTTCCAGAGGATCCAGTGCCCTCTTCTGACCTCCATATGCACTGTGTGCACCTTGTGCACAAACATATGTGCAAAGACATAAAAATTTAAAAGCACCCAATGTTAAACACAGAGACTACCTGTCATGTGAAAGACTTCCATGGTTCTCCCAAGAGAAAACAAAACCAAAGAAAGCAAAGCTAAAGAGTGTCTGCTATAAACTGAGCAGTGGTAGCCTATAGCTTTGATCCCAGCACTTGAAAGCAAAGGCAGGCAGATTTCTGAGGCCAGCCTGATCTACACAGTGAGTTCAAGGATAGTCAGAGCTACACAGAGAAATCTACAGAGTGAGTTCAAGGATAGTCAGGGCTACGCAGAGAAACCTTGCTCCAAAAAAAAAAAAAAAAAAAAAAAAAAAAGAGCAGTTAGAAGAAAACTGGTTGTAGCTTAACACAAGAAAGAATTTTCAGTATACTATATATGTTGAAAACATGAGACTCACCAGCATCTTAGGAGAGGAGTTCATGAGGCTCCACCCCTTCCTGCAAAGCTATGGGCAGTAAATGATGTTACAGAGGGAAAAAAAATCATATTCTTCAGCGATGTAGCTACTAATAAACTACCCTTGTTCAAGTAAATAAAATCCCCATGCTCATGCAAGAAATCTTAATTAAATATAGTGAATTGAGGCTAGGGAGATAGCTCAGTGGTTAAGAGCACTGGCTGCTCTTCCAGAAGACCTGGGTTCTATTCCCAGCACCTACACGGAAGCTCACAACTGTCTGTAATGTAACTCCAGTTCCAGGAGATCTGACACCTTCACACCAATGTACATAAAATAAATTTTAAAAATAAATTATAAAAAATACCTCTCTCTCTCTCTCTCTCTCTCTCTCTCTCTCTCTCTCTCTCTCTCTCACACACACACACACACACACACACACACACACACACACACACATAAAATAGGAGGGGAACCTGCTGAAAAGAGGTTCAGCGGGAGTGAGAAAAATGAGAGAATAATGGGGTGAATTTGATCAAAGTAATATATATCATATAAAATTAAGAAATAATAAAGTATACAGCTTAAAAAAACAACAACAACAAAACAGGCAAGCAAGCTGGTCATGCCTTTAATCTCAGCACTCAGGAGAAGCAGGCTGATCTCTGTGAGTTTGAGGCCAGCCTGGTCTACAAAGCAAGTTCTAAGACAGCCAAGGCTGTTACACAAAGAAAACCTATCTCAAAAAAAAAAGAAAAGAAAAGAAAGAAAGAGGAAGAAGAGGAGGAGGCGGGCAGGCCTACAATCTCAGCTGCTCAAATGGTTGAGGCAGGAGGATTCTGAATTCAAGACCAGCCTGGACGATTTATGGAAATTGTTCTAGGTCAGGAAACTAGAAAGGGGGTCACGAGACTGAGTAAAAACTCTTGTGGTTCTTGTTTGAACTTATTGTTGTTTGGGAGGTTCTACACACGGTCCACTGTATAGCCCAGGCTGTCCTGAGCTCACAGAGACCCGCCTGCCTCTTCCTCCTGAGTGCTGGGAGTAAAGTCGTGTGCCACCACACCTGGCTGAGAATAATAATTATTAAAGGACGTAACTTGGGGTGTTGGGAGCATGTGTAACACCCCAAGTTCAATGCAGGACACAAAAGTCAGGAGGCACACATCTATAATCCCAACAAGGAGGAAGCTGAGACAGAAAGAAGACTGAGTTTAAAGCCAACTTACATTACACTACACAGCAAGACTCAGAAGGAGGAGGAGGAAGGTAAAGGCTCAAAGGTTGAGAGCACTTGCTTCTCTTGCAGAGGACCTTTCAGTTCCCTGTACCACATAGCTCGCACTACTTGAAAATCTACTCCAGGGGATCCAGAACATGCTTCTGATCTCCATGGTAAACACACACACACAAATACACACACATACATTTTAAAAATTCTTTAAAAGTGGAAATGAACTCAAAAGGGTGGGATTAGATACCAACTCCATTATGACATTATTACACAGTGTACAGCTTTGAACAGACGACAGCCTATCTGTGCTTCAGTTTCCTTCCTTATAAAGGGGATAGGAATCATAATAAAATTTACCTCATATCTTTGGGAAGTAATTCATATAAAGAACTTCAAATAGTGCCCGATTTACACAATATGATGGGGGAAAATGTTAGCTATGGCTATTATAATTGACATAATGAGCCAAACAACCTGAAAATCCACCACTTGATTTTAACTGAAATGTTCAGAAATATAGTGAACATCCTTCTAGACTATGCCACTTATTACTCTCTCAGTCCCATGACTTACCCTACTGGGCTCTGCTTTCTGTTTTTTGTTTTTCGAGACAAGGCTTTTCTCTGTGTATCTCTGGCTGTCCTGAAACTTGCTCTGTAGACCAGACTGGCCTTTAACTCACAGAGATCTAACTGCCTCTGCCTCCCAGGGCATTAAGAGCATGCACCACCAACCGCCTGGCTTGGGCTCTCCTTTCTGATGCTGGGGTTGGAACACCAACAATTTCCATTCAACTTTGGCCAGCTAATTCCTACTCTGTCAAGTGGGGGCTACAGAAAAAATGGGCAGCAAGAGGGGTCTACAAGGACCTTCTCCCTTACTGTGGCTTGGTGTTTCTTGATGACAGCAGTTTGTTCCTAGAACCAACCTTGCAGTGCACCTCAGAGGCCTGTGTGACCTGGGCAGGCTTGCACTAAGCCTGGTTTCTCCAGGGACCTCCTGGGAACGCCCAAGAAACTATTAGCAACCATGCAACATACACTCCCCAGAGAATCTGAGCACAACTGTCCCATATTTCCCCAGATTTCTTATTGAGTCTGGCAACCTTTCACTGTTTGTTCTCAATTCTGAATGAGGAAACCACTTCATACAGTTAATATACCAAAATTACTTTCTTTAAGATTGTTTTGGTTTGTTAAGTCCTTCTACAAAGACTCAAAACTATTTCCTTTACTGAGTTCACTCTTAAAATAACTGGCATGTGGCTTCTGTTTTGCTGACTGGACCCAAACTGACACATAGATAAATTGAGCTCAAAAGAAAAAGGCAATCAGGTGTGGTGGCATACGCCTTTAGTCCTAGCATCAGGGTGATAGAGGCAAACAAATCTCTGTGAGTTCAAGGCTGGCTCTGTCTACATAATGAGCTCCAAGGCAGCCAGAGCTACAAAAACCTTGCCTTAAAAAGAAAGGTGGAGGGGGTAAGAGAAAAGGATGGCAGTTCAGTGCAGAACACCTGCCTCTAAGTGAGAGACCCTAGGCTTTACTGCAAATGCAAGAAAGCAAGCCAGGAAAGAAGGAAAAGGAAATCTAGCGCTAGAAACAAAGACACTGAAAGTTGCATTAGTGAGCTCACAACTTAACAATCTAGTAGTGTCAGAAATGTCTGACGAGAAAGCTGGAGAGATGACTCAGCAGTTTAGAGACCTGCTCTTTCAGAGAAGCCAGGCTCCAATCCCAGTACCTACATGTGGCTCTCAACTGTTTCTAACAAGTTCCAGAGGATCTGACGCCCTCTTCTGTTTTGGATTATTTGTTTAACTATGCAAAGATGTGTTACATTTGTTCATGTTGCAGAATACTTGTTTAACTATGTAAAAATGTGTTGCATTTGTTTGATTAGGTAAGGATATATGTTGGGGAATATTAGTTGAAGATGTGTTACATTTGCTTATACTGTGGAATATTTGATTAATGATGTAAAGATGTGTTGCGTTCTTTAATGTTGTACTTGTGTAACTCTGTTGTTACTTTGCCTAAACATCCAAATAGTCTAATAAAGAGATGAACAACCAATAGCTAGACAGGAGACAGAAATAAGCCTCTCTGCTGGGGTTGGAACACCAACAATTTCCATTCAATTTTGGCCAGCTAATTCCTACTCTGTCAAGTGGGAGCTACAGAAAAAATGGGCAGCAAGAGGGGTCTACAAGGACCTTCTCCCTTACTGTGGCCTGGTGTTTCTTGATGCCAGGTAGAGAGAATAAATAGCAGAAATCTGGGTTTGAGAGAAGAGCAAGAAAAGAAAGGAGAAGGATGCTAAGGGTCAGCCATGGAGTAAGAAGAAAATAAAGGTAATATACAGAGACTAAAAAAAAGTAAAAGGCCCAGAGGCAAAATGTAGTTAAAAAGAAATGAGATAATTTAGCTTAGAAAAGCTGGCTAGAAACAAACCAAGCTAAGCCTGGATATTAATAAGTAAGAATAAATTTCCATTTATTTATTTGGGAGCTGAGTGGAAGACCCACAAAGAGTTTAAAAAAAAAAAAACTACTAAAGTTGTTGCTGTTTTACCTTGCCTAAGGCATGTGATTAGTCTAATAAAAAGCTGAATGGCCAATAGCAAGGGAGGAGATATAGGCAGGACTTCTGGGAAGACAGAGTGAGTAGGAAGAATTTAGGGTCCCTAGAAAAAAGAAAGAGATGCCTGAGATAAGCTAGCCAGTCAGACACAGAGGAAGCAGGAAAGTAGGGCATATAGAATGAGAGAAAGATAAAGAGCCCCAAGGCGAAACATAGATGAATAGAAACAGGTTACATTTAAGTTAAAAGAGCTAGTGGGCCAAGCCTAAACTAAGGCTGAGCATTTATAAAAAGTCACGGGTCTTTATTTGGGAGCTGGGTGGTAGCCCAAAGAAAATTCCAACTGCACATTCCTCTGTCTCCTACCTCCCCAAAACTCTAGACGACACCATCCATGGTTGGTCTCCCTGTGTATGTGCTCTTGCCCCAGCCTCACAGCTCATCTGTAAATCTAACTCTGGGATTCCTCCACACAACTCAATTCCCACCACTCTCTCCCTCAACTCCTAAATCTCTTCTACCACCTCAGATTCTATCTCTCCAAACTTCTTTTATCAAAAATTCATCATTCGCAGCAGGGTGGTGGTGGTGGCATTTGACTTAATCCAGAGGCAGAAGAGGCAGATCTCTGTCCCTCGCCCGCAAGAAAAGGCACGACACACGTAGGATCCTTCTGCAGCAAAGCTTTAATGCGTCTTGAGGGAGAGCATCAGCTTACAGAAAATGGAGAGCACGAGGTAGGAAAAGCCCAATCCTTATATAGACCAAAGACCTCTGCCTTGGACGTGTCACCTCTCTATAGGCTGCAGCTCATTATCCCACGGGAGAGGCGGAGAGACCAGTCTCGGAAGATTACCAAAGGCATGCGCCCTTGCCTTGATTACTGACTCAGGCGGGTTGGCCAGCACCGGATATCGGCGCCATCTTGAGGGGCTGGGGCCAGCGGCTCCCAACAGATCTCCAAATTCAAGGACAGCCAGGGCTACTTACAGAGAAACCCTGTCTCAGGGGAAAACAAAAAACAAAAAAGCACTCACATTTCTCATCTGCCCTCCTCTCAATTCCTCCATCCTTACTTCTTCACCCCAACAACATTCCTCAGATCCCTACACTCCTATCCAGAACTCTCCAAAACCTCCTGCCCCATCCCTCTCATACACAAGAAGGTCCTCTAGCTATATCTGCCTACATTTTAAATGGATGGCAGCATCCTCCTGCCAGATAGCCACACCAGACTATTAATATTCATTCTCACCCTCTGCTTCCTGTTCTCTCAAACCACCCGTTCCCACAAATTTCATCTCTCTTCTCACACTCCTGCTTTTCTTGTGTCCTAATGACTACCAAACATCCACTGCCAATGACTTCCCTAAATTCATTAACTGTCCAGACATCCTCAAACATCAAACACTCTATGCCCTGCATCCGTTTCACCCCCTCTTGCTGCCAATGCCCTACCCCACAACTGACTGCTTGTCCCCTTGACAATCCAAATCCCTCTTTAGGAGCCAAAGTCAAGATCTCAAAACCTTTCCACACCAACCCCAAAACCCTGCTACAAACCATCGCTCTCACAGTTTACCAAGAGTCTCACAATCATCCATGTTCCTAAAATATCTCAATTTCAAAACTCACCTGAACACCCCAGAAAAGACTATTCTAATGGAACAAAAAGCTCTCAAATTATATTCTCCCCAACATAGCCAGACCCTATTTTCAGGTAGGCTGATCCCCAATTAACCTTATATAGCCAATCTTAATTTTCCTGGCTCCTCTCAAGAACTCCCAAACTGACTCCAGGTAAGTACTGTCAACCAACAGCCTACATTTTCCTGCCTACTGCCTAATCCTAAGGGTAAGATCTCTCCCCATTTCCCTGGTCCTGAGAATCCTCTTTCCTACTACTAGGACAACGAACCTAAAAGTTTTAAATGTACACCTAAGATTAAAAAAAAAAAATTCTAGGCCAGGCAATAGTAGTGTACACCTTTAATTCCAGTACACAAGAGACAGAGACAGACAGGCCAGCCTAGTCTACAAAGTGAATTAATTCCAGGACAGCCAAAGCTACTACACAGACAGAAACCCTATCTCTGGGAGGGGAAGAAAAAAAAAAAAACCTAAAGTCCTTAACTTTACCTTTGTTCCAAGTCAAATTTCAAATCAACTATAGATAACTCCACTGCAGCCCCAGCCGAGATTTCTTTGGAATCTACACCCTGGTCCAGCCTCACAGACTACATTTCCCTATGATATAGTAAGTCAAACAGGCTGCTCTTCCCAACCTTGACCAACAACTCAGCTTCCCGGGTCCCCTAATAGCAATGCTCCAGTTAGATTTCATTCCTAAAGCTAGCCCCCAAGTCTATTCCCTTATTTGGCCACTTCCTCCTGAGGCTACCAAGATCCTGCTATCAAAGTATTAAAAGTTTGGCAATCAAAAGCCCCCGTTGGTTCACCTAATTAACATGCCCAATTAGAACTAAACACCTCATCCTAACACAAGGTTTCCCTTTACTTTTATAACCCACCATTTTCTTACTCCTCTAGGACAAATATCTCTTCCCTTCTACCTTATCCCCTTCCCCTTCTCCCTCATCCTCTATCCCCTCTGTCCCTCTGGAGCAAATAAATCTCATTTGTGCTGAGAACTTGGTCCTGGAGGTCCTGAGCCAATACTGATCCTTTACAATTACTTATATATTCAATTTAAAAAAATAAGTTCAAAAACGGTGTGATCCTCATACCTGTAATTCTAGCACTAGAGGCTGAAGGAGGATCAAAGGAAGTTCAGAGTGAGACTGAGAGTTTATTTAAAAAAAAAAAAAAAAAAAAACCCTCTCTGGATGCCCTGGGTTCCCAGAAATCAATTAAGGGTGGAAAGGAGCTCTGGCTCTACACAGTTGCCTTCTAACCTCCACACCTGTATTGTGACATGGGTGTCCACACAAACAGATACAAACACTGTAATTTTTTTTTTTTTAATGTTTTCAAGCTAGAAATCAAAACCAGGCTGGCATATATAAGAAGTTCCATGTCGCTAGAGCCTGAGCACACAGGTCTTTAAAGATAAAACAAACAAAAACCACAATATTATAAGAGAGAAGAGTATCTAATGGGGCTGAAGAGATGGCTCAGAGGCTGCTCTTTCAGGGGACCTTGTTGTTCAATTCTCAACACCCACATGGTGGCTTACAAACATCTATGAGATCTGGTACTCTCTTCTGGCATGCAAAGCATACATGTAAGCAGAACACTATATACATAATAAATAAATCTTTTTAAAAAAATTATTACCAGTGGGGCTGGAGAGATGGTTCAGCTCTTAAGAGTACTGTCTGCTCTTCCAGAAGACCCAAGTTCAATTTCCAGCACTCATATGGTGGCTCACAAACTAGTCCCTACATGGCCACTGTACTCTTGTGGTGCACAGATATAAATGCAAACACTCATAAACATTAAATAAATAATTTTTAAAAATTAAAGACACAGTCAGGCATGGTGGCTCATACCTTTAGCTCCAACACTCTACTCTGGAGGCAGAGGCAGACAGACCTCTGAGTTTGAAGCCAGCTAGTCTAAGGGCAAATTCCAGGACAGCAAGGGCTACACACAACAAAACCCTGTCTTCAAAGAACTAAAATAGTAGTAATGACAATAAAGATATAAATAAATTACAGGCATAAAATGAATTGAAAACATAAAAAAAAAAAAACAACCCAATATACAACTAGCAGATTTGAAAACAAAGCAGAATGCTTCTAAAAAATGAAAAAGTCAGGCTGGAAAGATGTCTTAGTGCTTAAGAGCACTGGCTGTTCTTCCAGAGGACCCAGGTTCAATACCCAGCATCCACATGGCAGCTCACAATATCTGTTACTCCAGTTCCAAAGGATTCAACACCTTCACACAGACATGACAGACATGAATGCAGACAAAACATCAGTTCACTTAAATAAATAAAAAAGTGAGCCACTGAAAAATAAGAACTCATGCCAGGTGTGGTATAGCCAGTGAGTACTGTCTCGAAATAAAACAAAGAAAGAGGAGGGAGAGGAGGAGGAGGAAGAGGAAGGAAGGAAGGAAGGAAGGAAGGAAGGAAGGAAGGAAGGAAGGAAGGAAGGAAGGAAGGAAGGAAGGAAGGAAGGAAGGAAGGAAGGAGTCAGAGAGATAGACAGACAAATTTAAGAACTCAAAAAGCAAATCAGACCTATGTGAAGAATAAATTAGTCTACTAGAAAGTGTATGTAAGGAAACTACCCAAAGGTAAAACAGAAAAATACAAATAGATATTATCAAAGAATGAATAAGATATAGAGAACGGGAAGAAGCTCAAATATAAATAGAAGATTTGGAGAAGCTAACACCCAAGCAGGAGGAGCAGGAGATCAGAGCCACACCCACCTACATGAGCTTGAGGCCAGCCTTGACAACAGGAGGCCTATCTTATAAAATAAACAAATAGCCAGGGGGTAGCAACACAATCCAAGCACTGGGGAGGCAGAGGCTGGCAAATCTCTGAATTTGAAGCCAGCCTGGTCTACATAGTGAGTTCCAAGACAGCCAGGGCTATACAGAGAAACCCTGTCTCAAAAAAAAACTAAATACATAAATAAGTAAAGATTTGTGAGTTGAAAGAGACACTGAAGTGTTGTGGAATAATCTTATTGTATATTGTGAAGACGTATCTCTCTAATTGGTTTAATAAAAGCTGAAAAGTCAATAGCTAAGCAGGATTTCCAGGCACAGAGGACATTGGGAAGAAGAAAGGCAGAGACACAAGGGACAAGCAAGAAGGATGGGCACTATGGAAATGAGGTGACAAAGTCAGAAATTACACTAAGAGAAATAAGTTAATTTAGGTTATAAGAACTAGTTAGAAACAAGCCTAAGCTATCTGCCAGGCTTTCATAAGTAATAATAAGTCTCTGTGTCATGATTTGGGAGCTGACTAGCAAGACAGAGAAAGAATTACTACAAATGACGTCCAACATGCAAGCACATATTTCCACATAAGACCTGAGAAAGCTTAAAAAGATTCCGAACACAAAAAACAGTCAAATGTGGCTTCCTAGTCCCACTGTCTCTCATGCAGATTGCAATACAGAGATGGCTCTCCTGGCCATTGCCTGCAGCTTTGAGCCACCAGCACCATGAAAAAACTGCATGGCAGTTTAAGACTTTGCTCATGCAGACAGAAGATTACAGATACACAGTAAAGCAGATTCAGATGGGAAAAACTCAAAATAGGTTACAGTGTGTTTAAAAAAAATCTGTGTAGGATAATTTTAAAAATGGGTATAGGCAGCGGTGGTGGTATACTGGGTCTAATAAAGTCTGCCGCAGAGAATGGAGCCACCCACAGAGTTAGCCATAGAAGTTAGGGAGTGGTGACCCACACCTTCAATCCTAGCACTTGAGATCCCATGGCTCTGCTCCCCTTTAATCCTAGCACTAGGAACATTGAACCAGGAAGTGATATAGCTGGGTAGAGAAAGAAATACACGGTGGAAGGAAGCAGGAATTCAGCCTTTGGCCTGCTACCCTCTTCCCTTTCCACTGAGGACCAGAGGCATTCAGTCCGAGGAGGATTCGTAAGAAATGGCTGGTGAGAAGTGGCTGGGCTTGATCCTCTGTCTCTCTAATCTTTTCCCCAATATCTGGCTCCAGGTTTTTATTATTAATACCAAGTTTTATTAATACCAGGTTTTATTATTATTAGTACTAAGTAGAATTCATGCAATAGTCATATAAAAAATAATTTATAAATAATAAAATCTTTAAAGAAAAAATAAAACAAGGATAAGCCACATAGAGGTGAGAAATACAGGGAGTCTGGATCCTGTATGCTGTTCTACTGACTTTAAATTTTTTCATTGCTAATGAGTGAACAATAGTTGCTGAGAGACACTGGATTATGGGAACTACTAAATTAAACTAACCCATATATTTTCCAAATGTCTTAACTTCAAAATGGAAGTCAAAAAATATGCTGCATTAGGGAATAGGTTATGCTTTTGTTTCCACAGAAAACAAAAAGCTATGGATTTATTCAATGTTGATAGAGATCAAGTTTAATCAAGGGAGACTCCCTGAAAATTCTGGCTGCAGACATACAGAAAAACTACAAGACAGGTGACATTTATTTTACCTGCTCAAACATAAAACAAAACAAATCATCTTTGGCTGGCTTGTTACAATGCAAAGTCCATACTTATGTTAATGTAGATATGTATGCTACCTTTGAAAGTTTGTGTATTTTCAGAGAAAAGGAACCAGACATCAATGAAAATAGGTGGCCCAGGTGGTTCAGCCTCTCAGGGTGCCTGTTGCTATTTCCTAAGAGCTCTGCGTCCAGAACAGCTTCAAGGATTCTGGCTGAGATCAGCCAGCCTCACAGACTATACTAGGCAGGGCTTGACCATTATCCTAATTTCTCAGGGTCGCCTCCTTCAATAATGCCAGCACCCTCAGACAACAGGGGTCAGTGGAGAGAACATAACATCCACATTCCCAAGAGATGGAGTGGGTGGTTTTTGGTCATTTGGTGAGTTATGGATGTTTATCATTGTTTAGGCAGTTGGTTACAAATGTTATTGGTTATGGCCAAACAAACAAACAAATAAAAACAAATAAAAAAAACTGAACAAAGATTAGATTCCTGGATCTCTTTCTAAAGAGGAAAAAGGGGGATACAGTATAAGCATTATGGGATAAAAGGGTGGATTGTTGAATCTACTTTTAAACAACCACTAGTCTCATTCATTTTACACTGGGATAGATTTTTGTATATTGACACAAATTTAAGGGTTTTTTTTTTTTTTGTTATATTGTATATATGTTTCTATTCTTGTTTAAGGTATTGTACCTATCTCATTTTAAAAGGTAATAAAAAATTTTAGTCCTTAAAAGCTACTTAGGGCAGGGCTGGGCATGGAGATGGCGGTATATGCCTTTAATTCCAGCACTCAAAAGGCAGAGGAGGTGATCTCTGTGACTGTTTGTTCAAGGCCAGCCTGGTCTATAGAGTCAGTTCTAGGACAGCCAGGGCCATTACACAGACAGATCCTGTCTTGAAACACCGCCCCCCTGCGCTAAAAAAAAAAAAAAAAAAAGGTATTTAAGAAAATAAAAAACTTACAGTCATTGAGACAGGTAATGTTTCCAAGGCCATGCAAAGATATAGATAGGTGATATTCAAATATTTCTAAGACCTACAGATATGGCATTTAAAATATTTTAATAGTATAAGCTTTTCATGACAGTGAGACACAACTGCTCCTGGCAGCACCAATTTACTTCAATAAAGTATGATGGGCATCAAAGAATCTTCATATGCAGTTTGATTTCTTTGTGGCAAAAGCTAGCTATTTGGCCAGGAGCTGCCCTTACCTTAACTGTTGGTAGTATGTTGTCCAAATTGGATAAGCAAGACACAAAAAAAGCAAGTGTCAAACTTTGCTAAGATAAGGTAGGAGAGTCCTTCAAAATTTTCCGTCTTCCCAGAAACGTCTGTCAGATATTCTAGGATGGCAGGCTGAAGATGAATCCTTACAGAGGACCTTGAGTGACTGTCCTAGCAGGCAGCAGTTTCTGTCACTTCTATAGTTTTGGAAGTTGTTTACTCTGCACTTCCTGTTTATTCAAACAGTTTATCCTTCTTGTGTGTCTGATGAACATTAAAGACTAGATAGTTATATTACAGTTTTTCTCGTTACCAAATTCAAAAAAGAAACCTACATAAAAGATGTAAAGTCTTTAATCCAATGAGAAGCAGAGGCAGCTGCATCTCTATGAGTTCGAGGCCAGCTTGGTCTACAGAGCAAGTTCCAGGACAGGCTTCAAAGCACAGAGAAACTGTCTCAAAAAATAATAATAATAATAATAGTTTTGAGGTCTAAAAAGATAGTTTTAAGATGGCAATACAAGTTATAATAGAAAATAGTTTAGGTATTAAAACTTTAAATTCATCAAGATAATAGAGAATTTTCTCAAAAATGCCAAATAAAAATGGACTGAGCATTGTAAATCTAATTTTTAATAATTGTTCTTGAGTATAGTTTACTATGTTAGAATTAAAACCTTTCCTTTTTATTTAGACAAAATGGAGAAAATGTTATGGAATGATCTTTTTGTACACTATGAAGATGTGTCACTCTGAAATGATTAAAAAAAACAAAAGGGGGGGACAGCCAGTAGCTAGGCAGGAATTCCAGACACAGAGGATACTGAGGAGGAGAAAAGTGAAGACACCAGGGATGCAGAGCAAGCAGGATTGGTGTTAGAGATGAGGTAACAAATTAATGAGACACAAAGCAAATTAATAGAAATGGGTGCATTTAAGTTATAAGAACCAATTAAAAACAGGCCTAAGCTACTGGCCTAGATTTCAGAATTAATAAGTCTTCATGTCATTTTTTTGAAAGCTCGTAGCCCAAAGAAAAATGTGCCTACACTAAAAAGATGAGAACTGATGATTTTTAGAAAACTGATGAAAGAACTGGAGAGATGGATAAGAAATTAAGACCTCTTATTATTCTATCATGAAGAATAGAGTTCAAATCCCAGCACTCAAACCCAGTGGTTCACAACTGCCCATCAGTCCTGTTTTAAACCAAAATCAAAAACAAACCTAACAAAGAAAAAAGGAAGAATATAAGAAAAAAAAAGAGGAAAAAAAAAATCTCCAGCTTAAAGGGATCCAACATGCCTTTTGGTTTTTGTGGGCACCTACACACATATGCTCATACATTCATTCAGAAACACAATCACACACAATAAAATATAATCTTCTTTAAAAATAATGAAAGATGAAATTTCATCAGCAGGTTAAATAAATTAAATACACACAGCATGGGGGTTATTGATGGCTGATTATGCAAGGTGCTACTGCCATGCCTGCAGATGTGGAATCAGATCCACATAGTAGAAAGAAGAAAACCCCAAATGATGTCTGATGACCTCCACACATATGCCATGGTGTGTGTGTGTGTGTGTGTGTGTGTGTGTGTGTGTGTGTGTGTGTGTGTGTGTGTGTGAAATTAAAATACATAAATAAACAAACCGCACCACGTAGTGAAATGCAGACCACAAATGGCAACCAAGAGAATCTTAAAGAAGGAGGCAGGCAAACAGTAAATTGTGAGCATAGCTCAGGAAAAAGACAAAGCTGAGCTTGATTTTGATTCTAGCACTCAAGAGGCTGAAACATGACGGTGGACCTCTGGGATTTTGAGGACATCCCTACACAGCAAACTCCAAACCAGAAAGCTCACAGGGAAATCTTGTCTCAAAGATAAAGGATGGGGTTGGGAGGGGAACAAAAGGTCAGAAATTCAATTCAATCACATTTTTCAAACGTGTTGAAACAGCTGGAAGCCTAGTATACAGCTAAACAATCAAAACTAAAATTGAAATAAATAGAACAATATTTACCACTAAGAGATACCCAGCCTTATCTCCCACTGCAGGAAATATCTAAAAGTGTAAAGAATAGAATCTAACCAAAAAAAAAAAAGCAAAGAGCAAAGTGCCAGGAAAAAAATGGCGAAGAAACCAGTAGCAAACACTGTAGTACGAGGTTTCTGGCCTGGACTTTTGGGCCTAACCTCAAGGTTTAGGACCCACAGACCCACAGTCCCACAGAGACACACAGATGCTTTCAATAGTTTTTAGGCTGATCGGTCTAAGGCCCAAGCATGTAATTAGCTAGCTCTCTACCCTTCATCTAATCCATGACTCATCCTGTTCAGCCAGGCGGCTCGGTACCTTTCCTTAGAGCAGCATGGTTGTCCTCTGCTTCTTCTGGCTTCTCTCTGGCCTTCTGCTCTGTGCTTCCTGTTCTCAGAGTTTTTCTTAGTCTGGTAGCCCCGCCCAGATTTCCTGCCTGCCTTTGGCCAATCAGCGCTTTTTATTAAACCAGTAGGTGGGATAATTATTTAAAATGAAACAACACAATCTCTCACATAACATATGTGGGCAAATGAAATACCAACAGCATAAAACAATTATTACTAGAGTTGCTTGGGCTAGAGATGTGGTTCTGTGGTAGAAGAAGCCTGAAATGTACAAGGCCCTGCGTTTGTTCCCTAACACTGACTGCAAAAAGAAAAATGAGGGGCAGAAGGGAGTTCTACATTGAGATGGACTTTTGCCTTTGCTAAGTTTCATTCTTGCAATGCTCATTTTGAATCTAAACACTTCCTGATAAGCTTAGTGTATATAGGTAAGTTCAATGACCTAGGTACTTTCTGAGCTCCGGTTCTTATCAATTAGATGAAGATATCAAAACAGCCCTTGCTCAGCTCCCTTTAGGCACCAGAGGTGAGGCTGTGTCTGCATCCTAACAATTCTAAAACTCTTACTTCAAGACACTCCTCCTACTTTCATATTTCAAAAGTATAAAAGAAATCTTTAAAAGACTGGTTTTAGACTAAGATTCAGGCATTATTAGTCAACAATTACTCAAACTTGGGCTAACAAAAGAATCCTTTGTGATTCTTCTCTAAAAGAGAAAATACACAAAACAGAATACATATACCTATCCCTGTGACTGAAAGCTGAACATTCACCACACATGTCACATATTTAGATATCCATTGGGCAGAAAGCCTCATTTCTTCCTCCCTTACCAGAAAGGCTCCCCACCCATAACACAGTTAACACTTGACAAACCCACAACTTTGGAAACAAAAGATTAAACCACAAAAAACAGACACAGAGAAATATGGATTAAAACAAGTATATAGTGTTTTCAAAAGGCAGTCTCATCTCTGTCCCCTCAAAAAGTGAGCTAAGGATATAGTTCAGAGTGCTTGCCTACCATGCACACACACAAAAAAAAGAAAGAAAGAAAGAAAGAGAGAGAGAGAGAGAGAGAGAGAAAGAGAGAGAGAAAAGAAAAAAAGGTTGGGTAGTTGGGTAAACTAGGCTTTTTTATTCTTCCAAACCAAAAAAAAACCACAACATTCCGAGGCATCCAGTAATGACCATGACATGCTCAGCTCTTGAGAGACCATCACAACATAGTAACAATTAAGGCACTATCTAGAAGAGCAGACAAATATGGAAAGAGATTTTAATAATACAGCTGTCAAGTGCTACCACAGAGGTAAGCAAAAGAGGGTTACTCAGAGGATGCAGCAGCAACCCAAAATGCTTCCATTTACAACCTTCATACAGTCACATCACTTTCATATCACTTTAAGGTCTTAAATTTGTGCGGTGCAGTGGTGGCGCATACCTTTAATCCCAGCATTCAGGAGGCAAAGGCAGAAAAATCTCCAAGTTTGAGGTCAACCTGGTCTACAGAGCGCGTTCCAGAGCAGCCAGGTCTAAATAAAGAAATCTCATCTCGAAAAAAAAACAAACCTTAAATTTGTATTCTCGAAGGTGCTTGCAGAAACAACGCATCTGATTTGTCCCTTACATCAAACCAAGAAGTAGGTAAGGCAGACAAATTCACTGTTTACAAACAAAGGGCATCCCAACAGAGCCCCTTCCCATCACTTATGCTCAGCCCTCCAAAATCCAAAGTATAGCAAAACTCGAACCCAATGCAACCCTTGCCAAACATTACAAACCTCAGGGTCCCCACCTATATAACAAGGCTGTTAGGAAAATAAAAAACCAGATCTTTCTATACCGTGCAACACAATGTCAGAAACATATTGGAAGCTAAGAGATGCCACTGCTGTTATCATTAATAATAAACGAGCACCTGACGTCACGGGACCCTCGGGTACAATCCTTTGAGTATTACACAACCCCCGTTACCGCGGTCCTCGGCCATAATGCCATCGGCAAGGCCCCAAACAGACCCACTCCCTTGAACATTCCGGGTTCCCACAAACCTGGCCCCCGGTAGGTTCTGCTTTCACCCTCAATTACGAAGGAAGCTTTCTTCTCGCACAGGAGTGGTCGGCACCCCTCTAGGCCTGGCCATCCCCTGAGGGCATCCAGGCCGCACGCCAGCAAAGGACCCGGGTTACCTGGCCGCGCGCTGCTCCGCCACGCGCACGCTGGACCGCACTTCGCCTCGAGATATATCCTGCACCGAGAAGACACAATTAATTTAAACTATGGTCCCGCCCCCTCTCGCAGCCCTCTCATTGGCTCGGGTAGACTGTTGTTAGCCGGGCAACCTGGGGGGACCAGGGAAAAGTAGAGGCGAGGGCCACTGTAAAGGAAAAAGGAGCAATACTACTTCCGGATTCCGGACTGGCTTCGAGGGTAACAAGAACTACAAATCCCAGCAAACCCTGCGGCTTTTGCGTCCTCCCTCGATTGAACTACAAGTCCCGGAAAGCACCAGGAGCACGTTCGCTGAGCTCTCTGGGACGTGGTGACGAAAGTAGTTGCCATGGAGTTGCGCTGAGTTAACCCTCCGTAGTGGGACGCTGAGGCCGGAGGGTAAGAGACTACGGGTGAGTTGGGCGGGAAAATAGGAAAACCTTTTTAGAAAGGACGCTAGAGCCCTCTGAAAGGGAAAGAACTCCACAAAAAGAATTAAAGAATTAAGAACTTTCCTAACTGGGGACTTGAGATTCTCACCAAACACTCATCCCTGTTCACGGTGAACACAAATACTCGAGATAAAATGGGGGACTATGGGTTTCATACACATACGTTTTTTGGCACCTCAACTCAAGCATGGCGCTTCCCCAATACGGGTGCCTCAATTCCCAAATACAGAGAAATCAGAAACGCCCTCGGGCGTGGTGTTGGTTTTCCTCTAGGGAACCACTTGCTTAACATAAAACATCAGAGTAATTTGCAGCCCTTAATTCTGGAGATGTAGAAAATGTCACCGAGCTTAAAAGACCTTTTTCAGGCAATCAACAGGTTCCTCTATCCACACTCGTATGAGAGTTGTCTGTAAATTAGCCTTTTCCTCCTACATCCTTGCCTGGTGGGCTTTTGGAATTTCAATCTTCATTTCTTCTACATTCCTCATGATGGGTTTAGTACATTTAGTAACTTCTCGAGTTCTTTTACAGACCCTCTTTTTGTATTAAAACAGCTCTATGAGTCAAGGATATGTGTCCCCATTCCACAGACTGAAAAACTGAAACCCAGAGATAAGTGACTTGCCCATACCACACACCACAGCAATGACAAAGTGGACTCCAGTTCTTTAAAGTCAATCTCTTTAGCTTGGCCTGGCTGCATCGATAGCAGTTTGTACTTGTCCCAAGGATTATGTTAAACTGCCCAAGGGAAAAAGAACCTGTATGACCATCTTGAGTTATTTACACTTCAATATGAATGAGTTTCAAATCCATCCTTGAAATTATTAATGAAGAAAGGAAACTAGAAACTAAAGGAAATGGGAATCAAATGCATTTAAATTAAGCAAGAAACAGCTGCCAGGGCATCTGAGGTCTGCCATGATTTGCTGACCCTGACTGTTCTCTTACTATTTTCAAGTTTCTCTGCGTTTAATGTCGTCCCCCCTCACTATACGCTCCTCTTAGTGCTCATCAACATCCACACCTATATTGCCACCTGCATGTCTCCAGTCAGCCTTCTTTTAAATTCCAGATCTGTTTAACCAACTGTGTCCCTAACATCTCCTTCAGGATATATATAATGTCAAATTCATTGGTTCTCTGCACTCTAACCCTCTCTTCCAAACCTGGGATTCATCTAGTAATCCCACAATATATACAAACCCTAAATGTCATCCTTAAGAACTCTTCCACTTCTACATAGTTCACAATACCTAAGTCTTTTTTCTTATTGTTTGAAAATTTTTATACATGCATATAATGTATTTTGATCAAATCTACTTCCCCATCCCCTCACCTCCAAATCCTCCCTTAGGCCCCTAAATGGTTTTTTTGTTTGTTTGTTTGTTTTGTTTTGTTTTGTTTTTAGACAAATTCACAGAGCTCCACCTACTTCTTTCCTAAGTGCTAGGATTCAAGGTGTGCACCACCACATCTAGCATAATGTCTTTAAATTGGAGGGGAGGCGGGTTCAAAAAAAGATTTTTCTGTGTAGCCTTGGCTATCCTGGAATTTGCTTTGAGGCTAGCCTCAAACTCACAGAAATACACCTGCCTCTGCTTCTCGAGTGCCAGGATTAAAGGACAGCACCACAACCACCCAGCTAAAATATTTATTTTTATTATTTTTTGTTACATTAATAAAAATTAGACACATAAAATAATAAAATGTGTGTATGATACATGTGTGTAAGAGCCCTCAGAAGCCAGAAGAGAGCGTCTGGTTCCCTGGACTTGGAGCTAGGTGGTTGTGGGCAACCAACGTGGGTGATAGGAACCAAACCTGAGCCCTCTCCTAGAGCTCTCTCCAGCCCTCTATTGTTTGTTGGTGGTGGTTTTTCTTTTAAAGACCTGGTCTTCCTTTGTCACCCAGACTGCTCAAATTTATGATCATCCTACCTCTTCTTAAGTATAAATATTTTTTATTCGGTCCTGGCTGCCATCCTATCCTTCCTGCATTCTCTTCTAGATACTTTGCATATTTCAACAAAAATAATTTTTAAATGAAAATTTGATGGTGTTCACTCTCCTTACCCCCACTTCAATATACATCCTGATGTTTTTAGAATCAATGAGCATCTCAGGGTGGCTTCCACCCACCTCTTCAGCCATACATACTCCTTTTTCCATTCTAGTTTCTGTCACTTTAAGGTCTTCCCAATTTCTGAGCGCACACTAGAACATGTCACCATGGAGACTTGGCCTTTGCCCACAGCTGTAAGGCATGTAATTTTTCTTGTGGGAAGTGGGTTATGAAAGTAAACCCTGAGTCTCATACATGCTACATACTTTCTGTCTCTCAGCTATATCCTAAGTCCCTGGAATGCTCATCTTTCCTCCTGATATTCTGTACTCTCAATCATTTCTTCAGAAATGACCAGGTCAGCTCCCTGAGTTATAGTGCCTCCTGCCCTCCGTCATTTACTTAGTGGCAGCAGTCAGGTATTGAGTGTATGATGATATCTAGCTATGAGAAAAACACTTCCTGCCCTGCTGGAGTTTCCGGTCAGATAGAGTGAGTAGATAATTAGAGTATTCAGAGTGCTACCATGGCAATAAGTAGAGGGTATGGTAAGGGCCAAGTAGGGAGATCCACATCCAGATTTGGGGATAAGGAAACTTCTCTCAGAAAAGTTCAAACTGGAGTTTGCTCCTGAAGCAGAACAAGGGGACGCTGAAAGAAACTACATTCTGAGCAGATGATTCTGGAAGGGGAGACTTTCAACCAGAGAGGCCCATGGGAATGCAGGGGCCTTACTGTGAGCTGTCCTGGATTTGGCTGGATTGCAGAATATGCTGAAGATAAGGTGGCATTGTGCAAGCAGGGGTCATTTTATCCTGGGTTTTCCTTTAGCACCTGGGAATGTAATCTTCCAGAACATTCTGGCTGTGTAGCCAATTTTTTATGGCATCTTTTGATTTTTTTTTTTCCTCCTGCAGTCCAGAGACAGAAACTGTCTTTAAGCTAGGCTGTCAGTCTCCTATCAGCTTTCCTCATCTGTTTATTGTTCCAAGCCTTCTACAACATCTTGTCACCACATGCTTGAGAAAAGGCAGAAAATGTCTGGCAGTAAAATAGATTCAAATTCTTAAATTCTTAGTAATTCTCCAAACTGGAAATTTTTGTCAGCCTGGAATTGACTAAATAAAGTTTAAAATACCATATAGCCAGGTAGTGGTGGTGCACATCTTTAGTCTCAGCACTCAGGAGGCAAAGGCAGGTGGACAGGTGGATCTCTGAGTTTGAAGCCAACCTGGTCTACAGAGTGAGTGCCAGGACAGCCAGGGCTACATAGAGAAATCCCAGAGGAGGGTGGGATTAAGAGAATATACAGGAATTAGAAAAGAAAAAAAAAAACTGACTTAAAAAGAATAAACAGTTTATTTATAAAGCTCTATTGTCTTTTATATGTATTCTAGGAGGTCCCAAAGACTTTGTTTCTGAGTCTGCTCATATGTTTTCATATCCCATGTTGTTTGGTTTTTTTTTTTTCTTTTTGGAGGGGCTCTTCTGGAACTTTCTCTCTGTAGACCAGGCTGGTCTCTAAGTCAGGGATCCTCCCACCTCCCAAGTGCTGGGATTAAAGGCGTGCACTATTACCACCAGGACCCACCACCGCAGCCTGGCAACATCTATCTACAGGTTTTGTTTTTTTGTTTTCTTTTAATTCAAGTTCTGAAAAGAACAACACAAGTGTTCTCCTGACCCTCTCACTGGTGAGATGAGTACCATACAGAGAGTCTTCAAAGAGCATCAGGGAGTAGGTAAGGCAGCATCCGGGCTCAAGTCAGGCCTTCTTTGTGACATATGAAACTCATGGTTTAGCTCTTTTCTAATTACTCTGTTTAGCCATCAAACCAAACTTCTTGAAACACAAAACTTCTTGTCCCTATCCTCAAGTTTACAGGATGAAAACAGAAACTAAATAAATAATAAAGAAATTAGTATGAAGGGCTGAAGGTCTAACTCAGTTCCTAGAGCATTTAACCTGGCATACACAAGGTCCCAGTAACACACACAGAGTAAAGGGCTGACAGTACAGCTACTGCCATTTATTGAGCATCTGCTGAAGGCCGTACAGTAGCTCTTCAGGGAGGGTCTGTCTTTGTTTCACAAGAAAACACGATGATAAAATTTTGTCCAAAGTGCAACTGGAGAGTGGGTCAGTTCACTATTGCCATGTATCAAACCATCCTAAACCACAATGGCTTAAACCAATAAGCATTTATTCTTACTTTGATGACTCTGAGTTACCTAGATTCTTATCTTGGCTGAGTTTATACATCTTCCTGAAGTCTGTGGGTTAGGTGACCCTCCCAATTTTGACATTGGCCTCAGCTGAGGTCACTGGCTCATTTTCACCTCTAGCACCTGCAGATAGATGTCTCACATCCCTCTGGCACTCCAGCCGGTTCTCTTGAAGCACTGGCAGACAGCATGAGAGCAAGTCTTCCTATAAAGTTTCTATTTGCCAAACTGCAAATGTAGCTCAATGCTAGAACACTTACTTGCCTAGCATATAAAAGACTCTTGAGTTCCTGCCCAGTGCCCAGAACAAAACCTTAAATCTTCTGTTTTTTATCATTTTATCAGCATCTCACAGGCTGGTTCAAAAGCTGAGCTCAGCACAGAATGGGGTAGAACTATAAATTAGAGTGCAAACAGGATAGATATAGGGCAAACTGTGAATAGGAATCATTGATTCTCGCCAGCTTTAATATCTAAATTGATTACATACATTTAACTCATCTGTTTTCCCTGGAAAGGAAAGGCTTTTACAAGCCAGGTATGGTAACACATGCCTGTAATCTCGGCACTTGGGAAGCAGAGACAGAGGGAATCAGGAACTCAAGTCATTCTTGGCTATGAGAACCTGTGTGTGCACATGCAAAATTATATACATACATACAGATATATGTGCATTATATAATTTAATATTTATACATGTATATACATGTTTGTTTTTTCAAAACAGGGTTTCTCTGTGTAACAGCTCTGGGTGTCCTAGAACCGGCTTTATAGAACAGACTGGCCTTGTACTCACAGAGATCCATACCTTCTTCTGCCCTCTAAGCATGCCGCCACCACCTGGCTTATATAATCTTTTAAAAAAAACTGTATATAAGAAGGTTTATGAGGGGGGGGGTGTTGGAGAGATGACTCAGTGTTTAATAAGAGTACTGCCTTTTCTTCAAGAGGTCCTAAGTTCAGTTCCCAGAACCACATGATGATGGCTCACAACCATCTGCAATGAGATCTGGTGCCCTCTTCTGGCCTGCAAGTTTGTGGACAGAACATTGTTTACATATAAATAAATCTTTAGGAAAAAAAAAAAAAAAAAGAAGGTACTTGGGGATGGAGAAATGGCTTAGCAGTTAAAGCATGGAGCACTGTCTGATCTCCCATAGGACCCAGGTCTAATTCTCAGCACTCATGTTGTTGCTCACATCCATCTTTATCTCCAGTTCCAGGGCATCTGGCAATTTCCTGACCTCCACAGGTACCAGACAGCAGGAGCATTTATGTGTACATACATACAGGCAAAACGCTCATATATATAAAATAAATCAGTTGGTAAAGTGCTTGCCCAGCAAGTATAAGGACCTGAGTTTACTAGACATGGTACACACTTAGAATCCCAGCACCAAGGAGTCAGAGACAGATGGATTCCTGAGACTGGCTAGTCAGCTTAGCCTGCCTGGCAAGCTCTAGGTCATTAAAAGACCCTTTCTCAAAAAAGTGGGAGAAAGTGAATGGCAACTAAGGATAGACATTCAAGGTTGTCCTTGGGCCTACACACACACACACACACACACACACACACACACACACACACACACACACACACGTCTATATAGGTACACACACCTACATTTATAAACACACAAAGAAATACCTATAATCACAGCATTAGGGGGACCCTGTCTTTAAAACAAAACAAAACAAAAAACCCCAGCAAGACATGATGGTTCAAGCCTTTAATCCCAACACTAGGGAGACAGAAGCAAAGAGAGGGAATGAGGAGGTGGAGGAGGAGGTGGAGGAGGTGGTGGAGGTGCACTAGGGCGGAGGGGTGAAACAGGATTCACTGAATAGGCAACTGTAACTTAGAACTGGCTACAGATTGCTCTACAACATCAACAGAAACCCAGCAAGGTCTCTGTGCTCCTGACAGGGCTCTATTATTTGTCCTTTGGTTTCAGTCCTTTTGGTCAGGTATAGGGCAGCAGGCACTCAACAAATACTTGCAGAATTGAACTGATATTTTTCTAGGAATGGGGTGTGGAATGAAAGAGCTGGACCTGGGGGCTGATTGTTGAATAGCTCAGTGTCAACTCTCAAACAGAAATCAGTATATTGACAGTTTCTCATTCTGCAAGTGCCTCTTGTAAGCCAAGTTCTTTATTCAATGGTAAATAAGAAACAGTACTGCTACTGACAGGCAGAATCACCCATCTTAGAGCTGCACTCTCGGTGTGAACTGCTTCAAAAATTCCATTGGAAACTGCTGCTACACAAATCATTTCTGCTACAGTTCTAGCCACCAACAAACTGTAAAAACTTTTTCTTTGGTATTTTAAAAGACATATTCATGCCGGGAGGTGGTTGTGCACACCTTTAATCTCAGCATTCAGAAGGCAGAGGCAGGTAGATCTCTGAGTTTGAAGCCACCCTGGTCTACAGGGGGAGTTCCAGCACAGCCAGGGTACACATAGAGAAACCTTTCTTAAAAGCCAAGAGAGAGGAGGGGATGGAAGATGTCTCAGGAGTCAAAAGCACTGGCTGCTCTTCCAAAGGACCCAAGTTCAATTCCCAGCACTTACATGATGGCTGACATTAGTGTATAATTCAGTCCCAGGGCATCTGACCTCTGGCCTCTGCAGGCACCAGACATGTAACTAGTGCACAAACATACATGCAGGCAAAACAGCCATGCATAAACACAGTTTAATTAAGTAAATAAATGTAAATATAGGTACTAAAGTAGGTTTGGCTTTTGCCTTGGCTAGGTTCCTCCAGTTCCACAAAAGAAGACTGTGAGGGTTGCAGACATGGCTAAGGAACAGCTTGTCCAGTATGTGCAATGGATGTACATTCTATCCCTAACATTAGGAAAAAAGAATAATGGGTTATTGAATGCCTATAGGTTTCCCTAAGCCAAAAAGAAACTGCTAAACTAACCTAGCATGGCTGAGAAAACTCCTGCCAGACAGGGCAGTGAGGACCCCTACCATGATGTCCATGTGTTCCTACAAGCTTGATTTTGCTGCTGCAGAACTTGCTCTGTAGCTGAGAGTGACTTTGAATCTTTACGTTTCTATCTCTCAGGTACTAGGATTACAAGGGTAAGCCACCACAGTCACTTTGGTTTTCGAGAAAGGATCTCACTGTGTAGCCCAGGCTGGCCTTGAACTTGAGATCCTGTCAGTTTCCCTCCCAAGTGGGAAGGAGACCAGTAAGATCTTCCTTCTTGGTCATGACTTCTGTCAGCTTCTTCTCCCACTCCTTGTCTTTCTCTTCCCAGGATGGTCTGTCTCAAAGAGAAATCAGCATCTCCTCATCTTAGTTGTTTGGTTTTGCTTTTGGAGATGGGGTTTTTCTGTGTAGTCTTGGAGATGGCTATGTAGACTAGGCTGACCTCAAACTCATACAGATCATCCTGCCTCTACATACTGGATTTAAAGACCCTGCCACTACTCTGGCTGAGACTCTTCTCTACTGCACAGCTGGAGGTCTTCCAAACCATTACCATACATGCTTTCATGGCTTTGTGGAGGCCACCAGCCACTAGTCTCCGCCTTCAAGTCAAATTCTGTGTCTCCATCAAGTCCTTCCTGTAGATTTGGTATCTAAAAAGATTCAGGTCTTCCTAATGGACAATTCATGTCCATAGGGACAGTCAAATACTTGACAGAGTTTATATACTGTGTGACTCAGACTGACATGTTCCAAAAGGTAAGTTAACACTACTTTTGTTGTTGAAGAGTCTTATGTAGCCCAGTCTGCCCTCAAATTTACTATGTTGCTGTGGATGACTTTGACTCCTGACTACCTTACACCACTTCCTAAATGCTGAGTTACAGATGTGTGCCACTATGCTCCCAGAAAACCACTAATTTTTAGAGGAAGATACTTTTTATTTTTTGGAAGCAAGGTTTCTCTATATAGCACTGGTTCACTGGTTGTCCTGAAACTCTCTTTTTAGACCAAGCTGGCTTCTAACTCATATAGATCCCCTGCTTCTGCCTCCCAAGTGCTGGGACTAAGGGTGTAGTGTATATCACCATGCCCAGTTTAAGGTAGTCTCTTTTTATTCATTCAAATATATTAAATTACCAAAAAAGGAATTTACTTGCACTGCATTTATTAAGCCTAAGCTGAAATGAGGTCTTTGGTGGGTTTTAATGCTGTTGAGACAGTATTTCATTATATAGAATAGGCAGACTTTGACTTTGTGATGCGCCTACTTCAGCCTCCAGTGTTTGCAGCCACCTAGCCTTCCCAGCTATGTCTGCCTTTACATTCATTCTCAAGTAGGCCCTTTATTTTTGTTTGGTATTGCTTTTGACATAGTGTTGCTCAAGCTGTTCTCAAACTCACAATCTTCCTGCCTTAGTGTCCTAAGTGCTTGGACTACAGATACACTTCCTGGCTTTGGCTTCTAACAAAATTTATTGGAACAGTACTTATTAATTTCATTGTCTCTGCACCCAAACTAATTTCTTCTTTGATTTGTACTATATATCCCAAGGCTTTCCTTTGTCCTTTGGCTGCCAGGGATGTAATAACTAAGTTCTGAGGTCCCTGATATATTTTGTCTCTTAACCTAGTTTTTGGTTGTTGGGTTTGTTTTGTTTTGGTATTGGTTGGTTGGTTTTTAGAAAGAGGGTTTTCTCTGTGTAGTCCTAACTGGCCCGGAACTTGCTCTGTAGAAACAGGCTGACCTCGACCTTAAGGATCAGCCTGCTTCTACCTTTCGAATGCTGTGACTAAAAGTATGTTACACCACACCCAGCTTTAGTCTGTGTCAGTTTGTCCTCTTTGGTCACTAACGCTGACCATGAGAGGCCAGGCTCCAAGCTAATAAAATGAACGCCTCAGAGTATCAAGGGATAAGAAACCTTTCTATCACAGGGTAATTCAGAATAAATCTCTAACTCATAAAACAAGGAAACACACACCTTCTGATGGTAACTTTTCTCTTTTACTTCAACTTAAAAATGGTCCCTGACTCTTTCTGTCTCCATTCAGCCACATATCTCCACACTACTGCATTCTATACTCACATCTACCTATCTTTTTTATCTACATCTTTCTTTCCATACATACTGCCATACATCTCTACAGTTACATCCATTCTCACATCTACACATCTTTCTTTTACATGCATTTCTCTTCTACATCTCCTTTTTTATGTAGCTTTATCTTCCTTGATTCCAGTTATAAATCCCCACACAGCCAAAGCTATTCTCAAATACACAGCTCTCTCACCTTAGAACATTTTACACTGTTCCTACACTCATACAGCACATTCACACACACATGCTTCTTCTACATCATTCACTCACTCTTTGCTCACTCACTCTCGTGTATAGTTATTTATCTCACTTACATGGCTCTCTGGCCATAGAACATCTTACACTGCTCTTACACACTCACACAGCTCTTTGCGGTTCCTATACATATAGCTACAACTCTTTCATGTTCTCTTATGTCTCACACATTCACTCGCTCTTTGTTCACTCTCTCATCCGTTCTCACTTCTCTCGCCCTCTCTGGCCTTCATCTCTCACTCAGCACACACACTCACATTCTGTGTAGCTTCACCCCTACATCGCTGCGGCTCTCACAGTCTCATTCACACACACTCATCCCCCCCCTACACATACACTGCCGCTGCTCCCTGCTTCTCAGCCAAACTCTGGACAATTATATGTTACATTTTCAGGGCCCAACCCATCCTCATAACACATGAAGTCATACAGTTTCTCTCAGACAGTGACATCACGAAGACTGGCCAGTGTAAATGCTTGGCCTTGCATGTAACATTTTCCCAGACAGAGATTGACATTGAAATTCAGGACTTAACAACAGTAGAGGTTGAGCCTTGAGTGATCAGGGTACTTGCAGAAAATTAACTATTGCAAGGGGGTATGTCTAAACAGCCTGACCTTGATTTAGCAATGAACAACACCTGAGAATTAGTCTTCCTATATTTTCTGCAGTAGTTTAGGCTGTTGAATTTACTCTGAAGTCTAAGATTAGTTGTCTTTGAGACTGAAAATACTGTTACTTCCCTGTGTCGCTATAATAATACTCAGGTATCATTTCTATACAACAGGGTTAGATAGCTTAAGCAGAAACACACTTTCCTGACTATTAACAATTATAAGTGTACCCAACGATGTAAAACACACCGCCAATAGGCTGTGGAAAGAACTCCACTGCTGTTCTTACCAGGGAGGCATAATAATGGCACCTGAGAAAGTTACAGACAGAAAACAACTGGTGACCAACAGTCAGTGACCCCCATGGCTCTGGCAGGTGGCTCCCCATCAGGAAATTATACTTAGTAAGCACTAGTTGTCACCTGTTGTATACTCCCATGACCCTTGGCAGGTGACCACTAGTCATATGTGACAATTAAGCATCTGACTCAACAGGTAGCTAGTTCATCTTGGGATGGACTCTATGATAGCTAAATAATTCCTAATATTGATTACTAATATTGATTATGGATTTGCTGAGTTAAATATTAGGATTAACTTCACTCATTTCATTTTACTGAAATTTTAGCTTCTAAAATTATCTATTTACTTATTTATGTGTGGGCAAGTATATGAAAGTCAGAAGACAGTTTTATGGTGTTCTCTCTTATGTGTTCCAGGGATCAAATTCCAGTTGTCAGGCTTGTGCAACAAATGCCTTTGCCTGCTGAGCCTTCTCATTAGCCCACATAGCTCCTAAAATCTTGAAATTATCTCAAAAATTAGGCTTGCATTTGTGGCTTGCATTCTCTCTGTTGGAAAGCACTGCTCTACAAAGCATCCTGCTTTATGAACGTTATTGCTATAAACCTCATCCTTTTCAAAAGCCAGAAAACAAGGCAGAGAAAGTGACAACAGTGGGTGGAGTGACAAGGGGTACAGCCTAGAGACTTGTCTTTTGTCTGTTTGCTTTTTGTTTACACTAAGTGTTTTTCAGCTTTTATCCCAGGTGAGTAACATTCCACAGCTCTTCCCAGTCTCCAGGAAAAAACCTGTGCCCAGGTTGCTTTACCTAACATATTGGAAAGGATTGGATAAGTCATGTCACTCATTACAAATGACTGATATCTTTGTGTTCACCTCTCTCTGGGGGTGTTTCCATTTTAACAGGGAACAATCCCTGAACCCAATGGAATGAATCCCTAATGGTGGAGTTTCAGGCTTCAGTGACAGGTGAGTGAGGGTAGACTCTGGTTTTCTATTTATACATGTTGTTACATCCAAGATGTGACTGGAAGTAGGGCTCTCAGACAGAAAGGGCTGACAGACAAGCTACACAGAGAAGGAAGGTAGCTAATCTCTAGTTTAGAAAGAGGACTCAGACACCAACCAGATTCAGCGCAGGCCTTCAAGGGTTTGTTAAGTAATAGAATAGCGTAGCTGATGTCAACAGACACTAGGCAGCAAGTCTCCATGGTAACTACTGTACAGTAGTAAGAGGGATCTCGGAGTAGGATTCCGGAGACTATGACTGCCATCCACAACTGAATCGGCTTAACTCTGGGCAAGTCCTTTACCCTTTGGGTCTCAGTTTCTTCATCTGGAAAATAGAAATGGCTGCTATAGTCATGTGATGGTGCATACTCATAATCCTAGCACTCAGGGGCTGAGGCAGGTGGATCATTAGTTTGAGGCTAGCATGGGCTACATTAGCCCCTATGTCAACAAAACAAAACAAAATCCTCCATAGGAATGGGTGCTAAGTGTCATGAAGGTGCTCTGAGAAGAAAGAAATATACTAGACATGAAAGGACCAGTATCTTAAATGCAGCATGCAGGTCTAGAGTTGTAGAAAGTAGAAAGCAGTGTGGAGGGCTTTGAGGAGTCCTAAGGTAGACACTCCATATCTGGAACAGTCATTCTTCTCTGTCCTCCCAGGCTGAACCCAGACTCCCAGGGCCCATGCTTCCACCTGATGAATGATGGCCTGAACTATGAGCAAACGGGACTATATGAACACTTCGGTGCAGGAGCCTCCTCTTGACTACTCCTTCAAAAGCATCCATGTGATCCAAGGTCAGCTCACAGAGCAGCAATCAACACATCTTGGTAACAAGCTGGGAAGTACTTAGGAAGAATCTTTAGTCTTCTATTTAAAATGCCTAAATAGATTTTCCCCCAATTTCTTGCTGTCTTTGAAGGGAGGGTGAGATGAGGTTTCTGTTGTTTTGCAGAGTGAACGCAAGGCCTCCTGACATGTAGACATGTAGACATGTAGACAATAATAATAATGAGCTTTTTCCTCAGCCTTGAGATTAAAATAGATAATTTAATGTGCATGGGTGTTTCACCTGCAGGATAGTTGTACACATGGTATGCCTGGAGTAGGCAGAGGCCAGAAGGGGGCATGAGACCCCTGAACCTGGAGTTACAGAAGGCTATGAGCCTCCATGAAGGTGCTAGAAATTCAACTGGGTCCTCTACAAGAGCAGCCAGTGCTCTTAACTACTGCACTGTCTCTTCCAGCTCTCTTGGGATTTACATTTTATGTGTATGAATGTTTTTCCTAAATGTATGTGCAGGTACCAAATGCATGCCTGGCATCCAAGGAAGTCAGAAAAGGGCTTCAGATTTCCTAGAACTAGACTTAAGGATCACTGTGAGCCATCATGTGGACACTACAAATCAAACCCTGGTCTTCTGTAAGAGCAACAAGTGCTCTTAACCACTCACCAACCTCACCCCCTTGTTTTTAAAAGTAGCAAATCTGAAAGGAACTAGCGATCTCTTATAGTGGTTGACCCATCTTCAAGAGAAACCAGGCTGTAACAGAAAATTCCTGAAAAATACTGAGAAATCACCTAAGCCATAGTTTTTTGTTTTTATCTTGGAAAGAGGAAGCTAGTAAGAAATAGGCTGCTGCCAGGTTCCACCATGGTGGCAGAACCCTGCCTCTTTTGTCTAGGAACATAGGCCTGTTTCTGCTTATTAGAAAAATATGAGGTCTTTTTTTTTTTAAACATATTTCTTCCATTCATTCCATACATGCCAAGTTTATTCCATCATCACCAACATTCACTGCAGTTCCAGTTCTGCCAACATCCAATCTCTTTTTACTATTCACTGTCTTCCTAAATAGAGAGCTAACCCCTTTCCTGGTGCATGACAAAGCTTCCACAGTACCATATGCTCAGGTAGGCAGTTCTGCCAACTCTGCCTTTACTGACCTCACAGAACCCATGTACAAACTCACTATCACAGACAGATTACCTGGCTTTGGTTTTCTGTCAGATAGCTAGCCGTTGGCTCAGGAGTGTTACTAGCCTGGGTTTGGGTTCAGGGCACAGCTTGAGTAAAGTGCACAGCCACTCGTAGTGACCATTCATCATTGCAACTGCTGTTCTCAGATATGGCCCTTTTTTTGTCCTTTACAGTTGTTACTTGTCTTAGGGTTTCTGTAGCTGTGACAAAACTCCATGGTCAAAAAGCAAGCTGGGGAGGAAAGGATTTACTTGGCTTACTTTTCCATGTTGATGTTCATCACTGAAGGAGGTCAGGACAGCAACTCAAACACGGCAGGATCCTGGGGTTAAGGCAGTGTGGTTGAACTATTATCTACATTATGCAGTTATTTACATATATGTGCAAACATATACACCAGGCAGTTGTACTCCTTCGTAAGTCCGTTAAGGGATGATGAAGGGAAAGACATAGAAGTTAAAAGGAAGGATAGAGTTGGGGATCTTGGGACACCACTTACTGAATTTATTCAAGGCGTATCACCAGTGACTGTGTGTCTAATTTGGACTCCCTGATCAGGCAGAAGCTTCAGGAGTGTTACTACAGGCTCATCCCATGCACAACCAGAAGCTTGCTAATGTGTACTCACAGACACAGCACTAGGGGAATTCTCCATGTATGCCTGCCAATTCCTTCCATTGTGGAAACTGACAGATGACACTAACAGCTCTTCACAGCAAACTGACTCCTTCTTTCTATGAAAAATACTGCAGGGCAACACACTAGTGAGAGGATCAAGGATTCCCTGCATTCAGCGCCTCCCAATTTGAATTGTAAGTGCTGATATTTGTGGTCCAGTTTCCGGACCTACTCTGCACTAGGGACCCTTTAGCACATGCTCAAGTACTGTGGTACCTTGATATAGCCTGAAAGGACAAGTACCTATAGCAATTTTAGATGCCTCTTTACTCTAGGAAACAGAAGCTTAGTCTGCCTCATTTATGACAGTCCCATCCGGGGGCTCCCTCACAGCGAAGGGCCCCACCCAGCCTTTTATGCGGGTTTCCCTAGCTTCTGCATTATCAAAACAGGTGCTAATTCATGTGTAGTTATTCTGACATATTATTTATCTAAGTCAAATCTTTTGAAAGTTTTTAGAAGATGTGAGAGGGAAACATGATTTAGAATCTATTCATGGACAGAAGTACTCTGTTCTATTATCCTTATACCCCCTCTCCCCTCAGGGCTCAATCTTGGGTCCTGTTCATTCGAAGACTAACGCAGAGAGCCATCTGGTGGATGTTGTCTGACCTGCAGCTGAGAGGAAATGGTCAACTGTGTGTGTGTGGGGGGGGGGGGGGGTGCTAAGGGCTTTCTCCCTGCAGGCCACTTAAGACTAGCTAAAGGCTTGGAGGCAGTAGGGAAACTTTAAACTGCTGCCTGGCTCTGGGTCTCCCACTGATGTTAGGTGGGCAGAGCCCACCCACCCTCATTATGAACCTCATTTGAAAAAGACAGCAGGGGAGGGCTGTGTTGTTTTCTCTGCACCTTCAAGTTCCAGTGTGGGTGTTCAGAATACCTGCTTGCACTTCATATTCATTTTCACTCCAATCCAGCTTCAGTCCTCAAACCTTTACATGGTTACCAGCTACTTCTGAGCTGCCAGAATAGTGTTGACTCTATCTTTCCTGGAACTTACTCCTTCATATACTGCAGACTCTCCAGACAGCTTTAAATTATTCCCTCGGGGATTTGAGGGTGGCTTAGCAGAGCACTGGCAGCTCTTCCTAAGTACCCAGGTTTGATTCCCAGCACCTACAAGGCTCACAACCATCTGGAATTCTAGTTCTCAGGATCTGATGACTTCTTACCTTACTAGGTATGGCACACATACATGCAGGCAAAATACCCATACACATAAAATCTCAGTTAAAAATAAGTAAAACCATTCTCTCCTGTATCTCCCTGTTCTTCAGATTATTCATCTTTTTAAAAATGTCCTTCTCTTCTAAGGAACTGCCTGTTTCCTAACTTATATACCTTGGACTAAAAATGTCTATCTCATTAGACCTTCATTCTAATGCCTACCTGCCTACTCTTGCCTTTTTATACAAGAACCTCTAACACACCAAATCCAACCCTAAACTCATCACCTTTCTAATCCAATTTCTCCTAAAATTCCTCATCAGCTAATAGAGACTAAACAAAGAGCTGGGCACCATCTTTATATAGCCTTCTACCCTTACAGTCAGCCAAATCAAAATTGCTACGTCCATCTTGTCTCATGCTAAAGTAGACAAACTTACCTTTGAATTCTACCTACCTTCTAAATTCATATTCTATATAGAAGCTTCAAAGTCACCTTTCAAGTGAAAGGTGGATTTTCTCTTTACATGTGCACTGGTGTTGTGTTTCACCTGCATTTATGTCTGTGTAAGGGTGTCGGGTACCCTGGAGCTGCCATTTGGGTACTGGGAATTGAATCCAAGCAGGTCCTCTGGAAAAGTAGCCAGTGCTCTTAATCACTGAGCCACTTCTCCAGCTCTCTAGTGGGTTTGAGACATGGTTTCTCTGTATAACAGCCCTGTCTATTATGGAACTCACTTTGTAAACTAGGCTGGCCTTGAACTCCAGTCCAGCCTCCCACTGCCTAGCTGAGTTCTGTTTTAAACACTCCTGTGACTTCTCACTACCCCAGAACAAAGCCCAGGATCTTCGCCTGCCATTTAGGACTAAGGACTGGTTCCTGCATGCTCATGCTCTCCTCTTCTCTCCCTCTTTGCCTGGTTAACATCTCCTAATCTACCAAATTCAGCTGACTCTGCTTTCCCTGCCCTCTTAGTACACTCCTTCCTTGCTGCACTCAACTGTGGACTGTCATATAACACTCATTACTACTTTGTTTCTATCCTATCCACAGAAATTCCTGAGACACATATGCTCCATCCTGCCCTACTGGTCACCCAGAGCCTGGCACATTCTCTCTCATTGTTTACTACTATGTATCTATTATCTGATAAAGCTTGTAATTAATGGAGGAAGGGAAGGACACTGGATGTGCTCCACTGAAGTGACTTCTGTAAGCTAAAGAGGACTCTGTATCCCCAACAACTCCGGTTCTTCCTTTATTATCTGTAAAATGGAGAAAAGTCCACTCCACTAATGGGTGGCACACACACGAGAAGCCATCTGACCTAAAATTCTCTAAACGTTAACTTTGATCTTGGAGCTTGAGTCAGGGAGGATCTCACTAGACTCTAATGCTGGGGCCCTGCCACGGCCTCAAAAGTAGCAGTCCTTACATGTTCATCCTTCCAGCTCTTCCTTCTCAATCCCTGACAGCAGAAAAGCAAAGATGCTGAACCTGAGCTCAAGCCTTGACCTGTGGCCTGGAGGTTAAGAGCACCTGTTGCTCCTTCAGAGCCATCAAATTCAATTCCTAATACTGACATAGTGGCTCACAACCACTCTGAACTCCACTTCTAGGGGATCTCACACACTCTTCTGACTTCTGCAGACACCAGGCATGCACACAGTATACATTCATACAGGCAAAACACTCATGCAGATGAGAATGTAGAATGTAAATAAACTTGTCTTCTCACTTTGTCATCACAGACCTGGTGAGTGAGGAGCCGAGGACAGGCCTACGACCAGTGAAGCACTCTAAGTCAGGGAAGTCACTGACTCAATCCCTGTGGCTCAACAACAATGTCCTCAATGATCTGAAAGACTTCAGCCAGGTGGCTTCACAACTTCTGCAGCACCCAGAGAACCTGGCCTGGATCGACCTCTCCTTCAATGACCTGACTTCAATTGACCCTGTGAGTTCCTAGCCCTGGCCATCTAGTCAACAAGGGAGTAAGGAAGTAGAGGCAGGGTGGTGCGGTTCAAAGGACATTGCAGATATCCTAGGTGTAGGCACAAATCCTTAGTTTCCCCGTTATTGTAACTTTCTCACTGTATCCACAGTTGGCCTGAACTCACTCATCAGGCTGGGCTTTACTTAGAGATCCATCATCCACCTACCTCTGCCTCCTGGAGTCTCACAAGCTACATGGTTTCTTCTCTTTTCTCTTTCTTGGAGGGTGGGGTGAGGGCTTATGGAGAGGGACTTTATTATAGAGTGAGAGAGAAGGAAAGAGAAGATGGGGGGGGGGTCAGATACCAGCAGCCTTTGGCAGGGAAGGGGAAGAACTTCAGCCTTCCTATAAATGGGAATAAGATGTCATAATCATGATGGTTTTGTAAGGATTAAATGAAAATGTGTGAGAACCAACTTGCCTATAAGTGGCTGGAGCAAAGCTGAAGCAGTCACCACTGGGCAGTTAACTGTGCCCAGCTCAACTGGGAAAGGGAGTAGATAAGTACATTGGCCACATTCTGTGAAATCTAAGTTTTAAAAACATAACTTGGCCAGGTTGTTTGCTTGTAATTCTAGCACTTGGAAGGTGGAGTTAGGAAGATGAGTTCATGGCCACCCTCAGCTACATGTGAGCTTGAGGCCAGCCCGGACTACATGAGGAAGGAGGAGAGAAGGTAGAAAAGGAAAGGTTTGGGCCCCTCTTGCCCAGGCTCCCTCTTGGAAAGGAAAAGGTTTGGAGCATGGACTTGGAGATGTTCTTTGACATACAATGATATAAACTCAACCAGGACGTTCAAAGCTTATGTGCCGAGCTGATGCTCTCCTGCAGGTGAAATCATGGGTCACCACAGTTGGAAAGGCCTTAATGGGCAAGTAAGTCTTAAGGAGGAAAGCTGTCACCTGACCAGTCAAATGGATAACCAGATGGATACCAGCTCTATTTTCGGTTTTGTCCCTAAAAGGGACTTAAAAGGTTACTCATGTTAGCATACGCATGGTGTCTGACAACCATCGCCATTATAACTCCAGTTCCTGGGGACCTAACTCCCTCTTCTGACTTTGACGAGGCTCTTATGTGGGACACAGACATCCATGCAGGCAAACACACATACCCATAAAATAAGGACTAGAAAGATGGCTCAGCAGTTACGAGCACTGGCTGCCCTTTCAAGGACCTAAGTTTAATTCCCAGCACCCACATGGCGGCTCATAACTGTCTGTAGATCAGGTTCCAGGGAATCCAATGCCTCCGCAAGCACTAAGCATGCATGTGGTGCACATACATACACATAAGCAAAATACCCATACACATAATTCTTTAAAAGTAAAAGAAACAAACTAGAGTCATCTAGAATGGCTATGAGGGGTACTGAAGGGGACCATGTTCTCCATTCTTTTCTTTCTCTGCCAGATAGTCTATTCTGAGCAGAGATCCAGAGTTTCTGTCCTAGCCTAACTTGATTTCTGCCCAAACAGGTCCTAACAACATTCTTCAACCTAAGTGTCCTTTACCTTCACGGCAACAGCATCCATCGCCTAGGGGAAGTGAATAAGCTATCCGTCCTCCCTCGTCTCCGGAGCCTGACCCTCCATGGGAACCCCATAGAAGAAGAAAAGGGGTATAGGTAAGTACCTGGAGTTGGGATCCAGATGAGCCTAAGGAACAAGGGGATGGGAGACAAATTCAAAACCATTCTCCTACCATATGTGGATCACAGGAAGAAGTAGCAGACCTAAGCACCCCTCTTGCTCCCAGAATGATCCTAGTCTTCCCAAATCACAGTCAAAGTGGCCTCCATTCCTTGCTGTCAGAGACACAGGAGCAACTGGTAGAGTGAAGGGAGTTCCATTGTGGGGGCTTGCCCTCAGCCCAAGTCTTTCCCACAGGCAGTATGTGCTGTGCAACCTGCCCCGTGTCACCACGTTTGACTTCAGTGGAGTCACCAAGGCAGACCGCACCACAGCCGAAGTCTGGAAACGTATGAACATCAAGCCCAAGAAGCCCCGGATCAAGCAGGATGTACTCTGAGATTCGAAGGACCCCATCACACCTAATGCCCTGAGGATGATCAGCTTGGTTTGACAATAAATGATTTGAGCTGTTCAGCAGATTAAAGTCCCCTGTACCTTGTAAGGATGCCCTCCAGGCCCAGCAACTACCAATAAAACTTCACAGTGGAGGCAAAGGCCTACTGGCCTAAGACCAAGGAGCCTGGTGTTACCATGCAGAAAACTATCCTCACTGGGCCCCTTTGTACTCTTTAGCCTTCAGATATCATGGGAATGGGGTAGATTAGCAATTTCCAAAAAAAAAAAAAAAAAAAAAAAAAAGATTCTAATTTTAGCCCAGGCTGGCCTTGAACTTGTAGCAATCCTCTTGCCTCGGCCTCCTGAGTGCTGATATTACAGGAATAAACCACAATACCTCACCCAAAATCTTCATAAAGCACCAACGTGTATAGAGCTGCCTGCCTTCAGCCTCCAGAGTAGGGCCAGAAAATAGCTGTGATCTACTTCTGTTAGAGCAGTTACTCTCAGGTTGTGATTCTGGTTAAGATGACCAGACAGTGGTTGCACACACCTTTAATTCCAGCACTGGAGGAAGAGGCAATTTGATCTCTGTGAGTTCAAGGCCAGCTTGGTCTATATAGTAAGTCTAGGACAGCCAAACTACCTATCGAGACTCTGTCTCAATAACAAAAAAATTCATTTCCTGAAAAGAATGACCAAGGGAGTATGACCTCCTCTGGTCCTCACTCCCCAGGGGCTATGTGTAAGCCTACTGAGCCTGAGGCGAAGTCTCCAGGTCACAGTTGCCTGCTATTCAAGTCTGTACAGCTCTGACAGTGTTACCATCAGTAGAGAAGGGAAAAAGAATATTCTCATCCTGTCTGGGGTGACCCTACACTATAACAGCTAAGACCTGGAAACCCTGAACTTTAATTTCCTGGATTCCTCCTTAATGTTGCTGAAGATATTCCTCTGCACCTCACTGCTCACAAACTTGAATAGCCAACAATAAATAGTGAAGGAGTGGTAGGCAGGACAGAGCAGGTTGAACCAGCAACACAAATGAATATACTTCCTTTATCGAGGGGTGACAAACAAAAACAAAAAGACCAAACATGTAAAAACCCAGGGTGCTAGAAATACAAACTCAATTCAGATTCAAGCTCACCTAGACCCTGGTCATAATCCCTAGTGAGGTGCCTATGAGCACCAAGTCAGGAAACGGGACAGGAGTGAACCGGAGGCCAAGAGAAAGGGTGGGCAGGGATCCCCTAGGTCTCCTGGTGTTCACCCCTACAGTGGTACCTCCATCTTCCCAATGACCATGAAGATCTGCCAGGCCCTGTCCTCTTGGCCACAGCCTCACCCAGCCAGGACTTGAAGGCCAGTGGCGATGGTTTCCCCTCCCTTGCTCAGTCCTCACTTGCTCAGGCTTCTAGTCTTAGTCTTCTCCTCCACATTCTTCTCCGTGATTAGTAGCAGGTTAAGTACTGTAGAAAGCCACAGTGAGGCTGGGGGCCAGAAGAGGTGGGGTGGAGACGGGATGAAGAGGAGGGAAGAGCTGTCCCAGGACCCCTCTCTTCATGGGATCCCAAACTGTACAACCAGCTCTTCTTTCGCGTCCACACGGATCTGAGAAAGTGCACTGTAGGCATAAGCAGCTATCCTGGAGACCTGAGATAGAGGAGCCAGGGAGGAAAAGAACAGATGTGAGAGGAAGGACAGGGAGAGTGGGAGATGGGACGGCAATAAAGGAAAGGACTGACACGGACTGAGAGCCAAGAGCCGAGTGTGCTGGTGCTTGCCTGTAACCTCACCGATGACTCGGGAGGCTAAGGCCAGCCTGGACTATACGGCAGTGAGGCCTCCTCTCAAAGAAGGGTTAGGTTGTAGCTTACTTGCCTAGCATGCGCAGTCTTGGGTTTCATCTTTGGAAAGATGGAAGAAAGAGAAGGAAGGAGGTGGGGAGCAGACAAAAAACAAGGCAGATGCTGGGAGAAAAAGGGTACAGGAACAACTTAGAAGGGCTATGAAAACGAAGAGAATAAGGGGGGAATAAGCTGGGCTCTACAAATGCCAAGCTCCCTCCCTCCTGTAAAGCGTGTGGGAAGGGGCAGGGAGACAGGCCAGGAGTGCTCACCTGCTGCAAGTCAGAGAAGGGGATGGGCTCGCTGGCCAGCACTTGGTGGGGCTGGCTGGTGAGAGACGGCAGCGGTGGGAGCTTCTTCCAATGGGTCAGACTGCTGCTGAGCACAGCCAAGCGGGTGCTGGCCAAGAGGGAGGGGTCATGGAAGGACGATTAGGCCAAAGCTTACCCTGCCCTGCCCTGCCCTGTCCTGCCCAGGCAAGCCTCACTACCTCAGGCCAGCGGACCATGGTGACTGGGTATAGCTCATCACACACTCACTTGTCTGTACTCCTTTGGCCTGATCACCCTTGATCAGATATATTGGGCAAACAGGGCTAACTTGAATGCCTAAGGCACCTAAGTGATCTATAGTCAGTCTTCTGGGCTGCACCCAAATGAAAAGCCTGGCCAGGGCTCAAACTCCAAAGCTAAAAAGGAATGACTAGGAGGCTGGCCCTGTGCTCACCTGTACTGCCTTGCCCGGTCCATGTACTCATGCTGTTCCATGCCCTGGGAGTCTACAGCAGACACATCAATGATGTTGCTTTGAAGAGAAGAAACAGAGAAGACATGACAGGTGCTTCAGAGAGGTACAGACAAGAATCCATACTAGGTGCCAAGTCCAACCCTATATGACACTAGTACTCCCACCTACCCCCTGTAACAGAGCAGAACCCAGAGGCATCTCTCCCTAGTGATCCTGACCTGCCCCAGCCTGATCCTGTGACACTCACCTAGCTGTCTTGGCAAGGATGGAAGAAAGCAGGGCCTGTTCATCTGTGCGAGCTGAAGGTAGGCTGTGGTAGTTGGGCTCAGCTCCATTGAGGGCTTTGGTAGGGGTGCTACTGGGGTCCAGCAACAGCTTCCGCTCCTCCCGATCCTAGGAAGGGCCAGTAGAGAAAAGTCAGCCCCAGGACCTTAAGTCTAACCTTCATTTCTTCTCACAGGTCCTCTCCTCAGACCAGCTCTGACCTTTAAATACTAAAACTATTTTTATAAAGATAACCAAAGGTCCAGATAGATCCAAAGTCTGAAAACATTCAGTCTCTGGTTGGTGGTCTAGGATGAACCTAGAGAATCTAAAACATTCAGAGAGGAACAAAGCAGGCACTCACCAACAGTCCTAGAGCCTCAGTGAACTGGTCAAACACCTACTGGATAAAGGCTTTGGAAACAAAGTCAGAGGAACCAGGAAAGCACCAAAGTAAGGGCGTAAAGGAGAAATCAGTGCAAGTCAGAACCCAAGAACAGCCCTCCTGGTCCTCTGAAGCAAGTATTCCCTGGCACAAATATTGGCCCCCAACACTGTGAGGCCCTGGACCCCAAGAGAAAGCAGGCCCACTGTAACTTGCCATTCTTCACATTACCTTAGTGCAGAAACTCCAAGCCCACAACTCTTCCTCCCCAGAATCTTTGTAAAGCCACCACAAGAAACACAACACAAACATACACAACAGTCTTTCCATGCTCCTCACTATATAGTGGCACTATATAACCAAGCTGGCCTGGAACTTAGCAGTGTCCAGCCTCTACCTTCCCCAGTTTGAGATTACAGGGAAGTTCTGGTGTCTTTTCTCCTCTCTGGAGTACACCCTCCTGTGTACCTGGAGGAACAGTAGAGCTACTCCTCTCTGCCAACCTATACTCTTTAGCCAACTCAGCCTCTTAGTCGTTAGCAGTCCTGCTACTATTAGCCTATATAAACAACCACCAGTCTTCATCCTCTGTAACTATTTTCCTTGTCCTGGTTCTGATCCTCGAGTTCATCAAATGCAGATCCCTGCTAGTTTTGTGTCGGGTGCAATCTGGATAAGGAGACCTGCTGGATGTCTATTCAGGCCATAGAGAGCTAGGGCAAGGCCACTTCTGAAGGAATACAGTGTGAGGAAGGAATAGTGTGAGAATGCTAGCCACTGTTGACCCATCAACTTCCAGTGGCCCACTGCCAGTTTCTGGACTCTCCTCTCAGCCTGCTCCTACCACAATTTCCCTGCTGCAGGAGCCAGCTCCTTAGCCACAACTCTCCCTACAAAGAGCTACTTCCTCCTGCCTTGCCTGCCCCACCCCAGGCAGCCTCAGCCTTTCCACACTGCTCTTCCTCCTCACGCCATTTGACCCAGTTCACCCTGGCAAAAGGGAGAGCCTATGGCCTTCTGCCCCATTACTTCTAGGTTCCCAGACAATCTTTCTCCTTCCTTAGTATGTACAGGCTGGAAAGATGAGATGTTTGCCAGAGATAAACAGATCTGTAAGGAAAGCTGGTTCATAATGAGACCCACAATGCTTTCTATGCCTGCTTTTTCCAGCCCCATTCCTGACAAATCTATCTGCAGGATCTTAATGTCATCGTCAATCGTCACCCCATTCCCCCCATCGGGGGTTCAAGAAGGAGGTTGTCTTTTTGATTTCCTGAAGAGGCCCAGCAACACCAAAGAGCAGACAAACTGAGCCAGAAGTAGTGGTGCACACCTTGTCCCTGCACTCAAGGAAGGCAAAAAGACATCTGTGAGTTAAAACTAGCCTGGTCTATATAGCAAGTTCCAGGCCAGTCAAGGCTACATAGAAACACCTTCAAAAAACAAAACAAAACGGTTAATGACATCACCTGACAGCCAAAGAATGAGTGGTATGTAGGGTAAGTTTGTCACATCAGAGTTTGCCTCCCAAGCCAATAAAGTCTGAATTAGGATTTCACTACTTTAGCACAGACCCACGGCATCTGCCCACAACTGACTCCTCAGAGCTTCTCTCCATATGTAAGGCTCATGTCTTGTGCTTGAAAACACTTTGACTAGAGTACTTCTCATGTTAGCTAAATCCTAGATACTCTGAACTTTTTCCTTAGCCTTAAACAGATGTTAACTCATATGACAGGTAAATGTAAAAGCCTTCTGAAGACCATGTTTGTGCGTTTCTCTTTCTTTGAGACACAGACTCATTGTGTGCCTCAAAACTGGCCCAGAACTCACTATGTAACCAGACTGACCATAAACTTGAAGCAGTCCTTCACTTCAACCTCCAAAGTGCTGGGGTTTTAAATGTAAGCCAGCAGGGATGGCTTTCTCCTTATAATAAGGGGCTAGAGAGTGGTAAAGACAGGAGGGCATACCTAACTAAAAGAGGGCGCTAGGGATATGCCCCAACTGGGACAATGTTGATCCAGGCACTTAGGCAGAAGCAGGAGAATCAGAACTTCAAGGTCATTCTCAACTACACAGCATGTTTGCCAGTCTGGGCTACTTGAGACCTTGTCTCAGCCAGAAATGAGAATCGGGGAAGGCAAAATTTCAGGAGAGAAGCATGTCCAGCTCTCCCTCCTAGAAGTTGGTATTGTTTTCCCATAACAGACCTCATGCTTTAAGAGATATGTTCCCACCAGGCCACAGCTCTGCCACCAGGCAGGAATACTGCCCCCTCCTTTCTTCATGTTTTGTGGTGGGTTCCTGGTTTTGCTGTTCTCTCCTTTAACAGGCCAGGATGAAGTGAGATTCTTGCCACAGGGCACGTCAAACTCAGGCCAAATAGCAGGTCTGAGGATCAGGAACTACTCACCCTGCTATACAGATCACATTTTCCTGAATTGCAATTCTTAACCCAAAGTGCCTTCACTGGAGAAAGAACAAGTTCCAAGGACAGTGACAGTGATGTCACTTATTTGTCTGACTGTATCCTCCACTATATGAATGAAACTGTTCCTCTGTGCCTACTGTGTATAGAAAGCAGAACTCAGGCTTTGAGGCAACTATAAAAGGCATGGCCAGTGGCCTAAGATCCAGCCTTGCGAGTCTCCCCGTCCTCAAAAGTGGTCGGGCAGGGCAGGGGCTGAGGTGCGGTGAGGGATGAGAACGCACCAAGGAGAACATGGAAATGAAATATTCAAAACACTAAGTCTCTACAAGCTACTGCTTCCCCGAAAGGACAACTATCCCTACAGTCACATTTTTCAGAGAGGCACTCTCTAGCTAGAGGAACCTTCAGGCACAGGCAGGAGACTGCAAGCCAAACTCATAAAGAAAATGAGCTCCTTACCCCCTTTCCTCCATATCAGTCAAAGCTAAACTCCATTGCTTCCCTAAAGTCCTGATGTCTTCATTCTATTAAAATTCCTCACTGACCAACTCAAATGTCACCAACTTCCAGAGGCCTTCAGACACTAGCAGTGACATCACATCGCTAACACCAGTAACAGCGCATACACAGTTTTATGGTTTATCTCGGGAGACTAAGAGCCTCACGTTACCTATCTCTAGAACAGGTTCGTAAAGTCCACTTATACAAGCAGCAGGGAAGACACGGGAATCTGGGAAAACGAATGCTTCCCAGGCACACAGTCTGAGGATTCAAGCTGCAAGAAAGTACATGGCTACTGGAAAGTGGAAGGGGAGGGGCCGAGTCAGGCGGCGACCAGCGTGACCCTAGGCTGGAGTAAGACTAGGATCTTAACGAGGGTAGGAGCCCGGCTTGGCGTCCTCTGTGTAATCTGTCCCCTCCAGGCCTCCGTACTCAGTGAGCCTGCAGTCCGGCTCGCCGCCGACGCCGCTGTGGACTTTTATCTGGGCCCCAAGTCCCGCGGTCGTAGCCCACAGTCCCAAACCTCGCCAACGGCGGCCGCACCTGGTCCGAGTCCTCGTTTTCGCTGCTATAGCAGCACCCCATGGCGGGGTCGGGCCGGGCGCTCAGGCGGCGCCGAGGAGGGACGGCGTCCGTCAGGAGCCCTTCCGGTCACATGACCCGCGGCTGCCTCCCGCTCCCCTCCCCCGTCCAGCCTGTTTTTTGGGCACCACAGCCAAATCTCGGCTTCCGGTCCCGCCCCTCCACGTGACCACCTCTAACCAATAGAAAAACACGCCCTACGTGACAGGACGCCTAGCACGTGATCCGAGGGGCGAGTCTCATGATCTTGTTATCCCAGTCTCTAGCCTGTAATCCTTTGGTCACTTGGCCGGAGTGTGAGTTGAGTTATGTGATCACATGGTGCCAAGGCCACCTCTGTGGGCCCGAAATCTATTAAGATAAACTCTTCAGTGCCACGACAGGGGCGAGTAGCATCGTGGAGCTGAGTGCGATGTGCTTCACTCGGAAGTTATGTGCCAGTTTCTTTTGGGTGTGTGTCCGTCCGTGTGTCTCTTCAAGCTCTCACTCTCATTATAGAACCCTGGCTAGCCTATAATTCATTGTGTAGACCACACACTGGAGGGCCACTTCACTATGCCCGGCAAAACCCTATTTTCATTTATTTTGCGTATGTATATGAGTGTGAACATGTGTCGTGGTGCACATTTGGAGGTCACAGGACAACTTGTGGGAGTTGGTTTCTAGGGATTGAAGTCAGGTTGTTAGGATTTCTTGCAGGCGGATCCTAACCACTGAACTATCTCTATTCCCTTATTCGGCATTTTCTTAATTAAGGTGAATTCTGCCTGCACAGGCAAATGGTACACACTCCTTCCTCTAATCAGGGATTACAGTCTTCAAAGCCCAAATACAAACTTTATATTCCTGTTTGCCTTTTCTGATCCTATTCTGAACACCTCCATCTCTTAATCCAGTGGTTCTGTTCTCTTACTAGCAAATGTTGGGGCTAGAGACGACTCAGTGATTAGGAACACTGCTGCTGTTCCTACAGAGGACCCTAATTCAGTTCCCAACACCAACATATTGCGCTCACAGTCTATTAACTCCTGACTTCATACACTTACATAGTGCACAGACCACATGCTGACCAAACATGCATACACATAAATTAAAGGGGTGGGGGCACTGGAGAGATGGCTCAGAGGTTAAGAGTACTGGCTGCTCGTCCAGAGGTCTTGAGTTCTAATCCCAACAACTACACCATAGCTCATAACCATCTATAATAAGATCTGATGTCCTCTTCCAGCGTGCTGGCAGAACACTGTATACTTGGTAAATAAATATTTTTTTTAAATGTTTATTGTCTACAATAGGCCACTCCCTCATCACCCTAGTCTGGTGATCACAGTGTATTTTATTGTGTTTCTGACTTCATGTAACATATGTGAGCCACTGGAAGACAGGGACAGAGTCTAACTCTTCTCTGTGACCTATGGCCTAACACTTAATTGCAGAAAACTTAGATTTTGAAGTGAGTAAGTCTCAATTATTTTGGCTTATATCATGCTCCATGTCCTGATCCCAAGGGTTGGAGAAGTCACCAGACCTAGGAGCATTTATTCATTCAAGACGTTAGAATTTTAAGTTTCTCGAGGACTGCTGAAAAAAAAAAAAAAAAAAAGAGGCAGCTGAAGTTTGTGCTGGGCCTGGTAACCTGAACTGCAGGTCTCGGGTAACAACAGCCTCAACATCAATAATTGAAATCAGGTCTGCAGGTCTAACCTCCTTCAGGGTTATTCCTCTCAAGGACTTCCCATTCCGGTACTCTGGTCTTTCCTAGGAGCCTTCAGCCCAGGTAAGCAGGGCCTTGTGGGTTCCTAAGCACACCAATTCATACCCATACCATAAACTTCTTCACATTCATTCTTATACTCTTAAATTTTAGCATACACTCCCCTTCCAACCAAGGATCTTGCAAAAACAGCCTGCCAAAGTCAGATCTGAGTAGGGGGCAGTGGAAGAAAAAGGACAGCTGTCCCCATAGGGTCCTGGAGAAGAAAGTTGAATGGGGTGTGTGTGTGTGTGCATGTTTCACTTATAAAGTGAATTCTTAGTGGAGGGGAATACAAAAGATGAGACAGGACTGGAGAAAGTACATAGAACCAAGGAGGACTAACACCTGAGAAAAGCAGACAGGAAGAGCCCTTGGGTAGGAAAAAACCCCACTCCAGCCTAACATGGTATAGAGGGTGAATTTACTTTTGAGACAGGGTCTCAGATGTAGCCCAGGTTGACTTCAAACTTGATATCCATCTACCTTGGCCTTCCTCATGGTGAGATTACAAGTGTGCACCAAAATACCATGGGTAGTATTTATTTTTAAAAGATTTCACTTCTATTTTATATATGGATGTTTTGCCTGAATGACTTCTGTGTACCATGTGCATGCAGTGCCTAAGCAGACCAGAAGAGGGCATCAGATCTCCTAGGACTGGAGTTACAGTTGTGAGTGACCAGATGTGGACGCTGAGAATCAAACCCAAGGCCTTTGAAGAGCAATCTGTGCTCTTAACCACTGAGCCATCTTTCTGATGTTATTTTGTTGTTTTGGGGGAGGTTGCTGTTAAGATTTTATGTTTTGCTTATACTCATGTTCACCACTGTGTGAGCCCTTGAAGGTCAGAAGAGGGGGGTTGGATCTCCTGGAACTGGGGTTATAGATGCTTGGGAGCCCCCATGTGAGTGCTGAGACTGAACCGAGGTCCTCTTCAAGAGCAGCAAGTGCTTTTAACCACTGAGCCATCGCTCTAGCACAAGGCACAGTGTTTTAATACCTTTTACTGACACAGAGCAGTGAGAATGTGAAAGAGTTTGAAGACAACTTTTGTCTTTGATTTTTGGCTTTTCATTTTGTTTTTTGAGACAGGGTTTCTCTGTGTGGCCCTGGCTGTCCTTGAACTCAGAGATCCTCCTGTCTCTGCCTCCTGAGTACTGGCAGGCTTTTTTCTTTGGCTACACTATAATGGAACAGAGTATGGTGGGAGGAAAATCCCCTAAGAAACAGATGAAAAAAGTCCTGAAAAAAGAGTGATGTTAGGGAAGTCAAAGGTGGGTGGGTATGGGATCAGTACTGAAATGGACCCAGTCAGGACAAGGAAGAGATATAGATGTAACTGGGTGCTAAACACAGACAGCATGGCATAGAAAGTGCAAAGGGTGGGTTCAAATCCCAGTTCTGCTATGTCTCTAGCAAAAATCAGCCCTCTCAGTTATGGTTTGGGTAATAGTGATAACAACAGATAAAGGCTGAACAAAGGTAGATTTCCCTCCTAGCCCCCTCTCTCCTAGGATCCAGAGAGGGACAATGTCCCCTGCCATTGCACTGGCATTCCTGCCGCTCGTGGTGACACTGCTGGTACGATATCGGCACCATTTCCGACTGCTGCTGCGTACAGTCCTGATGAGAAGCTTCAGGGACTGCCTGTCAGGACTGCGAATTGAGGAGCGGGCCTTCAGCTACGTGCTCACCCATGCCCTGCCTGGAGACCCTGGTCACATCCTCACCACTCTAGACCATTGGAGCAGCTGCTGCGAGTACCTGAGCCACATGGGCCCAGTTAAAGGTCAGTGTCCCCTTCCCTAGCCTTCTGTTTTAGAAATCCCAGGATGGTGATGCTTTACTGGGTATATAGGAACCTTCATGATTGTGCTTATGACTTTTTTTTTCATTTGGAAATGAGGAGCCTGGACCACGTTTTTCAATATCCAGTAGACATTTATTGCCACTCTTTTGTACCAGGTGCTGAGGGAGGAGGTAGAGGTCACAGAGGGTGAACCAGCCACAGATGCTGGCCTCAGAGCATTAACACAGGGGAATAAACATAACTCAGAGCTTTGTAATTATCTGTTCTAGACTTTCTTCCCTACCAGAGACTTCCACATCCAATTAAAGACAGCTGTCTGCTGAGACAGCACAGTACTTCTAAGTATTAAGAGGTTTATCCAATTCCAAAATCAAAAAGACACCAAGCAATAAGGAAGTGCAGGGAGTTGAGAAAGAAACTGAAAATGTCTGAGGAACCTGGAAGATAGAGTGGTTGCTTTTCCTGGACCCTCCAGGAAGAAGGTACACTTAAACTGAGTCTAGAATGCTTGGGTTCAAGTTGTCCAGGTGGCTGGGGAAGGAGTGGGAAAGGGAAGCCTGTTCAGCCTCATCTATAAATCCAACATGAAGCACACAGCAGCACGTTTGATCCTGGGCACACCTGTTTCAGATGTCTTCTACAATAGCCATTTTGCCCATAGGTCAGATTCTGATGCGGCTGGTGGAAGAGAGGGCCCCTGCCTGTGTGCTGGAACTGGGCACCCACTGCGGATACTCTACACTGTTCATTGCTCGTGCTTTGCCTCCTGGGAGTCGCCTTCTCACTGTGGAGCGGGACCCTCGGACAGCATCAGTGGCTGAAAAACTCATCCGGCTGGCTGGCTTCGATGAGCAAATGGTCAGCTTCCCATCTCCCCAAAGCTGATCTCACCTTAACTACCCTAGGAATTGCTCTAGCCAGGCCTCTTTTGTAAGGGCCTCCCATTCAAAGAAGCAGCTCCATTCAGGCAGCTGGCATCCTTGAGGGCAGGTAGCTCCTATGCCCTCAATCCCAAGTCATTTGCTCTTATTTCCTACTGGACTATAGAAGCAGCAGCTAAGAAGAAGCTCTCCCTAGGAAAGCAAATTGAGTCTAAATCTTCCTGTTCCCTTAGTTGTGTGACCTCAGGTAAAGGGCCTATCTTCTGATTCTCGGCTTTTTCATGGGCACATATTAGAAATTACAATATTGATGCTGACTACTGGATTTATGAGGCCAGAGGAAATGGGAGACACTTGTCATGCCTGACATTAAATCAGACAGATCCTGGTGGAGTCTGGAGTGGGAAGGTAATCCTCCTTATCCTCACCTTTGCTATGGCTTTCCCCACAGGTGGAGCTCATTGTGGGCAGCTCAGAGGAAGTGATCCCTCGCCTAAGAGCTCAGCACCAGCTGAATCGGGCTGATCTGGTGCTCCTGGCACATCGACCTAGATATTACTTAAGGGATCTGCAGCTACTGGAGGCCCATGCTCTGCTCCCAAGTGGTGCCACTGTATTGGCTGACCATGTGCTTTTTCCTGGTGCACCCCGCTTCCTACAATACACCAAGAGCTGCGGACGCTATCGCTGCCGCCTCCACCACACCAGCCTCCCAGACTTCCCTGCCATCAAGGATGGCATAGCCCAACTCACCTATGCTGGACCTGGCTGAGATCCAGGTCTTGGGATATTTACTGATACAATCCCAACCCCACTCAAGCAAGGACCTCAGAATATCCCTTTCCCTTTTCTGTTTAGTGTCTAACATATGCTAGGTTTAGGTCAGGGAGTTTTCTTCTCAACTTTGCCCACCCCAACTTCCATACTGATCCAAAGTGTCAAATTCTATCAGTCTTCTTGGTCCCACAATGTCTTCTAGAAAACCAGAGACAGGAAGCAAGAGGCCAGAGTCCTCAATCTAGTTCTGTTCTTGATTGCTCCCTCCAGGTGTGTCCTTCCCTCTTCTGAGATTCAGTCTATTCTCTTAACACTAAGGGACTGGAAAGACAGCTCAGCAGTTAAGAGCCTTGGCTGCTGCTCCCTATCTAGAGGACTGGGGTTCAATTTCCAGCACTCAATGGCACAGGCACACATGTGATATACATACAAACAAAGATCGCTAAGCATAAAATAAATAAATTACAACAAAAAGAAGACAGCTGGCTGGCAGAGCCCTAGAGCTCACAGCCCCAGCTGTGAGACTCAGCTTTCTGGATGGGATCAGCAACAGCTGCAGACAGTGAGGCCCTGAAGAGCATCTGGGTGCAAGCTAGGCCACAGGAATTATCTATAACAGAGGTCTGAGCTCCAATCCCGGCCAACTTGAGATCCCTTAAATGACCCCTTCCCAATGTCCAAGAAAAGATGCTGGACTTCTCTCTGGGTCCCACCAACAAACAGGGAATAGACATTGGGGGAAAGAATCAGTCCTGCGTCTTTATTAAAGAGGCTTAGAAAGGGACCACACCTGGCAACCAAGGAATGAGGTACCATACCAGCCAGGAGAGTGGCATGGGCTCAGGCTCTAGGAATTCAAGGGAAGACTGATGGCCTGGGAGGGCCCAGGGAGACCTTGTCCTGGCAGTAGCTGAGAAAGTGCCTAAGGGACAGCTTTAGACACTACAGCCACAAACTGGTTCTGCAGGCTGAGGGTTGAGGCTGTGGATGCAAGATAGGTTGGGGTGGCCTGGAATCACCCCGAGGCCACCTTGGCTTGTCTACCTAGATCATCCACTGGTCCTGATCCTGTTCGTTGCCTTCCATGTCCACCTGAAGAGGAGGCTGGGTGTGGGTGGGGAGGGGCCTCAGCCAGCCTCAGCCCAGATCCTGCCCCTGGGTAGAGCCAGGGTTTCTGCATCCCTTGGCCATCAATTAGATCAGAGGCAGGAGCCTAGGAACAAAGGCACTCCCCTACACCCCGCCTACCTCATTGACCTCTCCATCATCAGGTGACTCATTATAGTCATTCATCTCATCCATGTCCTGCATGTCCTCATCATCTTCCGAGTCCTCTTCACTGTCCTCATCGTCTTCATCATCCTCTTCTTCCTCATCATCATAGTGCTGGTGGGGCAAGAGAGAGTCTCTAGGTCTCAGGGCTCCTGGACCAAGTTAAGAGCTGGCCTACTTGAAGCCTCCTCCCTTTCAACCCCGCCCACCTTGAGTATGCCAGGCTGCTGCATGACCTGAAGGACCTTAGTGCTAGTCCCAATGTCTACTCCCTCAAATTCCTACTTTAGCTCTTTACCCAGATTGAGAGCCACAACTATTCAGAGTCAGAAGCAAGGCAATGGCTTACATTAAATTAAAATGAAGCCCTAATCTGGCTGTGCTTCACACAGTCCCCACCTGCTGGAGCCACTCACCTCTGAGGCTGGCTTGCCAATAGGTACCAAGTTGTTGTCTTTCTCTGCGATGCTTTGGAGCTGTGGGCAAAGGAGTATGGGTAAGAGCAGGGCCAAAGCCCAAGCAGAGCAGGTCAAGGGCATAGTACTTACTTACTCTACCATTTAAAAGACCCCCAAATGTTGAAACAAAACTTCTGCTCCCCGGTTCTCAAGAAGATTCAATACCCCTTTCTCCTGTCATCTTATAAAGCTGATGGACTTATGTAAAATCTTTTGGCCTCAGTTTCCTCATATAATTCTGGTGAAGTGACACACAGCCTAGAATACGGCATCTTGTAGACCTCATTAAGTAGTTAAGTTAAATAATTAAGTCCTATGACTTATAGAAAAGAACGTAGGCTGTCAGGAGCTTGACATCTAATCTAGCCCTTAAGTTCTCATCCAGTTAGGGTACAACAAAATGAGAACTTTAGCCTCCCAGTACCCAGCCTGACTATTCCCAACTCAGAGAAAAATGCTTTTCATAATCAGGTCTCCAGAATAAGGCAAGGTCATGACCCAGAGGTCATCTCCATGCTAAGCTAGGTCCTCACTCACCCAGGCCTGATGCTGCTGTTCCTGCTGCTGCAGCTCTGTCTCCTCCACACAGGGTCGATCCAGATTAAACCACAGTGTCTCAGTCACACGAGGGAACAGTGAAGGAAACAAGGTGGACATGGCTCCTAAGCTGAGGGAAAGGGTCAAGTGAATATGTTTTGTTCTGTTTTGATGCAGTTGTAATTTAGTTTGGGGATGGGGTGGAGTGGGAGGTAGCAGAGAAGCTTCCCTTCCCTCTTGAAATCAGACAGACCTGAGTTTGAGTCCTGGCTCCATCACTTACTAGCTGTTTGACTTTGGCCAATACACTTAACCTCTCTGGGCCTCAGTTTCCTCATCTGTAAAAATGGGGATAATAATAATTATACCATCCTCAAAGTTATTCTGACAACAAAATAAAATAATAAAGTTGTATGCCACTCAAGGAGAAGAGACTGGGAGCCAGAGATGAAATGTGGCATTGTGATTATGTACAAAATTAGCAGTAGCAGGCATCTAGTAAAATTCTCTTTAAACATACACACACATCATAAAACTCAAATTTTTGCTCTTTTGACTCATATCACATCCAACCAGTGCAAACATGTTTTGGACATGAACCACCATCTCTTTCACTGACCACAGTCAAAGTACACTACTACACACAACCAAGGATGAAATAGACTAGGAAGCATGGATAAATAGACAAACACGTATTAGAAGGAATGATAAACTAACACGTAAGACGACAAATAAAATCAACTTTGTGGATTAAGGCTAATGACCAGGAGGTCATCAAGAAGCTGAACTAAAACCCATCAGTTCTTAAGACCCAGTGACAGGTAAGCTTGACTTTGGGTCGCACACTGGGTGAGGCTTACTTAGAACACACACGTGGGAGGAGGGATTCAGGCCCAGCAATGTAGCAGGAGCGCAGGAAAAACAGAATTGGCATCTCCCATATGTATGTATGTATTTATTTATTTTAAAAATGAGACGGGGTCTCACTAGGTAGCCCTGCCTGGTGTGGAACTCACTATACAGACCAGGCTAGTCCCAAACTCACAGAGATCCGCACGCCTCAGCTCCCGAATGCGGGGATTAAAGGCGTACGCCAGCCACCACACTTGGCTCTACTCTTAGCTTTTGTTCTAATTTGATCCACGCAGAACTAGCCACTGCCATTCCCTAAACCAAAGCTCCCCAGGCCCGTGTGACAGGCAAACAGCGAACACCATCATCCAAAAAGTACTGACAGAATCTGTATCCTAAACCCCTACCCACCAACGCCCATTCTTTGCTCATTATGATAATGACTGTGATCTTGACCAACAGGAAAGAGGCAGGGGCGGGACACTGGCAGGATTTTGTCCTTAAAGGGATGCTAATCGCAAAAAAATGCGCGCCGCCTGGCTGAAGCCAATTAACTGAAAGAAATGCTGGGTGACAGGAAGTGAAACCAATGAATGACGGAACTTGTGTGATGGGTGGGGCTTAGATTCAAGGAAGCGGCCAATGAGCAGGATGTCGTTAAGCGTAAAAGAGCCGAATATATGAACTGCTGGAGAGGCGAGCCAAAGGAACTGGATTTCTCTAGAAGGGGGAAGAAAAAACGATCAAGGAGACGGCAACAGCTTCATTTCCGCACTTACCGCGCCAAGAGCCGGCAGCCGGCAACGACCCGGAAGCGCTTTCCCAGGCCTGAACGGAAGAACCCACCAGAATCCGGGACTCACTCTCAACGCATGCGTTCTCCGTCTCCTTTTGTTTCCCGCTCTAACCTACCAGACCGGAAGTGCTGTGACGTGCCGTAGTCACGTACTGGTTGGGGGAGGACACTTATTTTGCCGGGCCTACCTATTGGCCCCGCCTTGAATCGCAGGGCTCCGGTTTTCTTCTATCTGGCCCCTCCCCAGAGCCCATTTAGTCCCGCCCTCCTGTCATCAGGTGGTCTGCGTGCTAATCTGGTGGGAATAATGTCTTCCAGACATTATTGGTTTGAAGGGGGTGTGTGTGTCGCTGCATTTCAGGAACATCTGTTTCCACTCTTCTGCTCTCTCAAACTCAGTTTCTCGTTTGAACACATTCTTTTCTCTTTGTGAAGATATCTTAAATACGCTAGACAAACCCGTCACGGAGCTATATCATATTCATAATACTTCCTCTTCCTTTTTGAGACAGGGTCTCACTGTGTGTGTATTCCTAGCTGGCCTGAAACTCCCTTTGTATCACAGGCCGGCTTCGAATTCACAGAGATCTTCCTGCTTTGCCCCGTATTAAAGCTGTGCACCTCCATGCCGTCCTCTCTTTAGTTATTTAATTTAAAATTCTATCTTATGTGTTTGAGTGTTTGGCCTGCATATATGTATTTGTACCTTGTTGGTACAAATAGAGGCCAGATGAGATTGCCGGGTCCCCAAAATCCAACTAGAGTTAAAGGTGAAAGTGAGTCCTCTGGAAGGGCAGCCAATTGTTTTTAGACCAGTTGTCTTTAGACTCGTTTTTTAGACCAGGTTGGCTTCGAACTCACATTGATTCACCTATCTCTGTTCCCAAATGCTGGGATTAAACGCATGAGCCACTATACCCAGGGCAGCCAGAGCTCTTAACCACTGAGCCATCTCTCCACTCACTTATTTTTGTTGTTGTTATTTGTTTGCTTGTTTGTTTTTGCTTTTTGTTTTGGGTTTTCAAGAAAGGATTTCTCTGTGTAGCCTTGGCTGTCCTGGAATTCATTCTGTAGACCTGGCTGGTCTGGAATTCAGAGATCTGCCTAGCTCCTGAGTACTTGGATTAAAGACATGTGCCACCACACCTGGCCTTTCTCATTCTTTTGTGTATGCCTTGGACAAAAAATATTTGTGTCTGAAGTCTGTTCCAGGTTCTGGTACAAACCTGGAATAAATCTATGAGCATGGCTATTTCCCTCAAAATCCTTATTACCAATTTGAGGAACTAGTCAGCCATAGACACTGCGTTCTATTTCTGGGAAACTCAATTGCCCTTAGGCATAACCCAGATGCCCCGGGAAGATCTTGGCTACCTGTTCCATTTCTTTACTGATGCTTCTGCTTTTGCCTCTGATTTAGCTTTTCCAGCCCTCTTTCATGGTCAGCAATTATCCCTTTCACTCTCTCAACTAGACTTTAAGCTTTGGAAAATCTGTTGGGTCTTGTTGTTATTTATTTGTTTTTCTTTTCATGAGCACGTGGGTGTGGGTGCACTTATCTGAATGTATATGCACATGCACGGGCATGTTTGTGGATGCCAAAGGGTGATACGGCAACCTTCTTCAATGGCTCTTCTATATTATTCTTTGAGACAGAATTTTCCATTCAAATCCAGAACTCCCTTATACAGCTGATCTAGCTATCCAGCTTTTTCTGGGAATTCTCTCTCTTTGTTGAAATTATACATTGGTTGCCATAACCACCCAGCATTCATGTGGGGTTCTGGGGATCCAAACTCCAGTCCTGGCTTCTTTCAGAGCAAGTATTTTAACCTCTACCTAAGGCATCTCCCCAAGCCTGTAAATCTTTTTGTCTACACTGTTTCTTTCAGTGTCTCCAAAAAGAAAAAAAAAAAAAAAAAAAAGAATTTCAGCACTCAGGAGGCAGAAGCAGGTAAATCTCTGTTAGTTCAAGAACAACCTGGATTATGGAATGAGTTTGAGGACAACCAGGGCTACGCACCGAAACCCTATCCTGAAAGACAAAAAAGCAGAACAACAAAAGACTGTCTCAAGAACAAACAGAAAAGCAGACTTTCATTAAAGGGTCAAATATATCCTTTGGAAGTGTTATCCTTTTTGGAGATCACTTTTTGGAAATGTCACCCCTTTTTAAAGTTCATACTTTTAACAAATATGTATTGGTGCCTTTAATCCCACCATTTGGGAGACAGAGGTAGGAGGATCTCTGTGAGTTTGAGGCCAGCCAAAACTACAAAGAGAGTTCCTGTCTCCAAAAATCAAACTCAGAAAACCAAATACATGTGTATTACTATTTCAAGTAGTAAATATACAACAGTGAAAAATAGAGTGGCCTTCCTTTCACTATAATTCCATTCTAGTAAACAGATAAATGATAAAGAAGACACAGACTTGTTGTAAGATTGCAGTAAATACTGAGAATAAAATGGGGAAGAGGGGTTAGTTCAGTGGTAGAGTTCTTGCCTGGTTTGGGCCTCAGCTCCAGGAAAAAAAAAAAAAAAAGATAGGGAAGGTATTTTAGATCAAGTGGGTGGGTCAGAAATAAATCACTGGGATGGCAACTTTTGAGTAGTTGAGGAGTAGGGAGGGAGGGACAGATACATAGACAGACAGACAGATAAGAACAGGTATCCATCCGAAGCAGAATTCCCTGAAGGGCCTCCTTTGTTTGGTATCCTGGGTAATACATAGATGAGGACAGAGAGGCAGTAGGAACTCTGCAAATATGGCCTGCAGGAAGGTCAAGTAGACTCTGGCTTTTATGTTGTGTGGGGAGAAAATGGGGAGTTATGAATAGAGTATTACATAACCTTTATTTTTTTTTAACACTACTTTGCCTTTTAAAGAAAAAAGTGCAGGGGGGGGCGCACTGAAGAGATGGAGCAATGATTAAAAGTACCAGCTGCCCTTCCAGAGGATTTAGGTTCAATTCCCAGCAACCCATACTGTCTGTGGCTTCAATTCTAGGGGATCCGACACTATAGTTGCAGGCAAAACATTATCGCACATGAAATAAATCATTTTTTAAAAGTTTTAGAGAAGAAAGTGGGGAGCAAAAGTGCATGGACAGGAAGAACCCTTAGGAACCTATTATAACAATGCAGATAAACAGGGACAGGAGAGACAGCTCAGCAGTGAGGAGAATGTGTGAGTGCAGGGTGAAGACGCGGCTTTGCCAAGGTGCCTTCTGATTGGACTAGCCAACAGCTAAGAAGAAGAGAACAGGTGGGATTTCTGGAGAGAGAGAGAGAGAGAGAGAGAGAGAGAGAGAGAGAAAGAGGGGGAGGAGTCTCGGTGTGAATATTACTCCCAGGAGATGCCTGGGAGACACTGAAGAGGTCAGATGGGGTGCAGAGCAGAGGTAGCTGAGCCACGTGGAAGAATGCAGATTAACAGAGACAGGTTAATTTAGGTTATAAGGGCTAAAGGGAGAAGCATAAGCTAAAAGTCAAGCTTTCATAATGAATAAGAAGTCTCTGTGTTGATATTTGGGGCCTGTCGATCCTAAGATAGTCTGACAAGAAAGCCTGCTACAAGAATGTATTAAGTCAAAATGGTGCTACTCTGATTTTAATATTGGTTAAACCTTATCCCCCCTACAGGTTGGCCTTGACCTGGCAATGTAGCTAGGATGCCTTTGAACTCCTGATCTTCCTAAGGACAAGATTATATGTGTACTAACATAGTGACTCTCAATGAGCTACCCTGTATTTGGGGAAGTGGTAGTATACAAATTCATTGCTAAAATTGCACGGATTCCTTTTTCTTTGACATTACTTTCATCAAAACATTACTATGATGTAGACGGATCCCCCTCCCTTTTGGGTTGCCAGCTCACACACACACACACATGATACAGAGACTTATTATTAATTATGAAAGCTTGGCTTTGGCTTGGACTTGTCTCACTGGCTCATCCCCCCACCTCCCGCCGCTATCTATTTTAACATTTTAGAATCCATGTTCTTTTATGTGGCTCAATTACCTTTACTCTGTACATCCTACTTCCTCATCATCTGGATGGCACCGTTCTTCTTCACAGAGCTCTCTCTGCCCAGAAGTCCTGCCTTTATATACCTTCTGCCTAGCTATTGGCCATTCAGCTCTTTATTAAACCAATCATAGTGACACATCTTTACAAATCCACACACAGACATGCACAATACTAATAATTATAAATAATGCCAAGGGTGGTGGCACATGCCTTTAAGCCCACTATTCAAGAAGGAGAGACAGGCAGATCTCTAGGAGTTCAAAGCTAGGCTGGTCTATATATCAAGTTCTAGGACAGCCAGGGCTACACAGTGAGGCCCTATCTCAAAATAAAGGGGCAGGAGGGATGGCTTTATGATTAAGAGAACTTGTTGCTCTTGAAAAGGACCTAGTTTAATTTCCAGCATCCATGCGGCTGCTTGCAACTATAACTCCAGTTCCAGAGGATCCAACACCAGGCTTTCAGGCAAAACATTCATACTTATAAGATAAAATGAAAAAATTTAAACCCAGAAGAAGGGGATAAGAAATGGATGAATTTTGAATAAGTTAAAAGTAGAAACAGTCAACTGGGCATGGTGGTGCGCGAGGTTAAGCCCAGCACTTAGGAGGCAGAAGCAGGCAGATCTCTGTGAGTTGGAGGCCTGGCTAGTTTACATAGCAAGTTCCAGGATGGGTTCAAGCTATACAGAAAGACCTCTAACAAAACAAAGCAAACATAGAAGCTGAGGTTTGCCGACAGATATGTTATAGATTGTAGAGCATCCACAGAAGAAAGGAACCATACATTTTGACCCAAACAACTGGAAGATTGATGTTGCCATTTTTTTGAAAAGCCTGAGGAAGTTTGAAAAAAAGTGGATGAGGAACACTCTCTGTTGAGTCTGAAATGCATTTTGGATTAGAGATATTGAAGGAACACAGAGGCATTTGCATCTGCAGATCAGTGGGAACACCTAGGTTGGATGGTTCATGCTTGGGAGTTATGGTGTCTAAGCAACACAGTGGGATGAGGTCATCAAGAGAGAAGGTGAAAAATAGTTCCCAGCAATTTTAATAAGTAGTAGACTTCCTGGCATGTTGGCACTTGCCTTTAATTCTGGAATTCGAGAGGCTGAGGCAGGTGGATCTCTGTGAGTTTGAAACTAGCCTGGTTTGCAAAGTGAGTTCCAGGACAGCCAGGGCTGTTATGCAGAGATACCTTGTCTTAAAAAACAAACAAAAATGTAGTAAACAAAACAGATGAAGAAGGTGAATTGGGTGATATCCTTGAGGCCTTTATAAGGGGGACTTGGTCGACTGCGGCCCAGTTCTAGTCAAAGTCATGTTTCTCTTTGTCATCCCAGTAGACAGTGAGCTTTTAGAGGGCAGAGCCTGAATAGTTTCTGTGTCTCGAAGGCTCTTCCTCTCCTGTGATCTTTGTTCCCATGACCCCTTTCTCCTGTTTTCCTTATAGGATCACTATCTCAGACCATCTTCACCTTTGACCCTTCCTGACAGTGGCCACATAGATCTTCCTCAGTAGCTTAGAGTTTCTTTCCAAAGTCCCAGCCAGGTTCAGCAAGTCATGGTGACTAATTAGTTGGTGACATTTGTTGACTGTCAGCAAGTGCCAGCCGCATTGTTAGACTCTGGAAAGAGAATGATGGAGGGAGGGAACCCTGCTCCAAGAGAAAAATGAGGCCTAGTGGGGACTGAGACAATTATAGATGATGGTTGATATTAAAATCAAATATGCAGAGAGAGTAGAGAGATGAACGGGCTCTGAACAAAATGAATTTATACTTTTTTTTTTTTTCTAAAGGAGGATACACTGGAGTAGGTCATGAGGCATTAATCTTCTTGGTGAACAAGCAGAAATAAAGAGTTCATGAAGAAGCATCCCCAAGGGCAAAGAGTTAGAGAAGAGAATGGTTATATGTTTAGGAAGAACCAACTTGAGCAGATGGGGACAGAGAACCAGTGTTACAGAATCCAGATAAGGAAGGAGGCTTTGGCGGTGCTCTTAGGAATAGGATGGGCACTGGGTGCTGGAGTCTTCGGTCTTATTGTTGACTCTCTGGATCCCACAAAGAGGTAATTTATTCCCAAGCTCCTAATTTTTTCATTTAATACCCAGACCATGTTTCCAACTGTTCTCTGAGTCTGTGGAAAAGATTGGGGGGCCTGATCCTTTCTGTAATGAAATTTTATCTGCTCTTTTGTGTTTACATAAACCAAGGAATGGAAAATGGAAATTAGGGTCAGAATGGGATTTCCCAGTACTCAGAAATAAACTCAGCCCACAGGCTGTTTGGAAATCTGTGAGTCTATGCAGAGAAGTTTCCAGGATCCAGGAAGGCCAGGGGTAAGCAATGTGAATGTCAATATCTGTGACTCTTGCTTACTTATTCATCCCATTATCTTGGGAGCCTGGCTGGTCCTAGGGCAGCTGACAGAAGATACTGGGAAGTTGCCATCCTTCATGGCAATGGAGGCTTTCATGCTCACGGTCTCTTCACATCCTCACCCTGACCCTGGAAATCCTGCCCCAGGTAAGCACATAAGAAACCTGAAATTAGCATGGATAGTAGCATACACTTTTGATCTCAGCCCTAGCAAGGCAGAGGCAAGTGAGTTTAAGGCCACCTTTTTCTACAAAGTTCTGAGCCAACCAAAGCCACATGGCAAAAACCTGTCTCAATATAAAAAGGGTCAGGAAAGCAAAGTTCTCTTGAGCTGATCCTACCTTTTAAGGATGTTGGTCTGGGTTGGTAGCTCAGCTGGTAGTACTTACAGTGTGCATGAAGCTCTGAGCTTGATCCTGAGCACTACATAAACAGGTATTTTAGATGACCTGTGTGGTAGCCAGGCTTCTAATCCCAATACTGGGAAGGTAGAGGCAGGAGGATCAGAAATTCAAGATCATCCTCAGCTACATGGTGAATTTCAGGGCAGCCTGAGATGCAAAAGACCCAGTCTCAAACAAAAAGAATGTCATTCTTGAATTCATTTCACAAAACTGTCTTTTAAAAATTACATTTGGTGTGTGTGTGTGTGTGTGTGTGTGTGTGTGTGTGTGTGTGTGTGTGTGTGTGTGTGTTGTTTTTCTTCTTCCACTGTGTGGGTCCAGGGAATTAAACTCAGGTCTTTAGGTTGAAAGTAAGTCCTTTTATACAATGAACCATCTCATCTCGACAACTCCTCACGAAACTTTCTCTGTGCTTCATGACAAAAACCCACAGAGAGATCTGATCTGAGTCCTGATTCTCTGGCAGTCCAGGTTTGCATTAGAGTTATAAAGCAGCTTATTTGAGTTCCAAGGACAGATATCTGAATAGTTCATCTCTGATTCTCCATAACCTGCAGAGTAGGCACTCAGTAAGTGTTTGCACAGTATTGTTTTGTTTCCTTTGGCCGATGAATTGACTGTTCCATTGGCTCAAGAGTTCATGCTGTTAATCCACGTGATGACTGCCATATTGGAGATCAGTTCTGAAAAGAGAAAAATGGAGACATTGAGAAAAGTATGTGGGAGAGAGATTGAAAGGGTCTTCAAAGGAAATGAGACCTACAGGATAAAGGAGTCAGGAGAGGACATTTCAGTCAAGAGAGACAAGGCCATAAAGAATGTGGTGTACTGAGGGAATGACATTGACTGAGGTCCTACTCTGTAATCACTATGGCAATGGGCACTATGTGAGGAAACAGGTCCAAGAGATGGTTCCCTGTCTTTTTGGCATGGCACATAATCCTGTGGAGTCTAAGGAGACATTGAGAAAGGCACATTGCTTTGATTTGATTTTTTAAAGATAGTGTCTCACTGAGTAGCTCTGGCTGGCCTGAAACTCACTGTCTAACTAGGCAGGTCTTGAACTCATGAAAAGCGTCTTGCCTCTGCCTTCTAAATGCTGGGATTAAAGGAGTATACTACATGTCCAGGCACTGAAAAATGCTCTCTTGAGCAGGGAGGGAAGGTCTCAAAAGTTGGATCATAGTTAGAGAATCCGAAAGAGGACAGAGACAACCATCCTGAAAACAAGGGATTCCCTGGGCAGGAGGAAGTGGCAGGGAGTCAGGAGAATGCAGAGGCAGGACAGCAGGTATGATAAGGGATGATGTGGAGAACTGGGAGGCCCTGCAGGGAAGGCTGGCCCAAGAATGCACCTTAGCCCAAAATTAAGATTCCTTCTATGTCAGAGTCACTGGACACCTCACTGAGGACTCTCAGGAGTTGACTTGTGCATTAGCTACTTTTCTGTTGCTGTAATACATACTACAGCCAAGGCAACTCATAGGGGAAAGTTTGTTTGGGGCTTACAGTTCCAGAGAGGTAAAAGTCCATAATGGTAGGAATAGCGTGGCTGAAGGCAGGCAGCCCAGAAACTAAGAGATCAAGTGGTTCCTGCATGCATGAAGAAAACCAAGTGGCCCGAAACCAAATGTTCAAACAGCCTGTGGGGGGGGGGGGGGACGGGGACAGACAATCCTCATTCAAATCATCACATCTAGATTTTAAGTTGTAGAGCTGAGTTGGAAGGGATCTGTTTAGGTTCATTTCCAGTTCCCTAAGATGCCAGCCTCCAGGAGTTCTCACCGGCCTCCTATTTGCACGGTAGGCTTGCATATATTTGCTTCCCACAGTGAAAGTTTCCTCTGGCCCAAACAAACAAAAGTAGGAAGAGAGGCCTTCTGTGTCAGAAGCAAAGGCTGAGGAAATTCAAATTGACTGAAACTTAAACCATCCTCACACCCAGACAGCAGGTGAAATAAAGGCTCCTCCCAGAAATGTCTGGGTCCTAATGCTAGACCGAGTGTGTCTTATAGGACAAAAGGTATTTTGTAGAAACATTAAGATGAAGGACCTTGTCAAGTGTGGTGACATTCTCCTGTAATCTTAGCACTCAGAAGGAGGGGGGCTTGGAGGACTGTGAGTTCAAGGCTAGCCTGTACTCCACAGGGAATTGTAGGTTAACTTGGGCTTTGCATCAAGATCCTGTTTTGAAGAAACAAAAATACATAAGGGAGCTGAGCAGTTAAGAACACTTCTTATTCTTGCAGAGGACCCAGGTTCCATTTCCAACATCTACATGGTGGCTTACAACCTCCTGTAACTCGGGTTTAAAGGAATCCAATACTGTCTTCTGGCTTCCATGGGTATGTATATGGTGCACATATACACATGCAGGAAAAAAATCTCATATACATAAAATAAATTAATTCAAAAAAATAGGTCAAAGATCCTGAGATGAGGAAATGGTTTTTAGGTTATGTCAGCAGATAAGTCTTTCAAGCCAGGGAAGCTTTCCAATCTGTTTACCAGGAAAGAGGATGTCGGGGTGGATGCTGTATTGCTGACTTTAAAAAGGGAGGGAGAGACAATCAGCTAACAGAAGTAGCCTCTAGAAGTTGGAAAAAAAAAAAAGAAAACCAAGGAAACAAAAAAACTTCCCTGAGAACCTCCAAAAAGCAACAGGGATCTATACATAGACTATAGCCTATAGAGAGACCTGTGTTGTACTTGTAGCCAATGGAACTGTAAATTACCTTTGTGTTGTATGAGGTTTCTGGCCACAGTCCCATAGTCCCACTGACACATACAGACACTTATATTTATTGTACACTGATTGACCTGGGGCCCAGGCATATAACTTGCTAGCTCTTGCTCTTAATCTAACCCATGAGTCTTATCCTGTTCAGCCATGTGGCTCGGTACCTTTTCTCAGAGCAGCATAGTTGTCCTCTGCATCTGTGGTATCTCTGGTGTCTCTATGGCATTTCTTCTCTGTTCTTCCTGTTCCCAGAGTTTTCTGGTAGCCCCACCCACACTTCCTGTCTGCCTTTGGCCAATCAGCATTTTTATTAAACCAGTAGGCTGGACAATTATTTATAATATAACAACATAATCTCACTACACCTTTGTGGGTTTTTGTTTTTGTTTTTGTTTTTTGCCATCAACTTTGTGCTGATTTGTTACAGCACTGAGAAAAAAAATGAAAGCACAAAAGAAAAAAAATGAATACACATACAACAAGTGTGTATGTATCCTGTGTCACACTGTCATATATTCTTAGATGGACACTTGTGGGAAGATCCAGAGACCTCAGCAAGTTCTAACTGGAAACAGATGAGAACAAGGATTCAAGATATGTCGTGTGTGTGTGTGTGTGTGTGTGTGTGTGTGTGTGTTGTGGTGCTGAGGCTCTTTCCCGGTCAGTTGTAAAGAAAGTATAGAGATGGGCTAGCTAGATGGCTCAGAAGGTAATGACATTTGCTAACAAGTCTGAAGACATGTGTCCCTGGTCACAAAAGGACAGCACTGTTAGAAGTTCCTGGAGGTTTCAGACTCAGAGACAGTAGAACAGGAGCACCCAGGAGCTTGGGGAAGGTTGAGTTAGTCTTTAACAAATGCAAAGATTCAGTTTGCCACAGGAAAAATCCCAGGTTATAACTGGGCTGACAGTTCACTACACTGGGAATATACTCAATGCTCTAAATTGTGTTTTTAGAAATACAAAAAATAAGGCTGGGTGTGTTGGCATGTGAGCTTGAGACTGTAGCGTCTCTTTGCGTGAGTAGCCAGTCTGGGCTGCACGGTTTGAGTTTTAGACCCACCTAATCTATGTAGCAAGATCCTGTCACAGACAAAACAGGGGCTGAAGAGCTTATTCCTCTAGAATACTTAGATTTGATTCTTAGCACCCACATGGCGACTCACAGACATGTACCTCTTCTAGGAGATCAGGTCATGTGGGAATGCCTTTCTGTATGCTGTGAATCTCAATCTTTAAATAAAGGAGCTGTTTTGGGCCATGACAGGCACCATAGAAGAAGTAGGAGGAGGAATCAGAATAGGTAGGAAAGGAAGGGCGGAGTCAGAGACAGATCAAGCAAGCCGCCCAAGGAGCAACATGAAGGAACACAGGTGAACCACGGGCCACGTGGCAGACAGATTAATAGAAATGGGTTGAGTTAAGATGTAAGAGCTAGCTAGCAATGTGCCTAAGCCATAGGCCAAACAGCATAAAGTTAATATAAGCATCTGAGTCATTTCTGGGGGCCTGAGCAGCAGCTGCGGTAGTGGGTGGCTAAGCAGTCTGGCAGGGCAGGTCTGTGGGTCTCTGGCCGCCCAAGACCAAAGAAACCCCACTGCTACAATCAGGTTCCATCTTTTGGCCTCTGCTGGCACCAAGCTGTCATGTAGTACATGAATATAGACATGTAGGCAAACACCCATATGCATTAAAAATAAAGAAAACAAAAAAGACTAAAATGTTAAGTTTTATATTATCTATATTTTAGCACAATCAAACTCGCAGACAACTGTAGAGCAGGCCCTATTTGAAGAACAAGTTGAAAGGGGAACACCACCAAACCTCCTGCTGTGTTATTGCTGGGAACTCAGCATCTTCACATCTCTCTCTGCTTTCCAGGTGAAATCCTCACCAAGCACAAGCTAGACCTGCTTTTCAATCCACCCTCACAAATTCTAACTGTGTCGTGAGACCCCCAAGACCACCAGGGAAGCTGATTTCTGATGCAAACACATTGAGGTTTTTTGTTTGTTTGTTTTTTTGTTTTTGGACAGATTTGAAGAAACCCAGACCAAAACTCTTTGTTCCAAAGCAGCAGAAGGAATTCAGCCCCAAGCTCAGGGGTGAGAGGGTTTTTAAAGGAAAAAATGTGTAAGTGGGGTGTTCCACATCTTGGCATTTCAGGATTGGATAGAGGGGGTATGAGGTAGAGTAATTCTTGGAAACTATTGGATAAACTTTCGATGCAAACCCAAGTTTTGAATCTACTGGCTGAACTTTTGGGTCATACCAACTTTTTGAATCTATTGACTGTCAGGTGCATTTTTGAGATTTTTTTTCCCCTAGATTCTTCTTAGACCTGGGTTCTGCCCTCAGACACTAAATGGTCTTTCCCAGAGATAAAGTTTTGTAGGTAAATCTATGCCTTCACACTAACCTTTCCATGATATGCTACAACAAAGCTGTCTTCAGACCTATGAAAACCCTTTTGGCCTTCAGAACACTTGCTTGATGATTTTTAGAACTTTCCTGCTTTCCTGGGCCAGCTCTCTCAGTTCCCTTTTCTGCCCGTCCACTCCAACCTCTTATTTTGTTTTATCTTTCTGTAGAAGACTTGAAAGTCACTGGGTAAGCAAGGTTGACTTCAAGTCTATGGCAGTCTTTCTGCCTCAAGCTCCCAAGTGCTACCACACCCAGTGGCCAGCTTGTTTCTCCTCTTGTACCTTCTCTTTCTGATTTTCTTAGCTGGTTTTTGGTATTTAATTTTATTATTTTCTATAAATGAGTGTTTTGCCTGCATGCATGTCTAGTTACCACATGTGGGCAGTGTCCTTGGAAGCCAGAAGATATTTTGGAGCCCCTGAAACTGGAATTACAGAGGATTCTAGATCACAGATACAAATACCTTGTGGGTACTGGAAGTAGAAGCGCAGGGCCTCTGGAAGAGCAACCAGTGTTCTTAAGTGCTCAGCCTTCTCTCCAGCCCCCTCACTAATCTTAGGACTCTGTGATGCCCAGATCTCAGAGATCCCTTAAAGATCACCATGGAGACTGAATCCATATGCAAAAGCCAAGAGCCTTTATTCAAGCTCAAGTTTGGACTCTCCAGGTGTCCCACAGATCAGTAGAGCCCAAGCCCAATCAGGTAGAGTTATTTTTATCACAGTAGAGGTTAGGGTGAGGGGATTTCCAAGGTTTAGGAGCCCTAGTTGGCTGACATTTGGCTAGGGGTATCTTAGTGAAAGGTAAAAAAGGTGGGTGCTGGACTCAAGGACATCTGATGGATGATCTTATCTAATGGCTGGAATGTCATAAACTTTCCCCCTAAATGCTGACCCCATCCTAGGTGGTGTCAGTTTATGGATTTTCCTGGAACTGGATGATGTCTGCCAGTAAACCGAAACTCAGACCTACTCTCTCTCTGCTGGGTTTTTATTAAGCCTGTCTTGGCAGCTATGTGGCTAAGCTACCCTGGGCCCCATAGACTCTTGCCCCCATCTAACATGTCAGAGAATCTAGGTAATATAATGTCTTCATTGCACCTGCATCCTTTTTGCTTATAAAGTTCCTATAAGTTCATAACTTCTGGCTGGCTGTTAAGCTGCATTAAACACAGGTACCATCCCTCTGCCATATAGCTTCATAATAGCACACGTCCTGTCCTGGATATTGGCATCCTGGCTTTGTGACATTGTCCCAAAAGCAGGAATGTTGGGTAAAGATTAGAGTATTGGTTCCTGTCTATCTGACCACCCACTGGCTGCTCTCAGAGAACCAAGGTTCTATTCATAGCACTCATATGGCTACTTACAATAATCTAACACTAGTCCCAGGATATCTGATGCCCTCTGCTGGCCTTCTTAGCCATGTAAGCATGTATACATAGACATGCATACAAGCAAAACAGCCATATACATAAAACAACAACCATTCTCATTGAAAGATACACTTTTGGGGGGGGGAGTAGGGGTAATTTTGTTTGGTTGGCTTTTTGAGACAGGATCTCACTGTATAGTTCTGGCTGTCTTGGAACTATCACTACATGGAACAGGCTGGCCTCAGACTCACAGAAATCCACTTGTTTCTCCTTCCCAAGTGCTGGAATTAAAGGTGTGTGCCACCATGCTTGGTTTAGGGGGGATAATTTTTGAGATAAAGTCTCAAGTAGCCTAAGTAGATCTCCTGGCCCCAATCTCCTCTGTGATGAGATCGAAGACATGTAACAGCACACCCAGCAAGATATCTAACAATAATGCTTATGTGTTGAGGAATAATGGTAGGAAAATATTTAATTTTGTATTGTATTAGTTATTTTGATAAAATACTTTGACAAAGGGAAGTTAGGGAAGAGAGGGTATATTTTGGCTTACAATTCTAGGGGTGATACAGCCCTTCATGGTGGAGAAAGCATGGCAGTTGAATGTGAGGCTGGCTGGCAGTTAGGAAGCTGGCTGATCTCATTTCATCTGCACACAGGAATTAGTAGAGACCAGGAAGTATGGTCAAGCCACAAAACATCAAAGATCTCCTCTAGTGATATACATACTCCAGCACAGCCTGGCTTCCTAAAGATTCCATAACCTTCTAAAATATCAGTTGGGTACTAAGTGTTTAAACAAACTAACCTGTGGAGGACACTGGTGGTTAGAAAGAAAATAGTCCCAGAGGGAGTGGCACTATTAGGAGGTATGGCTTTATTGGAGTAGCTATGGCCTTGTTAGAGGAAGGGTCACTGTGGGGTTGGGCTTTGAAGTCTCATATATGTTCAAGCTATGTGTTCTATGTGACACAGTTGCTTCTGCTGCTTGTGGATCAAGTTGTAGAACTTTCAGCTCCTTGTCCAGCTCCATGTTTGCCTGCACACCTCCATGACAGTAATAGACCAAATCTCTGAAAAATGTAAGCCAGCCCCAGATAAATGGTTACCTTTTATAAGAGTTGCCCTTGGACTGGAGAGATGGCTCAGAGGTGGGAGCACTGGCTGCTCTTCCAGAGGTCCTGAGTTCAATTCTCAGCAACCACATGGTGGATTACACCCATCTATAATGAGATTGGGTGCCCTCTTCTGGAACACAGGCAGAACACTGTACATAATGAATAAATAAATCGATGCCCTTGTCATGGCATTGCTTCATGGCAATGGAAACCTAACCAAGAGAAGGACATTCACATTCAGATCAGAACAAACAGAAAACTTAGCAGGCACAGGAAAAACACTGTAATTCATCACATACAAGTCTTGATCTGAGCCCAAGTGTTTCAGGTAGCATTCTTGTACACGTTATGAATTCAAGGCTGCAATGAATTCATGAGGTGCAACCTGGCCAGTCTCTGCCAAAAAGTTCTCAGATTTGTTACATGCTTTGTTAATTTTTCGTTGTTGGACATTCACAAACTTTTTACTGCTGTCAAAAATTTGGGGGCCCTTCTTTTCAGTTATTTGGCTCCATATAGGATCATGAGTCAGAGTTTAAGAAGCTTGTGGGTCTAAAAGGGCCAAGGTTTCTTCCAAGAACAGGACAAAGTAGTGTCAAAGCCGGGACTTAAAGCACTGTTGGGAATGGAGTACAGGTGGGGGGTTTGTTCCTTTAGGCCCTTGAAAAGACTGATCTCTGAGTACCCTCATCCTTCTGCTCAGCTGCCCTGTGGGGTCCACAGGCTCTGAGCAAAAGATGTGGGTTTGAGAGGGTGACAAACCTGGTGAGAGCCTCTGCCCTCTAACTTATCTATGTCTATCTGTGTCTCCCAGGGCAGAAGAGTTGGATATGACCTACACCTACAGATGCCCCGCCACACTGTTTCTGCTTCTAGGGAGTGCCACATGGGGTGCCTAGCCATGGATTTCTTGGAGAAGGATGAATATGCTACATGCCTATAAGACCAAGTGAGGGCCTGGCAGAGGTGGCACCATGCCCTTAATCCCAGCAACAGGGAGCAGAGGCAGGCAGATCTCTGAGTTTGAGGCCAGCCTGGTCTACAGAGCAAGTTTCAGGACAGCCCGGGCTACACGGAGAAACCCTGTCTCAAAAACAAACAAACAGAAAGACCAAGTAAGATCTGAGTGGGGTCTTAGAAGGGGAAGAGGGAAGAGTTGATCTTGACAGTGAGGAAGTTGGAGAATTAGAAAGGTCAGCTGGGCTGGGCACGGTGGTTCATGCCTTTAACTCCAGCACTTGTGAGGCAGAGGCAGGTGGATCTTGGTGAGTTTGAGGGAAGCCTGGTCTACAAAGTTAGTTCCAGGACAGTCAGGGCTGTTACACAGAGAAACCCCGTCTCAAAAACAAACAAGCAAAAAAAAAAAAAAAAAAAAGGAAGGAAGGAAGAAAGGAGGGTACGTAAGCAGGGGGTGGGACACATGGAAGCAGGATATGATTCTGAAAGATCATCTCCCGGGATGCCACCAAATCTGTAGGACTATAGGGTTCATATGTCTAACCCCACCACGGGTCAAACCCTGCCTTTATACCATGCTTTTTCCACGTCAGTGGTTATGACCTAAGGCCTACTTGGCAGGCAGTCATCTTCACTTACACAGTGAGACATAGGCCTAGAGGGGAGCAAGATCATGTGGGGATTAAGAAGTACCTGTCCTAACTTTATTTATGTGTCAGAGCTCAACGGCAAGGACTAAGAGGAGACAGGTCCCTTAGGAAGGTCATCATACAGTAAACATACAGAGGAGCCAGGCTCTCCATCTGACGGGACTACAGTCAGATATGCCGCGAAGATATCCCATAAGGGGCCATTGACTTTTCCTTGGAGAATTATTAATGTTTTTCAGGAAGACAAAGGAGGAAGGGAAGTTAGTCAAAAGACAGCGAATGTACAGGTCACAGGGTCACAGAGTGACAGCAGGAACAGCAGCCAGCTTGGTGAGGCCAGAGCCACAGAGGAAAGGGTAGGGGAAGCTGGGGCTTGTGCTTCATATTTAAGTCTCCGGAAGCTTTTCTGAAGGTTCAGAAGGGAGGCAACACTTTGTTCCTCTGCCTTGCATAAGTTTCACATCCCCAAAAGGCCACTAATGTTCTGAGGGAGAGAGAGAGACAGACAGACTGTGTCATGGACAGGCTCCAGGTTGCAGAGGCTAGAACTTACTATAGTGAAGTTCAAAACCCTGCGTTGTCTCAGGGTTTTTATATATTTCCAACATATAATCCCTGATCCCTTTCTCTCTCTCTCTCTCTTTTTTTTTTTTTTTTTTTTTTTTTTGATTGTTGAGATGGGATCTTGCAGGGTATCATCACTTGACCTAAAACTTACTATGTAGACCAAGGTTCCTGCAAATGTGTGGGGGATCCTCCTGCTTCAGCCTCTTAAGCGATGGGATTAGAGGCATATTTCATGCCTCACATGCCTTTTAAAAATATTACTAATATGGTGGAAAACTATTGATAAAATAGTTATGATACATTTATAGCTGGTCAGATGGCTCAGCAGGCCCTTGTCTTTAAGCCTGATGGACTTAAGTATGATCCTGGGGACCTACCTACATGGCAGAAGGAGAAAATGGACCTCTGAAAGTTTTTCTCTGATCCCCCCCCCCCATGTAAATATAGCTCTGAGTTGCAAAAAAAAAAAACTTCCCCTATAAAAGTGTTTATATTCCGAAGGGGGAAACTCTCCCAGTGGAGATGTTGCAGCTCTGAGAAGAAAGGCTTCCATGACAGAGGTGTTGTGGGCTATGAAGGGGAAAGCTATCCTGGCAGCTGGGAGCCAAGGAATGCCACAAAGTCACACGGCACAACAAACCTCACACAAGAGGCTTATTGGAAAAGACACAGAAGTTGGCTGCTTCTGCTTAGAAGAGAAACCGCAAAGAGCTGGGCAGGAGGCAGGCTTCGTGTAGGGCTTCTTGGGGGTGGAGCTTTCCAGGATGGCCTGGGATTAGTGAGATGCTATGGCCTGATCTTGGGACAAACACAGGGATTGGTGGGTTTTCATGCTCAGGTATTGCTGGGTTGGGGTAAGTTTTTTTCACTTGGAAGTGGGCCTAGACTGTTTATACTATCCTCCATATGCATGAAGTTACATGCCTGTGTCTATGCATACATGCATACATGCACACACATGCACAAATAAATTTTATAAAGCTCTTTAGGGGCTGGAGGGATAGCTTGGTGGTTAAGAGCACTGGGTGCTCTTCTAGAGGACCCAAGTCCCAGCACTTACCTTATGTTTCTCAACCATCTACTCTTCCAGTTCCAAGTCTCTGTGGGCACCAGGTACTCAAATACACATGCAGGCAAAACACCTATACAAGTTAAAAGAAAAAAAAAAAAAAGTAAAGTTGTTCAGAGGCATCAATTACGTATTGTTGTGTAGCTGGCATTGCCCCTTATTTCCGGAACTCCTTCATCCAAGTCTGCTACTCGAATCTCCTTTGTTCTCATAAGCCCTCTGGAATCCCTCCTCTTTGTCAAGAAATGGCGCAGACCTTCAAGAGAGAGAGAGATGCCTGTAACTGAGTGACAACCTAAGCCAGAGTAGCCACCTCCCTCCCCCAAGTCCCTCTTACAAGCCAGGAGTGCTTTTCATTATATCAAGTGATTCCTGTGGAGGTAGATTCCTCCAACCTTGGCTGGTGGGTGTGAGGTGCATATGATTTTTCAGGGACATTAGGGTTGGGGAGTCAGGGAGGAACATGTGAAGAGGAGAGCCTGGAAACATGCCATGTATCAGCCAGCACTGGGTAAGGACCAGCTTGTTTGCAGAGGGAGATCTGGTCCTACCTCCATTGTTTTCCTTACAGTTTCTCCTGTGCCTGGACCAATTACACTGCCTCTCTCACTTGGCCTAAGATACAAGATTATCAGTGATGCCCACTCAGATCTTTTGAGTCCTGGCGATGAGTGACTTATAGAGAAACCTGTAGTATTTCCACTTGTGATTGTTAATGTTGGCCATTGTCATGACAAGATGGAGAAGCACCTAGGAGACAGGCCTCTGGGCATGAATATGGACAGTGGTAACCCATGGGCTGGAGTGCTAGAGAGAATAAAAAGAAGAAAGAAAATGTCACAGGAGGGACAGCGCTAAGTCAAAGACCCTTCCTCATCCTCAATTAATAAAGATCAATTGAAGATGATTCCTGGCATCAAACTTGACAATGCATATATGTGTACCCACCTCAGGCAAACAATCATATACACACATGTGCACATCTCTCTCTCTCTCTCTCTCTCTCTCTCTCTCTCTCTCTCTCTCTCTCTCTCTCTCTCTCTCACACACACACACACACACACAGAAAAACAAAATATCAACAAAACCCAACCAACTGTGGTAATAGGGTCTTGCTGTATAGTCTAGGTCTCTAATTTATTCTACAGCTCAGAATATTGGTCTTGAAACTACAGTCTTCCTGCTTCAGCCTCTCTGATGCTGGGATGAAAAGAATGTGCCACTGTAGGGAGGTGGTGGCTCATGGCTTTGATCCTAGCACTAAGGAGGCAGAGGCAGGTGAATCTCTGAGGTCAAGGCCAGTCTGGCCTACATACAGAGAGAGCTGAAGGACAGCCAGGGCTACACACAGAAACCCTCTCTTGAAAAACAAATCAACGAAAAAAGAATATGCCATCAGACACAGCTCTCCACGTACATTTTATATTCTTATAAACAGGTTGGGGGTAATTGGATTGAGAAAATATGCTGCTTTATCACTGGCACTAATGAGGATGAATAGTCCCACCCTGAAGATTGCTGGCAAAATCATGTCTCTGAACATCCCAGCACCCACATCAGTTGGCTCACTATTGCTTGTAACACCAGTTCCCAGGGAATCTGATTTCTTCTTCTGGCTTCCACAGGCATTGAATAAATGTGGTATACATGCATACTCAAGCATACACATGCATACACATATAATAATTAATAAATATTTTTAAATATTCATCAGAAACCAGCAATGTGACTCAGTGGGTAAAGGTAATTTGTTGCCATTAAGTTTGATGGCCTGAGTTGGATCTCCAGGACCCACATGGTGGAAGGAGAGAACTGATTCCCATAAAATGACCTCCATTAGCTGTGGCATGCTCCATGTGCTCACTCACTCATGCATATACACCTACACACTTTCCTCATACGCTCATACCCACACTGTGTCTTTCTCTGTGTTACCAGCCAGCTCCATGATATGAAGATATATGAAATGAAGATGTATGATTATGAAAGTTTGGCTGATAGCTTAGGTTTGTTTCCAACTAGATCTTATAACTTAAATTAACCCATAGCTTTTAATTTACAGTCTTTTACACGACTCAATTATTTTTACTGTGTAATGTTCATGTTGCTTGCACTGCATCCTGGCATCTCCCTGGCATCTCCCTGGCATCTCTTTCTTCTTCACAGCACTCTCTGCCCTAAAAATCCTGCCTACATACTGGCCATTTAGCTTTTTATTAAACCAGTCACAGTGACATATCTTCATACAGTGTAAAGTAATATTCCATATTTCCCCCTTTAGGTCTAAATAAAAAAGTTTTAACTCTAACATAATAAAAGTATAATTAATAATGTTGGCAGGCTTTTCTGTCCTGTTAGCCTACTCTAAATAACCACACAGAGATTTATTAATTATAATTGCTCGGCTGATAGTTAAGCTTGTTACTAACTAGCTCTGACAACTTAAATTAACTCATATTTTTATCTATGCCTTACTATGTGGTGGTACCTTTTTTCAGCATGGCAAGTTCATCTGATTCCTCCTGAGTCTCCTAGTGACTCTAACTTTCCTGTTTTCTAAGTTTGGGTCTCCCACTAACTTCTTTCTGCCTAGCTATTGGCTAGTCAGCTCTTTATTAACAATGATAGCAACACATCTTCATAGTGTATAATAGGATTATTCCACAGCACAATAAGAACAATTGTCAGGTAAGAATTACATTTACAAGGTCCAATCCATTTGTATTTGGCATATTTGGAAAAATACTGCATTATTTATTCTATCTTGCTGAGTCCAGAAAGCTGCAACTATAACCACCTAGTCTTCAAATCCATCAAAGATCCCAGGATGATATAATTACTAACTGAGTAAACAGGAAATACAATGCAAGCCACTTCCAAACCTATAGAAATGATGGACATATGGCTGCCTGGACAGTCACCCAGGGTTCCTCTGCAACATTGGGGCATCTAATCTTTGACCTAGAATATCTGGCAGACTCTTCTATAAAACAGGAATTTTGAAGGACTATCCCGTCTAGTTTTGGCAAACTTCAGTTGTCATTCTCCCTGTGTGTCCTGTAGAATATCGACAGACTTTTCTATGAAGCAGGAATTTTTGAAAGGCTGTCCCATCTTATCTTGGCAAAGTTCAACAGTCTTTTTCCTTAGTGTCTTACTTGTCCAGTAGGTACAGCGTACTGTCAGCAGTCAAGGCAAGAACAGTTTCTTGCTCAAACGGCTAGCTTGCTACAGTGAAAGCAAGCGCCATATGCTGTTTCTCTAATGTCAATGTCATCCTTTATGAACTAAATTGGTGCTGCCAGGAGCAGACCTGTCTCACTGTCCTGAAAAGCCTCAAGTTATTAAACATCTTAACTACTGTATTCTGTAGTTCTTTGAAGTGTTTGGAGACCATCTATCTATTTAAATATATCTGTTTAACCTTGACAACACACCTAACATGACTACAAGTTTGACTGTTATAATGACTAGCTATTAACCTGTATTTCTTCATTAACCTAAATAGCTTGTAATAATAACTTTCAAAGACTAGAAATTTTACATTAAATGAGCTGCATAAGTATAATATCGTACACAAGAGTAGAAACATATAAACAGTATATTCTAACAAAATTAACCTTTAATTTGTGTCAATATATAAAAATACCACAAACAAGAGCAGAAACATATATATAGTATAACAAAAATAACTTTAAATTTGTATAAATATGCCAAAATCCATGCCAATTAAAAATATATGAGACTAGTGGTTGTTTAAAAGCAGACTCAATAACCCACCCTTTTAGCCCATCATTTCTAGACTATATTCCCCTTTTTTTCTTCACAAAGAGATCCATGAATCTAATCTGCTTCATTCTATTTTTTTTTTTCTGATCGTGACCAATAACAATTTAAAACCAAATCCCCTAAACAACGACAAACATCCATAAGCCACCAAATAACCAAAAACCACCCACTCGATCTTTTGGAAATGTGGGTATTATGGTCTCTAGACTGCTTTCTGGGGGTGCTGGCATCTTTAAGAAACCCTGAAAAAATTAAGATAATGATCAAGTCTTGGGGGAGCTAGCTGTTGTCCAGTTTCAGTGTACTGGGATAATGCAAGGCTTATCTAACATTCTGGCTGGAGTAGTCTGTGAGGCTCTACTGTCTCAGCCAGCAGTCTTGAAGCTGTTTTGGGTGTAAGGAAACTGCAATAGAGGCATTCTGAGAGGCTGAATCACCTAGGCCACCTGTTTTCATTGGTGTCTGGTCCCCTTGCTTCGAAACACATAAACTTTCAAAGATAACATATATATTTACATTAACACAAATATAGAATGTACAGTATGCATAAGTCAGTTAATAATGATTTTTTTGTTTTATGTTTGAGCAGGTAAAATATATATCATCTGTCTTGTAGGGTTTTTTAAGGTTTATTTCTTTATATCTGTAGCTAAAATTTTCAGGAAGTCTTCCCCAAATACTTCTGATCTCTTTTAATGTTGAATGAATTCACAGCCTTTCCTTTTCTGTGGGAACAAAAACATAACCTCTTCCCCAATATAACATATTTTTTACTTTCATTTAGAAGTTAAGACATTATATTAATTTATCAGTTTTCACATTCTAATTTTTTCCAGCAGCTTAGTTTATGGCATGCAGTCCCCAGACAGTGACTGGAAGACACTTCTCTGTACTGTGGCCTGCATGAGAGACTGAAAGACTAGGAAGTCAAACTTAGCTCTGTTTTTATTGTGTTTGGAACCTTTTTCTTTTTTAAAGCTTTCTCAGGTTTTATATGGAAATATGGTTCCCTGCATTGGACACCAGCTGCTGTGGAACAGTCAGTGTACACTATGAATATGTATAACTCTCATTGGCTAATAAAGTGCTGATAGATAGGCAGGATTTCAGGAGAGAGACAACACTGGGAGAAGGAAGGGCAGTTAGGAGTCTCAAGAGTCATGTGGATATGCAGAGGAGGCAGAGGTGGGAGATGAACATGCCATACTGAGATAAGGTACCAAGCCATGTGGTAGAATAGAGATAAAAAATATGGGTTAATTTAGGTTGTAAGAGCTAGTTAGTAACAAGTTTAAACTATCAGCTGAGCATTTATAATTAACAATAAGTCTCTGTGTGGTTATTTGAAGAGCTGGCTAGCAAGAAAGAGCTGACCAGTGGTCCAGACAAAAACCTCTGCCTACAGCCAGCCAACTTCCAATTCACAACACGGAGACTTATTACTAATTATGAAAGCTTGGTCAATAGCTTAGGCTTGTTCTAACTGGCTCTTATAACTTAAATTAATCCATAGCTTTTAATCTGTATTTTTTATGTGACTTAGTTACCTTTACTTTGTAATATCCATGCTGCTTGCTCTGTGTCCTAGCATCCATGCCTTTTCCCCAGCATCTTCTCTGCTCTGAAAATTCTGTCTAGCTATTGTCCATTTAGCTTTTTATTAAATCAATCCCAGTGACATATCTTCACACCGTGTAAAGGAATATTCCATAATATCACACTAAACAAATAAATAGTATTTTCTAGACAGTATTCCTGAATATTCCTTCACACTGTATGAAGATACATCACTGGGATTGGTTTAATGAAGAGCTGAATGGCCAATAGCTAGGCAGGAAGCATTTAGGTGGAACTTCTCAGGACAGAGAGAGCTCTGGGAAGAAGAAAGGGAGTCATCTACTGAACACAGAGAAAGCAGGACATGGAGGAGCAGAGGTAAAAGCCATGAGCATGTGGCAGCATGTAGATTAATTGAAATGGGTTAAGTTACAAGAGCTAGTTAGAAACAAGCCTAAGCCAAGACTGAGATTTCATAATTAGTCAGAAGTCTCCATGACATTTGAGAGCTGGCTGGCAAGACAGAGAAAGATTCACTACAAAACAGGGTTTCTTTGTGTATCTAGCTGTCCAGGAACTCACTGACCAGGTTGACCTCTGAGTGCTGGGATTAAAGGCATGCACCACCACCACATGGCCAAATACATGTTTTTAAGAATTGCTTTTAATGTCCATCAGGCCAAGCATGGTGGCACATGCCTAGGCAGTTGGTTCTTTGTGAGTCCCAGACTTGCCTGGTCTATATAGTGATTTCTAGTTACATGGTGAGACCATCTTAAACAAACAAATATTAACAAAATACAGCAAAAAGTATCCATCAGGAAGCCCATCCGATAATAAAATTTGTGTGTGAGAGCTGCTGATAATGTACGTATAGTTCTCACCTTGCACACAGCTATTACAAAGTAACAGTGGTGGGGAAACCTGGCAAATGGGAGCCCAAGAAAAGATCAAAGTTAACTTCACCAGGTAAGAGAAAGCCCAGTTTCCCTGTGTTCCTCATGAGAAGGCAACAGTACACATTGTTCCTTATGGGTGTCCCTTCCAACTTCCACTTGACAATGAAGAACCTTCTGCTCAGTGGCATCAAGGTCATAGAAGAGCCGTGTTCCCTCAGATATGCACCAACAGGGACTGAAGTCTACGGGCTGTGGACCTCAGTATAACTCTATATCCAGTTAGACCTCCTTAAATTTATGTGAAAAAATACATCTGCTTATTATCCATCCATCCATCTACCTATCTTCTCTCCATCCATCCATCCATCCATCCATCCATCCACCCACCCACCCACCCACCCACCCATCCATCCATCCATCCATCCATCCACCCACCCACCCATCCATCCATCCATCCATCCATCCATCCATCCATCCATCCATCCATCCATCCATCTATCTATCTATCTATCTGAGACAGGGTCTCATGTAGCTCAGTGTCTTAGGGTTATCCTTGTGATAACACACCAAGACCAAAGCAACTTGAGGAGGAAAGGGTTTATTTGGCTTACATTTCCACAGCACTGTTCATCACTGAAGTCAGGACAGGAACTCAAACAGGGCAGGTGATAAGTACTTTGAATCCCCTATTGTGGGTTTCTCTGCCAATGCAATAAACCAAGTTAATAAGGCCAGGTTTAATCTGAGCAAAGCATTCCCAGGTGATCTTGGGGGAAGGGAGAAATCACAGGGCAGGTCTATGAACTGGAGCTTAAATATCCTGTAGGCACAGTCTTGAGGTGCTCCGGGGAGGAGCCACCACTTTCTGAGGGGCAAGGCATAAGGAGAGAGGAGAGAGGGCCTGAGGTAGAGCTTTCAACAGAATAGTAGGAACCTGGAGGCAGGAGCTGATGCAGAGGTCACAGAGAATGGCTGCTTACTTGCTTGCCCCTGATAGCTGGCTCAGCCTGCTTTCTTATAGAACTCAGGACCACCAGCCCAGGGATGGCGCCTCCTATAACGGGCTGGGCCCTCCCCCATCAATCACTTATTAAGAAAATACTCTACAGGTTTGCCTACATCTGAGTCTTTCTTTTTCTTTTGATTTTTTTGAGACAGGGTTTCTCTGTGTGTAACCCTGGCAGTTGTAGACCAGGTTGGTTTTGAACTCACAGAGATCCACCTGCCTCTGCCCCCTCAGTGCTGGGATTAAAGGTGTGTACCAACATCACCAGGCATATAGTACAGTATGGTAGTATATTGTATATTTAATAAAATTTGTCTGTAATATCAGAAGACAGAATCACCCACAGCCAAGCCAAGAAGGTCAGGAGTGGTGACCCATGCCTTTAATCCCATCTTTAGGGAGACAGAGATCTTTCTGGATCTCTGTAAATTCAAGGTCTAAGAGCTAGGCAGTGGTAGCGCACACCTTTATCCTAGCTCTAAGAGAGTTGAATCAGAGGGTAAAATAGCTGGCAGGGAAAGAAATGTATGGCAAGAGAAGGCATAAATTCAGCCATTCTGTCTGAGTGATCAGTCATGCTGAGGGTCTGTGAGGATAGCACTTACCTGGTTTGGCCTGAGGAGTGGGCTGGGTGAGAATTGGCTGTGATTGTTTCTCTATCTCTCTGATAGCCCAGTTTTTCCCTAATATCTGGCTCCAGTGTTGGAGGCCACTGGCCCCAGCCCCTCTAGGTGGCGCTATTACCTGGTGCTGGCCAACCCGCCTGAGTCGTTAGAGAGCACATGCGCTTGGTAATCTCGCGAGACTGGTCTGGTTTCTCCGCCTTTCCCGTGGCGTCATATGAGATTCTGAACTGCGACCAATAGAGAGATGTTTCGTCTAAAGCAAGAGCCGTTTGGTCGTCTTAAAACCGGGTGCTTCCTGCCTCGTGGTCTCTCTCTTCCTTCTCTTCCTCTCTCTCTCTCTCCGCCCCGCCGTGCGCACGGACGCCGGCCCGGCTCAAGGGCGCCGGCTCTAGGCCACGTGGCAGATGGCCCGGCCCAGACCACGCCGGGGCCTAGCTCTCTCTCTCTAGCCTTATTTCTCCTCACTGGGGCCTGTCGCTGCGGGTTCCCGCGCCGCGGCGGCCTCTTTGCCCCCTCCTCTCTCTGCCCTCCTCTCCATTTTCCGTAAGCTAAATGCTCTCCCCTAAGATACATTAAAGTTATACTGCAGAAGGATCCTAAGTGTGTATCGTGCCTTTTCTTGCGGGCGAGAGATAGGCGCGGAACACTCCAGGTTCTTATTATAATACTAAATAGAATCGGTGCTGTAGTTCAGTCTTATTGAGGCATTTTCTTAACTGAGGTTTCCTTCTCTCAGACGGCTATAGTTTCTGTCAAGTCGATATAAAACACAACCTGGTTGGCCCAGAACTTTCGGTGTAGTCAACAATGACCTTGAACTCCTGATTCTCTGTTTTCTGTTTCTTGGGTGCTTAAGATCACAGGCATGTACTCTAAGGGTTTTGCATCTATCAGAGGGCAAAAAAAAATGCCTCAAAAATCATACCAGGCAACGGACCTTACACAGAGATTTTCTGGGAGGTGAGGGTAATATAAAAGGTTGCCTATGGGCACAGATAAAGAGGGCCAGGCAGACTGTGAAAACATAGGTTCTGTAAGGGATACACAGTGTGCTTATACTGGATGCGCCTGCCATGTTGACAGTGGAAACTTGTTATGTTGTGACGATAGGGCTGCTGGTACTGAGTCACTAAAGTCCAGATACGGGACACCTGGTTCTGGAATGTAGGTGATTCTCAATTTACCGGCATGTACCACCGTCCTCAGCTTAGAATCAATGTTATTGTAAATAACAAAACACATGGTCAATGAAAACTACATTGAATGTTTGGGGATTTTGGCTCCGGGGTAGAGCATTTGCCTAGCAGGCACAAGGGGTGGAGTGGGGGGGGGACGGGACACTACACTGAGCCCCAGAGATGTGGCTCTGGTGATAAGTGTTCATCTCGCATGCATGAAGTCCTGGGTTTGTTTTCCAACATCCCATAATATACTGAACTTGGTGATAAAAGGCTGGGGTATATGAGACTTTGTCCAAAAGAGGGGGTGTGGTACTGAGATGTCTTTCCTTCCTGTCAGATTAATAGAAAATCAAAGTTCCTGCTGTAGTGCGTTGTGCTGACAAGCCTATGGAAAAGCGGATACTTTGCTGATAGAGGCTATAATGATAACCCTCTTAAAGCTATAACTATCAAAAATGTATGCATATGCCCTGAATCAAAAATCCTCTTCTGGATTTCTCTTCTAACACTGAACTCTTTCTGTAGCCTAGGCAGGCTTTGAATTTATAATCCTTCAGCCTCAACCCTTAAGAAACTGGAATAAGGGGGCTGGAGAGATGGCTCAGAGGTTAAGAGCACTGGCTGCTCTTCCAGAGGTCCTGAGTTCAATTCTCAGCAACCACATGGTGGCTCTCAACCATCTGTAATGAGATCTGGCGCCCTCTTCTGGCCTGTAGGCATACATGTAGGCAGAACACTAAATACATAATAAACTGGAAATTACAGGCATAGCTACCAAACCTTACTCCTTCCCTCCCCCTTGCCCCCTTCTTGCTGTGTAGCCCTGGCTGGTCTTGAACTTGCAGAGAATTCATTACCTTTGCCTTCCAAGTATTGGAATTTACAGGTGGTAAGTCTCAAATTCTTGGACAAATGCCTGAAGTGCCTATTTGACAAGCAATCTGCCAGGTTCTCCCAGCATCCACTCAGTCTCTACCAGTTACAGGGTACAGCGTACAGCTGGCACATGCAGACCTCTATCCTGAAATCTCCAGCCCAGGGGCTGGACTGCCATCCCCCTGAGGCTCTTCCCTATATAATTCAGTCATTTTGGTTGTCTGTTCTTTTTTTTTTTTTTTTTTTTTTTTTTCCCCTCTACCTTTATCCTCCAGGCCTTTTGATCAACACACACCTGACAGGGTCATGTCAGCTCTAGACTCTTCCAGATGACTCTGCCTCTGGCTACAGTCTTCCTTTTGTCTATGATAAACTGTCTCCTCCACCATACCTAGAAGCAGTCGGTCATGACCTTTCCTTTTTTATTTTTTTTCCCCTCTCAGCAGGCTCGTACCACTATGCTCACCTTTTCTTGTTGGCTCTTGATGCATTCCTGTGGTACCTTGTAAAACACCAACTTTTTCAGTGGCATGGAAATACCCTACAATACCCTACCGCTGTTTAAGCCTTGTGTCAAATCATTCTACCCCCATAAATAAGCTCCACTCATACATCCCAGTCCAGGAAATCCTTCTGGCCATTCCTTCTCTGTGTGCCTGGAATGCTCATCATTCAGCTCTGCAAGCTGGACCCTGTGGCCACTTAGACTTTGTGGTGGTTTGCTGCCGCCAAGGAGAGGGCTTTAAGAGGTTTGTTGTTGTTGTTGTTTTTAAAAATTACTTACACCATTTAGAGGCTGAAGAGATGGCTCAGGGGTTAAGAGCACTGACTGCTCTTCCAGAGGCCCCGAGTTCAATTCCCAGCAACCACATTGCCGCTCACACCCGTCTGTAGCTCCAGTTTCAGAAGACCCTGACACCCATTGGAAAAATACAAATGCACATAAAAATAAAATCTCTCCTCTCTCTACTTCCTGGAGAGTGGGAGTGTGGGAGATGTGAGCTCTCAGGCCTCAGCTTACAGCTTGTAGCTTTAGTGCTTCTGCCTACTATCAAACTTACCCACCATGGTGATGGAAATGAATTCTGCTCTGAACCTGTCAGCCCCAAATAAACTCTCCCTTCTCGAAGTGGCTTTGGCCATCGTGTTTTGTCACAGAAATAGGAAAGTAACTAATCTCAGCCTACAGCTGCTCACTAAAACAACTTCAGACCATCAGTCTAAGGAAGCCACCCACTCTAGTCCCTGAGAAGACATGTCATTCGGTACCCATGCTTTTTCCTCTCACAAATGTGCACATCCGAAGCAGGCAGGAGGGACAGTGCCATTTTGTCACAGATGCCCCGGGGCTTGGGTTTTGTGTGGGAGGAGCTGGGAAGTTAAGGAATCTAAGTGTTCATCCAGTCAGTAATAGAACATAAATGATATGGCTTGACAGGAAGTGACTGGAGGGAGTCCCTTGCAAAGGTCGTATGTGGCCTATATACCTGAGTTCAACATTGCTTTGAAGAGCAAGGTAGGGCTAGCTTGTGAAGAAACAGCAAGGAGTCTGTAATCCTAGGATGCTGCTCCTGGATGCTTGAAGATTTGTCTCTTGCAGATGAAGGACATTAGACTTGCAGACAGAATTTCGTGTGTCCGCAGCTCTGAGAATGGGCGGTGTGAAAAGCATGTGTGTGGGCTGACACTCAGAAAAGCTCAGGATCCTCTTTCCCTGCAATCTGGAGGTCTTCTTTTGCTCCACGGCCTTCAGTCCCCCTGCTGGGCAAGGGGTGGGGTGGAGGTGTCCATAATCTTCCTGTTATTACTGCCTGGTCACAAGGCACTTGCAGGCTGGGCCAGAGGGGATGCTGATGGTCAGTCTCGATGCCAATAAGCTGCTAGATGAGGGAGATACAGACTGGGCTGGGGTTGTATAATGTTATTTTAAGATGTGTTATAATGTTTATATTGTGGAACATTTGTTTAATGATGCAAGGATGTGTTGCGTTCCTTTATATTACATTTATTTAACTCTGTGAAGCTTATACTTTCCCTTTCTCAAAATACTTGATTGGTCTATTAAAGAGTTGAACGGCCAATAGTGAGGCAGGAAAGGATAGGCAGGGTTGGCAGGCAGGTAAATAGGAGAAATCCGGGAGGAGAGGAAGCCTGGACGAGAAAACCACTGAGCTACCCAGCCAGACACAGAATTAAAAGCACAAAGTTAAAAGCCCAGAGGCAAAAGGTAGAGGAGATAATTGAAGAAAAGCTGGCAAAGAACAAAGACAAAAACAACAACAAATCAAACCTAATAAAGAAAAAAAACAACTCCTCCTGAGTGTATTTATGTGGGAGATGGGTGCCACCCCCTCCACTGGTTCCAAGGTGACTGCTTGATTCTGTCCCTCCTTAATGGTCAAATAATCCTAGCACTCAGGTTCTGGATGGGTACAAAACCTCAACATTCAGGGCAGAGTTAGGTCTCAAACTCAGACAAAAGGCTAAGGGAGATAGATGCCTATCAACATAATCAAAGCTGAAGCTGGCCACCCCCAGTCCCCACCTGTCAAAGGGTCCTCCTGGCTGGCACACTTGGCCTCCTCTACCCTAAACTTGTCCTGCCCAGGGGCTGGGTACTCTTCCCTCAGCTGCTCTTCCTTGTATAATCAAGTAATTTTGACTATGCTGCCTTTTGATCTCGTGACCTGGCTCCCCCCTCCTCCCCTCCCCCCTCCCCTCTCTCCTAGTTCAGGGTCCTGTTAATTCTGAACTCCCCAGATGTCCCTGCTTCAGGCTGTGCTCTCCCTCATATCTACAATAGCCCTTTTCCTCCTCCATACCTAGGAGTGTCATATCCTTCTATTTTTTTAATTTTCTTTTTGTGTGTTTGTTTGAGACAGGGTTTCTCTGGGTAGCCCCAGCTGTCCTGGAGGGCACTCTGTAGACCAGATTGGTCTTGAACTCAGAGATCTGCCTGCCTCTGCCTCCCGAGTGCTGGGATTAAAGGCCTGCACTGTCAGTACTCAGATATTTCTTTTTCTTCTTCTCCCCCCCCCCCCCTCACATGCAGGCAGGGGTCTGAGGCTTACTGAAGGGTAGGGTTGCATCTAGGCTCTGAGCTCAATCTTCAACTCAAACCCTCACTGGAAAGGTTACTTATTCAGAAGCTATGGCACTCAGGACCATTGCCCTGGGGACAAACTCCACTCTTAGCTATAGAGGAGCCATAAAGTCCAGTTAATAATCACCCCCCCCCAGGGGGCAGGTTTCACCTACTCAGGACCTCCAGCTTCAGGCTCTGTCAGATACCTGGCCCACCCTTCCCTAATCAGTAAGCTCCTCTGGATGTATATGAATGAGAAAGGCCTGAAGACTTTAGAGGTCCTCAACCTGTTGTGATCTTCAGGGGACAAACACTGGGGTGTCTCAGGATTCAGGTATACTTCTGAGGCCATGGAGAAGGCAGAGAGACAGAATCAGGGACCTCCTACGAGCTGGTCTCTTCAGAGGGCTTTCCTCTTAGGTTGATTTTTCTCCACAGGCCTAATTGCTTCCTCGCCTCCCTCCTTTTTTCTTTCTTTCAGAATTCACCAAGGTACTGGCCTCTACGACCTTACCTAACACACACACACACACACACACACCACATTCACACACATACATACACAGTCTCACACACACCACACACACTCACATACACATTCAAACAAGTCTCACACATATCACACACACTCACACACATACACACACACTCACACAAATACACACACTCACACACACATACACACACTCACACACATACACACACACTCACACAAATACACACACACAAACACACACACATACATACACAAATACACACACACTCACACACAAATACATACACACACACAGCAGCAGAGCACACCAGCACCCTGGGCCCCCAAGTAGGGGACTGACCTGGGGGAATTCTGTTTTGGCTGCAGTGGGATGTGAGAGGTGTTAAAATCAGCTCAGATCCTTAAAGGACCATAAAGACATATAATAGGAATAGGAGGTGAGTGAGTAGAGAAGAAAGTCTGGGCTTTCAAACTACCAAGGCTCTGATCAGAAGATTTAGACATCAGTGATTTTTGTTTCTGGAAGTGGGTAATAACTGGGCTGTCGAGGTTGGGGAACTAATAGCTTATAGACATTGGGGACTTGGGACCTTCTTATTCTTCACAGCAGGCCTGGAAGTTGGAAGCCTATATTCTTGTGATGGTCCTGCCATTGGCTCTGATGTGGTTCTCCGGGCCTCATTCTGCTCATCTATGTAACAAGACACGGACAGTGGAAGTGGACATGACTGTCTTAAAGAATTCTGTATCTTAGCAGCTCAAGCCACAAAGGTTTTGTTTCTGTTTTTAGGGCTGAGTATTTGGCTTTTCCTAGGCTTTGGGTTTTTTTTTTAAATGGTGGGGATTGAACCCAGGACCTCACACATGCTAGCCAAGCCCATGCCATACACCCTCAGAACCAGCCAGTCTATTAACTCCCATCCCTACAGAGGCCTGACTGGTGCTGCTCTCACATGCAATAATTAACAGCTGAGTGGCCTTCACACAATCTCAGCCTCCATTCCTGGGCTCCATTCCCACTGCCTGCTCCAAAGCCCCGTCTCCTAGGCCACTAAACCTCAGTAGTCTCCTGGAATAAAAGCCAAGGGAGTCTAGCAGAGCCAAAGCCTAAGCCAGTCTGAGAGGGGCCTCCTCCATTCCTGGGAAAGCTGCCTGGCACTTCTCATCAGGGACCACACACCCTAAGGTACCCCCAGCATATGTTAAAGAATTTGCTGAATTGGAAAGGCTTCCTACATGTCTGAAGCCCAGAGAATGCAGAGGTGGAAACCGAGGCCCAGATCAGAGAGCATGGTTAAATTGTGAGGCAGTAAGTAGTGTCTGTCTTTTAACCAGAATTTCAGGCTTCTGCCCTTCAGCCGAGGGCTGAGCATTCCTAGTCTGGGGCCTCTGAGTGTGTGCATGGGGTGGAATGGACACTGGATTTGAAAGTGTGACTAGGAAGATGGTGATAAGTTGAAGAATGCACCTCACAGGGAGACAGAGAATACTGGCTGAAGGGAGTTAAAAAGAAAAAAGTTTTAAGAGATCATTGACTGGAAAAGATCCAAGGAGGTGGGGCTAGAGGGACTCAGCAGGACCTTGGGACATTTTAGCAATTTGGAGCATTTTGCAGGGGGAGGGGCTCGGGGAAGGGTCAGACTTAGGTGGGAAGTCTCTGCTCTTGGACTGAAGCATCCCCCTCAGTCAGGTCCAGTTGGTTGTATTTATATGTAATTGGCTATTTGATGACTTTTTTTTTTTCCTTCTACATTTGCTAATCTGGTCATTTGTGTCTGTTTTCCGCATGGTCAAGCAGGGAGTGGAGGAGAGAGGCCTTGGCTGGGCCTGATCTTTAACCTGTACTCCAAGCAGGAAGGTGGTGTTTTGCCCCACAGGAGTTGAAGACACACCTGGTGCTCCAACAGGACTGATTCCCTGACCTGGCCTTGGAGATCAGAGTAAGTGGCTTAACAGAAGCATGGCCGAATCCTGGAGTGAATGATCTAAGAGAGAATAAATGAAGACATTGGAGAGCTAGAAGACTGCTTGGGTCTGCTGGTGTGAGCCTGTAATCCTATCCGCTCTGGAGGCTGGGCCGTACAGTGAGTTCAAGATCAGCCTGGGTGATTTAGTAAGATCCCTGTCTCAAAATAGAAAGTGAGCCAGGTGGAGGTGGTACAAGCCTTTAGACCCTGCACTCTTTAAACCCAGCATTTGGGAGACAGAGGCAGATGGATCCATGTGAGTTTGAGGCCAACCGGGTCTTAGTGAGTTTCTGGACAGCCAGGGTTGTTATACAGAGAAACTCTGTCATAAAAAAACCAAAATAATAATAATTAATAAAAACAAAAAAAAAAAGTGAAAAGGAAAAGCTTTGGAGATTTTTGGGGTTTTTTTGTTTTTATGTTGGTATCTCACCATCCCAGGCTGGTCTCAAATTTTATATGTAACTGAAAATGTGTTCTGAGAATCACCAACTGAGCTATCTCCAGTCCCAGAACACCAAGTTCTGTTTTTGTTTTTCCCCCCGCGAGATAAGAAGGGTTTTCTATGTAGCCCTGGCTGTCCTGGATCTAGTTCTGTAAACCAGGCTGAGATTGTCTGCCTCTGCTGGGACTAATGGCTTGCCCCCACCACGCCGGGCTGGACACCCAGTTCTAAGGTAATATGGAGACAAGATAGATACACCTGTGAGTTGGGAAATCCAGAAACCGAGGACTTGAATACTCCAAGGTCCAGTTGAGGGGAAGGTTTTTATTGTAGATATGAGGGAGAGGGCTGTCAGAGGCATCTGGAAGAGTCCAGAGGAAGTAGTAGACTGAATATGGCTAGCAGACTGTACTGGGCCAAGAGGTGAGATGGGGGCAAGAAGAGAAAGAGAGGCAAGAGAAAACAGCTGAAATACCAGGGTTATAAAGGAGTTCCTAGGGGGAGGGATGACCCAGAGCTAGAGAAGGTTAGGGTAGGGGGCTGGGTAATTGAGGGCCCTCAGGTTGTGCTGGAGCCTAGAGGCCATGAGGCAAGCGCTTAGATATGCTAATAACGCCACAGATAGACATCTGTCCTGAGTTTCTCCTGGACCTGACAGGAAGTACATAAAACACAGACTTGGAGGGAGGTGGAGATGATTTGTGAGAAGTAAATTTGGAACATTTTAGCAATTTGGAGCATTTTGACTGAGGAGAGTCAGTGCCTGAAGTCAAAAGATAGTTAGGTAGCTAAGGCTATGTGGGAGGAGGTTCCTACATCTCCCAAGATCCCACAGCAGGCCAGCTCTTTGTGAACGCCTCCAGGTCACAGAATTTCTGGGAGGGGCTTATTGAACCCACCAAGTGATAATCCTGAAAAGAAAAAACCTGGGTGTGGCTTCACACTATAGTTCCAGCCTCCTCAGGATTTCTTCTTTGTTTTCTTTTTTTGAGACAGGGTTTCTCTGTGTAGTCCTAGCTGTCCTGGAACTTACTCTGTAGGCCAGGCTGTTCTACCGAGATCCGCCTGCTTCTGCCTCCTAAGTGCTGGGACTAAAGGAGTGTACCACCACCTCCCTGCAACAGGTATCACCTTTTATAAAATCTTTTAAAATTTTAGTTCTTAAACATTTGCCTCCAAGGTTTTTGAATATGGGTGTGGGCAAATGCTAATTGCTTTTGCAAATGGCTCATCTCTTATTTTTGAATTGCCTTGAGTCTCAGGACCACTGACATCAAATAGGCCCTGACCAGGGACTGTCTCTGGGGTGTCTGAGCTTCAGAGAGTCTGGGAAGACTGACAGGAAGAGGTGACACAGGTACCACCCACTGGAGCTGAGTACACTCTTGGAGGATCCTCTGACCATAGTTTCCCCTTCAGGGTCTGGCATGGCTCACTTGACGATGACGACAATGCAGTTTCTGCTCCTGCTGATGTGGGCGGGCGAGTGCGCCCAATCAAGAGCTACTAGGGCCAGAAATGAACTGCTCAATATTTGCATGGATGCCAAGCACCACAAAGAAAAGCCAGGCCCTGAGGACAACTTACACAGCCAGGTAGGACGACCCTGGGATGACAGGGTGCTGAATGAGAGCCAGTGGGCAGGAGAGAGAAGTATCTAGCCCCAATCTAGGATGGTGTTAGACAGACCTGCTCAGTTCTCTCTGATTTGAGTGACTTTGACAATGCATATTGGCTGCCAATTGTCAGTGTAAGGCTTGTAGCTGGGTTTTGACCTTGTTCAAATAAGGAAGTAGGACTTAGGGAGGAGTTTGGAAATGGAACAGGTAGGCCATTATGGTGGTTTTAGGTTTTTAGATTGAGAAAGATTCCTGAGGGAAGGGGGTCTCAGGGAAGAGGCTGTATGCTGCCTGCAGTCCCTCTTCTCTGCCAGCCTCTGAAGTCTTGAGAAAGGAAACTCTTAGCTCTGAGACTGGCTGACAAGCATTTGGACTCACCCTCCTCTATGTAGGGTCTCTGTGCTGTACCAGAGGTTTGCCATGGCCCATTTATTATCTGAAACTTACCTAATCATTTAATAAAATTATCAGAAGGTCAGCTACTGGGGAGGCTGAGACAGGAGGATAGTTTGACCCTAGGACCTTACAGTCAGGAATGTGTCTCAAAAAAGCAAAAAATACGGGCCAGAGAGTTGGCTCTTGCAGAATACCCAACATCCAACCATAACTCTAGTTCTAGGGGATGAAATGAACTCTTCTGAGTCTGCAGGCACCAGACATGCTAAGGTCATGTGCAAAACAGTCATACAAGTAAAATAAATAAAGCTATTAAACAAATAAGTACGTAAGTCTGGGGTCTAGCTCAGTTGATAGAGTACCTGCATAGAATTCTACTAACTTGATTCCCTAGCACCACACAAAACTGGTGGTATTGGCACATAGCTGTAGTCTGAGCCCTGGGAGGTGGAGGCCAAGAGAATTAGAAGTTCAAGGCTATCTTCAGTGGCATGATGAGTTCAGTGCCAGCCTGGAATATGAAACCCTGTCAAGAAAGAAAGGGAAAGAATGAGAGAGAGAGGGAGGGAGAGAGAGAGAGAGACATATTATGGCTATCCTGAAATTCAGAGTTCTGCCTGCCTCCTGAGTGCTGAGATTAAAGATAGGAATCTAGAAAAATTTAAAAAGCAAAAAACAACGGCAAAAAAAAAAAAAAAACCAAAACAATTTGTACTTGTTATGTTATGATAACACATATACCCATGTGGCTGATGGATGGAGGCCCCATGCCCCATGTGGGCACAGTGGGGGATACTTAGACTGGGCACACGTGGAAGGACTTTACTGTTATGGAGAGAGGGAGAAGAGATAGATGGATAGAGAGAAAGAGAAGAGAGGAAGGGGTTGAGGTTGGAGAGGAAAAAAGAAATAGGAGAAGGTTGAATTGCCATTGGCCAGGTGTGCCTTCAGGGGCTAGAACAGACTTCTTCCTTCAGTATTTAAATGAACATCTTGACTCTTGACTGAGAGCCATCACAATCTATTTGCTTTTTTTTTGTATTTATTTTTATGGGTATTTTGCATGCACCAAGTGCAGTTCCCGAGAAAGCCAAAAGAGGGCGATGGATTCTCTGTAACTGGAATTGCAGAGGGTTTTAGGCTTCCATGTAGGTGCTGGGAACTGCACCCAGGTCCTCTGCAAGAGCAACAGTGCTCTTGTGCTCTTAAGATCTGAGCTATCTCTCCAAGCCCTATTTGATGCTTTTTTTGTTGTTGTTTTTAAAATAACATTTTAAAGTTTATTCTTTGAGAATGTCATACATGCTTACTGTATGACCGTATCAGGCCCCTTCACCCCTGCTACACAATCACCCCCATGTTCTCCTACTTTGTCGTCCCCCCCCTTTCTTTCGGTTTCTGTTTTTTGAGGCAGGGTTTCTTTGATTAGCCCTGGCTGTCCTGGAACTCACTCTTGTAGACATCAGCACTGCTTGGTTCCTTTTCTTTATAATAAACCACTGAGTCAAATTATTGCTGTCCATATATATGTGTATATATATGTGTATATATATGTGTGTATATATATGTGTATATATATTATATATGTGTATACATATGTGTGTGTATATATATATATGAGTGTGAGGCTATTCACTGGATCATGCTCAACCTACTATGGACGGTACTCCTAAAGAAAATGACTCTATTCCCTAGGAGCCATCAATTATTAATAGACTCTCAGTGCGGGATGAGGTTTCTTTGTCCTTTCCTTACCCATGCTGCTGCTGGTGTTTTGTGTCTGTGAGAAGGCTCTCTTGTGTAGCCTAGCTGGCCCGGAACTCATTATGTAGACTAGATTGGCCTCCTAGAGTGCTAGAATTAAAGGTGTTTGCCTTCACACCTTGTGACACTATTTTGCATTGTTGGGTACACTGTTGCTAGCCTTCACAGCTTATGACACTGTTTTGCATCATTGGGTACACTGTTGCTAGTCTTCACAGCTTGTGACACTGTTTTGCATCATTGGGTACACTGTTGCTAGCTAGTTTCAGACTGAGCAGTGGCTACCTTGAGCAGCCTTAACTTCCTCAACTTTATAAACTTCATTATACACTAAGTTCAAGGCCAAGTGTTTTCTTCCATCACTAAGTATGTGTTGAGTGTTTATGTAACTGGAACTATTCTGCAGGTTTTTGTCATCTTCTCAGGGAAGTTTAATCTGGCCGTCTAGCACTACAAGTCCATGTGCCTTTTTCCTGGTTTTATTTATTTTTCCAAAGAAATTGGCATTTTTTTTTCTTTTATCTCTCGTTTCCTAGAAAAATGCCTGGCTTAGCTTGTATGGGGCTCATAAAGAATTAAAATGAATTAAAATCTGGTGAGCTGTCAGCCATGGGGGTGTTAGACCTATCTGTGAATATCAGGTAAACCTGGTGTATATGGTGGGTGAGTTCCAGGACAGCCAGACTTAGATATGAGAATCTGGCTTGAAAAGAAAGGAAGGAAGGTGGGAGGGAGGGGGGAGGGAGGGGAGAAAAGAAAAAGCTGGATGTAGTGGCACACATCTGTAATATCGCCCCTTGAAAGGTAGAGGTGAGAGATTCAGGAGTTGAAGGTCATTCTTGGATTCTATGAGGCTTTGTTTCAAAACAAAACAAAACAAAACAAAACAGGATTGGAGAGAGAGAATTTGCCTCACAAACACGAGGGCCTGAATTCGGCTCTTAGAATTCATGTAGTAATGCCAAGCAAGAGGCAAAAGTAATGTGTTTTTATAATCCCAGCCTCGATGATATAAAGACAAGTGAGTCCCCATGTGTACCAGCTGCTAATAGAGCTTAATTTGTGGTCTCCAGGCCAGTGGGAGACTGTGCCTCCAGGGAGGTGTACAGACGACGGGAGGTTGTCTTCTGATCTCTGAGCTCAGATACAAATGTGTGTGTATATATACACATACATGCACCCATCTGCGCGTGCGCACACACACACACACACACACACACACACACACACGCGCACACACACACACACACACACACACGCACACACACACGTGTGTATAAGAAAAATTATTAATTCAATAATAGAGATCCACTAGCCTCTGCCTCTTGAGTACTGAGATTAAAGGCATATGCCTCCACCCACTATCAATTTTTATTTATTGGTTTGTTTGTTTGTTTGAAATAAGATGTCTTTGTAAAACCCTGGTTGTCCTGGAACTCCCACTGAGTACAGGTAGGCCTTGAACTCAAAGATCCACCTGTCTCTGGCTCCTGAATGCTGGGATTAAGGGCATGTCCCATCACAATTGGTGTGAATTAGTAATTTTTAAAAAAATATTTTTATTTTGGGGATGAAGAGATGGCTCAGTAGTTAGGAGCACTGACTGTTCTTCCAGAGTACCCAAGTTCAATTCCTAGCGCCCACATGGCAGCTCAGCTCACAATTGTCTGTAACTCCTGTACTAGGGAATATGACACCCTCACACAGATAGACATACATTCAGGCAAAATCATAAATAGTAAAGTATTTAAAAATTTTGTTCTTGTTTTATGAGTAAATTTGCCTATGTGTATGTTGTATCTGCATCACCTGTGTGTCTGGTGTGCAAGAAGGCCAGAAGAGGGCATCAGATCCCTTGAAACAGGAATTAGAAACAGTTGTGAACTGCTATGTGGATCCTGGAAACTAAACCCTGGTGTTCTGCAAGAGCAGAAAAGGCTTTCCTGGTCATATGAGTTAATGACTTTGGTAAGGATTGTACCTCTTGGGCTCCCATAGCCAGCAGGGCTCAACATCAAGTATTTTCCTGATTGGCTAGGCAATCAAGGACTCACAAAGTGCAAGGCTACATACATGTGGAATATTCTATTTGTGCTGTCCATGGAATGTTCCTGTGTCCCCCACTATATAGTGCAGTCCCTGGAAGAAGAATTCCTGCTGTACCACCAACACAAGCCAGGAAGCTCATGAGGACATTTCCTACCTGTACCGATTCAACTGGGACCACTGTGGAAAGATGACATCAAAATGCAAACGACACTTTATCCAAGATACCTGCCTCTATGAATGTTCTCCTAACTTGGGACCTTGGATCCAGCAGGTATGAGTCAAGGCCAACAGGACAGCTGTGCTCTCCAAATATCTCTACAGGTTCTGTCTCCAGCTCCAGTTCTTCTCAGGCTGCATTTCTGAGGTTCGTGAGCTCAAAACTTTCTCTTCATCCTCTCGCAGGTGGACCAAAGCTGGCGCAAAGAGCGAATCCTTGATGTTCCCCTGTGCAAAGAGGACTGTCAGCAATGGTGGGAGGATTGTCGCACCTCTTTCACATGCAAGAGCAACTGGCACAAGGGGTGGAACTGGACCGCGGGTGAGGAGTGGGAGGGGCGGAACTGGACCGCGGGTGAGGAGTGGGCGGAGTGGGAGGGGGCATTTAATGTTTCAGGGGTGGAGGTTGTGTAGCTGTTGTTTGAAGATTAGGGTTTTAGGGCTGGCACAACCAGAGATAATTCTAGGCACTGTGGCTAAAAGTCTTCTATCATTTATTATCTAGGGTATAACCAGTGTCCTGTGGGAGCCTCCTGTCACCCCTTCAACTTCTATTTTCCTACGCCCGCTGCTCTGTGTGAAGAAATCTGGAGTCACTCCTACAAGGTCAGCAACTACAGCCGGGGGAGTGGCCGCTGCATCCAGATGTGGTTCGACCCAGCCCAAGGCAACCCCAATGAGGAAGTGGCGAGGTTCTATGCTGAGGCCATGAGTGGCGCTGGGCTTCACGGGACCTGGTCACTAGTGTTCAGCCTGTCCTTAATGCTGCTCAGGGTGGTCAGCTGAGTTCCTTTTTACCTTCTGATTCCTGGGGAGCTTCCTGCCTGGCTTAGCTTCCCAGTTCCCAGACTTCCTTGCGGGGCCTCTAACAGCCTGTTCAAATAAACCAGACATTCAACATCTGTCTTATGAATTATTTAGATGTGAATGGGAATATAATTATTTTGTTTCTTACTTTCCACTGACTAGTGTTGTTTAAACTTGCTTAATTCTCTGTTCTCACACTTACTGTGGGCTAGTCAGCCATACTTAATTTTCCTAAGCTGTACCACATTCATAGTTTTCATATGAACTCTAACTTATAGCCAAACCCAGAATTTTACCTTACTTACTTACTTATTTATTTATTTATTTATTTGTTTGTTTATTTATTTGTTTATTTATTATTTTGAGACAGGGTTTCTCTATGTAGCCCCATCTGTCTTGGAACTTGCTTTGTAGACCAGGCTAGCCTAAAACTCACAGAGATCTGCCTGCCTCCAGGAACAAAGGCATACACCAATACACTAGCTAAGGATTTTACTATTTTAAGGAGACCCCAGCAAGGCTAACTGCTCTGTGATGTCCTCAGCTCTCTAATAAAAGGTGAGGATGAGAATGTCCAGCATGTTCTAGACTGGATCTTAGCTGAAAGGCCAAGAAGTGATCCCAGCATGTTCTATATGAATGGTGGGAAGAAGGTAAGGAGCCTGTGAGAGCCATACCCTTCATACTGTCTCAGATTTTGTTTTGAGATAGTGTCTCATGTAGCCCAGGTTAGCCTTGAATTCATCTTGAGCTCCTGATCCTCCCGTTTCTCTCTTAAATATTGGGATTACAATTACCACACCTGAGCTGGGCAGTGGTGCCTCATGCCTTTAATCCCAGTACTTGCGAGGCAGAGCCAGGTGAATCTGGGTTCGAGGCCAACCTGGTCTACACAGTGAGTTCCAGGAAAGCAAGGACTACACAGAGAAACCTTGTCTTGAAGAACTAAAAGAGAGAGAGAAAAAAAAAAAAACAAAAAACAACAACAACAAAAAAGTACCACACCGGATTTCTAAATTAAAAATTTTTTGTTTCTCATTTATTACTAGTTTTACTAGTTTGTACTATGTATATATATATGGTGTGTGTATGCATGTTTGTGTGTGTGTCCTTCTCCTTGCCAGGGTGCTCATATGTGAGTCAGAAGAGTTACAAGAACCTTTGGGAGCTGCTATTTGGGTGCTGAGAAATGAGCACAGGCCCTCTCATAAAGAACAGCCAGAGCTTTTAACTGCTGAGCCATCTCTCCAGTCTTTCTGTGTTTGAATGAGAAGAGTCCTCATAGGCTCATATCCCTGTGAATCCTAAGCACTTGGAAGGGGAGCTCTTTGATGGAATTAGGAAGATTAGGAAGTATGGCATGGCTGGAGGAAGTAAGTGCTCCTGGGGTGGGCTTTGAGGTTTTAAAAGCCCATGCTAGACCCAGTTCTCCTTCTCTTGGTCTTTGGATCAGCTACTGCTCTAGCACCATGTCTGCCTGCACGCGCCCATGCTTCCTGCCCTGATGATAATGAACTAAACCTCTGAAACTGTAAGCCAGCCCCCAATTAAATGCTTTCCTTTATAGAGTTGCCTTGGTCATGGTGTCTCTTCACAGCTGTAGAACAGTGTCTAGGACACCTTCTCCAACTTGTTTCTTGTTAAGGTAGACCGGAAAGCTTAGTGAGCTCCCAGGTTTCACCTGTCTCTACTTCCCAGGAGAGTCTGAAGGTTGCAGATATGTTACTCCATTCAGAAAGTGTGTGTGTGTGTGCATGTGGGTATCCTTGGAGACCAGAAGAGGGTATCAGATCTCCTAGGCTGGAGTTATAGGCAGTTGTGAGCCACCTGTTGTGGGTGCTGACTTTGGTTCTATGGAAGAACTGCAAATACTTGTAATAACTAAGGCATTAATCCTGTACAAAAGCATTTCTAATAATCTAGAAGTTTAATACAACTAACATTTATTTCTTGATTAAACTACCATGTTTATTGTGAATTGTTAGGGAGTTTCTGCTACTTAATTGGGATCCTAGGGTGACAGACAAGGCATTCAATGGGGGGTGGCAGTGATTCTATCTTATCACACACTCCTTGATATAAGACAGGAGAACTCGAATTCTGTACAAGCCTTCACAATTCCACCCATCAATTGTTGCATTGCCAAATGAAGTCATGACCAAGCCTAAAATCCAGGGATCCTAGAAAATACAGTTCTTCAAAGTTCCAGAAGGAACAGAGCCGTCAGGTCTGTCAAACAACCTATGCCCACTACAAAGACCTTCTCATGAGTACATATTTCTGGAAGGGTGTATCAACCTTTTTGTCTCTGAGACAAAATACCTGAGGAAACATTTAAGGGAAGACTGTACTCAGGCTCGCAATTTCAGGGAGTTTCATTGTTTCTGGGTTTACATTGAGGCAGAATATCAGGGCAGTGGGAACAGAAGTGTAGATCACATGACTAGATGTGTGCCATCAGGATGCACCTCTAGTGACCTGCTACACATTGCAGCTGCCCCCCCACCTCCGAAGAAAGACATTAGGCTATTTGTTTTGTCATTTGTTTATTTTGAGACAGATTCTCACTCTGTAGCTGGGGCTGCCCTAAAATTCACATGTAACCCAGGCTGGCCTTGAACTCATGACAATCTTCTTCCCTCAGCCTCCCAAGCACTGAGATTACAAATGGTGTAATTACAGATACCATCTTGCCATCACGTTATGTATCTATCAATGGATGAGTTCTTTATTAGGTCAGAGTCATGGTCTAATTCTTTCTCAGTATAACTTCTAACCGGGGTCTAAGCTTTCAATGTAATTCTTTTATTACTTTTTAAAATTAATTTTTATTACTTGAGAAAATGTTTACTTTTACTGGCCTCTGTGTAGGCCAGGCTATTCGAAAATTCACAGAGATCGGTCTGCCTGATTCCTAGGTGATGGGATTAAAGCTTGTACCACCACACCTGGTCCAATGAATCTGTTTTGTATTTATGTGTGTATATCTGACCGAAGTGAATTTATGTGCACCATGTGAGTGGAGGAGAGGCCAGAGGAAAGGTCAGGTGCCCTGGAACTGGAGTCACAGCCTGTTATGATCTGCCATGCCCCAGGCCTCCTACAGAGCAGGCCACTGTCTCTTTATCTCTAAATTGCTAATTTAACATTTCAGTGGGATCCTGCTGAGAAGGGCTAGATTCGTGAATCTACACAAATGACTATATCAACATGAGAAGCAGAGTGACCCCATTATGGGTCAGCATCCTAGTCTTGGAGCAAGACTAATGGGAGTGAGAGGCAGCCTACTATCTGAGTTGGAGGCCAGCCTGGTCTGTGTAGTAAGTTCTAGGGCAGCCAGGGCTATGTAGTGAGACCCTGTTTCAGAAAATGAGAGAGACCTAAGGGTGGAATGGTGGTGGCAGTTGAGATAAGTGAGGGAGAGTGATAATCAGTCTAGGAAGAACTCTGTTCTCAGAACAGCCTTCAGACAAATCCAGTTGAGACATTTAGGAGAGTTGCCCACTGACCAAGGATTTTTTTGAAAAAGAATGTTTATTCCAGCTGGCACAAGTATAGCCTGCTAAATTGAGGGTTATAGAACAGAGCTGGGGGTGGGAGGGGGGAGGGAGAGAAAGACTATTGTATGACTAATCAAAAAAATATGTATATATATGTATATGAAGTACATTACCCAAAATAACAGGATCATAACCACAATCACATCTCCCTAATTAAGTTGACTCATTCCTTTAAAACTATTTCTTGGGTAAGCATCTCCATGTCCTCTGCCTAGAGGCTGAAAGTTTTCTGGAAACCCAAGTCTCAGGATTCAAAGAGTTAGTTTTAAGGCAATGATGTTGGCTGCATGAATCTGTTTCCTGTCAGTAAATTGTGGGAGGGATCTTTAGACAGACAAGAGGGGAAAAGAGAAATCACCTATTGATGGTATCAGATGGCTGGGGCAGCCTATTAATTTCCAATATCAGAGTGAAAAGAAGCCAGGCAGCGGTGGCCCAAGCCTTCCATCCCAGGGCTTACCTTCCATCCTGGAGACAGACAGAGGCAGGTGGATCTCTGAGTTCGAGGACAGCCTAGTCTACAGAGAGAGTTCCAGGACAGTCAGGACTGTATGGAAAAACCCGGTCTAGAACCCACTGTCCTACTTGCATTCTCTCATGAGAAGCCGGGGCATAAACTCAAAGCAGAAACTGGTAATCCCAAAGATGGTAGGAGAGAGACCACTGACCCAAATTAGCATGCCCAAATTAATTAAAGCAAACTTTTTCATTCCTGTACATGGGCCGTCTCCTCCTAAGGTGGGGTTTGAGTGGTCAGCATTAGCGTGGATAGACAAAGCTTTCATAGCTCAGGGGTGTTGTAGTGCGGTTTCTCGGTCCCGGGCGTCCGGAGACTTAGACCCACAGACCCGCCGCCCGAGACCGCCTAGGAACCCACCGCCGCCCGGGTCCCCAAAAATAACTCAGAGGCTTATATTAAGTTCATGCTGTTTGGCCTATGGCTCAGGCACATTGCTAGCTAGCTCTTATATTTTAAATCAACTCATTTCTATTAATCTGCGGGCCACGTGGGCCCAGCCCGTAGCTCACCAGTGTTCTTTACATGTCGGCGGCTTCCGCGCGGTCTGCTTCTAACTCCGCCCTGCTTCTATTACCTGAACTGACTCTCCTCCCACTTCCTCTATGGTACCTGCCATGGCCTAAACCAGCTCCTTTATTTAAAGATACAGTACGCACAAATATATTCCCACATTTCCCCTTTTTTCTCTAATCAAAAAGGAAGGTTTCAATTTTAACATAGCAAAATTACATATAACAAAATAGCCATCAAGCAAGAATTACAGTTACAATATCTAGTCTACTTGCACTTAGCAAAATTAAAGAAAACATTTTATCTACTTTATTTTTGTGAATCTAAAGTTTTATATCTAGTATATTTTTTAAATGACTAAGAAAAACTGTACATATAACTATCTAATCTTCAACTACATCAAAGACCACAGAAGGATATAATATTTATCCAAGTAAACCAGAAGTGCAAACGACCTCTAAAATCTAGAAAGGACAGAGATGACACCTATCTGCCTGGACAGTCACTCAAAGTTCCTTTATAAGGTTGGGGCATTTATCTTCAGCCTATAGGCCCAAAGTCTCTTTTCATTTCAGTGAAGCAGGAAATCTGCTCTGTCCATTTTGGCACAGTTCATCCATTGTTTCTCCTTGAGTCTTGAAGAATGTCTGACAGTTTTCTCTGTAAAGCAGGAACCCGAATGATGATCTTGGCTTGCTCTGCCAAAGTCCAGAGGTCATCTTTTTATGGAACCTGCATGTCCAGTTTAAACAGCATACTGTCAAGCAGTCAATATAAAAACAGTTTTTTCTCCAGTGGCTTACCATTACCACAAATAGATGAGACTCTATATGGAGTTTCTTCAATGCCCATTTTCCTGTTGAAGTAGATTAGTGCTGCCAGGTATAGACCTGTCTCACTGTCCAGAAAAGTCTAAGCTCTTAAAATATTTTAAATGCCATATTCTGTAGGTCTTAGAAGTATTTGAAGATTATCTATTTAATTGAAATATATCTTTGTATACTTAAAAATCTTAACTAACCTAACTATAAGTTTGATTATCAAAAGTGACTATTAACCTTCATTTCTTAATTATACACTACAATTTTAAAACAGTTACATGAACATCATACCTTAAACAAGAATAGAAAAACACATACAGCATAATAAAATTGACTTTAAATTTGTATCAATAAACCAAAATCTATACCAATGTAAAGCAGTTTGAGATTAACAGCTGATTACCTGTAAATTTAATAATCTAATTTTTTAAAAAAGCATTTACATACCATATCCCCCGTTTTTTCTTAGAAAGAGATTGACTATGACCATTAACCATTTATAATGAAAACAAACATTTAGAAACAATATTTGGGGAATTTGGGCGTTGTTTTTCTATTACTACTTCCTGCTGATTAAGGGGCGTTGAAAATCTCAGGGTTGTTGAGACTGGGTCATAATCTGCAGCTGTGAAGCTGATCTGGCCATCTCTTCTCATCAGAGGTTTTTTCAGGGGGTCTTGGTTGATGAAACCATATTTGCCTGGAAGCAATCCACAGGTTCTCATCTGTGGAAACAGAAACAGAACTCTTCCAAAGCAATAAATCCTTAGACACAAATTTCAAAATCAAAATACCTTTAAAATATACATTCTTGTTTAACTTAGTAGCCTTTGCAATCCATTGTCTTTTTGCAGTTAGCTCATTAACAGTTAAAAAATTAAAAGAAAACACAATAACAACCAAAATCCAGATTTTGTGTCTATTTTCCATCTTTATGTGGCTTATTATAATTTTATTACTCTATTTCTCACTTTAAAAACTTTTTCTAACCTCTTTATTTTCTCTCTAAAGCCTATGTACCTTTTACAAACATTGTAACCCGTTTACAGGTTTTCTTTTTATCTGAATCTGTTTTATTGTGAATCCTTAATCATCTTCTAACCTTAAGAGCTTTTAAAATACATTCTCCAAAAAGAAGCACAGTTTTTGCAAATTAGGCTGAATCACTAAGTTTTTTTTTTTTTAAACGGACCGTGTATTTATTCGTGGCCAGTAAACAGAGCACACCCCGAAAAATATTGCTATTAAGAAACCGTCTTTGTTTCTTTTTTGTTCAAAATAGGCAGAAATCTAAAATCGATCACATGTTACTGAGTCTTTTGTGAGACTGGTTGTAGCTGCAGCTTACACTGACTGCCGACAGCCCGCCGGCGCCATTTTGAATGTGACCCGGACCATGCTTTCTTTGTACAAAGACCCGCTCTACACACACAATTTGGAAGCTGCCCTGGCTCAATTTCTGCGATCTAGAACTCTTTTTAATCTTTGTCAGGCTCTAAGTGGATAATCGCCCCACGTTGGGCGCCATCTGTTGTAGTGCGGTTTCTCGGTCCCGGGCGTCCGGAGACTTAGACCCACAGACCCGCCGCCCGAGACCGCCTAGGAACCCACCGCCGCCCGGGTCCCCAAAAATAACTCAGAGGCTTATATTAAGTTCATGCTGTTTGGCCTATGGCTCAGGCACATTGCTAGCTAGCTCTTATATTTTAAATCAACTCATTTCTATTAATCTGCGGGCCACGTGGGCCCAGCCCGTAGCTCACCAGTGTTCTTTACATGTCGGCGGCTTCCGCGCGGTCTGCTTCTAACTCCGCCCTGCTTCTATTACCTGAACTGACTCTCCTCCCACTTCCTCTATGGTACCTGCCATGGCCTAAACCAGCTCCTTTATTTAAAGATACAGTACGCACAAATATATTCCCACACAGGGGTGGGAAGGTTCCAAATGGTGGATTTGGAGGGCAAAACAGGGAGGGAGAAGGAAGAAACCATGACAAGTTAGTCCTAATGACTTCCTGAAATAAAGTTGGGCATAACAAGGTAGTCATGACAAAGTAGTGGTAGGTGGTCATATAACCTTTTGAAACAAAGGTAGGGTTGCAAAATGGTTATAAACAACTTTTTGAAGCTGGGTGATGGTGGTGATGCATGCCTTTAATCCCAGCGCTTAGGAGACAGAGTCAGGCAAAGCTCCACAGAGAAACTCTATCTTGAAAAACCAAAACCAAAAGACAAAAGACTTAGTTTTCTCATCCAATTTAATCAACTTATTAAATTCTAAGCTGCACTTCCAGCCTTGCATTTGCTTTTTGTGTGCTGGGGTTACAATTGTGTGTCACCGCACCCTGCTTCTGTTCTAAGCACCCACACATGGCTAACAACTGTCATTGCCCCCTTCTGGCTTCTGTGGTCATTGCATGTGCCCCATTCACAGACATATGTTCAAGCAACACAACCATACATGTACATTTTTTAAATTTAACTTAGCAATAAAATTAATAGTCATCATATAAGTCCTTTCATGTGAACACACATGGGGTGCCTTTATATACCTAGGAAGACCCAGGATCACTGTCACATTTTTCACTTTATAAAAAAAGCTACCTAATAGGAATGAGTACTCCTTGATTTTTATTTTTTATTTTTGGCTATTTGAGATAGGGTTCCTTGGTTTGCTAGAAGATACTCCACATTCTGGCTATAATGGGAAGGGCAGGACTTAGATATAGACCAAGTAATTTAAAACTATAGAACATGTCAGTTATACCTGTAGTAAAAGGTTTCTGGCCCTGACTTTCAGGCCTAGCCTCAAGGTTTAGACCCATAGACCCACAGAGACACACAGATGCTTACACTAATTTTAGGCTGATCAGCCTAAGGTCCAGGCATATAACTTGCTAACTCTTTACCCTTAATCTAACCCATGACTCTTATCCTGATCAGCCATGCGGCTCGGTACCTTTTCTCAGAGCAGCATAGTTGTCCTCTGCATCTTCTGGCTTTTCTGTGGCATTTCTGCTCTGTTCTTCCTGTTCCCAGAGTTTTCTTAGTCTGGTAGCCCCGCCCACACTTCCTGTCTGCCTTTGGCCAATCAGCACTTTTTATTAAACTCATAGGCAGGACAATTATTTACAATGTAATGAATCCACTACATATACCTATTAATTCTAAGTCCTATGCCATGTGGGAACAAATTTTTGGTATAAGCTAATCGAAGTCTGTGATATACAGGTGATTTTTTGGTATGTAGATGCTTCAACTGTGTTATTATTCTGAATAAAGGCATCATCTTAGAAGACAAAAGTTTGTCTAGCTTTGACTATATTATTATTATTATAGTATATTTAAAAAACCTTCGCTCATCCTTGATAATCTAAGTTTGACCTCTAGAAACCAATGCAGTAAAAGGAGACAGCTAACTCTTATTAGTTATTCCTTGACCTTCACATGTGTGTTGTGGCATATGCACACCCAAACACTGATATACACCTAGCCTCACATATAAAATTCACTTATTTGTTTGTTTGGGAGCTAGGTCCTTCTATGTACCTCTGACTATCTGGAACTCACTGTGTAAACCAGGTTGTTTTCAAAGTCATGGACATCCATTTTTCTCTGTCTCCTGAGTATTGAGATTAAAGGCGTGCCGGATCTCAAAACAAATGACTGTTTCCAGTTGAGTGGTAGAGTGTTTGCTTAACAAACTCAAGTCCCCAAGTTTAATCCCTAGTACTACAAACAAGACAAAAAAAAAAAAAAAAAAAAAAAAAAAAAAAAAAAAAAAAAAGTAAGGTCTCCAGAAATGAGGAATCCTCCCACTCAGTTATGTTAAAGCATGATCTGAGAATTTGACATGAATCAGCACAAAAGCAAGAGAGAAAAGAGGAAAGAGAGAAAGAAAAAAAAAAAGAGCCTTAAAAATAACAGGCTGAGAAGTGAGAGTTCACTTTCAGGTTGAGGAAGGACGTAAAAGCCGTAGTCAGGGGAAAATACACACAGGAAACAAAAAACACTTTGATTTCTTTATGTTAAGAATAGACTACACTCTGGGTGACCGATATCATTTAAAGCTTTCTACTTCTTAAAATAGAAGTAATGTGAGCCAGCACTTCTGAAGGGCAGAAGAAGGACACCTGAGAATCTGTTCCTCCCTCAAAGTAGCAAGAACCCTGGCAAGTGCCAATGTCAGATTTTCCAAAATTCTCAAAATTAATGAAAGCTTACAAAAATGATTGGGGGGAGCCAGGTATGGTGGAGGCAGAGGCAAGTGAATCTCCATGAGTTCCAGACACAGAGAGTTCTGGGCCAACTGAGTCTGCATAGGGAAACCCTGCTCAAGAGCATCTTAGGGGCTGGATAATAGAGACTCAGTGGTAAAGAGCATTGGCTGCTCTTCCAGAGGACCCTGGTTTGGTTTCCAGTGGCTCACAACCATCTATAATTCCAGTTCCAGGGGATCTGATGCCCTTTCTGATCTCTGAGGGCACCAGGCGTACATGTGGTCCACATACATATGTGCATGCAAGATACTCATATATATATATATATATTTCCCAAAAATATTAAAATATATATAGCTGGGGGCTGGAGAGATGTCTCAGTGGCTAATGTTACCATTTTGATTCATCTCTCTTAGAATAAAAATTGTATGTAATTTATTTTTTAATTTCATAGGAACCTATAGTTAAAATAGTTTGGTTTTAAGAGAGATTTTTTTTTTAGATATTTTTTAAAGACTTGGATTTTTTAGAGGTTTTGTAGGATTTTTAAAGTTATGTTATGTTTTATATTATGATACTAATAGAAGATCTTGGGCCCAAGAAAAAAAGAGAAAGGTTATAATTTAATGATGGTATATTTGTCAAGTTGACAAGGGGTCAGTTGTGTTGTTTGACATGAGACAGAGTCATCAAGGAAGAGGGAACTTTAATTTAAAAAATGCCTCTGCTAGATTGGCCAGTAGGCATGTCGGTGAGGCATTTTCTCCATCAGTGATTGAAGCATGAGGGCCCAACACCACTGTAGGTAGTACTGCTGGTCCTGGGTTGTGTCTGAAAGCAGGCTGAGCAAGCCATGGAGGACAAGCCAGCAAGAGGCACTCCTCCATGGTCTCAGCTCAAGTTCCTGCCTTTGTGCCTTCCCTGACTACCCTTCATGATGGAAGATGGACACTGTGAGATAAAAATTCTTTATGTTCATTGGTGTTTTGCCTACATGTATGTCTGTGTGAGGGTGTCAGAAGCCCTAGATCTGGAGATACAATTTGTGAACTGCCATGTGGGTGCTGGGAGTTGAACCTGGGTCCTCTGGAAGAGCAATCAGTGCTCTCAACTGCTGAGCCATCTCTCCAGCCCCACCAAGTCATTTTGGTCATGGTCTTTATCATAGCTATAAAAAGCATCGGAGGCAGACAGTACTAACAATTCGTATTACATATACATCCACTCAGGCACACACTCAGCTACATAAAAACTTTTCAGATCTTAAATAAAAGCAAGCAAACAGGCAGACAGGCTGAATCTCAGCAGTAGCAGTGAACTCAGCTACACAGTAGAAGCTTTTCAAAATCAGGTTTCACTACTGTAGCTGTGAAAATCAAAACCTGGCGGCCACTAGAGGGGGCAGAATGGGCTTAGAGTCTCCCCAAAGCCCTTTCTGCAGTTCATGCTCTTCACACACTTGGCTGTCCCTTTTAAAAGTCTCACTCAGTCTAGGCTCCATGGCCTGTGCACAAAGTCCTAGCCACTGGATTTGTTGGACTTGGGGATTAGAGGCTCGTTCGGGTAATATAATGAAATCTTGTCTCAAAATAAGTAAAAATAAAATAAAATAAATAAATAAAAGTAGTTACCATCCAGGGGGCTGGCTAATCTTAATTTGACTCTGCCTGTGGCTCACATAACTCTATAATGTTCACATAAACCATCAGCCACAAACTGTTTGACCACCAGCTGTCAAAGGCAGGAATGCAGGACTAAGGATAATGTAAACATGAAACCTAACCAAAAGACTTACAGGGAAGGAGATATGTAGAGGTTTTTTGAAAAGCTCTGGAACAATCCTGGGGATCTAGAAGTCCGCAGACATTCACTAACTCAGATGTTGAGGAAAGGCTTTAGAAGATTGTCAACTCCAAGGACCTGTCCGGAAGTGAGGCAAAGGCAGAGCAAACCATCAGAGCTCGGAACAGCCAGCCCAGCTAGAAGGCTGAGCCCCTCCAGGAAGGAGGAGGAGCTTGTTGGTTCAAGGCAAACTAGGAATTGTCGGATCTGTCTTTAGTCTACTTCGAAGTTAACCAAGCAGGAACTTCAGTGAGGACACAGGACAGGGAAAAGAGACTTTACAGAATTGTTCTGTGAAAATCATTAAATCAACAGCCACAACTTGCCATCGAGGTAGATGCCTAGAATCCCAGCATTCAGGAGGCCGAGACAAGAGATCTGAGTCTGAGGCTAGACTCGGCTACTTAATGAGATGCTGTTTTGAAATAAAACAAAAGAAGAATTAAAACCAACAATTACAAAAACCCACACACAGCAGCCACAAACTCGGACTGTGGAGAGACTTGTTTGATTAACAGAATTGCCAAATTACATCATTTTTGCTATTTCTTTATTTAATTTTTATGATGTTTGTAAAAAGGTATGAAGACATGAATTCCATCTCTAGATAAGAAGAAAAAACTTGGCTATGGTGGTGAATGCTTATAATTCTAACACTGGGGAGGCAGAGACAGCTCAGTCCACTTGGTGAGTTTTGGGTACTCATGTTGAAACAGAGTTTCACTAAGTTTCCCATACTGGCCTTGAACTCACTCAGCAGCCTAGACTGGGAATAGCTGTCATTATAAGCGTGTGCCTTCAGGTCTAGCTCTAGAGTCTCACTTTTGCAGGATGAAAGGGTGCTCCAAAGTGACCCAAATGACCACTAACGATCAATGTAGTTTCTGCCGGTTAAGATGGGGAGAGAAAGGTGGCTTGTGCGGAGGAGAACTTGCTGCTCTTGCAGAGGGCTCTGTTGGATCCCCAGCACCTACATGCCTCTTCACAACCATCTCTCACTCCAGTTCCAGGGGATCCTACACCTTCTTTTGGTCTCTGAGAACACTGAAGACATGTATATAGGCATAATACTCATACACATAAAATAAGAATAAATAGCCAGGTGATGCTGGCACACACCATTAATCCCAGGGGAGGCGGAAGCAGGCGCTATGGGACTATACTTTTGTACACTGTGAATATTTGTCACTGTAAATATTGATTTAATAAAATGCTGATTGGTTAAGTAGCTAGATGGGAAGTAGAGGCAGGGCAACCAGACTGGGAGAATTCTGGGAAGCAGAAGAACATAACAAGAAATGACAGGGAGAAACACTGCACTGAGCAAAAAATTACCAAGCCATGTGGCTAAATAAAAATAGAAATATGAATTAACTTAAAGCATAAGAGTTAACAAGTAATAAGTCTGAGCCATAGACCAAACCACTTGTAATTAATATAGGCCTCTGTGTGTTTGGGATTAATGGATTCAGGACTGTGGGTCCAGACCTCAGGGACTGGCAGGGCAGGACAGAAAAATCTGACTATAGGTAGGTGGATCTTTGAGTTCCAGGACAGCCAGGGCTACACAGAGAAACCCTGTCTCAAAACCTCACAACAACAACAATAATAATAATAACTATTATTACCATTATATTATTATAGTAATAAAAATCTTTAAAAATAGTTATGATATTTTTATTATCAGACTAAAAACAATTTATGTCTTTCTGAATACTAGGAGAAATGTCAGCTTCTTTCTGTGTTCACTCTTATTTAAGCCTATGCAGGATGTACCAGGCTTTCAGATGTATACTTCTCAAAATGTTTTGGGGAGCCAATTACAACTTAGTAAGGCCTAGTAACTTCTGAAAACTTTTAAAGGGGTGGTTTTCTTATTGGGCCCCATTGGCATGACCTTATATCCTGGATTCTTCTTAGACTGGGTTTACTCCATCCAGTTAGCCTTGTCCTAAGAGCCACCTGATGTACTTTAGGGTCCCTCGGGGAGGGGCAGCCCAGTGATACTGCCGGACGTTGAGTGTGTGAATTCTGGAGCGAGTGAGTCAACAAGAGGAAAGGGGCTGGAGGGAGGTTTCAGCAGTTCTGCACACTTCCTCCTTTCCATAGGACGAGAGTTGGAGTCCTAGCACTCAGTTAGTGTGGCTCACAACCTTCTGTAATTCCAGCTCCAGTGGGTCTGAAGCTCTCTCCTGGTGTACATGGATACCCACATACACGTGGCACATGCCTATAAGTAAAAACAAAATTACATTTTTGTTTTAAAAATGAAAAAAGCTGGGCATGGTGGCACAAGCCTTTAATCCCAGCACTTAGGAGGCCAGGCCAGGCAGATCTCTGCGAATTCAAGGCTATCCTTGATACAAAGAGAGTTTCCGGACAGCCAAGGCTGTTTGTTGCACAGAGAAACCGTGTCTGGAAAACAGAAAACAAAAGCAGAAAGTGAAGAGCTGCATGAAAATAACAGAGAGCAGATTGACTTCCAGAGCCCTAGGAGGGCGGGGTCTTCGAGAGAAGGAAGAACAGAAGCAAGGAGTGTGTGTATCTCATTTTGTGCTTACCAAAGCTCTTGTCTTCTGTGCTGGGCTGTACTCAAAGACTGGCGACGCCCAGGGTCTGATCTGTTGCTAGCCTAAGGACAGGCCAACTCGGACACTCCTGTGTGTGCTCCCAGAAGTTCAGGATATTCAGGTAAGATCTTCCAAGTGGGAAGGATGACAAGGACTTTGGGCGCCTTGGCAGTCTTGTGCAAAGAGGAGACATATCTCTTGTTAGAAAGCTCACTCTCACCTTTATAGGCATCTGCACTCACATGCGCATACCCACATGCAGATATACTTACCTTCATATAATTAAATTAAAAATAAATCTAAAATCTCTGGACTGGAAATGTAGCTCAGTGGTAGAGCTCTGTCTTAGCGTGTTCAAGGTCCTGGGGTCCCTGAGTAGCTCTACGGAAAGCAAAAGCAAATTAAAAAAGAAGCCAAGTGTGGTTGCACTCAGAAGGCAGAGGAAGGAGGATGTCTGTGAGTTCAAGGCCAGTTGATTAATATAGCAAGTCCAGGGCAGCCATGGCTACAGAGAGACCCTGTCTTAAAAAAAAAAGGGGGGGGGGTGCTAGAGAGATAGCTCAGCTGTTAAGTACATTGGCTACTCTTGCAGAGGACGCAGGTTCAATTCCTAGCATCCACAAGGCAGCTCCCAACTGTCTGTAACTCCTATTTCAGGGATCTGGCATCCTCACATAGTCCTATATACAGGGGGAAAAAATGCACATAAAATACAAATAAATTCTTTTTTAAAAAAAGAACATGAAAAAAGGGGGGGAGGAAGAAAACACTTAGAGAATGGAAGGAAGGAAGGAAGGAAGGAAGGAAGGAAGGAAGGAAGGAAGGAAGGAAGAGGAAAAAGCAAGAGACAGATTATTCTGGCTTCTGTGAAGAGGGTGAGTGACTTAAAGAAGAAACCGGAGGAAAAAACTTGTCCCTCAAATGTAGAGCCTTAGGAAGTAAGTTTCAGAAAGGATCAGTGTGTGCAGAGATGCAGAGGGAGAGAAAGTTGTTTACATTAGCAACTCTTTAGTGCTTCCCAGGCTGGGCCTAAAGGGACAGGTCTGTAGTGAGTGGTGGGAAGTGAAGGTGGTGAGAAGAGACCATCACGTTTGCCAGGTTCTTCCTATGACCTGAGCGTTTGTCTAGTTGGCTTTAGCAAGGGGACATGTATGTAAGTATGTATGTGTGTAGGCATGTATGCATTTTAAAAATCCAAATCCTTAAAAACCCCTCACATTTATTGATTGATGTAATGTGTCTGTGTATGTCTGTACGTGGGGAGTCAGTTCTTTACGGGTTCCAGGTATTGAACTCAGGTCATTGAGTTGCAAGTGTCTTTATACGCTAATTCACTTGGTGGCAAGTGTCTTTATATGCTAATTCATCTTGTCAGGCCCAAGAGAGACTTTTATATTGTCCCTCAGGTAGTTAGGTCATAACTTTGGGCTGGGAAAGTTATCACTATTTAGTAGCCCAGACTGGCCTAAACCCCACAATTCCTCTGCCTCAGCTCTCTCTTCAATGTACTGGGATTATAGGCATGTGTGGCCAGTTGCAGCTGAATTTGTTTTGCTTGTGTTTTCTTTGAGAGGTTAGGTTTGCCGCAGAAGCTGGGTCAGGAGAGGGTGCAGGGCAGGATGCAGGGAAGGAAAAGATTGGAGAAGTAAAGCTTTAAAAAGAACCTCTCCTCCCCCCACCCCCCCGTTTCTATACCCTCTAACCAAATCCATCTTCAGGTCAGGCCACTGATCCTACTGCCAATCTGGAGAAGGCAGCAAGGCTGGGTCACCATCTACCCCAGGGCTAACAGGATTTCTAGGCTGACACGATGACCCAGCTGATAACACAGTGGAGTCCCGAGAACTTGCTTGTGACAGGATGAAGGATCTGTGTGTCCCCGGCCCTTCTCAAGGTAGCAAGCATTCAGGGACCTGAACTATTTAACTACATGTCATAGAGTCCAGAAAGATGAGGGCATAGGGTATCACATCACATCTGTTCTAGCTTGGGAAGCCCAGCTCCTTTTATAAACCAATGCCATGGGGTAAGAGAGCATTCTTGCTAATCTCTGTTCCAACAGGGAGCCTCAGGGCCTGAATGCTGAAGAAGCAGGGTTTGGCTTTATCTTTCACTGTAGGAACAGAGAGTCTGAGGCAGTGAAGGTATGAGGCGCCCACAAGGATGTAGGTCTCCCTAACCACAGCTCTTTCCACACAGATAGGAAGACATGGCCTGGAAACAGACACCACTCTTGCTTTTGGTCTGCATAGCCACCATATGCAGTGCCTGGGACAGAGCAGACCTGCTAAACATTTGCATGGACGCCAAGCACCACAAGACAAAGCCAGGCCCAGAGGACAAGCTGCATGGCCAGGTTCTGATTAGAATAGTGTTGCCAGGGAGGAAGTCAGGGTGGGTGTGGTGAGCAGACACCCCCACAGCTGAGTTCTTGCTCTTGGAGCGGGGAAAGTGGTGAGGTGATTTTCTGAGGGTTCTCCCCAGAAGAGGATACGGTTGGGGTAATGATGCCGTGATCTTTAGAGGCCTCTAATTAGAGGCCATGTGACTATAATCACTCAAATAAGGGCCCATGAAAGCAAAGGGACTCATGAAGTCAGACACAGCCAGCTCTTATAGTAGGGCTCTGGCAGGACTAGGGAGGGCTCCTTTAGAAATTTGGAGGGTAAAAGACCACAGGAGAGATGGTTTCTACCCTCAGTTCCCAAAGGGCCAAATAAAGAAGTGGGGAGGCTCTCTATGAGAACCATAGGTGTAAGGACCACAATTCACATGGTCTACAAGCATTTACGCCAACAGATGGAAATTCAGTGTGGCCTTTTTGTAACAAATATGTTTAAATCTTCTTTTATATTCTGGAAATAAATCGAAAGTTAAAAACAAATACAAAAACCTAGCCAAGTAAGGTGGCATACACCTTTAAACCCAGCACTCAAGAGTAGAGACTAGAAGATGTGTTCAAGTCAGCCTGGTCTACAAACTGAGATCCAGGCCAGACAGGCTTTTTGAGATCCTGCCTCAAAAACAAGCAAGCAAGAAAACAAAAGCTTATTTATTTATTTATTTCCTTGTTAACAGTTCATTTTATTATTGATTGCTATGCCTATCCCAGGAGAACACACACACACACATTAGTATTGCACACACACATATTGATGTATATGGTAATTATTTTATTATTTATCTACATGCTGGCAGAACACTGTATACATAATAAATAAATAAATCTTAAATAAATAAAAAAAGTATGTATCGCTATTGTGGAAGGCTGAACTGAAGAGTTCACACAACTACCTGTAACTCCAGTTCTGAAGATATGATATTCTCTTCTGATTTGCTCATACATACATGTAAGCCCATACATAAAATTTCAAAAAAAAAAAGTAGTAAAAACACGAAGAAAAGCATAAGAGCACAGAATATGACATCCGACCTTTATTACATGCATTTATCTGTGTATGTGTGGCACTCACACATGCTAGCTCATGTGAACACACATACTTACTCACAGGAGTCAGTTCTCTCCACGTAGGTCCTGGGAATGACCTTGAACTCTGGACCCTCTTGTCTCTCCTTGCTGGATGCTGGTTTTATAAGCTTGTGTGACCACGACAGGGTATGTTTTGTTTGTTTTTTGTTTTTTCTCTTTTGTTTTCCAAGACAGAGTTTCTCTGTATAGCCTTGCCTATTCTGGAGCTCACCCTGTCTCTGCCTCTGGAGTGCGGGGATTAAAGGGGTGTATTCTGTTTGTTTTGGAGACAGAGTCTCACCCTTGTTGTCTGGACTCAGTTGAACTCACCATCCTCCATCCTCAGCTTCCTGAATGCTGGGATTACAGGCATGTTGCCAACATGCCCAGATACAGAGTTTTTATAGAGCGTGAAGCACTATATAAATGAGAACTATTATTCCAAAGACAAGGCTCCCCTAGCTTCTTTATTGTACTGTGGTAATTGTGATCTCCCTGGAGATGGGGACTCTTCAAGGACTAGGATAGAGGGGTCTCTGTGATTAAGTGTTCACAGAATAGCCTGTTGGGGCAGGGCAGTGAGGACCAAGTGAAGCAAGGCTGGAACGTGGTATGAGCTTCAAAGTGGGGCAGAGAGACTCCCTTGTCCTTCCCAACAGTGTAGTCCATGGAAGAGAAACGCCTGCTGCTCGGTCAACACCAGCCAGGAGATACACAAAGACAACTCCCGCCTGTACAGCTTCAACTGGGATCACTGTGGCAAGATGACCCCTGCCTGTAAGCGGCACTTCATTCAAGACACCTGTCTATATGAGTGCTCCCCCAACCTGGGGCCTTGGATCCAGCAGGTATAAGTACTTCCCTCCCACACTTAGGAAGGGCTACCCTGGGCTCACTCTCTTTACAGCTATAGTTGTCAACATCCCCTCTACCCAGGTGGACCAGAGCTGGCGGAAGGAGCGATTCTTGGATGTTCCTTTATGCAAAGAGGATTGTGAGGAGTGGTGGGAAGCCTGTCGCACCTCTTCTACCTGTAAGACAGACTGGCATAAAGGCTGGGACTGGACCTCAGGTAAGGACCTAGGGGTAGAAAGATGAAGTTAGGGTTTGGGAAAAGGAAATTTAAGGATTTCTGGGGTGAGTTTTGACCCTAGAGCTGAATGTCTGTGCCCATTGTGATTCTGCCTACAGGTATTAATAAGTGCCCAGACACAGCAGCCTGCCACACATTTCAGTACTATTTCCCCATACCAGCCAGCCTTTGTGAGGGTCTCTGGAGTCACTCCTACAAGGTCAGCAACTACAGCCGGGGAAGCGGCCGCTGCATCCAGATGTGGTTTGACCCAGCCCAAGGCAACCCCAATGAGGAGGTGGTAAAATTCTATGCTTCCCTTGTGGCAGCTGGGACTGTTCCTCATTCAGTGATGCTTCTCGTGCCCAGCTTGGTCCCAATGCTGTCACTGGTGCTCCTTGGCTGAGGCCAGCAGTCTCTCTAGACCACGTCTTCTCCATCTACCTGAAGCTGGGTCTCAGTTCAGCTCCTCCAAGAATGATGAAGTCTTGAGCCTACCCCTTCCACTCCACAGCCACCCAATTTCTTGCTCCATGATGGGGCTTGTGGTTCCTACACAGTCATTTCTAGTAAATCTGTGACACATCTGGGTCTAATGAATTGTAGTCATTGAGTTTGTGGGTGGTTGGGGACAGATTCTTTTGGGTCAGAACAAATAGTGTTTGAATGCCCCTTGTCTCTATATAAAAGTCTGCAATTAGTTCCTTCCTCCCAGAAGGTGAATGAACTAAGTGTCTACACATTAGTAATCTGTAGGAATCTAGTTATTTCTCGGGCCCCTAGTGAGAGGCAGATCCGGGATTTCTTACTTATATATTTCCTAAACATTATTTCCTCATGGGCTGAGAATGTAATGCAGTTGGAAAAGGCTTGTCTAGCACGTAGAAGCCCTAGGTTCTATCCTAAGGGGAGGTGATGAAGGCCTGCTAGCCCAGCACTTGAGAGGAGGAGGCAGGAGAATGAGACATTCAGTGTCATCCTTGGCTACATGGGGAATTTGAGGCCAACATGGGATATAAGTGACACTGTCTCCAACAAAATAAAAACATATTCCCCTATTGCCACTGTGTGCCTGTTTAGCTCTGCACTCAGCTTACAATAGGAAAGCTAGATATAGGAGTTCAGCAAAGGTTCTGGAGGAAGGGGAAAACTTCACACTGCCTACCATGATGTAGATAGACTGGGCTTGGGCCCCTCAGAAAAGGAAGATAGTCCATTAGGGAGATTATCTGGAGGATAAAGAGGAGATGCAAGCTTGCATTTGGCCCAGCTGATGACTGACTCTGAAAGTTAGAAACCTATACAGGATTTCCAGAAGCGGGGCAGAAGCAGCCTCTGACCTTTGTATTTATTCTGGGTGTGTACGTGTGCACGCCTGTGTGTGCATGTGTGTGTGTGGCTGCATGGGTGGGTGCCTTGACACAACTGTGAAGTCTCTTCACCACGTGGGTGGGTCCCTGGGATTCAACGCAAGTCTTCAGACTTCGAAAAAGCACCTTTACATGCTAAGCCATCTCACCCCAAAGACCCATTCTTCAGCATGTCCATCCTCTCAGGGAACTGTAAATATATTGATTTTTGAGGGTTGTTACAGCTTTTTCTCTTCTTCCTCTTCCTCCCCTTCCTCTCCTTTTTCACTTCTTCCTCCTCCATCTTTCTTCATTTGAAGCCCGATCTCTTATGTAGCCTTGGGTGGTCTGGATCTCTAGACCAAAAGCTGTTTACAACTTGGTAGAGACCTTACTCCTGCCTCCTGTGGACCATGATTACAGGCTTGGGCAAGTAAGATCCCATGATTGCTTAGTCATTGCACAGCTCCAGAATCTGGGCTTGAGTTGATTTCTGGATTTCCCGTGCGTTCCCTTCCTTCCTTGGGGACGTCTCTGTCTACATGTCCCTTCCACAGTTACCCTGGGCTATGTACAGGTCTGAGATCAACATACCAGTAGCTGGGGCTAGAGCCCAAATTGCCTCTCTGCCCACAACACCAAGGTGCCCCCTGACAAGAGGCACAACCTAAGTCCCTCATGCCAAAGGGGCAGAAGTTGGGTACAATTCGAGGCTAAATGTTTTTGTTTAAGCCTTGGCAGGACCAGAGAAACAGGTGGGTGGGTAAAAGATCCCTATTACTCTATTAATCTGGTCTGCAAAGCCCCTACAGATCTCCTCATCATGTCCCAGGCTTTGTTCCAGCTAGGTTAAGCCAAGGCACCCTCGAAACAGAGGAAACTCCTCAGAGCTGACCCTAGACTCGGTCAACAGGTTCATTTCACCAAAGCGACAGTTCGCTCCTAGTTTAAAGGGATGCGGCGAAAGTCTCCCGGGAGATGGTGCCTGTAGGCGATCGGCTAGAGGCCTGCGCCTTTAAGGAGCCAGGGGGCAGAGGGGCGGGGCAGGAAGAGAAATCCCTGGAGACGCCGCCAGGTCTTTTTTGGGGGGGGGGGAATGGGACGGGCCAGAGCCCCGTTCGGGTTCCGCCCCGGCTTCTCCCGCAGCTCCCCCTTTCCGCCCCAGGGGTGGGTGGATGGGAGGTCGTAGCAACCCGGCTCTCCGGAGCGCCCTGCTCGCACCTGGCCCACCGAGTCGCAAGTTTGTTGACTCGGAGGGAGTAGCCGGGGCGGAGGCGGTGCTAATAATACCCGTTCGGTCCCCAGTCGCGCTTTACAGTTTACACAGCTGTCACCTTCTTTACTCCTTAATTAATAATAAAAATAGCCGCCGTCCGGGAGCGCCCGCAGCGTGCCAGGCCCCGAGCTTTACAGGCAGAGCCCCAGTGAGTCCGCCTTCAGAACGTTACCCGGGTAGTCCAGGGCGGGAAGCTCAGACGCAGGGAAGAGCCAAGACCGGCCCGAGGTCACTCTGCGGGCGTGCGGCGCTGGGACCCGGGCGCGGGCGGGCGAGGCGGGGCGCGGGGCAGCCCGGGCTCCGGGGGCGGGGCTCGGGCGGGGCGGAAGGCGCGGGGTGCTCGGTGGCGGCGGAGGGCCATCTTAAGTGGCCTCCGGGAGTCCAGGACGGCTTTCCCCGGCTAGGAGTCACCCGAGTCTCCCCGGAGGTGGGGCCTGCGCGAGGCGGCCGAGGCACTGGGACTGGAGGGAACTTTTTTTCTGGATGGTCTAAGGGGTCCTCCTGGTCAGGGACTGCAGAACCTGGGCCCGCGGGTGTGGGGCGTGGTGCCAGGGAACTTGGCGGAGATGGGGGAAGGGTTCTGCCAGGCTGGAGGGTCTGCGGGGACCGGTGGCGTGAGGGACTTGAGGATACTGAACCTCGTGCGTGTGCGGGTGGGAAGGGGTTATCGGATCTCATCGGAAGGGGTCTTGGGAGATGCGTCAGGGATCGGAGTTTGGGGATTAGGGTCTGAAGGGGCTCTGATCTCACAAGAGTTGGGGCAACTTGTTCGCTTGCAAGATGGGGGGATTTGTTGGGGGAGGCTCATCCTGGACCTTCCTTTGAGAACCCCGATCCCGCAAAGCTGTGGGGGTGCGGAGTAGACAGGATGTGTAGTAGAACCAGACTTTTATAGGGATTGAGGGTCATCTCATTGCGACTCTTTGGAAGGGTTGAATTCACCAGGGAGAGCTTGGATTCTCAAACTGCCCGGGAGCGGGTTCGGGAAACTGGATCTTCTTGAGGTGGGGGACAAAATAATTGCGGAGCCCGGGAGGTGCGGATCCTGTAGGACTGTGGGGGCATCGTCCTTGCGGAGAGGATGGGGGCAGGGGCGGCCCGGGCTCTGGGCCGAGTGGAGGGGGAGGGGACCGGCCAGTTCCTAGCTTCGCTCCTGCCCCTCCCCCGCCGCCTCTGAACAAACTTTTCTTTCTTTCTCTTCAAGTTGGGGCCGGCGCTGCTGGCGGCGACGGCTGCGTGGAGATCGAGGCGGTCGGTGCGGCCAGGCGTGGAGCCCCGATCTCGGGCTCGTTCGGGCTGCTGGATCCTCAGGCCCGGGACTCGGGCACGGCCCCGTCCTCGACTCCAAGCTTTCCCGGGCGGATGGCGCGGGGCGGCAGGCATCGGCGGCGCTAAGCCCTAGGCGGGCCATGGCCTCGGTGTGTGGGGCGCCGGGTCCCGGGGGCGCGCTGGGCAGCCCGGCCCCTGCCTGGTATCACCGCGACCTGAGCCGAGCTGCGGCGGAGGAGCTGCTGGCTCGGGCAGGCCGCGATGGCAGCTTCCTGGTGCGAGACAGCGAGAGCGTGGCGGGGGCCTTCGCACTCTGCGTCCTGTGAGTAGGGCGGGGGTGCACACTGAAGTGTTCCTTGGAGGTGATGGTAGTGGGGTGACTGGTATTGTGGGGGCTGCAGTTCCGCCTCCACCCTTGAGAGGAGACCTTGACTTTATCGCTTGGTGGAAGGATACAGGAGAGCACTTCCTGCTGTCTGAGGGCACTTTCTAGAGCCTGGGGCCAGAGTTCTTAAGCCCAGGGTCTGCGTGGTGGGAAAAGTGCTGGCGGACCTGCTTAAGACTCCCGCTGGGGAAAGGATGCATGTTCGTGCAGTTCTTTTAAAAGCACTTAGTGGTTGGTAGTAGGGGGCAGAGGGATCAGTGTTTGGACCCCCAGCAATTTCTTAGGAGTTTGTAGTGGAATAGTGAGTGTTGAAAGGAGAGAACTCGGGGAGACAACAGGGTGAAGCTGTGTGGGAGAGCACTTTAATTTCATGAATCAATGAATGAGTGCTGAGCTGTAGTTAGTTGGCCATGAATGAATTCTGAGTGTAAAGCTAGACTTGGCAGGTTTTTGGGTGGGCCTGGACCTGTGGCTATCTATACCTGGCAGCTGTGTGTGGTAGTGGTGTAATTTCTGTTTTGCAGTGGTTTGGTTGGGGGTTTTGTTTTATTTTGTTTTGGCAGAGACTTAGCCTTGGCTGTCCCAGAACTCACTTTGTAGACCAGGCTGGCCTCAGGCTGCCTTCCAAGTGCTGTACTGTATTCCCTGCCCCACAGTTTAACACTGAGTGGGCCTCTGTAGGAAGTGTCAGGCACTATTGTGTTGGGATCTTGTGAGAACACTCTTAAACCCCATTTCCTCTGTCCTGTTTTGCCCCTTTTCTGACATTTTTGGGATTACACTGGCCCAGCTTGCAGGGAATATTTCTGATTCTCACACTTGGGATGGGACTGTAGGCATTTAGTGGATAGAAACCAGAAATTCTGCTACATATTTGACAATACCTAAGACAACAAAGGATTATGGGGTTCCAAAGGCTAGTAGTGTAGACACTGATCTCTGGCTAGGATAATTGACCTGCTGAGTGAGGGGTCCTGTAATTCTCAACTTTTACAACAAGTTAGAGGCCCACTAGGGTGGAGAGACTAAAGCCAGACATCTTAGGCCAAGAAAATCCCAAGAGTCCTGTCTCCTAGCCACCTCTAAGCAGATCCCTTAATTAGGGAGGGGACAGGGGCAGGTGCTGGATCAGCTGTCTGAGTGGGAGGGAGACAGCTGGGGCCCTTGTCTGGGTGAGGAACTATTGTCCCAATGAAGAGAGATCCTGGTTCCATTGTCCAGGAGAAGGCATTTGGGGGCAGAGGGGTGTGTGTGTGTGTGTGTGTGTGAAGGGTTTAGCTTTCAGGAGCCTGGCAGAAAGGATCAGAAATGGGCTGGTTTCTTAGCCTTCCCAAATACACATGCTTACCTATATACACATCACAGGTACACAATAACATTCAAGATTCACCCCTCCTCTGACAGACAAACCGACTTCTGCCTGGTTTTAGACACTAGCCAGCACTGCCTTTTATTTGTTCTGTGACCTTGGGAAAATCAATTTTTTTCCCTTTGAGCTCCAAATTTCTCATCTGGAGAATGGAAATATTAATATCTGCTTTATAGTGTGAATATGAAATGAGCTATGTAGGATGCTATGTAGAGTTTGGTTACTGGGATGCTATTATTGTTATAAACACAGATCCCTGATACCACAAAGTTAATCTCCCCTAACTAAGGTAGGGATAGCTTTAGGGAGCAAATGACCTTGTGGTGGTTGATTCTCTCTGGAGCCAGCACCTGATTCTGCCCAGTATAGACAGAGACTCAGTACCTCATTGAGGTGTGGAGGGCAAGTGAGCTTTCTATCCCCCACTTAGTATGTGCCTGGCTCAGCTGTTACCTGCTCAGCTGCCGCTGCCATCTGTCAGCACCCCTCTTGGCTTGGGGTTCCTAGAGGCTGAGTCTTCCATAGGGATCTCCCTTGGGTCATTCCTGTTTCCTGATGCTTGAGAAGGACAAAAAACAAAGCCCTAGGTTGATGCCCCAATAATCTCCTGTAAAACTGCCCTTGGCACACCCAGCTCCAGTGGAGCCAGACACCGACATAAACACACAGAGCCTTACCTGTGTGTGTGTGTGTGTGTGTGTGTGTGTGTGTGTGTGTGTGTGTGTGTGTGTGTGTGTGTGTGTGTTAGCACATTGCCCATGCATGCAAATAGGAGCTAACCAGGCTTCTGAGGACTTTTACTCTGGCGGGGGGCCCAGACTGGTACCACAGCCCAGAGGGGCTGTTTAGACAGCTGTAGAGGCCACAAAAGAGCTGCTGTTGCTTCTCAGGCCCTTCAGTGGGTGGGTGTTCAGGCTATGTAGGTCTGAGAGTAGGGAGGGGGGCCTGGTTATTTCTGCTCTTGTTGGTAATAGGGTACAAGTTGACAGCCCTGTCATTAACCCTGTGCAATCTGGACATGTGGCTTTAGAGAATCCAAGCTGAGAAGGCCAGGATAAAGTAGAAAGAAGACATTGTTGGTATTCAGACCCTAGCCTGGGAGTGACAGGTTCTGGTCTCTATTTTGCACTAGGTATCAAAAGCATGTGCATACATATCGAATTCTGCCAGATGGAGAGGACTTCCTAGCTGTGCAGGTAGGAGCTCAGATTTGTGACCTCTAATTTTGGTTTAGTCTCAGGCTTGGGGACCTGCTGGCTGACTCTACCATCTTTGTTACTTCAGACCTCACAGGGTGTTCCTGTGCGCCGATTTCAGACCCTGGGTGAGCTTATAGGCCTGTATGCTCAACCCAACCAGGGTCTTGTCTGTGCCCTGCTGCTGCCTGTAGAAGGGGAGAGAGAGCCAGATCCACCAGATGATCGAGATGCCTCAGGTATTGCTCATCTTATAGTATGAAAAAAATCTCTTCCTTGGGCTGGGGAGATAGTTCAGTGGGTAAAGCACATACCACATTAAGTGCCAGCATGAGAGTGGGGTTCAGATTCCCAGATCCATATAAAAGGTGGGTAGGGGTGGTGGCCTTGGGCGGGGAATCCCTCAATATATAAATAAGGTGAAGTGTGATGGAGAAAGCCATTCAACATTAGTCTGGAGCCTAGACACACATACACACACACACACAAATTCGTGCTAATGTATTCACATGCTTGCATTGCACACATACATACATACATACATACATACATACATACATACATACATACATGTGTGTGTATATATATATGTGTGTGTGTATATATACACACAAAGGAGAAAAGAAAATCCCTTTCTTGCCAGGCCCTTGACTCTCCCTGTTTCTTCTCATTCTTACCTTCCTGAAGTACCACTTCCCTAACCATGGTGCCCCACTCTTTTCTGTGGAAGTCTATGATAGCTGTGCATTTCCCTGTCACATAACACTGAGTTAGTTGGAGCTGCTACCCCACTGTTCACTGTCCACAGATGTGGAGGATGAGAAGCCCCCACTACCCCCGCGCTCTGGCTCTACCAGCATTTCTGCCCCTGTGGGGCCCAGCAGCCCCCTGCAATCCCCTGAGACTCCCACAACTCCAGCAGCTGAGAGGTAAGACCCTCCTAGCCCCCTCTGCTGAGCAGGATGTCCCTTCGGAGAATTGTTTCCCCATTTGACGGTCTAAGCCCCTTCCTAGGGACCCCATCAGCTCCAGAGGCAGAAACTCTGGCATTCTCTACTCTGATTGCCTCCAATAACTGATGTAATGGATAGAGTCGGGTGCTTTGACAGTCAGCAGGACGCCCCTGATTCTTCATCTTTCCTTGAAGCACTCCCAATGGACTCAGCACTGTGTCACATGAGTATCTGAAGGGCAGCTACGGGCTGGACCTGGAGGCTGTACGAGGCGGAGCCAGCAACTTGCCCCACCTCACCCATACCCTTGTCACCTCATGCCGAAGGCTGCACAGGTACTTGGGATGACTGAGACCATGTGTCACACTCTGGTCCATTGTGTCCTGACTTCTTGTACTGAAGGTGGAAGTCACACTCAGTGCCATCTTCCCTGAGCTAAGGTCAGGATTCTAACCCCTCTGTTTCCCTTAGTGAGGTGGACAAGGTCTTATCAGGCCTGGAGATCCTGTCAAAGGTGTTTGACCAGCAGAGCTCGCCCATGGTGACCCGCCTTTTGCAGCAGCAGGTGGGATTGTAGAGAGAGGCCTCCAGGGGTGGGACATACCTTGGAGCTGTGTGTGGGGCTTCTGTGTAGGAACTTTGTGTACCATTCTTATTTTTACCCCCCACAGAGCTTGCCACAAACTGGAGAGCAAGAGTTAGAAAGTCTTGTGCTGAAGCTGTCTGTGCTAAAGGATTTCCTGTCAGGCATCCAGAAGAAGGTGGACTGACCTGCTGTTACCTATCCCAGCATTAGTGGTGCTTTGCCCTGTTACATCCCTCAGCATGTCCCTTTACCTCACCTTTTCCCTACCCCCTCCAGGCCCTAAAGGCACTGCAGGACATGAGCTCCACGGCACCCCCTGCTCCTTTGCAGCCTTCCACACGAAAGGCCAAGACCATTCCTGTACAGGCCTTTGAGGTACATGGCAGGTGGGGCCTAACAGGGCAAAAGTAGGCTGGAGGCAAGGGGTACCTCCTGTCTAAGGTCTTGTCAGCAGCCTTTCTGCTCCTGTCTTCCAGGTGAAGCTGGATGTGACATTGGGTGATCTGACCAAGATTGGGAAGTCCCAGAAGTTCACACTGAGCGTGGATGTGGAAGGTGGGAGACTGGTGCTGCTGAGGAGACAGCGTGACTCCCAGGAGGATTGGACGACCTTCACACATGACCGGAGTGAGCTAGGGCCAGAGTTGGGAGAAGTGGGCATCTTGAAAGCACAGGTTTGACTTCCTTTTCATCCCCCTAGTTCGCCAGCTCATTAAATCCCAGCGTGTGCAGAACAAGCTGGGCGTTGTGTTTGAAAAGGAGAAAGATCGGACCCAGCGTAAGGACTTCATCTTTGTCAGTGCCCGGGTGAGTTGCAGGCTGTGCCAGGGTACCGGGGGCTACTGGAGTCTCCAGAGGATATTTCCTATTGGAATATGAGGTTCGGGTCGTCATTTTTGGCAGGGTGCGTATTGAGAGTAGTAGATAGGCCGATGTTGGATTCAAATACTCAGTTTTGATCAGTATTCAGTAAGCGCTTGGCTAGTACTTTCATAGTGTATTGTCACTGTTGCACAGTGGGGAGCCTCAGGCATGACCCTTCTCTCATACCTGCCACAAAGCAGGGTGTCCCTGTGGAAGGGTAGGATTGCTGAGTACCTACTGTCCCTGACTGGCTGCTGTGCCCCTCCCCACCAGAAGCGAGAAGCCTTCTGCCAGCTTCTGCAGCTCATGAAGAACAAGCATTCCAAGCAGGATGAGCCAGACATGATCTCTGTCTTCATAGGCACCTGGAATATGGGTCAGGCCTGGGGTTATGGTGAGGTAGGAGGCTGGTCTGGGACTAGGGCATGATCCACCCCTCTAATTCCTGTTACCTCCCCTCCCACCTCCAGGAAGTGTGCCACCTCCAAAAAACGTGACATCATGGTTCACATCAAAGGGACTGGGGAAGGCCCTGGATGAAGTCACAGTCACTATACCCCATGATATCTATGTCTTTGGGACCCAAGAGAACTCAGTGGGTGACAGAGAGTGGCTAGATCTGCTGCGTGGAGGCCTCAAGGAGCTTACAGATCTGGATTACCGCCCGGTAAGGGGGTTCTCTGTCCTGGTCCCTTGTTCTCACAGACATTGTGTTTTCTGCTTGATTTCATGGCTGGCCCTGGGGAGTACTGTTCACATGACTTCCTTCTAAGCCTTGATGTTTCCTTTGGGACTGCACTGGAGTTTTATGCCACAGGAAGGGATGCTCTTTTTGTTTACCCTAGAAAGGGATAGAAAGCCTTTATAGCCCATGACTGACGAGACAGTACAGATGCTAGGCAGGCGGGGACCTTGGTTTGGGGCAAGGATGACCTCACACTCTCCCCATAGATTGCCATGCAGTCACTGTGGAACATCAAGGTGGCAGTTCTCGTAAAGCCAGAGCATGAGAACCGCATCAGCCACGTCAGTACATCCAGTGTGAAGACTGGAATAGCCAACACCCTGGGTGAGTAGGACAGCTGGGCCCCTGAGGGTGATACACTAGTATCCATGCCTCCTGACTCCTTTCTAGGCTCTTTTCCCCCACGGGGGATACTTTGAACTTTGTATGTTCTTATTCCAAATCTTTTCCAGCCTCAAGAGAGACCCCCTAGAGTGTGCGTGTGTGTGCATGTGTATGAGTGTGTGTATGAGTGTGTGCATGTGTGTAGTGTTGTGTGTGTATGTGAGTGTGTGTGTGTGTATGTGAGTGTGTGTATGTGTGTGTGCATGTGTGTGAGTGCTGTGTATGTGAGTGCGTGTGTGTGTGTGTGTTGTGTGTGTGGTGTGCGTGCGTGTGTGTGTATGTGAGTGAGTGTGTGTGTATGTGAGTGCGTGTGTGTGTGTTGTGTGTGTGGTGTGTGTGTGTGCACATTTGTCTGTTCTGGTGTACTGTACTGCTTGATAGGGATAGAGGACAGTTAAGTGGTCCCTCTTCAGCCTTTTTCTTGTACTGACAGGAAACAAGGGAGCTGTGGGTGTTTCTTTCATGTTCAATGGTACCTCATTTGGCTTTGTGAACTGCCATCTCACCTCAGGAAATGAGAAGACTACCCGGTGAGAGACATCTTCCTTGTGTTTCTTGTCTTAGCTTCCATTCTCCTGAGACCCTTTCCTTATCCAGGCTTTGACTTCCTACATCCCCCCCCCCCCCAATCTTCTCAGGACCCCTGTTGTCTATGCCTGACTGTGGCCTTGTCCCTACCTGCTTTCTCCATCTGTAGGGACCCTCATCCCTGACCCCATTCTCACCTTTACATTGTTCCTCCTTCCTGACTGATGTCTTTCCTGGCCTTCCACTGCAGGCGGAACCAGAACTATTTAGACATCCTGCGTCTGCTCTCTCTGGGCGATCGGCAGCTCAGTGCCTTTGACATCTCTCTGCGATTCACTCATCTTTTCTGGTTTGGGGATCTTAACTACCGCTTAGACATGGATATCCAGGTGCCAGCAGGGCCCCGTGGGCACTGGAAGGGGCATAAAGGAAAGCATTGAATGGGGAGGCTTGCATGGTTCTTCTCAAGAAGCTAGCCTCTGGCGTTTGTATCTGCACCCCAGGAGATCCTGAACTACATTAGTAGGAGAGAGTTTGAGCCCCTGCTCAGGGTGGACCAGCTCAACCTGGAACGGGAGAAGCACAAAGTCTTCCTTCGATTCAGTGAGTGAGGGCATGGCAGTATTCAGTGATGGTCCTGGGGCTTAGAATTTGCCTGGGTCTTTGGAGCCATGGATTTCATGTGTCCTCTGCTCTCTTTAGGTGAGGAGGAGATATCTTTCCCACCCACCTACCGCTATGAGCGGGGTTCCAGGGACACATATGCTTGGCACAAACAGAAGCCAACTGGGGTGAGTGAAAATATAGACTGGGGAACCCACCCCCTGGTTTCAGGAGTTAGGAGATGGGATGCCAAAGATCTGGGTCTCTGCAATTATTGCGCCTGCTTATATGGCTTTCCTGGGGCCTTTGGGGATGATAAAGGCTATTTTGGGAATCCAAGAAAGAAGGCAGGTCCTGGGTCCAGTAATAGAAGAGTGGGGTTTTGTCAGCTCTGGGTGGGACCCATGTTGAGACTCCTAGCTGACAGGGCTGACCACACTGCCACTCCTGTCATAGGTCCGAACCAATGTGCCTTCGTGGTGTGACCGGATTCTGTGGAAATCCTATCCTGAAACCCACATCATCTGCAATTCCTATGGTCAGAGTCTTGGGAAAGGATGATGGGAGACACTGGGTGGCCACTGTGATATCTCAGCTCTCCTTTGGGAAGTGGTGCAGAGTGCAGGGATAGATCTCTTGAGCCTGCGTTCTTGCCCCCCTAAACAGGTTGCACAGATGACATCGTCACCAGCGACCATTCTCCTGTGTTTGGGACATTTGAGGTTGGAGTTACTTCTCAGTTCATCTCCAAGAAAGGTGCCTGTCCTGATGTGGGGATGTGTGGGAGGGCACATGCGGTGGCCTAGGGCTGTGATGGGTTTGACTGACCACACATTTATGTTTGGGTGTGTGTTCGTGAGTGCGGGGGTGTTTCTGAACCTATGATATGTGAGGCTCTCTTGAGCTTAGTCATCATTGGAGGTGTGACATGCCTGTGTATCTGTGTCTGTCACACATGTGCATGTCTGCAGATGTGGCACAGTGTTGGCAGACAAGTATAGTGGCACTCTGGTCCCCATGCCCTCTGACATGAACCTTTTATGCTTGGCGTGTCTCTCTATCCTGGTTTGAGTTTGTATGTCTCTTCCTTGACTTAGGGCTGGGAGATTCCTTTTTGCCTTATCTTCAGACCTGCCAGGTCCCCTAATTTTCTGTCCTAAAATCCTGACCCTTATGCTTACAGTTCTTACCTTTTCCCTTCAGGGCTCTCTAAGACCTCAGACCAGGCCTACATTGAGTTTGAGAGCATCGAGGCCATTGTGAAGACAGCCAGTCGTACCAAGTTCTTCATTGAGTTCTATTCTACCTGTTTGGAAGGTCAGAGGGGGCCATTGCTGGCTGTGGGCCAAGAGAGAGTGGGATGCCAGAGGCTGCTCAGAGTGGTCAGCCCCTCAGCTGGGTCCTCCCACCTTCACCCCAGAGTACAAGAAGAGCTTCGAGAATGATGCCCAGAGCAGTGACAACATCAATTTCCTCAAAGTGCAGTGGTCCTCCCGCCAGCTGCCCACGGTGAGGCTACAGGAAGGGCCCTGATAGAGGCAGAACACACTGAGGGGGGCTCCTTGGGAGGGAAAGTGAGGCTGGAGGGTTATGCGTGTGTGTGTGTGTGTGTGTGTGTGTGTGTGTGTGTGTGTGTGTATGTGCGCGTGCGGGCGCACACACTTTTGTACATAAGGATAAGGATAAAGATAGTTGCATCTTTGGGAACTGTAGAAACAAGCCGTAATTTGTTTAATAAATGCTTCCTGAACCTTTGATAAATATCTAGTATTGTCCATTGATGGCACAGAAATTAATTAATTATAGTGATGTTAAATGCTTTCAAGGCCATACAGGGCTGTGTCTTTAAGAGTGAGCATAACAAGCCTTAGGGGAAAGTGTGAATGGGGCCAGGATCACTGTGGGAAGGTTATGATGGGGTGCTTAGGGCATTGTTCCTTACCAGGCCTCTCTGTTCCTCAGCTTAAGCCAATTCTAGCTGATATTGAGTACCTGCAGGACCAGCATCTCCTGCTCACAGTCAAGTCCATGGATGGCTATGAATCTTATGGTGAGAGGCAAGAGGTGCCCAGGGGTACAGGAAACCAAGTAGCACCTTAGAAAGGTCTGGCAATTTGGAGTCTGTTCTATCTATTTCTTAGGGGAGTGTGTGGTTGCGCTCAAATCCATGATTGGCAGCACAGCCCAGCAGTTTCTGACCTTTCTGTCCCACCGTGGAGAGGAGACAGGCAACATCCGTGGCTCCATGAAGGTGCGGGTGCCCACAGAGCGCCTGGGCACCCGTGAGCGGCTCTATGGTGGGGGCTCCATTGGGCAGGGTGTGGGGCATGTGACATGGTGTGGGCCAGGTGTAGAAGTGGCAGACCCCAGGTGGCAGCATGTTGGAATCCTATGGTACTAGATGCCTCTGCAGTTATGTCTGAGTGGGCCTACCTTGAGAGATAGCTGGGAAGGGACTAGATATTCCCAGTGCCCATTAATTTCCTAGGATTCAGTACCCCAATCCTCACTAAGTTTGCCTTCTCTGTGTTTCCCTAGAATGGATCAGCATTGATAAAGATGAGACAGGAGCCAAAAGCAAGGCTCCTTCAGTGTCCCGAGGCAGCCAGGAACACAGGTGAACCAGGCTTATGTTGAATATCACAAGAAGGGACGCTTGAGAGCTCCAGGTCATCTTCACATCATCTTCCCTGTTCTGTAACTCTGGCAGGTCTGGGAAGCCGCAAGCCAACTTCCACCGAGGCTCCCTGTCCACTGTCCAAGTTGTTTGAAGAGCCTGAAAAGCCACCACCAACCGGCAGGCCCCCAGCTCCACCTCGAGCAGCCCCTAGGGAGGAGCCCTTGAACCCCAGGTGAGAGGACTGCCCTCAGAGCCGCCCAGGCCTTCTTAGGTGTGGCTCTGAGTCAGAAGGAGCACAATCAGTGTTTTCTCCCATTCTGCCTTAAAAAAATGGATGTAGAAATTGATGAGCCATGGTACCAAGGCTCCTAATCCCAGTCTTTGGGAGATGGGGCAGGAGGATTAGGTGTCCACAGTTTTTCAGCTACAAATGAATGCAGCCAAAACAAAAATACACAGATACAGCTTGAAGTTGTGAGAGAAGGCCCAGCCTCTCCCTGAGATCTCTCAGGGTCCACTCTATGAGGCTACACCTAACAAAAGGCCCCACTGGAAATGGGTTCATAGACAAAAATTTGACAAATGCTTCTTGCTAGATTCTTCTTTTTAGATGTCATTATTATGAATTATGAACATAAATGTTAGCAAAGGTTCTGAGAATGTAGATAAGAAAGAAACTTAAAGTTTGTTGAATATGTTTCCCAAACCTAATGGGTCAAGAAACTTCCTTCCACATAGCAATGTCCTGGGCCCAGGTGTCTTGGCACACACCACTCTCCCAGTACCTAGGAAGACTAAGACAGGAGGACTGGGAGTTTGAGGTTAGCCTGGGCTAATTGTGAGGGCCTGTCTAATGGGGAACTAGTGTTCTGTGGGTAAAACACCAACTTGAACCTGAATAGGATTCTGCAGATGGATCCTCACCTGCTTCTAGAGGCTTTTATCAACCATTTCACCCATGTGCGCTCAGGTTTCAGTTATAAACTCATAAAAGAGCTGAGAATGTGAGCAAATGAGGAAAAGGAGTTAGGGTTTTACCTTCAGCATTCCCTCTTTCCTCTTAGAGATCATGAAATGAAGGGCTCACAGTGACCTGGTGACTTAGTGCAAGTCTAGGACCAGGACTCCTGTCACCTCTCCCCAGCTCCCTCCCCCTGTACCCACTGCCTTTACTTTGGTCCTGAAAGTTTTCCTGCTCCCACACTAGGTTGAAGCCGGAGGGAACAGCTGAGCTGGAAGGACTGGCTGCCCCTCCACCCAAGAACAGTTTTAATAACCCTGCATACTATGTCCTGGAAGGGGTCCCACATCAGCTGCTGCCCCTGGAGCCACCCGCTCTTGCCAGGGCCCCTGTCCCACCTGCCACCAAGAACAAAGTGGCCATCACAGTGCCTGCCCCACAGCTTGGGCGCCACCGGACCCCGTGTGCCCGAGAGGGAAGCTCATCTGATGAAGACTCTGGGGGCGCACTGCCTCCTCCAGATTTCCCACCTCCACCACTGCCGGACTCAGCCATCTTCCTGCCCCCTAACCTGGATCCTTTGTCAGTGCCAGTGGTCAGGGGCCGAAATGGGGGTGAGGCCCATGGTCCACCACCTCCCAAGACCCATCCAAGACCACCACTACCCCCAGGCACCTCACCTGCCAGTATTTTGGGGGAGGTTGCAAGTGGGGATGACCGATCTTGCTCAGTACTGCAGATGGCCAAAACACTCAGTGAGGTAGATTATGCTCCTGGGCCTGGACGCTCAGCACTCCTTCCCAGTCCCTTGGAATTGCAGCCTCCCCGAGGGCCCGACTATGGCCGTCCCCTCAGCTTTCCTCCACCTCGAATCCGAGAAAGCATCCAAGAAGACTTGACAGAGGAGGTGTGTAGACCAGAGCTAGCTGGCGATGTGTACCTGATGGGCAGTGTTCCTTCATTCTGTCACTCAGAACTCCCTGATGTCCACAGCCCCCTTTGCTTTTAGCTGAATAATGGGCCTTTTGGGAACATATGAATCAGCTTCATTTCCTTGCCTTCTTTCCCCTTAGAGCATGGGTAGAACGTGGCTGTTTGCATGTGTCTCTATGAGGAGCCACCCTTAAATCTCTCCCTAACATGCCGTATTCCCTTAGGCTCCATGCCCGCAGGGCGGGCGGGCCAGCGGGCTGGGAGAGGCGGGCATGGGTGCCTGGCTGCGGGCCATCGGCTTGGAACGCTATGAGGAGGGCCTGGTGCACAATGGCTGGGACGACCTGGAATTTCTCAGGTGGGGGCGGAGCTGGAGGTGGACAGGGCGGGGAGTCTGGCCTCAAGGGTGGGATGATGGGCACCAGGACCTCCTTGCCCATCTCCCAGTTTCTCTTAACTCCTGCAGTGACATCACTGAGGAAGACCTGGAGGAAGCTGGGGTTCAGGATCCTGCTCACAAGCGCCTTCTTCTGGACACCCTGCAGCTTAGCAAGTGATACGAAATGCGGCTAAGTTGCAAAAGCAGAGCACTTTCCCCTTTAGGAAGGATGAGTGTAACCAGGGGTTGAAAAGTTCCAAGTGCGTCTTTGTCTATTTATTGGGGATCAGTGTCCCTATTGCCCATTTTTTGGGGTGTTCTAAGTAGGACAAAGTGCTCCCCACCTAGTCTTTAGGTCCGGAGTTTATTACCCTGTGGTAATGAAGCATGCTGTCTACTCTGGTGTGGACAACTCCCAACCTCAAGGTTGTACGTGGGGTGTAGTTGGGCCCAACGTGGTTCCCACTTCCGCACCGATGTTTCCACTTCCCTCCCTCAGACCTGAACCACAGAGGAAGGGTTCCTCCCTGCAACTTCTACTCCGTCCGTCCGGAAATGAAGGAAGAACCCATAACTGGGCTGGGGTTATTTAAGTTTTTCTGTGTGGGTTTTGGGGAGGGAGGGCACATTAATTTTATTGGGGTGGGGCAGGACCTCGGCCACAAAATGCAAATTTGCCTGGTTCTGGCTGTACTTTTGGTCCGTAGTGCCCTTGTCCAGGGAATGAATGCAAGGCAGTCTACAGTAGAGAGGGAGTGAGCCATCGCATGGGGGGGGGGGGGGGGGGGAAGACAGGGTTCTTTCCAACAGTTTATCCCATCTTGGGAACTTGGAAAGGTTGCTGGCTTGATGTCTTCAATAAATTAAGTTTTATTTGGATTGAGCAAAATCACCTTAATAAATTACAAGTTTTTTCAAAGAAAAAAAAAAAACCAAGGGAAAAGGAAAACCACTTTTTTCCGTTCCGACAGCCCTTCCCTTCTAGTGTGTGTCTTCCCACTGCACCATACTGGCTAGGGATGGGAGGTGACTCCCGCGAGGAAATTGGCAGTGGGACCCTTGAGGTTGCTGATTTTAAGAAGTGGCTGGCCCAGCTAGCTGAAAAGTAGGAGCTGTCAGTTCAGCTTCTTAGGACCTCTTATGATTGGGCACTGTGTTGGGGACAGGTGTAATTTGATCCCGGTTCCTAAGAAAGCCAAGCTAGAAAGGGCTTCTGGTCGCCCTGGAAGGGATCCCGGTGTGAGTACTCCACCGGGTGCGGGTGGGTGAGGACGAGAGTGGCCCTGGCAACGAAGGGAGGCCACGTCTAGGGATCAGACACTGGGCAGTGGGGACAACAGGGAGTTTCCAGGCAGGCGGCCGGGATAGGGAGGGACTGTCGGTCCAGTAGGGTAGGGGTGTCTCTTCGGGCAGGCTGGGTGCCTCCAGACGCCCGCAGCTAGAAGAGGTTTGTCTTCAGGGCGGGGCCGGGCTTGCGGTGGAAAGAAGACAGAACTCCAGAGAAGGGCCCGGGGCCGGGCTCCGCGGGCTGCCAAGCCTTTAGCAGCTCCGCTGCTCCCGCGCCGGGCCCGCCGCCCCCGCCGCCCGCCACCCCCGCCCACAACGCGCCCTTGAGTGGCTGGGGCCCGGGCCCAGAGCCCAGCGCGGCGGGCAGAGGGCTGGGGCTCAGGCGCGGGCTGGCCAGGCTGGGTGCTGGCGGCGGCGGCAGCGACGCGGTGCTGTCGGGCGTGGGGCTGCACGTGGACTCCTTCGAGTCGTCGTCCTCGGACGAGCAGCGCGCCTCGCCCTTTTTGGCTCCCGTCGCTCCCGCCGCGCCTTTGGCACTGGCTGCGCGCTCCTGTTTGCGGAACTTGGCCCGGCGGTTCTGGAACCAGACCTGTGGGCACAGGGGCCAGTCAACCCAGAGGATGGTCACCGAGAGCACTTCAGCCCGGGGCCGCTAGGCGTGTGTGAGACCTCGGTCCAGAAAGGATCGGTCTCAGCTTATTACTAGTCGGAGGTTCACAGCCTTCCACCCTCCACCACTCCACTCCGCGCCCCGTCCGTTCTTTCCGCCTCTGGTGCCCCTTTCTCCAGGCCCTTAGGTTTTTGTTCTTAGTATATGCTCACCCGCAGACCCTGCTGCCTCTCTGTATTTTGGTCACCTGGAGGGGGCTCTGCTGTTAGTCTTATCACCCCAGGCATACTTTTTAGGAAGGTGGGCATTAACCTGGAGCATTGTAGGAGAGTAAAGAATGGGTCAGGGCCCCTGGGAGACCTTTTGTACAGGGTGCCCTGTCAAAAAGGGCCAGCTGGGATTTGGACGCCCAGGCCTGCCTCTCCTGTCCGCCCTGCAGCCACCCCAAACTTAAACTTTACTGACTCAGGAGTCCGAATTGCGACGCTTGGTCTGTCATCTAGAAGTACTCATTGGCCTGATCCTACCCATTAGCCCCCCTGTCAACGCTACCGCCTTGCTTCCTGGCTACAGAGTAAAAATTCTTAAACCTCTGACTTGGGTGTGTGTGTGTGACTACCCAGTCGGAGACAAATTGAAGGTACCCAGCTCCGGCGTTTGAGAGCCCAAGTCCCGGTCCGCTGCCTCCCCTGGTTGCTCAGCCACACATGAACTGTCTTGGCTTGCAAGCCATAGCAGTCCCTGGCTCCCAGGTATCTAATCTCCAGCACCCTTCTCTAGCAAGCCCGTGCCTAGCACGTGCGAGCATCCACGCACCTGCACGCGAGCCTCAGTGAGGTCGATCTTGAGCGCCAGTTCCTCGCGTGTGTAAATGTCGGGGTAGTGGGTCTCGGCGAAGACGCGCTCCAACTCCTTGAGCTGAGCACTCGTGAACGTTGTGCGGATCCGCCGTTGCTTGCGTTTCTCGTGCAGGCCCGACGGCTCTGGGAAGAACTTGTAGGGCACTGCGGGTGTGTGCGCAAGGGCAGAGGCAACGAGGGTGGAGTGCGTGAGAAGCTGATCTCAGTCCCCTAGACCCCTGTGTCCTGCCCTAGAGGAAATCGCATATAACTCCTCCCTCCTGGCTATTTGGTGCTCAATAGCCTCCAGCCAAGGGTCCCAAAGGCCAAATCATCAGGGAGACCTAGGGCTTAAGCGTTCCCTGAAACAGACCAGAAGCTCCATATCCCGCGCCCCCACCTTCTTCCAAGCCCTACCACTCCACGGTTCTCTCAGCCTCCCATCTTCTTGGCGGTGTTTCTCCTCAGGCATGCTATCTGTGGGACTCCAGGACCCATTCCCTGAGGATGTCTGCTAGATCTCATCAGCACCAAAGTCCCCCTACTAATCAGTCCTGGGCTTTGGCTCTGCTTTGGGAGCCTAGTCCTACCAGGTCTCTCCTGTCACTGACTGTAATGTTTCCTTGTTTCCGTGACTCCGGTCCATCTCTCGCCTTCCCAAGCTTTATTTCCTTAGGTCTGCCTCTCATCCCTGCGAGTCCTTCTCCAGACATTTACTCTCTTCTTCCTCATCTTCATCTTTCTCCTTTTGAATCTTTAACTTTCCCCTTCTGGGCCACCGTTCTCTTTGTGGCCACTGAGGAGGGTCCTTCTTCTTTCCTGCCCAAATTTTTCTATCTTCTTCGCCCCCGTGTCTCAGCGCCTACACCCCATGCAGACACCATCTCTAAATCCCTGCTTCCAAGACTTCTTTAGAAGTCTCCATCTTTTTCTTGGGGCTCCCCAACTGCCTTTGTCCCATCAACACTAGCTGTCTTCCTCTGGCTTATCTGTTTTCACTTTTTCTTCCCTTCGTCCATAATTTCTGTTTTCATTATCTGGTCCTTCTCTGTCTCCCAACACTGTGTACCCACTTCTCTTTCAGGGTCCCTATTTGCGCTCCCATCTCTCTCTACCTTATCCCACCCACAGTCTCACAAACACTTTTCCCAGGAGTCTATCACCTTATTTCTTGTCCCCATTTCTGTAATCCCCATCCCTGCCTGGTCCAGGGTCACCAAATCTTCCCATCTCCATTTTGGTCTCTGATCTTAATGATTCTAATTCCCCTAAATTCAAATTCTTATTTCTCCATCAAACCCCGGTCCTGCTTTTGGGTTCCCTGATCTCCCAGGAGGGAAAGAGATAAGAGACAGGATGCCGGGTGGGGCAGGCTGGGACTCTTAAACAGGAGGGATAGGGATGCCTGAAAGGCTAAGTGATGTTGAGGGTTTGGACAGGGACTTGCTTGGATCAAAGGACTTAATGAAGGTGGAGGATCTGTTCCTGGATTTTGCTGGACTACATGTAGGTAGAGTCCAGTTGGAGGGAATGTGGAAATGGAAGTGACTCAAAAATAGAGGCTCCCCTCTTTTCTGTGGCTATGGGAATCAGCTTTTGGTGGTGCGGTAAGATTTGGGCCCAGACAGGACAGGTCTAAGGGCAAGAAAAGCTTAGAACGATAGTATTAGGGTTCTAGAAAGGGTTCCATCTGAGCAGCTCCGCACAGTCCGGATCTTTGCTGAGGGTCATCATCTAGGACACAGGTGGTAAGGATGAGAGCTGACTGGGCTGAACTCGAAGTCCATTCCGAGGATAGGAGGCATGGAAGGGTTTGGTGGTCGCCTTCGTAGGTGGGAAGGGGAGGGCCTAGCTAAAGGCCCAGGACTGGACCTGTTTCTTTGACACACAGTGGGGATTTGGCACGGAGAAAGAAACAAGAGGGTGCGGCTCATCCCTGTCAAGAAGAAACTCCTATTACTGAGGTTCTCAAAGTACATGGCAGGGTCTAGCCAGGGACATGGATAGGGGGAACAGTTACATTCACTTGCAGAAGTAAGGCTGGGAGTAGGGGTTCCGTGGGGTTTAGAGGTAGGGTTGGGACGGGACTGCGCTCACCTGCCGAGTAGGGCGCGGGCTGGTGGTCGCGTAGGGCGCCAAGCGCACAGTTGGAGGAGCCAAGCGCGGGGCAAGGTGGCCCCGCGGCGGGGAAGGCAGGCCGCAGGGGACTGTATTGGAAGCCGCCAGGCTGGCTGCAGGCGCCGAAGTCGCCGTAGGCGGACGCCTCCATGGCCGCCACGCACGAGTCGTACGAATTGAGGTAGGAGTAGTCCATCGGCCCGAGGGGGCGGGGGCGGGGGCCGGGCCGGCCGGGTCGGGTCGGGTCGGGTCGGGGTCGGGGACCCAGGTAGGATGGAGTTCGGGATGGGGGATTCGAGCTCCAGGCACAGAGGACCCGAGACCCGCTCTGAGCACCCAAGGGTCCGCCCGCCCCGTCGCGGCCCGCACTCTGCCCCGGTGCAACGCAAGTGCAGTACGGCCAGCCCGCGCGCCTTTTAACGCGCAGGACCCCGCGGAGGGGGCGAGGCGGGGCGAATTCCGCGGGGCGGGGCCTGAGCGGCCCAGACCCCGCCCCTAGCCACCCCGGGCCCCCCACCCTAAAGGGCTCCTGCCTCCCTCTTAGGGCTCCCGAGGAACAGGCGGGGCTGCGCGGGACCCCTTCCCCGAGAGTTCCTTATCCTGTCCCAATCTGGCCCAGACCTTCGATCCCTACACATCATGCCCAGCAGGAGGGTCCCGACCTCGTTCCTGGGCCTCCCACCTGCGGCCCCATGGAAACTAGGGAGGCAGGCCCGGCGGTGCTGGTGTGAAGAAGTTAATTCAATTCTCCCAGATAACCGAATTATTCCGATCTGGCCCCTCAGCCCCGCCCCCAGCTAGGTCCTATCCCTGCGAGGACTGCGGAGACTGGCCTGGAGTGAGGGGGAGGATGGAGACAAGGACGAGAGAGAGAGAGAGAGAGAGAGAGAGAGAGAGAGAGAGAGAGAGAGAGAGAGAGAGAGAGAGAGAGAGAGAGAGAGAGAGAGAGAGAGAGAGAGAGAGAGAGAGAGAGAGAGAGAGAGAGAGAGAGAGAGAGAAGAGATGGAGCCTGAGACAGGGCCAGGGAGGGGACGTGGAAAGGAGACCGAAAGACAGATCCTACAGGGGAAAGAGGGATATATAGATGGAGGCAAAGATGAAATGCATGGAAGAGAAAGACAGTGGTGGAGATGGAGACAAGCAGAGAGGAGGCCAGCAGGATGGAGAAAGGCAGGCAGAGGGACGTGAAGGAACATGGACGTGGACTGCAACCAGGAGTGTGATGGAGCGCCTGAGAAGGCTGAGACAAAACAGAGACAGTCGTAGTGAGGCCACACACAGGATGGTCTTAGCGTGACAAGACCAGAAACAGACCAACGGAACAGAGGCTGATGAGCGGAGAGAAAGAACCTCCTAAGAGCTGGGATTTGTGAGCCAGAGCAGAAGGCGGCCAAGACATTGTGGTGGAGGCTGTGGAGGGGGCGGAATGAGGGGGAGGAAGTTGCAGGGTCGAGGTCTCCCTGACTTGTCCTGAGGGCCACGGGAGCCTGCACCTGCTGGGTCCGGCCCCCACTCCCTCCCTTCTCTGTTTCCTTAGCTCCGTTGTCCTCCCCTACAGCCTGTGACCTCGGCGTGTGTGTGTGTGTGTGTGTGTGTGTGTGTGTGTGTGTGTGTGTGTACGCGTGTATATGTGTTTTGGATGCTAAGCCTTAGGAATATGGTAATGACCCCCTTTCTGTCCTTCAGTGTCCTTTTTCTTCCCTCCGAGAGGCCCTTTTCTTCTGGGAAAGCAGGTAGAGTGACCCTCCGTGGATTTTCACCAGCTCTCCAGGCTGTGGGGTAATGGAACACATGCAGCATCTTTATCTGGAGGACGAGTAGAAATCCCCTTCTGGCTCTCTGGCTCTCCTGAAGAAAGAATTGAGCCTCTCTCCCTTAGTGCCCAGCCCCAAATCTCCAGGTTTCTACACTAGGTCTTGGTGATGGCAAATCTGAGACCCAAGGAGAAGCCAGAAGAGGGTCATGTCCTTGCTACCAAAGTCCTCTGGGATTCTGAGGAACACCCTTGGAATCCCTCTTCCCTTATGTTTACCAGCACAGTGGGGGCCACAACCCTCAGGTTACCCCTTTCTCAATTTACTCATTGTTTGCTTGACACATGCCTCAGTTCCTGTAAGTACTCTATGTCAAGAGTTTTGGGGGTGTTTTCACAAACTATTTTCCCTCAATTTTTGGTTGGTTGTATGCATAAACATGCATAACTATTTTTAACTGTATAGCTTAATGCTGCTAATGTATCTATTATGTTGGACAATACAGGGTCACTGTCATATTGATTTTCATAACTCTCCATCTTGTAAAAATACAAACTCCATATTTATAACTCTCTAACCACCCCCCCATCTTTTGCTAACTACCCTTCTGATATCTGTCTGTCTGCCTATCTATGTGATTTTTTTGAGATAGGGTCTCATGTATCCCAAGTGGCCTTGAATTTCGTGTGTAGCTAAGGATGACCTTGAATGTCTGGTTCTCCTAACCCTTGCTCTGTACCAGGTATTACATGCATGCATTATCACAGTTTTATGAGAAGTTCTGGGGAATCTAACCCTGGGCATTATGAACAGCAGGCAAGCGCTCTAGCACTGAGCTATATCCCCAGCATCATCTCTTTAATTTTAAATACTCTAAATATCTTATCAAGTGAAATCATATGCTATTTACCTTATTGTGCTGGGCTTATTTCATTGAACATAATGTTCTCAAAGTTCATCTATGTGTAGGGTACATCAGAATTTGCTTCCTTTGAGGTTGGCTACTATTCTATTCTAATTATGTACACTCTTTTAAAACATTTATTCATTTGTCAATATACATAGAGTCATGTTTAAGCTGCTGTAACACTGATATAAATGTTGGCACATAGAGATATTACTTTGGAGATGCTCTGTTTTTTATTTTTTAAAAGGCTATTTTATTTTATTTTATTTTGGAGCTGGAGAGATGGCTCAGCCATTAAGAACACTAGCTGTTCTTCCAAAGGATCCAGGTTCAATTTCCAGCACCCATATGGCAGCTAACAACTGTCTGTAACTCCAGTTTCAGAAGATCTGACATATATGCAGACAAAGCACCAGTGCACATTAAATAAAAATAAACCATCAAAAATTTATTTATATTTAGTTTTTTTTTTTTTTTTTTTTTTTTTTTTTTTTTTTTTTTTTTTTTTTAAGACAGGTTTCTTAGTGTAGCCTTGGCTGTCCTGGAGCTAGCTTTGTGGACCAGGCTGGCTTTGAATTCACAGAGATCCACCTGTCTCTGCCCTCCAAGTGCTGGGATTAAAGGTATGCATCACCACTGACCAGCTGATTTATTAATTTCATGTGTGAGTGTTTTGCCTACGTGTATTTGTGCCATCTCTTCAACTCATTTTTCTCCCATTTATATCAAAGTCTCACTTTGTTGTGCTAGCTAACCTTAAACTCACAGAGATCTGCCTACTTCTGCCTCCCAAGTTCTGGGATTAAAAACTCTGCTTTCAATTTTTTTGTTTTATTTCATTTTAAATACTTATTTGTTATTTTTATGTGTATGTATGTGTGTGCCTGCGTGAATTCATGTGCATTACGTGCATGTCTGTTTGAGGATGTGCAAGTGTGAGTGTAGGTGCCTGTGGGGTCCAGAAGAGAGTGTTGGAGCTTTCCTTGCTTGGAGTTTCAGGTTGTGAGCTGCCAGACATGCGTGCTAGGAACAGGTTCTTTGCAAGAATAATCTGTGCTCTTTATTACAAAGCCATCTCTCTAGGCCCTGTTTTTGTGTTTTTGAAATGGTGGGCTATTTGAACCCAGGCTTGCTTGGGACTCACAGCCATCTTCCTGCCTCAGTCACCTATGTACTAGGAATATAACTATGGGTCATTATTCCCATTGCATTGTGGTATATACCCAGAAGTAGAATTGCTGAGTCACATGGTAATCCCATAGTGTTTTTACTTAAATTTTAAAAAGATATATTTATTTTATTTTTAAGCATATAAGTGTTTTGCCTATATGTATGTATATATATCTGTGCACCCTGTGCATGATTGATGCCCTTGTAGGCCAGAAGAAGGTATCAGATGATTGTGAACCACACCATGTGTGTCTGGGAACCAAACAGGTCTGCTCCAAGAGCAGCCGGTGCTCATGACCACTGAGGCCTAGCTCCAGTCCCTCATTGTTCTCTCTTTCTAAGGAGCTGTTGTGCCATCTTGCTGCATTTTAGATTGTTGGGACTGAGACTGGACAGTTAACTGCTTCTGAGTTCTCGATGGTGTGCATGGTACATCCTCACTTGGACATATCTCCATATCTGAGCGCTCAAGGAGTTACAAAGGGATGGGGCCAGTACTCTCATCTGTCTTTCCATGGTTTTCCATGATCAAATTCATGTTCTCATCCTGGCTCATAATGTCCTGGGCACCAGTACTCCAGCCTGCCTCCTTTTATCTTGTTTTCTTCATAACTTCATCCACACACTAATTGTTTTGCTCAGAGATGCTCTTCCTGGATGAGAAGTTCATCCCATCACCCTGCTTGCCCCAGTACCCAAACCTTGTATTGTTTACTGCTGACTCACCTTGGACCTTACTGACTTTTCCAAGCCACCTTTGATGTTTCTGCACTAAGTTGGGTGTCTCTGCTGTGTCCTTTAGAATTTCTGTTTCTTTGATTGCTCAGCTCATTGCCCTCCAGTCTCCAGGCACACACAGTACAGTGCCTTCTTCCTGGGTGCCTGTGCCTGGAGGAAACTTTTCCTTCAGCAATGTCTTTGTAAATAAATGGCTGTTCCTTCCCCAGTGACAAGGCTGACCACCCATAGAAGCAACTACATCATGCAGGACAAAGATACGAGGGAGTTTGAGAGACCCAGTGCTGCTGAAGGTCCTGATCCCAGGTGTCTCAGAGGCTACTATCCAGCCTGTGACTTCCACAGTGTGGGAGAGGGAGGGGGAGGGGGAGGAGGAGGGGGAGGGGGAGGAGGAGGGGGAGGGGGAGGGAGAGGGAGAGGGAGAGGGAGAGGGAGAGGGAGAGGGAGAGAATCTTAGGCAAGGCAGACTCCTGAAGAGGAGAGGCAAAGTTCAGTGCTGCTGATTAAGAGTCTGGGGTGAGGAACTCACTCGAAGTGAGGCCTGCCCACCCCATATGTGGCCCTTGTAGGAGAACTAAAGTTGCCCTGGCCCCGAATGCTCTCACAGCAATGTTGTGAGGAGCCGCCTTGTAAACACGATGTCTCCAATTTAATAATGACTGATGGTGAACTCTAGCACCAGATGTTGACGGCTAAGCACAGCTGAATGACAGGGTGAGTTACTCAACCTCTCTATGCCTTGGCCTTCTCATCTGTAAGATGATTTATTTTGATAATTACATGAGTTAAAATACATAGTGTTCTCATATGTCCATTCTAGATTTATTTAGGGGATTATTTAGGCTTACAGGCTTTGGTCCAGCTAGTCCAATAATGACTATCTACCAATGGAAAGTCCAAGAATTCAGTAGTTGTTCGGTCCACAAGCCTGGATGTCTCAACTGGTCTTTGGTAGTTCCTGGAATCCTGAAGAAGGTTCTAATGCCATTGAGAGTGAGGGCAAGTAGACAAAAAACCAAAAGCTTCCTTCTTCTCTGTCCTTTATATAGCCCACTAGTAGAAGGTGTGGCTCAATTTCTTTTAATTGGATCTTCCCACCTCAAAAAATCTGGATTAAAGGTGGGTTTTCCCACTTAAAGCAATTTAATTAGAAAAAAATCCCTCATAGATATATCCAGCTGCTTGGTTTTGGTTCATTCCAGACGTAGTCAAGTTGACAACCAATAATTGCCGTTACAAATAATATCTGGTATGTAGCAAACATTAATGAAATTAGCTTCTACCACAGCACCGCCAGGGTCCTGAGGAATTAGCCAGCGTGATCCCTGCAGGGTACCAGGATGTGGCAGGGCAGGGTGGGAGAATCCTGCTCAGAGGAAATGGGCTATAGGGAGCAGCCTTTGCAGAGTGTGTGTGCTCTGTAGACCCCTCTCTGCATTCTCTGCTCTACATTAATGTATCCACTGATGCTGAGCAGCAGGAAAGGTATGATGAGGATGGCTTAGAAAAAAACGGTGTCCTGGAGAACTCTGCCCACCACTGGTCACGTGGAGAAGGGCAGCTTGTGAGGATTTCCATGGGATACTATCTTGGCTGCTGTGTTTTTAGAGCAGTTACTGATCTTCACCCTCAGCACTTTAAGGCAAGATCTCTGGGCTCTGAGTGTTGCCTCCATGGTGATCCTTCCTGTTATTACAATGTATCTTCTCTCCTTTGAGGCAATGACATCAGGAGCGCCATTATCCATTTATAATTAGAAGCTAAGTAGAGTAAATGTCTAATCACCATGAGCATGCATGAGCTCTAACAGTAAGCATACTCAGGCCTGGTTAGAACTTGAATGGGAGACATCCCAGTTTTGCTGGTCTGAATGAGAAAGGCCCCATAGGGTCATAATTTCAATACTTGCTCACCAGGGAGTGGCACTGTTTGAAAGGAATAGGAGGTGTGGCCACAATTGTTGGAGAAAGTGTGTCACTAGAGGTGGGCTTTGGGCTTTCAAAAAGCTCAGTTTCTCTTTTCTCACTGCTTGCTCCTCCCTCCCACCCCCCCATTGAGACAGAGTTTCTTTGTGTAGCCTTAAGTGTACTGGAACTCCCTCTGTAGACCAGGCCAGCCTTACACTCGGGGATCCACCTGCCTCTGCCTCCCCAAGTGCTGGGACTAAGGAGTGCACCACCACTGCCCGGCTCAATGCTTTCTTTTCTAAGAGCTTCTGTGGTCATGGTGTCTCTTCACAGCAGTAGAACACTAAGATGCCAGTCTGGACTGTAACAAGTAAGCTCTGAAGCTGTTTAGAAAGAGACTGTAGGAGAAACAGCAAAGGGTTCTATTCTATTCTATTAGTTACTTTTACTGCTGTCTGTGACTAGGCAAAAACTTAAGGGCAAAATAATTTATTTTAATTCATAGTCTCAGAGATTTCAGTCCATAGACCATGATTCCACTGAGTTTGAGCCCATGTTGAGGTAGAACACCGAGGCTGTCGTGGGTGTGTGGAAGAGACAGCTGTTTCCCCATAAGGCAGGCTGCAAACAGGTGAATCCTTCAAAGTCATGCCACAGTGACTTATCTTCTCCAACTAGACTCACTTCCAGTTTCCAAGATTCATATTGATGTCTGGGGAGGGGGGGGGCGACGACAAAGTGTTTTAACACATGCACCTATTGGGGACAGTTCACATTCAGCCCTTAGCACCTACCAAGCACAGCATAGGCTGATGAACTTACCTAGGTGGTAGTGTGGAGGAAGGGAGCTATAGAACACACTTATGAATGGGTCACCCCAGCACAACCCTTCTCCTTGTGAATGAGAATAGTCCCTTCTACACACAATGATCATCCAGGACACATGTGCTTAAATCATCCTGCCCTCAGTCAGAATTGGTCTAAGTGTGGGTCTTTGGCAAAAGATGGGTCAACAAAGCTCTTCCGCACAAGTTACTGTTATATGAATTTAGAAAATAAAATAATATAAATTATATTGTTTTGAAACAGTTTTATTATGTATCTCCTCCAGTAGGCCTGGAACTCACTATATAGTTCAGGCTGGCTTCAAACAGGAAAGATTAACTGCTTCTGCCTCCTGACTTTTGGGATTAAAGGCATATGACACTATGCTCAGCTACATACATTTATTTGTGTATCTGTGTATGTGTGTGTTTCAGAAGTTTATTATGTTTATTATGTATACAGTATTCTGTCTGCTTGCATTCCTGCAGGACAGAAGAGGGCGCCAGATCTCATTACAGATGGCTGTGAGCTTCCATGTGGTTGCTGGGAATTGAGCTTAGGACCTCTGGAAGAGCAGCCAGTATTCCTAAACTGCTGAGCCATCTCTTTGGCCCCAGAAGAAACCTTTTGGGAGTTCATTTTCTTTTTTTATTTTATTTTATTAAAATATCTATTTTCATTTTATGTGCATTGGTTTTTCACCTGCATATATGTCAGTATGAAGGCGTCAGATCCCCTGGAACTGGAGTTACAGACAGTTGTGAACTGCTATGTGGGTGCTGGGAATTGAACCCCGGTCCTCTGGAAGAACAGCCAGTGCTCTTAACAGCTGAGCCATCTCTCCAGCCCCATTTTCTTCTTTTATAATGCAAGTCTTGTGGATCAAATTCAGGTCATCAGGCTTGGTGGCTGTAAGTGCTAAGCTGTCTCACTGGCCCTTCCTGAGACCAACTTTACTTTCTTCAAATTAGTCGTCTAGCTATTTATTAGATTTTATTACCTTACACATTCTTATCTATGTTTAATCTAGTTCAAGTTGGATTTCGGTCACTTCCCCACCAAGGAATCCAAGTAAAAAGTTGATATGGTGTGCAGGGATGCAAATGGCTGAACCTAAAACATGAAACTGCCTCTGCTGGTGTTGTGGATGATCCCTTCCATCCGAGCTGGGAAATAAGCCACCCCTGTCAAGAGATAATAAGCAGCTAGAACAACACTGCCGTTCTGTCCTTTGGACTTGACTTTAGACGACTTCCTCCTTTCTCAATGACAATTCAAAGGATTAAAGCAGAAAATGGTAAAATATGGGAGTATATGTTGTGAAAATCTCAGGAGAGTCCTTGAAGAAAAGGACAAACATACTGGCATTGGGAGGTGGAATGAGACAGGATGGGGGGGGTGTATGTGTGGGGGGGTGACATTCACTGAGTTAATTTGAATAAGATTGACCGACCATAGGTCAATGCCTAATCACTAGGGAGTGGACCTGTTTGAAAGGATTATAAGGACTAGTAGATGTGTGTAGCTGGGATTCTATTACATTGTAAATAATTGTCTCACCTACTGGTTTAATAAAAAATGTTGATTGGCTGAAGGCGACAGGAAGTGTGGGTGGGGCTACCAGACTAAGAAAACTCTGGAAAGAGAAAGAACAAAGCAGAAAAGCCAGAGAGACACCACAGAGACATGATTTGATGCCAGCAGAGGCAGAGGAAAGAAGTTGAAATGCTGCCCTCCCTGAGAAAAGGTACCGAGCCACATGGCTAAAGAAGATAAGAATCATGGGTTAGTTTAAGAGTAAAGAGTTAGCAAGTTATATGCCTGGGCCCCAGGTCAATCAGCAAGAAATTAAAATAAGTGTCTGTGTGTTTATGTGGGACTGTGGGTCTGCGGGTCTGGACCTTGGGACTAGATCAGCCAGGAACTTACTACTACAGATGTGGCCCTTGCTTAATGTGTCATTGGGAGTGAGCTTTGAGGTTTCAAATACTTATGCATGGCCCAGAGTCTCTTTCTTTTTCTCCTTACAAATCAGAATGTAGAGGTCTTAGCTACTTCTTCAGCACCATGTCTGCCTGCCATGGTAACGGACTAACCACTGAACTGTAAGCCAGCCCCCAGTTAAATGCTTTCTTTTATAAGAGTTGCTGTGGTCATGATGTCTCTTCACAGCAATAGAACATTAGCTAAAATACACACTTAAAGGCATCTTAGGGGTATGTAGTAAGACAGAGGAAGCAAAAGCAGGAGGGGCAGAAAGCAACAGAGCCACGTGTGGTCCTGGTAAGGAAGCCTTTCCTGAGCTGAAATCTGAAGCTGCTTCAGGGGGATGAACAAGTGTCATCACACAGGTCACTGAGACACATGTTTTACAGACTAGCCAGAGTCAAATTTCTACCCCCCACCCTAGAGTGAAGTATGGGTTAGAAATTGAGGAATGCCCCGCAGGTGAAATGGGATGTCTGGGAAGATCTGGAAAAATGAGGCAAGTGTGACACTCCCAGCACCTTGGGACTTTGGCTTTTCTTTGGGTTACTTTTCTTTTGAGACAGGGTCTCACTATGTAGCTCTGGCTGTTCTGGAACTGACTCTGTAGACCAGGCTGGCCTCAACCTCCCAGAGATTCACCTGCTTCTGTCTCCTGAGTGCTGGGATTAAGAGCATCCCACCACAGACCAACTTGACCCTGGAAGAATTGACATTTGTAAGTACTTTTTTTGCTTTTTTAAGATTTATTTAATATTTGTGTGTATTTGCCTGCATGAGTTTATGTGTACCATGTACATGCAGGAGCCAAGAGAGGCCAGAAGAGGACATTTGTCCCCTGGAGCTCTACCAATAGGCAGTTCAAAGCTGCCATGTGGGTGCTGGGAACTGAACCCTGGTCCTCTGCAAGAGCAGAGTGTGCTCTTAACCACTGAGCAGAATCTGAGCCTGTGACATACACTTTTAATCCTAGCAGAGGCAGGAAGATCTTTGTGAGTGAGTTCAAGGTTCAAGGTCAGTCAGGTCTATTTAGCAAGTTCAGAATAGTCAGGGTTACACAGTAAAATCCTATCTCAAACAAAGTTAGACCGACTGTATGGATATACGTGCATTAACTGGATAGTCCAGATTCCATGTGTCTATTTTATTAATAATTGCAGGTGGCAGGTACTCTGTGGTGTTATATTGGATATTTAATAAAATGTTTCTGGACTGTCAGAGGACAGAATCACCCACAGCCAAACCATGAAGTTCAGGGAATGGTGACCCACGCCTTAAATCCCATCACTCGGGAGGCAGAGATCTGTTTGTTTCTCTGTGAGTTCAAAGCCTACAAAGCAAGTTCCAGGACAGCCAGAACTGCTACACAGAAAAAACTTTGCTCAAAAACAAAACAAAACAAAAAAGGCTGGAGAGATGGCTCTGTTCTCTGATATTCCAGACCAACTTTATTAAATACATAATATATTACCACAGTGCTCTACCTATTGAGACATACCTGTGCTTCTTTATTTTTATATTTAAATTGCTTCAGTAAAAAATATTGTAACCTCCTCCTCTCAGGGACCATCTTGGAAGAGAGAGAAGAAAAAGTGTAAGACAGGGAAGGACTGGAGCAAAATAGAGTTTTCTGGCAGGACAGGACTGGGGCACTCATGAATTCACGGCAGCTGTGGCTGCCTGCACAAGACCCGCACAAGACCAAGCCAGTAAACATTCTAGCACAGAATGAAAGGGGCTCCTAAGTTCCCACCCCTAACTTGGAAGCACTTGATTGGCTTTAAATTTCTTTCTGGCAAGTCAACCTCACTCCAATGAATGAGGCTATACGTCGTCAGCACAAACTAGAGTCCGTGGATTATTAACTAAAAGAAAAAGAAAGAATAAAATAAAAGGATGGATCTGGAAGGCGTTAAGAGAAGGAGTTGGAGGTGAGTATGATAAAATACATTGTATAAAATTCTCAAAGAATTAATAATTTTTTTTTTTTAAATTGCAGCCTGACATACGAAATAGGGTATCAAGTCATTGACTCACTTCATCAACCCAGGATCTCCAAGCAATTCCAGCATTGCGGAGTCCTCCCTTTCCCTCCCCTCCCTCCTCCTCCCTTCCTTCCTTCCCTCTCCGGACTGACATACACAGCGGTGAACTTTGCCAATCTCCTAGGGCTTCCCAATCAAATTGACAAGCAAGAGTAACCATCATAACATCTTATTGTAACTTGTCATTGTTTGCCACAGGGGTTCATGTATCCTGGACTGGCCGAACAACTTCCCCTCCTCCTCCTGATTGATTGATTGATTGATTGATTTTACAATGTTCTGCCGGCACACCAGAAGAGGGTGCCAGATCCCATTCTAGATGGTTGTGAGCTACCGTGTGGTTGCTGGGAACTGAACTCAGGACCTTTGGAAGAGCAGCCAGTGCTCTTAACCTCTGAGCCATCTCTCTAGGCACCTCCCCCTTTTAAAGAGACATATTTATTTATGTGTTTTATGCTTATGGATGTTTTGTCTGCATGTCTGCACAAGAGGGCACTGGGTCCCATGGGACTACAGTTATAGCTGGTCGTAAGTGCAGGGGTGTGATTTCAGGAAGAGCAGCCAGTGTTCTGAACCACGGAGCCATCTCTCCAGTCCCTAGACCTCTAACTTCTGATCCAGCTGCTTCCACCTCCCAAGTGCTAGAATTACAAGCCTGGGACACCAACCCTGTTTTCTCATTGTGATTTTAATTTGCATTTCCTTTCAGACTAAAATTTGAACATATCTCATGTGCTTATTGGCCACTTAATTATCTTTTATTTATTTATTTATTTTTGAGTAAAAGTGTATTCAGACCCTTTGCTCATCTTAAAGAGCAGATGTTTTTACTGTTGAGTCATAATAGTTCTTTATATACTCTGAATAGCAGATCCTTATTAAACATACTGTTTTAGATAGTTCTTGCAACTTTCATGCTGTTTTTAATTTTGTTTGTTTATTGAGACAGAGTCTATATCCTGGAACTCACTAAGTAGCCCAGGCTGGCCTTGAACTCCCAGATATCCTCCTGCCTCTGCCTCTTGAGTGCTGGGGTTAAAGGTGAACAGCTCACTTTCTTTCTTGCTTGCTTTAAAATTTTATTCTTCATCCACTTATTTATTTGTATGTCTGTTGGATCCTTTGGAACTGGAGTTACTGACAGTTATGAGCTGTCATTCAGGTACTGGGAACTGAACCCAGGTCCTCTGGAAGAGCAGCCAGGGCTCTTAACCACTGAGCCATCTCCCCAGCTCCAACTTGCTGCCCCATGGATTTCTTAATAACACTATCTTATGTTTAGTTTTGTGAAATAGGGTTTTCCATTGTCCAGGCAGGCAGGCATTCTGCCAACTGAGCTACACCCCGTCTTTGAGAGTGTTCCTTACAAATAAAAGTTCTTTAACTTCTGGTTTTTCCAAAAGGTTATTTGTGTGTGAGTGTGTGTGTGTGTAGATTTATGTCATGTGTTCAGGTATTTGAAGAGGCCAGAAGAGGGCATTAGAAGCTCTGGAACTAGTTACAGGTGCTTATGAGCTACCTCATAGTGGTGCTAGGAAGTGATTAAAAGCAGCCACCTCTCTTACAATAGGTGTTTAAATTTTATGAAGCTCAATGTCTTTTCTTAAAAAAAAGTGTGTGTGTGTGTGCGTCTGGTGTTTTCTTGTAGTACAGGCTAGTTGCCTTATTATGTGGTAGAGCACCAGTTCTCAACCTGTGTGTCATCCCTTTGGAGTCAATTTCACAGGGGTCATGTATCAGATATTCTGCCTATCAGATATTTGCATTATAATTCATAATAGTAGCACAATCAGTTATGAAGTACCAATGAAATTACTTTATGAGTGGGGGTCACCCCAACCATACAACCAGGAATTGCATTAAAGGGTTGCAGCATTAGAAAGGTTGAGAATTACTCTTGTAGATGCTAAGTGTGAATTTCGGCTCCTCCTTCCTTTTCCACCTCCTGAGCGCTGTGAGTACAGGTGAGCATGACCGTGCCTATTTATGTTGAACTCAGGGCTTGGTGCATGCTGGGCAATCACTCTACCAACTGAGTCACATCCACAGCTCCTTGATTTCTTTCCTCCTCTTCCTCTTCCTCCTGAGCTTGAGACAATTTTATTATTTTAAAATAACCTTAGGGTAGGCAAATTGTAAATCCAGAAGCCTCGGGAAGAGGAGTAAAAAGCCCAGGTTTCTGAGTAAAGCAGGCATGGAGTCAGCCTCAAGGGAGGCAGCCTGTGGTGGGGAGGGGGACTTAGGAAAGGAGCAGGTGCTTAGGCTCTGGCCAGGATTGACACTCATCGGAAACACACACACACACACACACACACACACACACAGGATGTGTATGGCCATGAGGAGGACCTGCCTTAGAGCTTAAGTTTTTGATGTCCATATATAAGACACCATTGTCTAGTCTGAGCTCATGAAAACCATGTCTCTCAAAAACTATGGTCTATAGACAAATACACACAGACACAAAAACTCACCCTTTCTCTGTATAGCCCTGGATGTCCTGGAACACACAGAGGTCCACCTGCCTCTGCCTCCAGATGATGATTAAAGGACTGTTCCACCACTGCCCGGCTCTTATCAACTCTTACTCTTTACATTTTACATTAGAGCTTTCTTAATGATCAAATTCTGGTTTTGATCTGCATTTATCTCAAGCATAATGATGCAGTACACCATATGCATATCTTTGTGTACCTTTGTGTATATATCTTGGTATATGAATGTGTCTGGCTATTTTCTATTGCTGTGAAGAGACACCATGACCATGACAGCTTGTAATGAGGGCTTGCTTACAGTTCCAGATGGTGACTCCATGATCACCATGGTGGAAGTGTGGCAGCAGGCAAGCATGGCACTGGAGCATAACCTGAGAGCTTTATGTCCTGATCAAAAGTTGGAGGGAGGGAGGGGGGAAGATGGGCAGGAAGGAGTGAGAGAGAGAGAGAAAGGAGAGTGGTGGGAGACCAAGAGCACACAGGGCTAGACTAACTGGCCAACAAGCCCTAGGAGAATACTGCTAATACTTTTTTTTTTTTTTTTTTTTTTTTTTTTTTTTTTTTTTTTTTTTTTTTTGAAACAGGGTTTCTCTGTGTGTAGCTCAGGCTGTCCTGGAACTCACTCTGTAGACCAGGCTGGCCTCAAACTCAACGATGTTTTTGGTTTTGTTTCAAATGTGGGCTCTGTGGGGTTGAACTGAGGTTTTCATTCTATAGCAAGCACTTTATTAACTGAACCATCTCCTTAGGCCTGCATATCCCCAACCTCTCATCCCCTAGGGTCTCACTATATATCCCTAGCTATCCTAAAATTCACTATGCAGACCAAGCTGACTGAACTCAAAGAGATCTGCCTGTCTCTGCCTTGGATTAAAGGCTTTTTTTGTTTTTAGAGACAGTTTCCCTGTGCAGCCCTGGTGGTCCTGGAACTTACTTAGACCAGCCTGGCCTTAACCTCACTGAGATCCATGTGCCTCTGCCTCTGCCCAGAGTGCTGGTATTAAGCAGTGTGCCACCATTGCCTGATACAACTTCATTTTTATATTTAGGTCTTTCATCTATTGGGAGTTGATTTCTGTGTATGTTGTAAGAAATAGTTTATTTCTTTGCACATGGATATCCAGTTGTTCAAATATTCTTATTTTTTTGAGCTGTAATGCATAAGTTTTGATTTAACATTGGCCAATATGTGTGAGCAGCAGATGTTATAATAGTATTTATGTCTAGATATGGATACGGCCCTCTGCTGGACTAACAGCCTGGGAAAATTAGGTAACTTAGTGAAGACTTGATCTGGATATAGGTTTTACTGTTGCCGTGGTTACTGTAATAGAGACGAACCAATAGAATCGATATGTAATTATAAAGGGGGCTTATTAGATTGGCTTACACAATCAGAGGCTAGGAAGTCCCACAACAGCCATCTGCAAGCTGGAGATCTAGGGAAAGGAGTAGCTGCTGGGCCCAGGAATGTGGCAGCCTCAGAGCAAGGACCAGTTGATGCAGCCCAGTGTGAGGCTGGAAGCCAAGAAGCAGTGTGGGCGGAGTCTGATGTCTGCAGAGGATGGGAGAAGACAGAGGAAAGGGCATTCCTAAAAAGAATTGGGTTTACTGTGGCAGGCAACTTCCTATTTTTGATTTATTTATTGACTGACTGGTGGTAGGGATTCAGGGTCCTATGGCACTGGATACACTTCAAGCCAGTGTGCTAGCATTATCTCCAGCCCTTCAAATTTCCATTTCCTCTTCTTCCCTCCTTCCTTCTTTAAAAATAATTTCGAAGCGCCAGATCCCTGGAGTTGGAGTTACGTACAGGTGGTTGTGAGCCATCCAACCTGGGTGCTGAGGAACTGAACTTGTATCTCCACACCCTTTAATCCTTCCTCCAATTCCATGGAGTTTAAAAGTTACTTTTAAAGATTCATTTCTTTATGTGTATGCATATTTTGCCTGCATGTTTGTGTTTCCTGGGTAGAAACAAGGCCAGAAGAGGGCATTAGACCCCCTAGAACAGAGTGCCAGACAGCTGTTGATCACCATGTAGGAGCCGGGAACCGAACCTTGGTCTTCTGCTAGAGCAGAAAGTGCTTTTAACCACTGAGCCATCTCTCCAGCCTCCACTTTTTCCTTCTTTTTAAGGAGGCGTTACATTTTGTCCATTCTTTCTCTAAATGAAGCAAGATGATCATGTGGTTTCTTCTCTCTTTCTGTGGTGGATTATGGATACCTGAGTAAATACATCCACCTTTTTGATGCAACTGAGATCCGAATGCTTTTTGTTCTCACTGCTTCTTGTTACTGGGTGCAGTGGTCTGAATCAAGTGTCTCCTATAGTCTAGATAATCTGAATACTTGGTTCCAGCTGGTGACACTCAGTTGTGGCCTTGCTGAAGGAAAGCATCACTGGGGTGGAGTCTGAGGTTTAAAAGCCTCTCACCATCCCAAGTTCTTTCTCTGCTTCCTGTTTATGGCTGAAGAAGTGACTGACTCCTCACATACAGCAGCAGCCAATGTCTCCTTGCACCTCTCTTGGCAGGGACGGTGACAGACTCATCCCTCTGGAATTGTCAGCCCCAAATAAACTTTTCCTTTTATAAGCCTGGTCATGGTGTTTTAACATAGCGACAGAAAAGTGACTAATGTACTGGTAGAATAAAGAGACTTTTTTCTTTTTTGTACATTCAGCTTTTATTTATTCACTCACCAAATATCTTAGTGCTAATAGGTTTTTACAACTGCCCTTTGGATTCTCTAAATACACAACTGTATATCAGAACAAGAGAATTTGCTTTCCAACATTTGTACCAATTTGGTATTTTCCCCTAGCTGCTTTTTCTGGAACCTTCTAAACAATGTCTTACTTCAGCCTTTATAGACAGGGTTAGTACTTAAAAGTAAAACATTTATTAGTTTTTTGGTGGTTTATCATATACAAATAATTTTTCGTTAACTCAGGGTTAAAGAAACCCCACTCAAAAATGCATATACTGTTTATCTTTCACATAAAAATCTTAATTTTGAAGTAGTTCTAAACTTACGGAAAAGTTGCAAAAACAATACAAAGAATTTCTGTACACCTTTCTCCAGATTCCAAGGCTGCTCTCAGCTTCTCCCCAAGGGTACAAGTACGCACAGCAAACTAAGATTCCTGAAATAGTTCGTCACTTTTATATTTTTCTAAAAATAAGGACATTCTCTCCAGTAATCATAATTATAAAAGTGAAGCAAACAGTGTAATTCCATAGATGATTAGATAACCCTTACTTATGTGCAGATCAATGGCTTTGCTGACACTGGGCAGCAGCTGCATGCCCTCGTGGGACCAGTGACTACAACTCAATTTACTTGGAGTTTCTGCATCCAGTTCTTTCAGCCAGTTTTATCAAGTCTGAGAATATGTGGGTCTTTTATTTATCATGTTCCATAGGGCCTCACATAGGCCAGCTGGCCTCCCAGTCACTACCCAGGGATGATCCTCTTGCCTCCACCTCTCAAGAGCTGGGATTACAAGAATGAGCCACTCTGGCCCCTAGCACCACCCTTTTAAAAGACTCATAGCTCAGGCTGCCTTGAACTTGAGGTCCAGGATGATTCTGAACTGCTGATCCTCCTACTCCCATAAGTACAATCGTTTCATCATGGGAAGCCAAATCAAGAACTTGAAGGCAGAACATGGAGTGGGAACTGAAGCAGAGACCCCAGAGGAACACTGCTTACTGGCTTTCTCATGCACCTTTGCCATAGAGCTAGGCCTACCTGCCCAGCGATGGCACTGTCCATCCAAGGTTAGGTCTGCCTACTTAAATTTGCAATTAAAAACTACCTCACAGACTTGCCCACTGGCCAACCAAATGGAGTCAGTTACGGTCCTCTTTCCAGGTGACTTGAGTTTGTGTCAAGTTGAAACTAACGAGCACTTCTATAAATATATATTTCAACTGAGAAGTTTAATTGTGGGGGTTTGGAGGTGGCTTAACTGGTACAGGGCTTGCTGTATGATCATGAAGACCAAAGCTCAGTTCCTAGCACTCCAGTGAGATCCTGTCTCACAAACTGCAGGCTAAGGGAACGGTTCAGCAGGTAAAGATGCCTGACTCCAAGACATTCCCATGTATGCCATGGCATACATGCCCTCCTCCTTTCCACATACTAAGTTAGTAAAAATGTAATAATGCTAATAAAATGTAATGTACTAACAAAACCCCTAAGGCAAATGGCCTCTGAGGAACACACCTGAGGCTGACCCCTGACCTCTACACATATCCCTCCTCCAAACATGAGAGCAAACCCACACAAAAGTTTAATTAAGTGCTTTTTGTGGTGAAGTGTAGAGGTGCAAAAGCTTTTAATCCCAGCAGTTGGGAGGCAGAGGCAGGTGGATCTCTTGAGTTCAAAGCCAGGCAAGGGCTACACATTAAGAGCCTATCTCAAAAAGATACAAAACCATGCACACAAAGCCCACCACCACAAAAAATAAGCCAAAAACCAACCAACCAACCAACCAACCAACCAACCAACCAACCAACCAACCAACCAACCAACCAACCAACCCAAAACCACCCCCACAACCCAAACTGGAAAATTTTGTGCTGCCTGTGATTAAACAGAGCCTCACACAGCTTCAGTGATGGATCTGTCCCCAAGCTACATCCTAACCCACAACACAGACTGCATCCTGAGTCAGTGTTTTCTAGGTAATTGCCATTTACTCTGCTTTCAAATTTGCTGTGTGAAATTCTAAAAAATATCTCCCCATTCTCTGACTACATTTAATTCCTTACTCCTAAATCTTGAATTTTCATTTTTGGTTGTTTTCTGAGTTGTTTGCTGTGTGAAATTTTGTTTATTTTATTCTTTTCTTGTACATCCTGACCACAGCACATACATTAAAATTGGAACGATTTGAGAAGATTAACATGGCTCCTGTGTAAGGGTGACTCTCATTTTGGGCTTTCTCTGGGCTCCCTTAGCTGGCTCAGGAAATTTTACTTGCTTAATTTTTCGCTAACTGATGAAGTTCTGCCTGCCTCAGCCTCTTTGGTGATGGGATTATAGATGTGGGTCACCACATCTGGATAGTTAATTGTCTGCCCCCCCCCCCAAACTGCAGCCTTGTTTGCCCATTTTCTGTTTATTTCTTACAATTTTTCTCAAGAAAAATTTTGAGGTTTAAATGTCTTTAAATTTTAGTGTGTATGAGTTCATGTGTAGCACGTGTGCACGAGCCCACAGTGGCCAGAAGGTGTAGGATCCCCTGGAACTGGAGTTACAGACAGTTCTGAGTTGCTGTTTGGGTGCTGGGAATGGAATCTAGGTCCTTTACAAAAACTTAAGTACCCGTAATGGCTGACCCATCAATCCAGCCCCTCGATGTGTGTATGCTCCCTCCTCACTGAATCTAAGATAATCATTACAGACTTTAAACCCCTGCCAGAATGCTCCCACCCCAGGGACTGCAGGTTTGGGCCATGCCGGGCCCAGCCTTTTCTCTTGTAACATAGCCATATACAGGACCCTATAGGAATGCCAGCTGTTACCCTGCTCTGCTTGCTCAGATCTCAATCTGGTGTGTCCCACTTCCTGGCTACAAGTTCCTAACAGTAAAAGGACACAGAATGAATAAACAATACTGTCCGGTCCTAGAGTTTCCCACCTCCCCCAATCTAATATTCCGAGAGCATCTGTTACATGCTGGCAACATGGCAGTTTCTGTGACTATGCCAGACAGGTTAGCATATACCCTCTTGGAGCTTACATTCCGGTGACAAAGACTGATAGCAAAACAGAGGTGCATATGCACGCTGAGCAAAGCTAGGATATGATCCAGTACTGGATGAGAGTCCAGCATAACCAATGGGTCTGGTCTCCTGAGGAAGTGACAAGTTCCTCAAGTTCAAGGGTCTATTGTTATCCATCCTACAATCAGAAAGGTAGCCAAGGGGTTTTCAGACATACAAATGATCTAGTTTTGAGTTAAATGCCAGCTGATTTTTGGCCATAATTGACTATCCAATAGGAATAAGGCATAGGGATGTGTACTGACCAACTGACTTAGAGTTACCATCATGATGCGGTAACCCCCAACCATATAATTATTTTTGTTGTTACTTCATAAGTATAATTTTTCTACTGTTATGAATCATGATAGCTGATATGTAGGATGGTCTTTGGCAACACCTGTGAAAGGGTCATTTAGCCCCCAGAGGGGTCACAACCCACAGGTTGAGAACCACTGCTTTAAGAGCAGTGTGATACCACACAGGAATAAAAGGAAAGAAACACAAGAGGAAGAAGCAGAAAAGGAATAGTAAGGTTTGAAGAAGGCTGCTGCATGTGCTGGAAAGGTAGCCCAGTGGTTAAGAGCACTGGCTGCTCTTTCTGAGGACCCAGGTTTGAACCCCAGCATCTACATGGTGGCTTAATGCTATCTGTAACTCTAGTTCAAGATATAAAGCATCCTCTTCTGGACTCCAGGGTGTGTGTATGATGCACACACATCCATTCATGCAAACACTAATATATGTAAATCTAAAAAAAAGGGCTGCCACCCATTAAAATATTAGATTGGACTATAGGCACCAATTTGAACTTATGATTTTTTCATTAACACAGATGAAGGGATAAAACCAGACATGTGTGTGTACGCATGTGTTAACAGGTCTTTTTACTTCCTGGTGCATCTGCAGGGAGGGCCTGGACACCATCAAGCATCCCTAGTGTACAGATCTTATTCTTGAAGCATCAAGAAATCATTGATTAATACAATAAAAGGAACCAGGGAGGTCTTGGGGAAATGAGAGCCCTGGTGTGGAGACTGGGAGTGAGCCCAGAATAGTCTATGGTGCCAGGACATGAGGCTGGAAGCAAGGCCAAGGCATGAAGGCGCTCCCAATGGCCAAGTAGTGCTGCACTGAGCAGCACACTTCCTACATTACAATCAACAGAATAAATTAGCATACATTATTGAATAAATGAGATAATAGGCTTCTTTAGAACAGAATACCAATTAATAAATACACGTGAATAAGGAACAATACAGTATATACAACAACAAAATGTCCAAGATGAAATGGACACTTAATTCTAAGAAAAATTCTAAGCACGTGACATTTAAACAATTTCAAGTATCTTCCCAGAACATTTTCATTCCTTTTTAAAAGTTTATTATTATCCCTGGATGTGTGTGTGTGTGTGTGTGTGTGTGTGTGTGTGTGTGTGTGTGTGGTGTACTCATGTCACTGCATGTGTGTTGAGGTCAGAGGACAATTTTTTAGATTTATTTATTATGTATACAGTGCTCTGCCTGCTTGCTAGAAGAGGGCCCCAGACAGATGGCTGTGAGCCACCATGTAGTTGCTGGAACTTAACTCAGGACCTCTAGAGAAACAGCTAGTGTTCCTAGCCTCTGAGCCATCTTTCCAGCTCCCATCTTTTTTTCTTTCATCTTTATATGGAGTAGGAAGGTTAGAAGGCTGCTGCATGTGCTGGAAATAGCCCGGCGATTAAGAGCACTGGCTGCTCTTTCAGAGAACTCAGGGACTGAACTCAAATCATCAGGTTGTGCAGCATGCTCCTTAACCTGCTGAGCCATATTATGCACTCCCATTTTACTATTATTATTTTTCTTGGTACAGAGTCTCAACTATGTAGCTCTGGCTGGCCTATAGTTCATCCTGCAGACCAGGCCAGTCTAGAACTCATAAAGATCTACTTGCTTGGCTCTTTTTATTTGGAGACAAGGTTTGACTATGTAGCCTAGATTGGTCTGGAACTCAGTATGCAGCAGAGGATAGCCTCAAACTTGTGACAATCCCACCTCAACCTCCAAATTGCTGGAAGTCTAAGCATAGACCAGTATGTCAGGCTTGATTTCATTTCCAGGGGAAAATTCTATATAATTCTCTATATATATATACACACACACACACTTGTTAAATTTTGAGTTATTGGGAATGAGACCCAAGTCCTCCTGCATGTTATGCAAAGTCTACTACTGAGCGACATGCCAGCCTGAAAGTATACAATTTTATACTAGAGAACCTATATACAGACAATCTTAGCCTGGATTATAGTTAACAGTCCAGGTGCTGGGAGGTCACCTTGCCAAGAATGCAGAGCTCAGTGTCATCGGTGACAACAGACAAACCCGAGCTGACGGACTCTTTAAAAACGTCCAGCTGCAGAAGAACAAGGAAGACAAAGAATCCGTCTCAGGCAGACAGAAAGAAAATGGAAACAAAATGCAAGGTGGGATTTCTGGGCAGATCCTGGAGCTGGAAAGTGACCCCAGAGGGAAGCTGCTGAAATCCAAATGCTTGTCCCTGGGGTAGGAGCATGTGGCAACGCCCACTTCCCATTCCGGCTTCCATCATTACCCAGGGTTTTATGTTGTGTGACATTAGCAAAGTCTGAGTGAAAGGTATGAGAGTTTTGCCTTTTTGGGGGAGTAATTTTCTATACATCTAAACAATTTCCAAATAAAAAAACAATACAATGATTGAGGTAGACAGCAGCAGGCTGCCTGAGGGGCTAGGTGGTGTCACCCAGAGCTGTGATCATGCCCTGGCTTGAATCTTGTCATGACATTCATCTATGACTTCAGCCCCATCTCTGCATCCTGACAGAAGCTAGTTAACACGCAGGAGGATAATCTATAGGTAACAGTGGCAACAGGTAGCTTCTGCAGATGACGTACAGTGATTTGCCAGGCCTGCTGTATCCTGCCCAGCTGGGTTGAAACACATGGTGTCCTGATGTCCATAATGGGCATGTCATGCCGAGTTATCAGCAGGCTTATTCCAGACTCACTTGGCTGGAAGAGCAGTTAAAAGACAGGGCTGAGGCATGTTCCATGTCCACCTGTATGGAGCCTGACCCCAACCTTGTTCCCATATAGCTTTCCAGTACCTGTACTGCCAGTCTGCTGAAATGAGCCCTGCTCAGAGCTGAGTTTGGTCACCAGGGACCATGGTCCCATCCTAGAGGAAGGCAGGAAAAGGAACCACTTAGACCTATAGGTGTCCTATACTGGCTTAATCATAAGGCTTGACTCCAGGGTTGGCATGATAGAGAGCTGTAGAGCAGGGAAGAGGCAGCTGTAGAATAAACTAGAGAGCTACCTGTGCTCTTGCTGTGGCACTCCCGTAGGGACATCATGAGATGGGATGAGCTCCATCAGCACAAGCAGGGGTGGCTACCACCGCCTGGACCCTGTCTTCTTTCAGCCAGGCTTGTATTCTGTTGCCACACTTCAGAGCTTCTGGCAACACGTTCATGTTCTAGTGACGACATGGAATGGAGTGAGTGCAGACCAGGCCTCCCTGTTCCTTGCTTTGGAGATCATAACAGACTATGAATCTCACAACCAAGAAGGCAGGGGAGGGCACAGGCCCTGGGGAAGCATGAGGGGATGGTAGGTCAGTTGCCATACCACAGCAAGGGGCCTTTATTCGATGTTCGGGGTACATACAGGCAGGTGGATGCTAGATGGTGTAGCACACCTTCTCAGGGTGAAGTGGTGCCCGGATGTCCAGTTTGCGGGTCTTGCTGTCCTTATCAATTATCTCCAGACGCAGTGTGGGTGAACGCTTCTCAGCCTCGCCTGAGGGCAGCTCAGGGCTCTTGAGGAGGTGTTTGTCTGAATCCTCTACAGTGATACGCAGGGTGCAGCCCCCTGGTAGTAGGTCCTGCTCATAGGCTGCTGCCAGCTGGTTTACCACACGGCGTTCTACCTGCAGGTGGTGGAAGGTGACATGGCTGTCACTGCCTTGGCCTGCACCTGACCTGTAGCTTGAGCCAGGAGCTGGCCTCTATCACTTACTGTCTGGGCAAGTCAGAAACCTCAGAGTCTCAGTTCTCACTTGCAGTTGGGCTTACTGGCAACTAGCTCACTGGTCATGTTCCTGAGTCTCTCAGTCCAGAACCTAAGGAGAGTTGATACTTATTATCTCCGCTCAGAAACTCCTGCTTTGTTTTGGAGACAGGGTTTCTCTGTGTAGCCCTCGCTGTCTTGGAACTTGCTCTGTAAACCAGGCTGGCCTCAAGCTCAGAGATCTGCCTGCCTCTGCCTCCTGAGTGCTGGGATTAAAGGTGTGCACCACTGCCTGGCTAGAGATGGTTTTAATTGACCATCTTTTAGTTCTGAAGGGGCTTCTGTTTACTGTTGGTATGGATAACCCCAGTGGCTGGACTATAAAGAGACTGGCTGAACCTGAAAGTTGGTCTCAGGATATCAGGGAGGAAGGTATAGAGGTACCATGCTTGTCTCAGGCCTCTGTGCTCACCTCATGCTTGATGGAGCGGGCACCATAGTGGACATTGTAGCCATCAACCAACACATCTGCCACCTCTCGGTCCCACAGTAATGTGATGTTGTGCCTCTGCTTGGCCTGAAGTACAGAGAGAGGCTTGTCTGCATGTTGCCCAGTACCTTCCGGTTCTAGACACATTGGTCCAAGACCCCCAGGACCACTGGCCACACACCACCTTTAAGGGAAGGACTCATTCTTAGAGTCCCAGACATCTTATCCCCACCCATGGGCAGTCAGTCCTCTCTTACTCTCTTGGCCCAGAAGTTCAGTTCCTTGTTGACCAGCTGAATGAGCTCTGAGTGGCAAAAAGGGAGGAAGTAGACGATCTCATTGATCCGTCCTAGAAATTCATCTCTACGGAAGTGAGCCTGCAGAGCCAGGATGAGGGTAGAAGCACTCAGTGATGGGGGCAAGTTTCTGGACCAATGGGGAAGACAGGCATTTCCAGTGGTTCCTACCCAATCCCCAGCAGGAAGCCAAAACAAAAACTCACTTTCAGAATGGGGCGGATCACATTCTCCTTAAAGTTCTTTGAGATCGTGATCTTGTCACTAATCTGAACATCCCCTGTGAAGACATCATAAAGCACTTACCCATCACACTCAGGACCTCTGGGGCTGTGTTGGCCCCATGGAAGAGCCTGGGCTTGCTGCTGTATGCATATAGCCATATCTAAGGTTCTGAGCCTTGAGTAACTCAGCTAAGTTCTAAGTACCTTGACTTGATGCCACAAACCACAATTTCTGACTCAGTAAGGAGGCTCAAGGGCTCATTCCAAGGAGAAAGGCAGATACAGCCTCTTTCTGATGCCATCTCCAAGGCTCTTGCATGTGAGGCCTTGTCCACTTCCATAATTTCTGATCTGATGTCTCTTTAGAGTTTCTGTTGAGTGTGTCTTTACCTAGTCCCTAGGTCTGGGTGGTGGGTCTGAAGCCATCCTGTAAAGTTGTGGACCTAGGCTTTACTGAAGGAGGGGCTCTCTCCTTTCCTGATATTCTCTGCTCTAAGGATCTCTATTCCATTTCTGTCCCCAGGTATGCCAGTGCTCACATCACCTCCCTGGACAGCCCAGGCCATACATCCATCATACCTAGGTTTTCGGCAATTCGATTTCGGCTCATCTCCAAAGCCTCCTGTCTCAGCTGCAGTGCATGCTGAGCGATCTCATCACTGGCTACATTGGAAGTCATGATGAAGATGGCATCCTTGCAGTCAATGGTCTTCCCCTTGCCATCTGTCAGGCGACCCTGGTAAGGAATGAGGGATGGTATGTTTAGGAAGTTTGTACTAGGGCAGGCTCTATCAGACAGCTGTTTCCCAAAGCCCTGTGTTGTTGCTTCATACTCTAAGCTCTCTGGACACAGCACTCACATCCTGACAATGGCTTTACCAGCTGAGGCCTCCAGGTGAGATGCACCTGCTTTTGGAACCTGAGGTCACCCAGCATTCCCGGCTTCCAGTGGCCAGTATGACTTCCAAGCAAATATTCTTCCTTTGGCGGCCTACTTGGGGTTGGGACTCTGAGTCTTGTTGTGATCCAGGTCTAGAGAGTCAGTGAGACCAGGAAACAATCAATGACTATGATAAAGGGAACCCTGGGTTACTGAGGAAGTGCAAAGGAGGGTTTAGAAGATGATTATGAGAACAATCGGTCACTGGTGGGAGAGCTTCAGGAAGCCATGTGGGCAAATGGTCAGACAGCTGTTATTCCTGTGGCTAATGATATCTGGTAAAGTCAGACAGCCCTCTCTCTCTCTCTCTCTCTCTCTCTCTCTCTCTCTCTCTCTCTCTCTCTCTCTTTTTTTAAAAGACAACATGTAGCTCTGGAGCTCACTATGTAGACTAACCTGGCTCAAACTCAGAGGTCCACTTGCTTCTGCCTCCCAAGTGCTGGGATTAAAGGCATATGACACGGTGTCTGGCTTTTTTTTGATACACAGTGTGTACCATGCATGTGTGGATGCCTGCAGAGGTCAAAAGAGGGCACCAGATCCTCTGGAGCTGTGGTTATGAGCCACATGACATGGCTACTGGGAACTGAAAAGAATATATGGTTTGCTATTGCCTCTCTAGTCATCCATCCATCATCCATCCATCCATCCATCCATCCATCATCCATCCATCCATCCATCCATCCATCCATCCATCCATCCATCCATCCATCCATCCATCCATCCCTCCCTCCCCTATCTCTCTTGTTTAATGAGCAGAGTTCCCTGTTGGCAAGCCTAGCTTCATACTTATTGTGTAGCTGATGAAGACCTTGAGCTCCTGATCCTCCTGCCTCCATTTCCCTGGTGCTGGTATTACAGGTGTGTGCTTCCATGTTCAGCTTATCTATCTTTGGAGCCATCCTCCATCTTGACAAAGAGGGATGGATGACAAGGTTCTTCCTTTAAGTACTTTAGGAACTTTTCTGGAATGTTCAGTTCTTTGCAGAAGTGACATTAGGGAAGCTATCTCTCCTGGAGACAGGCACATCAGAGGACAGGAAAAGGAACAAATGCACAAAACAAGAATAAAACAACAGAGTTCTGAAAGTGAGCAGGTGAAGGGAGTAGAGGCCATACAGCAAACCTCAAGGTCATCTGTACACCAACAATGGACAGTTGTGACAGCGGGGAGCAGGGCCTCATTGAGAAGAATCAATGGAGTGGCAAGGGTGCACACAGGCCAGGACACTACTTCTGCTACCACAGTGCTTTACTCCATCCATCTGCCAGAAGGGAGCTCCCCTGGGTAGAGGCCAGGCTGCCCATCACTGTCCAGGACTAGTGTCTAGTGCAGGCATTCAGCACTCACTTGCTGATTGCTTAAATCTTTACAACCACAAAGAATTCAAGCTTGGAAATTAGCAACATGTTTATAGTCTTGCAGCTAGAATACAGGACGACAAAAACAAACTGACCCTAGAGCTATGCCTTCCCCTACAAACCAGGCTAGAGAGCATCCCAAGAGTGCCTCATGCTTTCCTCATGGGCTTCCCTTCTAGGCCAAACTTGGTTTGAATCCTTTGCTTCTTACTGAAGACTAGTGTAAGAGGGAGACAATCTCTGTCTGGGGTTGTCTGAAGTTTGACAGAGATAAAGAACATGGTCCTGGGGACAGATCACTGAGCTATGGTGGACTCCTGCCCCAGCTTTCCAGGCTTGTTTTGCCTGGTCCTCCAGTGGGGCATGGTACTCCATGTTTCGGAGCAGGTCATCTTGCTGTCCTTGCTTTGGGGTGGAAAAAGGAAGCAGGGTCAGACCTTGAGCTCTTTGCTCTTGTCCCTGCTCACTGGCTCTAACACAACAGAAGCAGTGGGAAACAGCTTGAACTTGGAGTCAAGTCTGGGTGCTTGTGTGAGTGACTAAGAATGTGCACATGGCACTTCACTTTGTGTGTTCTGCACTGGTCTCAATAACCCAGCAGCCATTTCAATGTGAGAGACCAAAGCTCTGTTCAACCTGGACCTCAGGATGGTTACAGGTGGGCCAGGGGAGCAAGTGTATGAACAAATGACCCATGGCTGACTTTCAGTACTCACATCTCATTTTTCTTGATAATTAAGTGCAAATCTCATCCCAGGCTTAAGGGCTGCCTGCCTGCCTTGCCCATACTTGGGGTTAGAATTTTTATAAATCCTTGATGGGAGGATGAGAAAGTAGCTCCCAAGGGACTAGGCTTTTTTGGGACTAGTGCTGTATACACTGGAGATAACTCTAATAATAATCATGGTGCTTTGGTGACAGCCATAGAATTCTTGACTTTCTTGGTACAGGCTTAGAAGGACAGGCCTGGTATGGTCCAGGGACTTCCATCACCCCAAAGTCTGAATCACGTTCCCGTATAATTGCACTTGTTACATTCCCCTCAGCACAGGACCTACCTCAGAAGATCTGTCCACTCAGCTCAGCATTAACAGCACAGGCTGTGTACCTCTGTCCTGCACAATGCCTTACGAATAAACACTCTGTGGACTGCCTATTGCTGGAGTGATTCCCTCTTTGAATCATCTTTGATCTGTGCTAGACTCACAGTTTAATTTCTCACTGTTTCTGTACCACAGACCCCTGCTTAGATTGAGGTGGTATCCCTTTTGAGGCCTCTGTTAGCCTCTGTGCTGAAGGAATCATGAGCTGTAAATTTGGACAGAGTATTCCTTAATTCTAGAATGTCTATGGGCTGGTTCATAGGCATCACATTCTCAGCAACTACATTTCCCCAGGTGTCACCTTCCAGAAATGGGGATCTGTATTTGCTGCTTGGCCTGCAGGTTTCCTTGCTTTGGCTCATGGATCAGCCTTCTGGTTACTCTGGCCAGAAATCGGCTCATGTGGGCACCTCTCTCTCCTCACAGGCAAATATCTAGGGTTTCTCTGCATCCCATGGAACTTGCTTTAGACCAGGCTGCTGCAGCTACAGATGGATTCTCCAACTGTCTCCTCACTGGGCCTTCTACTGTTAGGCTTCCTTTGCAGACCTGCCTTCAGGGCCTTTATAGAGTGAAAATCTAACCCTGTTACTTAAAGATCTTTCAAATGTTTCTTATTCCCTGTAGGATCTATATCCTTTGCCTGCATTAAGTATTTTGGGTGTGTGTGTGTGTTTGTGTGCCAATGCCTTCCTAGCTGTGTATCCCTTGACTATCTTATCTGTATCACTTTGCTCCTGCTTCTTGTCTGACAGCACTGATGAAGAGCTGTAGACCCCTGAGGCTCTGGGGTATCAGCCTTTTCCTTTTAGCCCTTCTCTGTATTTACTTCATAAACATATGGTCATTCACACATTCAATCCTAGCACTGGGAGGCAAAGCAGGTGAGTCTCTGAGTTTGAGGCCAGCTTGATCTACACAGCAAGTTCCAGGACAGCCAGGATTATAGGGAGTCTGGGGGAATGGCTGGAGTGCACCAGTCAAATCCCATCCTCAACAAGCAGATATGTTTAAATCTGGTTGAGTAAACCATTACTTGGAGCTTTGGCCAGTGGGATCAAGAGCATCACAAACTAGTAGCTGGGCTGTGTGCTGGAGGAAAGAATTAGCATCAGCTTCCTAAACAGTCTTTGTAGAACCACGGAGCAGGACAGGGGTAGACTGGCTTTTATGAGGGGTCACTAGTTGGGTTGGTTGTCAGCAGCCACCTTGGGGCCCAAGGAGGCCACCATACGAATCTGTGTAGGAAGGCCAGAGGCCAAACAGGCTGCCAGCTCACCTCCCTGACTGGCCTCCTTCTGGCCCTAGATGATGGTAGTCATGTAGTCTGCAAGCTTTGGAATGGCCTCTCTGGGTTAACCACCTTTAACTCATGTCACTTTGAGGATGCGAAGAATTGATACATGTGCATTTCTTAGAATGGTATGTGGTAGCACACAAAGTGCAAAATCTCCAGTTACCACCCTGCCCCCTTTCTACCGCTTCCTAGGTAGTTCAGTCAGCAGGGATGGATGTGAGCCACAGCCGAGCTCCTGAATCCCACCAATAGGCCTTGAGCACATGTGTGACTGGCCCTTCTGCCTCTGCAGATCAGCTGACTGGGGAGATGGCAACACACCTGGGGAAGAGGCAGAAACTCTAGGCCAGGTGGAAAGGCTGTCGCAGCTGGTGGGAACATTTGGATCCTGTGACTTGTGGCTAAAGTGTTACCTGCTCTCAGAAAGTCTCTGCTGTGTCATAGGAAGCAAAGCGAATCTTCATTTTCCCAAAGCTGGAGGAGACCAAAGGCAAAAGTGACCCCATGTGGTACATGGTGCTAGCCAGTACAGCTCTTAGGGAGAGAAAAGGTCCTCACCCCCACTCAGCCCTTGATCCTCACCATCTCCTCTGTGGGACCTCTGCTATACTCGGGCTCAAGAGACAAGGTACAGAGGAGAGCTGCCTCTGGGATCACGTAGCTCTGTAGCTGTACAATGATTATTTATACCTTCTCTCAGCTTCTGTGTTCTCCTCTGTAAACTAACCTAACTTCTTTCCGGCTACCACAGTAACCATCAATGATGTTTGTTAGCATCTAGAGGTATGCATCAAATGCACTGAGGAAGCAAGTTCTCATTTACAGCACACCTTGACTAGTGGAGGGACTGTCCAGCTTGTAAGGAGATGGGGTACTATGAATACCAGTAATACCATTTCATTAGCAATAATGTGGTTGGCATTTAAATGGAAAGCTAGTAGCAGCTAAGAGCACTGGCTGCCTGTCCAGAGGATCTAGGTTTGATTCCCAGAAGCCACCATGTGTAACTCCAGCCCTGGGGAATCTGATGCTCTTTTCTGGCCTCTGTGTGGACACACACACACACACACACACACACACACACAATACAGACATATATGCAATAATGCTTGTCACTGATACCTAGAGATGAACAGTAATGGTAACAAAGTCATTCAGGAGCAGGCTAGACCTAAGATTCCTGTTTTCCCTCTAGAAGGCAGCCTAGGAGGCCATGAAATCTAGCTGGTTTCCCTTCTAGCGCCTCACCTGGGCCACATTTTCCAAGTAACTGAGTATACATGGGAGGAAAGGAATAGTAAACAGAGGACCAACCAGACAGGCTCTGGGCTCCTATTGCCTGTAGTCCCCTTTCAGGCTGTGACCCTATACTCCACCTCGGCCCAGCCTGCCTTTACCTCATCAAACAGCTGCAGCATAATGGTGAGCACATCTGGATGGGCCTTGTCCACCTCATCGAAGAGAACTACAGCATTGGGACACTGCTTCAGCTTCTTGGTCAGCTGGCCACCCTCTTCATGGCCGATGTAGCCTGGTGGAGATCCAATAAACTTGGCTACCTGGTATATGACAAGAACATGTGAGGAAGGTTTGTTTGTTTGTTTGTTCTGAGACAGGGTTTCTCTGTGTAGCTTTGGATGTTTTGGATGTGCTGGGACTCATTCGTAGACCAGGCTGGCCTCAAACTAACAGAGATTCACCTGCCTCTGCCTACTGGGTGCTGGCATTAAAGGCGTGTGCCACCACCTTCTAGCTTCTTATTGTGTTTTTAGCCTATAGTATGGGGCCAGTTTCAGTGAAGATAGGCAACTACAGGTCAGGAATCATGCCATGATAGGAGAGTAGATGGATCAGTTTCTTCAGACTCTATGGTGCATATACCTCTCCCTTCTCTGGCCTTCGCCCCAGGACAAAACCTAGGGCTGCTGAAATTACTGGAGGACCAAAGCTCAAGTGACAAGTCATACAAAACACCAAAGTACACTATCTCACCTCATGTCGCTCCTGGAACTCAGACATGTCGAGTCGGATGAAGCCCTACATGGAAAAAAGCAGGAGGTATGTCACCGTGAGACAGGAGGCAGGGGAATAGGCCAGGCCAGAGCCCTCAACTATCCCACACCCTCATGCCACAGTAGTTTGAGATATCTGTCAGAGTCTCAGAAGTCCACATTTTTCCTAGTTCTTGCCTTCTCTGCCCACTTTCCCACATGATACCTTCACTTTCTACCTCAATAAGGCCAAATCATCCCTCTGCCTTCCTAAGTATGATTCAGGATGTCCCTTCCCTTAGGCGGTTTCTACTACATTATCCATAGCTCCCACTGCCTCCCTTCCACATTCCCTGACAGAGCTTTTATCCTTGAAGAGCAGCCATTTGAGTGGAGCAGGCAGGAATGGTCAAGGTTACACTGTCATGTGGCTGGCAAAGAGGACAGAGCTCCTCAACTTTGCATGGCTGTGGGAGGCCTATGGCCTCTTGTTTTTCCTCTATAGTACATAGCTATTTTACATTTTTTTCCTTATAAGGCATTTATGATGACCCTGCAGGTCTCCTCTCCTGACTATGGGTCTGTGTTTTCTCAGAAAGTAGCTCTTTAGGGAGAAGGCCACAGTTAGTGCCACAGAAAGAGGTGCTAAAAAGTGTGTGGCTTAGCAGAGGTAGAGAACCCCTTTCTTGTCATGGGTACCTGGCTATGGAAAAATTCTGCTTCCTTTTCTTTACTGAGCTCTTCTAGAATGCTCCCAAGAGTGAGGGCAGCATGGCAGTAGGGCACTCAGAAGGAGGCTCCCTCCCACAACTGCATTCTAGCCAGGCTACTCAGAGAAGTGGCTGAGTCACCTGTCCTGCTGCTGACACAGACACAGGCTGGAAGGAGGCCCTTAGACCCAGTGTTGTCACTGACTGTGACCTTAGCTCTCAAGCCAGTCTCTTCCTGGGCAACACTAGGTTCTTGGCTCCTCTCCTTGGCTCATCTGGGCCTGAGGAGAAACCTAAGCTTAAAGACTATTATGAAGGCTATGTGGCAGATGGGGACTGCTCTCATTTCATGGGGCATGAGCAGCATTTCCAAGAACATCTCAGCAGCTTATTCACAGAAGCTTCTAGAAAGGCATAGGACAACTGTAGGAAGTTCAGAGTGCTGAGCAGAGGGAGCAAAAATCAGGAAGAGTCATGGACACACTTCTGATGATAACAGTTGATATTTGCTATGCTTTTTACCTGCCCAGCAAGGGTCTTAGAACTATAAGCTTGTGGTAAAAGCAGGACATGGAGAAATAGCCACAGATTAGAGTATTTTGTTCAAGGTCACGTGGCTTTGTTGTTTTCCGTCATGACAAGTACCGGTCTTCATTTCCCCCTCTGCCAAACAGCTGGGTTCTCAGAGTTTGTGCTCAGAAGGGACTTTCAGAGGGTCCTGAAGGTACGGAGTAGTGCTTCCTATGGCAAGTGATCTCACCCCAGCTATTCTAGTCTATTTCAGTCTTGCTAAGTGGCTTGGACAAGTTTTTGGGCTTAATATTCTCGGTTGGAATATTTTCGGTTACATGTGACTATCAACACCCCCCCCCCCCACACACACACATACACAAAGGTTTCTCTGTGTGAAGCTCTGGCTGCCTTGGAATCGGCTTTGTCCAAATCAGACTGTCCTTGAACTCACAGAATTCTGCCTGCCTCTGCCTTCTGAGTGCTGGGATTAAAGGCGTGCACCTCTGCCTCCTGGCTGATTACATGGGACCTTAATTTGGGATTACTTATAGTGAGTAACAACAACCACAGGCTTATCCCACATGTACTGACTGCATTATGGGGAGTATGTTAATACCATGAATAATGGCGTTCAACATTTTACATCACTGTTTCAGTACTCTAACGGGAACCTACTGCTTAGAAAACCAGTGAAAACAGAGTGCCAGCCAATTCCTCAGGCAGGGAGACAACTACTTGCTCTTCACCTGTAACCATACAGCCACTAAAACTCAAAAGTCTTTTGGGCTCCAGTACCTGACCTTATGATGACATCACAGAACAAAAGGTTCTTACTCAAAGATTATTAACTCGGATGAGAGTTAACAAGGCTGTCAACTTGGGGAGAATAGTATAGAAGTTGAGGGGAAGGAAAACCAATAAGCACACAAATGGATCTGCTAAGAAAAATGTACAGCTATAAATAACATCTGTGAGGCAGTAAGGCATTGGTGTCTTTTATAGCAGGAGGAGGGCATCAGAGGCAGACTAGAAGTGGTCCAGGAGTTCCAGGCCAGTGCTCAGTTCATGAGCCACCTTGGGAGACACAGGGAGAGAGCTCCCACTTGTGATGACCCAGTGACATTGAGCTCAAACCTAACACTTTTTGCTTTATGGAGGGTCCTGGAGGCGTCAGAAGCACTGGTTAGTCATCTTACTGTCCAGGGTTCTCTTGAAGAAATGCCTCAAACATGAATGTTGCATAGGCAGGAAGTGTCCATGTAAACATATTTTATAGTGAGTTGGCCCAGGGGCTGGACAGATGATTTAGTAAGTGTTCTGGGGGCCTGCTATGTACCTCATCTTCCTCTGCGAAACAGACAGATCAACATATTTTATCCTCACCCTTAGAACAGCCATGAATAATGGTCCTAAGAGTGGAAGGCTGGACTCTGGGTGCCAGCCTCCTCCTAACAAATGCTGCTCTATGGCTTCAGCTGTCTCAAGTAAAAAGCAGATCTAAATTAGCACTGTGGCTAGGTTCCTCACAGAATCAAGAACATACAGCAGGTGGAACAGGATGAAGGGAGGGAGCAGTCCACGACGCATGCTGAAGCCGAAGCCGTGAGAGCTAATACTCGCTACCTCAGGCCAGGAGAAGACAAAGTGGGGAGTAAGGCAAAGGCCCTGGCTCTGGGCTTGGTGCACCACGGCTCACTGCCAAACAGCAGGTGTGGGCAGGACATGGTGATCCTTGCATTCTTGGGGAGGTGTATGCTGACGAAAGACACCATTCCACTGTGGGACACCCTGAATGGGGGAACAATTCTATCTCCCATTTAGATGTACCACCTAAAAAGTACCCATAACAGTCTTCTAATGTACCCTTTCTTTCTACAAGAGCAAGTCAGCAGATACTCTATTTCTAGTGTGTATGAAGATATATTAAGACAGCATGGATAAGGAGATTACAATTTGTAATTAAATATTAACCTTTCTGACAGTATTAAAATTAAACCACTCAGAATTCTTCATCCCTAATCAGGTGGTTCCTACCCGTAACTGCATCTTTCCTAATAGTCTCGCGAGTTTATGGCCCTTTCCAGAGTGCTAATTGTTTCAATTGCTGCCAACCTGATGAATTGTCTAGAGCTGCTATTTAGCTGGAGCACATTACCATGCCACACACTTCTTCTTGCCTGTCTGCCTGTCTAGTGGGTCTGCAGTGAGTTGGGTAGGGGTTGAGTATGGCTGCTGGAAGAGACAGGAAGGTTTAAGTTTTCTGACAGCTGATCCATAGAAGGGGCCCACATAACCTAGGCTACCTTGTTTCTGCGGCTCCAAGGATCCTTAGGGAGGCAGCAAGGGAGCTACTGCTGGGGCTACCTGGCTGGAAAGGGCCTAAGAAACCCTTCTTTGCCTGTGGGGGATGGGGAAGAGGGGATATGCCCACAAAACCAGGCAAACACACCGGAGTCTTGGGCAACCTCCTGGCAAATGGGGACTTAGCCTTAATGTTGGTAAGACACTTAGCTTTCATGGAATATTCTGTACTGTTGCCAAGAAATGCTTTCTTAAAGCATCTGTCACTCAAGGCCTTTGAAAATCAGGTGTGGATAAATGAAGCTGGGCTCTGGGCTATAGGAAGGAGCAGAGCAGCAGGTCCAGTTGAGGGCACATGCTAGGTAGAGAAGCAGCAGACACGATACCATTCCTACATGTTTTTTCCAGTACCTCCCAACATTCCCTTGTAACAGCCCTGTCTGAATGGAACACCTAGCTAGACTGAGTTCCTGCAGAGAGAGAGGCCTTAAGACAGTACTAGATCTGAGTACGGCAAGCAAGATGCTTGGCATGGACCAGGTGCTCAGCTATGTGCAGGTGAATCTCATCTAGTTTTCCTAAGAACCCTAACTCAGGTAGGCTAAGGACAATTATTTCTATTTCACAGCTGAAGAAACTGAGGCACAAAAACATTAATTCCTGGAACAATTCCTGGCTAGAGCTAAGGCCTGCTTCTGGGGCCAGGACCCAGGTTTTTGAATGGGTGCTGCATAGATTTCAGAAAAATAAGCATGAATAGATGTGGCAAGGTTTCCCAAGCTTGTAGATTAGACCTTGGTCTTAATACTTTACCTTTTTGGCATCTTTGTGCATATACTTGGCAGTCTGCTTGGCCAGTTCGGTTTTTCCTGGGAATAAGAAGATGAGTTGCCTCAGGACCAGATGACAGTCTTTGGAGTGATAGTTCACATCTTTGATCCTAGTACTCATGAGGCAGAGGCAGGAGGATCTATATCGTGAGTTCCAGGACAGCTAGGGGTATATAGAAGGACTGCCTCAACGCTGACAAGTACTCCAATGAATAGGGAGCCAGAAGCTCTCCCAAGGTCACCCAAAGAGTAAGTGGTGAAGCTGGGACCATAAGGACATTCTGCATTGCTTCCCAATTTTCCTGTGATGGAACCAGGACTTTTCTCTGTAGCAGCACCTTCAGAGTGGCGGAAGGAAGGAGGGCTTGACTTGTAAGCCAACTCATCCTTTGAAGCTTAGCACAAACCTCATCTCTTCTAGGAGTGCCCTGCTTACTGCCTGATGCCCTGCATCTCTCTTAAACACTCATGGTCTAGCCATTCAGTTGGATCCTGAACCCTCTAGCCAAGAAAGGCTTCCCACGGCTCCACAGACCTTAACACCACAAAGAGGACAACTCCAACGTGGTGGCTTGAATGGGCCATCTAGAATGATGGTAAAGCCACTATGTGGTGCAGAGAGCTTCATCATCAGGACTATAGACCTTTTGGGATCCGAGGAGAGTAAGATCCATGAAGGTGTTGGGAGGGGAAGAGGTTAGACCCTGAGATACGCATTGAGACCAGGGATGGCAGAGGTAGGGGTGGAAAGGCAGAGAATTATCTCAGAGGATACAGCCCAACTGACGAGAAAAGCATCCATCCACTCCCCTACTCCAATCAGTTCTGCTGTGCACTGTGCACAGGAGTTCTCCTGAGCCTCTCAAAGGTAGGCTGCCCCAAGTACAGCTCATGTGCTGGGAGTGAAAGTGGTTCAGTTGTCCCCAGAGGTAAGCCTGTGCGGGTACTTAGTACCTGGGCCAGGGCTAAGAGGCCCCAAGTAAATTCACCATTGCACCATGACAAGGGAAGGAGAAGTGAGTCTGCTCTTGGTAACAGGGCACGTCTTCCTTCTTGGTGGCTCCATGGGCTGGGGCAGCTGTTTCTGGAGCTGTCAGGCTGAGGCCAGATGCTTCCCTAGCTCTCCTGCCCCTGGTGGCAGACATGCCCATGATTACCTATTCCAGATGATCCCAGGAAGAGGAAGACCAGAGGGTGCTCCTCATCGTACCAGCCATTCTCCTTCCTCCGGATCGCTATGGCCAAACATACAACACGGGATGGGGAGGGAGACAGATAAATCAATGACACAAAAGGCAGGATAATTATCACTAAGTATACAATATGTTTTACTGCTCTGCGCCCACTCAAAGTCCTCACTACCATTAGTGCTGCCTAATCTGATTAGCTGGCAAGGCCCCTAGAGACACCTAATCAGGTTAGCATGGATTTGGAAAGCTGCCCAGAGCAGATTTCGGATAAAGTTTTCCAGGATGAGCACTCAGTGTTGCCAGGGAAACTGAAAGGCGGGTGGATGGTGAATGGAGGTGAAGGGGGTGGGGACTGGTAAAACAGCATCTGAGAGGAACATTAACTCTCACTGGTCACCACTCTACTCACCTGGGGAAATAGTAGGGGAATAATTTATGGTAATACCTGGGGACCCAGGGAGGTGTAAGTTTGGGCTCTTTTCCATTTGGGGAAACCAAGGTCTGCTCTGTTGTATGGTTTAAGAAGTGGAAACAGAGCCAAAAACATTTCTGGAAGCCAATCAAGGACAGTGTAGAGCTTGGGGTCCATCTTTGCTAACTATGGCTTCTGGAAGGCTGGGGACGAGTGGGACAGACCTGTATTGTATGAAGGTGAGGAAACAGTCTCAGTGATGGAGTGGGATGAGGCAGAACCATAAGAGTCACTTATTGAACACCCTGTACACTAGGTTCAGCTGGAAACTACCAACAATAGATTTATTCAAGACCCACAGAACACTGGAGGGAAAAAATGTTTAACTCCATTATTTGGAATAGGAAACAGATGGATGGATAAAGAGACTTGTTTAAGTCATACAAAGGTTGCTTCTTTCACCAAACTTGCCTTTCTTTTTGAAAAAAATTACAATACAGCCACTTTAGGAAGTGAGTACAGCTTGGGTCCCACTGATGGAAACACAGTTTAGGAGCAGGAAGACGACAGAGCACTGTGCAATGTCTGGGTCTGTCTGCAGATGGATCAGTGTGTCTGGTCTGGTCCCCAGAGTGTCAGAGGGAAATATGAAAAGGATATATGTCAGAGGACAAGGCCTGAAGCTTATTCAATGGAGAAGGAGCCAACAGTCTTAGGGATGTGCCTGCCAATCTTGAGGAGTCAAGCTCCCAATGTTATGCAGTTGAGCTTCAAAGCAGCTGCATTACTGATGACAAGTCATGGGGGCTGACAGGATCTGCAGAGATAAGGACAGGTCGGAGCCAGCTGAGTCTGGACCACCTGTCTAGGGCTTTCAGCTCCATGCCTGTCATCTTCTTCATCTTCTAGAAAAAGTGTAAACTCAGAACCCCGACCAGCCACCTGTGCTGCCAGGAGTTGCTCCTGGAAAAGGGCCTGGGGAAATGGCCTGATTGCCCCCCTGAGCTGGCATCTGAATCTGCTCTAACTGGCTGGCTAGGATTCTCTGAGGGCTGGTTAGGAGGGTACTCAGAGAGCTCATGGGCCTGAAGACAGGGATAAAGGGCGAAACTTCAAGGCTGTCTGAGGAGGAGTCCCTGGTGGTAACAGAAACATGGAGCTAGCGGGGAGGGTATTTGGGGACAAGTTCAGGTAGTAAATCAGCAGAAGCTAAGACTGGGTGGGTGCTATGTGTAAATATGTATGTATGGGGGCAGGGCTAAGAGAGGGTCAGCTGGAAGAGCCACATTCTTCCCAAAGTTGGCAGAGACAAGAATCTATGTTAAGAACAGAGGAAGCTTGAAGCAGCTTTAGGCTTTGTATATCTGGGGAGGCAGAAGGATCCAGCATCACTCAGACAGGTGGTATGGTCCCTTTAGACAGGGCAACATGTTTGTGAGGTTCTGTTCTTGGCTGTTATTTTGGGGTAGCAACCTAAGCTCACTAAAAGCTGCACATTGCTGGGCTGTGCAGCACACACACACACACACACACACACACACACACACACACACACAAAACAAAAAAAATCCCACACCATGGAGAATGTGGAATTGAATTACGCCTGGGGCCATCTTTCCCCTTCCTTTCTAATAATGCACCTGGGAGAGAGCTCTTTATAATGCCAGGCAGACTCCACTGCACAGCTGTCCCTGGTCAATTCTGCCAGACCCAGGGCATGAGTTTGGGGTGGGCCTGCTCTGGGGTCCCTGTGAAACAGGCGAAATGCCAACCATTAAACAATTATAACTCTGGATATTTCTAATAATATCTGAAGAGAAAAATGGCCAAGCAGATGGAGTCCGACAGAATGAAAAATGAAGGCAGCTAGGAAAAACTGGGGAAGGCGAGCCCCAGGGTGTGTGTGACTTGTCGGGTGGCTAAGGACCGAGGCTGGGGAGCCTGAAGAGTCCTGTCAGGCTAGGTAAAGGTTGGGCCAATGGAGACCTGAGTGGGCCCACATGATGTGGCCTTAAGTGCTGATGCTCTTTTCCATGGCTCAGAAAATGTGCAACTTACTTGGCTAGCCCTTTAGTGCCACATTTCCTCATTATGATTACATGGGGCAAGATGGGCAGGGAACTTAATGTTTTATAGGTGAGAACACATACATAGATATTATGGAACATAATCAGAAGAGCCGGGCTTTAACTCCGCCGTGGCTAACCCCTGAAGATTCACCGTGTCAGGAGCATAGCAAAGGGAGTCAGCTCTCCCAGCCATAAATTTTTCCTCTACAGTCAACCAGTCTGCTACACTCAGTCATCTAGTACACTGTCCCCAACCCTGTCATCCCCACTCTTGGCTCTCCACAGTGGGGGGAGGGGAGGGAGGTTCTGCATGGCAACTCAGCAGCTCCTTCCCGATGCCCTCAAGCCCCAGTTTCTCACGTTCCAACCAGATGCCTCTGTTCGTACAAGCTGCACTAGTGCACATAGTGCTTGTATTTGTCCCTTTCTAGATGCTTCCTCCAGGCCATGGTTGCTGCTGTGAGACCACTGAAGAATACATCTGTAGCACGTCTTCAGGATTAATTCCACCACAACGGCCTGGCCCTAGCTTATCAGTTCTCTGGTGTGTTCATTTACAGGGTGGTGTAGTGGAGATGATGAATGAGGAGGAGCTAGCTTGGAGTCTTGTCGGCTGACCCAGTAAAATACCCATTCCTTTACAGTCTCCATTTCTTCATTTCTAAAATGGACAGACTCATGTGCTGTCAGCTCCCTGACAATGAAGTGAGTTAATGGTTAGGAAAGCAGCTGCACAGGGAGGGGCAATGGTTAGGGTGAAAGTGATAGAAGCCATAGAAGCACCAAGTGGCAGTGAGCATCGGGCAGTGAAAGTTTTTATTTACTTACTTCGTACCTATGTATGTATGTACGCATGCATGTATGTATTTAATGTTTTGGAGACAGGGTTTCTCTGTGTAGCCCTGGCTGTCCTCAAACTCAGAGATCCACCTGCCCCTGCCTCCTGAGTGCTGGGATTAAAGGCATGGGCCACCACAGCCCAGCTGGAGATTTTAAAACATCTCCTTCAACAGTGTAATAACCTCAAGAAGTAAGTATTGTCTCTGCTCCATATGGAGGAAACTAAGAAGCAGACACAGGAAATCGATGTAAAGTGTTTTCTTCTACTACCTGGGCCCTTATATCTGGAAGAGCAAGTGCCCCAACCTGAATCTCTTCTGGGGAGGTCCAGTTCAGGGCCCTCTAATTCTGTAGCGACCGTTGGAACAAAGCCCTCACTAGTTTGGTGGGTCAGTGTTTGCTGACTTAATTAATTCTTGGCATTTCTCCAACTCCATTTTACAGAGGACAGTATGGCTGGAAGAGACTTAGTTCTTCAGGTGATCTCTGCCACTCTGAGGAAAGGCTTCTGGCCTCTTCTGAACCCTCTAGGGAGTCTATGTATCCTTTCTGCAAAAAAGCTTTGCCATTTACTTGGCATACAGCCTTGACAAAGATACTGCCATGAGGATCATGGGCTCTAGATGGGATGGGTGTGCATTTGTGATGGGATGACATTCATGCTTGAAGCCTGAGGTAGAATAGGACATTCTGGGAATATCCTCTGGTGTGTGAAGAAGTTGAGGGAAATGCTGTCTCCTCTCAGCCCAGGACTTTGCTTCCATCCAGCTGAAGGCTCTAGGGCAGCGTGGGCAGATGACTCACATTTCTTGGTAAGTTTTTTTATTTTTAAGTTTATTTTTATTTATGTGTGTATGCCACGTGTGTTGGTAGCTGGAGGCCAGAAGGGGGTATCAGACCCCTGAATCTGGAGTTATAGGCAGTTATGAGTCACTCAATGTGGATACTGGGTACTGAACTCAGGTTCTCTGCAAGAGCAGCCAGTGCTATTAACTGCTAAGTCATCTCTCCAGCCCTTCTTCATAAATTCTACTGTGGGAGATTTTCAAAGTAACCTGGAAGCACGACTGTTTCATGCTGTGGCTCTTCAGAGATGCTCATGGCTTGTGTCTACAAGCAGTTTCAAAATAGGCTCTGTCTTTATTCACCTCTGTACAGCTTTGCTCTACCTTTGTACAGCTGTGACCTAACACTGGGAAACAGTTGACACAAGGTGGGTTCTGACCTCTGAGAGAAAGACACACAAACCCAGTAGACATCAAATCATTGCTGTAATGTTGAGTTTCACAGGAAGCCCAGGGAAAGGGCCGTAAGTCCAAATGAGAACTGCAAGGCATGCCAGGGAAGAACATGTGGTCAGGCCCTAGTGCAGATGTGCTGTAGAAGGACAGAGTTGCATGAGGGATTGCAGGGGATTCAGAATATCTACTGGGACTTGAGGGAATTTCTGTAAGGCCCATGTCCTTACACAGATATAATTCTGAAGCTGTCAGGTATGTGCAGGCTGACCTGCTGCCCACTCAGGAGGTCAAAGGCCAAGGAGTATGCTTACAATTAACAACCTCACTAGCGTTCCCTTTCCAGTATGCTTTTGAGCTACCAGAGGGGGCAGCTGATGTGGCAGACAAAGGGCCACAACATAATTTCATAAACTGCTTCAACACTTACTTTGAGTGGGGAGTGGATAACACAAACATGACCTGGTGTCTTCTTACAAGGAGCCTGAAATTCATTGTTCCTGAACTGGGTTAGCCAGTGTGTAGGGCTGTGCTGGACCCTAGAGTGGCAGGAAGGCCTAAAGAAGAGCTTTAGGCTGAGAGGAAGCAGTGACAGACTCGGAGAGGCAAAGGCAGGCTGTTGTGGCTGGTATGAGTACTACAAGCAGGGGCAGCGATGGAGGCAGTGGCAGCAGCAGTGGGCCTATATGCCACATTAGGGCAGTAAGGACCACTCAAAAGCTTCAAGCGGGAGTGATAGGTTTTAGACTCACCTATGTGACAAGACTCTGGGCATGCCTGTGAGGGATTATCTAGATAGGGTTCATTGTGGTGGGAAGACCTACCTCATCGATGGGTGGCACCGGCCTCACTAACAATGAGAAAGTGAGCTAAGCCCCGGCGTTAGCTGCTTGTTATGGAGGTTGACCTCATGGATCTGGTGACCTTAACAGGTAAGAGCAGCTTTGGGGGCTGGTTTGCAGGGCTGGTGCTTTAGCCCCTCCATTTGTAAGGCAGTAACTGTGCGCCAGCCTTGCTAGAAGCCCCGCAGCTGGGGATCACACTGATAAATTCACTGTATTACTTTGCACAAATCAATATCCCAGCACTTACCAGGGGTTGATGTGACCGAAATTGGTTTCAGCCAATTCGTGAGGGTAATAAATGGCCATTTATCAAATCAATTCATTCTGCAGCACTTCTCTGGCTGCCCATCCTCACCGTACCCATGGGGTGCCAGGCTCTGTCCCCATCTAGACAGTCCTTAACACACATGTAACACTAACTTGGAGAATCCAGAAAGGCCTAACATGGCCTCTAGATCTGTCCCACCCTCCTATGCCTGCTTGGGTTCTAAGGTGCTGAGGTCCTGGGTAATGCCTCACATTTTGACCAGGCTTGCAGCTGCAGCTACCAGCTGCTCATTCCTCCTTCTGGGGATCCAGAAGCTTCTGGGATCTGGTCACAGGAATGAACATGGTGCAGGACATTCTCAGGGTGATCCAGTGCAGGATCCCTCAGAAAGGCAGGTGTGTTGCAAATAAAAAAGGCACAGCCCTGTACAACATGGGTCCAAGGTTACTGTCTTGTGTAGGGTCACCAGAGCCATAGCAGGGCCAATCTATACACAAGAGGACAAGGAGTAGGCCTTCCTGGCAGCCAGTTTACTGCTGACCTAACACATAGTTCCAAAGACAGAGGGGCTTCCAGGGAATGGAGTTCCCAGGGTACATAGATCCCACAGTCTGAACCAATTGCAAGGGATGACATGGAGACAGGCACAAGAGGGAGGAGGCAAGCTGGGACTGGGTACCCAGTTTCACATGAAAGAAATCAGCTCGGGCTGGACCTCTGGAGTACAGGACTCACCCCTCCCCCCCTTTTTGAGGACAAGGACCAGATTGTGGGCTGGGTGGCAGATAGAAAACATGAACTTCAGAGTCATGGGTGTTGGTCTTGGTCCTTCGCTATAAAGGAGGAAAGAAAAGTGATGCTAGAGAAGCTGAGGTGCAGAGAGTAAAATGGCATGTCAGTGCCCTCTGAAATGCTGTTTCTGGGGAGTGTTTTAGCTCCTGGGCCTGAGGGCTGCTGAGAAATGAAGGTCAGAGGTTAGGAGAAAGGCAGCTGTAGTCTAGTCCACCTGGACCTCAAACTTCAACAAGTGCTCTGTCCTGTCAGGCCTCAGGTGAAGTTCCAATCCCACAAGTGGTGGCTCCTCCCAGCACCTATGCAATCCTGGCATCTTTGGTCCCTGTGAAGGAGTCAGGCCTCTGGTGAAGAGCGCATGAGCTCTCATGATACGAGAGAATAATGAAGGTAAGACTGGACTCCACATGTCTTGAAGTAATTGCCACCATTTTCTGATTACTTCCTAATGTGTCCACAGAATGTCCCAAAGAGAGCAGCCCGAGTCCCAACCTCATGGCTCCTTTCTTAGTAGGCAGAGCCTGATGAGTCCTCAGACACTGGGCGGTACATAATGGGATGAGATGCTTGGAGACTAGAGAGAGCAGTCAGCAGGACTGACATGGATAGCTGAGTGGCAAATAGCCTAAAACGTAAAAATTAGGTTCTGACTTCATAGGTGTAGACTGAGGCCCGAGACTGTAGCTGTTGGAGCAGAGAACATTCTTGGAGAATCACTTACTTCAAGGGGAGACCCCTCTGTCCTTACTTAGTTTAGTCTGGCACAGGCAACTGCTTCCCTGTCTCAAGTCACCTTGAAATAGGCACAGCTCTGAGTTGTACAACAAAGCCCTACCTTCATCAGCACCCACTATGCACATCTGTAGAGGGAGCTCTGTGCCTGGCAGGAGGCCCTCAGGATGGAACCGAGCCCTTTATCAGTGGGGAATAAAGCATTCTTTGGGATGTTTTCTGTAAGATCCAACCACACAGCTGCTGGCAAACCATTCTCAAATGTCTGAGTCCTGGCTGGCTGGCTGGCTGGCTTGCTGGCATATAGAAACTGAAGTCTTCTAGCTTAGCTGCCACCCGTCTCTGAGTCTCAGGTGTCCCACCTTAAAAGTAAGAGATGGGGGTGTGGACCAGATGATTGCAAGAGTTCAATTCTAAGCACAGGAATGTAGCCTCAAGCAAATGTTTTAAATGCTGCACCATGCTCCTCTGTATAACAGCATTTGATGGTACCCATCTTATAGCATTGCTCTAAGGACTAAATGACCTAAAACATGCCAAGAACTTAAAGACAATGTCTGGCATACAGATGGTACTCAGCAAATGGTAACACTGAATATAAACTCGTCTCTCTGGCTTCGGGGCAGCAAGACTTGTACCTTTTCAGTGGAGCTCAATATGTCCTGACCGTTTCCCACCTTACTACTGCAGAGGACTCACCAGCACCCACAGTGGCAATGGCACTCTCCTGGCCGATGATGTGTTCCTTCAGGCGCTGCTCTAGTGGGAAGCGGCGCCGCTCTTCTGCCTCACGCTGCCTCTGCTTCTCCATGTACTGGTGGGGGAAAAAGAGTAAATGGTTCAGGGAGGCTGGCCTCAGCAGGACCTTGGGTTAAAGGTCCCTCAGTGCAGGGGGAAACTGCAGATGTTGGGCATCCATGGGTCCTGCTCTGGCTCATGACCACTGAAGGCTGGTCCAGATCATCCCTAGCCCCACTGTTCAGGACAAGCAGGAATGGCAGGGATTATCCACAAATCACCCTTCTAATGGTATGATGGCATTAAGATGGAAGCATCTATGTATCTTTCACTAAAAATGCTACTGAGAGATTTTCTGAATGTTTGTAAGCCTATCCTGACTCCACAGAGTACTTCCTAAGGGCATGCTCTAACTGTTACCCAGTAGCAGCATCTGGTGAATATAAAATTAATGTAAGGGTAACACAAAAATGAGAGAAATAACAGCTAGGTGGGGTGGTGCAGATGTACAGAAAAGGAGAAAAGACACAGATATGGAATGCTTGGATGGGGGCTTCTAGAACACAGGAAACTGGAAGAAACTGGAGTACTGGCAACTAGGCAGAGGGGGCTGGGGGCATGGGCCTGATGTGGAATCATTTACTGAGGCAGAAATAGGCAGATCCTAAACTGAGAAGCAAATGCCAGGTCATAGGTAGCCCTAGTAATGGGGCATCTTTCTTGGGAGAGAGATACCAAGGTAAGGTCCTGTCACAGAAGTTGTAGTTGCAAATTGTTCTTGCAGGCAGAGTGGATGAAAAATACCTGCTGCTTGGGTAGTGTTTTCCTGTTATAGTAGTGACCTTGACAGAAGTTAAAAAAAATAAATAGCAAACAATCCAATTTTGGCTGTTGCTATCAGTCTGTAACTGAAAGCTCCCATCAGTCCTCCGTTTCATATGGAGCAATAATTCGGCACCGATCCCAGTGGAGTGACGCTTGCCGGCTGGAATCCAGAGTGTCACTGTGCAGCTCCCTCAGGCGCCACATACATCACCTGGCTCTGCCAACTCCAGCCATATATCTGTCTCTTCCTCCTCCCTGCCCACAAGCCCATTCAGCACTCAGGCCCACTGGGCTAGGAGGTGCTAATGGCAAGACACACAAATACACACACTTACTTGAATGGTGCCAACTTTGGACCGACCCTGAAGATGAACTTGGCTTTGCCAGGATTTGCTGGGCATATTTACACACTGTCATGAGGCTGTCTGCCAGGCAGGCACTGTACTCAGCACTTTATCCAGTGTCTCAAGTTTCAGAGTTATCTCCCATCTAAAGGTGGGCTCCTCTAGTTACATGAGAAGTGAACTAGTTACATGGCAGAATGAACAATGACCGTATCCATTTAAGAGCCGGTTACCTCGATAGTGAGTTTTCCTCCAATGATCTTAGTTCCCTCACTATAGAGATAATGCTCACACCGCTCAGTAGGAAGCTTAAGAAGGAAATGAGGTAAGATTGGCAGAGCCTGGCATGCAGCAAATGTGGGTGAATAATAAGAGGTAGTCAGAGTGACTCATATGTCTTTGAAGTACCTATACTTATGAAGCATTTGATATTATTCTCTCTGCCTTTCCTTTTCCTTCCAGGAGTGGCGACTAGACCTAGGGTTCTTGCTCATGCTAGGCAAATACTTTAACCTTGAGCTATATGGCAGCCCTGGTCTTGGATAAATACTACTTCCCTTTACCCCATCTGGTAACCAACTGGTTAATTTTTTGTTTTTGAAGGGGGGCAAATTTAGAATTCCTTTTAATTAATTCAGTTGCAGGTAGAGGGCCATAGGCTGAAAGAAGAGGTGCTCTGGCTTAAAAGGAAGCTGAAACCAAGTCCACTTGCATGTCCTCTGCCTGGGAAGCACTTCCTAAGGCTCCCTGTCTTGGAACCTCAGTCTGCAGGTGCTGTCTCTACCTTGTCCAATTCTAGGAAGTCTTTGATGACCTGAGTGAGGCAGCCATCTCTGGCCACCAGTTTTCCTTACACGGTATAGAATTCTGTCTCTGCATATTTTCCATCTATAGGGCCTCACAGAACATCTCTTTCCCCTTTGTGACAGGCAAGGCCTATTGAGATTTTTTATTCCACTGTATTGAGTGAGGTAGGACCATTGTGGTTCCCTAAGTATTCTCCAGAAAAATTTCCTTTTCCTGTAACTTCTTTGGGATCAAGAATTTAAGTTGTTTTAGAAGTTATATTAATTTCTTGGGCAAAGGGCAAGAGTTTCTAATTCCTATGGAAGTGAGCAGGGGGACAGGTTAGCTTCTTGGGAGCTTCCTAGATGGTCTTGGGAAAGGTTCCAATAAAATTAGCCCCTAGAACACACTCGGATCCTCCCAAGCATCAAGTCTCAGATAGCTATTTATTTTAAAAGTCTCTGAAAGTGTATCAGGTGTCTTTGATAAAAATGTACAGGGAGGCGGGCAGGATGGCTCACTGGGCTAAAGTGCTTGCACCGTGGAGCTGGCTGTCTGACTTCAGATCCCAGGGTGGGAGGACAACACAACTTCTGAGACACATGGACCCATAGCACACATGAGCCTGCATTTATATGTATGTATCATGTATATCACACACACAGTTAAAACTGTGCAGCGTGCTGGAGGTTAAATGAGGCCACATGCTACTGCCTTGTTGCTTTGCCACGGTGTGAAGAGTGCATTAAAAGGTATATACTAAATCACCTTTTAATTTGTATTGTTTTGCACGAGGGATCTTGTCCTTAATAGGCACGAATCACTTTTTAAAGGCAATTGTCCTGAGTCCAGCCTTGTGGAGAGTTAGTCAGTTGGGGGAAAAAAGAAAAGAAAAGGAAAGAAAACTGGAGAAGGAAAACACTTGGTTTGAATTGTTTAATCTAGAGGAGAGGAACTCCCAGGACTCCATGGATGCTGAGGGCAGATGGAGGGATGCCACAGGACTGAGTTCAAAGACAGCCTTAGTGGGGTTCCACTATCTAGGAGACATGGCAGCTACGGAGCCAACAGAAGCAGAGGGTGCTAGACTGAGAGGTCCTGTGAAGGCGCTGCCAGGAGAGTGGCTGTGGGGAGTGACCGTTTTCTTAATAAAAGCCTGGTACAATTAGTTTCAGATGCTCTCACCTGGAGCTGGCAGCAGCCAGCTTCCCATGTTGCATCTTGGCTGGATAATCACAGCCTCTGGTTTCCATCAGTCTTGATTTAATATGGCACTTCTCCTGGCTATGAGTGCATTTACAGGAAAGGGCTGGAGGCCTAGCTAAGCCTACTCCACTCAGAGGTGAGTGCAGGGCTGAGTGCTACTGCAAAGACAGGCTTTGGGTGGAAGGCTGTGACAAGCAACTTGATTGTAGGGGATGGGCTCGACACGAAGCTGGGAAGGAGAGAGCAGCTGTGGTGCTGGTCGTAGGTGGGCAGAATAAGTCCCTGGACAAGAGTAGGGTTGTGAGATGTAGAGGAAGGAACAGAAGAGAGGCCAAGCCAAGTCTGCAAATTCTTTTGGAGAGGTGAGGCAGCCGGAGAAACTAGCTACTCCTATTCCCTCAGTGTGATCCATACTTCTGACTCCTATTCAGATGTGAACTTAGGTCATAGTCAGGACTTCATGAGTCCCTGAAATGCGGTGATAGGAAGAACTACTGAGCAAAGGCAACAAAGGAGTCTAGAGTTAGTAAGTCTGAGGGATGTCAATCAAATGGGAACATGAGACTATGGGGTGAGAGAGGCAGGAAGGGACCTGAAAGCCTCTTGAACTAGCCCATAGATACGCTCCATTTGAAGAAGGCTGCCCACAGGGCAGTTGTCAGTCCCACTGGACTTGGTGACTACCAGGTTCACAGCCCATTCTCCATTATTCTAGTCCCTTTTGTTTGTGCTAGAAATGTATTTTAAAAATCTCACCTCTCTATGTCAACCCAGAGGGCCCCTGCCTCTGCTTGGGACCGGGCTTTCTTTTGCAGGTCCCAGAGTCATCTTGCCAGGGGTAGGCTGTCTCCCTGCTGCCAACAGACCTGGCTTGAATTGACTTATGGAACTGTGACCTTGTCACATATTTGTAAATGGCTGGGTTGTTCCATAGATAAGACTGGAAGAGAAAGTTAAGAAGGGCAAACAAGTGGCTGCAGTGAAGACATGAGTTTGGTGCTTTCGGACTCAGGGCACATGATGCCAACAATCCAGAGTTCCTGATCTTCCATCCCTTAGATGAGGCGCTAACTGCCAAGGTTCTCCATTGCCATGCTCCCTTTTCTAATCAGGATCTTACGGAGAGGTGTTGACACTGTGAAGTAAATACCCTGTCACTTCGCAAACTTTCCCTCTCTAGTTTTTGGCATCACTGATGAGTCTTGCTCTGGGCTCAGTGTTTTGATCCTCATAGCTCTAGGAAGGTTGACCGTGCCACTGTGCTGACTGGAGAGACAAGTGAATTCAAGCCAGATCTACTGGTGGCAGGACAGCAATCTGAAAAGTTGCCTCTGGAGTCTGCACTTTCTCCCTGGAGATGAGAGAAGGCTCCATCTTCACTGAGTTTAAGGTCTAATTATGAAGATGAGATTTAAGACACAAATTTGCTCTCTTTGCTTCCACTACTGGGTTACAGAGCAAATTTATTGAAAATAAATACCTGAGGGTGTTCTGACCACAAATATCCAATAAGTCCAATCAGAAGAAAACAGTATAAAAACCCCAAATTAAGGACATTCTACAAAATAACCAGCCTGTACTTGTAACAATGGCAAGATCATAAAAGACAAGGAGAGACTGAAAAACCAGCCCCTATCAGAGTAACATGATGGCTGGGTACAATTTAAGGACCCCAGACTTTTTTACTTGCAAAGAGAATTCTGCAGAGGTGAAGAGTATGAATACTACAGGAAGCTTATTTATTATCAATATTAATTATTTTTGATATTTTGATTTTGATAACTGTGCTGACAGTATGTAAGAAAATGTGAGCTGAGAATGTTGCTCAGTGGTACTGTACATTCTCAGTACTCCTGAGGCCCTGAGTTCAATTCCTAACTAGAAGAAAAAAAAAAAAAAAAAGCAAATTCCTAAAATACAAATTCTTGTTTTAAAACAAATAACACCCCCCACACAATAAGTGTAAAGAATCATCATGAGTACAGCCTTAAAATGATTCAGAAAAATTTACCTTTATCTTCATATTTCAAGTATAATTATGTAATTATCTATCCATCCATCCATCCACCCACACAACCACTGTGATAAAATGTTAGCAGCTGAGGGGGCTGATGAACTTTGTTAAAATTTGTTACATGATTCCTGAAATTTGACCAAAATAAAGGGGGGAAGTTAGGAAACGGACAGGCCACTGGGATTATTTCTTTATAAGGAGTATTTGTGAAAACACACAAACCATGTCTCTGACATGGACACCTTCCTTATACAATTATATTTCAACAAAAAGTTCTTAAAGGGGTGGGAGGAGAGAACTCACGGAAGCTTGTTCCCATGAAGCTAGCGCCTATGAGGCCCACAACAGGCCACAGAGACAGGCAAGCAGGTACCTGTGCTCAGATGTGCAGCAAAGAACATGGGACACGGAGCATGATGCTGGGGGAAGATGTGCCCTCCTGGGTGCCCTGCCCCACCACTCCTGCAGAGCTTCACTCAGGTCTGATGGGAGCACCCAAGTTCTCAGCTGGGATGTTGGCCCAGGAGAGCATCACATCCCTAGCTACCCTAAAGCAAATGAGAAAATATGGAGATAGGAATTGTACTTGTGATGCTGTCACTGAGTATGCAAATAAAATATATAGGATGAGTCTATCTGCCTAATATTCCTGCCAATTCATTCTCTGGGTGTGATTAAAATGAGCAATAAATTCCTCGTGAGTCTCAGTGGAGAGAGGATCGGAGAGGAGCTGCGGCTGGCATGCACGCATCCCCCTCAGCTGAATATTCATCATGGGATAGCTCCCCATATTTTTGTTTTATCTGCCATCATGTGCATAGAGATATATTTCTATCTCTCTTTCATCTCTTAGTTAGGACATGAAAATGGTCTAGGCGTTAAGTATTAAACCCTCCGTGGATTGAAATCATTCAAAGTGAGATCTAGGCTAACCTTGTCTATGAAGTCTGCCCTGCCTATTCTGCCAGGAGGTGAGCAAACCGGATTTTCCTAGGGCTATCCTACCCCCACAACTCTGTGCATCCCTCTGAGGCACCTACCTGCCAGTTCTTTTGATAATGGAGCTAAGGATGCCTATCTCTCCCACAGTGGGACAGCAAGCTAGAGACAGTGGCTGGGCCTCCCTCACTCTGGATCTTCCCAGGGGTGAAAGAAACTTAGGACTGGGGACTGCTGAAAGACCCAGAAAAGCCGAGAGCTCAATGTGAGAAGATCATTTGGTTTTTAAGGTGACAGAGATCTTGAGAGCCAGTAATATGTTTTAAAAGGAAGAACAAAGTAAAAAGTTAAGATTATGGCTAATTGTAAATATGCAGAAATCGCCTTTTAAACTTCAGAATCACCTTCTGGGCCATGCAGGTAACACAGATGCCTTGGCAGGTGAGGACATACTACAGCAGGGCATGGCAGCAGTCCCTCCCTGTCACTGTCCTGTTTGCCATCTGACAACAGATGAAGAAAACCCAATGCTGCAAACATCCCGTGTCTTTAAATTCACATTTTTGGGGAATTCCAGGTCAACTATAGACATGATTGCTAGTAGATTTAGGCAGAAAGACCACCTATGTGCAGAGATGTGGATGTGGCATCGAGGCACATCTATTTAAAGTCCTAACGGACAGCTTGATTTCCTGTGTGACTCCCTTCTTTCCTGCCTATTCAGCTTTCCCATCTGTGAGATGGAGTATTAGGAGCAGTGTCCAAGTCTGTCACAAGAATAAGGAAGGTGTACATTTTAAGCACACGGTACAGAGCCTAGACGGTAAGAATAACAATACGAGTAGCACTTAAACAGAGGCAGTAGGTAGGATACTTGTACTTGAGATTGGGCTTAGCTGAGCTCTCTTTCAAGAAGCCTCTCCAGACTAGTCATAGCACTGATTCATCTGCCTGTCTGCCTGTCAGACTATGAACTCCTGGAGTGACTTGCTTCCCACCCCACAGTCCAGCACGAGCGATCATCCACGAGTAGGTTAAATAGCATTAAGTTCTCTTCATCTTATTTCCAAATGTTCCATAATCAGACATATGATGCTACTATCACAAATTTTCTATAACAAGTATAATTTGACTAGAGAATGGTAGGTCATGGAAGAGGCTTAGCTGGGTACTGGTGGGTGCAGCGCAAGAGGAATAGAAGGGGCCCAGGCTAAGATCAGAGTAGCTGTAACGCACACTGTGCTGGAGAGCTGTGTCAACTTAATACAGGCTGGAGTCATCTGAGGAGGGAACCCCAATTAAGAAACTGCATCCATAAGATTGAGCTGGACAGTGGAGGCACACACCTTTAATCCGAGCGCTCAGGAGACAGAGGCAGGCAGATCTCTGTGTTCTAGGCCAGTCTGGTCTACAGAGTGAGTTCCGGGACAGCCAGAGCTACACAGAGAAACCCTGTCTTGAAAAAGCAAAAAAAAAAAGATAGCGATTGATATAAGAGGGCCCAGCCCATTGTGGATGGTGGTACACTTGGGCTGGTGATACTGGATTCCGGAAGAAAACAGGATGAGCCAGCCATGAAGAACAAGTCAGTAAGCAGCATCCTCCATGGTCTCTGCATCAGCTCCTACCTCCAGGTTCCTGTCCTGCTTGAGTTCCTGCCCTCACTGCTATTGAAGAACCACTATATGGAACTGTGAGCAAAATGAGCCCGCAACAGAAACCCTAACCAGACACACACCTGGATACAACGAGGAGGGAAGGTCTGAGTCACTGCTATAGAGGGCAGGGCCTGAATTCTGAGGGCAGCAGTGCTTACTACCCGATAGAGAGAGGTGGTGCTCTTGTCAAAAACAGAGCTTTTCCCACAAAAATCTTCCTTAAAAAACTAGATTTTGTAGTTTGGTGAAAACAAGCAGAGGAGAAAGGAGATCAAAGAGAGATGGAATAACCAATCCAAAGACATTGCAGATGGCAGAACAATGAGGTGGAGGTGCTGAGGGCACCTGGTACTAGACTAACACTGTGGCTACCTCCCTTAGGTAACTATATTTTGTTGAGCGGCCTTCAGTATCTCTCACGACCTGTGCTGACTGACATTCAGATGCTTGTTCACTTTGAAAGAAACCTTGGCATGACCAACACCAGCCCCATGTCACACCACAGGTATTCTTGGCCAAGTCTGAAGAGGAGATGGTGGGATATGGTCCCCAAAGCTATCTGGAACCAGCAAGGATTTCATCAAGGCATGTGGGGAGCTGACATGAATAGCAATGCAGCTGTTCCTAGGGGCAGAGAATCTGAACCCAGGGTGGGAAACGACAGTCCCTTGAATTTAGTAGCTCTTTTTGGTCCCAAGAACCAACTTGGATGGGTTCTGAAAAGTCCATTTCTTAACCCATCTCTCCCCTTAAGAAATTATCCTAAGAGTGGCTAAGCATATCAGGGAACACCATCTTCATGGCTGAGCTGATCACCAGGCTATACCAGCTCTCCTATGAATATGGCAGGATCCTGTGGTAAGTTCTACTTCCAGGCTGAGTAGTCAGAGGACAATCTGAGCAGCTGGTTTTCTCCTCTCACCTTTTATATGGGTTTAGGGATCCAACTCGGTTGCAGGGTTTGTGTGGTAAGTGCTACTTTGCCAGCTCTCAACTGAAAACTTAAGACCCTTTAGAGTCTACGTTCCCTTCTGGCAAGCGACCAGCACCTTGGGGGCAGGGTAGGGCGGAAGAAGAGGGTGCTCTAAAGGTGGGATCTGAGTGTCCTTGATGAACAGAACCTACTCTCATTCTCCAGCAACAGTGAACATCAGCACAAGGCAAAAAGAAGTGCTGTTCAAACCACTGACATTTGGATTACTACAGCAGCACAGCCCATCTTATGCTGATGGATATGCAATCCGGATGAGCCTTAGGGACTCTTCAGTTCAACAGTTTTCTTCCCTGGAACTTCACTGAGGTTTCAGTGAGGAAAGTGCCAGCCCCACGGTCACACAGGCAGAGTGATGAACTAGGGTGAGAACTCGAAAGTCTTTTCTGTCTCAAACAAGCAGAGTATCTGCCACTAGTAGGACCTGTCACACTGAGTTAGCTCTGTAGACAAGATAATGGAGGAAAGAGCAAAGACAGACAAGGGACCAGAAGCCTGGTATTCCAGGCTAGGTCCTGCCATGGAACTTATCAGCTATCCTTGTCAAGTGGATTGGCTTCAGCTTTGATGCTGACTCACTATGGAACCAAAGGCAAGTAGCATCCCGACACTGGCTCCAGTATCTCCAGGAGCGAATCAAGTCAGCAGGCTCACATTCCAGAAACTTCTTCCCAGGTCTAAGATTTGTGACTCTGGTTCTTCAATTCTACCCAACTGCTCCCAAATTCTAAGGTCTGTAGCTGGGGAAGGCAGGAACCTTAGCCCTACTTTTTAGGGAGTCCTAAAGTTTGGTTTAGAAGCTAACATCAGGATGGAGCTGTTTCTTCTGGAGATTGTGTGGAGGGGAAAGGTGAAAAAGCGACAGTGGAAAGGAGCTGGAGGAGGCTGCAGAGTAGGTGAGGCCTGAGGAACTCACCCTCTCTTTTTTTTTCTTCCCCCAAGACAGGGTTTCTCTTGTGTAACAGCCCTGGCTGTCCTGTCCTTTGTAGACCATGCTGGTTGAACTCACAGAGATCCACCTGCCTTTGCCTCTCAAGTACTTGGGAGTGAAGGTGTGCACGACCACCACCCAGATAGGAACTCAAGACTTCATTTGGCTTCTGCTGAAAAGAAGCTGGGAGGCTGTCACCTTAAAAATAAATATGACTGTTAATTCTCGGAAGCCACAAATGTCTTGGGCTCCTCCCTCTCTATACTCATGAAAGAAAAGCTCCCTATTCTTTGTAAAACCAGAGCTAGATGTGAATTTAAGTAGACAATAATCATCAAGGGTTGGTTTAGTGATGCACACCTGCAATCCCAGAACTTGGGATTATTTTAAGGCACTTCAGGCAGTCTGCAGATAACAAGATCCCATATGCTACAAAGAGAGCATGACAAGTGTGAGAAAGCCAAGAATTCTGGGCTTGTTCCTGTATGGAGCCTATTAAATATCCTCGTGGAGAACTGTACTTGCCTTAGTCTTGACAACTTACTCTGGGAGTGCTAGCCTTGGGTAAGAAGTAAGACCAGTTATCAGGAAATAAAAGATCACTAAAGAAGTATTTTTGGTGTGGAACCTGAAATAACTAAAAATGTGGAAGGTTATGGGCTGGAGAGATGGCTCAGCAGATGAGAGCTCTGGCTGTTATTCCAGAGGACCTGGGTTTCATTCAAAGCACCTGTGTGGCTGCTAGCAACAGGCTGAACTCTGGTTCCAGGGGATCTAATGCTCTTTTCTTGCCTTTTGTGGTCACTGCATGCACATGATACATATACACAAACACAGGCATCCTCTGCCCCCCCCCCCCCAAAAAAAAAAAGAGTAGAAGATTAAATGACACTTGGGGTACCCACAGCCTCCTCTCTCTACTCACTTTGGTCTCAGAAGTTTTCAGAAGCTTCATAACCTCCCCTTCCCGAGCATAATCCAAGGGTGTGTGTCCCATCTCGTTCCTCTGAAGGGGGTTGGCACCTAGCAGGAAAAAGAGGATAAATGGTCAGGGCCTGTACAAATGATTAGTAGGTTCTCAGCACTCACCTACAGGTGGCTTGGGAGCCTCAGTTTCAGTATGAATCCCCATGGAAAGTTATGAGATTAAAGAATGACTCAAAAACATATCAAGTTACTCTGAAAGGAGAGAATATGTGGGCCTCCTTGATGGAGATCAGGATACTAGGGCCTTCACATATATGTATATGCAGCTAAATATGCTAACAAAACCCAGCAAATAAATTCATACATTTATACACCCAACACAAATGCCAACACATGCATTCACATATATACATAAATTCAATAAAATGTTCACATTTTCCAATACAACAGCCTTTAAAGGAACACTGATTCACAAAACTATATAAAAGGGTTCCTCTCTAAAACAGAATAGCCCAAATAGGAATTTAAAAGCCCTGTTCTGCTTCTTTTCTCCTTGGTATCTTTTATTTTCCTCTTTTGAGATAGTCTCCCCGTGTAGTCCTGGCATTTGCTATGTGGAATAGGCTTGCCTCAAACTCAAAGCAAGTCTCCCATCTCAGCCTCCTAACGAGGGACTACAGGTATGTCTCTTTCCAGTGCAGACATCTCAGGACCATGGCTCTGCCCTGTTAGCTGGTGAAGAGGGGTGTTCATCCTGAGGACTGAAGGACAAAGGTTAGCTGAGAGCCACTTCAAAGTGCTGGCACAGGCAGATAGTATATGGCATGTACTTAGCAAGGCTTGAAATGACAAGGAAAGGCCCCTCTCATTCTCGGTGCTGCCAGACTTCTTCCCACAGCCCAACTCTGGGCAGCTCTCTTCCTAACCCCCACCTAACCCCTGTTTTTGTTTTCAAGACAAGGTTTTTCTATATATAAGGCTGTCCTGAACTTGCTCTGTAGACCAGGCTGGCCTCTGCCTCCCCACTTCCGGGACTAAAGGCGTGCGCCATGGCAATTTTTTGTTGTTTTGCGTTTCAGCTATCTTGTAAACTCTGGCCTTGCCTCACAGGCTCGCCTTCCAATACCATCTGAAAGGAAGCCTAGCAGGCTTAGCCATGCACGCATGTCAACTGCAGCATGTGGTAATAACTACTCAGTGTTTCCTGCACTCCTTTCTTACCAGAGAAATGTTCAAAAGTTAAGGGGAGCTTAGACTAGTCGCTGCCATAAGGACCCGCACTACACAGGGCCTGGCTCACAGTGGGTATCTGGGGACAGGGGAAAGAGTCAGTTTTCCTAAATCTGCCTGTGTGGACAACTATCTTGGGCTATGAAGCTCTCCCCACTGATGTTCTGCTTCTTTAGACTTCTTTGGACAACTTGGCAATGACAGTAAACATGCACCAACCACTTACACGGGGCTTTCGGAGTGGAAACTTCTAAGTGAGAAAAGAAGTCAGCACTTTAGCCAGCACTCGGGAAACTGAGATGGGATCCAGGGACGCCAGAGCTACACAGTGAGAGACACTGTCTCAACCAAACAAAATAACTACAGCAACCTCCCCCACAAAAATGAAAAAAGGACCATATGTGATCTTATTTTCAATGAGGAATAGTAACATACATTTTATAAATATAAATTCTTATACCATAAAATTATTGCCCCCTCGTTTTTTAGACAGTGCCGGGAATGAGCCCTCACACATAGTAGGCAAGCGCTCTACCACTGAGCTACATTCCTAGGCCCCTAAAATGCTGGTGCCTGATACATGAAGAGGCCAGGAGAGGGTGGCTGGTCCCCTAGAACTGGTGTTATGTGGATGCTAGGAACCAAATTGCCCAAGTCCTCTGGAAGAGCAGCCAACGCCCCTAACTGCTGAGCCATCTCTCCTGACACAAACCTATTGTTTAAAAGTGTAGTATTTGGTGTCTAATCTCAGGTTGTATAACCATCACTACGGTCTAATTTACCCCTCTCCAGGAAGAAACCCCATACCCATTACAAAACAACAAAGCCAAATATAAAAAGCCCACAATGGTCTACTTTCTCTTTCTATAGGTATTTCACCCCATTTCCAACTCTGGTTGTATACTGTCTTTTCAGCAGCTGCCCTGGAGTGGCAGTACCGACAGTCTACCGATCACTATACTCGTGCCTGTCTCTAAACTTATGTGGATTTTTTTTTTTTTTCAATTAATGTTCAAAACCCTGGGGAGCTAAAATCACCAAGATATAGACATGGAAACTGGACTCAAGCACGACCATTAGCTGGTGGTTAAAGATCCGGGCCAGGAGTCTACCCTAGCCCTAGGTTTTCCTGGCTCCAATTCTCCACACCCTGGGCAGAGTGGCAATGGTTCACCGCTGTTGAAATCCCTCCAGTGGTCGGTCCTTCATCGTCCACAGCACCAAGTTCAGCCTCCTTAGGGAGGGGAGTGTCTCAGCAAGGAGGGATCTGCCTACCTCAACACTGATGCTTACTGAGCACCAGTAAGGTTCACATCTCCCTGGGGGTTGGTGTGCTTACCAGCACTACTAAGCTCCTGGTCTTTTAAGAACTCAGAGGCTCAGACAGAGTACTCAGTGAGGACTGCACATCAGCAGCTGTGTGTAGGACAGGGACTGGCAGGGCCACGAGCACTTTCTTTATATAGCCCCCAGAAAGATTTACTTTAATTGTGTGTGTATGTGTGTGTGCCTACAGAGGCTAGAGGCACAGGAGCTGGAGTTACAGATGTTGTCTGATGTGTCTGCTGGAATTGAAAGCAGTGCTCTTAACTCACAAGCTCTCTCCAGTCCCTCCCTGTAGTGGATTATGTTACTTTGTAAATAATTGTCCCACCTATGATTTTAATGAAAAGCATTGATTGGCCAAAGGCAGACAGGAAGTGTGGGCGGGGCTACCAGACTAAGAAAATTCTGGGAACAGGAAGAACAGAGCAGAAATGCCACAGAGACTCCAGAGTTTCCAGACAAGCCAACAGATGCAGAGGACAACTATGCTGCTCTGAGAAAAGGTACCGAGCTGCATGACTGAACAGGATAAGAGTCATGGGCTAGTTTAAGTGTAAAGAGTTAGCAAGTTATATGCCTGGGCCTTAGGCTGATCAGCCTAAAATTAATGTAAGCATCTGTGTGTCTCTGTGGGTCTGCACGTCTAAACTTTGAGACTAGGCCTGAAAGTCTGGGCCAGAAACCTCCTACTACACTCTGCCCTCATACTCTGCTTTTAGTTTTAGAGAGGTGCTGGCCTTAAGCTCACTATATAGCCCACTCTATCCTTAACTTGATAGCTCCCCCTGCCTTGTTATCCTGAGTGCTGGGAATCCTTTTCTCTCTCTAAATCTCTTCTTACTGTTCTGTAGTAACTGGTAATCTAACCATCGACTTCTTTGAGTTTTTTAAAACCTGTTTTCAAATCCTCCCCTCAATCCTGTCACCAGTCTTTCTGCCTCCTTTAGAGATCTCTTTCCTGTTTTTGGAACAGGTCTCCTTTGAGTTTAAGTCTAGGACAAACTCAGCTCTCCAAGAGCTTATGAGGAGCTCATGACGTAACACAGGCCAAGGCTGGCCACTGTGCGAAGGACAGGCAGATGGACAAGAACCACGGAGTTCAAGGAGCCAGTGTCAGAATCCTCCTCATTCCCGTAGCACAGCTGGGCCGGGAGCCTCAAAGTAATGGAGAGGCCTCTCCTCTTGCTGGCTACCAGAGGGGGAGGTCTGCTCTGTGAAGTGGGGATTAGATCTCAGGAGGGAGAGGAACTAGGAAAGGGAGGAGGGACGGGCAGACGGGGAGGAGAGAGAGCAGGTGAGAGAAGAAGCGGGAAGGAAAAAGAGGAGAGTGTGAGATTAGCTGCTTCAAACAAGTGCTGTCAGTGATCTATATTTGCTTACAGAATGAAAAATGTGTGCCATAAACATTGGCCACTGAGTAATTTCTAGCAGGAGCCATGTCACTTCTCATAAAGCATGGGGTGGAGACAGGTAGGACATCTCTGCACCTGGGCCAGCCAGCACAGAGGTTTCCTTTTATAGCAGTGCCGGGCTTGGCTTCTGTCCAGAAGAGTCTCAGGTCAGGCTACTCGACACTGGAAACCAGCCGGGTTCTCCAAGGTTCTGGAGCCTCAGGGCAGCACATCTGCCTCACTTTAGGAAGGCTGAGGCTGGGGCACCTGGATAATGTCCATCTAATATCACTCCCCCAGACTCATACCCTCCCTCTGACTTGACTAATTGCTCTAATAATTGATAGAACCTGACTTCTACCACTGATCGATTTCACCTTCACGACCAACGGCCACAAACCATTACACTCCAATAAATAACCACGCTGGGCCTCACCCGGCTGCCCTCTCCGGGGGCATCAGGATGGCCCGTGCCCTGGCCTGACCTCCCCTTGCCTCCCACCCAGGGCCCCTCCAGGCCAAGCAGCTGGTCTAGAGGGCCAGGCCTCTGGGAGCAAGTGAGAGGGCTGGAAGGAGGTGGGAACACTAATCGCAGGCCATCAGTCACCTCCCACTGGCTGTCTGGGGCTGGGGCAAACACCTGGAGCACCCTAGGCAGTGTGGTGCAGGACCCCTCCTTCCTCTCCTGCTCCAGATTAGTTGTCCCAGCTTATACTATTTGATAAATAGCAGCCTGGCTTCCTGGCAGTGCGGCTGCGGCTGTGCCTGCCCGCTACAGCTGTGGAAGGTCACTCATTGGGGAAATATGTTTCTGTCAGTGGTATTGAAAAAAGTTTAGTGGAGTGACAGGCCTCAATTTTTCAAATTTTATTAACTCCATCCTCTTAACCATTTGTCTTGAATTCTTTCAGATTCTATGGGATCTGTCAATAAGGATCGGACCCAGAAAGTAGGGTAGGGGTGGTTGGGTGGGCCAGGAGCTGGTACTAGCTGTGATCTCTTCACCCAGGTATGTGAAGATAGCGGAAGGGGTGTTGGTGAGGGAGGCCTGGCTCACTGGTGCCTAGGGAGCCTACTGCTTTTCTGGGGTCAGCTTCTGCCTTTGATGTGACATATGCTCAGATGGGAAAGCACCTCATACGAGATCTTCCAACTCCCAAGAAGTCACTTCTCTCTACTGCATCTGGACTAGGTGATCCCCTGGCTCTACTGACTCCATGTTTTAAGGCTGAGTCTGTCTTCTCCAGGAAGGCTTCCTTACTCCCTCCCACAGGCTATTTGGGACAGGAGGACTTAGCAAAGGCTAAGTAGGTACCATCCTTTGCCTGTTTTCCTGCAAGAATTCCATTAAAGGTTATCACTATATGCTGTCACTGCCTTGCTATACACCAGTGCAGGGCCCCGCACAGATGCTTATTCATATTTGCCAGAAAAAACTGTCTCCTTAGGAGTTATCTTTTGAGGCCAAGAGAACATGACAGTTGTTCTGTCTGTTGGAAAAGCCTTCCTGACGGCAAGTGCATGTTCATGCTCTTGTTCCTGTAAGGGAGAGCCCCTAGACTCTTTGCCAGTCCCAGATACCTCATCTGTTGGTGAGAAGAGAAGCACTCCCCCTTCTAGCTGGGAGCAGGTGGGTGAGGAGCAGTACCTGCTGGCTAGCACCTCTCTACTGTTCTGGTGGTGACCGCTGTCCTGTCTACGTCAGTGGGTTTTATGAGGACTGAATTAAACAGAAACTTTGAACATGGTTGAAAAGAAAAATTGTAGAGATCTCTGTAGAAGCTCTCTCTCTCTCTCATCTACTCTTCCTTTTCATGCTTAGCTCCTGACTTCCCTGGTTCCTGACATTCTCTTTCCTGTCTCCAGTGAGGGGTTTTGGTGAGCATTAGAGATGTCCCTTCATGATGAGAGGTGCCACGTGGACTGGTGTTTGGGCATTCAGAAAGATGGTGGGCAGCTGTGTGTTTTCCCTGTCACACACTCAGCCTGCATGCTGTCTGCACACTTCCTTCAACCCAGAGCCCTGCTCCCAGTCTGGTGATTACATGGAGCCTACACTCTTCAAGGTCTCTGGCTTGTCTTCATTCCCTGTTCTCGTCATGGCCTGCCACACTTCAGTTGTCATGGCCGGTCTCAGTAGTTCCTGAAGCTAGACACTGGTCAATTCTTCTTTACATCCCCAAAGGCAGACATCTTAGAGGCTTCCGAGTAACAAAGGAAACACAGCAGAAGAAGCAAGAAGAGTCCCGTCTCCTGAGGCTTCATCTGGAGTGCCTTCCACTCTCCACACACTGCTCAACGCATTAGACATATACTCTTACAGACATGCCACCCGTAACCCAGAAGGCATGTATCCCGCGCTGCGTCTTCTGCAGACTACACTCATGGATTTAATCCTCGGCAGTCTGGGGAAGGAAGCAGGGAGGTATTGTTTTTCCACTTTGGAGACTGACTGGGTCTGGGTCTGGTAGGAGACTGAGAGCAGGGCACATTAACACTTGCTGGGTATACAGTCCTTACATGCTGGGCCTGAATAATTCATCACATCAAGAGGAAACAGGCTCAGAGTTGAAATAATTTGCCCTGTGGTCATAGAGCAAGCAAACCTTGAAGCTAAGATTTAAAACAGGAGTTCATTTCTCTTTCATAAATGTTTGAAATGTTACATTTGAAATGTTACTTTTTTTTTTCTTTTTTAAAAAAGAAGCTAGCTCTGCTCTGCTCTGCCATCCCACCTCAAAGTGACACCAAAGACCTGATGACTTGTTAAGAAAGACCATCTTTTCCCCTTCCCTTCCAATGTGCTTTGATGCTCTAGGGCCAAGCAAGATGGAGGAATTTCTCATCTTGGGCCAGGGATAGACATCTGTGAAAAGGATAAGGCAAAGCATTTCCTCTCTTCCCATTTGGGGTTCCTGGTCTGGGGCAAAGGAAATGGTGAGTGGGTAACTCAACTTCCTAGACAGCACCCAGACACTCTCCCCTGTCTTCAGAGTTTGGGGGGCAGAAAGCTACCTGTTTGTAGCCTCAATCAGACACTTCATCAAGTCTCACAGCACAGACAGGCCAAGGACTGGCATACATGGAATCAGCAAGCCTCACCTTCTACCAGATCCTGTCTGGAGAAGTGAGGGAAGAGGAGGATGGATCGGCCCCTCCCCTCGTGCACCATGGGTCTGAGGAGCTGATGGGGGAAGACAAACTCAGCACCTGGGCTCAGCAGGTAAAAGATATTTGCCACCAACGCCCAGGGAATTAAATGACGGGGACAACTAACTCCCACAAAGTTGTCCTCTGTCCTCCACATGCATGCTGTGGCATGTGCATGTATGCACACGCACATGCACACACACACTACAAATAAATAAATACAGTGAAATAAGTACACTTTGACTTATTACCTTTTTTGAGTCAATAAAACATAAACTTTCCACAGATTGCTTCATCTCCAGAACCAAACCTATTAGTAAAGGTGCTTTGTGAGCCAATAGGAGGAGACATGGGTCGACTGGTGGGCAACTGATGGTCTGTTATAATCATGAGACCAGCCTCTTTTCCTGTATCAGGATTACCTGTGTGCTCAGTCAGCAGGTTAGGGCAAAGAGTAACTTCATCAGACATTGATGGGATGTCTCAGGAAAACCCTGTGGTCACAATGAAGAACCTGGATGCCAGTAACATATGGAATGTCAGTCAGTGACTGAAGGACAACCAGACTCCAGGGGAATAGGGTAAAAGACAGACCAGAAAAGTTTCCAGTGACCATAAGTGGGTTTGGTTGTATTCAGCATGCTTATTTCTGATATGAATATCACGAGGCTGGGCTACTCATTAAATCTGCCAATGTAACTAGGGTGGGAAGGGCACCTAATACATCCCACAGAAGACTGACACTTAGAGATAAAGTATAAATGAAGAGTCATAGTTTTGGGAGAGAGACAAAGTAGACAGATTGTTCTGGGAAATGTAACTGGTGCAGAAAAGGATTTAGAAGCCATGTGAAAAAATGGCTCAAAGAACGGGTTGGTGGTTTGGGCTGGAGGAGAAAAAAGTTCAGGAGACCAGGCTTTCTACCATGCAGAAGTGGGAGGTTAATAATAATAAGACCCCATGGGTGCATTTCATGGCTGACTCACTAAGCATCAGAATGTTTGAAGATAGAATATGGCACAGCCAAGGTCTCCAGCATCAGAAGTGCTCATGTACTGAATGGATAGCTACTTGGTAAGTGTACTACTCAAATGTCATTTATTGTTTGTTTTTTAAGATTTATTTTTATTTTATATGAATGGGTTTTCTGTTTGTATGTATGTCTGTGCACTACTTGTGTGCCTGGTGCCTATGAAGGCCAGAAGATGATGTCAGAACCTCTGGAAATGGAGTTGCAGATGGTTGGGAACCACCCTGTCTGTGTTGAAACTCAAACCCTGGACCTCTTGAAAAGCAGCAAGTGACCTTAACTACTGAGCCATCTTTCCAGTCAGCCCCTATTTTTATCAGTGTGCTAGGTATGAGGGATACACAAATGAGTAAGAAGATGCTGTTTCTGTTCCTAGGGAACTACTAATCCTGCAGGAAGGGGAGGGGACATGCCTATCTCTAACAGTAGCATGAGCCTTGACTGCAAGGGGAAGTCTAGCTTCAGTTCAGATTAAGTCTAAGAATTCTGGTGGAAATTCTCACACATTTGGCTGCCAAATTCCCTAAGTAGCTTAATCAGGACCAAGTCACTCACTGACTCACTACACTGTGGGAACAGAGCATACAGTAGAACGGAATTGCGAATTTTTGTGCTTGATATTTTACAGCTTGAGTTGGTCTTTGGCTGGGCTTGTTTATGTACCTACAGCTTGTCTTACAAGTGGCTGTGGTGTCAGGGTGAAGTGATTTAGCCAGCAGAGCTCCCCAACTCTCCATTTCTTACCCACCCTATGGGGACTGCTTCAGCACAGACATAAACATGCTCCTGCCGTTACCTTATTGCACTCATCACATGGGGAGGCTAGAAGGCTTGATTCAGGGATATGATTGGATTTTAAATCCCAGTCTCACAGGATTTTAATTACTGGTCTGGGGCAGCAGGGATAGGCGCTGGCTGCCTTTGGATGGAGGAGGTCGATACACCAGTCCACAACATATTGAGCCACAATGCCTGCAGACTCTATTGCTCTATTTAATCATCTTTTGCAAAATTTACAGTGGAACAGGAGGGATCAATACGGAATTTATCACATTCTCTTGTAAATATGAGCCAGGAAAGAGTTCCAGGCAGTTTGTTACTGAGTGGGAGGGAACATGTCTGTGTACAGCTGGGCATTAGGAGATGAGACAAAATCCATACTTCTTGGCATAAGCCACAGACACTCAGCCAAGTTCCTCTTAAACCTGAAGGCAAGTTCAATGGGAAGAACACTGATCCATTCAACCAACCAATCAGCCAACCAACATTCTAGTATCCACTTTACTCTGTAGTGTTGACTGTGAAATTTGGCTCATGAAAACATAATCAAAATGTAACACAATGGTCCTGGCACTTATGAGGGCAGACTTGTTCAAGTTCCCAAATAATCTGGTGCATTCTTATACAGGTGGGAAATGTAGATGGTAGGAGTCTGTACCCTGTCTTAATTATTAGAAGAGAGAAGCCTTGGCATGTAGTGAGATCTCACTGAGTGCCAGCTGCTGTCATGTTTCCTCTAATGGCCCTCACTAAGCAGTCCTTCCTACTGCAAAGGCCGCCTATGAATGAATATGCATGGATGTGGGTGGTAAGCAGGTCAGACAGAAGGTGGACTGGGTGCTCTTTTTCACTAATAACCTGGCTGAGGCTTTATTCTGCTGGCAGAATACGTGGAGCCAAGAAAAGGGGTGCAAGGAGGGATGTATAGGGGGTCTGTTCTTCAAATCTGAAACTGCAATCTTTAAAATGTGTACATTTTAAACTTTCTCAAACTGCTGTGGGAGAAGAGGGTGAGAAGTGAGCCTCCTCATGTAAGCACACCAGGGAATGCCTGAGACCATGTAAGGAGGGGCCTCTTGAAAGCTAAGAAGACTTGGATAGCTGGACAAGTAGGAAAGGGCTTCCCATGGGGAAAAGTGAATGAGGAGGCTTGGAGAAGGAGAGACTTCTAGGCCATGAGCGGTTTAGCAGGCTCTCGAAGACAGCTCCTGTCTATTTCCCAGATAGCTTCCTGTAGGCCCAGCGGGTACTGGTCCCAGTCTAAAGCAAATCGTCACCCCTGCATCTTAGAGAAAGAGTGGTAGAAGGATGTACAAGGATGCAGGGTGGACCGTCTGGACTGACCTTGGGATACTGGAAATTGCTGAACAAACAGATTTTTGCAGGGCAGAGCTGACGTTAAAGGAGATCCTAGAGAAAGGGAGGACCACAGTGAGGCTGCCATAGTGGTACAGGCTCTGTAAAGCCTGAACTAAGGGTAAGTGGGGACACAGGAGAGACGGACCTGGGAAGAAATCCTCAGACAGGACTTGTTAAACACTGAGGCAGAAGGAACCAGGTTTACTTATAATGCTTCTTGTTGAAGCTGGTAGATGGTGACAGTGTCATTCACCAAGCATGCAATGTGAAAGACAGTGTGAGGGGGGCAGGTTTGGACACACTGCATATGAGCTGTTTACAGAATATTAACATTAGCAGAGCTACTGGCAACATGAAAATGCCGTGTTTGTTCTAAGGAAAATATGCAGGCCAGTATGGTCAGGGGAAGAGGTAAATATCCAAAGGAATGTGCACCCAAACACATGGCACATGAGGAGCCGGCCAAGCAAAAGGCAAGTCTCCTGCTTCAGACCCCAGACTACTGCAAACCTGTGAGACTTTGGACATGCAGACAATGCTTTAAGTAGCATGTGATGTGGGGGCCAGAAGCTCAGGTCATTTTTTTTGGGGGGGGGTTATGGGTTTCAGACCAGGCCATCCCTCTATCCCACAATCCAGCACACTACCCCCAAAGGTGCCAGTGTGCTCTGGATAAAGCAGAGCTCAGAGAAGACTATATAAGAGCCTGAGTCCCTGGGGCTTGTTCCTTGGCTCCCCTCCCCTCCCCTCCCCTCCCCATTTTGCCAGTGACAGCTGAGACCGAGGAAGCCAAGTTTAGGTCTAGGCTAAATTCAGCAGTTGGCCTTTGTGGCAGAGCCAGGAGGCAGCATCTTTTGTTTATGTACTAAAACCGCATCATCTTCAAACATGCTAGTCACATGTCTGCTTTCATCTAACAACACTGGAGGAGGCTGAGGAAAGGGCATACAATGCCCACACATCTGGCTAATTCAGTTAGAAGGCCAATCAATCTTGATGGGTTGTCTATAAAACACTGCTCACCCCAAAGGGCTAACTAAGCTGACCAGATGTTTAAGCGTCTGTTGACCAATCCCAGCTGATGTCCATAGCAGTGTAGAGAAGGCTTCCATGCATAAAACTGTTCCCGAAAGCTCAGTCCAGACTTGTGCAGTTAAAGCAATGGCTGAAGCTGGCTGTGGTGGCTCATGCCTATTGTCTCAGCACTGGAAAGACTGAGGCAGGAAGACTGTTCTAAGTCTGAACCAGCCTAAGCTAGACATCAACATGTCATCTCAAAACAAAACAAAACATAAAAAAATGAGTGGGCCTCACAATTCTAGAATAAGGCACATTCACAGACTTCTGTACTTCAGAAAGACTTATTCGTAGTTGACTTTGCAAACGTGCAGCAGGAACATCCCAATGGGATCTTACCTGTACTTACTAGTATGAAGACAGCCCCAAGTGTGGAAGAGGTGTCTTTAATATGGTATCAAATGTCTGGGCAAAGGAACCATTTATCTGATGCTTCTCAGCATCCCATCAAGGCTGAAGGAATTACTCATATTCCTCATAAAGCTGCTGCATTTTCCCAACACAAAGGTCGCTGCCAACAGCTCTCCCAGTTTGTGCTCCCTCCTCCACACCCGGCCATCATCAGGGGACTGACTGTCCTGAGATAAACACAGGAGGGTGGCAGGGGAGGAGGAGGGAGGGCGGAGAACAGGCGCAGACATCTAGAGGACTGCTTTGATGAAATTCCTTATTTGGGCTGGATTATTTCAAAAGTGCTTTTCCCTAATGAGTCCTGAGGACTTGATCAAGTCTGTCCTAGAGGTGAGGTTTCAGAATGAACCAGATTTGTGGCACTGAGTAAGAACAAATTAAAAATTATGCCGCCTTCTAGCTTCCCTGAGTAGCTGCACACACGTGGCACATACTCAGCCAGACAAAAATAAATCTTCAGACAAACAAAAAGCCAAGAGAGCTGGGTATTGTGTATATCTGTGATCCCCACATTCAGGAGGCCGAGACAGGTGGATTGCTATGAGTTTGAAATTAGTCTGGGCTTCAAAGTGAGTACCAGGCCAACTGGGACAGTAAGGCAAGACTCAAAAACCAGTAACAAAGAGGAGAGGCAGAGATTAAAAGTCCTACCGAAGAATGGCCAAGATGTGACAGATAATTCACAAAAGAAAAGCAAAATGGTTCCTTCTTTTCTGGAGACAGGGTTACTCTATGTAGCTCTGGTTGTCCTGGAACTCAAACAATAGACCAGGCTGGTCTCAAACTCAAAGAAATCCACCTGCTTCTGCCTCCACAGTGCTAGAATTAAAGGCACTGCCAAAATTACCTGGCTGAAATGGTCCTTAAATATGTAAAATGGTATTTAAATACATTAGTAATAAGAGAACCAAACGAAGCAACTAAGTAAGTTACATAACACATAACCCTTGGCATAAGTTTGCCTTTTAAATATGTAGAGCATTAGCACATCTAAACGTCAAAGTTGTAAAAGGTAGGCTGGGAGGTAGCTCAGTTGGTATTGTGCTTACCCAGCATGCATAACAACCCAGGTAGGGAGGGAAAACCCTATAACTGAAAGGGTTATGTGGAAGTGACTATTTCCTTCTTCTATGACAAAGCTTGACAATACAGTCTTGGGGGGACTGGAGGGGCACAAACACTCTCATGTAAGATAAATGGGAGTGTGAAGCAGTATAAGTTCTGTGAAGGAGAAACCTCTAGTACATAACCAAAGGACCTGTGCATATGTCCTCCTACCAGTGACTACTGCTTATTGGATTTTATGACAGACACACAGCCAGTAATATCAAAATATACAGTAAACAGGTCATAGATAGTTGCACTATTTATGATTACAGAATATTGAAAACCTTCATGTACATGCATAGGCCGGGAATGGAATACTATGCAGCCATAAAAAAGGATCGGCAGATCTATATAAAATGTTTTCTAAGAAAAGTGTTAAAGTGAAAAAAGCAAATTAAAAAATGGCACATATAATATTTCTTTTATGCAGGAAGTAAGGCAAAATAAGAAAACCTATGTATTGGGGATGGGGAAATGGCATTATCAGTAAGGTAGTTGTCTGACAAGCATGGGAATCTAAGTTTGATCCCTAGGACCCATGTAAAGATGCTGGGTGTGGGAATGAAGGAGGTGCAGGTGGGTACAGAGGAGACAAGATGGTCTTTGGGACTTGCTCGTAAACCAGTCTAATTGGTAGGCTTTAGGTCATTAAGAGATCCTCTTTCAAAGGAGCTGGATGGTGTCCCAGAGGAATCAATACCCAAGGTGGTCCTCTGGCTTTCATATGCATGCACACACATAATCTCCATGTGTGTACCTGAGTGTATACACACACACACACACACCCACAATCTCCTGAGTACTGGGATTGCAGGCCTGTATCACCATGCCTGGGTTGTTGTGCTTGAGATGAGTCTTATGCATGCTGGGTAAGCACTCTACCAACTAAGCTACATCCCTAGCCTCCTTTTTTACAATTTTGACTTTTAGATACAAGCTAATGCTCTACATATTTAAAAGCAAACTTATGCCAATAGGTTAGGTAGAGAAGAAAAAACTCTACAACGGAAAGCAAACTGAGAAATTAACCCATTACATTTCAGATGAAAAACTGACATACCAAAGAGCAGAATATGAAAACAGCCTATGAGCTCAGTACGTGATGATAAGTGAGGGTGAGAGCTGCAAATGGCCCTGATCTGAGCTCTTTTAGCAATTTAATTTTCTATGGCAGAATGGGCAGAGGAACCCACCTGGAAACTTTCTGTGTTGTACTGTATGTCTGAGCTAATGGGCAGAGGTATCAATATTACAGGCAATGTTCCCAGAATAGATAAGAGGCCTGTAAAGATGAATGTGTAAAGAACAGACCTCTGTAGGAATCAACTGAAACAAGAGTCACTGCTGGTCCTAGGGTTTCCACACTATGCATATTCACAGGCAAATATTCATATTCTGGGAGATGTGTGTTCTTGTGTCTAAAATGTAACTGGCTTTGAGGAGATGGTTCAGTCTGCAAAGTATCTTCCAGGTAAGCAAGAGGACCTAAGTTCGGATCCCCAGCCCCCATGTAAAAGCGGGACACAGTGGCACATTTGTAACACCAGTGCCAGGGAACAGAGACAAGGAGATTCCTTAAACTTGCTGGCCGTCAGTCTAGGCAATCAGTGAGCTCCAGGTTCAACAAGAGATCCTGTTCCAAACAGTAAGGTGGTGAATGATTGTGGAAAACACCCGATGTCTACCTCTGGCCTCCACACATGCACACACACTCATACATCCTCCCTAACCCAATAGAAACCTGAAAATGTTGGCCATTAACAAAAAGTACAAGAAATGTACCCAGGTCTTCTTTCTTCATGCTGTCTGTAGGTAGCTGCCATTTCCTATGTGGAGTCATGGCTATACTTTGAACTCTGGTGAAGTCCAACAACACTAATAATATTAATTTAAAAAAAGACAAATACAGTTGGCACTAGTTAGATGTGTCACTGGGGATGAGTCTTGAGATTTCAAAAAGCCCAAGTCCTTCCCAGCATGGTCTTATGCTGAAGATAGAGATGTGAGCTCTCAGCTACTGCTCCAGCACCATGCCTGTGTTTTTGCTGCCATTCTCCTGCCATCTTGGTCATGAATTCTAACCTTCAGTAACCACGAGCCCCAATTAAACATCATCTACTAGGCTGAGCCCTGAAGGAAGACATGGCTTGCAGGCATGTTTTATTTTTTTCTTTAAGTAAAACCACAAAAACTACAAGAATGAGGGGGAAAAAAAAGAAGCTCAGAACTAGGTTTCGGTCTCTAAAACAACTGCTCACTAAAAAAAACCAAACAAACAAACAAAAAAAAAAACAAAAAAACCCCCAAAAAACCAAAACACCCAGGCAAAGCAGAAATAAGGTATATACAAGATGAGCCCAAACTGTGCTAATGTATGCTAAAAGAATAAAATGCTAAAAAAATAAAAAGAAACATGGTGGTGTACACTTGTAATCCCAGCGCTTGGGAGGCAAAGGCAAAAGGATCTTAATTCAAGGGCAGCTTAGTCTATATAGCACGTTCCAGGACAGCCAGGGCTCTGTAGAGCGACCCTGCCCCCCACCCTCCAACAAACAAACAAACAAACCCCCCAAACAAACAAAAAACAACAAATAAGATAAAAAGAAAGAAAATCAGACTAATTAGCACTAATTAATTAGCACTACTGTAATTAAAGATAGTATTTGGGTTGGAGTTAAGACTTTTATTACTGAATACTCTTTTGGGGTTTGTGGTATGTACAAATGTTAACTGTTCAAAAACAAGAATAAAATATCTCTGAGTGTGCTCTAGGCAGAGTATGCCCACAGACATTTCCATGTCCTGTGAGCCTGTGAGTGTCATGGAGACAAGAATGGACATGAAGGATGCAGACAATTAAGGTCGCTGACCACTGGCTCTGGGATACCTGACGTAGTTAGTACGTAGTTTGGCCCACAGGGTCTTTATCAAGGGAGGAAGAAGGGAAAAGGATGTCAGGGTGATGAAATATGAAAGAAACACAATTGGTCATCGCTGTTTGGAGATGAATGGGCTCCAAAGCATGGGATGAAGGCCTCTATAAACTAGACAGGGTGAGAGAATGGGTTCTTTACTAGCGTCTCCATGGAGAAAGGCATTTCTGAAGACACCCTGATCCTACTCTAGTGAGACCCATTTCAGACTTCTCCCCTAAACCGCACAATAACAAGCTCATGTGGTTTTTCCCCATGTTAACAACAGCCACAGGGAGGGCCGTGAAACAGTTGTAAGGCCTGTCCCGAGGAGGACCAGAGAGCCAGGGATACCTTCCCCACTATGTGTCTTCCTTTGATACTGTTCTTTCCTAAAGTGCCACGTGGAACTCTATAATGGACCTTTTGAAAAGTAGAAATTATCATGGTCAAACACACACACATGACAATCACTTCAAAAGTGTTTTGACTACAAATTTATACTGGTTGTTTCACCCCAAAGACTTTCCACACTCAAGTCTTTTTAACAGTCCAGTGGGTGACTATTTTCCTATGATCTTTACACAGCATGCAGGTTCAGGGCTTGCTTGTTTCTACTTCATGGAGTAGCTTTGTCCTTTCTCTCTGCCTGCTTGAATTTTGTGAAGACTGGGACTGGTTCCCCTGGGTCTTCCACCTCCTTGTCTCCAATTATCATGAAAGATGACAAGAGAAGGGTCTGCATCTCCTCTTTTATTTCCTATATTGCATGAGTCCACTTGTAAATTAATTTAGTCAACAAATACTTATTGTCATGTGCTAATAAAAGCAGGTAAGATGCTGGGAACATAAGCAACCATGTCCATACTCTGCTTCTGAGAATGTGGTTCAGTGGGAGGAGATATTTCAGTTCTGAATAAGGGTAGTGAAGAAATTAGACAAGATGCTTAAAGAGCACACAGAGAAGCCTAAAACAGAGATGACCGGCTACAGAAAAAGTTAATAGCTGCTGAATAAATATGAAATCTTAAATCTGCATGCACTTAGGTAAATCATATGGTTTGGGTGTCACAGGCTAACTTATTTTAGGATAGGTAAACTATGTGAAAGGGAAGAACTCAGGCCACACATGGTCAGTGTCAGAATAATACATGCCAGACCCCAATGCCCAATCGGCATGTCCTAACTTCCTACCACACAGGGATCCATTACTTCAAAGGGGATCCCTGAAGGGTTTCTTTGTGGCAAGCTTCTGTCTGTTAAAATAAATTCATTTTCAGCATGCAGTTCAGAAGAATCATGTAGCTCAAACTCACAGAGAACATCCTTACTGGCTTCTTCCCAGGACATGGTCAGGCTTCTGTCCAGAAGAAAGTATACAGGAATGCTAAAAGCAAACTCCTATTGGGGAGGGCATCTTGGTTCTGGATCATTTCCAGTTTGCTCTTTGCTGGTATTCTGTCAGCTCTGACCTTCAGTTTGATCCCTCTCTTCCTAAAGCACGGTCTTTCTTTTTCAGTCTAAGATATATATACTAGAGAGGTATGAATAAGTTGGCAAAGTGCAGCTGGTACAGTGCAGGTGGAGGACATGGAACACAGAATGACCTGCCTAGCCAATACTGACCTCTCCTTCACCCAGGGGAACCCTGGCTTCCAGCTGCTACTGTTGGTGGTGATGAGCTCATGCCGGATGCCAGCTAGGCTCATCTGAGGATTGCTTGGAGCCCATTAAAGCCTTGATGAAATGTGGGTGCCTGGATGGCAGATGGTTCTGGAAAGCATAGTGACTGGACTCTTGTCTCCAGCTCAGCCACTCACTGATTCCACAGGCCCCAGGGTACAGAAGTACTTTATCATGAGGATGAGCAAGGGAAGCTTCATTCTGAGCTGGTTGACTGCTGAGGGCAGGAGTCAGGGTCATGGTGGTCCTATACTTTACCTATATAATATCTATGGATTGCAATGATAATATCATAGAACGGTGGTTCTCAACTTGTGGGTTGTGACCTCCTTTGTGGTCACATATCAGATATCCTGAATATCAGATATTTACATTAGGATTCATATCAATAACAAAATTATAGTTATGAAGCAGCAATGAAATAATTTTATGGTTGAGGGTCACCACAATGAGGTACTGTATAAATGGGGTTGAGAATCACTGCCACCATTCTACTTTCCAGTGTCCCTGGATCCATGATTACTGGTCTCTAAGGGTGACTGAGTACTGGCCATCTCCCTCCACAGGGCTGTCTCAAGCTAGATGATGAACTAGTATCTACATTTCAGATCTCAGCATACATGGATTTGCTCACAAGACTTCCCTCAGTTGGTGGACTAGATTAGGCTTCCATTATCCTCTCATAGTACCTCCTACTCTTCTGTAGTAGCACTTATAGTACTAGCTAATAATTTCGGTGACTGCGGAGGCCAGAAGAGGATGTTGGATGCCTTGGAGCTGTAGTTACAGGTAGTTATGAGCAGCCCAGACTGGAAGTGGGAACAGATTCAGGTCTTCTATAAGAGCAGCAAGCGCTCTTAGACCATAAGCCATCTCTTGAGCCTTTCAATAGCACTCTTAAAAAGGAACTGATTTCTACCACCGATGGGCCATCTCATCTGTCATGCTAGCTAGGAGCTGATTCCAGTTCTCTTGGCTTTCTGACTTGCTTCCAAGTCACCCATCCAAGCTGGTATTGTTCAGTTTGGAATGGCATGGAAGATTTTTTTCTTTTTCAACAGCTTTACTAAAATATAATTTACATGCCATAAAGTTTGCTCATCTAAAGTATACAATTTAATGCTTCTTAGCATACAGACAGTGCCATACAACCATCATCATAATCTACTTTAGAATATTTTCATGCAAACTTTGTGTCCATTAGCAATCTCTCCCCCACTACTCCCCCTAGACAACAGTTAGCACAAAGGTTTTGTATCTATGCCAAGCAAAAAAACCTTTTTTGTATCAGTATGATCTTTCATTTTATAGATGAAAAAGTGATGCCAGAGAGGTGCTGTGATTATGAGATAGTGGCAGAGCTGATGCTGCAGCCTCTGACTCCTCTGCCATGCAGCATGATTATGTGTGTTCTGGATGATCTACTTGAGGGCAAAGGCTATCTTATCTTCTGCTCATCTGTCTCCCCTCTCTGCCCAGAGGACCACTGCAGCAATGATGCTTAATGTGTGGTTCATGAACTAGTGCCAGTCAGTGAACTTCGCTGCTTCTCCTCTACAAGACACTTTCACAGTGACTTCTGAAGTCATTTCATGGAAACTAATAACAAATATGAGCATGTAGCTGGCATTTCTTTTGAAAACATCCCCTTTTCTAATAATTCATTTTGCTGTACTTATAAAAAGTATTATTGTTCCTAAGTAAAATTTTGGCTAAAACCTAGTGTAAAAGATAGTGGTTTGTGGTAAACAGATTAAAACAGAGACCAATTTTGGTAGATAGTGTGAGATACTCCACCTTAATACAAGAGCCTCCTCCTCCTCCCAAGCCCCTTGCTTAGCTCCTTTTCTCGGGCTTACACTAGTGGGGCCCTTGGGGCTCTTCAGTTATGCCACCCACAGACAATGTGCAGCCTTAGCCATCCCCCAAGAGAATGACCACTTCCAGTCTTCCTGCCCTGCTAGCCATCTTGACCAGAAGCCATGAGATTCCTTGTCTATAACTATGAGTCACCTTATCTATGCTCTCTGTGGCTGCAGGACTCCATGTGCCGGCACGAAAGAGACAGATAATATCAACACAAACAGGGGCCAAGTTAAGTGCCATGAAGAGGGCAAAGTAAGGTGTCAGGATACTTGTACGAGGGTAGCTTGTGTGGGGTGTCTGAGAAGGGACATTAGAGTTAAGGCCTAAATGATGGGGTGGCCATCCTTTGGAGAAATGGGAAGGGCCACAATCTGTCTGAGAGACAAGGAGGGCTAGTGTTTCTGAAGAAGGCTGACTGAGGGTGATTAGTGACATCAGGTTGCAGAGGTCTAGGTAACAAAGGGGCTTTTGAGGCTCTGGTTAGGTGTCTGGCCTTTGTTCTTGGTTTTTGTAAGTAGGAAACTGTTTTGTTGTGTTTATTTTTTTGGAGGGGGTAATTATAGTATAATTTATATAATATATATAATTATATATATAATATATATAATTTATATAATATATAAATAAAATATAGTATAATTTCTCTTTGTAGCCCTGGCTGTCCTGGAACTTGCTCTGTAGACCAGGCTGGCCTCAAATCAGACATCCACTCACCTCTGCCTCCTGAATGCTGGGATTAAAGGCATGTGTCACCACTGCCTGGCTGAGGCATGACACATTAAGGAAAATCCTTTTGGCTGTGATTTGGTGGAGACTGTGAGAACAGTCTTCTCAGGATGGTCCAGGGGAGACAGTGGGGCCAGGACTTTAATTAAAGTACCGTCCAATGGAGTGAACAGAAAAGGCTCCAAGGGTGACTTAGGTTTTGGATCTGAAAATCAAGGTAATAATGGTACCATCTAAGCCATGTTTAACACTGAGGTTGACAGCTGAGGTTCAGAAACAAAGAAGCTGAGGAAGCAGACTCATGGCTGGCAATCAATTCTTTTGAGAATTTTAGTCATTACAACATGCAAGAAATGGGGTGAGCTCCAGGGGTAGTTATGGCGCTCCCCCCTTTTACATGCATGAGATAAAGGCATATTTTCACACTAATAAAAATGAACATCTGGGGAAGGAGAGAGAAGTAACGCAGGAGAGGAAGGCATGAATGGGGAGCAGTAGGAGAAAAGAAAAGCCAGAGTCCCTGAAAGGCTGGTCTTAGGAACGGCTTTCGATGTTGGAGGAGGGAAGGTATCATTCTAGAAGAGGGAAGAGGCACAGTACAGGCAGGCAGGTGGAAACAATGGCAGCAGGGAGGAAGTTCCCTTCTGACCACAGTCTATCTTCTGTGAAACAGGAGATGAGAACAGCCTGGGAGTTCATAAGGTAGGGCTTACAGATTTGAGGATTAAAAAGAGGCAAAGAAGCTGTTTTGGTCTAGAATGAGAAAGTGATTTTACTCATAAAGTGTAGCAGGGATGGTTGGCACTCCCCCATGATGTGAGATTTATGGTCATGTATATGGAGCGGGTGCAAGGTAGTGTAGGGCTCACAGAGAAAAAAGCAGAAGCACAGAAGAGTGTAATTAAGTGAGTGCAGTTTTAAGATAGGGACCCTGGAAGTCCCTGCTTGTCCTCCCAAAGTCCCGAGATCAGCCACTATACTGACTTCTTACCACCAGCGACTGGTTTATCTGTTGTGAATTCTAAGCATGGGCGTACAGTTAAGGCACGTGACCCACGCATGCTGGCAGAGAGCAGGTCCATTCATTTCCACTGCTGTGAGAATGCCACAATTTATTCACCTATTTCAGAAGCACACAAACATTTTGGAAACTTGCAAGCGGATCAAAAGTTCAAGGTAATCCTCTGCTACACAGAAAGTTCAGGCTACCCTAGAACACATTAAGACTGTGTCTCAAAAAACCAACCAAGCAACCAAAGACCTCCATAAAACCTGCCATGCGTCTTGTCTAAATTGTCATGGTTTGCTGCTGGAAGGAAAGTTCCCTACACAGACCTTCCCCAAGCAGCTCTTGCTTCCCATTCTTGCCCTCTGACCCCTGAATCCTTGCTCTTCTAAACTACCTGTATCCTACGCAAGAGTAGACTGTTTCATCTTCCCTGCTTTGAACATATGCCCCCTTTAGTTACTGCCTTGTCCACCTGGGGACCGTGCATTCATCCTTTCAGACTCAGAGGAAATGCCATCTCCTACCCCAGGCTCTTCTTGCCTCATTAGGGACTCAGGAAGGTCTGTTTCTGTGACAGGGTCTCAATCTACAGCCTAGAGTGTCTCTGAACCTCACACTTAGGATTCTACTGCCTCAGGCCTCCGGGTGCTGTGATCATAGGCATGTCTCACTACAGTACCCCCCCTCCCCCAACACACTATTTTTAGGCAGGGTCTCATAGTCTGGGCTGGACTCAAACTCTGGATCCTTCTGCCTCTACCTCCTAAGTGCTGGGATGACAGGTGTTCCACAACATATAGTTTAAGATCTCTGGATCTCCACTATCACATTAGAGCCATTGCTAAATGTCTGGTTTTCTCATAAACTATGAGTTCCCTAATGGCAACAGCTAGGTCTGGACCATATTTTTTGGCCTGGTGCCTAGGTTGGGGCCTGTGACAAGAGAGGTGCTCAGTAAAGGAGATGGCTAATTTGTACTGTCACCTTCATTAGGCCAAGAAGCCCTTAGTAAACTGCTAAAGCATTCAGAGATATGCCTGTGAGAAGTGTCCAGAGAGGATTAGCTGAGGGGGAAGACCCATTCTGAATGTGGGTAATATCATCAATATACTGGGGGCCTGGAAGGGATAAAAGGTGGCGGGAAGAAAGCCCTCTAGCAGAGTCTCTCTTTCCTGTCTCCAGTCCTTCCTAGATGCTGCTTTGCCATACCTTCCTACCTGGTGGTCTAAAACCTAGGAAACTGTGAGCAGAGTAAGTTCCCTCCCTTCAATATTTATACTGGGTATTTTGCCACAGCAATACTAAGTGCGAGTGCTCCAGTAAATGCTTGGTAAATTATGGAAGAGACTTGCCCAGAGGCTACACAGAATACACAGAGGTCCTCGAGAACAGCAGTAGCTGCTCTATTTTATGGAGAAAAGGTTTGTGCGAAGAATTTGTGGGTGGTAGAACCAGAACTTCGGATCCTTCCTGTACTGCTGGGTGTGAAGTTTCAACAGAGAGCAGACAGCCCCAGGCAAAGAAATCTGAGGGTGTAACATCTGCTGGTGTGGACAGATGGACAGACAGTGAAGTGAAACAAGAAACGGAACACTGAGTTTTGGTCCTGATGATGGGCTAACAACAGGCTGCTACAGGGAGGATGGCACCATGGGAAAGACTCTTTGCCTCAGGTGGGTTTCAGGGACTCAGTGGATGCTGGCAGGTTAACACTGACAGTTCAGCCAGGCACTCAGAAAAGGAACACAGAGAAACCTTCAAAGTGGGAAGGAAAGGCTGAGGGAGGCCCGGGGGAGAATGGATTAAGTTTCAGAAGGGCCAAGCATTTCTGAGTTAAGGAGGACCAGTGATGAAACAGGAAGAAACAGAAGAGACGGAGAAAGAGGTGGTTCCGATGGGCAGCAGCAGTACACTGGGAATACCTGGGTCAGGAAACCATAGAGGCCTTTGGAGATCTGTTAGTATACCCACAGATGTGCTCAGCAGTGTGCCAGTGCGTACATCTGTCAGTACATCCACAGATGTGCTCAGCAGTGTGCCAGTGTGTACATCTGTCAGTACATCCACAGATGTGCTCAGCAGTGTGCCAGTGCGTAGATCTGTCAGTACATCCACAGATGTGCTCAGCAGTGTGCCAGTGCATAGCTAAAGAGGTAGAGATGAAAGGCTAGATACACTATTGGGACGCACTCTCCCTTCGTTCAGGAAGTGGTGGTGTACTGTAGTCCCAGGGGCAGGGAAGATGGCAGCAGGGATGGCCTGAGGCTAGTGGTTGGCAGTGGGACACACAGGGCAGAAGGAATTGCAGTAGAGGGTAGCACTGGAAACACTGGACAGGTGCTAGAGGATGGCAGGGAGAACAGGTAATATCAGGTTGATAAAAAATTATTTTGTCACCTCTCCCAAGAATGGCATTTACCTTCTATCATTTAGATGCCTCTAAGAAAAGTGAGTTCTTTGTATACAATAAATGCCTCAGGGTTTTAGGGATTATTTATCTGAAGGAACTGAGTCCAAAACCCCACCATGATTAGAAGTTATGTTATAGGCAGACAGAGCTGTGTATGGGAGCATAGGAGAGGAAATCATTAATGCAGCTTACAGCCCTAGGTGTACTGAGATGAGGGAGCTGCAGCCACCTCTCTGTGTGTAACTTCTCATTGCAGCCATATTCTCTTGTACACTCTTCCTCAAGTGTGGAAGCAGAGCCCTCCTGTTCTAAGCCATCAACAGACAGAGGCAGCAGCAACAACTTCTTGTAGGAGAATAGAGGATTGACACCAGTTAGCTTGAATCCCTACAAGAGAACTGTCTTCCTATACTCTTCTCGGGAACGAGACCACCTGTTCCTCCAGGAGTCTGTAACTTATTCCGCCTCCCAGTTCAGTGACAAGAAGACATTTTCTCTTTCATGTCCATAGAGGCCCTGATTCAGTCTCCTGCCAGAGCACCCACCCCGTTGCCATGGCTTCTTTATACATCTGTCAGCATGAAAGTAAGTCTCAGGGTCAAAGACAGTGAGTGTGCCTGATCCTTAAGATGTCCTGAGGTTCATGATCTCAGAGATAGGAAATAGATGTAACAGAGAGCCAAGTCTGTCTCCAAAACATGCATCTTTTCATGGTTATGAGGTCTCTTGAAGCAGAAAAATGATGCTGAGCAGTTGTGGTAAGCTCTGGGACAACATTGTACAAGTTCATAGAGGAAGTACCTGAATAGGTGGACAAGTAGGGAAGCTTCCCAAGAGAGGAAGGTGTCTGAGAAGTCAGGTGAGAAATGAGGCAGTGTGGGGATGTGAAGGCAGAGATGGAGTTACAGCTGCCTGCACAGAGCATGAGTCTGTATCTAAGTCATAAGCACTGCTCCGACAACAGACAACGCGATTGTCTTTCAGCTGGGATCTGAGAATCCACACAAGCACACATGAACCTTATCTACAAGTCATGAAAGCAAAAGCAAACGTGAGGCCAGGAAGTGACTGGGACAGCAGGGGGAGAGAGAGGGGCACCTGAAATCACTACTGAGTACAATGAATATGCGTCGAAAAAAATGAAAAAAAAAAAAGTACTTGTTACCATGTATCTGCCAGGGACTTTTACACCTATTATTAATCTCCACATAATTCTAGGAAGGAGATGCCATCAGATATAAAACAACCAAAGCTGGAGAACTGGTATAACCTCGGTTATTGGAAGCTGAGATCCCAACCCAGACTAGCTGATTTCGTAGCCTGTAGTGTCTTTTCTACTACTCCATGCTGCCTCCTACAGGCTGGAGGGTGTCCACATTCTCGGCTTGATGCTGTTGCCTGAGCCTCTTCAGAGAACAAGAGTGGCCGCTTCCTCTACCCCTAACTGTAGATCCAAAAACCTAAATCCCTGTAGACCTTGTGAGCAGGAGGTCTTTGTGCCTAGGCCTGCCTTGAGTCTTGCAGAGAGAACCTCCCTCTGTGTTGTTACAGCAAAGCTGGTGGCCAGAGCATTCTGATAAAGCTGATGGGCAGGAAGGCAGACCCTTTGGAAAAGGTCAGCAGAGGTCAAAGACTTTGGAAATGTTACAGACAACAGCCCCTGGGACAAGAGAGCAGGATCCTGCCTCTTGGTTGGCTAGTCACACACACTGGTAGACTAAGGGAGGTCAAGAAGGGGAGAGGGGTCAGAAGTTGGCAGGCTTGCAGGCCCTGAGTGACAGCAACTTGTTCAGCTCTAGGAAGGGAGAAACAAGTGGGCTAATGGTTTTGGCCCTCGAGGCTGGGAAACTGGGCAGGGGTATAAATGGATGACTCCTAAAAAGGCAGGTGGAAGAAATGCAGAGGTGGGGGCTCAGGGCATCCGTTCCAAGTCACCGGGCAGGAAAGCATGTCCCTGCAACAGCTCAAATGGCTAGCCTTGGCCTGGGGGGGTGAGGGTGGAGGGAGCCTCATAAAAGGCCCTTGCCTCTTCATTTTGAAGGTGTTCGATCCGGAAGAGGAGCGTGGAAGGCTCCTTGTAGAGTGAACTGTTCGGTGACTGGAGGAAGCAGAAATATGAACCAGGAGACAATGACTGGGCATATTGATTTTAAGGCATGGAAGAGAGAAGCCCCACAGTGCATGCTCTGATGCTTGGCCCCAATGTCTCACCAGAAAGCTTTTCAAAGGACAAAGTCAGAAACAGCTTCTGCTGGGAGTAGTCCTTACTCTAAAAGTATCAGCCACTCCAGGCACAGTTACCACACAATGCAGAGTGGTTTTACCAGTTACAGTTACAGATCAAGGCATGTTTTGAAGGTTGACGGTATAGGCAAGGTCTGGTTATCAAGCCAGTGTGACAAGAAGTGGCAAGGCTGGGTGCCCTGGAAGTGTCCCAACTCCAAGGATATGACATGGGCTGGAAGATGACTGGGCTTCTGGACCTGGAAGACAAAGGCTCTGGGACAGAAATAACTTCCTGTGAAGGGTGACTATGGGAAAAATGGTCAGGTCAAAAGCAATAGAAGATGAAAAGCTATCCCAACTCATTAAGAGGGTGTTCCCACCAGTCAGTGTGAACCAAAATGGAACTTATTACCTAAGAATGGAGTGAATGCCTCAGTCTCTGACTGAACCCACCCAAGAGTGCCTACCAATCTTGGAGTGGTTTCTTCTGTGAGGGAGGAAGATCTGAGTGACCTGGGGGGGGGGGGAGTTTGAAGGAACTGTCTAGTTCTTTCAGTTCCCATGGAAAATGGACCCTAAAAAGGAGGACCCCGAGGTGCCAACCCCAAGAATGGGTGTCTGGCCTTCAAAGGGCAGCAGGGAACGAGTGAGTAGGTGTTCTTATCCATTATTTCACACAGGGATCTAAGTCCCCCACATGCTGGCTCTACTGTTCCAGAAGCTAGAAGGGGATATGGGGAGTGAAGAAGGAAATGGCCGTCTGAAGGTATGGCAGTGAACTCTCTACCAGACTTGGATAGGACCAGCCCCCTGCTGGAATCTGGCACACTCAATCTCTATAATAAAACTTACACTCTTGAAAGGGAGGATATTCACTGTTTAGATAGTTACAGAACACTATGTGCCAAGAACTATGCTGGGGCTAGGAATATTTAATAAGTCAATGTTGTCGGCATTCTTTGGGGGCAAGTGGAAAGAGAAGCCCTCTGCTTTGCTATTGTTGCTAGTTTTGGAGACGGGATCTCAGTTGTCCTGGAATTCCCTATGAAGCCCAGGCTGCCCTCAAACTTAAAATCCCCATGTCCCAGCCACCTGAGTACAAGTATGAATGTGAACAGAACATCATGGCCCAGAGTAATAAGCAGGCCCAAGTGAGACTGTAGTATAGCTGAGATCCAGGAAAACCACTCCATGACATGTAGGGCTTGACATAACTTCCCTTGTTCCCCTGGTCCTGCTCTGGGGGTCACAGAAGAAAGAGATGACGCTTTTAGAAAGAGCCATCAATGAAAACTCTCACATTGGGACTGAAGAAGCAGCTCATCAATTAAGAGAACTTCCTGTTCTTCCAGAACCCAAGTTCAATTCCTAGTATTCATGTTGCTTTTCTAAGTCCAGCTCCAGAAGATCTACTGCTTCTCACCTGAGGATACCTGCACAAAGGTGCACATACCTACTCTTCCACATAATTAAAAAAATGTTTTTAAAAACCCTCACAGCTTATGACAGTTACAGTGGAGGGTCCTCCCAAACACACACAGCGCCCAAGAACATACACCAACCACCAGAAGGCAATCACACTCTGACACTGTTATTCTTGGGAAACATGAGCACTCCCTTAGCTCAAGGAGAGTAACAGGATGCTAGAATTGCGGATTACTCCCTCTGCCAGCCACAACTCACAACTCTCACCTCCATCCAGCAGCTCCTTGACGATGCGGTAGTCATCAGCCAGGACAGCATAGTGCAGGGCTGTGCAGCCCTTGAAGCTAGCACGGTTGTTTAGCCGGTTGTTGAAGTCATCTTCTCTAGTGACTAGGACTGAGGGACAAAAAAACAACAACAAAAACACCCGTCCATTATCAACGAATTGTGTGCTTGAGGTGGTTTTCTCCCTCTACTTTCCCTACCTCCACATCCCTTTAGTTGTGTGTGCTGACAGGGTCTCACTATGAGGAGCAGGCTGGCCCAGAGCTAGCAGAGATCTGCCTGTCTCTCCCTCCCATTGATAGGACGTGTGTATCTTACCTTTGGCTCTCTTTGACCTTTCGCCCACCAAGATAATGTCCCACTATGTAGACCAGGCTGGCCTTGAACTCAGAGATCCAACTGCTTCTGCTTCCCGAGTGCTGGCACTAAAGGCCTGTGCCACCACACTACAGCCCAGATTGGTCTTTAACTTGTAGAGTTACTCCTGCCTCTGTCTCCCATCTGTTGGGATTCCAGGTGTCCACTATGTCCAGCTTCTTCTGCTCTTTGGTTTGTTGTTGTTTTTGTTTTTAATGTTTTTGAGGTAAATAAAGTTTCTCTATGTACCTCAGGCTGGTCCTTTTGTTTCAAGCGCTCGAGTGTCTGGCTTTTCAATATTTTAATTCCTCTATCTACTTCTAAACATTAAGTAGCACCTCCACTGTGTGCCTGGCCATCTGGACTGGGCAAGAGGAAGTAAAACAGTCTGCTTTGTTTCATGAATGTTGACTGACATCTAGGATTCATTTGGGGACATGAAATGAACCATTACTGTCCCTGACCTAAGCTGACTGGAGACACAGATGATAAACACAAGTATAGAGTGCTGTTGTAGATAGATCCTATACTGGAGCACAACGGAACGATACAGAAAGTCAGGGACAGTTGAACTAAACTTGAGATAACGATAAGGTTCCTAGAATATTTGGCAACTCAAAGAATAAGGAGTCCAGGTGATAAAGAAGAAGGGGGGAGTAGGATGGCAGGACCAGGGAGGGGGAGAGGGGAATGATAGGATCAGGGAAGGAGGGATGGCAGGATGCGGTGAGATGGCAGGAACAGGGAAGGGGGTGGGGCAAGAGGTTCTGTGCAGAAGAGCCACACACCTCTACTGCTTATAATTCAGTAAGTAACTTTAAAGCTTAAAACTTGATTTATAGAAATCAAGTAAAAATTGAAACTACAGTACAGTTCACAGAAGAAAAAGGAGGTCATATCTCAGCAACTTGAGAAAGAACACATAACATTTTGGTCTAGCTCTTCAGGGATTGCACACTGTGTCTGGGTGTGAATTTGCTTTTTGTCTGTTTGGGGGTCCTGAGTATTGAACACATTCTTGTGCATGACAGACAGGGTTCTAACTACCACTAAGTTCTAATCCAGCCCCTGCAATCTGATTTTTTGACCCTGGATAATAATCTATAAACATTTTCTGAAAGCTAAGGAGAGACATTTCATGTGACCAAAACATATAAACCCCCAGGCTTACTTTTCTCTCTCCCGTTTTATTAAAATAAAACCTGAAACTGTCCCCTTTCAAGATCCCTGGGCTGGTGCATACACATATCTGCTTATGAGACTGGTGCTAGCTTATGCTGTTGCCAGACACTTTAAGACCGGCTAATAAACTAGAAGGTTCCCACAACTAGGGCATCCCCTGAGAGGCAAAGCCCCACAGAGCAGTTCCTAGCCTGCTTGGATGACGAGGTTCTTGTTTCCTTCATGTGGAAACGTCTCAGGAACCCAGTTTTCTCTAATGCTAATCTCTTGAGCTCAGTTTGTTGGGAGTGAAATCTCAGATCTAGGACCTGACTCCCTGTGACACTTCTTTCCCCCCCCCTGGCACTAATCTTGTAAAGGCAGGCTCCTCTTGCCTCTTGAGGAATAAAAGGGCGGGTATAAGGTAAAATGTGACCTTGCCTAGAAAGAAGCTCCAGACAGTTATTCTAAAGCCATTTTTTCTGAGTGCTTTCAGAATGAATTGAACATGAGCCCCCAATTGTAATACTGAAGACACTATCTAAATAAAGTTCTAAAAGCCAGGAGGCTGTTCAGAAAGAATGTGGACGCTCACTCACTTGGCTAGCTAGTTAACGGTGTGGTGAGGAGCTCAGAGGCTGAGGTGGAAGGACTGTTTGCGCCTAGGAGTCACAGACTCATCAGTGGTCAGAACCAGAACCAGAGCGAGTTCTCATTCTCTCCTCACTGAGCCAATCAACAAATCTAGCACAGACAGAGAAGCAGAGCCCATTGTGTTTCTCTCCTTTTCTTGTTCTGGCAACATTGTAAGACATTCGGTGGAAGCTGGCCTCACCATATGATAGCCTGAAGTGTGTAACCCTAACAAGCTGGCTTGGGTGAAAGTACTTCAAACCTTTGGCAAAAATGAAGATGGTGGAACTCAGAGCTGGAGACTACACCATACTGTGGACCCCTGAAGTATTATGTAACCTTCTCCTGGGCATCAAGAACTTCGGAAGAAAGTTTCTCAGCAGCTGGGTTAGATCAACTTCTGAGCACAGGAGGGTGGGTTATCTACATTAGCTTAGCCTCTAGACACAAACAAGGGGGTTATTTATATTAACCTGTGTATCTAGCCTAGCCTCTGGGCACACCTGAGGGATTGTCTAGGTTAGCCTGGCCTCTGGGCACACCTGAGGGATTGTCTAGGTTAGCCTGGCCTCTGGGCACACCTGAGGGATTGTCTAGGTTAGCCTGGCCTCTGGGCACACCTGAGGGATTGTCTAGGTTAGCCTGGCCTCTGGGCACACCTGAGGGATTGTCTAGGTTAGCCTGGCCTCTGGGCACACCTGAGGGATTGTTTAGGTTAGCCTGGACTCTGAGCACACCTAAGGGGTCATCTATATCAGCATAGCCTCTGAGCATATGTAATGGTATCTATGCTTTTCCTGTACAAGCCCTTTAGGAGTTCATTCAGAGACAAATCACGCTAGTTACTCACTCTTAGTTATCACATCACATTGGGTATCTAGTGTCTAGCCCACTGCAGACTAGGAGACAGAAATAAGGCTGGGGAGGGCACTTGAGAATCAAACAGATTGATCACAATCACACGCTGGCCAGGCAGGGAAGGAAAGAACAGGACAATGAAAAGCTGAAAAGGATTCCAAGCATAGCACCTCAAAAAGCCCTAAGGGCATCTCTGAACTGCCACACAGGACATTAACTGCGGGATATAATGATAAACCTGAAGAAAAGTGATAGTTGGCTCAAGAAAGCAAGAAGGGTACAATCCATTTTGTAAAGAAAACCCATCATTCATTCAACAAACAAGTGTAATGAGCAACCGTGCTTGGTTGTAGCTTCTGGAGATGCAATAATGAATGAATAGGGCAATCTCGGACATTATGAATTAACTGTCAAACCAATGTGCTTTCTTTCACAAGTGTGATGAAAAAGCTATGTATACAGGGTGAGTACCACAAAAAAACAGGTGAATTCAAGGAACACCAAGGTAAATGTCAGCAGAGGGCAGGGCTGTTCCTAAAGTGTCCTGCTCACCTTAGGTCTCACCTCTCATTATTGTCTTCCTAAAGCTCGTTCTTATCCTGGAACTTCTGAAAATGCTATCCAGCTGGAACCCCCACCCACCTCTTAATAGTCACTTGGCTGGCTAATTCCTTTCTAGGTTTCTAACAAAGGCTCACTTCCTCTGAGCTGAGGTAGGTATTGCTTCTGAGGGCTCCTCTAGCATCTCCTCCCTCTCCCAAAGACCTTCCTAGGTTACCCCTGCTTCTGTGGCTGTGCTTCCTCACTGGCTGGAGGACAGTCTCTATGTCTACTCTGCGCTACAGCCCAGAGCACAGTACAGGTGGCCCAAAAAGGTCTGACGAGTGTTTGCTGAATTGGCAAGTAGATCTATAAGCCGAGTGCTTCTTTTATGAAAATCAAGAATCTAAAATACGCTGAATCCAACTCTTTTTAATTCTAACACCTTTTCCAGTGCTGACACCTTTCTAATTTTGGTTGAACCTGGTAACACATGGGAAGCAGAGACAGGAGGGTTACAAATTTGAAGCTATCTTGAATCACACACAAAGACCTTGTCTCAAAAACGTCCCTGATTTGGGAGCATTTGGAGTTCATATTTTTGGATTAAGGTATTCAACCGATAAAACCTATACATAAATATTCCAAATTTCAAACAAACTCCTAAATCTGAAATTCTCCTGGTGCCAAGCATTTTGGATACATATATTCAACATCTCATACAAATAAGGGCCAGACATTTCTGTTTGTAGAAAACAATAACATCCACAAACAAATGTTTGGTGAAGGCAGCAGAGAAGGGCTGGCAATTGAGCAAGCTCTAGAGTCAGACCACTTGTGTTTCAATCATGAATTTACTGTGCACGTTCACAGGATTTGCTTGGCCTCTCTGTGCCCAACTCCTGTCTGTAAATGGAAGGAAAGAACAGGAAGCTGTTGGTGGGCTGCTCTGGGTGTGCTAATACAGCATCTGGTCTCAGTGTCAGTCATTATCCTTTTATCTAGTCTCTCAGCAAGGCAGAGGAACAGGACAGTGTAGGCGTGAAGTAAAACCTGCTCTGCATAGTGCCCCTCAGCACTGTCTGCTTAGGGTTCTACAGTGTTGGTGTTCTCTTCACAACTGCCCTGAGCTATAAGTTTATGCTCCCAATTCATAGGGGAACCCTGAAGTTCAAGACTGACTTTCAGTGGCGAGCAGAAATCTTCCAGTTCAGCAGAGCCCATACTGTGGTTGGCATGAAGCTACACTGCCCAGTGTTAGCAGCTTGTGCTCCCCACAGGCTCATATCTGAATGCTGGGTCCCTAAGTGGTAGCACAATTTTGGGAAAGATTAAGAGGTGTGGTTTTTTCAGAGAAGGCCTGTGTCACTGGGGTGGGCTCTGAAGTTTCAAAAGTCCATGCCTGGCCCAGTCTCTATCTCTGCCTCCAACTTGCAGCTAAAATGTAAGTTACTGCTCTAGTGTTATGCCTGCCTGTCCCTAGGCTTCTTGCCATGGAATTACCCCCCCCCCCCATACCAAAAAACTGTAAGTAAGTCCCCAATTAAATGGTGCTTTATTTTTGCCTTGGTCATGATATTTCTTCAAAGAAACAGAAAAGTAACTAAGACACAGCCCCACTGCTAACTGCTAAAAAGGCCCAATCCTGAGATCTCACTTTTCTTAAGGCAGTGGAGAAAAAGGACTGCAACCCCCTCCCCCAAACACACACACCACCACCACACACACCCTTGGCCCAAGAGTCAGCAAAGTCATCCAAGGGAGCATCCAAGCCTGTCTCACCAGCTGGCCACCAAGGTGGTCTTCTGAGATCCAGCATTTAAGGCTGGCCTCTAGCCAGTGAGCCATCTCTTTCTCAACAAAGACATCTTCCCACCTGTCTCCAGCATAGGGGGTGGCAGGCTCCTCTCCCAGCTTTCTCTGTCTCTGTGGGAGGTCCCACAACCCTCTGGCCATAGGAAGAGTGACAGCCACTATTCCCTCACTTCTGCCCCTACCTCTGCCTGTGAATGTTAGTAAGTCTATGCCCAGGAGTCAGCACCAGTCAAAAAGAACCCCAAAGGCCTTTATGCAGTGCTGGCTGCTTCTCAGAACCACTCAAATCCACAGCCCTGCCTCCTATGTTGAGAAATATTTAAGGTGCAGACAGACATCACAAAGTCTACCATCCTAACTATGTCATGTGCTACGTACTATGTAAAATTGAGAAATATTTAAAGTGCAGACATCACAAAGCTATGTCATGTGCTAAGTACTATGTAAAATAATAATTTGAGAAACACTAGCTATTAGCGCTTATGGTACTGAAATACCAATATTTACAATTAATTATAGGTCTAAAATTTTATTACAATACAAAATAATATTTTTTAAAGATGTAATTCTTTAAATAAAATATAACATAGATTGGGGGTGCCAATATGTGCCTCAGTGGAACACACCATTTAGGAGCAGAGACAGGTCCATATCTGAGTTCAAAGCCAGACCAGCCAGAGCTCCAACAGGAGACCTTATCTCCAATAAATACATAAATAAACAATTTTAAAAAGTATACGAATATTTATGGCCACGAATTCATAAAGACCCAAAGGTAGAAACAATATCATATCTATCAACAGATGAACAGATAAACAATATATAATACTACTTAGCCATAAAAAGGAATAAAGTAAGATACCTGCTACAATATGCACAAAATATAACGCTAAGCAAAAGTCACAAATGACCATAAGGCACACGATTCTATGTACTCAGAAATGGCCATTTTAGGCAATCTATAGAGACAAGGTACATTATTGGTTGCCAGGGACTTTAAGGCAGATGGAGAATAACTTATAATGCATATTAGGTTTTTCTATATGATGTGATGAAATTTTCTAAAATGAATTGGGATGTGAATAAGAATAAATCCCTAAGTTATAAATTTTACATGGTGAACTTCACCCTATGTGAGTTAAATTCAATAAAATTGTTATATTTAAAAGTATAAGTCCAAAAAAGTGCTCGCCAGGTATAGTGGCAAGTGCCAGTAATCTCAGCACTTTGAAGAGGCAAGAGGCTTGGAGGTTCAAGGCCAGCCTAGGCTACATAATGTGTTTATTTTCTATCTCAAAAATAAAGTGTCTATAGGAAGCTGGGCATATTATCTGGCATTCAGGAAAGAGTCAAGAAGTGATAAGTTTATATCATGCTCTTTCTTCTTCTGATGCATCTTGCCTGGCTAGAAGCAACTTTAACAGTAATACTGGAAAATGGCAAAAGCTCAATTTCTATTCAGTGGAGGTATGTCACTCCAGTACTGTGGCAGGAAAATAATGGCTTCTATTTATTGAACTCTGTGTGAAAGACCAGGCCAGGAACTTGATCAACTTTTCTCTCAGAGGAATGCACTAGGCTGCCATTTATAAATAAAGAAACTAGCCTCAGCTCATGCAGATGGCTTAAAGTGGCACCACCAGGCAATGACTGTATAGCTCAGACACTTGTCTTCGTTTCTGTGTGACTATGACTTCCTTCTGGCCTCTTATTTACTTATAGTAGACTCACACTTTACAAATCAAGGAACCTGAGGTCGTGATCTCCCTTCTATGCATTCTAGTAATGTCTAGTTCACACTAAATTCGTTGACATTTTCTCCTGCGTGGGCTTGTGTATTCTCACAGTCTCATGTGCACATTCTTGAATGTGCACGTACTCAATAAACACTTCTTTAGTGAGATGTTAAGTTTGTCTTCTTAAGCAAAAACTAGGTTCTTGAAGTATGGATATTGCTATCAGCTTTATCTTTGTAGAATGTATGAGCCCATGGTGGTCAAGGCTGGCTTCAGGTCCAGGTACCATGTTTTCTGTTCATGGATGCCTTAGGAATAGGGTCCTTCTTGTTAACAAGAGAGCTAGTTCATACTGGCTTAGAAAACGTGACAGATTAAAGGGAAGACTGATCCAGCAGCCTTCTGACAAGAAGCACAGCTCATCTCTTCTAATCCCATGGAGAGGGAGGGAGAGCAGGGAGGCTGGCAAGGAGCTCAAGACTGCTTAGTGACTCTTTGGCCCTGGGCTCCTTTACCAGAGAACCAAGTGAGGCTTTTCAGACCTACATCACACCTTCCCACCATCAAATGTAAAAAAGGAGGCACACTCCTATGAGTCTGTTACAGATATATATCAAAACCCAAACACTACTTAAAATTTTCACTTCTCATCTTTTCTGACTCTTAGAGAAGCATGGAACTCAGCGGTCTCTGGACCCTTTTGCTTTGCTTTATAAATACCCCCCACTCACCCTCTTCCATCCTAACCAAGGCACGTCCTTTTAACCTCAGGGATCCTCAGGGACAAGCTGGCAGCAGAGCAAGAAGCCTGCTTCTCAGCAGCTATGCAACCTGGTTGGTCCAACTTGGTCCCTCAGTGATCCCTGTCTCTGCACCTGCTTGCCTCTCCTCTGCCTTTTCTTCAAGATGTTAAAAACTTGCAATAAAAAACAAATACAAAACGCTGTAATTAATAGCCAATTCCAAGCCAACCAAGCATCCCTACTAATAAACCTCAACACTTGCAAAAAGAACAATAAATTCTGCCCCTCTCTGGTTCTGAGGTGGTCTCTTTTATATACTCTGTGTTGTGTGTATGCATGTGGGTAAGCATGTCTACATATATATTTATTTTCCTTTATTTCCCATCCAGGGAGGGGCAGAATAATGAACTGCGTGCGTCAGAGAAGATGAATCTGAGATACTAGGGAGCAGTGCAGTAAAAAGATTAAAGTGTTATTATTGTTGGTTTTTTTCCCCCATGGTCCATTGTGACAGCTCGACCGTCATCTGTAAAAAATGTCTCAGCGAGAGATAATCATCGGAAACTCAATAAAGCGTCAGGGGGAGCCTCAGCCCCCATCAATCACTGGGTGCCTGGAAAATTTCAGCCCTCTGTCTCCCTTCCTGCTATCCATATAAATGTCTCTAATATATTTTGTGTGGTGTGTGGGACCCAACCCTGATTTGGAACTTTTGATGAAAAAATATTTATACACAAAATATGTAAATCAGTTAAAAATCACAAGACTAGCTCTTTGCCACCCCATCATACTTTTTCTTATTTTTATAAATGCATCGAATTTATTCTTTTTAATAAAACATGTCAACTACTTTCTCTCCCTCTCTCTCTCCTAAGAGAGAAAGACATATATATCTATGTAGGTTTGGAGGGCTAAAAGTATAGATACAATTAACCTAACTGGCTAATCCATTTCATCTTGAAGTTGGCCAAAACTGTCTGATGGAGTGACAGACCTCTGTCTGCCCTGCTGATTCTGTGGCAGTGCTGAGAAATGGCATATAGAACTCCTGGCCCTCAAGGGGCAATGAGACTCTTGAGCAGACCTGGACAGGATGAAGAGGAGTCAGGGCATTAATAAAAACAACTTGCCTAAGAGCCTTTAGCTTGCTTGTTTCCCAAGCCTCTGGAGAAGCTAGAGGTCTTGGCACAATCAGTGAGAGGCATATGCAGCCTGGTATGGTCTTTGAACTCTATACAGTTTTGTTGGCATGGATATAACTGCTTCCAAAAAAAAAAAAGACTTACTATTTGTGTGCATGTGTGCACACTGGCATACATAGCCTCAGAGGCCAGAGAAGAGGGTGTCAAACTCCCTAGGGCTAGAGTTACAGTTACATCATCTACTTGATGTTGGTTAAGTGCTGGGAACCAAATTCTAGTTCTCTGAAGAAGCAACTCCTGCAGATGATCTTAACTGCTGGGGCATCTCTCCAGTCCCTGGACATCACTGTTTTTTTAGTTTCCTTCAGTGAGCACATAATGTTGACCACAAGATCAGTAAATGTTACCTGCTGCTACCTTAGCTACTGACATTGTGTGACCTCTATCACGCCCTCCCCTTCTCTACCCTTGGGGCAGTCAGTTCCTGCAGTCCCTTCTCCTCTAGGTCTTTGGAGGTACCTCTGTGCTGAATGATAAAATCCGGTGTCTTAATCTGCGTTGCTATGGCTCATTGCTTACTGAGAGGAGATCTTCTGTTGCATGGGTGGTGTACTCTAAGATGTTCATTCTCCAGCTTGAAACGGGACTTCTCTATTTCCTAGCTGAGAGTTCTGGGCACGGCACATTCCTGCTCTCCTCCAACCTATCCATATCTGCCTCTCTGTCCTCTGGCAGCTGCCTCAAATCTTCCTACACTTTGAGAATCAAGGCTAATTTTATTTCATCCAACATTCTTTGCTCTGCTTACTTATGACAGGACCCTGGTCTAATGTGGTCTTGGCTATATCCAACCTTTATTATTATTATTAGCTGCCATTCTTAGCACATTATACTTGCATGATAGTTTGTTTTTTTTCTCAAGTGCTTTCATAAGTATATCAACTGACCCCCCTAAGTGTGTGTAGGGGTATTGGGAGCATAGGGTCTCACAATGTAGCTCAGGCTGGCCCTAAACTTTCACTCTTTCTGCCTCAGCCTCCTGAGTGCTGGGATTATAGGCATGCACACCATACCAACAATCAAATAACTCTTACCACAAATACGTGGTGTGAGAAATATTCTCTATTAATGAAAAAACCAACGCAGAAACAGGATGAACTGTGCAAGGTCACATCGTTAAGTAGCAGACAATTCATTTCTTAGACTCAAATTAATATTTGGCTCTCTAAGACCTTGTAGTTTCCTATAGGCATGATGGGGCAAAACAGAGGTTTTCATTAATTGAATTCCTCCTACATTCCAGGCTTAGGAGAAGGATAATATATTACTTCTAGCTCTCTTAATCACTTTTATTTTACAAATTGGGAAGAAGAGCTTCTGAGAAGTCTAGGGAACCACTTCAGATATCATAGCTACTAAGTGGTCTACAAACCCACAATGCCTTAAGCACATCTATGAGTGAAGCCAAGAACGTAATCTAAGGTCTCTTCTCTAGGGACACCAAGGCCAAGCAAGATATGTTCTTAAGGCAATCTGAATGTTAGACTACAAGTCCACCTGTTATGGACTGTGCTATTCATGGGCAGGGGGAAGGGGATCGGCATACAGGCAGAGTCAGGTCTCTGGGGTGAGACCCAAGCTCTCCCCTGGGGTCCTCTGTATCCTATTGTCTGGATTCTCTAGGGCCATGCATTCTCTGTTGTGCCAGGGAAGGCTTGTGCATACAGTGTTTAACTTATGCTTAGGTGACTAGTTTATGAAATTAATGTTGGTGAGACCATACCTAGCAAGGCCCGGGGATGAGAAAAACCATTATAGTATAGAGAGCAGTTCCATTACCGCCAGCAGGGACTCCTAGCCACCTCCTGAACTCCAGGGCACTTGTCCACTGGTTTGTGATGCGCCAGCTTGCACAGTCTTGTCCCCCATCTGAAGGCAAGAGATGGGGAGGTCAGCTGGAGCAGGCCAGGACCTGTCACCCCGTGGGAGGGAGTTCTTGGGTGGGAGGGCTTGGTTTTACCCTAGAAGAGCCCTATGCCAACCCAGTTCTTCAGGACTCATCTTTATTCAGCTGCCACTAGGAGCTGAGAAGAGAGCCTGACTTATAGCCTGTTCTGGCCACGTTTCTATCATGTTTTATTGTTTTAATTGTACATATGAGAGGCACTTGGAGTGCTCGCTTGCATTTCTGACAGCACCAGACACTGGATGTTTATAACCATTACTTATAAGCAGCCCGCGGCACCTAGGGCTGAGCGACTTGTTTACGGTTACCACTAATTTAATGTCTCTTCCACCTGAGGATCAGAGCCCACTGCCCAGCCACAAGTGGAAGTCTCCTGGAGTGAGCAGGTTGGCTGAGGTTCTGAAGGACAGGGAGTGAGCTGGCAGAGGAATGGCTATAACCCACCTGTCTGTCACATCTGTCCTACCTGTGTCCCTTTCTTAGAATGTATTTCCTTCCCCTTTCCTCTTAACTCTGAAACAGCCCAAATCTCCCTTCCTCTGAGCTTATTAGTGGCTCTATGTGTAGTTGAGCATTCAGAATCATAGAAATTAGTTACTGAGACCTTTGGCCCATATAACCAATGACCCATGGCAAGACTCTCCTAAGAAAGCCTTGATGGTCAGACATTGAGCCTGTTTATGCTCATTGGTATGCTGCTCACTACTTCCTAATCAGGTGCCCTGACTTATACTAATACTAAGCCCAAACCTACCTTCATAGAGGAACTTTGTTGCCACTGACTTTTACATACATAGATTATTGTTACTCCAATAGCACGGGTACTATTAGCACTTTATTACAGAGAAATCTAAAAGTCAAGGACTTTATGTCACTTGCCAAGATTACATAGTCAGTCAGTGACAGGGCTTAAACCATGGTGGCCTGGCAATATCTCCTGAGGTTCCCCCCATCCCCAACCCCAGGACATCATGACTTTGAAGACACCACTCTGAGGACAGTAGAGAATAGCAATAGTAGCCAGACCAAAGAGTTTTCCATACCAAGCACACTCCTGGGCCAGCACTAACAAGCCAAACACCAACCTAATATCAACCTTAAGAGGCACAAGTCTGCAATGTACCTGGCTGAGCAGGCTTCCTCAAGGAGCCATGCTGGCATGTAAGGCAGAGGAAAGGCTATCCTAGGTATGGCTGACCTGTGACAAAGCCTCAGTGAGGAGAGCAAAAGCCATTCTTCCTTCTTCAGGTTGTATGTGTTCTGGGCAAGCAGTGTAGACACAAAGTGTCTCCTATCTTTTGGTTTCCTCGCTGGAGGGTTCTTCTCAGCCAATGACATGTCTAACACAGCCTAATCTTAGAAAAGACCTCAGAACCTCATTCTCTGCTGCTTACATTCTTCATCCAGCTACCTTTGCCTTTACCAGTCTAAAGTCTGACTTCTCACAAAGGTCCATCTTCCTTGACTAGGAGCATTGCTGAGGAACTAGACCATCTAAATACATTTAGATATTCCCAGCATCTGGCAGAGTGCCTGACACGCAGTAAAAGCAAGCTGAATTATAAATAAATGAAACTAATAAGCAATTAGAACTGTAGAGAACTTTGCAATTTACACGTCACATTATTTTATATCTTGATCAACACAGTGATACTGACAGGCAGACAAAGGGTAGACTACTGGGGCTAGGGAAATTGGGCCAAGGCCACAAATTACACAATCCGCCATCTTCCCTCAGTACCAAGGATAGGCTGAGACCCACAGAAATAACCATTACAAAATACAGTGAACTCTGGTCCTGGCTCCTCTCTGACAGCAAAGACTGTCGGAGTTGTCTTAAGCCTGTGGTTTTTCTATGATACTAAGACTCATTCTTCTAAATTCTTCCTTGCATTACACACACACACACACACACACACACACACACACACACACACACACACACACACACGTCAAGTCAGTCAAAAGAAAAATGACCCACAGGGATCTCACACTGTATCTCACCAATGAGGATGACCCAGAAGAGCTGGGCAGTGCAGGACTCATAGCAGGCAGTGACAACTAGCAGGAGGGATGAAAAGACAAGAAGTCTTTGAAGAGAGAAAGGTCTGAAAGCCTGGGGAAGATGACAAAGGATTCTGGGGCATCCAACCTTTTGATTCTGAAACCTGAGATGCAGTCTAAAATGTGTTGGGCTATCCTATAATTAACCTGGCAGCTAGAGAAGCGCCCTGAGATGACATATATGAACTGTCTGCATTCTAGTCCCAGCCAGAAAGCAGAGAACAAAGTGTATCTAAACGTATACCTTGGAAATTAAACTGTGGCAGACAGAGGTTGTCAATGAAGGAGAGGAGATCTTATAAGCTTCCAGTCTTGAGTTTACTAACAATTCCTGACAAATTCTAGAATTAAAAACAACCCTTAAAAAACAGAGCTGGGGACTGAATTCAGAGCCTGTGCCTACTAGCAAGTACCCGACTACTGAGCAGTATTTGCAGTTGTAGAATGCATTTTTTTTTTTTTTTTTTTTTTTTTGGTCTTTTGGTTGGTTGTTTTGAGATAGGGTTTCTCTGTGTACCCTTGGTTGTTCTGGAACTCACTCTATAGATCAAGCTGGCCTTGAAATCAGAGATCTAACTGCTTCTGCCTCTCAAGTGCTGAGACTAAAGGTGTACAACACCATGCCTGGTCCTAGGCTTCATTTTTTAAAAAGCTTCTTAAGCATTTTGATGATTACTGAGTGCCTACAGGTTCCCTGAAAACAAGTCATTAATGTGCAGGAGTAAGCAAAGGTCATTAGGATAAAAAAAGGAAAATAAATGTAGGACACTTTTTTTTTATTTTAACAACAAATGGTATAAAAAAAACCTCTCAATTTGTAAACAAAATAAAGAAATAGAGGATGGAAAGAAGGGACTTGTTGCTAACAGTGTGGGCATTGAAACTACCTATGATTATTTGATCTAAAGAGAGCATGATGGTGGGAAGCATGTCTGCCCAGAAGAGTGCTAGCACAAGGACATGTGGCCAGCAAACAGTTTTGAATAAATGCTGAATAAATATGGAAAGCTTACTGTAACTGTAGGCTATACAAAATGAGAGCAGTTTGTATTCTATCTTTCTCTCATGGCTGTCTTTTCTAATATTTCTATTATCTGTCTACCTGTAATGAAGGTTGGTTGGCATTAGAGTTAAAAAGAACTCAGGGAGGCTAGTCAAATGATTACACGAACAGAGTCCATTCCTGCACCGCCAGGGTTGCTTTAGCACTGAAGAGTCAGGCTGAGTAATCACACTGAAGACCAAATGGTCCACAAAGTTGAAATTTACACAATTTGGCTATTCTCAGAAAAAACAAAAAACAATAAACTATTGACTACGATTGTACTAATGTCAGATAAACTGAGCATCATCAGACAGAGAAACATCAGAACACAAAGGCACCAGGCTGACAGCAAACGCTGACTAAATTCTGTGAAACCTGCTAAAATTCTCAAAGCAGAAGAGAAAATATTTCAAGAATCTCCATTCCTTCTTGCCCCCACCATCTGACAAGGTTTCTCTTTCTGGTGAGTGCACCCAAACAGCACATGACTCAAGGAGAAAGCTGTGTTTGAATGACAGGGAACAATCCATCGGCCGAGTCCATTTTAAGCAGCAAATATAGGGGCAGTTTGGCACTCCTGAACTTCTCTTCTGTTTAAAGTATAAAGTGAACATTCCTCCAGCTCAGGGGAATTCATGGAGGCACCGGTCATGGCCTACAGAAGAAACTGTCAGCTGGGAAGGAGAGGAAAGACATATGGGCAGACAAAGAGTTCAAATAACCACAGAAAAGGCCAAGATTTAAGGAGATCAGGAAAGCAGCTGAAAGCAGGGTAACTCGACACTTCGTGTGGGCATAGTGCCCTGATGCTCTTGGGCACTCCCCTCATGCCACTGACCTAGGGCAGCAACAAAAACCCTTCTCTTGGCCACCAGGCTTACTTGGCTCACTCAGAGGGCTGAGGCAGAGTCCTCTGCTGGTCTCCAGGATTCAAGTGTTGGCTCTTAAAACAGTCAGTGGGGTTCTGTCCTGCTATTGCTAGGACTAACAGCCACGGCTAGGCTGTCCTGTCACCAAATCTCAGAGGACTAGCAGTCTGTCTCAGTGATGGCCGAAAATAGGCAGGGGGCAGGCACAGCTTCCACAGGGAAAAGCTCAGCTATTAATATGCATTGTCTGTAGTCAATGCAACCTACAATCTTCTCAATTTCATTTTGAAACTACTCACCAGAGACAACACAGACTGATTTGACCAGGTTTTCTCCAACAGCAGGTACCACAACACCTCTTGTGAGGTCCAATAATCACCTACATACCCACAAGGTATTAATAACAAGTCCATTTTTACAGCTCTCAAAACATCAAGGCACAAAGGTCTGTTCCTTGTCCTAAGTCCCAGCAAAGTAAAGGACCAGTCCCAGATATCAGGCCACACTCTGAAAAAGCAACATTCACAGTTGTACTTAAAGACCTCTAGGGCTAAGGGAGTCATGACAGCATGCTCCAGTACTGGGCAGGGGAAGTCTGCAGGAAGTGAAGGGAGAAGGCCCACATTCCATGCAGTACCCTCAACAACTGCTTGCTCCTCTGAGACTCCCAGTCTCAGGAGACCAGGTGGAATGTGCCCCACCTCAACTAGGCCACAAACTCAGGCTCTGATCTCTTTCCCCACTTTCAAAGTAGTGAAAGGAATTATGAAGGCATCTCTTCCAAGCCCTTTGGAATACCCTCAAGTAGCTGCTGACACTGAGCAAAGCTTGTGGAAGCCACAGGTGGAGATGCTCAGAGCAGTGGGGTGGCCCAATCTTACCTTCCAAAGAATGGATTCCCTGTTCCTTGGCAGTCTTGTAGACACTACTGAAATCATCCCCAAGGTTTGGGTCAGCTCCAGCAGCAAGCAGGGCCTGTACCACACTGGAAGCAATTAGAAAAGCTGGTCATAAGGTCTGATTTTCACAGCTATAAGGTAAATTATCAGATGCCCACTACATTCTAGCTGCTGGTCTGTGAGCTAGACTCTACCAAGCCTACACTCTTGAGAAGGAAACAAGTGCACAGTTGCAACAAGGAAAAAGAATACGAATATACATGAATGTTGAGACTGGAGTGGGGGTGAGAACAGAGGTGATGGGAAAGGGGGAAAGGCTGAGCGGGGCAATACATTACACATTTAATAATAACACGCAGAAGCTTTGACTGGAGATGGAAACATTACAGCCAAGTGTGACATAGGTGAGGATGGGAAGTGCATGTGCACCAGCAGGGCATGGGAGAAGCCCACGGAGTGCCTTCCAGCTAGACGGAAGCAGGCCAGCCCAATGGAAGGAAAGCTCCGGGCTTTCTGAAGGTCTGAATGAGAGGAAGGACAGCGGGGCATAAGGTGAGGAAAGCAGCATGATCACATGTGCTTTCGTCTATGAATCCACATGCACACGCCCATATACAAATCTGACACTATTAAAATATCAAAAATGGAAGTCTCTCCTTAGATCTACTTCCTAAATCCAAATTCTAAGAGTAACAATTATGAAGAGTCTGGAATATTTTGTTCAAACCTTTGCAATTAGAAACTCATTACAGAGCTGTGTAAGGACGGTTGGCAGAGATTCCACAGGGGAGGGCACAGTGCTTGAACTAGTTGCACGCTCAGGGTTTGCTTCCCCTCTTTCTTCTATTATGTAATGGTCCTACTAATGCCCATTCCCCAAAGGGTTTCATAAAGAAGAAAGATGTCTTAAACATGGGGTATTTGTTTTGTCAGGAATCACACACATAATTTATGGTAACTGGGTCATATATAAACTCTAGGTGCACACACCCCCTTTTCATGCAGGTAAGAAACTACAACTGTTGTTACTCTGTGATTGTTTTGTTTTATACATTTTTTGAGGTAGGATATCTGTCATCCTGGCTGTCCTAGAACTTGCTATGTAGACCAGGCTGGTCTCAAATTCTCAGAATCATCCTGTTTTTGCTCTGTAGTGCTGGGATTAAAAGCGTGCACAGCAGCTAGTCGATCTTATTATAAAAGAGAATGTCTTTAATATTTTGATGACAGGTAGACACATTACTAGAAGATACAGTTCTAGGAGAAAGCATAAGGAATCTTCTCCCCATTGCTATGTGACTATCCTTAAACTTGTGAAAATTCTCCTGCCTTAGCTTCCTAAGTGCTTGTGTTACAAGTATATGGCGCCAAACACCCTAGGATAAGCATTTCAAAGGACTTTGATAAGTTTTATTGAGCTGCCTTTCAGAGATGGGGCGAATCTTTATTTTCACTAGCCAAGTATGGGGCATGCAGGAACTCTGTGCCTCTCCTCCCTCGGACATGGCTTTTTCTTCTTTCTTTTTTAGAGTAGAACATGGAGCCAAACTGCTACTCTAACTCTGGATGTTGTTATGTTCAGCAGGCATGGAATGTGGCTAAGTAAGTCCTGGAACAATCTGGGCATGATTACGTGAGTAAGGACAATAATGAGTTATAACTTGTTATAATTACATAAATGCTTTTCTTTAGAGGAAGACTGTAGAGATCAGGCAAAGTTAGGAACGGGGAGTTTTTCTTATAGAGTGAAGGTGCTCACAGTAAGTGTGAGCGTTATCAGGTAAGTTGTGCTTATAATACTATATGCCTACAACAACCCATCAAATAAGATGCAAGTCTAGGGGTCCACATTTAATCCCAGCACTTGGAGGATCTGAAGTCCAGGTCATTCTCAGCAGCATAGTGCATTCAAAGCCAGCTGAGATACACACAATGCCAGGAATGATAGTTTGTGCCTGTAAACTCAACAGTGGGAAGGCTGGGTAGGAGCTTTTCAAGACATTTGAGGTTAGCCTGTAAGTGTGAGATACTGTTTCAAAATGGAAAAAAAGAAAAAAAGAAGAAAAAAAAAAAGAAAAAAGGCAATCTTTTATTTTTGAGCCAAGGTCTTTTTTTGTTTTGTTTTTAAATTTATTCTACATGTCTTTTACATCATGTTTCCTGATTCCATTTTCCCATCTTTTCACATCTGCCCCTGAACTCCCGCTCAATAATTTAAGAGAAAAAAATTTAAAAAAAGAAAAAATTAAAAATCTTCTCATGGAAACTGCAGTGTGACAGTGAAACACACAGTAAGCCCTTTTGTCCATATATCTTTATCTCTACTTTCAAGCGTTCACTGGTTCAAGGCCTCTGGTTTCTACTACACTACTGATACTGGGCCCTCACTAGCACTCTTCCTGAGTACCCTGTTTTTACCCTATGTTGTGGAGATCCTGAGGCTTTGGGTTCTTCACGTGCTTCAGTAGGTCATAGTTGAGTGGATGTTGGAACAGCTCTCCCACGTTTACAGCTTTGGGTTTACCCACACCTCCGCTAATGGGGTTGAGTCATGTCTTTTAAAGTCCAGGCTAGCCTTTGACTGGCCACATAGCCAGGTCCGGCCTAGAATTGCTGAGCCTACGACCTCTACCTTCTGAGTACTAAGATTATGGATAAATAACCAATAGTTATAGAAAGTTTCAGAATTTTAAAAAAAAATATCACCATTTAAAAACTTAAATTTCTTTATTTATACAACTGTGTATGTAGCTGTATGTGACACTGCATCACATGGAGGTCAGATAACAACTTTCAGAAGTAAGTTCTTACCATGTGGAACCCAAGTCATTGGACTCAATGGAAAGAGCACCTTCTGAGCTATCTGGTCAGCCCCAGAGAAAGCCAGGGGAGTTCAGAGAGGTACTTAAACTGAGTAGACAGTGTGGCACTCTCTGACATGCATGGAGACCTGGAGTCCAAGGGCAGTTCTGTCATTTACAGATGGCGTCTTGGACAGGCACCTAGAGCCTCCTCTTCCTTGTCAGAATAACAGAGACAGCGATGCTTCCTAGCAGACTGTGAGCGAAGAAAACTCCACAGTGCCTGCAGTTATGTGGGAGAAGCTGAACAGACATAAGCCTATTCTCATGGTCGACACAACCATAGCAATGACTTGAATCTGGGCCTGAACTGACTATTCTCAGGATGTCTGTCCACACAGCTCTATACTAAGGAGGCAGCTCCTCTACAGTCTGCACAAGTTGACATGTTTTCAAGTCCAAATGAGAAGGGTTTGTCAATCTAAATCCAAAGGGACATAATTTGGTTAATCCTCAGCTGCTGTGTCCAATAACTATTCAATCACACCCCCTCTCATGGCAGGCTGTCCCTCCAGGCAGTCAGTGTCACTGACTGTGCTACCTGGGCCTCTCCAGGTTCATGAGTATTGATTCCATCAGTCCAATTTGCGGGCTGCAGGACGTGTCCAAGCAACTGTGTATGTTGCCCTTGGCCCTGGAGGGCAGACAGTGGTCTGGCAGGATGGGGAGAGGAGAGTGGCTGGGAATTGGCCCTGGAGCTGCTAACTCAATCAAAGAAATGGGCAATTCACTTGGAAAACTTGGAGACTAAAGAGGATAAGCAATCCAAGATAGTGACTCATTTGCAACCCTGAAAAGATTCCCTTCCGTTTCTGATAAAACTCAAAAGGCAGCAGCCCACTGAGGAAAGACAGGCCTTAAGGAAGTAATTGCCCTGTGCCAACCATGGCTCCAAATACCTTGCCAGATGGCTATAAGATTTTCTCTCCAGCAATGGTCACATCTTACAGAGCATCAGCACAGAGCACTGATCTTTGGTTAGCACCTTCTTATAGAAGCCAGCCCAGTCTGGGTTAGAAAACAATTCATCTCTAGCTCAGATGACCAAAGATCCTGGCTACATTGTGGGTACAATACAGACAGGCTAGGGGGTAAGCCAGGCTAGAGAAAGCAACCACAAGGTTGCTGAGAACAAGCTTAGCTGTAAGCCAGATACAAAGATTGCCAAGAAGTTCACAGAGATGAAGGGATGCCGGGAAGGAAGTGATTTCTGCTTCTTTTCTGCTACAGAGGACAGAAACTCCCTGATCCAAAGCCCAAGTGGAAGGAGAGGTGAGCACAGAGATGGTGGGTCAGCTTTTATGAACAGTAGGTAGGGACAAAAGATGACAGCCCAGAGGCAGGCAGAGTCTTCTAAAGGATAACGGGGACCTCTCTCTGTTCTGGTACTGGCATGCTGGTTGCCAGGCTGCAGGCCTAGGCTTAGCTATCACTGCCTTAAATTTAAGTAGCTACTATCAAACAGGATATGGCCTACACTGGATCTTAATTACCTGACTAAAGGAGGCAGAGAATATCATTCAATTCAGCTGAGTTTTCTCTAACCTTTCATCTCTATTCAACTGGTTCTTACTGGCCGTGGGGTTATCAGCATCTCTCTCAGGCAGTTCAGGATCTGCCTATCTCAAAGCTAGAAATGACTCCCTACTTCCCTTACTAAAGGGAAAGCAGAGAATGTCTATCATGAGAGGAGAGCTATAGAGCCCTCATTTCTCACACTGTTTCTCAGATATCAGTCTATAGTAAATTTGAACAGAGAAGCTATGACAGGGAAGAGACAAAAACCAAACCAAACAAACAAAAACATAGGACAAGGACATGAAGTCACTTTCCAGAAGAGGAGGACACCAGAGAACAGATTAGGAAGCGTCTAATAGTTCCCAAGTGCATCTGTTACTAGAGAAATGCAAATTAAAACAATGAGCTACTTCTTTAAACTTAATGCATCAACAAAAGTCAGAAAGCTGGAAAATACCAAGTGTCAGTGAGAACATGGGGACCTGGGGTTCTTCATGCACTGTCAGAGTATAGTACAGACCAGTTCAGCCATGCTGTTTTGGAAGCTTCTTTTACAACACTTCATCAAAATAAAGTGCCTCATCCTACGCCACATCTGCTCCTGAGTATATATTTTCTAGAGGAAAAAATATCATACAGGCCCATAAAGGGAAATACAGGACTGTTTGTCATAGCATTTTATAGCAGTTGGGTGTTGTGTGAAAGCAAATGTATATCCCAGGGGGATGGAGCTGAATGTGGTAACCACATGCTAGGACATGGTGCAACCAGGCTGATACACAAACAGCAACATGTTATGTGATTTACGGGGGACTGAGTACCTACTTCTATTTATACATTGAGCTTGATCATTTGTTGCTAAGGTTATTCCTTCTAGAACGTTTCCTCAACTATAAAATTTCTAAGTCCTAACTAATATTTTAGATTGAAGAATTAGGTACCCAACATAAACAGTAGACTCCCTGAAATGTATCAAAGGCCAATAGATATCACTTTACTGCTAGTGCTCTTTCAGCTTTGGGGTACCAACTGGCACCATCATGAACTCAGTGATGCCCTCTGACCCCCAACTTACGGGTTTCATCTTTCCTCTCTGCACAGCACCCAGGTGGCCTTCATGGTTCACAGTTGCCTACTGACTACCCCTGTACTCAGTGCAGGCACTTAGATCTTGTGTATATTTACTCTGAAATCTCTAATTATGTATCACACTAACCAGTGTACTAGGAACTTCACAGATTCTGTTTTCTGAATGAGTGCGTGAATACATGAATGAGAAAGGAATACAATAATTTTATTTGATGGGGAATGGAAGAGAAATTTGGAAGAAAAGTGACTCTGCTCTACCTAACCTTCTGAGGGTCTAAAATAGGCTGCAGGTGGTTAGCTGTGAAAACTGGCACCTTACTGTCCTATGCATTAGGTCCTTCCCTGCTTGCAGACAATTCCTAGACAAAACTGAGGACATGCCTGGAAGTGGTCCCCAAGTGGCAGTTGCTAGGACTCAGGGAATTCCCTTTGGAGCCACAGCTAATTAATTTGTTGATCTGGCAGTAATCAGATTAGAGGTGGGAGTCCTTGTAGGAAGTTGGCTCATTCCGACCTCAGTGAGGGAGGCACTTACATCCATCAGTGTCAAGACTTGCTTTCTGGTTTCAGTAGCTGCAGTGGCATGGGATTCTCACATTGTTTAGGGGAGAGAAGAAAATGTGTGAGCTTGGGCCAGGGCTGGGCTAGGTGTGTGCAAGATGGCTGTTTGAGCAGCTGGAGTTGATGAAACAAGGGGCAGTGACAATTACCTGTGGAAAATGTGGTCCAGTTTCTCATAGGACAATAATAAGCTTCCACATATTTACTACGAAACCAAAAACCATCCAAAAGCACCAGAGTACTAGACACCTCAGAGTCACTAGTTCGGATCTTTATGCAACTTGCAAAAATGGCAGCAGGATTTTGTAAAAGAGTAAACTGAGGCTCAGCAAGAGCCAAATGTATACAAGGCCTTGGAATTATCCTAGAAGTAATCAAGGACTGTCCTAGGAAGGCTGTGCTGGGGGATCTTCATTCCTTGGCCAAACCCAGGCATCTTCATTTCGTCTCAGGGGCTCTCATCAATTTGTTGTACTAGCTCTGTAGACCAGGCTGTCCTTGAATTCAGAGATTCACTTGCCTCTGCCATCTCCACCCCACCCCACCCCTGCTTAGTTGTACCATTTCAGTCACTGACCCTAGCTAGGTAAGGGATGATGGTAATATTTTCAGGTGGCAGTTAAAGCAAAGGAGGTCTCAGCAGCTAGCCTGGAAAAAAGAGAAGCGCCTCAGACAGACAAGGGTCAAAATCAGTGGTGGTTCAAGACAGGTGACACATTTAGATGTAAGGCTGAAAAAAAAAAAAAAAAAAAAAAAAAGGCATGGCATAGTAAGGTGAGAGCCAAGGAATGAAGACTACCCAGCACAGCCTTCTTAGGACAATCCTTGACTGCTTCTAAGATGACCATGATCTCCAGGCTGTGGCTTATAATATGTAGTCACGAAACCTTGTTGTCAGATCTTACTGCAATATGGGTCTAAACTAGACTCTCTGACAAATGACCTATCAGAGTATGACAGGGCTGGGCTTAAAAAAAAAAAAAAAAAAAAAAAGACCAATGAGAAATGCTACACTATTGACTAACACTGAACAATGACCCACATGGCCACTTGGGACACTGAAGTTTCAGTACTTAGCTAAGTTTTACCTTGGATTTCACATGAGTTTTGGTTTTAACTATTGACCTGTACATTCATCCCTCTTACTTTTCCTTTTTAAAAAATTTTTATCTAACTTTATTTTATCTGCATTGGTATGAAGGTGTCAGATACCTTGGAACTGGAATTACATATAGTTGTGAACTGCCATGTGAGTGTTGGGAATTGAACTCCAGTACTCTTGAAGAGCATCCAGTGCTCTTAACTGCTGAGCTATTTCACTGGCACCGCCCCTTTAAAGATTTATTTTACTTATATGTATGTGTACTGCTGTCTATCTCTCTCTCTCTGCGTGTGTGTGTGTGTGTGTGTGTGTGTGTGTGTGTGTGCACGCGCGCGCGCATGAGTGTGGATGCCCTCAGATGCCAGAAGAGAGCATCAGCTACTCTGAAGCTGGAGCTATAGGACATGGATGCTAATGCTGCAGGCAATCCTAAGCCATTTTTCTAGTTCCTCTATTAATTTTTTAATTAAAAAGAATTCTTAGGGGGCTGGAGAGATAATTCAGTAGTTAAGAGTATTGAATCCTCTTCCAGAGGACCCAGATTCGGTTTCTAGCACCCACATAGTGGCTCACAAACACCTGTGTATCAGTTATTTTTCTACTGCTGTGATAAAGCACCATATCAAGGGAAATTATCAGAGAAAGTGTTTATTGGGCTTATGACTTTAGAGGGCTAAAATTATGATAGCGAGAGCGTGGCAGCAGAAACAGCTGAGAGCTCACATTTCAGAACCAAAAGTGGGAGGCAGAGAAGCACAAGAGGGCCAGCTCGAAGTCTTAAAACCTCAAAGCCCAGTGACACACCTCCACCAAGACCACACCTCCTAAGTCTTCTCAAATAGTTCCACTAATGGGTAACCAACTATTCAAACACATGAACTTATGGGAACCATTCTCATTCCAACAATCATAGCAGGTAACTCTATTTCTAGGAGATCTGATGCCCTCTTGCCTCTGTAGGCACTAGGTATGCATGCAGACAAACCACCATACTGGGGAGATGGCCCAGTCAATCAGCAAAGCGCCTGTTATGCTGGCCTAAGGACTTGAGATCAACCCTTAGTACTCACATAAAACACAGTCCAGTGTGGTACATGTGCCTGTACTACCAGCACTGGAGGTAAGGCAGGGAAAGGCAGATCTCTAGTGCTTACTGACCAGCTAATATAGCCAAATGGTGAGCTTCAGATTAAATGAGATTGTGTCTCAAAAAACAAGTTTCACAGCCACAAAGGAAGACGCCCAATGTTCACATACATGAATTCTTTCTGCTGAGGATTGAATCCAAGCCTTTATAAACACTATACCTTAGCTATATCCTTGGCTCCATTAATTTTTACCAGCACCAATTTAACCACTGCTATAAACCATTGAGAGATTTTTTTCACCTAGCCTATCAGCATGTCTTTGCACATCATTTAACCTGCCAGTTTGATTGGCCTCAATGAAATCAGTGCTGTAACTACTGAACAGAACATAGCCCCATGGCTCATCACTTGACTCTGGTTCTACAGTCTTATGTCCATTCATATATAAACAACTAACCAGGCCATTTACCATTCATTAGAGTAAATATATTGTTTCTCTCATTGTATTTTACTCAGGTAGGTGTCACATTGCTGAAACTTGGACACACTGGCCTTATCTAACTCAGACCCCTGCCCCTCCAGCTTGAGAACATTATTCAAATAAGTAGCTAATGGCACAGATGCCCTGGAAGATGTCGCTTAAAGAAGAGGTATAGGTCTGGACCATATCACAGTCCCCAAAATGAACAGCTTTTCCTCAGCAGCTAACCAGATGGCACTGGATGCCTTTCTCACCCTAACTGACTCTCCAGAAGAGCACTGAGCTCACAGCTCCAGGACAGAAATACAGAACTCAAGTGGGCTGGGGAGGGACTGATACTGTCACGTTAGGCAAATGAGCTGGCACAGCTTTCCATCGAGCAGTGTCTCGGGTTGCCTGAGGTCGAGGCATGCATCTGCCAAACTAGAAACAGGAACATGCTGCAATTGGAATATCATTACTACGAAACAGGATTATCATGAACAACGATTCCAAATGGGATTAGAAATGATTCTTTGTTACCCAAAGATAATCGGCCACAGCAGCAGCAGTGGAGAAGCACCAAGCCTGAATCCTTTTCTGGGGGCATGGCACTGGCATTCCAGGCACGTGGCCAGCACCCTTGCCCACCCTTCCTTGCTGGGAAATACTGGGCACTGTCCTGCATTGGGCAGAGGGCCACCTAGGACAAAAGCCAACTACATATCGAGGGATCTTACTCAGGGCCCTGTTATCGGCCCAGCTTCTCAGACGGAAGGGGTGGAAAGAGAATTCCAGAGCCCTACTGATTCTTAGTTACCAAAGAGTTACTGATGAGGCAGGAACTATTGCCACATCTAAGGTGGGCTTACCTGAAGGCCCTTTTGGGGAAGCCAGTAATAATAATGAAAGCACTTAACTTTGCCACAGCTTACTATATGGCAGACTCTGCTCTAAACACTTTATGTACAGTAACTTTTTTCCCCCTAGACAAGGTTTCTCTGTATAGTTTGAGCCCATCCTGGAACTCGCTATATAGACCAGGCTGGCCTCAAATTCACAAAGATCTGCCTGCCTCTGCTTCCTAAGTGCTGGGACTAAAGGTGTGTGCCACCACCACCCAGCAATACTATGTATATTTCTACATTTAAGCCTCACAGCTTTGAGGTAGACCTACTTATCTTATGTTATAGCTGGGGAAACAACTATGTAGGAGTCAATGAGTCAAGCACCTAGCAAGGAAGAGGAAGAGTTTGAATTTGAACCCAGGTATCTGACTCTAGAGACCACAACTGTTTACAGACTAGCTAGGGATGACCACCCTGTTACACTGAGATATGATGTCATCTTCAAGTGTCTTCCTGAGAGGAGGAATGGATGTGCCTGTGCTAGCAGGCAGCATAGGTGGGGAGGAAAGCGGCTAATGCTTATGACAAAAGCCTTTGTGCTGGATAGTTTTATGTCAACTTGACACAAATAGTTTTTACTGAACTTGACTGATTTCATCTGAGAGAATGGACCCTCAATAAGAAAATGCCTCCTTAGGATATGGCTGTAGGACATTTTCTTAATTAGTGATGAAGCAGGGAAGGGCACAGTCCATTGTGGGTAGGGCCATCCCTGGGTTGGTTGGCTTAAGATCTGTAAGAAGGCAGGCTGAGCAAGCCAAAGGAATTGAGCCTGTAAGCCCCCTTCACCCCATGGCCTCTGTAACAGCTCCTGCCTCCTCCAGGTTCCTGCCCTCACTTCCTTCAGTGATGAACAGTGATGTGGAAGTGTAAGTCAAGTAAACCCTTTGCTCCCCAAGTTGCTTTGGACATGGTGTTGCATCTCAGCAACAAAAACCCCAACTAAGAGTCTTCCCTTAGCATTCTCTAGTCCTAGATCCTGCCAGCTCCTCTTCCTGCCAAAGTACAGGCACAGGGAAGCCTTACCTGCTCTACCCCTGATCCAGGTAGTAGCAAAGAAGGCTGCCAGAGACCAACAAGGGCAGCGCCTGCTTGCTGGCACCAAAACCAGCCTCTAGGTACACAAAGAAGAGGCCTACAGAGGCTCCCCTATAGGACAGCACCCTGGCAGGGACTGCTGGTTTTTTACAGACAGGACTAAATGGTCCCCTTCCCTGGGTGAGGTAGAGGGAAAATAAGTAAATGCTAAAAATAAATGACTACTATGAAAGAGAATTAAATGGTCGTCAGCCAACGATGGCAGCATCTGAAAATTAACAAAGCCCAGGTACCACATCCAGGAAGGCCTTGGCAAATGCGTGTTATCCACTCATTAGCTCAGTTCCTCAGGGACGCCAGCCAAGCAGGGCAGGCAGTGCCGGGAACCAGTCCTTCCGATGCTGATGAAGTGCACTTGGGGGTGGGGGGTGGACAAAGGCGGCAGGAGGAGGGAGGTTCTCATGGTTCTCATGGGGAATTTCAAACAGTCTGCTGGGGTCCTGGTTCTCTCTAGGACTCTCACCTTCTCTGAGGCAGGGGCTTGCAGAACAGGCAGGCCCAAGGAGACTTAAATCTGAATGTTTACACCACACAGCTCTCTTTCAGAATTCAAATAACAGCCTCACTATTTAAGGATCTGACTGAGCTGCAGCACAGGGGTAAGGAGCCCAAGAATGGTGGGGGGAAAGGCAACACCCCCACCTAATAGCTCCGACTTTCTCCTCATTGGAATGAAGAGTCCTATATCTTGAGAGAATATGTAAAGCCAATGCTTGCTGTGACAATGACAACTCTTTAGAATTCATCAGTGCAATACTTGATAAAATCACTGATCTCTATTCTCTAACCACCAGAACATACAATCTATTGCTGGATACCACAAAAGAAAGGATCAAAACACTCCAGGTAACCAACTGCTATCACAAATACAAACTCTCAGTACACCATCAGCCACCTAATAATGAATGTTAGACAGAGGGAACAGCTTTTATTTATTTATTTATCTACTCTTTAAATAGTTGTTGGGTTTTTTTTTTGTTTGTTTTTTTTTTTGAGACAGGACCTCAATATATCCAGCTGGCCTCAAGCTTATTACATGATCTTGCCTCTGCCTCCTGAGTGCTAGGATTACAGGTGTACCTATGCTATTCATTTATTTTGTTTTTTTAAAGGTTGGGTTTCATTCTAGCTCAGGCTGGTCTGAAACTCATTCATTATAGAACCTAGACTGGATTCCAAACTTGTGGGAATCCTTCTTTCTGCCTCAGCCTTTCAAATGCTGAGATTGCAGATGTGAACCACCACATCCAAGATGGAATGACAGCTTTTAAAATTGCTTTTCTAAGTCAAATTTATTGAAATATGACTTATGCCTTTGATGTATTTGAAAATGCACCCTTTAAAAGATATATATGTAAATGATCATATATATATATATGATTTTTTTTGAGACAGGATCAATGTAGATGCAGCCAGATCAGTCTTAACCTCACTTTGTAGTTGAAGACAATTTCTCAAGATGTATGACTTAGTGCATTTTAATAATTACATAGGTAACCACATGTAATAATCACAATAATTAATACAGAATTTTAGACTTGTAGTGGTGCATGCCTTTTAATATCAGCACTCAGGAGGCAGAGGCAGGTGAATCTCTGAGTTTAAACCCAGCCTGATCTACATAGTCAGTTCCAGGACAACCAGGGCTACACACAGAGGAACCTTGTCTCAAAAAACAAACAAACAAACAAACAACAACAACAAAAAAAAACCAAAAAAACCCACCAACCAACCAACCAAAAGATATAGAATATTGAATATGTCCACCAAACCCAAATTTGCACTTCCAAACCCAACTACTCATCTGATCTTTGTCCCTAAAATACTAACTACCTTTTCTAGAATATGGCATAGATGGAATTTTACAATAGGTGGCTTTTGGTTTGACTTGACTATAGCATAAGGCTTTGAAGAAACCTTTTTTTGGTTGCATATATTAGTAGCTCCTGTTCTCCCCCTTTGTGTGTGCTGATGGACAAACATGGCTGTGCGTGTAGAAACCAAAGGAGACCTTTCATGATACCTGAAAGTGGCATCTCAGTTAGGCTGGTTGGCTATTGAGCTCCAGAAATCTGCCTATTTCCTACCCTTCAATATTGAGGTTATTTGGATGTGCATGAGTGCTCTTTTTTTTTTTTTTTAATGTGTGTACTTGGGATTAGAACTCAAGTCCTTATTACCTGAACAAGCAAATGTTCTTACTGATAGAACCATCTCCCTAACCACCTTGTTCTCTTAAAAAAAAATACGATTTATTGACAGGGGCATGGTGGTGCACACCTTTGAAGGAAGTAGGAGAAAACATCTTGTTTGAAGTCTGCTGGGGCTACATAATGAAACCCTAAACCAAAAAAGACTTAATTGGTTGAGTTATGTAACATGGGGAGTGGGTACGTGCAGATGCATGTGGAGTTCAGAAGAGTGTGTTCCATCTGGAGCTGGTGTTACAGGTGTTTGTGAGCTGCCTGATATGGATTCTGGTAAATGAATAAACTCAGGTCCTCTGCTAAGATCAGTATGTGCTCTTACACACTCTGCAGCTTCCCTTGCCCTGGATCCTAAACTATGGAGTATTACTCGATTGTATGAATTTACCAAAATATGTCCACTTGCTACTTGGACACTTGAGTGACTTCCAGGCTTTGGTTGTTCTACAAATAAAGCAATGGATATCTGCATACAAATCATATTTCTCTAGGAGCTGGTATTTCTATGCTACATGGCACATATCTGCTTTCCTTTTGTAAGAAACTGCCCATGTGTTTTCTGATGTAGCTATATCATTATAGTTCCTATAAGCAATGCATAGCAATTCTTTTTGCAACTTGCCAGGCTTTAGTACTGTCAGCATATCATTATAATTTTAATTTTCACTTCATTAATGACTAACATTGTATCTTTCCATGTGCACATTTTCTATCTATCCTTTAAAGTGAAATATCTCAAGTCTTTTGCCCACTTTAAAAAACTCAGTTGCTTGACTTTTAATTGATTTGTAAAGGTTCTTTATATAATCTAATACTAGTCCCTTATCAGACATATTTTCACAGCTTGTTTTTTGAGGAATTAGAAGCTAAAATGATCTAAACCATGCTTTTTTTTTTTTTTTTAAACCATACCGCTTCTCTTTGTACATATACTCTGATGAAGGTAACAAGAAAGACTTGAACTTTCAATTTGCAAATATTCTTGGCCTATTGGACCTTCAGATGAAGCTGTATTTGGTGTCTTCTACTAGAAGGATATTTTTATATCCAGTCCATGCTCCCAACCACCCCAGGAACTGGAAAAATGACTGTCTTAAAAACAGCCCCCCAGCCCCTAGCCCCAGCTCTACACTTCCCAAAGCCCTGTTCTGGTTCGCCAGGCTTCTGGAATGGTCAACAGTGGTCACACTCCACTGGTGGCCATTGTCCACTGGGAAAGGTGGGAGGCTCCCAATCTATCCTTCAGTGAAAGAGCAAATAGTGCAGCCTGTGGCTGCTTGGACATCAAAGTTGAGCAAACAGGCCTGGCAGACCCTGCCTCTCCGCCTACATATCCTGCAACTGCCATCTGAAGGAGCTTCTCCAAGCAGGTCATGACTTTCAGCTTGTCACTCCACACATCAAAGTTTCCACCACACACGAACTGGGTGCACAGGTTCGAATCAAGTCGCTCGACAGTGGATACTTAGACATTGTGTCTAGCTTTAATCCTGTGTTTTCCCAAGTAATTAAGCCTTCTTGCTTATGAACTTGTGACTAAGTAAAGCATCACTGAGAGGTTGTAACATCAAAGTGCTGTCCACCGTCTGTCCGTGTTTGGTAAAATTGGATTTCTTTTCCTTCTTAAAGAAAGACTAATTGAATTTCACTGAAAGCTCCATATCTTTGCAATAGCTGGCGAAGGCTATTCTAAGTCGAAGTGATCATCCCAGGACTGTGTGGTTTGGCCTTTAGTTTGGCTGGGTCAGAGTGCAACACAGAATGGGGCACCCAGACTCAGGCTAAACAAGTGCCTTGTGGCAGGAGGCTCTTCAGGGGCTCAGTACCAGTGACTGCTACTGTTAATATTATCCCCAAGCTGTTACTAGGGCTGACTAAGGAATGGATGGTCCTAGTCCTGGTAGGGTGTTGGTAAGTCTTTGGCTACTGAGGACAATGGCCATTATATTCCTCAAGTCCTTGATTATCAGCAGGCAAACTTGGTGTGTAATTATGTACGAATGCACTGTGTACACGGGCACATGTGTGGAAGCTATGTGTGTAATTATGTACAAATGCACTCTGTATACATGTACACGGGCACATGTGTGGAAGCTATGTGTGTAATTATGTACAAATGCACTCTGTATACATGTACACGGACACGTGTGGAAGCTATGTGTGTAATTATGTATGAATGCACTGTGTACATGGGCACATGTGTGGAAGCTATGTGTGTAATTATGTACGAATGCACTGTGTACATGGGCACATGTGTGGAAGCTATGTGCATAATTATGTACGAATGCACTGTGTACACGGGCACATGTGTGGAAGCTATGTGTGTAATTATGTACGAATGCACTGTGTACACGGGCACATATGTGGAAGCTATGTGTGTAATTATGTACGAATGCACTGTGTACACGGGCACATGTGTGGAAGCTATGTGTGTAATTATGTACGAATGCACTCTGTATACATGTACAAGGGCACATGTGTGGAAGCTATGTGTGTAATTATGTACAAATGCACTCTGTATACATGTACACGGGCACATGTGTGGAAGCTAGAGGCTGATGTTGAATGTCTTCTTGAATACTCTATCTTATTCTGATCACTCACTGACCCTGGAGCTTGCTAGGGCAAACCAGCAATCCCCAGGGACCTGCCCATTTTACCTTACCAGGGCTGGGATTTCAGGCAGATGGGTACACTGTCCTGCCCAGCTTTTTATGTGGTTCTTCTTACTTATGTAGCCAGACTGGCCAAACCATTTTCTCATTCCCTCAGATAATGTTTTTAGGATGGGGCTTGTGATTGCTTACTTTCTGAATCTTCATGTGGCCCAGCATCTGATACACGATGGTTTAAAAATTCTACTGGATGTATGAAATAGTATTAAAAAAAACCTTCAGTACAAAGTGTTTCTCTCCAGAGTCAAAACTCTGAATTGATATTGGCTTCATTAGTTAATCTGTAGTCAACACAGCAAACTCCCACTTAGGTTAAGTATGACTCGAGAACTAATCTTTAGATAGAAGGAATTCGGGAGACTGCCATGTTCTTCTCAATATTATTTACACAAACAACCTACTTTTGGAAAAGAAAATCTCTGGTTCAATATCCTGATACACTTATCTTTCCTTTTAAAAATATTATTTTGATCTTGATCCAGTTTTAAGTCTTTGATATATATTAGTATTTAATTAAGTCACTTCAAAACCTTTTTATAAATAAAGGAGTAAATCTTAAATTAAGCTTCTGTGCACAATTATAAAATTTACAGTCATGACATTGCATTTCTTATTCAAAACTAAATAAAATAAATGCCTTCAGAAATCCCAACTGGTGAGCTTTAAGCTCCTTAAAGATTTGAGGCAGTTATATTCTAGACCCCTATGGACTTGACATGCCTGAGGGTGAACTGGGCTCCCTGGGTCCACAGGCTGCAAACATCTAAAGGAAGCAGAAGTCCTCTGCTGTCAGCCTTAAGTGAAGGGGCAGTGCCTCTCTGCTTTCCCTTCAGACCTTCAGCCAAAAAACTCAGAGACCTGTTTATCTCTGATCTTATTGAAGGTTCCTTGCAAAAAGTAGGAAGCCCAAACTTTTGTGATATTAATAAATAAGCCTAACCAGACAAGTGTTATTTAATAAAAAGTTGTCCCACTTGGAAAATGGAAGGAAGAGGAGGGGGCAGAACAGATGCTTAAAATCCTAGTAATTGTGGCTGGATGGCTCCAGGAGTAAAGTGAATACTGAGCAAGCATGAGGTCTGAGTGTGGATCTGGGTACCCATGTAAAAGCTAGGTATAGCACCATGTCTATAACTCCAGTGCTGGAGGGTAGCAGAGGCAGATGGGTCCAGGGGCTTGTTAGCGAACCAGTCCGTCAAATCAGCAAGTTAAGTGAAATACTACATCTCAAAAAAGACAATGAAGAGTGATAAAAATATACCCAACACTGACAAGTTTCTCTGTGTAGCCCTGGCTGTCCTGAAACTCACTATGTAGATCAGGCTAGCCTCAAACTCAGAGATCCACCTGCTTCTACCTCCCAAGTGCTGGGATTAAAGGCATGCACCATCACTGCCTGGCTCAATATTGATGTATAGTCTCCAAAAGTACCCACCCATATTTAAAAAAACAAAATGCTAGTAATTAGGCTGGGCATGGTGGCACATGCCTAAATCCCAACACTCAGGAAGCGAAGACAAGAGGATCAGAAATTAAAAGTCAGTCTGGGCTATATGAGACCCTATCTCAACCCATACCTCCATTCCAAAAGAAGACCCTAGGTTCAAATTCCAGCACTAGTTAAAAAACAACACAAGAGAATGGGAGAGCTCAGGGATATGCCCAATGTATAACAAACATAATATATGTATATGAAAAATGCTTACAAAGATAAGCAAAAAAACCCCCAAACCAACTAGTAATAGTCTTAGAAGCCACATAGGTAAAAGCCACCACTCATTTTGCTCAACAGGCATCACTGATTTGCCAGTGTCCCTGGAGAAGGACAGAGCAATCAGTTAAACCAACACCTCATTAAACTCGGAGAACAGTGTCCCCAAAAGCACATCCTCCAGCTATCTGGTCACTAATTGAGAGTGTTCTTAAGAAGAATGCTATTTCCTATTTAGTCTCAACTCTGAAAATACCACACACACACAAGAAATACCATCTGCTTCACCACACTGGCTCTTCTCCACATTTGGAAAAACTGCAAACTGAGCAAGACAACAGGTAAGTGGGTGTAGAATCAGTGATGGGAAATAATGTGTGTGATAATGTGTGCTTTGTCACCAGAGAGTAACAACTCCCCATTTGTAACCTGTAGCAGACACATTCTTTTCCACATTAAATTTGAACTCCCCAAGGTTTTTTTTAAAAAAAGATTATATTTACTTATATTTTATGTACATTGGTGTCTTACCTGCATATATTTCTATGAGGGTGTCAAATGTCCTGGAACTGGAGTTACAGACAGTTGTGAGCTGACATGTGAGTGCTGGGAATTGAACCTGGGTCCCTCTGGAAGAGTACCCAGTGCTCTTAACCGCTCAGCCATCTCTCCAGTCCCACTTTGGTTTTTCAAAGACTAACAAAGCCCAAGAACACATATTTACTGAATGTTTGTAAAAATAATTTCTCATGGATTTCAACTGGATCCTCTCAAAAGCAAAGTGTATGTATTTTATTCTTTTTACTTTTGTTTTTAGTGCTGGAGATTGAATCCAGGACCTCAAGCATGCCAGGCAAGCACTCTAATACCACTAGCCTAAATCTACTATCTTCAAAGAATAAATGCTTGGAGCTGAAGATAGCAAATAAGGAGACTGGGTGATTGAGACCAAGTTCATGATAAGAGCAGAGAGAGGTCTATCAAGGAAAGCTATGTCTCCAGGTGATCTGAAGCAGATCACCTCCTAAATTCACAAGTCCCAATTTTGTGGCTTTTCTCCATGTTTCAGATTCTTCCAAAGTGGCTGGAACTGACTGTAAGAGCCTGAAGGACCTGTCTGATGAGAGAATTAAACTACCAATTTGAGTAGCTGCTATTAAAGAATCTAGTACTCCGACAGCCTCCCTTTAAAAGCTGGCATGTCTCAATTGTAAGATGCTTGCTGCGCATGCCCAAGGCTTTAGGTTCAATCCCCAGCACTGGATGAAAAGTCTAAGAACAGTTTGTTGTTTTTGTCATACAATTTCTTTCATACAGTTACAGCTAGAATGACTGTACGCCACGCTGTCTGCCTGCCTCATCTTACCTGACTCTGGAGGCCCTGGGGCAGGAACCACAACAGTCTGGGCTGGAGTATAACACACAGAATAGAATGCATTCTGTGCATGCTGGTTGGCCTGCCTACAGGATTTTAGAGAAAACACTTTTTTGTCTCTGAGCTTCTGTTTTCTCAACTGCAAAGTAAATATAACTATACAGATTTTGAGGAATGGCTATGAAATACAAATAAGGCCAGACATGGTGGCACATGTCTTTAATTGGAGCACTCAAGAGACAGAGACAGGTGAATCTCTGAGTTTGAGGCTAGCCTGATCTACAGAGTGAGTTCCAGAAGAGTCAGGGAAACAATGAAACCTTGTCTTGAAAAAAACAAAAACAACAGGTTATAGTTACCTATGCTACTTCTGGTGTCTTGTTTGTGTATACGTGTACATGTGCCTGTGCCTGTGCACATGTCTGTGTATGTGTGTAGACTAGAGGCAAATGTTAGGGCCACTGATTTATTTGTTTATTAAAAGTTCTGAGACAAGGTCTCATTACGTAGGCCTGGCTGGCCTGGAACTAGCTGAGTGCTGGGATTAAAGACCAGTGCTACCATACCCAAGACTAATCTACCTAACTTTTTGAGGCAGGTCTTCATCTCATCAAACCTGAAACTCACTGACTCAGAGTAGCTGGCCAAAGAGTCCCTGGGATTCACATTTCACTGCCTGTGCCATCCTCCCAGTGCTGGGTTACAGAATCACTTGGCCCACACATGGTGCTAGGGACCCAAACTCAGTCCTTATGCACTTTAGGGACTGAGCTACCTCTCCAGTATCTACTTCTTATCTTTACATGATAGCTATAACCTTGAACAAAGGGAAAAAGTAGGTAGGAAAACACCACAGCCACCAACATAAGGGGTGGACATCTCCAGACTCTCCAAAGAAAAATCCTCTAGAAGAGCCACCAATAAGAGCAGTAATTGGAGGTTTCTCAATATGTAAAACTCACACATACATAACCATTCAGTATCTGCTCTTAATCATATAACTTGCCTAAGGTCACAAAGCCAATGAATGGTACTGCTGTGATCTGAAACCACGTATGGCTCTCCATATCTACTATGAAGCACCTTGGACTGCCTGCCTCAGCCTTCCTGCCTCTGAAGGAGATAGGAGGGGCAGCAATGGTGGGCGAGCAGCCAAGGACACAGTCCGAATAGACCTGACTCATGCGGCCCTGGGTGGAAGGAGATTCTTACCTGTCATTTCGGCTGATGGCTGCCACCATCAATGCTGTCCAGCCAAGTTTGTGCCTTGCGTTGACATCTGCACCTTCTGACAACAGTCTGACAAAAGACAGAAGAATATTTTTAGTGTGTAGCTTCTCATGGACAGGAGTAGAAATAATCACAGAAAAACACCTAGGACATAGAGTTAGTGTAAAGCCAGCCTGGACAACATAGAGAGAACACTATCTCACAAGGACAAATAAACAAGTGCAAATATAGAGGCTGGGTGAGTCCAGAAAGAGGGTCCTTTGAGTTCTAATCCTCAATCTCAGCCTGAGATCACGCCCCTCACCAGAGGTGTCCTTTACCCACTCATTCCCAGATCCCTACTGTCATTCCTCCAAGCCTTTTGAACAGAAATTTGCCTTTTCTATCTTAATAGTGATACTATGACACTCCTTCCCTGGCCCAAGATCCTCTCAGCACCTTTGCTGGGTTGAAATCCTGCTCCATGCCATGATACAAACCTGGTGCCCACACCCTCTTCCTTAAATTCCCAGTGTTTAGCACAGAAGACCTAACAGGCTTAGTCTTCTTACTCAGGTAGTTCCCTATCCACAAAAGGAGCACATTCCTCAACTGCATTTATTTTATCGTGGCTGTTTGGAAAATACAAATCCTTCCACCCAGAGAAAGATGAAAAGAATTTCAGAAACGCTGTTAGGTTCTCACTAGAGCCCATGTAGACCTATTGGGATCTACATGTCACATGCCTAGCACACAGCAAAGAGTCCATTGGTTGTCAAGTGAAACAACAAATCCAGTCTTTAAAGTTCATCACTGCAAACCTGAATTCTGGGTCCTGATCCCTGTAACAGAGGACAGACAGACACAAGTGAACAAAGCTATGTCTGTCTTAGCACCTGTAGAGCATGGCCTGCCCTCTTGGAACTTCTTGTTCCTGAGTTTATTTACTCTTCACAAGCTTAAGGATGTGGATAAGGAAATAGGAAAAACAACTTGTGAAAGGTCACACAGCAGGTTGGGAATGAACTCTCCTCATCTTGTCTCACTATCTCCAGACAGCACTCCTCTTCATAACACAAAAGGTGAAGACCAAACAGCTTTCAGCCAACCAATGGCATGCGTGTCCTGCGCTAGACTCTAGATGTGGGAAGAAGATGTGGGGTCTGCTCTAGATGACGCAGGACAGGAGGGAAAGAAAGACCATTTTGCTACTAAAGGAAGGCAAAAATCAAGAATTCAATTGAGCCAGGCGTGATGGCTCAGGACTATAATCCTCAGGCCTACACAGGAGTTTGTCCATGAGTTCAAGGCCAGTTGGATCATGTAATGGGTTGCAGGGTAGCTTGAAATATAGCAAGATCCTCTCTGTTGTAGTTACATTTCTTTATGCTGCAGAACATTTGTTTTCATGATGCAAAGCTCTGTTACACTCTTTAATGTTGCATTTGTTTAATTCTGTGAAACTGTGTTACTTTGCCCGCCTGAAATATCTGATGGTCTAATAAAGACCTGAACAGCCAACAGCTGAGCTTCAGTGAGGTCAGTGAGGATTTCACACCCTGTCATTCCATATACAGTACAGCAGGGAAGGGCTGTACAAACCCTCTCAGTCACAGGAAATGAATCATGCTGATCTTCAGTGAGACCAGCTCTCAAGCCCAGATCCTGATTCAGCTTCCTTCTTTGCACCAGGGTGTAAAGGAAGACAGCAAGGATCTGGGCATCTCAGTCAGGCTCTGCATTCACCTGCTGTAAAGGAGAGAATGCTAACCCCTCTTATGCAAGGTGGTTGTCAGGATTGAGAGACATACCACACTATGAGACTCTAAAGATTGACCTACTTACTGGTAAACTGAGGAAGAGCCACAGCTGATCTCACCAGACAACTTTTCCTCTCATAGTGCTGAGTCAGGGTGGGGAGGGGCACCTGCTTTCTCCCAGAGTAGAGCAGCTCCCCAAATAAGGACTTCACAGAACAGATCTCCCTATTTCATCTAGATGCTTCACAAGTGAATGCCCAGCAGGCACTCATTTCAAAGTCCTGAGCCAGCTGGGGGTGGGGTGGTACGATGACTGCCTGCTGAGAGCGGCTGAAAGGGCCTCTGAGGCCAGAGAAAGCCACCCTTGCTCTCCCCTGTGATTTTCACCAATGGACAAAATGCGGCAAGTGAATTAATCTCTTTTAAAAAGAGCAATGCTTGTGACAGAGCACGGTGTCTCCGTAAAGGTTAGGATTCCATCATCCCTGAGATGATGAGTAGAATGCTTAATGCAGGCTGCCAGTCAGAGCAGAGCAGCTCATGTCGTTCTGGGGAGGGAGTAGGCACAACAGGCTTTCCTGGGCTCACTCTAGACTTGTGGCCAGCCCTACTTAATGAACTAACTCTCTTGCTTGGCAGGGCAGTGGTGGGTGATTTTTAACTGGGGATGGCTCAGGGTAGTAGACAGGAGACTAGAGCAGGCACCTGGAGTTGAAACCCAGCTTTTGCATAACTCCCAGGGTATATAAGGTAGTTCAGACACAGCCATCACCATTTACAGAGGGAGGGCCCATGGAGAAATGTGTGCCATGGCTTCTCTGTTCCCTCCCAATCTGTCAGAGAATGGACAGAACCTGGGGATGGTGGAGCATGTCTATAATCAGTGAAGGCTGGGGCAGGAGGACTGTCATGGATTCAAGCTTGGCCAGGGCTAGAACAGGACCTTGTCTCAGCTTTACTGCACGTCCATAAGGGTGTCAGCAGAGATAATTAAGTCACAATGGTCAAAACACTTGGCATATAATAAAGCACTTGTCTTTGCTATTAGCATCATTGCCCATTTTACATTAGTGATGGGGGAAGAGGGGGAAAAGGCTCTGTAGGTAAGGGTCCCTGCCGCCACACCTCATGTCCTAACTAAATCAGAATGACATGACAGGAAAATATAGCAAGTGCCCCAAAGTACCTGTGGGTGAAAAATAATCTGCCACGGGGCAGTGGCGGTGCATGCCTTTAATCCCACACTTGGGAGGCTGAGGCTGGTGGATCTCTCAGTTCGAGGCCAGCCTGGTCTTCAGAGTGAGTTCCAGGACAGCCAGGGCTCCACAGAGAAACCCTGTCTTGAAACAAAGTGCCTACAATTCCCAAATAATAACAATCAATAGCAGAGCCTAAGAGCCGAGAAGGAAAAACAAAGTCTTCTCTAGCAACCAGGGATGTATGTAGGAGAGGCCACAGGTCAAAGTCCAAGAGGTGACATTATCACTCTGCTAGGGAGGGGGAGAGGAGGCAGGACTTCCACTTTCTGCTTAGAACACTCCTCACAGTTGGAAGTTCTGCGGCTGTTTTCACAGCAGTGGTCACAATATTACTCTTTTTTTTCTTAACCAAATTAGGTTTCATCCTTTAAACCTTCCCTAAAATGGTCTGCTGCTTCCAAGTCCCCAGTGCTAATCTGTATCAAAGCAGTCAGTCACAGCTGGCTGTCTCATCTTAACTTCCTCAGTCACCAGCATCCTCCAGAAATGACCTGTTTTCATCTGCCTTTGGTTCCTGCCCTGGCATTGGCACATGAGAGTTCTCTACAGTACTTGCAAATAACCAATCTTCCACCAGTACTACTTTCTGTCTGTGGTGGAAGATCTGTGGACTAACAGTCTTAGGCTCCTATGTATACATGCATGGGAGGCATCTCAGACTCAGAAGTGAGTGGGGCATTTGAGGACATGGCTTGATGAGCATGGATTCCAATTACGGCTCTATTAGGTACTTGCTGTGTTGCTCAGGATAAATCTAACTCTGCGGACCTTGTTTTTCTCTACAGAAAAACAGAATTGAATGAAATCTCTAAAGTCCTAATTACTACTAAAATCTTAACATTTTAAATATGGATAGCATCTGGGGCTGAAGAGATGGCTCAGCTGTTAAGGGCGTATATTGTTCCTGTAGAGGACCTGGGTTTGGTTCCCAGAACCCATGCAGTGGTTCCAAACTTCAGATCCAGGGGCTTCAGAACCCTCCTCTGACCTCCACCAGCACTGGACACACACGGACTACGCAAATGCGTACAAAAGCAAGACAGTCAACACAAAAGTAAATAAACCTAAACCATAAAACGAAACCGGAGAAGTGGATTCCTAGCAGACCTGACACAGTAAGACTTCCAAAGACAAGACAGTTCCCTAGGCTTGCTGCTTGAAGGAGGAAAGTAGTCCTAGACAGGCAGAGACAGGTTTAAGTCATTCTGATTAACTAGCTCTTCACAGGGAAAGGAGATACCACTTCACTTTTCTTCCTTTTTTTTTTTTTATGACCAATCAATACAAAGCGGCCAGTGAACTTCAATCATGCAAAGTGAACTTCAATCATGTATTGTTCCAACTGATTTCCGGATCCTTTGCAAGAACTGGCCCTCAGCTGCAGCTGGGGGGGGGGGGCTGAGGAGTGGGGAGCCCGATCCCACCTGCATCAGAGAGCCTGGAAGCACTGAGCCATGCAGACCCAATCATGATCACTATCTGGGCAACAGGACCCTGGTTGGAGGCGCCCAGAAGGCCCTGTTTACAGTAATAACAGCATCAGGCCCTCTGTCTAAGCAGAGGCAAGGCGCCTGGGGCTAGAATCCCCAGGCAGCCTCCATCTGTGCCTTATCTCCCAGCCAGCTAGAGATGGAGAGGTTGGGGGAGGGCACCAAAGCCTGTTCTTGGATCCCAGCCTGGGCCTACAGATTTCAAGGCAAGGGCCTGGTGCTCTGACTGCACAGGGCCTTTTGGGCTTCTTTTACATTGGCTATTTGAGCACCCGCCTCTTCAGCTCTGCTCAGGCCCCCTCCTCTAGGAAGTCCTCCAGGTGCCCTTGCTTCCAGTGCCCAGCACTCTTACACCAGACTGGTCTCGGGAAAGTGCACAACACCCACAACTTAGAGGAGGTGAATCTGCATACTCCATCCAGTGTTCTGGGCTAACGAATGCCTTGCAGAATCAACAGTCTAGTCTTTAAACACACAGATGAGGAAGTTCACAAAGCCACTCTTGGGAAAGACTGACCCAGAAAGAAGCCTGACTCTCTGTGCCAGGCTATGTGCCTGCGGGCAGGTCCAGCTAACCTCTCAGAACCTTGTTCCTCTTAGCTCCCCAGCCTGCCAGAAGTCAGAATGAAGATATGACCAAAGGAGATGGTGCATGGGAGTGCACATTTCTAAATGGTAGCTGCTGCTGTGACAACTGTTGTACATGTTCAGAGGCAAATGGTGAAGGAGTTAGTTGATCTGCATCCCCAATGATACTTGCTGGTCTATAACAAAATAAACCCCAATGTTGGGTGGCCATTCTCTGTCTTATTCTTTACAGATACCTGTTATATATTAATGTGCACAGATTGCTATTCTTAAATTGTTAAGTTTAGAAACCAGTTACAAATATAGCACCAAAACTCCCTTCATACGTATCTTCATACGTATTTTCCTACTTTACACTCTGATTCATTTGTTCCCTATCTTTTGTACATTTTATTTCCCCACATGAGAATTAATTTCAGACATTATGCCCTTATCTCCTAATACTTCAGCATGTATTTCCGAGAACGATGACACTACTTACTACAGAATCACCAGCCACAATGGCCAAAGTCTCAATGTGGCGGAGAATCAGCAACCAAATGCAGATCAAAAATACAAAAAAAAAAAAAATTAAAAAATTAAAAAAAATCAGAAACTATAGAAAAAAACCCCTTGCACGTATATTAGACATATACAGACATTTTTGTTGTGACTTTTCTTGAACAATATAGAGCATGACAACCATTTGCATAGCATTTACACTAAATTATATATAATCTGGAGATGATCTAATTACACGGGAATATATGTATATGTAGGTTTTATGTAATACTATGCCATAATATATAAAGGGCTTGAGGATCTGCAGATTGGGGAACCCGCGGAGGATCCTGGAATCAACTCACACAGCAGGATGAGCATTTTAGCTCATATTCTGCCTCTGTTTGAATGTCTCCAGCTGTCCCAATAGTTTTCATAGTGTTCTAGCTCTGTGATCTGGGTGTTAGAATCGACATAAAGACCAAAGACTAGGAGTCTTTGTCGTTCCATCTAGAATAGTTAGTTCCTCAGCCTTTCGGTGATCTTTAGGATATTGGCATTGTTTTGCATAGTAAGGCCAGCCTGTGTTTCCCATTCAACTTTAAGGCACCTCTTCCTACAGTCATTCATCACTGCACAAACTCTGAGGACTGATGATTACAGGATTCTGAGTGGGTGCTGACCCAGGCCTTCAAGGCAGCTGCTGAACAGACATATACTTGGCAAACAGCTAAAACACAAGCAAGGACTCTGGAGGCTAGTGCCATATGAGTGTTACAATGGAACAGCAAGGACTTTCTCCAGGTAGAGTTCTTTGCTGGAGGGGATAGGTAGAAGCAAGGATTCCTCTAATGATCTCCTAAGGCAAACACCCCTGGATTCCCAGGGAGATGTGGCTGGCTGAGACAGAATGAAATGTGGATATGCAAGTAAGGGAAAGAGTGACCCAGGACACCGCAGCTTGTCAGCAGCTGCTTTAGTGACTAACTTGGTCCAGGCAGCTGAGCTGTGGGAAAGGGTTATGAGTGCCACCTACTGGCCCCAAAGCAGGGCTCTGGGCTACAGCAGAGGGCAGCTGGGCAGCTGGCTGCTTGCCAGGAAACCCATATGAGATTTTCAGTGAGGAACAACAGACTGGGCAAGCTGACCATAAAGCCTGGCCCCACCCACAGGGGACAGCAAAGGGTCAGCCTTCCTCACTCAACAGAACTCAGGAAACAGCTTCTCATAGCCATACACCGGGCTGGGATTGAGGGCCTGCAATGGACCAGACAGACCCTGCTCATGTGGAAGAGCTGAGATTCAGTCTGTCCCCTCGAACAATGCATTATTATCATGAGTCCTCTGAGATGCCTGTACAGGACAGCAACAACACCATGTTGGCTCAGGATATCTGACAAGCTCTTGAATGGTGTTTTTGCTTTTTAGTACTGGAGCTCAAACCCAGGACCTCCTGCATGCCCAGTAAGCACTCTATTACTGTGCTATACCCCTAGCATTATTTATTTTATTTTAATTTTTTGGTACATATGTGTGTTTGTCTGAGTCCACATGGCCAAAAGAGGGCATCAGATCCCCAAGACCTGAAGTTACAGGTGGTTGCGAGCTGCCTGATATGGGTGCTGGGAACTAAACCCAGGTCCTTCAACAGAAGCTACAGTAGCACTCAACTGTTCAATCATGTCCCCCAATCCTTTTTAGTTTTCAAAAACATGTCCAAGCTGCCTATGAGTTCACCCTGTGGTCCAGGTCGGCCTGAATTCGTTATCATCCTGCCTCAGTGTCCTAGTAGCTAGGATTAAAGGCCCAAATAATAGACTCAAGTAATGGAGTTAAAATGGCTCATCTTTTCCTGTGCTGACTGCTGTGCCGTAGGTACTTGACATTTATGATCCCCTTTGATTCTGAGAATTAGAGAAGAAAGCCCCCTCTCACACAGTGACTGCAGATGACATGGCAGTTAAGTGGCAGCTTGGAACCGTAGCCCTTAATCTGTGCTTCCCATGGCACAGAGCCTGTTCTTTCTGCATGCAGCATGGAACAGCATACCCAAACTGTCTGACAGGACTACAAGCAACAGATACAGAAAAGGCCTTCAGGGAGAAAGTGTCCTACAGGCTGGAGATACTGGGACTAGCTCCATGTCCTCCCCTCCCCCCAACCCCCCCAAAACCCTCAAAACTCTTCTGGTCTCAGCATGAGGAAGCTCCAGACCACCTACCTGTCTCTTCACCACTACCCACTTCACACATGTATAAGCAGTGTCTCCAGTGGCTGTGCCTGTGCTCCAAACCACGCTAAGCAAATAGATGCCATCCGATGTTTACGGAGTGCAATTAGTCCTGATCCTCGGCCTGGTCAAAGCTTACCGGATTCTAAGAGTCTAGTGAGACAGAGGCAAGGAAGCTAACGTGGGCTCTGACCATATTAATAGAAGCACAGCTTATCTAACAAGGCTACGACTGTCCTCGTAGTAACAATAATGCCACCCTGCAATTCAGACAGGACACCAAATGTTCACAGCCTAGAAAAGGGCCAGGATATGGTTACTTGACTGACATGGCCTATGAATATAGCACTATCCTATCATTTTAAGATCTGAAAAGGGAAAGGGAACCTCATGAATGGTCCTAGAGGACAGAGCTGGAACCACATGAAGGGCTAGCAGGTAGTACCAGCTCACTCTGTAAAGTGTTATGGGAACTCCACCCATTTCATCGTGGAAATAGTTACGTGGGAAAGATTATTCAAAGTATAAAGAGATTAATGCAGTTGGAAAATATTTAATAGGACCACATCGGCCTTATTCATAATAACACAACTTGATCATTTTCACACTGTGTAAACATGTCTGTCAACTGACAGATGGATTAACTAAATGTGTTTCATGGTATGTGGAATGTTATTTGGCTTTTAAAAGACGTGAAGTATTGACAATGTCATACAATCCACTTGAGTCTTGGAAAGTTAAGCTAAACTGAAGAAGTCAGATACAAAATTCACGGATTGTGGGACCTCATTCATTTAGTGTCCAGAATGGGCAAATGCAAATTCAGACAGTGAAGAGATCAGCGGTTGCCAGAGGCTGTAGGGAGGAAGGATGGCAAATTCCTAATGAGACCAGGGTTGGGGGGAGAGGGGTTGGGGTAAGGAAATGTTCTGGAGTTAGACCATGTTAATTGCGCTATCCTTTAAGTGTATTAAAAGAGTGAATTTTCTGATGCACTTATGTTTAAAAAGAGAAGGAAAGAGAAAGACTAAGTGGATGAGTAGATGCCTGTTTAATCAAAATCTGCTCCTTCCTCGGGAGCCTAGAGCACTTGAGGCTTGTGTGCCTAAAATCCTGGCCAACCCAGGCTGGGTCTGGGAAAGAGCACTCAGCAGCCTAGGAGGGTTCTGCCTGCTGTTGTATTCCAAGTCCTGATCCCCGGGGATTCCACTAGGGACCCCCTCTAACTGTTGTTCTCTACCACCCTCCCTGGTCACTGTCCCTCTGCAAAGCCTGGTTAAACACGGAGCCTTCTCAGGGGGCCAGGGTGCTAACCCCAAACAAAAGACCATTGAGATGGAAGTTTCAGCCCAGCCTCAGAAAGGATTCTTATGCAGGCTGGCAGGGCCTCCCATCCACATGAATGGAGACTTCTGGCCCAGCTGCTGCCCAGGGCTGTGCTCTCCTACTGGGTAGTCTTTGGAGAACAGGCAGTACTTTAATCAACTAATCAATCAACAGGCCAGACTCTATACTCTGTTCCTTCAGAGTGCTCAGACAGCCACAGGTGACTTGCCAAGGTGCAGGCAGGAGAAGCAGGTACCATCTAGTGTATTCATATAGCGTTCACAGTCAGGTGAAGAAAAACATATGAAGCAACTGAAGAAAAAAAAAAGGCAAGGAGGTGAATCATTCAGCCTTTAAGATCTATATAATTTGGTAAAAAAGATAAGCACTCAATATGAGCGGCTGGGGGAAAAGCGCATGCTGTGGTACTGTGTATGTGAGCCTTGGTGTAAATCACAAGTGTACACACGCTGGGGGGTAACCAGAAGGAACTGAATCTATGTAAGCACTCCGTTTCCTCATCTGGAAAATGCACAGAACAGTTCATTCTGTAACATGCTGGTAAGGGACATGCACTGTATTTACTGTCTGCTTGCAACAGGGTTCACAGCCAACTGCTGTTGCTATTAGCCTGGGTGAGCTTTCTGGAGGAAGAGCTTGAAGTGGGCAATGAGGCATGGCCAGGATCTAAACAGACAGGAGAGCTTGGGAATGCTGCAAAGTGTTGGGGCAGTTTACTTATCCTTAGGAACCTGTGGTTTCCAAATAGTCTGGCAAAAATGGCTGTCCCTTTGGCCAGCTTCCTAAGAGGAAATGGGAACCCAGGCTAGCCTATCTTTGGTTTCTAGCCTCACAGACCCCTAGTCTGTTAGATAAGAAAAGGTACTTCCCAAGTGGGCAGTTTTGAGAGATTTACTTCAGAAGCCTGAATTTCTGTGCCATTATCTGTAAAGGGGACTGTGTTACTGGCAAGGTTGTGACATGTTAATGACACACAGCTGGTTAGTAAGTATGACAAAAGCAGACCCCAGGCCTTCTAATTCTGTAGCTCTGGCATTCTTTCTATAACATTACCTTGCCTTTCAAAGGCTAGCTAGCATTCAGGACACCTGTGAGGGTTACATTAAAAAAACCTGGAATCCTCAGGAAACACAAACTATCAAATTATAGAGTGATGCTGCTCAGGCCTTGACCTCTGCTGGTCTGGGATAAAGATTTTGTTTCAATCTAATGCAAGCCACAAAGACATTTACATATTTACTGATTAAGAGAGCTGGATGTTTTGGTTGCTCTGATGCCATCATTAATATCCTCCCATCCAGCCAAAATGATACATTGATCGATAAATAGACAGCCTCTCCAAGGCCCAGAGACAGCCAAATGTATTTACCAGGCAGACTTCTGTTAATTAGATAAAATCCCCAGATCAATTCTTAGAACATTCACCTATTCTGTAGCTAAACACATTCGGGACACCTTGATCCTGGCATACAGACAACAAGAGCCTGGAGCTGGGACATCGGGGACAAGAGCCAAACCAAGCCATCAGTGCAAAGCTGGAATAAATGTGTTTACCCTCAGCAAAGCCCAACCTGTTTTCTCTCCTCAACTGTACATTTTTCCCCCCCAAAGCTATCTAGTAAACCAGTTTAATCCTTTATTTTCTAAAACCATCAAACCAGGAATCAAAACAGTATGTTGAAACAATTTCCAGATAATTGATAAATCCAGCATGCTTATTAATTAGCTAGAGGCAAGGTTTGGAATGCTCCATATATTGAGCTGGCTTTGAAATCAGAGATCTGCCTGCCTCTTCCTCCCAAATGTAGGGAATTACAAGCCTGTGTCATCGTACCTGGGGTAATCTAGCATGCTTGAGGGCTGGAGAAGTGACTCAATGGTTAAGAGCATTATGCTGCTCTTGAGTTCAGTGGCCAGGACCTAAAGCAGGGGTTCACAGTTCTCTAACTCCAGCTCCAGGGATCCAACATCTCTGGCTTCCACATCCATACATCTACACATAATTAAAATTCATAAAAATAAACCTAAAAAACAAACAACAAAAGAGCTGTTGTGGTAGTGCCTACGTTTAATCTTAGCACTCCAAAGGCAGAGAAGTGAGTACATCTCTGAGTTCAAGGCCAGCCTTGAACTACAGTCTACAGAGTGAGTTCCAGGACAGACTACATAGTGAGAGAATGTCTAGAAAAACAAACAAGCCACCACACACACAAAAAAAACATCAATTTTTCTCAACACAATTCCTCCAAATCTTTTCAATGTATGGCAACAGCTTCTACCCAGGAGGTCCACCAAAAAATGGAAATCCACTAGCATTTCCTTTTCGAATTAAACACACCCATTTCTATTCACTCACTTGCCATTATCTGTTGAATATTTACTGTGTACCAGACTCTGAATCAGGTACACAGGCTAATCCAGCTAACTTTCCCCATCTGTGCCACTAACATCTTAGCACAACCCACACACACACACCATCTGTTGGACTCTTGCAATTGCTTTTCTTTTTTGGTGCAGGGTTTGTGCCCAGTTTACAGAAGCTAGGTGAGTGTCCTGTAAACTGCCTACCTCTATCCAGCTTACTGGTATGTTTCAGCCAGTCATCCCAAACTACTACAGCTGTCAACCAACATGAACATGTGCACTGATAAAAGAGAGGGTAGCCAGCCATAAGAGGTCCAAAGCTTCCGCTACTAGGCTCTCTCCAGCTGAGCCTGTTTGGGCTGATGAAGGGCCAAATGGGGTCATATTAACAGAGGCCCAGCTCTCAGTCCCGTGAAGGGAAGAGTAGGCAGGATGCTGTCTATCAGTGCTGTGATCTAAAGGAAATTTAATCACCAGTGAGAACAGGTTTCCCAATCCTGTCCCCAGCCTGACAGGCCCCACATGGCTCTGCCTGCGCCCAGACAGATGTGTTACAGTCTGTCTGGTGCCCTTGGTCTTGGATGAGTGGCTCAGTGTAGAAGCCAGGCTCATGGTGGGGCTGGGCGAGGTGGGTCATCTGCTCTCACAGCTGCCAAGCAGGGCAGGAGCCAGTAGGAGCTGGGTAACCTTACAAAGTTTAAGTGCTTCAAGGAGAAATGAGAAAATGGCTGCTGCACAGCTTTCCTGTGTGCCAGTGGGCGGCTGGAACAGGCCTCTGGTTACCTTTGTTTTAAGACAGTCTGGCTGACTTCTAACTCACTGAGTAGTACAGGCTGGCCTTGAACTGGAGGGCCTCCTGCCTCATCCTGAGTGCTAAGATTATAGGCTTGAACCAGTACAAGCAGTTCAAACTCCTTAATACAAAGGATAATGTGAAGCCAGTGAGATGACTCGGCAGGCAAAAAGTGCCTGCCACCAAGCCTGAGGACCTGAGTTCAATTCCCAGGACCTGACTAACCTCTATATATACACAGCAGCACCTGTGCACCCAAACACATGCACACGAAATAGATAAATAAAATGTAAAAAGTAAAGATGTAAAGAGTAATATGTGACAAATGATAGGTCCCGGCTTGTCCTTTTGATCAAGCAGACGCCCTATGTCAGGAGCCGCTGTCACAAACTATTGCAGGCCAGGATGCAATTATAGCTTGTAGTAATTGACAGTTGAGATGTCACTCAGAGGAATCTGATGGGTACCTTGCCTAGCAAGGCCTGCAAGCCATCAGCTCTGAGACTGTTGCTTTCATGTGTAATTTCACTTGTGCAAGAATAGTTATGATATCTCCCATTTACCATACATTTTCATAAATGTGTATGTGTAATCTCCTGATTGCATTTCAATCTGATGGGCATACACTCATCTGTGGATGGTCAAGAAGTTAACTTTTTATTAGCTGTACAATTTGATACATAGAAAGTATACCAGGATATGCTTCATAGCTAGATCTATTGTCCCATGTGCACTATGACACTTTAAAGCCTACTTTGTTCCTTTTACTCAGACTGCACACAAAATAATCTCCTAGTCTAACACAAACTGCACACATTTAGCTCAATATTTTTTTACCTCAGAGTTAGTTCAAACTAGACTAAAAGCTTTTTGTAAGTAAGTCATAAATTTAAAACTTTTCAGTTATGCACAAGGTCAGAGTTGGAGGTGTCTAACCAATGTTACTACATAAAGTATTCTAAGAAAAGCATGCCACTTCTTCATTTGCCAAGTCTGCTGACAACAGTATCAAAGTTTGTCATTAGGCACTTGGTTGCCACAGTAAATGGCTCTGTCCCTATCACATACCCTAGGAATGTGCTTCTGACCAATGAGAGATAATTCTTGTAATTTGTTGTATTACTTCAAGCCTCCTAAAGAGGAAGGGTTTTTAGGATAATGAAGAGGAAGCTAGGAAGAATCAGAATGGGCACAGAGAATTGGAGCTAAGAGATTATACTCAATTAGAATTAAGGTCAAATGTGGCAATATTTTGTATATTTAATAAAAATATATCAGGGGACAGAATCACCCAAGCCAAGCTATGAAGGTCAGGGAGTGGTGACCTAGGCCTTTAATCCTATCACAGAGATCTATCTGTCTGGATCTCTGTGAGTTCAAGGCCTAACAGCCAGGCAATGGCAGCACACAGCTTTAATCCTAGCTCTAGAAGAACTGAACCAGGAAGTCAAATAGCTGGGGGGGGGGGGGTAGGGGGAGAATAAGGCAGGAGACCAAAGTTCAGCTTGGTGTCTGAGCACCAGTCAGACCAGTCAGTGTGAGGGCCCGAGAAGACAGGACTTACCCTATTGGGCCTGGGGAGTTGGCTGGGTGAGAATTAGCTGTGGTTTGTTCCCTATCTCTCGTATATTCCAGCGTTTCTCCAATATCTGGCTCTGGGTTTTTATTATAATACTAAATAAAATTCATGAAAATGAACAATAAAGATACGTGCAAAGAAGAATGGTATGAGCTGATTCATTTCTTCGCCCTCAGATCCTGAGGTCTCCCTTACTTGTGATAGCGTCTTTTCTGCACCCCGAAGAGGTCTGAGGGGCTGGCCCCTCAAGAACCCTGTTAACCCTACATTCTCATAAAGCAGTCAACAGTCCCCATCCCTAGGACCACAGTCCAGAGCTGCTGACTTGATGCTCTCAGTCTGTGAGGGCTCCCAAGCTGTTCCTGACAGGGTGGACACCTGGGGTCACTCTAGTCCTGAGCATACCGACTACATTCTTGACATTTAACCCTATTTCTCCAACCTGACCTCCTATTTCTCTTCCAGAAGATCCCTAGACTCGCCCATACCTGGAGTGGGATTATGTTGTTACATTGTAAATAATTGTCAAATAATTATCCTGCCTACTAGTTTAATAAAAACTGCTGAAGGCAGACAGTGTGAGTGGAGCTACCACTAGGAAAACTCTAGGAATAGGAAGACCAGAGCAGAGATGCCACAGAGACGGCAGACAAGGTAGCAGATGCAGAGGACAACTATGCTGCTTGAGAAAAGGTACTGAGCCGCATGGCTGAACAGGATAAGAATCATGGGTTAGTTTAAGAGCAAGAGCTAGCTAGCAATATGCCAGAGCCATAGGCTGACCAGCATAAAATTAACACAAGCACCTGTGTGCTTGTGGGACTGCGGATCTGGACCACAGGACAGACAGACCAGACACCTTATACAACATATGCCACAGGAAGGATATAGTAGAAGGGGACAGACCTGAACAAACTGGCCAGGAGGAATCAGAGTCTTAGGAAGGCAGAATTTCCACTGAGCTTCGAATACTGGCCTGATGGAGCAACAGGCAGTGAATGAAGCGAAAGGGGAGGAGACAGAGCTGGGAGTCTGTGTTCTGAGCTTTACTCCAGATGCTGATGTCACTAACTATACCAATCAGACACGTGGCAAAATAACCGTGAAACTGGTGATTGAGACTAGAATCCTGTCTTGCTACAGGCAGCACTGCTGGGCAGAAACAGAGGCTCGCACACATGTAGGATTCAGGAACGAGCAGTGTAAGGCATCAGTGCAGTCATGGGCATAGTAAAACTGAACAAAACTTAAGACCATTTCCAGTGGGGACGTCAGGCTCTTCACCCCTGCCCCAGGCTGCCCTGTCAGAGGCCAGGTCATCACTCTTCACTCCTTCCCATCATCCACAGTGCCCAGGTGAGGCCATTCCTTTCCTTTCGCTGTTTCTGAAATAAGTCTCACTATGTGTATAGCTTTGGCTGGCCTAGAACTCAGAAATCTGCCTCTGCTGGGATTAAACGTGTGTACCACTACACCCAGCCACTCATTCCTTCATAAGAAGAGCTCTGAGTGAGGAGGGAAGAGCGTCCTGTGAAGGCCTTCTTCAGCTTGGTCTCTTCCTCACCTCAGAGAGCCTCTCAAAAGATTCTCCTTCAGCCTTTTCCCACTTCTTCCAGCCTCCACCTTCTGGAAACAGCCCTAACTGGCCCAGACCCCTGCTCAAAAGCTCATAGGAAGAGCATCTCAAACCTCCCGCCCTGGCCAGGGCAGGCCAGGCATATCCCACCACATTTCAGTCACCTTTGCTTTCCTGGGCCTGGCAGTCAGCCTGCACTGCCTGCCTCATCCACCTTGTCCCAGCTCTGGGGAACTGCATGAGATGGGGGCTGAGGAGAGTCTGAGCGGTACTCAACTGATTCCTCACAGGGTGAGGGAGATGCTAACAGGAGGAGATAAGGAGAGGCAGGAGAAAGGCAGGCTAAAGACTGAAGACACACTTAAAAAGCTCCCAGATATTATCCAGGGCATGAAACAGTCCCAATAATTCTGAGTTCCGCACTAGAAATCCAATCACTCTCTGTACAGCACTGGCAGGTATCTAGTTGTCATTACCAAAAATACGTGTTTAGGGAATGGAGAGATGGCTCAGTGGTGAAAAGTATATGATGGTCTTCAGGTGCTTCACAACTGTCTAACTCCAGCATCAAGGGATCTGACAGCCTCTTCTGGCTTCTGTTAGCATCTGCACACACTGGGGCATACCCTTCCTCCCCTTCACATACACATAATTAAAAAAAAAAATCTTAAAAATATAAATGTATTTAACAGGGTGTGTGCAGGACTGGGAAAGTAGGGACAGAAGAGTAGGAGGAAGGAAGGGCATTTGCCAGGAGGCCGCCTGCCTGTAATGACACACTTGGGAGCCAAGGCAGGAAGATCATGAGTTTTTCATCCCTTTCTGAACCAGACAGTGAGAACAAAAGCAAAAAACCAAACCTCCAAACAAGGCAACAACAAAAAGCCCCAAAGACTGATGAGGCCCATCTAGTAGGTGCCTTCCCGGCGTGTACAGAGTCCTAGGTTCAGTCCTCAGCACCACATAAAATAGATCTCATCATTCAGAAGGTAGAGGCAGAAGGATCAGGAGTTAAAGGTCATCCTTGGCTATGTAGTGAGTTTAAGACCAACCTGGGTACACAAGAAACTAAAACTAAACAAACAAACAACCCAAAACAAAAACAAAACAAAACCCTCAGATTTCAGAGCTAAAATTATGAACCCTTGGAGTGGGGTTTGCTGAAATAAGCTGGAGTCAGCCTCCTTAGCTTGGCAGTCTGCTGCCTACCTTGGGCGTGGGGTGAGGCTGTAGCTTTTGGCAGTTACCAACAGGTGATTCTGGGGTCAGTAAGCCTGTTTCCAGTCCTTGTTTCCCTATAATGAGGCTCTTGAAAGCAAGGCATGTGTCTGGGGTCTGAAGATGCTGCACGCAGCTGCAGTTATGAATGGCCCTTATAACAACAAGATGACATCTGTGCTTGGTTTTTAAGATGCATCATCACATGTTTATTAAACTATTGCTCCATCATATTTATTTGGCTACAAAACAACTCCCAGCCCATACTTCCAAAAGTGGTTTATTAAAATCTAAGCCTTGAACATTAATACTCAAAAGCACCCTTGAGAATCAATAATAATGCTGCAGATAAAATGAAAGGGAATCAAAGCAGTAAGTCTTGGAGCTGTGGCTGCCTTTCTACACTTTCTTCTATGTTCAAGCATCTGGAGTGGGGAAGGGTACGCAGGGCATGCAGAGATAACTACTCCAGACACTGGCTTCCTGTCTAAAGTGTGAGTACAGCATCCACAGTGGTTGCCCACACCTATTACTTCCAGCACTCAGCAAGCTGAGACAAGACGACTGAAAGTTCAGAGACAACTCAAGGGCTATGGGGCTGGAGAGATGGCTCAGAGGTTAGAGAGCACTGGCTGCTCTTCCAGAGGTCCTGGGTTCAATTCCCAGCACCCACATGGCAACTCACAACCATCTATACCTCCAGTCTAGAAAACCCAACGCCAAGAGCATTACATACACATGATGCACAGAATACTTGTGGGCAGAATGTCAATACATATAAAATAAAAATAAAATTGGCTGGTCATGGTGGCATATTAATCCTGGTACTTGGAGGCAGGAGGATCTCTGTGAGTTTGAGATTAGCCTGGTCTACATAGTGAGTTCCAGGAGAATACACAGAGAGAAAATGTCTCAAAAAAAAAAAAAATAGTAAAAATGAAATCTTAAAAACCAAACCAAACCAACAATACATAAAAAACAAGGTTAGAGACGCAGTTCCTTGCTAGAGCAATTGCCAGATGTGTTCAGATCTGTTCAGATTCAGCACAGCAAAACAAACAAATAACCCAAATATGTGTGGTAAGAAAGGGGGGGGTCCCATGGCCACTAGATCTATCTGAAGGGCAATAAGGCTAAGACGAGGCTCAAGAGGGATGAGTAGTACTGTCTCTAAGCAACAGCTGTAACTGATGCTCTGGCCTGCCTCACTCTCAGCATCCATCCTAGATGAACACTGTGCCCTGTCCATGGTACTAACCCAAGGCATCCCAGCTCAAGATGAGATTTCAAAGCCTCTGTGCAAAAATTAACCTCACCCCATTTGAGAAGCCCCAGAGAACTAGGTGAGCCATTTAAACTGAAGAACTACAGTCTGCCTTTGGTGGAGCCTAGCATGTCTCAGCTCTGTAAGCAGGCCTTAGTCACCAAGACCCTTTGGCACAAAGTGTCCTAAACCCCAAGCTTCTCCAAGAATGGCCACCCACATCAGGTCCCGGCAGCAAACATTAATACATGGTCACTTCCACAGAGGAACAAGAACAGACTAGAAGATTCACAGGGACCATGGACTCCAAGCCATTGCCATCAAACCCAGATGTTCGGGGGCCCTCATTCATAGTTAAAATACACGAAGTCCGATCTGGGCCAGGGAACCTAAGACTGTGGCTACAGGGAACCCTTGAGAAACAAGTTGAGGGCAGGGAGACATTTTCTCTACGGCAGAGTCACCACACTCTGCTCAGCCCTTCTGTATAAGACAGCAAGGCCCAGACACTCACCTTCTGACTTCCTGCACATTGTTGGAACGGGCAGCTTCCATCAGAGCTGCATCTGAAAAGAGATGGGGTACTGGTCAGACCCCTAGCCAGGACCTATCTTTCAGAGCTGACAGAAGGCCCAGCAAGTCAGTGGAAATTTCTCAGAAAATGAAAGGCCACAATGAGAAGACTAATCAGATCCCTTCCTCAGGTAAACCCACCCACCTCTGCTCTGGGGATGCAGGTAAATGCTGTGCCAAATCCCCCACTACTCTCAAGCACCAAGGCTCAGGTATGGGAGTCTCCCTAAGAATGGAAAGAACCTAATCAGAAGTCATGGACACTGGAATCCAACCTACGCTGCTGTAACTCTATATGGCTGATGTCGCCCTTCCTTCTCAATCACTTTCCCATGGTATTTGGCAGATGATAATTCTTGTCAGCCTCAAAAGGATGCTGAGGGGATAAAATAATGACTGTAAAGTCTCCAAAATCTTTGGTGAAAGCCCTGAGAGGCCCAAACAATTCAGTCAAATCCCTGAAGACTCAGGCCTAGCTGAAGCCTGGCCTGGTTGCTGGCACCACCTTGTGGCCACTTGGAAAAACTCACAAGCCAACAACAGGCACAGCTGGCCTCATTCTAAGCTATTTATACTGCTGGCCACTAGGCTGACTTCTACCCAGGCCTCAGCATTCAGCAGCCATGGGACCCACTAGGTAAATAAATGTAAGAGAAATCACCAGTCAGACCCAAGCTGAATCCAGCTCATCCCAGCACTAACCATTACTTGCTGTGTGAGCGACCTGTCCCAACTCACTAAACTCCTGAGCATATGTGAAGTGGAATTAGACACCAACCTCACACTGGGCATAAAGTGTGTTTGTCTTGGTTTTTTATTCTTATTTACTTATTTTATTTATTTAGGGTTTTTGGAGACAGGGTTTCTCTGTAGCTTTGGAGCCTGTCCTAGAACTCTGTGGACCATCTCAAACTCACAGAGATCCACCTGGCTCTGCCTCCAGAGTGCTGGGATTAAAGGTGTGGCCCATCACTGCCCAGCATAGTTTTTTTGTTTTTTGTGATAGGATTTCTCTTTGTAACCCTGTCCTGGAACTGTCCTGAAGAGTGAACTGTCTGTAGACTAGCCTCATACCCAGAGCTCCAACTGCCTCTACCTTCAGAATGCTGGGATTAAAGGCATATACCATCATGCCCTGAGATACAAGTTCTTTTCAGAGCTCTGGGCCTCCACTCCACCTACTAGCCTATAACTAGGTCTCTGACAACTTACCTTACAGATTCTCTCTGAATCTTTTGTTTGTTTAGTTAGTTGGTTGAGGCTTTGTTTTGTTTTTAGATAAGATCTCACTAAGTAGCCCTGGAACTCAGAGACCCACCTGCCTGTCAGTGCTGGGATTAAAGGTGTGTGCATCCCGCCTAATTCTTATGGCTTGTCCTCATCCACACACTTAACTGTGGCCAGCCAATCTCCAGCTGGGAGAGGAAAACCATTCCTTATGGATACTTACTACTCTCCTTCACTCTCCAAGGTCCCAGAGGGAGGGAGAAGGGAGCAGAAAGTCTAACCTGGGGTATTCTGGGCTCACAAACTTTCCTTGGCTTTCCACCGCCTATAGCAGAACCCATCTTGGCTCCTGAAGGGATCTCATTTCTCAGAACATTGAACTGAGGGGCTCTGCTCAAAACCCCAGATCAGGTCAGAAGAGTTGGAACCTGCCTTGGTTTGAGTTGTTTCGTTGGTTGAGTTATTTACATTATTATGTAAATATCACTGAAATTCATGCTCCATAAAGTCCAACTTAGGGCTCTCAGTAACCTCTCAGGCAGATTTCAGACACATTTCTTCTGTTCTTCCAAACTCAATGGCTGCTAGACAGTCTCTGCTCATGAACCTTCATGCCTACAGAATTCCAAACACTCAATGCTGGGCCCATTTCATCTTCTCTCCTTCATTCCAAAGACCTTATCTTCCATCCTCACTGGCCAAATGGCTAGCCCTCCACAGCATGCTGGCTGAAGTCCAGGTATGGAATACAATCCAACCCAAGGCACATTTGCTTTCATGATCCATACACTTATGGACAGATGTTTAGTATTAGGGAAATACTAATTTAAAAAAGGTAAGATGCAGGCCTGGCTGCACAAGGTCACTCCCCCAACACACACACACACACACACACACACACACACTTCCTATGTGGTCTTTCAAAATCGAAGTTCAAACTCCCCATCTTCCAAGGACTGCCAGTCTTCCAGGAAGGCTATCCTGACCCCACTAGCTCTCTGGTCCTCAGTAATACTCATTAACTCTGCATGGCCAACTGCCTGCACCATCTTCTTAACTGGCTTGGTTTTAAGCTAAGATATTTAGCTCCAAGAAAAGCTGAGAAAACACGACCTCCAAGCTGCAAATCATATAATCACTACATGTTTAAACTAGAAGGGCCAATACTACTAGAGGGTCAATATCCTCATTAGCAGAAAGGAAACTGAGGGCCAGAGAGGAACAGAGTCCAGCTTCACCAAGTGAGTGCAAAAGCAGACCCTCGGTGCCCTCAATTCCTCATCCAATGCCTTTTCTTTTAGGGTGGCCACAAACCAATGGAAGTCAAGGCAGTCTTCCATCTTGTCCAACAATCTCAGAGTCTGGGGTGCATGGACCCCACCAGCACCATGCTTTAACAAGTTCCTCACCAGCAGCTGAGAACCTGAGAGATTGGGCTCAGGTCTCAGCACTGAGGTAAAATGCCAATCTGGGTTAGCTAACTCCACCCCTACCCTATCCCTCCCTCCTGCTCTCTTCCTTCTGCCAACTCTCTGTCCCCTTAGGCTCCCCCCACCCCCAACGTCCAGCCCACCTTAAGCACGACATTAAGAACAGCAAAGCAGTTAGGAGCTGCTGAACAGACTCTGAACTCCAAGAGAAGTCAAAACGTCAGTCTTATCAGAGTACTGAGAAATCGCCTTCACTATACAATGGGGAAACTAAGACTCGAGAGGGGCCTGGGAGTCAAGCTAGCACCAGAACCAAGTGTCCTTCCTCGGGCCTTTGTATATGGGCAAACATGTAGAGATTGTCCCTAAAGCTGCTGGGGCTTTCTCTTGAAAGACTAATGCACTACATATAATATTGAAACATAAAAGGACAAGGCTGTCACTACAATGTCCCCATTATACAGATACACAAACTGATGCCTGAAGAGGGAGGGGACGTGACCTATAATGGGAAATTATGTAACTCCAAGCAGTGAGCTTTCCAGTGCAACACGTTGACCCTCCAAGGGTAGGGTTATGTGGGTCTACTTACAAATACCTTCAACCCTCGAAAGGAGTCAGGACCCACCCCTCTCCCGTAACCCAAGACTGGTCCCATAATCACCCTTGTTGGAAGGATTCTTGCTGTAGCAATGAACCACCAGCGCCGTGGCCAAGGCCCACATGCCCAGTCCTGCCTTGCTGGGGACCCCGCTCCAGCTGTCCTGTCCAGGGAATGCTTCTTCGGGAGTAGGACCGCGTCCCCACGAGGCGGCAGCCAGACATGCGAGCTCAGTGCGTTCTCCATGGCGCCCCCCGGTGGCTGCCCCCCGTCCAGGGAACAGGATAGGAGATGCTCCAGGGCGCACCCAGGCGGCAGCTCTCAGCCGCTGTGGCTCTCCGCGGTCTCCGGTGGTGACGCTCCGGCCATAAGAACTTCCCCGGCTTTGGAGCGATGGAGACTTGAGTAACCCTAGGAAGAGGCGCGGCGCCGGCGCGGTTCTCCTCAACGCCGCGGACAACATCATGACACCTGCTTCTATAACCCCCCGGTGCCGGCCCCTGTGCTGGCCACGATCAACATGGCTGCCGCGGCGCGTTCGAAGACGCCGCTTGTGGGGTGGGACTGCGCACTACCTCACGGGAGTGGTAGTCCACGGCCCAAGATCTTTCCCTAACTGGAGAATGAACAAACTACATTTCCCGGAGGGCGCTGTGTTGACGCCACAATGACCTCTGACTTAGCGGCTTTCGGAGAATGTTGGGAAATGAAGTTCGGGTAAAGGGGCGTGGCCAAAGGAAACTCTGGTGGGGCGTGGCAATTAGAATTCGAGATTCCGGAGCCCAGGCTGTGTGTGTTGACAGAGTTTTATAATACCTGCTTTCTGAAGGTGGGAATTTAGGAGGTGGGAGTTCAAGGTCACCTTGGTCTAAGTCAGCCCTGGCTGTGCCAAATATTAAAAAGAAAAAGACATATCAGAATCTTAGAACCAGTTCCCTAGTTGAAACACACAATGAAATTTCTCACTAGTGTTTAAATAAAATAATTTTGGCTTGGCTTGGCGGTGGTGGTGTCTGCCTTTGATCTCAGCACTTAGGAGGCAGAGGCAGGCAGATCTCTGCGAGTTCAATGCCAGCCTGGTCTACAAAGCGAGTTCTAGGACGGATAAATAGAGAAACCCTATCTTGAAAAACCAACCTTCCCAAAAAAGTATCTTCAATGGAGACTTAAGTAACTCGTATCCCTCCCCAGGTTTGTTTCAGGTTGGTAAGGCTTTGCAAAAAAGATGCCTAGGGCTGGGTATAGTGACTCAAGCAGACTTCTGTGAATTCAAGGGGTCAGTCGGGACTACATAATGAGTTCCAGGACTACCAGGGCTAGGTAGAGAGACTTCTCAAGAGAACACACACACACATATGGATGGATGTTTTGTTTTGTTTTTTTAAGAAAGGGAAATTCTTAGACTTAGCAGAGAATGTGTTTACTAGTTGAGTGTTACTTGTGTAATAGTGAATCTGTGAATTATGCTACAACATTTCTGTGCCTGGCTTTTGTGCCTGGAAGAAGTAGGTTTTGGATCTGCTGAGGTGCTGTTTTTCCCTGGTTCAAAGCTGTACTTCCTACTGTGTGAGTTGTTTCTGATCTAGAGGTCCAGAGAAAGCCTTGTAGGTAGGATGGATGTTCCCTGCTCTTCACGCTAGAACTTCTTAGGCTGGATTAAGGAAACAGTCTGACTTTGTCTGGGCTGCCAGCACTCCTAACAGGCCCAGCCACTTTGCTGGTTGATGTCCACTGGCGTTTAGCTGGTGTCTCTGAATCATTACAGCAGGCCTTTGGAGTTTCTGTCAGCCTCATAGTTGGGAACTGAGAATGGGTGTTAGCCCTTGGTTTGCATCTGCCCCACCCAAGGTATCTCTGCATTTACTTGTGCATGAAGCACACTAGTTAGCATCCGTTTTCCAAAGAGAGGCCGATGTATGCATGACACTTGCTCTGCTCCTTGCTTTTTCCTCGTAGGAAATGGATTAGCCTGTGTTAAGACCTGCAGGAGTTTCTTCCTGATTCTGTCCTGTGATATTGCCTCGTTTTACATGAAATCTGGGACAATATTTAGGAAGGGTTTCCCATGCTCAGCTCATAAATCAATCACACACTTTTCTCCTTTTATACTTCCATGACTTAATGTTTTATTTCTGGTCACTGATCTGCTTGGAGTTTGCCCTACAGTGCACCATGTCTAAAAAGGACCCTCCGCGAGGCCTGTGTAGTTGTGACTGGGAGTGCCGGTTACTAAACTTCTTCATGGTGTGGGTGTGTTCATCTTCTAGCTACTTCCACCTTTGCTGTCCTCTGTATTAGTGCTACACTGCTGGGTATGAACTCTTCAGAGTGTGTGTGTGTGAAGTAAGATTTCATTTATGTGTATGAGTGTTTGTCTATGCATGTCTATATGTGTGGCATGTATTTGCAGGAACCCAAGGAAGCTAGAACAAGCTGTGGGATCAGTTACAGGTGGCTGTAAGCTGCTGAATGGGTGCTGAAAACCAAATCCTGCCTGGTCCTCTGCAAAAAACAGCAAATACTCTTGAACACTGAATTTAAAAGACTCCAGCCCCTTTTAATGTTACATGGTAGGTTTTTTTGTTGTTGTTGTTTGGTTTGTGTGGGTGGGTGTGGGGGGATGCTGGGAATTAGACCCAGGACTAGGGAAGCACTCTACCCCTGAGCTACATGCTGCTCCCACTTCAGATTTTTTGATGTGTTCTACACCCTTGCCATTGCTAATGGTTTCCAGGACTCTCCTGACTCTTCCTATTTATGTTTTTGTTTGTTTGTTTGTTTGTTTTTTTAATGGATTTAGAGTAACTTTAGCTGTGGCCAGAGGAAGGGAGAGGCCTAAGCTCTGGAACCTTCAGCTACCTTTTACTGCTGTCAGACTCTCATCTCTCTAAGGAATATTGATTTCTCCAACTTAGTTTTGTTTTGTTCCCCCAAGAATGTATGTGCTGCGATTAAAGGCATGTGCCACCACTGCCTGGCTGTTTGCATTCTTTTGGAAAATATACTAGAGAAAAACTGCTGGATTGCAGCAGTGTGGGACGTTTTCATTTGACACTTTAAGAAGCTGTTGGGGCTGGGTATGGTATTGCCACTAATCTCAGCACTCAGGAGGCAGAGGCTGATCTTTGTAAGTAAAGGCCAACCTGGTCTACTGAGTGAGTTCCAGGACAGCCAGAGCCACACAGTGAGACACTGTCTCAATAAATAAAGAAGAAGAAGCAGCTACCACTTAGTGTGTGTCTGTGTCTGTGTGCAGAGATGGCTTAGAGGCTAAGAGCACTTGCAGACCTTGCAGAGGTCCTAAGTTTGGGACCACATGTCTGCTCACAACAGCCTGTAACTCTAGTTCTAGGGGATTTGATACCCACTTCTGACCTCCACAGTACAAGGGCCAAACGCCACAGAGTTCTTCCAACTTGTAAAAATTTATGCAAATCTTTAAAAAAAAATTACTTATTTGTATTGGTGTTTTGCCTACATGTATGTCTGTGTGAGGGTGTCAGACCCCTTGAAACTGGAGTTACAGACAGTTGTGAATGACCATGTGAGTGCTGGGAATTGAACCCTGGTCCTATGGAAGGACAGTGCTCTTAACTACTGAGCCTATCTCTCCAATTCCCCCTATGCAAATCTTTTCATCTTCCCCACCTGGTAAAATTTTTACAGACACAAAGGCTGCTTAATGACCAGGAGGCAGCCAGCCCCTCATTATTATTTTTTTTTTTTTCATTTTCTGTGATGATTTAAAAATAGCCAATCAGGACAGATTGTGAGGTCCAGTAATATTCTTTAATTTTAAAAGTTGTATTACTATTTTAATTATATGCATATGTGTATGTGGGTGGCGCCCATAAAGGCCAGAGGTATTGCATCTCCCTGGCTCTGGAGTTACTGGTGGTTACGAGCCTCCTGATGTGGGTACTGAGAATGGAACATGGGTCCTCTGAAAGAGCGGTATGTCTGCTTAACTGCTGAGCCATCTTTCTGGCCTCAATAACATTCTTTTCAAACATAAACATGCAGGCAAAACACTGTATACATAATTTTTTTAAAAAAAAAGAAGAGGAGGAGGAGGCCATTTCCCCAAATGAGTGATGTATCTGACACTGGCTTCTCAATGCCAGGCTTGCTGATCCCAGGCATCTGCAGGTGGGCAGGTTTAGACTCAGTTTTCCTTCCACTGGTGACTAGTGGGGCAGAACACGTTGGCTTTTCACTGTCTTCCCTGTGACACGGCCTTGGATGCATCTTTGTTGTACCATGTAGCTCTCTGGAGCATGAAGTTGCCGTGCCCCTGTTGTCCGAATGTCCCCTCTCTCCTTTGGCCATGTGTTGCCAAGTGTTCTACTTGGCTCTGGGTTCATGCTGTCTGTCCATAGCACAAAGTTCTGGTGCTATGGGGCAAAACACCCAATTTAGATCTTAGTCTATTGTTTTGTGTCCCAGAAACCTCTGCCTAGCCTCAGAGTCTGCATGTGAGAGGATTGAAGGCTGGAAAAATATGCCTGGCCCATGAGTGTGTACTACTGCTGGGGGCACCTCAGGGGATGCTCGTTTCCCTCGGGTTTGGATCCTGCAAAATGGGGAACCATACTAGGCACTAGGTAGCCCTCAAAGCAGGAGCCCCAGCCTAAGAAGAACTAAAGCCAAGGCCTCTGACCCCTCACTCTTGTTGGATACAGATGGTCAGGTGACAGGTCAGGTGGTGGAAGTGGGTGGCACAGACTTAATGTCCCCAGCACTGGTGGATCTATCTCGAAACAGTTCTCAGTACCTTGGTATGATGTTGGTCAGCTGTGATTTGACCTAATTTAATCCGGTTAGTTGTTGTTGAATCTGTTTGGGAGGGAGAAAGAGAGAGTTCAAGGTCAAGGCACTTCATGCTGCCTGAGTTCAATCTCTGGAACTCAGTCAGCGAAAGGAAAAATCAGCTTCCTCAAGTTGTCCTCAAACTCCATGCATTCCTGCAGACAGACAGACAGACAGGCAGGCAGGCAGGCAGGCAGACTGACACACACATTATATATGTATGTATATATATGTGTGTGTATATATAAATATATATACATATATAATTTTTAATGGGAGAAGTCTGATTTTGGTCTGGTTTGCTTGTTGATTGTATTGCTTTTACTCATATGTGCCTTTGTTGGTGCCTGTGTGCATCGGCACTCACCTGCCACAGTGAGAATGTGGAATTCAGAGGAATTGGTTCTCTCCTGCCGCCTCCTGGGACTGGGTATTGATCTCAGCTTATCAGAGCTGCACACAAGCTCCTGTCCCTGATGAGCCATCTCACCTGCCTCAAAATTTACATTTTAAATGCAAATTTTATTTGGTTTTAAAAAAACTTTGAAATCATTATTTTTTGATTATGTGTGTGTGGTTATGATAAGATCATGTGTAAGAGTATCTTTGTGAGTATGTGAAGTGAGTTCCAAGGGGTGGAAGGGGGTGTCAGGTTCTCCGGAGATGGGGTTACAGGTGTTGTGAGCCACGATATGGATGCTGGGACTAGAACCTGGGTCCTCTACAAAAGCAGCAAGTACACTTAACCACTGAGCCATACCCTCCAGCTCCTAAATGTAAACTTTCTTGTATGAAATGATTTTTTTTTAATATTTCAATAGCTATTTTAAAACATGACATAGTCCACTTTTCATTTTGGGAAATACATATTGTATACTGCCGGGAGCCAGCCCCAGCAGTGGTCTGGTCCCTGAAGAGGATGTAAGGAGTTGACTGGGGAAGGAGTGAGCCAGGAACGATGATTGAGAGAATCTGGCAGCCTGACTGACTAGCAGCCAGAGTGCTTCTTTATTTATACAGATTTTAGCAAGCAGGGATACAGTCATGATGTTTCAAAACATAGATCATATTATTTTTGTTTTGGGACATGTGTTTCACTTCCTTTTGCTTATCTTTTGGTTATCGTTGACAACCTATGACAGAACAGAGTTATCATTTCCAATATTTTTTCCTCAAGTTTTGACATCGTTGATGAATGTTAATGAACAGAGATATATCTTTTACTTATTAACCTATAACCCAAATTTTAAGAATCTAGAGGCATATGACAGCCTGTTCTCAGGCTGGTTGGTAGCTTTGGTTGCTTCAAGGATGCTAGACCAAAACAAAGTCCTCAAGTCAGCCCAGGCATGGTGCCATGCCCCAAGCAGTGTATTATTAACTCTTAATGGTCAAAGTGCCCAAGAAAAATCCTTGGGCCAAAGAAGCTTCAGTTATTTCAATTCTAGCATAATCCAATGTTCACAATTTACAGAATTTTTCTATCTGCCTAATCCTGGAATTTTGTTGTTCCCTGATCATTTGCCACTCTAGCAGCATCAGCTAACCTCTTTAAGAAGGGGAGGTCCTGACACTTCATACTCTTATAATCTTTCTGCATCATTCTTTGCCCATCCGTGTAGGGCAGAGGTAACTTCAGTTAATCTAACTTTGTTACTCTATGTGCCACGTGATTGTCTGAGGATATAGTGGCAAGGGGCTTGTAATCTGATCTGTGGCCAACTCCTCTAGACCACTGAATCTTGTTGACCTTTTTGAGTTTACTTTGCTCCTGAGTAAAGGAACAGATGTTTCAAGAATGTCTCATAACCTCCTGAAGAGACCTCTGCCTGTACATAGTATAGCATTGTGGGATATCCACAGAAGAAGACTATTGTCAGCCAATGGAAAGTTCTTATTAGCTGCCTGGTGATTATACTGGGTATTCAGGACCGGAGTATAGACCCAAACTTTTCTCAGGGTGAGTTTTTAAGCACAAAAACCACATTCTGGGTAAACGTACTTCAGTTAGCAAAAACAGCCAAAACAGAATTACAGAAGCTAAGACAAACAAAACCAGCTTAATATAGAGACTTTATCAGAACTTCGAACTTTGATGGATTAGGTCTTTGGTCTTTGTTTTCATTTTGGCTGATGGTGCCAAGTTTTATGAATGATACTTCTATCATGAAGTCAATTGTGCCTCTTAAGGTCTGGAGACTGTTACAATAGTTGCATATACTGTGTATAAAATGATTGTGAGGCAAGCTTATGAAGAAGATATTGGTAAGAGTATCAGAGGTAGGAGCCCAGTGGTGGCCAGCTCACCTTAGCAAAACACTGGAATTTAAGTTATCATTACACTAGCACACCCATAAAATAAGGAAATTGTCTGTTTGTTTTTGTTTTTCCAGACAGGGTTTCTCTGTGTAGCCCTGGATGTCCTGAAACTCTCTCTGTGGACCAGGTTGACCTTAGACTCAGAGATCCACCTGTCTCTGCCTCCACAGTACTGGGAATAAAAATAAAGGTTTGTTGCTGGCTTGTTTCTGTTGTTATTTTGAATAGTGTTTAAGACCTTGCACTTTCTATATAGTTGAGGATGACCTTGAACTCCTGATGTTACAGCCTTTACCTCACAAATGTTAGGATTACCCTATGCCTGATAAAAATAGTTGCCCTTGTAATGGGCACAGTGCCCCTGGGGTGACGATGACAAGCAGAAAGAAAGCAGAGTTTAATTGCCCCTGTGCACTTGAAGCATTTACTCTGAGTATATATTATCCATCCTCTCTAATTAAAGAGGCTCTGTTGTTTCTGTGTGAATTTTTACTGGGGCAACACTTTCAGTACCATCCAAACTGGATATCATTTTTCCCTTGTATGGAAACACTGACATCTTGTGGACATCTATGTTAATGCAGCTAGTATTTCTAAAGTGAGAATTTTGGACACCTCCACTCTACTCCTTTCTTCTCAATAAATATGCACTGAGTATCTATCTTGGATTTTTTGCCTACCTTTAAAACTTACAAAGTATTTCAGGTTTTGGTGGAACATGCCTTTAATCCCAGTACTCTGGAGGCAGAAGCAGGGGGATCTTCTGTGAGTTTGAGGCCAGCCAGGTTTACACAGTGAATAAAACATCTATAGGACAGTCTGGGCTATGCAGAGAGACTTGTCTCAAAACAAACAAAACTTACAAAGTTTTGATAATATTCAGCCTAATTTACTGGGCCCCAGAGAGCATGCAAATACTGAAGTTATGGTCATGAACAGGACATGGAGTGATTTACTGTGGAGCCCTGCAGTCAGCCAGCAGGCAACATTAACAGACTGCTAAATCACCGTGGAGACCATATTTCTCTGGGACAACATAGAGAGGCTGAGTGTCCAGGGCAGGTGAGAAGTCTAAATCTCCCCTATTTTACAACCAGATCTCGGTTTCATTTTTTTAAGAGAGCGAACCAGTTTCCGTTTCTTACGTTTCTTAAGCAAAGGCTGATAGTCAAACAACACCCCGATCGCAGAAATGAGAGGACACATATGAGACTTGGATCAGCCCCACAGTATCCCAAGACAGTGGCCACAAAAGGACCGTTCCTGGAAACAAGCCCTGACTTACCAAATACGTCCAAAGATAAAAACCTAAAATTTCAGCCAATCAAAAATGTACTAATATAACTGTTGCCTGCTTAGCCAATTATGTTTGAGAAGAACTGATTGTTCCTGAAACCCCCCCTAGCTGTGTTTAAAAGGAGCCTGCAGGCTCCTCTCAGGGTCCTTCCCATTTTGTACAGGTGTTGGACCCCCACATGCTGGCAATAAATGCTTTTTGTTCTTGCACATTATTTGAGCCTTAGGTCTTCCTTCAGCGATTCTCTGACCCTTGCAAAGGAAGTGCTCTTTCTCAATTCAGTTCCTCTCAAGATCCTGTAGTAAGAGGTTTTTGGCCTGTCAGGTCTGTGGTCTAGACTTGTAGACTCCCAGTCTCACAGAAACACATAGAGACTTCTATTAATTATCTGTTGTTTGACCATGGCTTAGGCTTATGGTTAGCTAGCTCAGATTTCCCACCTGCTTCTAAGATGCTTTGTCATAGGCCAAAACAGCCCCTTTATAACAACATACACAGGGTACAGGCGTCTCACATCAAGAGCCCCTAGTGTTTCTTGAGCCCCAAGTGTGAAGTAGAGATGCCAAAGGGTGAGAAAAGAGACTCGACTCAGCAGGTGAGGTAACATACTAGGATCTCTCAGCAAGGTTCCTAGAATGGACTTTGGGCATTGAACCAAGGCTGATCTGAAGCCAATGCCTTCTCTCATCATGAAGATCTTGTTCTGTTCTCTGGGCCTGGGCCTGCTGCTCAAGGTTTGCCCAGATTGTGAGGCTCTCCCAAAAGACCACCATGGAGTCTAAATTGATATGTAAAAGCAAAGAACCTTTATTCAAGCTTAAGCTTGACTCTCATCTATCTGATGCATCCAGTAGAGCAGAGAGTGCCCTGTCCAGGCCAGGTAGATTTAAAAAAAAAAAAAAAAAATCATAGTACAGATCGCGGAGAGGGCATTTCCAGAGTTCAGAACTCTGATTTGTCTAGGGGTGTGTGGGCTAAATCGAGGGGGAATTGATGAATGCTGGGCTCAAGAACATCTGGCGATTTATCTAGCAGTTGGAATATTTGGAATGTCAGGTACTTGCCGCTAGATGCTGGCCTGTCCCTGGGTGGTGACTGCTTATGGCTTTTCCTGGTGTTGTCAGTAAAGCAAAACTGAGACCTTCCCCTGGCTGGTTTCTATTAAGCGTGTCCTGGCAGCTGTGTGGCTAAGCTGCCCTGGGCTCCATAAGCAACACTCAAAATAAGAGGGCTCAGCGAGTCAAAGCAGTTGACTCCACAACCTCCACATATGAGTGTTGTACACGGATGTCTCTCCCTCTCCTTCCCCCTCCCCCCCACATTAATAACATATTAAAAAAGAAACAAGGGAGAGGGAATTTGTATGGACTGATGGCCTTGGAGGATCCAGTCCTTGGTCACCTGGACCATGTACTCAGGCAGAAACATCACAGTAGCAAGAGTGTGTGTCTGAGAAAAAAAGTCTGTTCAAGGGCAGACAAAAAGTAGAGAAAGGGGACTAGGGGACCACAGGAACAGATCAGGGGGTGCTTATGATCGCCTGCCTCCTCTACCTCCTGGCTTCCACCACGGACCGTGGTATCTTACTCCATCACAGGGGTAATCCCTTCATTAGATCAGAGTTTTCAGAATTTAATAATATCCAAAAATATTATCACAAACGTCATCCCTAAGCTTGGATTTACTAATCTAGGCACTTAGTCCAGCCTACAGATAGCACTGACTTCAACATCTGGGCAGATAAGAAGATGAATGGCAAAGCAGACCTGGGCAAGCCTCATCCCACGCAGAGCTGTAAGGATGGTCCAGGTCAGACCCAAATGATGCAACCTTTGGATTCCCCGCCCACTCCCTCTTCTCTCCCACCTAGCTCAGTCACCAGGAAGTGGCATCCCCCCCCCCCCCCATTGGGCCACACTGGCTGACTGTGGGCAGCAAGCCTGTGACCTGGAGGACCTGAGCAGTGTGTCACCATGACTACCAAAACCCTGCACACTGCCTTCATTGATCAATTGTCCAGTGAACCCTCTACTGGCTACTATGTTGGTTGCTGGGAGACAGGAACAGATACAGGAATAATGAATCAGACAGAGATCTTGCCCTCCAGATTAGGGAGTGGGGTGGTGAGTTCAGAGGGAGGTGAGTGGGCCTAGACAGGTTCCTGCTTTAGTGTGGGCAGTCTTTACTAGGTGCTCTGTTGTAGCTGAGCTTTGAAAAAGAAATGCCTCACATTAGGCCTCTCAGCTCTTGCTTTCTTAACCCCCCACTCCATGTCCTTTCCATTCTACTGATTTTTCCCCCCCCCAAGTGTCACCCTGCCACTGTCCATCCACAGTGACATTCTCAGTATTTCTTGGTCTCTAAATGCCTGTTTGTTCTGTTACTTTCTGTTATCTCCCTGAGTCAACGTACTGGGGGTTCTTTATCTGTATCTGCAGAGCCTGTTGTGAGGTATCTACCAGAGAAGACCCCTGGACATGGGTTCAAGCCAATAGAAAGCCTCTTATCCACCTGGTGACTACACACTGGGTTTTTGGGACCACAGTCTCAAGCTTTTCTCAGGGGGACTTTTTATGCATAAAAACCATACCCCAGGCAGACACACCTCAGGTAACAAGAACATGTATCTAGAAGCACAACTTCAAAAGCCAAAATGCAAGGCGGGACTTTTAAAGAACTATGGACTTTGAGGGATTAGGTTTGCTGTCATTTTTGGTAAATGGTGCTGCCTAGGTGCTGAGTTTTACAGCCTGACCATCATGGTCAGTTGGGCTAAGGTTTGGAGGCCTGTTAGGCCACAGACCTAAGCAGGTAGACATGTGAGTCTTTAAAGCAGGGAAGGGAGCTAGCCAGCCAGATGAGAGAGTTCTTTAAGCTCTGGAGAGCAAGCAGTAATTTAGAAATGACTTCAGTTTTGTTTGGTTTTGTTTGTTTTGGACACAGGTTCTTGCTCTGTGGACTTGGCTACCTGGTCAGACTGCTGCCAGTTCTTGATTCATACATGCAGCGTTGTGGGGATAGCGTAAATAATTCCTACAATTTCTGGTGCCCAATGTGGGGCATAAAGTAACTTTCTTAGTTAGACAAAAGGGGGAAATGTAGCGGGTTCAGGCATTACTAAGCAAGACCTAGAGGCATGGCTTTGAGGTACTGAGGACCCCTGTATGGGGCATGGCCAGCCCCCTTGGAAGACCATTTGCACGCTGCCTGGTCTTTTGTTTTGTCTTGAAGAGAGGATTGCCACCTCTGCTGTGTGGGGCATTTCAACCCTTAAAAAATTTCCCTAAGGCTCAATCTTGTATCAGTGAGTGTTTCATATAGATTTTTTAATAAATATTAATCCCTTTGTATAATCAATTGCCAGTAAATAATTCCTACAACAGGGGTCATTAGGAGAAAACACTTATGCATGACTGTGTTAGTTCTGTCTCTCTCTTTTGAGACAGGGTTTCTCTATATAGCTTTGGAGCCTGTCCTGGATTACACCAGGCTGGCCTCCAACTCATAGAGATCTGCCCTCCTCTGTCTCCCGAGCACTGGGATTAAAGGTGTGCTGCCCAAGTAGTTCTTTTTCTTCAGGATTTGTTTATTCTCATTTCGAGCGTTTTTGCCTGCATGCAAGTAAGTGTAGACTTGTGGAGACCGGAAAAGGACATTGGATCCCTTGGAAAGAGTTACAAAGGCTGTGAGTCACCAAATGAGTTGGGAATCAAACATGGGTCTTATGGAAAAGCAGCAAGTTATTTTAACTATCAGGGCTTCTCTCTATTCCCTGTGCTCTGGGGTTTTGTTTCCTTTATTTTGTTTTGAGATAGTGTGTAGGCGGAATTTTACTTACAAGGCACCAGTCCAAGATTAATATTTATTAAAATATAAATCAACACTCACGATACAGGTAACAGCTTATAGTGGCACCTGAACAGGGACTGGAGTATCCAAGTGATGGACGAGCGATGGACGATGGATTCCAAACCCGTCTCTCCAGCAGCCAGGAACCAGGAACAACAGAGCTCCCAGGGTCCCAGCAGCCCCTTATCAATGGGGCTGGCCACACCCCCTCCAGGTTGGTCACACCCCCTCCAGGAGCCCGGGACCCTGGATAAGCATCTTCGGACCTTATCAGCTGACACCTGAATCCCACCACAATAGTGTTCCTCTATGTAGCCCTGGCTCCGGAATTCACTACAGAGAACAGGGCTGGCCTCGATTTCACAGTGGTCCATCTGCCTCTGACTTCCAAGCGCTGAGTGTCAGTGCATTTAGTTCTTGCTAGTCCCAAACTGGGCAGCGTTTACACTAATGTTTTGTTTAAGGATCCCAAAAAGAAGCAGGAGAGCTGAACTGTCACTTTTGTTTGCTATTATCTTTAATGTTGAACAGTGACCCGGTGATTCACACACACAGAGTAAGTGCTCTATCACAGAGCCGTATCTCCAGCCCCCTGTCATTCTCAATAGAGGAAAAAAATAATAGCTTGAAATAAGCGCATACATCAAGTTCCTAGCAGTTTTGAATGATTCAGAAAGTTGTACATGAATCTGTAAAGATTAGAGAATTGGTGACAAAGTGACATAGGGAAGGATGATGTAGCTAGATCTGTGGAAGCAGATCTAAGGGACCATCACTGGCCACTGTCTACTCTAGTGATGATACTCTTCAACCAGATGTGAGAGACTCTAAGACATTTTCTTGTCCTTTCCCATTCTGCTCCCCACTAGAGCAGTTTGAATTTAGATGTCTGAACTGACATAGGATCTCAGATAATCTTGCCTTTGATCAAAAAAAAAAAAAATCTGTCTTATGCCAAAGGGGGTGTATAACAATGACCACAATGTCCAACATCCTACCATATTTTACATAACTGAAGGCCACCATCAGGACTGCTGGTGAAATGGCTCAGCTAAGCTGCCAAATTGAGGGCAGTATTCTGTGGGTAAGACGTTGCCTTCAAGATGAAGTGTAGTCATCATCGGCTAGCCAGCGTATAAAGTTGACTAAGATGCTCCCTCTCTGTCTGGAGATGTAGCTCAGTGAAGAGCATTTACTGAGTTCAGGAATCTCTGTCTTTGATCTACAACATGGCAGGAAGGGGGGGTTAGGTTAGGAAAATTGGCTCCTTTCATCATCATGTCCAATAACCAACCCTTAAGTATTTATTTCTTCCCTCAGTATATTTCTGGGGGTGGAGAACTCTCTGCTTGAGGTGCTATAGAGCCCCTAGTCATGCCGAGTCTACAGTAGACATCTGGTCAACCTGCCCATGATCTCGCAGCCACTGAAAGCTATACTGATTCAGGTTCCTGACCCTGATAATCGTAACTGGTAGGAGTAGCTGGAGATACCGAGGAGAATGCTTGCAATGCAGCATTTAATGCCATGTCTTGCATTTCTACACCTGGAAACAACTGAGGAGGAATATGGCAGCAGCTACTGGCTGGCAGGCTCAAGAATACAGAGAGCTTTATTTCTGAGAAATGAAGGCCAGTGGCCCCCTACCAGGTTGATGTGCTAATAGAGGCACAGGGGAGGGCCTAATAAAGGAGAAAGAGAGTAAAATCAGTTACTGCTTGTGTTACATCTAGGAGGAATACTGTTTTCTATTTTATTTTATTCGTATGATGATTTTGCCTGCTTGTATGTCTGAGTAGTATGTCCAAGATCCAGAAGATGTTGGATCCCTTAGAACTGGAGTTATGGATGATTGTGAGTCACCACATGGGTCCTGGAAATCAAACCTAGATCCTCTAAAAAGGGCAGCCAGTGCTCTTTCTTAACTACTGAGCCATTTTTTTCATCCCCACAGCTTGCTTTTATAATCTCCATGTATTAAAGCTCTGATAGAAATTGTAGATAGATACTCTCTTTAACTAGCTGCATTTAATATAATGGAGATAAAAAGAAGAACTTAGCCAGGCATGGTAGTACTGTCTTATTTCAGTGCTTGGGAGACAGAGTCAGGTGTATCTCTTTGGGTTCATGGCAACCTTATTCTCCATAGTAAGTTCTAGATCAGCTAAGACTATATGATGAGACCCTGTTGATATTTACATACATACATATATATGTATATATGATATGATAGATAGATAGATAGATAGATAGATAGATAGATAGATAGATAGATATAGATAGATAGAGCATCTAATGGTGGAAAGACTGACTGACTATACCAGAGTCTGAGATGCCCTGTGTCAAAATTACTTAACTTCTCTTGGATTTTAGCCAATTGATTATTTTTTTAGGATTGTGATTCAAATGTGTATAAACAACATCCTGTTGCAGGTACCATCACTTAAGGTTTCATGTATTCATATTAAACTCAGATCCATGGGGCTAGAGAGAGAGATTGCTCAGTGGTTGGGGGCACTTGCTGCTCTTGTAGAGGATCCAGGTTCAATTCCCAGGACCTATGTTGAGTGGCTCAAAACCACCTGTGACTCCAGTTCCAGAAGATCCAATACCCTCTTCCTGCCTCCTCAGGATCCTGCATGCACATGGTTCACAGGCATTAAGTCAAGGTCCATGTTAGGTTTCTAAGGTCTATTTGTGATTCTTCAGTGAGTGCTTGGTAGCCTCCCTGCTCACCCCATACTTTTCCTGTCTGTTAAGATACTTCTCATACCAAACAGAAGGGTACCTTAAGCAACTTAGACATGCTACAGAGATTTTTCTTGCTCTGGACTTCTTTCAAAACTTTATGTCTTATGCTTGCAAGTCATCTGGCTGAGGTAACATTTTCACAAGATTCATGTGTGTGTGTGTGTGTGTGTGTGTGTGTTTGTGTATGTGTGTGTGTGTTTGTGTATGTGTGTGGATTTCCCTCTAAATCCTAACTGAGCTTTGTGTAACATATTCACAAGATTCACACATGTGTGTGTGTTTGTGTGTTTGTGTGGATTTCCCTCTAAATCCTAACTGAGTTGCAAGCCTTTTGCTTACAGTGGACAACGCACAGTAAAGTAACCTGTCTTTCATTTTCAAAGCTGAATTTCATTATGTCCCAGGCCTTGGACTCCCCCAGCCATTGAAGGGAACTTATATATCAAATTTGGGAATTGTTACAGTTTTTCTTTTATGTTTTAGAATGCGTGTATTCTACCAAAGTACCTGGGATACTTAATATTCCTACTCATCAGATTTAATAAGTATAATAACATCAATAAGAGGAACCAGCCTTATATTCTGTAGGCCATCAAGGCAACTGAGGCTCCTTAGGAGCTATGTGATGCTGGAAATTGAAGGTTGATGTAGCCCTGAGGTAAATTAGTGAAGGAATACAGCTGTCATGCCACATGAAAGCAGTTTGCTTTTAGGTTGAAAAGGAGACATTTTCCAGATGCCAGAGGCTGTATTGATTAGCTCCAATAAAGACACCACACCAAGGTTGCAGCTCTAATTAGATTGCCTTCCCAATTATGTTCAAAGTGATCTGTTGTCATTCTTCAAGATTCATCAAGATTTTGCATCTGCCAAAAGGACAAATTAAATAAGAGTGTGGCAAAATAATTACCATGCATCTTTCAAACTCTGGCAATGGCACCAATCTTTGTACTTCCCTTAGGCATGTATTACTGTTGTACTAAGTGAGGTGGTCTTGTCTGCTTAAATATCTACAATAAATAGTCTTGGCAACCCCAAGTTGGTGTAAATATTGCTCCTGGCCACCATGTTTCTCAATGACCCCCGTGTAGAATTCATGTTTCCAATAGTTTTCTACCTGACAAATTTGTGTGTGTGTGTATGTATGTCTGTGTATGTGTGTGCATGTGTGTGTGTATGTGTGTGTGTGTATGTGTGTATGTATGTGTGAATGTGTGTGTGTATGTATGTGTGTATGTGTATGTGTATGTGTGTTGTATGTGTGTATGTGTGTGTGTATGTGTGTGTGTTGTGTGTGTTGTGAACTGGGAGCTGTGGTCATGTTTTGACCACTCTGGATTCCTCATGCTAGTAGATCAACAGACAATGAAAGACATTTCTGTGCTGGAAGGGGTAGCTGACACTCATTTTCATGGATGACAATAGTTGTTCTTGTATGGCACAGAAAATGTGTGTCTGAAACGTAGGGGACTCGGGGAGAACCTTGGCAGTGAGAAGTCAGGTATATGGTGACTGTGGGCTGAAAAGATTAATACAAGAGGGCTATCGGTCTGGATTGTCCCACTAGTCCAGTGACCCAGGCCAGTGGAAGCTTTCACCAAGTCTAGAATGGCTGGTAGATGAGGAGACAATAAATATTAGCTGTGGCCCTGGGTATCAGTGACTATCAGCTCTGGACTGACCAAGGAGCCCAGTAGCCCAGAACTGTACAAACATGGCATTTCGGTGTATGCCTACAATTTCAGCACCTGGGAGGTAGAGAGGCAGGTGTATTAGAAGTTCAGGATCATCCTCAGCCATATAGTAAGTCTGAGGTTAGCCTGGGCTACAGGAGACCCTGTCTCAAAAAAAGTGCTGTCAACCATTACCAGCTCTAGGAATGTAATAACTTGATGTTTTAGTCCCACCCTTTTAGGATACTAAGAGCAACTGGGCAAGTGTTTGAAGAATTGGGTTTAAACTTCCCTTCTTAGAGAGAAAAAAAATCTTTTTCCTTTTTGCTTAAGATCCAGTATGAAAGGATAAGGATAGACCTGTATGATGTGGATGATGGACATTCAGGTAAGGATGCAGTGTGCCTTACCTGACCGGCTTGCCTCCTTCTGGCCCGAGCCCTTTATTTTACAGGTGGATTGGTTTCTGAGATGGCTCATTTCCTTTTGTCCTTTAGGACAGGCTGTCCAGCTTATCTGCAGAAGCCTCTGTCACAACCGCCTCATTGAGATCTCAGCTCCAGCACAAGGGCTCAGCTGACTGAATCCATGGAATTCTGGCTTCCCCAGGGACTCTCCAGAGTGATCAAATTGTGAGCCCTGCGGGAACGATCTTGAGCAGTGGGAAGAAAGACAGAGACAGGAGATAGATGGCCTCTTTATGTTTCTCCCGTCAGACTGTTTTTAGACTGTTCAGTGGTTCCATCTGGACTCTCCACCCAGCTCGATGTCCTGCAGATGCTGTGGGCCGGGTATGGTACATTGTGTAGCTCTGTCTCGGCTTCCCTGCCTGCCTCTTTCCCCCCTCTTGCTTCTATCTAACAAGGCATCAGCAAACCTTCTTTTCTCAGGCTTTGTGTTCTAGGACATTGGGGTTAAGAAAGAGGTGGGAACAGAGAATGAGATTTCTTGAAACTGACCATGCATAGGAGCATCTTAGGTAGAATGGATGGCATGTTCAGTGGGGAAGAGAATGTCCATTCAGGTCCCTAGAATGCTTATCTGGCTGGACATGGACATCCTCACAATGATGCTGGAGTGTTAGAGAGAGTGATATAGTAACCAGACTTATCTCCTTTATCTCTACCTTTCTCATCTCCATTTTTATCTCCTTTTTCTCATCCTCTTCTCCTTTTAAGACAGAGGCTCATGTAGCCCAGAGTGGCCTCAGACTCACTGTGTATCCATCAAGAAAGAACTTGAACTTCTTATTCTGCCTGTATCTCCTGAGTGCTGGGATTACAAGCTTGAGTTACTGTGTCCAGTTTGTGTAGTTTGGGGTATTAAACCCAGGGCTTGGTGCATGCTTGGCCAGCACTCTCTCGATGGAGCTTTATCCTAGCCCAGTAGTTGGAATTTTCAAGGCATGGGATAGGTAAGGACAGCTGTCTGTATACATGGTATAGTCTTGTCATAGGGAAGAGGAGTACATTTGGTATTAGCAATGAGAAGCAAGGACCACAAACAAAGACACCACTAAGTGCCTAGGCCAGGTGGTACAAAGGGCTGAGAGACAGCGAGCAGCCACCTTGAGAGCACTTGTCACGCCTACTGAGTTAATAAAAATGCTTATTGGCCAAAGGGAGACAGGAAGTGTGGGTGGGGTTACCAGACTAAGAAAACTCTGGGAACAGGAAGAACAGAGCAGAAATGCCACAGAGAGGCTACAGAGACACCAGCAGATGCAGAGGAAAGAAGTTGAAATGCTGCTCTGAGAAAAGGTACCAAGCCACACAGCTGAACAGGATGAGAATCATGTTAGTTTAAGTATGCCTGGGCTCCAGGTCAATCAGTGTCCAATTAATATAAGGGTCTATGTGTTTCAGTGGGACCATGGGACCGTGGTCATGAAAGTCCGGGCCACTAGACGAGGCCGGAAAGTCCAGATCAGAAACATAATACAGCAGAAGCCTTTTTAGAGCAAGAAGATGAAGAGAACACTTGGGAAAGAGGTAAGGATGCAAACAATCCCCCAGACCCTGACCTCCAGGCTGTGCAGAGAAAGGGCTTCTGGAGACCTCCAATGGAAAATAGAATCGGAAAGGTTCTGTCAACTGAGCTGGGGAAGGGGAGGAGAGAAGGGCTAAATTCACAAGGTAAAGCATATGCGGAGATTCCTCCTGAGGGTACCAGGGCATAGAGTGATGGAGCAGCTGCCCATCTTTAAGGAAGGAAAGTGTGAGCTGTAATCCAGATCACACACACGCCAGGGGTCCCCACTGAGCCTTGTTGACTGAGGTGAGTAGTCTGGTAGTGGGGGGCCTGAGTTCTGCCCTGAAAGCAAAGCTCCCACATAATTTCTGTCCACAGGGAGGCCTCCAGGATAATGGATGTGCCCCCTTGTCCCAGCTGGGCTGGTACATTAGCTCTTGCCTGTCACGGCTGTCTAAGCACTGAGCTTCTTTCTCTGTGAGTTTTCCCGTTGCTGGTGTCTTGGAGCCCTCCTCCTCCCTACACCTCGAACTGAACAAAGCCAACAAAAACTCCACCTCTAAAGTCTTTTTATTACTTATCATATACCAAAAACACCAGCAAATTCCAAAAGTCTCTGTTTTTATACTTACTGTTTTCAGCTAAAACAGCGCATGGTCTTTTGCCCCCTTCTTCCTTCCCAGGGAGTTCTCGCAACCCTCGTTCTGAAGTCACAGATAAAGACTGCTTTACTGTACTGCTGAACTTAGTAGTTCAAAGCACAGCTTTATGCTGGAACCTTCAAACATCTCAGCACCAGACCCTGACAGCTCACAGAGGGCACCAGTTCCTGGGTTTGTTCCTTTTTAAATCGCTTACTTGACCTCGGACCTCAGGAGTCCTCACTCTCTCAAATCTTTATGGAGGTTTCCTGTAACATGACAGTCTAAACACAGGACAAGACAGTACCAGCCCACCAAGGAGGAAGGCGTGGTCCTTCTTACTGCCAATATGGCCCCTTGTGGTCTTCCCATCCTTTGGTTCTCAGAGGCCTAGGGTTTTGTTTGTTTTTTCTTGGACTTGGTTCAAGTCTACTTCTTTCTACTTAAAAATTTATTATTATATTATGATAATTTAAATTTAATAATAAATTATTATGTTTTTCTTAGTTGCGCTTGTTGGGGCTGGAGAGATGGGTCAGCAGTTAAGAGCACTGTTTACGTAGAGAACTCAGATTCAAGTCTCAGCACCCAGATGGCAACTCACACTGTTTATAACTCCTGTTTCAGGGGATCTGATGCCCTCTCGTGACCTTCTAGGGCACAGACATACATTCAGGCAAAACACTCATATACATAAAATTAAAAAAAAATTAAAAGTTTAAAATTGTGTGTGTGTGTGTGGTGTGAGATCAGGTGCCTGAGGAGGCCAGAAGAGACTGTCAGATCCCCTGGAGGTGGAGTTATGGGCAGGTGTGAACTGCCTGCCAGACATGGTTGCTGAGAACTGAATTTGAGTCATCTGCCAACATGGCAGGTGCTGCTAACCACTGAGCCATCTCTCCAGACCCTGTCTTCTTTTTTTTCAGAGAGCATTGAACTTAGATAAACGCTCATGTCTTTTTATTTTTCTTTTTAGCCCCACACCCATTTTATATAATTCCCACTCTTTATCTTCTTGTGAAGAGTCTATTTTTACTTTCTGACATCTCCTCCATAACTATTGTTCTATGTCGGCCTCTTTCACCTCAGCTGACATTGCCTACTTGAGCGACCTCAGTCTGACTCAGACGCTGCAGACGGCTCTTCGGGGGAGAGGAGGGGAACCTAGTGAACTTTCACAAAACCATGGATTTACTGATTTGCACACTGAATCTTTATTTTATGTTTCTGAGTGCTTTGCCTGCATGTGTGTTCATGTGCCACGTGTGGACCTGCTACCCACGGAGGCCAGAAAACAGCATCAGATTCCCTGGTACTGGAGTTATGAGCTACGGTGCAGACACTGGGAACTGAACCCAGGTCTTCGGCAAGGGCAGCAGGTGCTCTTACCCACAGAGCCTTCTCCCAGTGCCTAGTTCTATCCTTTTTATTTCTGTTAGTTAAGCTGAGCTTCACCCAGGAAATTGCTTTCCCGCTCAGTTTGGCCCATCTAATGTACTTCCCTTTTTATTTACATTTTCTCTTCATCTGGCACATCCTTATCTGCAAAACCACCCTAGCTTTCTACAAATATCCAGACACCCGTAAATGCTCCCTTACTTTTATGAATGTTCTTCATTGTTCATTTATTCATTCACTTGAGACAGGGATTCACTTTGTATCCCAGTTGTTACTAGATGGCTGTTACTAGATAGCTCGGATTGGCCTGAACTTGTAGGAATCCTTCTGTCTTAACCTAACTTCCTGACATTACAGGTCTGAACTATTATACCCGGCTAATACATATCTGTCAAAGATTCTTTTCTTCTCTAAGACAATTCTGATGTGTATTTGTCTGGTGTGTGTCTCTGTGTGTGTCTGTCTGTATGTGTGTGTGTGTATGTATCTCTGTGTGTCTGTATATGTGTATCTGCATGTCTGTGTGTCTGTGTATGTGTGTGTCTGTATGTATCTCTGTGTGTCTGTCTATATGTGTGTGTCTATGTGTGTGTCTGTATGTGTGTGTGTCTGTATGTATGTCTGTGTGTCTGTATGTGTGTGTGTCTGTATGTATGTCTGTGTGTATGTATGTGTGTGTGTGTATGTGTGTGTATGTATGTGTGTGTGTGTATGTGTGTGTATGTATCTCTGTGTGTCTGTTTGTCTCTGTGTGTGTGTTTAATAGGAATAGGGCCTGTATAGCTGAGAATGACTTTGAACTCCTAACTCTTTGCTTCCCTTTACAGTACTGGGACCATCGTGCCCACCACCAGTTTTTGTGGTGCTGGGAATCAAAGCCAGGCCTTTGTATACACTAGGGAAGAATCCTACCAATTGAGCCACATCCTAAAGCCCTCAAAACCCATTGAAGTTTATATTCTGCATATAACAGACATAATTTGGGCTGATTAATCAGAGTTTAAGTCTATTGTGTTGCAAGTGTTTGCTTCATAGCCACCTTTTTGGTCTCCTTTGGAGTCTTCCCAGATGTTTGGAATCCTTGCTTTAGTAGGCTTGGCCAGTCCTGATGGCCTGGGGTCCCGATGGCTTGGGGTTACGTTTTCCTCTCTGGATTCCTGTGGTCAGTCTTTAGCCATCCAGCACTTTATTTTTAGGCTGACCTTTCTGATCTTGTCAGTTTGCTCCTGAAATCTCTGTGTTTTCAATTGCTTGAATGACAGGATGTTCCAGGCTCTGGATGAAGCATTTTCTACTTCAGGAGCTGAAAGTAGTTTCTCCCCCAGTCTTCGCTTTTCTGCTTAGAAAAAAGCACCAGAGCCAAATTCTGGGATGTCATCCATCAGCAGTCAGAAGGCAGGTAGCTTCCAGGGTCCCAGGGTCTCTTTCCTCCCCTTCTTCTTAGAAGGAGTCAGGGTGCATCACGTACTATATGGGTCGTGTCACGGTCTGAATTAATTTAGTAGCCACCCCTTCTTCCAGTCCCCTCAGGGTCTCACTAGGTAGCCCTGGCTGGCCTGGACCTAGCTATGTAGACCAGGCTGGCCTCGAACTCTCAGAAATCTGCCTGCATCTGCCTCCCTGAGGGTCACTGTTTTTGCAAGGCTGGCGGGCTAGAGAGCATCTGGGATCCATCTGTCCTGGCCAACAATGCCAATGCTTTGCAGGAACACATGGTCTTACCTGCCTTTTTTTTTTTTTTCTGTCTAATTTTTGTTTTTCAAAACAGGTTTTTGTTTTGTTTGTTTGTTTCCTGTGCAGCCCTGGCTATTCTGGAACTCACCCTGTGGACCAAGCTGGTTTCAAACTCAGAGAAGCACCTGCCTCTGCCACCTGAGTGCTGGGATTAAAGGCCATGCGCAGTCACCGCCTGATATAAAATGACTTTTCCTTCCTGATACATCCTGAACCAAATAAATGCTTGTTGTGCAGATTCTGGGTTTTGTCTCTGTATCACAGAGGAGGAAACCATCTAAAGAAAAGTGCTTCAAGCAGAGGGTGAGACCAGCCTCACTTTTAAAATGCAAATCCTCAAGTGTAGATGGTCACTAACCGAAATTCATGAAATACTTTGAGAAAAATGGCTACTTGCATAGAGAGCACCAATTCTCCCCTGCTTTTGTTTTGAGACAGGGCTCTCATGATGTAGCTTGGGCTGGCCTTAAATTCCCAGCAGACCTTTTGTTTCAGCTTGGGGAATGGGGTGTGAGTCCTCATATCAGTCTGAGATGGCTATTTTTAGCAGCAGCACCTGTCACATCATGGCTGCTTCTGTGGAAGTTCACCGGCTCAGTGAGGGCTGACTAGAACTGCTTAATGCCCTTGCCCCAGGTCAGGGTTCACTCCAGGGAGGGGAAGAGAGGCAGACTAGTGTTTGCCAAAAGAGGGCCATGAAGTGGGGAGGTGCTCTCCGCATCAGGTAAGCTGGGAAGGGCTGTTGTTCAGGGCTTGGAAGAAGTAGAAGTGAATACCATTTTGGGTCTCCTCGAGGCTGACTTGGGTTCTGAACTCATTGAAAAGGTCTCTGTACAGGATGTTCTTAGAACGCTATTTTTAACAGTGGGAAACCAGAACCAGCATGAATGCCTAATGCAAAAAAACCCCAGCTAGTTGAGGGAATAATAATGTGGTCTTTTTAAAAATAGACTTGACTTGCTAGAACAGTTTTAGATTCACAGAAAAACGGGGAATACAGAGAGTTCCCATGGACTCTGACCCGGTCTCCTCCTTTATCAACCTCTGCGTGACATCTGTGGCAATTGGTGGACAATATGGACACCTTATTATTAAAATCTATCCTTCAAATTTCCTTAGTTTCCACCTAATGCCCTGTGTTCTTTGGGACCCCACCACGGCTACCCATTGTGTTTAATTGCCAGACCTCCTCTGGTTGCTCTTGACAGAAATGATAGTCAGAAGGTAGCCTTAAACAAGAAATATGTTCTATCGGCATGTATCTGGGAAGGCAAAGGCAGGTGGATCTCTGAGTTCAAGGTTAACCTGGTCTACAGAGTGAGTTCCGGGACAACCAAGGATGCACAGAGGAAACCCTGTCTTGAAAAACCAAAAAGAAAATGCTATACTGAAATTAAAGGCATGTTCCATCACCCTCTAGCTCAGTATGGCATTTACACACACACACACACACACACACACACACACACACACACACACACACACACACAATTGAACCTAGGGTTTTGTTTTATTTTGTTTTTTGAAGCAGGGTTTCTCTCTGTAACAGCCTTGGCTGCCTGGCTGTCATGGAACTCACTCTGTAGAACAGGCTGGCTTTGAACTCACGGAGATTCATCTGCCTCTGCCTCCCAAGTGCTGGGTGTGAAGGCATGGATTTATTGTTATAAAACTTTAGGAAAAGAGCATTTAATGCCAGAGGCCAGCGGCCAGGTCTGGGAGTCTGGGAAGAATCTCAGGAATGTGCCTGATAGCCAATAGATTCGAAATTTAAGTTTGTGAGGAAAGTTCAGCCAGTAGATTCAGAGCTTGGGTTCACACTGAAACTATAGCCAATAGTTACCGGACCCCATACCCCTTTGCCCAATCCCGGAATGCCAAGATGTGTAGCACACTGCTTATGTATGCTTTTCTTAAAAAAACCCCTCACCCCCGAGCTTGTGGCCAAAATCCTCTGCCGTGCTGGAACAAATGAACCCAGGTTCATTTGAAATCGACTGAAACTTGTGTGTTTACAATGGAATCCAGCTGCTTGGTGGCCTTTGGGGGGTCCCTCGACATGGGTACAACACCGGGATTAAAAGCATGGTCACCACTGCCCTGCCATATCTAATTTTAAAAAAAGGTTTATGTGTTTGTTGTGTTATACCGTCTTCTGCCTGCATACATCCTGTGTACCAGAAGAGGGCGCCAGATCCCATTGTAAGCCACCATGTGGTTGCTGGAAATTGAATTCAGAACCTCTGGAAGAGCAGCCATTGCTCTTAACCTCTGAGCCATCTCTCCAGTCCCCGTACCTAATTTTTAACCACCCCCACACCCCTGCTTTCCCCTGCCTCTCTTGCCTCCATCCTTGCTGTCCCCCCCCCATAGTCTCCCTCTGTTTCTATCCCCTACACACACATATGTATTATACACTGTTCACATGAGAGAAATCATGAGATATCCTGTCCTTCCCCAGCCATCCCTTTAGATTTTTTCCTTACTCTTAAAGCCCCACTTACATGCTCTTCTCATATGTATGTGTTCAAATATAGATTCCCACATAAGGGAGAAAACATTTATCTTTCTGAATCTGCCTTATTTCACTTAACGTGAAACCGACACAGTTGCATTCTTGGTAACAGAATGCAAATCTGTTGTGTATACGTGCCGTTTAAACAATTCGGTCTTATTGTGTGCACATGAGTGTGCGTATGTGGATGTATGTGCCTGTGCCTGTACATGCAGACATCAGAGCAATATACCAGGTGTCTTTCTCTTGTTTTCCGTCTTGAGGCAGGGTCTCTTAGTGAGCCATAAATTTGCTGTTTGGGTTGGCTGTTCAGCCAGTGTTCTCCCAGAATCCACTGCCTCTGCCCTCTGGTGCTGAGGATACAGATACTCTCAGCCAAGGCCTGGTTTTTTGTTTGTCCTTCCCCTCCCCCCACCAACATGGATGCTGTGATGATTTAAACTCAGGCCCTCAGGCTTGCAGAATATCTGCTAGGCCATCTCTTGAACCCCACACTTTTTAAAATTTATTTATTTATTTATTTATTTATTTATTTATTTATTTATTTATTCATTCATTCATTCATTCATTCATTCATTCATTCATTCATTCATTTATTTACCTGCCTGACATCTAGACTAGTTCTATACCTTGGCTCTTGCAAATTATTTCAGTATCTTTTATTCTTTATTATTTGATATAAGCCTCAGTCTGTCATCTAGGTGTTCTCGCTCCCATAGTCTTCATGCCACAGCTTCCTCAGGGCTGTGATTATAAAGTAAACAACTATGCCCACTTTGCATTATTTTTATTGACTCTTGAATAACCGGCACCTCTAGACCAGCTCCCAAACAGACCTTGGAAGCCTGTGGAACATGTGTGTGTGTGTGTGTGTGTGTGTGTGTGTGTGTGTGTGTGTGTGCAGAGGGAGAATTTGGTTTGAGTAGAAGGCATTTTTTTTTGTTCTCTTCATCTCCCCTCATTTAGAAAGGGACAGAAATATGTATCTGGTGCTGCAGGTTCAGACGGGGAAGAGTCTTCTCCATTTCTGAGCCTAGAGGTTGTTAACATACTGAAGATTCTTCCATGTAGCTGGGGAATAAGCACCACATGGCTCTTCATTTCTCCATTTGTCTTCCTTTTCTCTCTAAGCAGAAAGCTCCCCCCTCTTTCCAGCAACGAAACCCCCTCACTGCTGTGTTTTAGGCCTCCTGTGCCCAGGCTAGGTATAGGATTTGCTGAAATGCTCTGCTGTCCAGCAGAGGGGAAATGGTGGATAGAGAACAGAGCTGGATTTCTTGAAATCCAAAGAGTTTTGAAGTCAGTTCTAGAGAGTGGAGGCCTCGGTGACAGAGAGTGGCCAGATATTCAGCAAATTTCTTTCTCTGATTTCTTGGCATATTCAGGGGCTCCTTCCTCTTTCTTCCTTGCAGGACTGTGGCCACAGGAGTGGGGTCTGGCCAGCAGAATTTGACAAGTATAATGTCTGTCATCTCAAGGTTTTCTTGCATAGGGAAATTGGCAAAACGGATGCAGTTTGTTCACTCAGCCTGTTCTTCACCGCCCAGGGCACACAGCTGTCCCACCACCCAGGGCACACAGCTGTCCCACCGCCCAGGGCACACAGCTGTCCCACCACCCAGGGCACACAGCTGTCCCTACATCCAGCTCCAAGTTCAAGATTCCTAGCTACTGTCTGCACACACAAAGGGATTTTAAAACAAAATAACAACAAACGAACATGGGCCTTTATGGAGAATTACCTAAGAATCATGTCTCCCGTTGACATTTAACTAGGATAAGAGAGTCCCCTCTGGAAAGAAAACCTAACTGCCGCACTAGAGTTTTAGGCTAAAAACTTCCACCTCAGTGGTTGAGAACACTGCTCTTCCAGAGGACCTGGGTTCAATTCCCAGCACCCACATGGTAGCTCACAACTGTCTATAACTCCAGTTCCAGGGGATGAGGCACTCTTATACAGGCACACATGCAGACAAATACCACTTCACATGAAATAAAAATAAATAAATCATTAAGATATCTCCCACCTCTATTTGTTCTTAACATCTTCATCCCTGCCTTAAAGGGCTTCTAGAATATTAGTTTTGTAGCAGATGTAGAATATTTTGGTGATGTGACTGCAGTGTTGAGAAAAGAATCTTCTTTCTAGATGGCAGTGAAAAGAAGAGGGAGCGGGCAGCTTTGGGAGATGTGGAACCATAACCGGATGGGTTTTCGAAGTTCAGTAGGTGTGAGATGTGAGGGGGCAGCTGAACTGATGGCCACTGGGTCCATCTGCAGAGCTGCCCTGTGCCAGTCTACAGCTTAGACTGAGAGGGGGATCACTTTTGCTCTTCTACCAGCAAAAATTAGAAAGCTAATTAATTCTAAGTGTTGTCAGAGCAGACTGGTGTATCATTCCTACCAGCAACCTGGCGGCACTCATTAAAATGGACTCATGTGCTTTGCTACCTAATTATTTTCCTCCTGGGTGCTCATCCCAGGGAAATTCACACATGTCCAAATGGGAGACGTATGAGTGTGCACATTGCAAGTTTTTTTTTTTTTTTTTTTTTTAAAGAAATGAGTTGGAGGCAATTTACTTAACTGTCACTGGGAGACCAAGTAGGCAAAACATGGGGGTGGAACATTGTACATCAGTCAGGAGCAGCAAATGGGGGTGAATATTCAGCCTTAGAAACATTGGAGGTAAACAGGAGAACTGAGAAGGGACAGGGGTATAGCTCAGTCACTAGAGTGCTTGCCTAGCACATGAAAGGACACTAGCCCATTAGAACATGTGGCTCTGGCAGTCCTTGGCCTCCCCCCTTCCCTCTGCCTTGCTAGAAACCTTTATATTACATTCTTAAAGTAGCCACCAAGGTCTATTCCATTATATGCTCATGTTTTGAATGTGTGTTCCTCCTCTGAGGCTGACTACCAAACTCCAACAATCAAAAGCTCCCTTTGGTCCGCCTAGTTAACATGCCCAATTAAAAGTAAGCACTTCATCCTAACATGGGGTTGCCCCTTTACCTTTATACTTTATACACCACCGTTTGTTTATAGGCCACATGTGTCTCCCCTATATTCAGAGGCATCCTTTTTTCCCTCACGGTAATCCTTATCCCCTCATCCCCCATCTCCTTTACCACTATATCCTAGACCATTCTAACACAGAGCTCCCTTTTTTCTCCTCTTAAAAATGATGCCGGCAAGGTCATTTGCTGCTGTTTTCTGTCAGGAAGCAGCCACTGCAATCCCCTCCTCCCTGTTCTCTCTGTGAAAACAGGTGTTTGAGTGTGGTTTGTGCCTAATCTGGGTCTGGGAGGAAGCTGTCACTGTATGGGAGTCTCCCTCAGCATGCACAATGCTTTGAGTTCAGTTCCCGGGGTGGCATAAATCAAGGGCAGTGGCACACACCTGTAATATCTGTACTTTGGAGGATAAGAAATTCAAGGTCGACCTCATTGACACGAGTTCAAGGCCAACCTGGAATACTCAACAAACACTGCAGTGAAGATGACCTTGGACAAAAATAAAACAAGAAACAGCGAGCTTTGACACAAGTCATCTTATAAGTAAAAAAATTTCACAGACCTACAGTAACATGGTTTATAAGAAGCATAATTAAGCCAGGCTTTGTGGTGTCTACATGTACTTCCAGCACTCAGGAGGAGGAACAGGTAGATCTGCAGGAGTCTGAGACTAATCGAGGCTGTATCTGGGCTATATGAGACTCTTTCTTATAAACAAACAAACCAACATACAATGAAACATATTAGTCTGGGTGCTTACAGTTGGGGGTGAGGATTGGCAGTAAAGGCAAATGGATAAATAAATTAATCTGTGTCCTCTTCTGAAAACGAGAATTTAGGAGAAGAAGAAAGAAGTGGTAGTTGGAAGGTTTGAAAGAGAATGGACATATACTCCTATGTTTGAATCCCTGGTCCTTAGTTGATGGAGCTGTTTGGGAAGAATGATGAGGTGTGACCTTGAAGGAAGATCATCACCAGGGGTCGGCTTTGAGGCTTCAAAAGACTCAAGCTATTCCCATCGTGTCTCTCTGATTCCTGCTTAAGATCAAGATGTGAGCTCCCACCTATTGCCACCACCGTGTTCTAACTCTGAACCGGTAAGCTCAGCTAAATGCTTGCTTTTTTAAGTTGTCTTGGCTGTGGTGGTTTTTTTTTTTTTTTTTTTTTTTTATCACAGTAAGAGGACAGTAACTAAGACAAGTGGGGACAGTCCATTTCCTTACCTCTCTCTCATTATCTGTTCAAGTTCCCGCGTGTGAACCACTATCATTTTCTTAGAATTTTATGAGAAATAAAAATGATACAGTCAAGTCATTAAAGTAGATGACCTTTCTGAGAGGTCACTCACAGAACAATGTTATGGCCTTCCCATGCCCATTTAAGCTTGGATGGAAGATTCTAGTCTATTTATTTTTGAAAGGGTATTTTGTTTTAGAGACAAGGTACTATGTAGTTCACACAGGCCTCCACATTGCTAATTATCTGAGAATCACCCTGAACTCCTGATCTTCCTGCCTCAGTACCCCTGGTTCTGGGAGCATGCACCACTACCGCTGGCTTGTTATTTTGTAAGGATTAGGTTTTATAAGTTCAAAATAATGGGGGTGGGAGTGGAGAAGACTCATAAACTTAAGGATGAGTTTGCCAATTGAGATGACTCAGTGGCAAACGTGTTTGCCCAACAAGCCCGGCCACCTGAGTTCAGTCCCTAGAACTCACATAAAGGTGGAAAGAGAGAATTAACTCCACAAAGTTTTACTCTGACTACCCACTCATTCTTTGACCTGCTCTCTGTTTATGCTGTGTGGGAATAGATCCTAGGACTGTGCATGCTAGGCAGGCACTCTCATAACTAAGCTTCTTCTCCTGCCATGATTTTTATTTTTAAGAAAGTCTTACTATCTAGCCTGGGCTACTCTGGAACTTGTTATATAATCCAGGCCCATCTTGAACTTGAAGCAATCCTGCCCTTGCTTCCAAAGTGCTAAGATTACATACAAGTGTGCATTACTATACCCAGCTAATTTACTTTTTATGTTTAAAAAAATCCTTAAACATTTATTTACTTATTTAGTGTGTGCGTATGTGCATGCACAAATGTGTGTACTGATGTTTGCCTATGTGTGTAGCTCAGAGGCCAATCTTTTTTATTAATTAAAAATTTTCATTTATTTTACATCCTAGTCTGTCCCCTCCCTCCTCTCCTCCTGTTCCTTCCCCATGCCCCTCTTCTACCTCTTGCTCTATCCACCCCTCCTCTGTCTGTCTCAGTTCAGAAAGAGGCAGACCTCCCATGGAGATCAACAAAAAGAAGTATCAAGTTGAGGCAGGACCAATCTCCTCCCCTTGTACCAAGGCTGGATGGGGCAATTCAGCATGGGAAATAGGTTCCCAAAAGCCAGCTTAAATCATCAGGGACAGGTCCTGATCCCTGTAGCAATCAATCCACGTGAGTATGTTCAATGAGTAATAGGAATTTATTAGGGAATACACTGGTAACAGAACCAAATAAACAGTTGAAATCATCCTTCATTCCATGTGGGAGCACAAGTACCCAGCCATCTGGTGTCCAGCCATGCAAAAAAGGAAGGCTTTTTTTTTTTTTTTGGATTTATTTACTTGCTATGTATGCAACATTTTGTATCCCTGTATGTCTTCACACCCGAAGGGGGCACCAGATCTCATTACAGATGGTTGTAAACCACCATGTGCTGGGAATTAAACTCAGAACCTCTGGAAGAGCAGCCAGTGCTCTAAATCCCTGAGCCATCTCTCCAGCCCCTCTCTCCTTCCTTATATGAGATCACATATGCAGGTCAGAGGTCATGTACACAGGCAAGAAGCACGACCTCTTTTGAGTGCGATAGCTCCAGGTCATGGGGAAGCAAATACTACTACACTTCACCTTTCTGTCTAAGTAAGAAAGTACTAAACCTAATACAAAACAATTAACAATAAGAACAATTTTCAAGTATTGTCTAGGAGGAATAAAGGGTATAAAGGGGAAAGGGTAATCAGAAGAAAATGCTACATGTACTGCAGGATGCTGGGGAAAATGGTCATTGGACTTTGCCAAAATAGGCAAAACAGTCCTTCAAATTTCCTGCCTCACTGAAAGATCTGCCAGAGACTCTAGGCCTATAGGCTGAACACGGATGCCCCAACATTTCAGAGGAACTTTGGGTGACTGTCCAGGCAACCAGATTTCTCTGTCATTTCTAGAATTTTGGAAGTTGCTGATAATGTACTTTCTGTTTACTCAGGTAACATAGCCTTCTGTGGTTTTGATGGAGTTGAAGACTAGATAGTTATAATTATAGTTTTCATTGGTTATGATAAAAAGTAAATTAGATGTGAAGCTTTAGACTCACAAAAGTAGGATAGATGATAGAGTATTTTTAAAATTTTGCTAAATAAAAATAGACTAAATATGGTAATTCTTGTTTGATAACTATTTTGTTATATGTAATTTTACCATGTTAAAATTTAAACCTTCCTTTTTTGATTAGACAAAAAAAGGGAAGTACTGTGGAACATCTTTCTGTATTCTGCTAATATGTGTTCCTATCATTGGTTAATAAAGAAGATGTTTGATCTATGGAAGACATATTACAGCCAGGCAAGAAATATGAGAGAGATAGAGGAAGACGAAGTGTGAGGTGAGAGCAGATGCTGCCAGATGCTGAGGTGGGAAGGGGAACGATAACAAGACGTAATGGAACACAGGTAAGCCTTGAGCCAAGTGCTGAAACATAGATTGATAGTAATGGATTGCAAGCTGGCTAGCAAGAAGCCTGAGCCATAGACCAAATAGTTTGTAATTAATATGAGCCTCTGAATAATTGTTTTATAAGTGGCTGTGGGACCTCAGGAGGGAGAGATTTGTCCAGATCATGGTGTGGGGAGAGACAGAGAAAAAACTTTTGCCTACAGATTCCACTGTTAGGACCTCCAAAACAGATCAAGCAGAGGACAATCATTAGGAGTTGGTTCTCTCCTTCTATTATGTGGGTCCTAGAGGTTTAACTCAGCTCGTTAGGCTCAAATAGTCTCCTTTATCTTCTAAGCTGTTTGACTAGCCCCATTTTCTGTGTTTTGAGACGCTGTCCAGCCTGAATCTTACTACATAGACCAGGTTGGTCTGAAACTTGCTATTCTCCTTCCTTGGCCTCTTGAATGATGGATCTACAGGCATGTAGCACCATGCTCTTTTCCATTTATTATTATTTTGGCTTCTTTGAGAACAGGATGTTTTACAGACCAACTAGCCTGTCCTTGACTTTGCTGTATAGCTGAGGGTGACCTTGAACTCTAATCTGCCTGTATCCATTTTCTAAGTGCTAAGATAACAAGCACGTGCTACTACCCCAGTCCAGTATTAGCTTTTATATCAGCATAAATATAATTTTAAATGTTTTTTACTTGTTAAATTATTTTATTTTATGTCTATGGGTATTTTACCTGCATGCACGTCTGTGCACCATGTGCATGCAGTATTGGTAGAAATCGGAAGAGGGCATCAGATTCCCTGGGACTGGAGTTACAGGGGAATGTGAGCCACCGCATGGTGCTAAGAACTGAACCCAGGTCTTTTGCAAGAGCAGCTGAGCCATCTCTATAGTCCCTAATTTTAAATGTTTAAGGAAAAGAAGTAATCCACTGTTCTTGGGTTTTTGGTTTTTTTTTCTTGTGCTTTGAGACAAAGAAGTAATTTCACATTGCACATTGTCCATGAACTTAACCATAGCACCCAGAGCCTGCATACACAGTGCCCTCTAGTCTAGGTTTAACAAAGCTCTGAACAGTAGGCTTGCCTCTTCTCAATTTGTCACCTCCTCCAGTGTCATTTTGAAAATGCTGTAAAATGGGTATTGGATATGGCAAATTGGACAGGGTTACTCTTTATTGTCTTAAAAGTTAGGAGGAGAGGATTGGACAGTCTGCTGGAGAGAAGTGTCTACAGGCTTCGGGAATACAGGCAACACATCACTATCTTCTTCCTTGCTTTTTCCCACCAACTGGTTCTGAAACACCCGAAATTCTCCTTCTCCCGAGTCACAAAACTCTTCAATAAATGCACCGGTTGTTGCTGCTCAGGTCACACGTTCAACATCTGCTGCAATCATGCTCGGCGGGCAGGCTCTGTGTATAAATCCTGCATGTCTATAGAGGGGAGCGATCACCTGAGTGGGTAGGAGTCTGTGGTGCTTTTGATCTGTTTCTGTCCTGCCTGAAGGTCAGTGGCTGAGGAAGTACCCATGTGAAGGTCAATGCCTGCCTGCTTCGCTCCCCAGGCTTTGCCCACAGGCAGGGGCGGCCCTTGAAGGACTCAGCTTTGAGACAAAGTCTCATTTACCTCTGGCTGCCTCAAACTTCCCTAGCCTTGACTTCTGATACTCCTACCTCTGCCTCTCAAAGGCTAGGATTTCCAGTCTCATTTTCTGACAAAGATGGTCTCCTTGACAGTCTGTGTTCCCTTAAGGCTGTTTTCTCAGAGGACAGCACTTCTGTTTAAAGTGTTTCTCCAGTTCACTCATGGCACATACACCAAGCAGCTGTGTGAGGGCTACTCAGGGAAGCGCTTGAGACAGAATTCAAGAGGACGCTGAAGGATGAGAAGACAGTTTTCTGGAAAGAAAACTGAAGACTTACTTAGAGAAGAGGCCAGATCCTAAAAATATTCTCAGGACCTTGCCTAGACTCCTCTGGTCCTACCATTTCTGTGTTGGGTACATCACAACTTTTTCACGGGGGTTGTTTCAGAACAAGAACTCTGAACTCTGCGTGGAGGAAGTGCTGAAGAAGTGACATTTCCCACGCTGGCCTCAGCCAATGACGACGAGAGTGGGCCGGAAATACTCTGCTGGTTTGACTCTGCGTACATTTTGTACCATCTCATGACTTTCCCATTGGGTTAAGCTCTAGTTGTTTTGTGGAAGTTCATTGATAACACACCCTCTTGGCTGACTTATCCGTGTCACTTGGCCTTCTCTCCTGAAGGTGGCCCCCGTGCCTCCCAAATAAACTTTCTGTGAGCCAGGCATGATGATGCTGGCCTGGCTCACAGAAAGCTGAGGCAGGAGAATGGTAAATTCAAGGCCAGCATGGGTTACAAAGTGAGTTTGAGGTTAGTTTGGACAATATAGTGAGACCCTTTTTCAAAAATGAAATTAACAGTCTGCACTTGAACCTCTACAAAGATGATTGCTTGTCAGAGCTGGCTGGGATTGAGGGCGAAATAAATATATGGATGAAAGCAATTTCTGGAAGAGCTTAAAATCCAGCTTGACAGTTCAGACTTGATATAGGAGAAAAATTTTTACATGCTGGATAAAATGTGTCTGATACATTTTTAAGGAACATTATTTTCAAATTCAAGTTATTAATTTCTAGGTTTTTATAAACCTGGCATTACCCATTGAGTTCTGGCTAATAAAATCTTGCCTGAAGATAAAGCTTCCTTATCTCTCAGCTGCTAAAGGAGAAAAAAGAAAAGAAATTCTAGGGAGGAAGTGTTATTAAGGTGTAAGACAGATAAAATGCAGAGCTCTGAAACCAGTCCTAAGGCCTTGTGTAAAAAAGATGAAGGAAAAATAGTCTAGAGACTGTAGCTGGCATGGAAGAGTTTTATGTGTAGTCATCCTATTCAATATTTTATCTCCTTCAAGAAAAAGTGGCTTTGTAAGACTATCTGAAAGTCTCCCTGAAAATACTAGGTATTCAAATATTTAACATTGTTTTCTATGGTAAGACATTTTTGAATCTCAAAATGTTGTGTGGTAATTGGTCGTCAGGGGAAACCGTGGGACTCTGCCTGATAACTGCAACCCTGAAATATATAAATAACCAAAGTGCTTTTGTTCTGCAAAAGACCCTGAACATCCCACATATGATGCTTCTTGTTTATTCCCAAGTCAAAATAACCAAGCCAGGGACCTTGGCAGACTGTATCCCAAGACAAGATGTTTCTACTGAAATGTGGCATGTTCATTTTGACCTACAGGCTTAGTAACCCAGAACATCTACAGAGAGGTTGTGCACACTCAGAAGCTTACAATTGTCTTTGACCTGTAGATTCCTACTAGTCAACCTCATAGAACAATGCATTTAAAAATCCCAACTACCAGGCACGGCACATACCTGAAATCCCACCATTTGGTAGCCTGATATCAACCTGGGCTACAGAGTGAGATTCTGTCTCAAGAAGAAAAAAAGATGACATCTCCAGTTGGTGCAGGCTGGCCAGCTTATACCGGGACTCTTTCTGCCAGAGGTATCTAGATCTTTTCTGATCAGTTTTGCCCTGTAGACCGGCTCCTTAAGAACACAAATTGTAATTAGAAGTCTGTTTAGTGCTTGTCTTAGTGAGGATTACTATTGCTGTGGTGAAACATCCTGACCAAAGCAACCTAGGAGGAAAGGTTAATTTCAGCTCACAGGTCCACATCTCACTGTTCATCATCAAAGGAAACCAGTTCAGAAACTCAAACAGGGCAGAAACTGGAAGCAGAAGTTGATGCAAAGACCAAGGATGGGTGCTGCTAACTTGCTTGCTCCTCATGGCTTGCTCAGCCTGCTTTCTTGTAGGACCCAGGACCACCAGCTATGGGACCCCCTCACCCCTACATCAATCACTAATTAAGAAAAGGCCCTGCAGCTGGATCTTATGAAGATGTTTTCTCAATCGAGGTTCCCTCTTCTCAGATGACTAGCTTGTGTCAGTCAACAGAGCCGGCATAGTGCATGTGAATTCAAAGTGAAGATTTGATTATGTGAATGGTTGATGGATTTAAGCCTCATCAACAGTGGTTCTCAACCTTCCTAAAGCTGAGACCTTTTAATACAGCTCCTCATGTTGTGCTGACCCTCAACCATAAAATTATTTTTGTTGCTACTTTATAACTGCAATTTTGCTACTGTATGAATTATAATGTAAATATCTGTGTTTTCGGATGGTCTTAGGTGACTTCTGTGGAAAACCCTGGTTCACACAGATTGAGAATAGCTCCCCATGAAGATGAAATCCCAAATCCACTCACTCCCAGGATCAGCCAAGTGATGCACTTCTTAAATGACTGATAATTTTTTTTCTCTCAAATGGTTGATAACTGTTTGGACATTGATGGTTCTGTTCTTTGTGCATAGCCAACCTCCCTCTTCTGATGGACGTTCTTTACTTCCTATACACAGGACCAATCCCTTTAAATGTTATCTAAAAAAATCAGCAACAAAATAAAAGCAGTTTTCCTGGAGGGGAGTCATAGCTTTTATCTGACTCGCAATGGATTTGTTACCTAAACAGACTGAGAAGCCATTGATGTAAATAAAGCCATGTCCTGCCTGCCCAGTTCCTGCTTCTGTAAATGACTTTCAATGTACCTGCTGTGCTTCAGGATGTGCTATGCTCAAACACTAACTCCTCTGAGACACGCTTCTTCCCCTAGCCAAAAGTTATGGGAACAGAGAGTTCTTCAGCGAAAGGCTTTGAAGCAGCATGAGAAGGTAACTAACATAAGCCGTAGGGAGAGGAACGTGGCCAATGAGGCTGAGAAGCACATTCCAGTTTTTACTTTGTAGGGTTGGGGTGCTGGGATGGTGAAAGTGAATCCCACATAAATCTGAAGACCAAGTGTGAGTCCCAGACCCGTGTAAAAGTAGAAGGAGAGAATCGACTCCAAAACGTCATCTGTTCTCACAGGCGCATCACTCAGTGTTAATAAGTAAAACTTTAAAATGAGAATTTTTCATCAGTTATTTTTTGTTTTTGTTGTTTTGATTCCATTGAGACAGAGTTTCTCTGTCTAACAGCCCTGGAACTTACTATGGAGACCAGGCTGGTCTGCCCTTGTCTTCCTGGCATCAGTTATTTTTAAAGTAATAAACATTCTTTTAGACATTAGGCTGTGAGTTGATGCATTTAATCGGGGCAAGCTGGAAAGCATGTGTGGAATGCATCAGACCGAACAGGAGAACTTCTGAGTTTGATTGGCATAAAATGATTGATAGGAATATATTTATGGGAGTCAGCACTATAGTATTTAACAAGAGTGCCCATAAGTGCCTTTGGCAGTTCACTTCTTCAGTTTTCTGAAGCTTGGAGACAGCAGTGGCCTACAGCCAATTAGAATGACAAATTGTCAGGAGACAGGAAGCAGAATGGCCCTAAATCTGCAGTTTCCTCAGCTGTCCCCACTTTCCTGCCCTCCAGGGAGACTCTTCAGTTACCACTGGGCCATGAAGAGAACTCCTGAAGAGCAATGTCTAAGACACTTGAGAACTGGGCTTTCTGGAAATAAAGGATTCAGGATGCGCAAGGCCAGGTGATGGCTTGTAGCATTGAGGTTTCTTGGTCCCGGGCAGCCAGAGGCCCAGACTCACAGGCCTGCCACGCCAGACTCCTTAGCCGCCCGCCTCCCAGGCCCCCAGAAATGACTCAGATGCTTATATTAACTTCATGCTGTTTGGTCTATGGCTCAGGCACATTGCTAGCTTGCTCTTATGTCTTAACTGCCACGTGGCCTGTGGCTCACCTGTGTTCCTTACATGTTGCTCCTTTGGGCTTCAGGCTTGGTCTCCTGACTCTGCCCTGCTTCTCCTACCTATGCTCTGATTTCTCCTCCTATTTCTTCTATGGTGCCTGTCATGGGCCAAAACAGCTCCTTTATTTAAAGATTGATATTCACAGCATACAGAAGGCATTCCCACATCACCTCCCCCTCTCTGTCTAATCAAAAAGGAAGGCTTCAATTTTAACATAGCAAAATTACATATAACAAAACAGCTATCAAGCAAGAATTACAGTTACAATATCTAGTCTATTTGTATTTAGCAAAATCAAAGAAAATACTCTATCATAATCTACCTTATTCACAGCATACAGAAAGGCATTCCCACATCAGTGGCTTCTTAAGAATCAAGGTGGGTGAATTACATAATGTTTTGGGGACAGAAGACCGATAGAGTGTTTAGCTTCTAGAGCTCTGAGGCAGCAGTTAAAAAATCATGGGGCTCTTAACAGGTACAGATGGACAGTCTACGAGGCTGACTTTGTCTATGTGACAAAATCAGGCTAGCAGGAATTCACCGCCTTATACCCAGTTACCAAAGGAAGCAGTTCCCAGGCTACAGACAACTGATGGAAGGCAGGCTGCATCCATTTAAAGAGGGACCTGGGATGTTGCCACAAGTATGTATCCCTAAAAGGCTTGCAGTATCTTTCTCAAGAAACTATGTATCCAGAGAGAACATTTCCCAACTTTGGGGAAACTATCAGACAATGGTTCTGTGCTTACCTCATTCGCCAGCCCACAAAATGGCCTGTTGGTAAGAATGTGGATTTATGAATACACGTGATACATGGAGTTTTTCCCTCACTGTCTGCACAGTGGACCCAGTTATTCTTTTACATCTCACATGTATAAAGTAGATATACTTACTAACTGGCTGAATTCTTTTATTGTTACACAATTCATTGTTTATTGAACATTGATATCTCATCATTATTATGGATTTGTAGAACAGGATTAGTGTATAAAGACAATTATGTCCCACCAAAAATGCCCAACAGTCATTCATGATAAGTAAAGCCAAAAATCAGAGAGACAGGATGACTTGGCACATATATATCAGCTGGTTACTCATTGGAACAGAGACAAAATGGCAGGGTAGAAGAAACGTACATGATCCTCAATCTAAACATATATAACCCTCACCAAAGTTAATGTGGCTACCAGCTCTGGTGAGTGTCCAGTTGCCACAGTGGAAGCTGACACTCTGTCCGCAGTATGGCACTGTTCTCTAGTGGGATTAGCCATACTACCAGATGGTGGTAAATCAGAAGGCTTCCTTTACTGAGGACAGAAATATACTTGTGGGAATAGATAGATGTACTTGCATTCCTGATACTCCTGTCAGAACCATTGTCCAGAGATTCACAAAGACAATCTTTCCTACAATGTTACCTCACATGTGACTCATGACCAATAAACTCATTTGATAGAGATAGAAGATTTATGCTATAAAATCATTGGACCTAGGAAATACGTTATCATGCAGACACATCTGGCCTGGAAGTGCTGTGGACTGGTGTACTGGGGGAATAAATGTGTGCATACTTCTCCCACACTTGCACATAATTAAAAATAAAACAAAAAAAATCTTCGAGGGCCAGGCATGGTGGCCCATATCTTTAATTCCAGCACTTGGGGCAGAGGCAGGCAGATCTCTGTGAGTTCAAGGCCAGCTTGGTCTACATAGTAAGCTCCAAGACAGCCAACACTACATAGTAAGACCTTGTCTTAATGAAACAATAAGATTAAAATAAAAATCTTTCAAAAAGAAATTTTATCCAACTAGTAGATATTATAGTAACTAAAAATGATATTAAATATAGATGATATGGATTTTAGACATGCCGATCACTGTTCCAACTATGTAGCTAGCAGTAGACAGGTAAAGTTTTCCATCTCTGGACCTCCATTTTTATGAGGCTCTTCACATTTAAAGATAACCTCTGGGATGGACAGATAGCTAGGGTCTGTCAGAGACTGTGAATCTCAAATAAGATGAGTTTTTGAAATGGTAAAGTTAAATAAAAGCCACAACGCTTATTTCTTCTGTGACAACCACTGTGCAGTCATTATGCACATCTCAGATGTAAGCTCAGTGATAAGAGAATGGGATTTCAGGATGAACAAGAGAAAAGTCCATGCTGAAGCCTCTGAGCAGCCTCCAGCACACACTGGATGAAGGGATGTGCTTTCCTATTCAAAGGTGACCAGCCAGGCAGACTTGGGCACGGCTGATGACATCTCACAGTCCATTGGCTGTGAAAAAATGGGAAAATGTACCCCAGCTATGAAAAAAAAAAGGCAATAGGAAGCAAATGAAAACATTTAAACTGAACTTAAAAGCTTGGAGGAAAAGAGACAATACAATAACCCCAAGCAGAATAAACGATTCAGCCGTTTCCTTGGATAAACTCTGTCTGCATGTGCTGGGCATCCTGAGACAGAATTAGCAATGCTTCGAGAGAATCCCATCAAATCACCCCGTTCTTGCTTCAATGCCTGCCATTATTACTTGACAGTAGCTTTCCAGCTTTGCCCTCCCAGTGAGGCACAGTTTATTGGGGTTCTTGCACCAAGTTTTATTACAGTGAGAGGGGAAATGTACATTGTGCATGATTTACCTCACATCTATTTTTCAACGAATAACTACTTACCCACCATGATTCGGTGGCCAGGCTCAGGCTTTGCCATCCACCTGTCTTCTGAAGGGGTTCTACTGAAGAATGTGGTTTTGTTCTGTAGGAACTTGAGGTACAAATTCCCAACCACGAGGCTTTTTGGAATGTTAGGCAAACAAATAAGTGACCAGTTAAAGGAAAGTATAATATTAATTTTGAAAAAGCAAAACAAACAAATGAAAACTGCTAATAATTTCTGCTGCATCTCCAGGTGAGTTTGGGTCTATGCTGGAGGTGGGGCTAGTGGAGCTGTATGGAGTAGAAGACGGATATTTCCTCCCAGCAGCGCCCCGCCCCCATCCCCAAGGGCTGACAGCAGACACTGAACCAGTAGGTGGTGAAGTGGATTTCTAAAAGGCAGGCAGCAGCAATGGGATAGAGAGCGGGGATGAGGGCTCAGGTTGAGAGACTCAGGCCAAGCCAGGCGTGGTGGTGCACACACACCTATAACCCAACACTGAAGAAGTGGAGGCCAGAGCATCGGGAGTTCAGGGTTACCCTTGGCTACATATCAAGTTCAAAGCTAGACTGGACTACAAGATGAGAGTCTTTCAGAACAAAACAAAACACAGGCCATATCCAGTCCAGCAGAGCTCTGGATTCCCACTGAACAGAAAGGACAGAAAGGTCTGTATACCAATTGAAATGACCTACTGAAGCTGCCGATTTGTCGAGGGGCATATCAAAGGGTCATGGGAGTCAGGAGACCTGGTCCCAGGCACAAGAGTGTGTTTGCTAGAATTCTCTGGGCAAATATCCAGGCACCTGAATTGAGCAGGTGGCCAGGGTGATAGGCAGAGGTCTGGGTACCCAGCACCTCTACAAGATCCTCTAAGATAAAGCAAATGCAAGCTGGGCAGACTAAAGAGTGTGTGGTCAGAAAACAGGGGCGAGGGATGGGGTGAGAATGGGGAAATGACTCAGGGGTAAAAGGCACTTGCCATATAGGGCTGATGACCTGACTTTGGGTCCATTAAACTCATATAAAAGCCAGACTCAGTAGTGCAGACACCTGCAAACCTAGCATGCCTGTGGGAAATGGGAGCTATACACAGGAGACTCTAGACTCTTAAGGACCAGACATCCTGGTTTATGCAGTGGCACAGAGACTCTGTCTCAAACAAAGTGGAAAGATGAGAACTGACAGCTGAGTTCTCTCCACGCTTCTTTTTCTAATTTTCCTCTGGAAAATAGGAGCACTAAAGACGCAGGAAACAAAAATTCAAAGGATGATTCCAGAGAGAGATTTTTCCGAGCAACTTCTGCAATTTCTGAAAATTCACATCACGCCTTAGAGGAAACGGAATGATCAGGTAAATAGGCAAAGAGAGGGAAGATGCCTCCTATCCCAGCCTGTGGATCAAATGATTCCCACACCAGATACCAAAAAGAAGCAAGGTCTCACCAGGCAGCAGAACATCCATTAACATATGAATAGAACTCAAAGTAATATCTGTCAGCACAAGTTTATTGATTTCCTGAGCTAAGCACATTCTCATCCACAGCCAGAGGGATGGCATCTCTCACTTCACACAGCGCTGCTCCAGGGTATCCAGGCTGCACAGGGATCAGGGCTGGAAGGCCAAACAGAGTCAGCAATGGGGATAGGTACCCATCAGGCTGGACAGCTGAGGCTTTTATTACCCCAAGACTTCTTTAGTAGGTAGAGGAGAATCTAGTTGAGTGTATACAGCATGGAGGGAGGAAGCCCCTCTGCCTGTGTTATTGATTATAGTGTGGTGTTGGAAAGGTCTGGAGGTCCATATGTACTGAATCTTTTATTCTCTTTCCAGGCTCAAGAGAGCATGCTGCATAGACAGTTCTTCCATCTTGCCTCCTGGTCCTGCGCGGGGACCCTTTTCTGCATATCCACTGTCCATTGTTCTTCAATGTAGAACAAATATAAAGAAAAGGAGAGAATTCACTGCTCTCTAAATTTGTTACACAAATACCAGAGAGTGTGAGAAGTAGAGTCTCTGCTTGGATCACAGTGTTGGGTTTTTCTTGCACAGACCAGTTTTCCTGGTTTACACATATACTCACTTGAATTTTTTCTTTTTAGATTTACTTATTTTATGTGTATATGTGTTTTGCCTGCATGTACGTATATGTACCATGTACCTGCCTGATGTCCAGAGGGGTCAGAGTAGGGCATCAGATCCACTGGAACTGGAGTTACAGACGGCTGTGAGTCACCATGTTGGTGCTAGGAACTGAACCTAGGTCCTCTGCTCTTAACCACTGAACCATCTCCCCAGCCCTATATAAATTTACTTTTTGGTGGTGAACCTAAGATTTTGGACTTGGGGCTGTGGAGATGACTCAGTTAAGAGCCTCTGCTGCTCTTTTAGAGGACCAAGATTTGGTTCTCAGACCCACACGGTGGCTCACAACCATCTGTAACCCCAGTTACAGGGGATCCAATACTTCTGACTTTTTCAGGAACTGCACACATGGCACACATACATACATGCAGGCAAAACACTCATACACATGAAATAAAAATAAATCTTCAAGATAAGATCTTAGACATTCACACTAAGCAAACATCCTACCGTTCCCTCCCTCCCAAGCTGTGTGAGTATGTGGCTTATTCGGGGACTTTCTGACTAACATATGTTCTGTGCATAAGTCCTTCAGTGTGATTAGTAACTTCGTACATTTTAGTGATAGCACTGAACACATGTGTTTTAGGCTACAAATATAAGTGAAGGAAATGAGCTGTTTACGAGGATGCTCCTCCCATGTCTTTTGAGAGGTCTGTAAGCTGGGCCAGTTCCTAGCTAGCATCTTCCTCCCACTTACATGAAATAGATGGATGTAATACTGGAAGCTCACATGACAGCACTTTGATGCCATGGTTTTTCCTGATGCCCAGAATGCTCATGGGAGGTTCTAACAATCATCCTAGACCAGAGGTTCTTGTCCTTGGTGAAGTTTGAGAGTAGACAATCTTTTATGGGAGCTGTCTGTTGCATAACCTTTAGTTGGTATTTAGTGAAAATTCAGAGCCAGATATTGGGGAAAAGCTTGAATATCAGAAACAACCATAACCACCCAGCCAACTCCTCAGGCCTGTCTCCAGGAATCCTCCAACTGCAAGCCCCTCTGTCCTGGGAGAGCTTAAAAACCCTCTTCTCTTGCTTTACCCAGCTCTCTTAACTTCCTCTCTCCACATTTCTAAAGCTAGAATTAAGGGTGTGGGTTGTCACTCCCTGACCTGGCTTGGCTCTGTGGTTGACTCTGATATTACAGATTAATTTCATTAAATATATACCACCACAGCTGTCTTATGAACTTTAGGATACTTGGAAATATGCTTGGTCTGTATATCCTAGAGACCATGTACCATGCCTCCTCAAGTTATGACAGCCAAAGATGCCTCCAGATATTGCCAAATACATATCCTCTTATGGACAAAATCACCCCTGGTTGGCAACCACTGTTAGGCAACCCATACACCTTACTCACTGGGATATGTAATTAATCACTGAGTTTTACTGAATTAACTGCAAATTTCATTTCCTCTTTATTTCCAATGTACAGGGAAGAGTATCCCATCCTTAAGCTATAAATGCAGCCAGGAAATCTTACCAGCAGCTGAGGATGCAATTGCAAATGCTAACCACTGGGTGGCGATTGTACATCACCCGACTCTGGCAGAGCCAAGACTATCTTCCCAGAAGCAGACAGATAAAACTCTGTCCAGACCAAAATGATAGATTGGGTCTCACCTATTTACAGAGTACCGACTGTGTGCCAGGCACTTCAGAAGGTATCTTACCTATAATAATAAGGTGATAACCTTTACTGACTATTTACTCTGTGTAATGTGTGACTATCACCTTGAATGTTAACAATAACCCTAAAACCAGAATCATTCATTATTCACTATCTTATTTTATAGACAAACAAATAAATTAAACCTAAGAAGTACAGAGGAATTCAGAAAATTGAAGACTGGAATGTAGCTCAGTGGTAAAACAGTTGCCTAGCATGCATAAAGCCATAGTTCAATCTCCCAGCACAGCAATAAACAACAAGCCAACAGATAATAAATACATACATAAATATTAAAATTACCTAATTATTGCAAAAATACTCAGGGAAGTCATGTAACTGTTGAATATCTACCGTATGACAGTTTTGTAGATGTGAGATAATCTGTTAATAGGAAAGGATCTCAGAATGTGAGCATCACAGTCTACGCTTGCACAGCTTTCCAAATCCATGTCTAAAATCAAGGGATATGTATCAACTTCCAGCACCTTCCACTGCATCGCTCTGCAACACAAAGAAAGAAACCTGTGTTCATGTCTCCTTCCGACATTGTCTCCCCGACAATCTTCAGGATCTTCACATGCACCTGCTGTGTGCCAGGAACTACTTCTGGGCATCTGTAGGTGAACAGACACACCAGACGTTGGTTTCATGGAGCCTGCAGCCAAAAAATGTGGAAGGAAAACAGCTGCTGAATAATCCACTCCAGAAGTCATGATGCATCTGTGAAAGAGGGACAGAGCAGTGAGTCCTGGAGGAAAGAATGGGTAGTGAGCCGGATGTAAGTAACAAACCCACCATGGAGACAAACACAAAGTATGTTTTATTACCAGCATGGACTATGGATTATGGACCAGATTTGAACCCTCTGTACACTGTATATTTGTGTGTCACTAGGCAGGTTTACCATTTGTGAATTGGCAGGAACTGCCCTGTCCTTTAAGGCTATTGTGAAGATTACATGAGTTAGTCAATCTAAACACTCAGAGCCCTGTACATGGTGCTACCTATGACGTGCAAAGTATAATTAAGCCATTTATATATAGTTGACTTTCTCTACTTTACAAGTAAACTTTTCTCCACGTCATTAAAAACTTCTTTGTAAATACAGACCTATTTACAAAGCTAAAGCATGGAGGAGAGAAAACTATCTCCTCAGTGGCTTTGTGGTCTCCCTAGAGAGCGAAGGTAGGAGGACTTTATCCATAGTTCCTCTATAGCTTTTTATTGCTGTTTTGGGAACATCACCACCAACACCAACAAAGAACAAATCAACCTGAAATAGAATAAAGAGTTCGGCAGCAGATCTATACGGGATTTATGACAGACTCAACTCCACTTTGCTGGGCTATTTTAAAAAATGAGTTGATGAATAACTATGTTGGAAAAAGGAACCTTGACTCCTTTACACAGTCATCAGAAATTTAGAGTGGACTATAGATTTCAATGTGGAGCTAAAATGAAGTAGTCAAGTTTCTTGGAGAACATAGATGGGAAGGATTTATAAGAAGGACATGGGTAAGTTGAATTTCATTAAGAAATTCTGTACATGGTGTACATAGGCAGTGGTGGTACAAGGCCTTAACTCCAGCACTCAAGAGGCAGAGGCAGGCAGATCTCTGTTAGTTAGAGGCCAGCTTGGTCTACAGAGTGAGTTCCAAGACATCCAGGGGCTACAAAGAGAAACCATGTCAAAAAAAAAAAAAAAAAGAGAGAGAACTTTTGTGTAGTTGGAATTTTCTTTGGACCAGCAACCAGCTCCCAAATAAAGACACAGAAACCTATTATTAATCATGAAAGCTCAGCCTTAGCTCAGACTTACCTCGCTAGCTCTTTTAATTTAATTTAACCTATTTCTATTCATCTACATTTTGCCTCAGGCTCTTTACCTTTCTTTAATTCTGTATGTTCTACTTTCCTGCTTCCTCCAACTGTGGCTGGTTGGCCCCGGTGTCTCCCTGGCATCTCCCCTGCCCCTCAAGCCTAAATTCTGCCTCCTACTTACTTTACCTGTCCTGAAATACCACCTATACTCCTCCCTTGTTATTTGCCATTCAGCTTTTTGTTAGACCAATCAGGTGCCTTAGGCAGGCAAGATGAAACAGCAGTACATCTTTACATAATTAAATAAATGTAACATGTCTTTACATAGACAGGTATTCTGCAACATAAGCAAATGCAGCACATATTTGCATACTTAAATAAATATTCTGCAACATTTCCCCATTTTTGTCTAAATATAAAGAAAAGTTTTAGCTTTAACGTAGTAAGACTGTATACAATAAGAAAAACTATAAAGAAAGAATTACATTTATAATATCCAGTCCAAAGGCATATAGCAAATTCAGAGAAAATACTCCATTATCTATCCTATCTCAGTGAATCCAAAGTTGTGTACCTAATTTCACCACAAATAACATACAATATCTTGAAGTAACTTTAACCAAAGAAGTGAAAGACCTGCATGACAAGAACTTTAAGTCCTTGAAGGAAGAAATTGAAGACCATACCAGAAAATGAAAAATGAAAAGATCTCTCATCTCCATGAGGAGGATTGTAGACCCCACCCTCATCTTCAGTGAGGCCCTAAACTCCCTGCTGGGGGAACAGCAGGGAAGGCGGGGGAGGGAGCTGGGAAGAATCCCTCACACAGCAGTTAGTGCAGAGACTGTGCAGGGAGCCAAACCTTCCATTTCCCAAGAGACAGTCACCAGAAAGCCCCTCCTTTTGCACAGATGGAAGCTGGGGGTTGGAGGTAGAGAACTTATTCTCTTACCCAAACTTGGCAACACCGAGGTGGAACCTGTAGCCTCTTATGCTTAGGTTTAGGGTCTCAGCACGAAAACACCCAAGATTTCTAGGTTGAAACCATCTACTCATTCTGTTATGATATGCTTGCCTGTTCAGGTTTTCACTCACAAATTACTGGCCCCCTCCCTCAGTCTCAGCGTCATGAACACCAGAATTCATGTCTCAGCCATGGTGGCTCTGACATTTCCAGAGCAAAGTACAAGACAGATTGGTTCCCCATGAGTCTCCCTTTCTTGGCTTGAAGATGCCCATTTCTTGCTGGATCCTCCATTGAGAGGCAGAGAGAAAGCAGATTCTTGATGCTCTGTCATGAGCAGTGAGGCTTGAGTCCTGGAACCCTGACTGGGGTGGTGAAGGCAAGAAGACACATGTGCAGAACTGGGGTCCTGTGGGAGTCTGGACACTGATGGAGCTGCACCTACTGCTTCCAGTAACATGGAACCACAACCTGAAACCTCAGTGTGTTTATTATGCCCAGCACAGGGGTAGGGTTAGCTAGTCTGGGCAAGAGGTATAGATGAGCAGTTTCAGGCTGTACACATCCAGGAAGGAGAAGCTGCACTTGCTAGTTCTTGTATACACAGGTAGTACTACTCTCTCTGGGACCCCCAAGGAAAGGCCTGACATTTTTCTTTAGCTTGGCCATTAGGGGAAAATGGCCCTGCCTTGCCCACATCAGAGCTTCACTCAGGACTTCTTTAGCCCCCCTCCCTCCCCGGACAAGAGTCTCCCTGTGCACCCCAGGCTAGCCTTAAAGTTGCAATCCTTCTGCGTCAGCCTCTTGAGTGAGGGATGGCAGAATGTGCCCACCATAGCTGTTTCATCTTCTGAGAGTATTATTTTCAGCAACCACAGTCTCTTAACTTCTCTAACCCTAATTACCTTCCTAAGGCTCCAATTTCAAATGCTCTCACATTGGGCATTAAGGGAGTTAAGAGATGGATTTAAGGGCAATCAAGCATTTATCCTACAGAATAAATCAAGAACCAGGAAAACCCCAAACTGACTTTAAAAAGACAACCTCTACATTTGGCCAGGAGATGGCTCAGTGGGTAGTGTTTGCCACACAAGCATAAGGGATTCTCAGCACCCACATGAAAAGTCAGGTGTGGGAGCAGGGACCTGGAATCCCAGTGCAGGAGGCAAAGTCGGGCTCTCGGGGACTTGCTGACCAGCCGATCAAGCTGAACTAGTGAGACCTGGGTTCAGCAAGAGACTCTTTCAAAAAGTCAGGTGAAGAGTGACAGAGAAAACCATCTGACTTGACCTCTGGTCTCCTCTATATGAGAAGTATGGATATGAATACCCACATAACTCTCTCACACACATACCCCCACACACACACCAGTATATTGACGCCAACAGCAAGATCACATTAATTTTAGAATTATCTGGCAAGGAATAAAGAATGAAATTATATCATTTGCAGGAAAATGATAGACAATGAGGGAAAATACAAACAAGTAAAATCAAACTTTTCTTCTATGTTTGTTTTGAGACAATGTCCCTTTTTGTAGCCCAGGCTATCCTACTCACTATGTAGCCGGTTCTGACCTACCTTGAGCTTCTCTAGTGTGGACTTATGGGTCTCAACCACCAGGATTAGCTCTTCTGACTCTTGAGTTTTCTAAACTATATCTAATAATTGCAGACGAATCTGTAACTCTGTTTGCTGTGATCTTAAATGCATAATGTGCGTGTGGGACGGGGATGTGTGTCCCTGCAAATGTCAGCAGGCAAATGAGAAGAAAACCTCCCTCCCTCCATCCATCCTTCTCTCCTTTTCTCCCTTCCTTCCTCTCTTCCTTTTTACTTTGTCTTCTTTCCTCGAGACGGGATTCTCCGTGTAGCCCTGGATGTCCTAGAGCTCTCTCTGTAGACCAGGCTGACCCTTGAACTCACAGAGATCGTCCTTCCTCTGCCTCCTGAGTACTGAGATTGAAGGCATGTGCCACCATCATCCCCACTGGTTCAGACTTCTAGAGTCTGACATTACGCCTACTTATTTTAGACATATGTAAGTCCAGTACAATTTTGGAAGAAAGGTTTTCTGATAACAATTATCCCAAACCTATGTGCACAAAAAGAGCTTAAGGCATGACTACATTGAAACTCTTTTACAGAGTAAATGTGACCTCTACCACAAAGATGGGTTCTATAACTTAAAAGCCTAGGATCTGGTGTGGTCCATGACTAAGGTAGCACAGAGGGTCAGCAGGCTATGAAGTTCATGTGACTGAAAAGAATGAAAGAGCGGATTTCAGTAAAAGAGCAGATTTCAGTAAAGCTCCTAACTTTAGAAGAGCTGTGGAAAATTCCACCTTCACCCTTAATCACATAAACAAGATACCTAGCAATAACATGATGGCCTTGGGGCTGGCCATGGAAAGTATCTAAGGGCAGAGGGCAGAAAGTCCTGGTGGTCTGTAGTCTGAAAAATCCCTGAGAACAGGTCCATGTGCTTGTGACAACTGTGAAAAGTCCTTGAAAATAAGCCAACCAATGAGAAGAACAGAAAATCCACCCCCACCCTGCTTCCCCTGACAAGTTCCCTACTCCTCTCAGCAACGCCTGCAGCTCACCAATCCAAAAGCGACCCATACCCAGTCACCTCAAGTAACCGGGCTTGTGGTTTTTGGCAATAAAAACTAGCAGTTCCTCAACCCTTATGACCCCTCCACCCTCTCACTGCCAAGTACGTGTGCGATGAGTTCCCTGTTGACTTGTATTGAGCTCCTGCAATAAATTTTGCTTTTGCATCCAGACAGCCTTGGTCTTCAGTGGTCTCTCTGGGGTTGTGCCTTGGGCAGAACATTTGGGGGCTTGTCCGGGATCCCCAGAGACCCTTTCAGGACCCCCGAGGGTCTGGAGGTTGTGTAACTGGTAAGTGTGCTTGTGTTTGTCTGCGTCTTTGTGTTGGTTTCATTTTGTACTGATCGATTGGGTTTTGTAACTTGCAGGCCTTCTACGGGGCAGATGTGCCTGTACGGTGACCCTGAAGGGGGAGAGAGACATTTTGAACCCTGACTTGGGCAAGGGGCCACCCCTAGACCTAACCCTTGCTCATTGGCAGGATGTTCAAGCTACCATCAGTAACAATAGTGTGATTATCAAGAAGCAAAGATGGGTCACTTTCTGTTCAGCTGAGTGGCCAACATTAAATGTCGGCTAGCCAGCAGGTAGCACCTTTAATGTGGGAACTATCCACCAAGTTGAGGAGATTGTGTTCCAACCCTGCACTGGTCACCCTGACCAGGTTCCCTATATAGTCACCTGGAAAGGATTGATAGATGGACTAGAGGGACCCCTCCCCTGGGTTTTTACCCTCAGATTATGTTCCAGGCCTACGAGTACTGGCTGCTTGAACCAGAGACCCCCCGAAACTGAAATAAGTTTAAAGAAAAGAGACCCCTCCTGTCCTATTGGAGGAGCTCCTAAGCTAATCTTTTCCCACCCCCTTATGACATCAGGGCTCAACCAACTGCACCAATAAAGCCAGACCCTGCCCCCCAGGATGGAGGGGTAGAGAGAGATCAGGGGAGACTGGCCCATTCCACTTGCAGCAAAAGGGGTAAACCCCTCAGCCTGACACCACAGTGGCACTCCCACTTAGACCTGCAGGGGCCCTGGATGATTTGGGGAATCAACCCTTCCACTATTGGCCGTTTGCTACTAGTGATTTGTATAATTGGAAAGCCCAAAATGCCCCCTTTTCAAGTGATCCCAGAGACTTGATTAACCTGTTAGAAATTGTTTTGTTTACCTACCAGCCACATGGGACAACTGTCAGCAACTTCTAGGAGTCCTCTTCACAATGGAGGAGAGAAATCGAGTGTTAGAGAATGCCAGGAAATTAGTCCCTAGTCCCACAGGCATCCCACTGACAGATCCAGCTCTGATTACAATAGCCTTCTATAGGGGTATTGTGTTGCTTCATTGTAAATAATTGTCCCACCCACTGGTTTAATAAAAAGCGCTGATTGGCCAAAGGCAGGCAGGAAGTATGGATGGGGCTACCAGACTAAGAAAACTCCTGAGAACAGGAAGCACAGAGCAGAATGCCAGAGAGAAGCCGGAAGAAGCAGAAGACAACTATGCTGCTCTAAAGAAAGGTACCGAGCCCCATGGCTGAACAGGAAGAATCATGGGTTAGGTGAAGGGTACAGAGTTAACAAATGATATGCCTGGGCCTGAGGCTGATCAGCCAAAAACTATTGAAAGCATCTGTATGTCTCTGTGGGACTGCTGGTCTGTGGGTCTGTGGGGCCTAAACCTAGAGGCAAGGCCCGAAAGTCCGGATCAGAAACCTCTTACTACAGCCTTCCCTTCCACCCACCCTACTGGGACTACAACATGGCAGACAGAAGGAGAGTCTCCGGTCTATTGTCAGGTTCTACTGGCAGGTCTTAAAGCGGCTGTGTGCCAGCCTACTAATATGACCAAAATTTATGATGTAAGACAAGAGATAGATGAGAGTCCAGCTGCCTACATAGAGCGGAAATGGTGGCTTTTAGACAATACTCTCCTTATGACTCTGAATCAGGGGAAGATCAGCAGCAGGCCATCATTTTAGTCTATGTTAATCAGGCAGCACCAGATATAAAGGCAAAGTTACAGTCTTTAGAAAGATTAGGAGAAAAGACTTTAAGGAATGTAGTGACTGTTGTGAAGAAGGTTTATAACAGAAGGGAAACAAGAGATGTGTGTGAGTGTGTGTGTGTGTGTGTGTGTGTGTGTGAGAGAGAGAGAGAGAGAGAGAGAGAGAGAGAGAGAGAGAGAGAGAGAGAGAGAGAGAGAGAGAGAGAGAGAGAGAGAGAGAGAGAAGATAAGAGAGAGAAGCGGCAGAGAAGAATTTGGCTAAGATATTGGAGAGGCAGCAAATACAGATGGAAAAGATACTCCTGGCTACTGGGACAAGAAATCACAGGCCTACTGAAGGTCAGAGACCCAGACCGAAACTAGGGAGGAACCAATGTGCCTACTGTAAAGAAGAAGGGCATTGAGCAATAGACCGGCCGAGAAATAAGGCCTGAAACTTCCACCACCAGATAATGGTACTGTGGCCCCTATTCTCACCCTGGGAGAAAATGACAGTGACTAAAAGAGACAGAGCTCAGTCCCCCTCCCTGAGCCTAGGGTAACCCTGAAAGTGGAGAGGAAACCCATTTGGTTTATGATTGATATGGGGGCAGAAAACTTAGTGCTCCTTACCCTAGGAGGCCTCCTGTCATCAAAACAAACATGGGTGCAGGGCACCACAGGTACTAAACCCTATCAATAGACTACCTAAAGAACAGTAGATTTGGGCATGGGACTGGTAACCCACTTCTTCCTAGCCATTCCTGAGTGCCCATACTCATTATTGGGGCATGACTTGCTTACAAAAATGAAGGCTCAGATATGTTTCTCAGCTGAAGGGACCCAGGTAACTCACCCCATGGAGGAGCCAGTCTATGTCATGCTAACCATCTCCCTGGATGAGGAACACAGACTCCATCAGAGGGCACCTGCATGATTGGACCCCGGACCATGAGGGCTCCCACCCTCTCCCCAGTACGACCATGATGAGGAGAAATGGGCAGCACTAATAGAAGGATGGTGGCACTTACTCACTGGGAAGATATTCCTTCCAACACTGTCAGGGAAACACCAGACCTCCCATATGTGGGTGAGGAAGTTAAAAGAATTGATTTTGGGGTCCCCTCTGAAGATCAGACATATCACCCGTGTGATAGAACAAACTGTGGCCAGGTGTGGTGCTTGCCAGTTAGTGAAGTCTTGGACTTGCAAGGAGGAAGGGGGAACCCAGCTAAGAGGTAGCCATCCGGGTACGTATTGTGAGGTAGATTTTACTGAGATAAAAATAGGAAGATTTGGATATAGGTATTTATTAGTCTTTATAGATACCGTCTCATGATGGACAGACGCCTATCCCACCAAGCACGAAACTGCTCATATGGTGGCCAAGAAGATCCTAGAAGAGATCCTCCCCAGGTATGGCTTTCTGCACATGATCGGGTCAGATAATGGCCGGGTCTTTGTGTCACAGTTAAGTCAGGGCATAGCCATTGCATTGGGGACCTCATGGAAATTACATTGTGCCTATTGGCCCCAGGGTTCAGGTCAGGTTGAAATAAAGAATCGAACCCTAAAAGAGATCCTTGCTATTGGCCTTGGAGACTGGCAGGGACTGGGTGACTCTTCTTCCCTATGCCTTGCTCTGAGTTCGGAACTCCCTGTACCAATTGGGGCTCACCCCTTTAGAGATTATGTATGGGCACCCTCCTCCTCTCATACCTAGCCTACAGGCAGATTTGGTGTCCCAACTGGATGGTGAAGACCTCATTAAGAGTCTGAAGTATTTGGCCAACATTCAGAAAGACCTGTGGCCCCAGTTATGGGCTATATACTCATCAGTCTTTCCCCCCAAACCACACAGCTTTCAGCCTGGGGACCAGGTCCTAGTGCGCAGATACCAACGAAGGAGTTTGGAACCTAGATGAAAGGGACTATTCCTAGTCATCCTCACGACTCCTACCGCACTCAAGGTTGATGGGATAACTCCCTGGATCCATCACTCCCATGTCAGACTCTTGCCCAGAGACCCCGAGAATGCTGAACCTCAAGATTTCCCCTGGACAGCTGAATCTGACCCTGCGAACCCCATGCGGCTCAGGATTTGCCATAAACATGTTCAAGACTTTACTGATTCTGTGGCTGTGGCCCACGGCCACCAGCGAAATCAACCCTCACACACCGTGGAACCAGACTTGGATGATAATCAACACTGAAACAGGTATTATCACTAACTCCAGCTCCTCCATGAAAGAACCCAAGGACATGGGGCTTCCAGATTTCCATGTAGACCTTTGTGACCTGGTGGGGGAAGCCTGGAATCCCTCTGACCAGGATCCCTTCCCGTGTTATGGCTGTGCCTCTCCAGGTTAGAGAGTGAGAACCAGGGATGGACGTTTGTATGTTTGTTTGTCTTGGCCATTCCCACAACAAAGCCCAAATCAAGAAATGGGGGGCGGGTACAGGAGATGCTTACTTGCTCCCTGAAGATGTGAGAGTACAGGGCATATTTGGCAAGAAGCCCCTGTTAAGACCGATCTAAGTACAATGGGTCGAGGGGATAGAAGTGTGATTGGAGCTGGTGTATGCCAGGCAAATGGGGCCTGGGTAGACTATGTCCATGCTATGAAAAGAGATGCTTTCCTAATCACCCATGGGTGAGTGTTGGGGGCTATTGCAACTCCTTGGTGATTAGGTTCACTGCTGTGGGAAAACAGGCTGACTGGACTATAGGTAAGACTTGGGGTCTCCACCTGTACCATACAGGGCATGACCCAGTGTTCACCTTCACCATTCAGCGTACCCTGACCATGACCCTGCTAACGATCATTCGGATAAGCCCCAACAAAGTCATGAACCCCAATCCCATACCAGCATCTACCCACACCTCCACCCATGCCCCCATATAGATTCTCGTAGAGACCAGCCCTACTGTGGCCCTCAATGAACACAGACGCACACCTATACCTTCCCACCAGTTGGAAGACTCATTTTATGACTTAATATAAAAGTCCTTTCTACTTCTAAATGCTACCCAACTAATTTAACATCCTCCTGTTGGCTATGCTATGGTACCCAGTCCCCTTTCTATGAAGGAATAGCAGTCCTAGGAAATCATTCTCAAACCATGAACCCACAACAGTACCGATGGCAGTCCAAGGTGACCTTAACCCTGCAGCAGGTAGAAGGGGCTGGGCGTTGTGTAGTTATAATTCCCGTCAGCTATTGAGCTTTCTGTAATCAAACACAGCAGCTTAACCTTTCCTCTCCAGGCTACTTAATCTCCCATAATGACACTTGGTTGGCCTGCCCAAGTGGATTGACACCTTGCATACAAACTAGGGGGTTCTGCATTCTAGTATGCCTGGTGTCCAGGTTCCTCTACCACACAGAAAAAGAACTCCTAGATCTTGATACTTCCTCAACCTCATCCCGCCGTAAAAGAGAACCTGTTACCACCCTAACTCTTAGTGTAATTTTAGGGGCAAGTTTAGCAGGATTGGGAGCTGGAACTGCCTCCCACATTTCTCAACAACATCATACTTCCTTAAGACTCTCCATTGATGAAGCTATAGAAAATTAGAGCTTTCCATAACCCATCTGCAAGAATCCTTGAGTTTGCTAGCTGAAGTAGTGATGCAAAATCGCTGAGGGCTAGACTTATCGTTTTTATAACAAAAAGGATTGTGTGCTGCTTTAGGAGAAGAGTGCTGTTTCTATGTAGATCACTCGGGGGGTGGTAAAACAAACTCCGACTAAGGTACGAGAAGGGTTAGTAAAGCATAAGCATGAATTAGAGGCCAACCAAGGATGGATTGAATCCTGGTTCTCAAGATCGCCCTGGTTCACTACCCTAATGTCCAGCCTAATAGGATCTTTCATCATTTTACTTGTATTGCTTACCTTCGGTCCTTGCATACTCAACAAACTAGTCCAGTTCATGAAACAAAGACTGGGAACCATAACAGTTGGTGGTTCAGAGAGGATACGCCTCCCTCCCCCAAGAATCATATGAGCTTCTGTTGAGGGACCCATGATTAGCTCCTCCAGTTCCAAAGAGAAGGGAGGAAATGAAAGAAGGAAAAGAGTGGATTTCAGTAAAGCTCCTAACTTTAGAAGAGCTGTGGAAAATTCCACCTTCACCCTTAATCACATAAACAAGATACCTAGCAATAACATGATGGCCTTGGGGCTGGCCATGGAAAGTCTCTAAGGGCAGAGGGCAGAAAGTCTTGGTGGTCTGTAGTCTGAGAAATCCTTGAGAACAGGCTGATGTCCTTGGGGCAACTGTGAAAAGTCCTTGAAAATAAGCCAACCAATGACAAGAACAGAAAATCCACCCCCACCCTGCTTCCCCTGACAAGTTCCCCACTCCTCTCAGCAACGCCTGCAGCCCACCAATCCAAAAGCGACCTGTACCCAGTCACCTCAAGTAACTGGGCTTGCGGTTTTTGGCAATAAAAACTAGCAGTCCCCAATCCTTATGACCCCTCCACCCTCTCACTGCCAAGTGCATGTGGGATGAGTTCCCTGTTGACTTGTATTGAGCTCCTGCAATAAACCTTGCTTTAGTATCTGGACAGCCTTGGTCTTCGGTGATCTCTCTGGGGGTCATGCCTTGGACAGAACAGTGACATCTCCCCTAAGGATGGATCTTGTTGACTGAGAAATAAAGGTCTAGGAAAGGAGAGTCTGTAACAAACATAATAGTTTGGGGGATTTGGTGAGGTTTGGCTCTTCAGAGAGCAAAGGTCACCAGATCATTAATAACATCCATTCCCAGCCTTCTGGGTGGAAAATAGGTATTCATTTCCTCCGCAGAGGAGACAACTCTTCGGGATTAATGTTCCTGGTTTTTACAGGGCTTATCAGTGAGCACTTGTTCCCGCTACACATACAGAGGAGTAATTGCAAGGGGAAAAATAAACAGACTTAAAGGAAGCAAAATTATTTGTACACCCAAACTTGATAAGATGATACCAATAGACCATGATGGTACATATAGACGTATACAATGTCCAGGAAAAAAAAACCATCAAAAAAGCTATAGAAAGGTAGGAATGGACACAAAACTCTGTAAACAGGACTGGGGATGTAGCTCAGCTGGTAGAGTGCATGCCCAGCATGCACAAAATCTTGGTTTCAGTACCACACTAACTAGGTATGGCGGCTACAGACCTGTAATTCTAGGACTCAGGTGATAGAAACAGAAGGATCAAGATCTTATCACCGGTGGGAGTGAGGAACCTGCCTGAATCCGTTTTGAAGGCAAGAACCCTTATGCTATATTGTTAAAAAATAAGTTTCTATTTACTGTGAGAGTCGAGTTGTTGCCTGTTTCCTGACCTTCCCCAACCCATGACCTTGACTTGTTTTTGAGAATGCCCTTACCCTCCCAGAACCTTCCCAAATTATATGGTAACCACATGATATTTTTTTGAGATTTTTCTTGCATTTCTTTATTGTTCCATTGTCTCTCTTTTGTATATCTGCTTTGCAACTACTCATAATTTTACTCCTTAAAAGGGGTAGGAGAGGTTTGCTCCTGCCTCAAGTTGGTATGCCAGCTTGTGTTGGCTACCCCTTTTGAGGAGTGAATGGTGGGTGTGTTGAGGAAAGGAAGGGGGGACAGGAGAAGAGGAAGGAGGGGGACAGTGGTTGGTATATAAAATAAAAAAATTCTTAAATACAAAATAGGGGGCCCAAGACATGGATTGGGGGTTTATCTCTCCAATCCAACTTAGGAGGCAGTCACTGGACAGCTCTTGGGTGCTCCCCAGTAAAAATCAAGCTTAATTTGTCTCAAATTGTGGTAGTGGTCTTATTCTCACTGGTGGGATTTGTAGTTTGGGGGTTTTGTTTTTGTTTTAAGCTCTTTTCTCTTTGCCTCTTTGGTGGCTCCCTACCAGCTCCCAAATAAATACACAGAGACGTATTTTTACTTACGAATGTCAAATCTTAGCTTGTTCTAGTCAGCTTGTATTTTCTTTTCTTTTTTGAATTAATGTATTCATCTTAATTCCTTTTTTAGTATGAAGTTTCTGGCCCAGACTAGCCCCAAGATCTGGACCAGAGTCTCAAAGTTCCAATGAAATACACAAAAGCTTGTATTAATTTTATACTGATTGACTTAGCGCCCATGCATATAACTTGCTAACTCTTAATTCTTAAACTAATCCATAATTCTTATCTTGTTCAGCTACGAGGCTTGGTACCTTATCTCAGACCAAAATTTCAACTTCTTTCCCCTGCATATTCTGGCGTCTCATCATGGTGTGTCTGTAGTGTCTCTCTGGCTTCTCTGTTCTGCTTTTCCTGTTCCCATAGTTTTCTTAGTCTGGTAGCCCCACCCACACTTCCTGTCTGCCTCTGGCCAATCAGCTTTTTATTAAACCAGCAGGCAGGACAATTATTTATAATGTAACAGAACATAGTCCTACTACATATCTCCTTTCTTTTCTTTATAAAACAAGAACCCCTTTTAATCTCTCTCCAGCTTTATGTGGGTGTATATCACCCACGTTGGGCCACCATTTGTAATAGTAAGTTTCTGGCCTGGCCTTTCTGGCCTATCACTGAGGTTCTGACTCACTGTCCCACAGAAACACACAGACACTTATATTAATTTCATGCTGATAGACCTAGGATCCAGGCATATAACTTGCTAGCTCTTGCTCTTAAACTAACGTATGATTCTTATCTTGATCAGCCATGGGGCTCGGTACCTTACTCAGCAGCATTTCAACTTCTTTCCTTTGAGTCTCACTGGCGTCGCTCTGGCATCTGTGTTTTGCTCTGCTCTTCCTGTTCCCAGAGTTATCTTAGTCTGGTAGCCCTACCCACACTTCCTGTCTGCTCAGCCAATCAACATCTTTATTAAACCAGTAGGCCAGACAATTATTTACAATGTACCATAATCCCATTACATGCCCTTCACTGTTCCCCCTCTACCCCTTTCTCTTGCTCCACCCTCTCCTCTCTCCCCCAGCCCCACCTCTCATCTACTTCTCAAAGGGGGTAAGGCCTCAATTGAGTAGTCAACACAGGCTAACATACCAAGTTGAGGCAGGACCCAGCCCCTCCTCCCTGTATCAAGGCTGAGCAGGGCATCCCATTACAGAGAGTGGGTTCTAAAAGGCCAGTCCATGTATTAGAGATAATTTTGGATCCCATAGCCAGGAAGTCCACTAACAGATCCACCTACACATCTGTCACCCTCACTCAGAGGGCTTAGTTTGGTCCCCTGCAGACTCTCCAGCTGTTAGTCTAGAGTCTGTGACCTCCAATTAGTTCAGGTCAGCTGTCCCTCTGGTTTTCATTGTGCTCTTAACCAACCCCCCTCCACTCATCCCCCCACCCACTCCTCTAGTTGCTCCTCCCTCTCCAATTGAACTCCAGGAGTTTGGCCAAGTGTCTGCATCTGCTTCTGTTGGTCATTTGATGTAGATTCTATGATGACAATTAGGGTCGTCACCAGTCTGACTACAGGAGAAGGCTAGTTCAGGCACTCTCTCCAGAATTGCTAGGAGTCTTAGCTGGGACCTCCTTGTGGGTTCCTGTGGATTTCCCTAGCACCAGGTTTCTCCCTAAAGGATGGCTCACTCTGTCAGGATCTCTGTCATTGCTCATCTCTCTGTCCCTCCCCCAACTCGGCCATCTCAAACCCTTATGTTCCCCCTCATCCTCTCCCCTCTACTGTCCCCTCCCAGTTACCATTTCCCTTTCCTAGGGCAATCCATGTGTATCCCTCTTAGGCTCCTCCTCTCTACCTAGCTTCTCTGAGGTTGTGGAATGTAGCCTGTTTACTATCAACTATGCACTTATGAGTGAGCACATACTGTGTTTGTCTTCTTGGGTCTGGGTTACCTCACTCAGGATGAGTTTTTTCTAGTTTCATCCATCTGCCTACAAATTTCATGAGGTCTTTTTTTTTCCATTGAGTAGTATTCCATTGTGTAAATGTACCACATTTTCTTAACTCATTCTTTGGTTGAGGGGCATCTAGGTTGTTTCCAGGTTCTGGGTATTACAAATAATGCTGCTATGACCATAGTTGAACAAGTGTTCTTGTGGTGTGGTTAAGCATCTTTTGGGCATGTGCCCAAGAGTGGCATTACTGGAGCCTGAGGAAAGCAGATTCCCAAACGTCTGAGAAATCACCATACTGCTTTCCAGAGTGGCTGTAGAAGTTTACATTCTCACCAGCAGTTGCTCTTTCTCCAAATCCTCTCCAACATATAGCTTAGCTTTTCTTAAATTATCCAGTCTACCTTTTGCCTCTGGGCATTTACCTTTCTCTATTCTCTATGTCTTTCTTTATTTCTTAGTCTGTGGCTGCTGTGTGGCTATGTGGCTAGTTACATGGCTGGCTGTGTGGCTGGCTGTGTGGCTGGCTGTGTGGCTGGCCGTGTGGCTATGTGGCTAGTTACATGGCTGGCTGTGTGGCTGGCTGTGTGGCTGGCTGTGTGGCTGGCTGTGTGGTTATGTGGCTGGCCGTGTGGCTGGCTGTGTGGCTGGCTGTGTGGCTGGCCGTGTGGTTGTGTGGCTAGCTGTGTGGCTGGCTGTGTGGCTGGCCATGTGGTTGTGTGGCTAGCTGTGTGGCTGGCCATGTGGCTGGCTGTGTGGCTGGCTGTGCTGCCGGCTGTGTGGCCTGACCTCTGTGTCCTCCTTTCCTTTTTCCCCCTTCCGTTTCTTCTCTTCTCCTTCTCCTGTTTATTCTCTCTGCCTTCCAGCTCCACCTGTTTCTCTGATCCGTCTACCTATTGGCTGTTCAGCTCTTTATTAGACCAATCAGGTATTTTATTCAAGCAAAGTAACAGAGTTAAACGCAACATGAAAGAAAGTGAAAATCTTCACCTCATTAAATAAATACTCCACAGCATAAACGAATGTAACACGTCTCCAGCTAATATTCCACAACAGAGATGAACAGATATATAGCAAGTCTGAGGCCTGTCTGACCACCCGGCCACAATCGAATTTTTTAAAAGCACTGTAAACAAATAAAAATAAATATTCAAAAAATATTTCAAGTAATTATAGGAAGGTTAGAAAAAGAAAACAATGGGTAAGTACAGAAAGCAAGAAACAAAATGGTAGATTTAAGCCCTAAAGTGTTAATAACTATATGAAATGGAAATGATTTAAGGCTAGCAGTTAAGATGCATAAATAGCCCAGGTAGGCTATAAAATATGATCCAACTCTCTCTCTGGAGAGATGGCTCATGGTTAAGAACACTTGTTCTTGCAGAGGATCTGGGTTCAACTCCCAGCACCCACTTATTATCTCAACCACCCATAACAGAGAACAACACACTGTGGGTGTCCATCTCCAAGCAATATATCTACAACCCAACACTCACACCTAAGGCTTAGGGGGGTGAGGGTGGAAAAAGGAAGTCTGCTGCAAGCCTCTCTTTAGATGTGACGGGTATGCCACAGCTATGGAATCTCAACAATATACCTAAAGAAGACTTGAACGGTGACCAAACCAGGCAATGCCCTGAAGTGGATGGGCAAATCTTACAAAGTTCTACCCCTAGATAAAGAGCTACAGGAAGTTAGACACTATGAGAGACAGAGAATTGGTCTTCCCTAAATGGTTACCCAATTCTAGGGATCAGCTCTATAAAACATACATACAAGTAACACTAAGTAGACTCAGATGGAAAATGTATGTGTGCATGTGTGCCTCTGTGTGTGTGTGTTAATTGAGGGAACACAGGAGAGGTTGTAGCAAGGAGAAATATGGGATAAATGATGTAATTATATTCATTTAAAAATTAGAAGTAAACCTGGGAGGTGGTGGCACACAAATTGAATCCCAACACTGGGGAAGCAGAAGTAGGCAGATCTCTGTGAGTTTGAGGCCAGCCTGGTCAACAGAGCGAGTTCTAGGACAGCCAGGACTGTTTTACAGAGAAACCCTATCTTGACATACAATGAGAGAGAGAGAGAGAGAGAGAGAGAGAGAGAGAGAGAGAGAGAGAGAGAGAGAGAGAAAGAGAAAGAGAGAGAATGACAATCTAAGGAAAATGCCAAAAGGAGCCTAAGAGAGCAAGATAGCTGTGGGTATTGTCAACTTGACAGACTCTAAAAGACAAGTCTGTGGCTGTGGCTGTGGCTGGGAAAGAGCATCTTACCTGGGTTAGTTTAGATGGAAAGATCGAGCCCCAAAGCATGCAGACCATCCCTGGACTTGGAAATAAAAAGGAGAAAGCACGCATTACTCCCTGCCTCCTGAGCATGGAGGACACGCCATCAACCAGTCTCTTGTCCCTGCCTCTGTGTGTTCCCTGACTGCCATGTCTTTCCCACCATGATGAATTGTATCTCTCTTGGACTACAAACCAAAAAAGCCTTTCTCATTTAGTTGATCTCTCTCTCTCTCTCTCTCTCTCTCTCTCTCTCTCTCTCTCTCTCTCTCTCTCTCTCTCTCATCTGTCTATCATCTATCTGTGCATCCATCCAATGATAGGTATTTACCTACCTACCTATCAGCTATCTATCATCCACCCATCAAATTACCTATCTATCTATCTATCTATCTATCTATCTATCTATCTATCTATCATGTCTCATTCTAGATGGTTGTGAGCCACCATGTGGTTGCTGGGGTTTGAACTCAGGACCTCTCTTAACCTCTCAGCCTTCTCTGAAGCCCCCATAGTTGCTTTTGCTAAGATTTTTTTTGTTTTTATTAAAACAACTAAGTGTTTTGGATGGTCTTGACAAGTAAAAAAGTCATTAGGTAAATACTAGGAAAATGTGAATAAAATGGATTTGACTCCATCATAATGTATCGATATGAGTTTGATCCTTGAAACAAATCGTAACAGAAGAAACTTATCTAGAGAATACATAGCTCCATAGGATATATGTTCAATGTTTCTGAAATAAATAATTGTAACAACAATTAATCCTATGAATTAAGAACAAGAAATGTTAATTTTTTTAGCTTCTGCACAGTGGACTATGTTTCCTGCTCACACTGGGGCTGACTCACTGGTCTCCCAGGTTTCCAGGTTTCTGCGTTATTCTGAAGATCTTGGGACTTTCTCACTTCTATAAACAAATAAATGAATTATCTATCTATCTATCTATCTATCTATCTATCTGTCTGTCTGTCTGTCTGTCTGTCTGTCTGTCTGTCTGTCTGTCCCTGCCTACCTGCTTATCATCTACTGCTCTCTCATCTATCTGCCACCTCCTTCCCCAACAGTCCACTGATTCTCTTTCTCTTGAAACCCTAACAGTCATTCTATTCAAAAATTTAAAAACATATTTCTTCATGTCCTAATTATTTAGTTATAACTTCCACGTTCTTTTGTTTCAGATGGATCTCACTCTGTAGCTTAGGCTTTCCTGGAACTCACAGCCCTCCTTCTGCCTCAGGCTTCCAAGTTTCAGGATTACAGGCATGCCTCATCAAATCTGCTTTAAACAAAGATTGTTTTTAAAAAGGGAACTTATAGGTCAATTTTACTCATAAATATGATAAATTTTTAAATATCTTTAAAGTATTAATTCAGAAGTTTAAAGCTAGGCATGAAGTGATACCAGCACCCGAGCGTGAGAGACAGGTGGATTAGGAACTGGCTACACAGTGAATTCAAGACCAGCCTGGGTTGCATGAGACTAAGTCTCTAAAAAGGTTTATGTTTTGGGAGTGGAAAGATGGCTTATCTCTTAAGGGCATGTTCTACTCTTAGAGAGGACTTTCCAGTCTGGTTCCCAGCACCCATATAAGGAGGCTCACAGTCACCTGTAATTCCAGCTCCATGGTATCTGACATCCTCTTCTAGCCTTGAAGGCACTGTATTCATGTGTACACCCCCTCCACAGATATGCACATAATTTTTAAAATGTGCAAAAACATAAACTTTATCCTAAATGAAAAAACTCTGGAAGCATTTCTCTGAGGTCCAGGAAGGTGTACAGTAAAGCACTCACACCCATTGCTTCTAGTTCACATATCAGAGACTCTAGTCAGAGCAGCATAATAAAGAAAATGGATTTTAGGGTCAAAATATTGATAAAGAAGACATGAAAATTTAATTATCTGAGACTAACAAGTGCCCACAAGTGGTGCGGCCAAGTCACTACAAATATTACAGAGTTTGTAGGTATAAGACCGGCAAAGACAGTTGTCTCTCCACAGCAGCAGCAAGTTGCTAGGAAACACAGGAAGAAACAGTACAGGTGTGTCTGAAAATTTCAATCCCTTGAGACTTGATAAATCTATAAGGAAGTCTTCAAGACTTCTGCTTCAGAAATTATAATGAGGTCAGTTCTTCCAAAATATGTCTGCAAATGTAATGTGATTCAAATAAGTATCTCAACAGAGTTAGCACAGAATTAAGATGCCTTTACAGATGTATGGAAGATGCCTTTAAAATACACATGAAACAGTAAAGGGCTAGACATGATAGCCCATGCCTGTAACTTCAGCAGGCTGTAAATCTAAGCCTAGCCAAACAAACAAACAAACCAAACCAAACAGACAACAGAGTGAAGGGCCAGAATTCACGGGTGTTTGTTTCAGCAGCTGGGTAAAAGGGAAGTAGAATTTGAGGAAGACCGAAAGAAAAAATACCCACTGGTTCATAGAGAGTTCATCTCCAGATTCTGCAAAGGGCCTCTCCTCTCAGCTGACCAATCAGCTACTTTGGGATAGAAGCCAGGGCATTTCCCTTTATATCGTGGAAACACTGACTTCAATCAAAAACTGAAACTGTAGCAGGAAAGGAAGAGGTCAGACAGATATCGTCTACCCACAATTCAGAGAGACCTCAGATGAACCCAATGTGTGGTTTCTGTCTTCTGTCTGGGGTCAGGCTTGCTGGCTTTCTTTCTAACAAAGCCTATGTAAGTGTGGGAGAGAGTTAAGGACAATATTTTCTACATTTGTGAAAGAACCAGCCTATGACATCGTATATAAAACCCCCCTATACTTCACTCACCAGCCCAAGCCCAAACAAATTTTTATTGTCTGCTCCCTTAGTCCCCCTTTCTATGTGTAATTGCAATCCCCCATTTTTTGTGTGTGTGGTCACCATTTTATTTATTCAGTGTTGGGAATTTAACTTACGGCTCCACACATGCTAGGCAAGTGCTCTACCATTGAACCCAAGCCTACACTCATCATTTTATTCTTAATTTTAATATTTACATATTTTGTTTAGCCAAGTGTAGTGGTCATGCAGAAGTCAGAGAATCTCTGTGAGTTTGAGGCCTGGTCTACATAGAGAGTTTAGAACAGCTAGGGCTACATAGAAAGACACACTTCCTACGCACACACATGCTCGCATGCGTGATTTATTTTATTTGTGTGGGTGTTTTGGTTACATATACATAAGTGCATGAAATACCCACAGAGGCCAGAAGAGAGAGTCAGATCTCCCAGTCAAATGGGTGTGAGTGGAGTATGTTGGTGCTGGGAACTGAACCCTGGTCCTCTGCAAGAGCAGCCAGTGCTCTTAACTACTGATCCATCTCTCCATCACTTAATGACTGTGTATTCTGGTTTTAAACATTCACGGTGCTTTGGATTTGTGACATCGTCACCATCATTATTACTATTAGTATTATTATTTTGTCTTGAGACAGGGTTCCTCTGTGTAGTCCTGGCTGTTCTTGAACTTGATCTGTAGACCAGGCTGGCCTCTGCCTCCTGAGTGCTGGGATGAAAGGTGTGTGCCACCACAGCCTAGTGACTATTTTCATTATTAAAAGAATGGCCCATGAACATTTTGTATAGTTATGTTCTTTGTCATTTCAAAGCCAAGGTCAGAGAGGAGAGAGGAGGAGAGGAGAGGAGGGGAGGGGAAAGGGGGGGAGGAAGGGAGAGGGGAGGGGAGGAGGGGTGAGGGGAGGTGAGGGGAGGGGAGGGGGGAAGGTTCTAAAGATAGCCGACTGAGCAAGACAGGGATCAAGCCAGTAAGCAGAACTCCTCCATGGCTTCTTCATCAACTCTTGCCTCTATGTTGCTACCCTGTTTGAGTTTCTGTCCTGACTTCCTTTGATGACCAACAGTGATAAGGAGGTGTGAGCCATGTAAAACCTTTCCTCCCCACTTGCTTTTTCCTCATGCTGTTCCATCTCAGCAGCAGAAATCCTAACCAAGACATCAATATAGAAGATAATGGGATGTTATAGAAAACGAAAGAACTGGTGGGAGGTGCTAGCATTTAACTAAGACACCAACGTAGGATGATAATAGTATGCTATGCACACAGAAGAGGTTATAGGGACATAGGGTTTTGAGGTTTAAGAGATGTTTGTGTCTATACCTCACCACTTGTCTCTGAAACCAAAACTACTCTTAAGAAAATACAGAGCTTAACATGCTGATGGTGGTGTACAGGAGAGGTTCAACTAGGAACCTAGAAGGTATCTTGGGCTAAAAATATTTGTCAAAGGCTAGGGATGTAGCTCAGTGGTTAAGTTCTTATTTAGCATAAATGAGACACATTAGAGTTGATTGCCAAGCAGCAACAGGTCCTGGGTTCTGTCCTAGCACCAAAAAATCTAGTTTTGTGGCAAGAGAATATGGAGTTCAGGTTCTCTTCAGCTACAATGTCAGTAAGAGACAAATGCAGGCTAATGGGACCTTTTCTTACCCGAGAGAAAGGGGGGGGGAGGGGGAGGGAGAGGGAGACGGAGAGGGAGAGAGAGAGAGAATAGAAAAGGTATAGTAACAAAACACAATTTACCTAAATTATTTCATAAACCATTTGGCTTCTCTTTCACATCAAACTTGAAACTGAAACCACATCATCCACGTGATGATAAAGCCACAGCACTACCTTCTGTAACACTTGCTTTTAGAAGAGGTCAGAGTCCCAGCCACCAAAGATCTGCTCCGGTTCCTGACAGCTCTGATCTCTGTCCTCTGAAGGGGAAGGTCTCTAAAGTAGGGGGACTCTGTGAAAACTCTGAGGGCTGCAGTGGGTGTAGCAGCGTGTGCGTGGGTGTCTATGACTCCAGGGTGACAGTCAGAGGGTCAGTTCTGGGCAAGAAACAGTTCATGTAGGGTGATGGGGCCAGATCTACATAAAGGAAGGATAGATGTGAGGCTCTCCATCTTTCTAGAACCTTAAAAATGGAATTCAATCCCATCAATTTACCTCCCAGGTCCTGCAGGAAGCCGCTGGCATCCGTGTACATAGTCTCTTCCATATGTAGACTTATTCCTTCCTTTACCTCCCAGGTTTTCAGAACAGAACAGGAATGCGCTTAATTAATCCCATTTTCCTCCCAGCTCCATGCAAACATTAGCTTCTATCCCCTTCTTTCCTTTATTTATCCCGACAGGGTTTCTTTATCTATTCCTGGCTGTCCTGGAGCTCACTCTGTAGACCAGGTTGTCCTTGAACTCATAGATCCACCTCCCTCTGCTTCCTGAGTGCTGGGCTTAAAGCTATGACCCAACACCCATAGCTTTAGTTTGTCTTTGATGCCTGCTTCAACATATTGTTTTTTGGCAAGGAAGTCATTGTACGAATTTGTTTACTCTGTCTTTATTTTGAAGAAGAAGAATATGACCATGGAATCCTGGTTAGCCTGAAACTCACAGAGGTCTACTTGACTCTGACTCCCAGGTGCTGGCTGCCACCATTGTGCTGGGCACTCTATCCTGACATCAAGTTGAAGAAAACTGTTTGAAGTCTGTAGTAAGTGGTTTCTGGTCCAGACTTTTGGGCCTAGCCTCTAGGTTTTAGCCCACAGATCCACAGACCCGCAGAGACACACAGATGCTTATAATAGCTGATCGATCTAAGGCCCAGGCATATAACTTGCTAACTCTCTACCCTTCATCTAACCCATGACTCTTATCTTGTTCAGCCATGGGGCTCGGTACCTTTTCTTAGAGTGGCATAGTTGTCTTACTTCTTCCAGCTTCTCTCTGGCATTCTGCTCTGTTCTGCCTGTTCCTAGAGTCTTCTTAGTCTGATAGCCCCGCCCACACTTCCTGTCTGCCTTTGGCCAATCAGTGCTTTTTATTAAACCAGTAGGTGAGACAATTATTTACAATGGAACAACATAATCTCCCTTGAGGACAGTAACTGTGTAAACCAAGATTGGACTGAGCTCAGCTCTTATGTAGCCAACTCTGGTTATTTTACAACAATTAGTAGTGTTTTAAAGTTTAGGATATCCAGAATGTGGGAGCCCTCACTGCATTGTGGAACTCTAGTTCTGCAGTGTTCCCTAAAGGCTCAGGGTGGGAAAAGCCAAGTTGTGGAGGAGGAGCCTGCCCAAGAGCTCTTAGCCACAGCATGCAGCTCCATTCTGCCATTCTCAAGGTGTGGGGAGAGGATTATCCTGCCAGAATAGGTCTAAACTGTGGACAGTAACAGAACAGGCCTAGGTAAGTGTGGGGAAGAGTTCTCATGGTTCTCCAGAAGCCATAGGCAAGACTGAAGGTATGGGTCCCCACAGACGAGGGGTGAGCACCCCTTCTCATTTTTTGATCTGCCATTCAATATATATGTGAAAGTTCCACCCCTCAAAAGAAATTAAAAGAACAAATTTTCATAAGATATAACAATTAATAAGGCTGATTTGATTAGTCCATTTTCTTCTTTTTAGTTTTCTTTTCTGTTTTGTGTGTGTGCGCATATGCACCTGTGTGGGCACATGCATATGTGTGGGTACGTGCATGTGTGTGGGTACATGTATGTGGATGTCAGTGGACAATCTCTGGTGTCATTCCTCAGGCACTGTCCACCACATTTGTGATGGCAGGGTTTGTCACAGGCCTGGGACACACCAAGTGTGCTGCTCTGCTGTCCAGTGAGTCTAGAGGATCTCAGGGGCACATCTCTCTCCACCTCTCAGTGCTGGAATACAGGATCATGTCATCACACCCTGCTTTTCCCCCATAAGTTCTTGAGATCAAATCCAGGTCTATATTTGCACAGCAAGCACTTTAGCCACCGAGCTTTCTCCTCAGTTTCTGTTTATTACTATCACAAAATGCTTTATGTTTGACGTTTATAAAGTAAAGGTCCTCCTCATTCAGTTCACGGTCTGGAAAGCCTAAAGATCATAAAAGTGCTCCTTGGTTAGGGTTTTCCTGGCAGGATTGCAGTATTCTCTGTCACAATGGTAGAGAGGCCATGACCATGTGCAGAAGGGAATGTATGGCAGTAGAGGAAGCTAGAGAGGTTCTGGGGCCAGACTTGCTCTTGTAGGAACTAAGAGGATCCTGTTTTCATTATCTTATATATTTGCTTGTAGATGTTCTTGAATTTGAAGATGACATCTTTTCTGCGCTCAAAAATTCACTTGTTCCTCCTGACAAGGCTGTTAACACAGCAGCTAGTAGTCTTGACTCACACTCTGTTGGCCTTGCCTTCCCCTACCCATGTCTTGGCAATATTCCTGTTCCCAAGGTTGGATGTGCAGGTAGAGGACAGCAGAGAGCTCAGATCTGAAACAGTATTGGAAAGGTAATAAAAGGAACAAGGAAGGTTTCCATTGGGGTGAACATGAGCAATGTACAATGATATACAATAATAAAATGTCATGGCAAGGCCTGTTATTTTGTATGATGACTAAGAATTAGAAGAAAAATATAGTATCCATAAGAACCAAAGAATCAGAGAGCTCAGTTTTACCTTTGTCTGCATCCCTTATAATGTACTGAGACTGTGCACGCATGTGCGTGTGAGGTTGGAGTTTGTGACATCTCATGTTGTAGGCTCCAGACAGCATTCAGCACAAGTTGGAAACTTAGCAAACTTCACCACTAACAAAGTCACTACTTCCTTCTTTCAGGTGACAGGCCTGGCAGAGCCTTCCAGCCTGGACATGGCTCCCTATGCATTTGATGATCAGTATGAGGGCTGTGTGGAAGAAATGGAGAGAAAGGCACCCCAGCTGTTAAAAGAAGACTTCAACAGGAGTCAAGAATTAAAACGTGAGTGGGAGGAGGCAGAGAATAAATGGAAGAAGATAAAAAAGACAATGAGTGTCCCCAAAGGTTTCCATGATTCCCACGGAACGGCTTTAGTGGCCTACACTGGAGACATCCACAAAGATTTTAATAGAGCTATTGGAGAATTCAAGAAAAATTCCAGAAACTTACAAGGCTTTCCATTACTACTTAACAAGAGCACTTCAGCTTCTGCATACCAATACTTGTTACTCAGTTTACAGAGGGACCACAACAAAGATAAATTACAGTGGGCAGGGCTCTGTCCGATTTGGACAGTTTGCTTCCTCATCCATAAAAAACAGTGTCACTCTTAATAACTTTGATGGTGTTAAAGGGATACTGCATATCATCAAAACCTGCTTGGGGGTTTATGTCAAAGCATTCTCCTTCTACCATCTGAAGAGGAGGTGTTAATTCCTGGCTATGAAGTATATCACAAAATCAATGTAATACCAAATACAAACGGGTATGACCAAATTCGTCTGGACTCCCCGGAAAGAATGAAGAGCAGCTTCAACTGCTTTTATAGTGATTCTCCTGAAACAGTGTAGCATTGCTGAAGCCAAGAGGCACACACTTCTATGAAGGTGTATCAGGTATGGCTGAACACAGTGAGGGACTTCAGAAAAAATTATTACCAGGCCCTGTCAGGTGAGGAGTGGGAAGCACCACCAGGGGGTATTTGTCCTTTCAAACCAAAGCTTCCCCATCCTTGGGGTTCTTTATGGCTGTGTACCCATCATTCCTTGTGGTCTGGGCTCTCTCTTCATCTTTTGAGAGGCCAGGGAGCCAACCTGAAATGAGTGACAGACTACTGAGTACAGAGCAATCTTAGATCTCACTAGGCCTGATATTCTGAAGGGTTTTAGAAAACACAAGAAGTCTGTGGAGCTGGAAGTTGAACTGCAGGAAGTGGTCACGGGGACTTCAAGTATTTGCACAGAGAAATTATTTATTTGGATCAAGCCCAAGAAAAGCATGACCCCTACCCAGGAACACAGTCCAGCAGAAAGATGCTGCCCATCTGGGCCCAATGGTTGGTGTCATTCCTGGCAGGCTGAGGGTCACGGGTAGATTCTAGTTCACACCAGCTCACACAGAATGGACACACCTTACTGCATCAATAGACATTCAGAAGGTTCAGACCCAGAAACTCTTCTTGGGTGAAGAAGGAAAAGCCTGGGCTCCCTAGAAGGCAGAAAGACTTGGACAGGAAAGGCTTTTGTCTCAGTCAGGGTCTTAGAGCAAGGGACCTGGAAGTGGTGGGGAATCTATGAGTTTGATACCTCCTGGTACTTGTTGAGTACTGTAGGAATCCCGAGGAAGCCAGAAGAGTCTAGCCTGGCACACTGGCCCCTAGAGTCCACTCTCTCGGGTTTTGAGCTGGATGTAAAGTTCTGAATGTGTAGGGGAGATATCTGTGTCTTGAGATATTCACTTGCAAACCTCCCCCGACCCTTCTGTCTGCAGGAGCCAGAATCAGCCTTGAGTTCCTGCTGCTTGTGATGCTGCTACCTGCTCTCCTGGTCCAGGTGCTTCCTCTTGCTAAGCTGCAGCCCCTGCTGCCTGCAGTTTGTGGGGCTGAGTGTTGAAGGGATGCCCAGGGGCAAGAACGTGGCTGTTTCTCTAAGGTCTGTGGTAGAGGAAGGGTGGGATCCTTTCCCAGGAGGTCTTCTTCAACATTCATGATTTTCATAGGTACTCAAGGGTCATACTGGGTCTGTGAGTGAAACGTTATGCTCTGACTTCAAGTTTACAACCCTTTGACACTTGTGACAGTAGATACTAGAATACAAGTTTTATTAAATAGCTTCTGACCTATTAACCTAGTCAAACTTAAATAGAGAAATCCAGTCTAGCTTTTTGTAGCTGCAAGGCTACAATGCTACGAAAAAGGACATTGAGTTAAAATAATTGATTTTATCATAAAGTTAAATTTTAGTTCTCAAGAATTTTGCTGTTTGCTTTTATTTTCTTTTACTTTGATATGCTTATATAATTACAGAAGACTTTATAAAATGTATGTACCTCGAAAGACTTTGTAATCCATGATAAAAGTCTATGAGAAAATTATTTGTATATAAATCAAACCTGTGAGAGATACAGGTTGTCAGAGTCAGAGAAGCCAACTAAGATGTTCTTCTTCCCTGTCTGTCTCTCCTAAAATGGCCTAAGAAGTGTCCCTGCCTGATTCCTCCATCGCCACTCTTGCATCCACCCGTCTTCAGATCCCACTCTCATCCCAAGCTGGACTCCAGCATCAGAGATGATCTGGCAGGACAAATTGATCAGGCACATGAAGGGCTAACCTGGGTAAAGTCCACTCCCTACTCTCTCCCCATCAGAAACACAGTCAGCTATTGAGCCCTATCAGCCAATTACTGTAACTCTGATCATCTCTGAGGATATGGATAAGCACATTCGTTTTTAAAGCTTTATTATTACTGTATTGCTTGACGTGTTCATGCCTTGAAGTGTGTCCAGGCATCAGAGGGCAAATCTATGGCATCAGTTCTGACCATCCAAGCTTGTGAAAGTTCCAGGGATCAAACTCAGGCTTTGACCTTTGCATTGCTGAGCCAACAGGACAATCCAGACATGGCCATTTTGAGGCATATATGGATGAGGAAGTCTGTGCCCCATATTCACCCTGAGTAGATTTAGCCCACGTGTATTAAGGGTCCCTTAGCCACAGGTTATGGAGTAGAGACCCCTGGAAAGAGACCATAAACTCAATTCAGATTATAAGTATAACCAGCTAAATGTGTTGAGGCTGCTTGAAACATGAATTCTAGTTGCTATTAAATGAAAACTCAGCCAGAGAGCAGGGAAAAGCTGGAATATCAGAGAGAGGACACAGACCACAGTCAAAGCTCACCCAGCCAACTTCTTAGGGTAAAAGTTGTCTTCCACCTTCCTCAGCCTGGCTCCTGGTCTCTTCTACAGAATAAATCTCTGTTTTCCTATATCTGTCTTAGATACCTACTTTGCCCATTTCTTTCACTTCCGGGTTCAACACTGCATCATATTCTAGAGTTAAGATTAAAGGTGTGAATACTATTATTTGGTAGTTAGGCCTTAAACTCACAGAAACACAGAGTTCTCTGTCTCTGGAGTTATGGGATTAAAGGCATAGGTCACCACTCCTGGTCTTTCCCATGCTGGGATTCAGGTTTGAGATTCCACTCTCTCTGACCATGCTGGCTTGACTGTGGGTGGATCTGTTCTCTGATATTCCAGAATGTTTTATTAAATATATAATGTATCACCACAGCTGCTAGCAGGACAACAGTCTCTGAGAAAAACCAGGGAGTGCTGAGCCATGAGTGATGGGAAGGAGGGAAGAGTGTTTAAATGTGGAAACCACAAGAAGACCTTGAGTATCTGCACAGGCAAACCAAGACCTGATTTGATCTGCAAAAACTAGGTGGTCAAGGGGACCTAGGAATAGTTCTTGAGTGTCTGCATAAGCCAGTTACAGAAGCAAATAGTCATAACAAAGAACAAAGGAGGTGGTCATGGGTGTACACTTCTTGGCAGGGGTGGCTGAGTCACTGAGTTGAGGTTACTGGGCAGTTATATTCCATGGAGTGGAGTTAGAGTCAAATTGCTAATAGGTATCAAGATGGATGTCTAATGTTAAATGGAGTTAGCATTACACCATTCCACACTGGCTTATGTCATATGAATCAAACCATTGATAATTAATGGTAAAAGTAATCGGGATAGATTAGAATCTTCATTGTGCATAGAGAGAGTACTGGACAAGTAAATAGAAAAGGCAGGACATTTAAAAGATCAAACACCCCCAAACAACTAGCTTCCAGTCCTTTGCTTTGTGTATCCTGAGCTCCATGAGGGAAAGATTTCCCCTCTAGAAGTCATATTTGTAAGACCCTCACACAGATTCCCAGCTCAGACCAGCAGTGGGCAGAACTCTGTAACTATTCCTCTCTCAAGTCAACACAGGCCTCTATCTCTCCATGAAGGTTATTTATGGGAATATCCCAGAGCCCCTACCACCCTTTGTGCTTTTATACTTGTGATACTGTCTGGGTCGAGGGGGCAGCCAAAGGGTCATTGGAACTGACCGGGAAGGACCCTCCATGGTGACTGTCTCCCCTCCTAAGGTGGAAAAGGTAGCCAGTATCACACCATGGATCCACCACACCCATGTCAGAAAGTGGAAGCAACAGATGCACCTTCCACACTTTGGACCCATTAACATTAGGGCTTCACCAGAACCGGAGACTTTCCACTCTGTGCCCTCCGCCTTCTCCTGCATCTTATGTTTGATATGAACACAAGGTCATGTTTCAACCCCCACTGCACTCAGACCTGGAAACTGAGAAAGACAGATACAGGTAGGTGACAGCTAATGTGGCTATAGACCAGGAACACATACCTCTCCTTTATCTTTGCTCACAGATGCTCACTCTAAATATCTGGTTGTACTGGCATAGGAAAGGCCTGGAAGTTTATCTTTTGAGTCAAATATACAGAGGTTATAATTCTATGCATGCCCTGAGGCTGGACCCCATAATTGCCATGATCAAGGGAGTGTCCTTTGCAAAAACTGTGGTTGTAGAGCAGATGCTTTCTGAAAAAACCATTTCTGAATGAATGAGTAGAAAAAAGCCTCTTGCTAGCAATGCACCATAGGGGAATGTAATTCAACGGCCATAAAATAAAAACTCTGACAATTCCATAGAAAGAATCTGACCTTTGGGATACAGAGAAAACGTGGGAATCAGAGTCCATGCCACAGGAATGATAGTAAAATATTAGGGTTAGATTGGGATCTTCATTGTGCATAGAGATCTCAGAGTCTTAATGGGTATAGTGTTAACTGTTTCCTTTCTGAAATAGACCTGGATGGCTGGTTCTGCATTGACACCCAGTCTCTGTGATCCATAGATATAGGAAATAATCAGATTGTCAGCCCAAACTCATTGTGATCGCTGGCAGCCTAAATTAACATTAGAAGACTTGCAAGAGGCTGAAACTTGTCAATTACCCAAAACCTTTAACCTAAGCACTTCTTGTTCTTCTGATGCCTGCTGTTCTTCCTTGTGGGTTTACTCATCTGGACCATAGCAATAATACTGAGCCTAGGATTACTTCTTGGTCTGTACCAATGGCTTGCCTAAATGTGCCTCTGCTGGTGCTTTCTGTAATGGAAAAAAGAAACAGTACATTTTAATGTGGACCCTGCACTACAGGGGATTGAAAAGAGCTGTACCTGTCCTCCCCTTGTTCTGATCAGAGCAAGGATAGCTAGTCAGCAGCCTTAGAAGCATCAGCCTTTTCATGGGAAAAAAGTACTTCTCCAAAATCAGAAAGGCTTAGACTTTCTTCTCATGAGATCAAGGGTGTGTGGCTTTGAGAGAAACCTGTGGTTTCTATGCTGGCTGATCAGGAGAAGTTAGGAAAATTCTTTCATAGTTGGGAAAGACAAGGTGTGGTAGGGTGTGAGGGAGTGAAGGAGAGAGAGAGAGGGGGGGGTAGGCTTTTCCTTAATTCTTTTTCACTTTCTACAGGCTTAGCTGGGTGGGACCCCTTCATCTCATTAAGCTTTAGTTTTCCTTTCAATTTACTATCTCTTTAAGCCCTAGACTTTGCTCCACTAAAGTTCTTGTTCTCATCAATCTACATTTTCAAATTTTCCTTTCTTAGCTTGCTCCTTTTCATTATAGATCTACATACGAGGGGCCACTAATGACCATGCCATACTAGGCTATCTAGCAATCTTTTGCCCATGACATTATACTTCACAACTCCATTTAACCTCAGGAAGATTGTTTTGGGAAACGGGCAGAAAGCAGCCACGTTCTTTGTCAAACTATTTCAACAATGGTTTATAGGCCATTTAGCAATATCTTCTTCTCTGAAAGTTCTTGAGCTGGAGGTTCCCACAGTTCAAATCACCCTCAGCACCACTGTCTTCCATGCTCCTACTAGTATGGCCCAGTAAGCCCAGTTTAAAATGCTCAACTAATGTAAACTCCGAATGTTCACAATGTGCCAACAAGTGGCACAGTTAGGTCTATCACCCTGTTCCCTGGTACCAGCTTCTGTCTAAGTCACTGTTCTATTGCTGTGAAGAGAATCGTGACCACAACAACTCTTCAAAAGAAAAATATTTAACTGGGACTTGCTTATAGTTTCAGAGATTTAGTCCATTATCAGCATGGCAGGAAGCATGGCAGCATGCAGACAGACACAGTCCTGGAGTAATATCTGAGAGCTCTACTCCCAGATACATGGGCTGCATAGGAGTCACTGGTCTGGGGATGGGCTTCTTACAGCCTCAGAGCCCACCTCCAGTGACACTCTCCCTCCAAATAAGTATTAGCTAATAATCCTTTCAAAGGGTTCTGCTTTCTGTTGACCAAAATTCAGTCTCTGAGCCTTTGTGTGATGTTCTCACTCAGCCTCCACACAACTGATCTCCACTCATGCACTAATCACCAACAACATGGCTCCCAGCATCAGTTAAGGTGGGCTTTGTGCAGCATGATGAGTGTTAAATCTCCCTCATGGCATCGTGTCCTTCTTTTCCAAGCCACCTTCTTCATTCTCACAGCCTTGGCATGTAAAGGTTTTGTCTACCCTGTCCCCTTCCCCCCAGGGATCTCTGACTTAGGTTTTGAGCATCTTTCTACTGTACTAGCTTTTTTAACATTCCTCCACCCACCCTCTCTTTACAAATTCTGTTTACTAAAGTAAGTTCTCCCGTTGTCCAGGCTGGACTTGGACTCAACTTGCTAGGTAGTCTAGGCTGTCTTTGAACTCCTGATCAAACTGCTACCACCTCCCAAGTGCTGGGATTACGGACATACAGTAAACACCTGGGACACTTACACAATGTTCAGGTTTGTGTTTGACTGCCAGTAGGATTTTCTGCCTTTACTTCAGAAGTAACCATCAGGACCAGACAAGGATATGTTTTGTCCAATATAACATTATGTAACATTATAGGATTATCAAATGGTGTGGGAACAAGCTGAAGCACTGGTGCCTGTTGTGTCAACCTTCTCTGAGAGATCTAGAACAAAGGGAGAGTTAGAGCCAGAGCAAAGATATCTACATGCTCATGCACCGAGGAGGCTTGAGAGTGAGACTTTGTGTCAGCCTGGGTAACATAGCAAGACCCATCTCCAAAAAGGAGGTGGAGGAAGGGGAGGGGTGGAGAAGGATATAGAATATAAATTAGGAAGAATAGGAAATGAGAAAGGGAAACTACATGTAGATATCATGTGCAGGGCTGAGATAACTTCAGGGAATCTAACTTTGTTGCTGTTCATGTGACATAATTGTCGGAAAGTATAGTTGGAGAAGGCTTACGGGAATTGGGGCCAATTCCTCTACTCACTGAGTCTTGTTGACCTTTTTGAGTTTACTTTTTTTGATTATCTTGTTTCTGCATAAATACAGGGACATATGGTTCATGAATGTCTCATAGCCTCATTAAGAGACCTCTGGCTTCTTTATGTGTGTCCCAGCCTCCAAGGAATAAGGAAGACTTTTAAGTAGATAAGGATATCTCTAGAAGCAGGAGGAATAGTATGTTCAGAGTTGTCCTGGGGAAGTTTAGAGGTTTAGAACATGACTGGCAAAAGACATTAATAATTCATAAGAAATTTCCATCAATCCAACACCCCCAAATTGTACATATGGTAAGAGTGCCCCTAGTATGCCACAAGTAGAGATGAAAACCAAAGGTCAAACAGCCACCATCATGCAGCTCAGTTGTGCTGCATCTTTGCCAAGCAGCTGTGATGGATTTTTGACTTTTGTAATATCCATCAGATATGACTGTGCCACTGTAGTATGCACATATCATGCACACATACACACATGAATGCATACACTTACACACATACAGGTGCACATGCGTGCATTAATGTGTACACACACACACACACACACACACACACACACACACACACACACACACGAGTCACCTCTACCTGTATCCATTCATGAGGAATAACAGAAAGGTCCTAACTAATTTTGATACAAAGGAAGAGATGCAGGATGGAAATGCCATTTGGTTGGTAGAGTGATTGCTGGATTTTATTTTTGCACAGAGAAATCTAGTTTTGTGGCCAGAGAATCAGGAATCCGGGTTCTCCTCAGCTACAATGTCAGTAAGGGGTAAATCTATGCTGATGTGACCTTGTTCCAAACAAAAGCAAAACTGAATCTTTCAAAGCAAAGATAAGATAGATAATAAAAGGTATAGTAATAAAATATATTTTACTCGATCTAAGTAGTTCATAAACAGTCTGACTTCCCTTCCAAATCTAATCTGAAACTGAAAGCACGTTGTCCATGAGATAAAAAGGGCCCAGCACCACCTTCTCTAACACTTGGTTTTAGAAGAAGCCAGAGACCCAGACACCAAAGATCTGCTCAGGTACCTGACAGCTCTGATTTCTGTCCTCTGAAGGGGAAGGTCTCTAAAGTAAAGGGGATTCTGGCAAAAATCTGAGGGCTTCAGTGGGCGTAGCAGCGTGTGCGTGGGTGTCTATGACTTCAGGGTGACAGGCAGAAGGTCAGTTCTGGGCAAGAAACAGTTCATGTAGGGTGATGAGGTCAGATCTACATAAAGGAAGGATAGATGTGAGGCTCTCCATCCTTCTAGAACCTTCAAAATATGATGCAATCCCACTCAATTTACCTCTCAGGTCCTGCAAGAAGCTGCTGGCATCCGTGTACATAGTCTCTTACATATATAGGCTTTTTCCTTCCTTTAGTTCTTGGGTTTTCAGAACAGAGCAGGAATATGCTAAATTAATCCCATTTTCCTCCCAGCTCCATGCAAACATTAGCTTCTATCCCCTTCTTTGCTTTATTTATCCATTTTTAATTGAAGAGTTTTAAAGATATATTATCTCAGTGTAGTCTAGATCGCAATGTTCTCCAATGAACTGGAATCATAGGCTTTAAAAATAAAGAAGTAGGGTATTGGAGATTATATACCAGTATGGAAGGATGCGGGGAGGGAGGGCAGAAAGGATGGGGATGAAGGGAAAGAGAGAGATGGATGTTTTTATTGAAGTCTAAGGTATTCTTATTGGCAGCCACAAATTCCAGGAGTTCATTGTGGGGCTGACGTGACTCAAGTTGCATATGTTCAGTCTGTGTGGGTTGTGAGGGTCATCAGTGCCAATAAGGTACAGCTAGGCTGTCTCTACCTGTCCCATAGGGAAGTTGAGAGCAATCCCGTGAAAGGCAAATACCTGGATCAACCCATGAGGACCTAGGGGGGGAGGAGAGCACTGGAAACCTAATGCATTGTATCTGAGCCATCTTCCTGAAGGAGAAAGTCCCTCTGTTGACTGAGCAACCCTACAGGATTGCTTTCTGCTGGGCACCATTTGTAGCCTGAAGTTCATGGTTCATCTGGACCAAGGTCTGGACCTGCAGTTCCACAGCCTTTAGCTCCAAATAATCAAACAGAGGCTTATATTACTTACAACTGACTTATAGCTTAGGCTCATTATCAGCTAGCTCTCACAACTTAACTCAACCCATTTTTACTGATCTGTGTCTTGTCACGTGGCTAGTGGCTTTACCTGTGTTCCATTACATCTTGCTCTCTTTGGCAGCAGCTCATCTCTCTCTGACTCCACCCTCCTTCTCCTTTACCTATGTTTGGATTTCTTACCTGCCTGCCTATAAGATGTCTTGCCATAGGCCAAAACAGTTTGTATATTAACCCCAAAAAAGCATATTCACAGTGTACAGAAAACATCCCACATCACACCTCCATCTGGGATTTCTCAAATTTAATGCCTAAAAATACAGAGCTTTGAAGTCTAAGTTTTAAGAAATGAAAAGGGTGGATCTTTCTGAGGCTGTAAACACTGTTGGAGTGTGGAGATGTGCGCCATGTAAAGAGGCTTCCCAGTCCAGTTCCAGTTGGATAGAGCTCAGTGGAAAGGTGCTTGCCTGCTATGCTCACCTCCCTGGGTTCAAGCCTCAGCACTGATCAATTGGAATCAACTGGAGATATGACTCAGGGATTAAGAGAATGTACTTTGTCTTTGTATAGGAGTTCAGTTCCATCTCTCTTGTCAGGCAGCACACAAGTGCCTGTAACTCTAGCTCCAGAGGATCTGACACCTCTGTCCTCACAGGGTTCCATTTCTTGAGTATGCTCACTGCACTTAACCAACACACATACACACACATTACTAAATATAAGAAAAATTAATGTTTTTATAAAACAGCAAATTGTGTCAGAATCAACAAAGTAACTCATTAGAAATGCTAAGTGCATGACTTTGAGATGGGGTTTCAGAAGACTCTGTTGGTGACAAGTTTCCAGAGAACTTGGTATACAACCTAACTTAAGAGACCATTTTAATCAGTAGCAGGATCCTAAATGACTCCAGGGTGTGCATAAGGCCAAAGGAAGTCACCTGTGTTTCTATGCTGGTCAGAGATTAATTTATCTTTGCTGGTCTTCAGAGCCTCCTTACATCCTAAACTGGCCTGGGACTCAGGATGCCCCTGCCTGTCCCTCCCAAGTGCTGGGACTATAGGTATGTGTTGTGATGTCCGATTCATTCAGGATGACCTTAATAATTTAGGAAGCATAGCTAGGGTCTTGGGACTCATTCCAGAAGGAAATGTAAGGTCTCCCAACTTTGCCAGAAGATAAGAGAAATTGATAGAAGCATATGGCAATCCATGAAAATAATTTAATTGTTTCTATATAGACATGTTGAATGAACATAAATAGTCATTATCTCAATGCCATAATTAATAATTTTTAAAAGTCAATTAAGGATATTGAAAAATATAATCCAGGTATAAGTTAATGAAATAACTGAATTAATACTTATAGTTCAAGCGACCTTGAACTTGTGATGGTCCTCTACCTCTAAGGTCAGGGTTTATAGGTGTGTGCCACCATAGCCAGTAGAATGCTGTGCTGGGATTGGATTCAGAAACTCTGGGGCTCCAGGCAGTCACTTAACCAACTGAGCCACATCCCCAATCTAGAATTCAAGTATTTTAAATGAAAATAATTTTCAGACATGAAAGTCGTTTGTTTTAAATTTTGCTTTATAATTTCTGAAAATATTTATTTTTGCATATATAGATGTTTTTCCTGCATACATGTTTGTGAGCACCTGGTTGCAGTACTCTGACATGTCACAAGAAGGTGCCAGATGCCCCAAGGCTGGAGTTACAGTTCTGAACCAACATTGGCACTGCTGAGACTTGAACCTTGGTCTTTAGAAGAGAAGCTAGCTCTTTTAGCCACTGAACTGTCTCTCCAGCCTCCTTTTCTACTTTTAATTAAATGTATGTGTGCATTTGAGTACATGAGTGCAGGAACCTTCAAAGGCCAGAGGCATTACATCCTGGAGCAAGATTTATAGGCTGTTGTAATCTGCTTCAGCAGGGTACTGGGAACTAAACTAGAGTCCTCTAGAAGAGGAGTATTTATTTTAACTTTCAACTCACCACCAACCTCTCCTGACTTCTAGTTTTGGTTTTTATTTCCTGCTCTAACAGGTTTTTTATCTTTTATTTGAGGAAGGGTATGACACTGGAGTCCTGCAGGTCAAGGAACTTGCTATATAGACCAGGCTAGCCTGCAACTTTCAGAGATCCATCTGCCTCTGACTCCCAGGTGCTGGTTGCCACCATTGTGCTGGGCACTCTATGCTGATATCAAGTTGAAGAAAACTGTTTGATGTCCTTGAGGGCAGTGACTGTGTAAACCAAGATTGCACTGAGCTAGGTTCTTATGTATCTCTGGTTATTTTACAACAATTAGTAGTGTTTTAAAGTTTAGGACGTTGAGAAGGTGGGAGCCCTCAGCGCATTGTGGACCTCTAGTTCTGCAGTGTCCCCTAAAGGCTCAGGGTGGGAAAAGCCAAGCTGTGGAGGAGAAGCCTGCCCAGGAGCTCTTAGCCACAGCAAGCAACTCCAATCTGCCATTCTCAAGGTGTGGGGAGAGGATTATCCTACCAGACTAGGTTGAAACTGTGGACAGTAACAGAGCAGGTCTAGATAAGTGTGGGGAAGAGTTCTCATGGTTCTGAAAAAGCCATAGGCAGGACTGAAGGGATGAGTCCTCACCAACCAGGGGTGAGTCCCCTTTCTCATTCCTTGACCTGCCCTTCAGTGTATATGTGAAAGCTCCACCCCTCAAGCGCAGTGAAAAGAATAAATTTTCATAAGATACAACAATTAATAAGGCTGATTAGATTAGTCTACTTTTTTCCTTTTGCTTCTCTTTTCTCCCCTTGTATTTGTGTCTGTATATGTGCATATATGTGTGTGCCTATGCTCCTGTATGGGTGCATGCGTTGTGTAGACACATGCATGTGTGTGTGCCTATGCACCTGTATGGGTGCATGCATTGTGTGGACACATGCATGTGTGTGTGCCTATGCACCTGTATGGGTGCATGGATTGTGTGGACACATACATATGTGTTTGCCTATGAGTGTATGAATGTATGTGGTACATACATGTGTGGGAGCAGAATCACAGTATTCTCTATCACAATGGTACACAATCCATTGCCATGTGCAGAAGGGAATATATGACAAGAGAAGAAGTTTGAGAAGTTCTGGGGCCAGACTTGCTCTTGCAACTACTGCATGGGATCCCAGAGAACTGACCTGGTCTCTTCAGTTGGTGGTCCTCTAGGACATGGTTGGTCATTTCCTACCAAACCTCATCTCTTAAAGGTTTCACTCCCTCCGTATAGTCACATTGGGATCCCTTGGAGGACAGCAATATTCAAATCATAGAACATAGTGAATACTGATATCGTAGGAGACATTCAGGATGAGCATAGTGGTGCCTTTAATCCCAGCACCTGGAATGCAGAGGAAGGTAGATTTCTGAGTTTAAGGCTAGTGTGGTCTACAAATCTAGTTCCAGGACAGCCAGAGAAACCCTGTCTTAAAACACACACACACACACACACACACACACACACACACACACACACACACACTCTCTCTCTCTCTCTCTCTCTCTCTCTCTCTCTCTCTCTCTCTGTCTCTCTCTCTGTCTCTCTCTCTCTCTCTCTCTCTCTCTCTCTCTCTCTCTCTCTCTCTCTCACACACACACACACACAGAGACAGAGACAGAGAGACAGAGAGATTTGGAGAATATAAGTATCTGTGCAGAATAAAACATCAAGGCCTAAGACAGATCTGCCAAAATATGACCTGTTTCTCAATAGCATCCTACACGCTACTTAGGATTGACCAATCATATCTTCTTATTAGGGAGAGAGGATGTCAGTCACTTTATCTCTGGTAAGCACCCAAGCAGAGCCAATAAGAGTCTTTCTTAGTAAGCCCTTGTGTCTCCAGTGGGTGTAGGAATCTAGTCTTCCAGATGTGAAATGAAGATCCAGTCATTAACCCAGAGATGATCCATCACAGACTGATACAATACTGTATGCACACCCTTTTGATTACCTTGTATTTCCTTGTAGCTGTTTTTGAACTTGAAGATGACATCAAAAATTCACACCTTCCTCCTGACTTGGCTGTTAATCCAGAAGGTAATAGTATCAACCTGTGCTCTGTTGAGCATGCTTTCCCTGCCCACATCTTTGTGATGTTACAATTCCTAGGGTTGAGTATGTGGTTAGAAGATGTGAGAAAGCATGAATCTTTAAAAAAGTAAACTTCTTTGTTTTGCTTATGAGCTGAATTCCCCTGCTTCCTGTCTGGCCCCTACCAAATCTGCTCTTCCTCCTTTTCTGTTTAGGAAAGGGAAGTTTTCCCATGAGTATCAACAAAACATGGCAAATCAAATTGCAGTGAGACTAAGTACCTTCCCATGTACTAAGGCTGAGTAAGGCGACCCAGTATGTGGAGTGCAGACCCAAAACCCTGCAAAACTATGGAGAGAGTCCCTGTTTCAGCTTTTAGGAATCCCACAAGAGGACCAAGCTACACAACTGTAACACATATGCAGAAGGCCTACATCTGTCCCACACAGGCTCCCTGGGTGTTGGTTGAATCTCTTCGAGCCCCTATGAGCCCAGGTTATCTGATGCTGTGAGTTTTCCTGTGGGGTCCCTGCCCTTTAGGCCTCCCACAATACTTTCTTCCCGACTTCTGCAGAATTCCCCAAACTCATCTTAATGTTTGGCTGTGGGCTGGCATCTGTTTCCTTCAGTTGTTAGATGATGACACCCTGACGACAATTGGGCTAGGCTCCAACATGGTTACAGGAGATGGCGAGTTCAAGTTACATATCTGCTATGGTAGGAATCTTTGGTGGGGTCATGAGGATTCTTTGGAGATTTCCTCACACCAGGATTTACCTGACCCTGATATGCTTCTCCTGTCCAGTATTCTCTTTGAACACTCTCCAAACCTGGTGACTCACGTTCCCATCCTTACCCACCCTCAGTCAGCTTACAAAACCTCTTCTCTTTTCCCTTCCCAGGAAGATCCGGCATCTCCCCATGAGACTTCCTTGTTTCCTCCTCTGTCTGGGTCTGTGGCTGTAGTCTGGGTGTCCTTTATGTTACAGCTAAGATCCATTTATGAGCGAGTACATACCGTGTTTGTCTTTCTCGGTCTGGGTTACCTCATTCAGGATGTTTTGTTTTGTTTTTTCCTAGTTCCATCCATTTGCCTTCAAATTTCCTAGTGTCTTGTTTTAATTGCAGAGTAATACTCCATTGTGTAAACGTATCACATTTTCTTTATCCATTCCTTGGCTGAGGAACATCTAGTTTCCAGTTTCTGGCTATGACAAATAAAGCTACTATGAACACAGTTGAGTAAGTTCCCTTGTGGTATGATTGAGCATCCTTTGGATATATGCCCAAGAGTGATAAAGGGTCTCGTGGTAGATTGAATCCCAGTTTTCTGAGCAATCACCACACTGCCTTCCAAAGTGACTGTACAGTTTGCACCTCCACAACCATGGTGGAATGCTCCCTTTGCTGCACATTCTTCCAGCAAGAGCTGACACTTGTGGGTTTTGTTTTTATCTTAGCCATTCAGGCAGGTGTAAGATGATCTCAGAGGCATTTTGATTTGCAATTTCCTGATGACTAAGGATACTGAACCTCTCCTTCAGTCTTTCTCAGCCATTTGAGATAGCTCTGTTGAGAATTCTCTGTTTCAATCTGTACCCCATTTTAATTGAATTAATTAGTTTGTGGATATCTAGTTTTTTGAGTTCTTTATATATTTGGAGATCAGCCCTCTGTTGGATGGAGGGTTGGTGAAGATCTTTTCCCATTTTGTAGGCTGCTATTTTATCCTATAGACAGTGTCCTTTGCCTTACAGAAACATTTAAAGTTCATGAGATCTCAGTTAGTAATAGTCAGTCTTAGTGCCTGTGCTGTTAGTGTTCTACTCAGAACCTGTAGCTTGTGCCAATAAGTTTAAGACCATTTCCCACTTTCTCTTCTATCAGGTTCAATGTATCTTGATTTATGTTGAGGTCTTTGATCTATCTGCCTGTCTGTCTGTGTGTTTTATTCCTTTTGGGTTTTGCTGGTGTAAGATTACCTATTGCCTATGTTTTGTGGGTGTAGTTAACTCCTGGGGTTGGACTTCTCCTTTTACTATCTCTTTCGGGCTGGGTTTGTGGATGGATAGTGTTGAAATTTGACTTTGTCATAAAGTATCCTTTTTCTCAATCTCCAGTGATTGACAGTTTTGCTAGGTATAGAAGTTTGGGCTGACATCTGTAGTCTCTTAGAGTCTGCAAGACATCATTGCGGGCCCTTCTGGATTTTAGGGTCTCTGTTGAGAAGTTGGATGTGATTCTAATAGGTCTGCCTTTATATTGTTACCTGGCATATTCTCCTTGCCAATTTTAATATTCTTTCTTTGCTTTGTATGTTTAGTGTTTTGATTATTATGTAGTGAGAAGACTTTCTTTTCTGATCCAGTCCATTTGGTGTTCTGTAGCTTCTTGTACTTTTGTGGGCATGTCTTTATTTAGGCTGAGAAAGTTTTCTTCTGTGGTTTTGTTAAATACATTCTCTGAGTTATTGAGCTGGGTTGTTTCCCATCTTCTCGTTATTCTTATGGTTAGTTGTGTCCCAGATTTCCTGGATGTTTGGTTTATGAATTTTTTAGACTTAACATTTATGTGACTGACGAATCTGTTCCCTTTATCGTGTCTTCAGTCCCTAGGGGTCTTTCTTTTGTTTCTTGTATTCTGTTGGTGACTCTTGCATCTGTAGTTCCTGTTTCCTCGTCTAGATCTTCCGTTTCCGAGATTCCCTTCCTCCATTCGTGTTCTCTTCTTTGCTTCTGTTCCCACGTTCAGGTGTTGACGTTTCTGTCATCTGTTTGTTTATTTTTTCTTGGCTTCCCTCTAAGGTACTTATTGATTACTTCCAATTTTGTATTTGTCTTTTCTTTAGTTTCTTTGAGGGAGTTCTGTTTTTCGTATCCTCCTAAAGGACCTCTATCATCTTCACAAAGTCATTCTAAAGTCAGTTTCTTGTGCTTCTGCTGTGTTGGTCTGTTGGGGACTTGCTGTGGTAGGATAGCCGGGCTCTGATGATGCCCTGTTGCCGTCTGTGTTATTGTGTTCTTATTCTGGCTTTTAGGCATCTGAATTTGGGATGGTTACAGGTCTCAGAGTTGATTTCTGCATTTGTCTTTGTTGGATGGGTGTTGTGTTCCTTGGATTCTCTTTCCTTTCAATCTTCTACCCTAAATGGCAAGGGTTCTGGTGACTAGCCTGTCTTCAGGTCCAATAGAGGGTCTCCGCAGGGTTTTGGGGTGACTATGTGACATGCCCTAGATTTGACATGGCCTCTGGTTATACCTAAGTCTCCTTCAAAGGTTGTAGGCCAGGATATGGAGCCTTTGTGTGTGTGTGTCCGTGCGCACCTGTGTATGTGCGTGTGCATGTGTGTGTGCGTGTGCGTGTGCGTGTGTGTGTGTGTGTAGACTGAGCTTGTTAGTCAGGCTTAAAAGGGTTTAGTGGGCTGTGGGCAGTGTCATACCTGCAGTTCCTAGGTCCAGCCTGGCCTCCTGGAAGGCTAATGTGGCTCTGGGTCCCAGTGTGAAGCCCAGGGAAAGGGTACAGTCTGGGCTTTTGTTTTTTCCAGGTTTTAAATAGTATTAGCTGGCAGTTGACAATGTCTTGCCTGGGGTTTCTAGACCTTTCCGGGCCTCGGGTAAAACTGAAGACGTCTTCCAAAGAAATAGGCAGGGATAAGAAGCCAAGGGGTGTTAGTGTAGACAGAGGCTGTTGACAGTTTTAAAGGGGATTAGCACGTGGTGGGGTTCTTAGGACCATCCTGACAGCCCATAAGGCTGTCAGTGTTGAGGGACTTAGTATAGAGCCTAGGGATGGGTACAATCTGAGGAAGAAGCATGAATCTTGAAGAAGCAATGTAAGGATAACATCAGCATGCCAAGGGACATATGTGGAAATATTATGAGAAGTATGTAATACACATATATAAAAATGTCATAGGAGGCCTGCCACTTGGTATAATGACTAAATATTAGAAGAAAACTATAGTAACCATAAAAACCAAAGAATCAGAGAGCTCAGTTTTACCTTTGTCTGCATCCCTTATAATGTAGTGAGACTGTGAACGCATGTGCATGTGAGGTTGGAGTTTATGACATCTCATGCTGTAGGCTCCAGACAGCAATCAGCCCAAGTTGGAAACTTAGCAAACTTCGCCACTAACAAAGTCACTACTTCCTTCTTTCAGGTGACAGGCCTGGCAGAGCCTTCCAGCCTGGACATGGCTCCCTATGCATTTGATGATCAGTATGAGGGCTGTGTGGAAGAAATGGAGAGAAAGGCACCCCAGCTGTTAAAAGAAGACTTCAACAGGAGTCAACAATTAAAACGTGAGTGGGAGAAGGCAGAGAATAAATGGAAGAAGATAAAAAAGACAATGAGTGTCCCCAAAGGTTTCCATGATTCCCACGGAACAGCTTTAGTGGCCTACACTGGATCCATCCACAAAGATTTTAATGAAGCTGTTAGAGAATTCAAGAAAAATTCCAGAAACTTCCATTACAAGGCTTTCCATTACTACTTAACAAGAGCACTTCAGCTTCTGCATAACAATACTTGTTACTCAGTTTACAGAGGGACCACAACAAAGATAAATTACAGTGGGCAGGGCTCTGTCCGATTTGGACAGTTTGCTTCCTCATCCGTGAAAAAGAGTGTCGCTCTTAATAACTTTGGTGGTGTTAAAGGGACACTGCATATCATCAAAACCTGCTTGGGGGTTTATATCAAGCCATTCTCCTTCTACCCATATGAAGAGGAGGTGTTGATTCCAGGTTATGAAGTATATCACAAAGTCAGTGTAACATCAGGTATAGAAGGGAATGTCCAAATTCGTCTGGACTCCCCGGAAAGAATGAAGAGCAACTTGAACTGCTTCTATAGTGATTCTCCTGAAACAGACAATAGTCACAGCTCAGGTGAGTCTGGGTCTGTGTTAGAGGTGGAGCTGAGGGGATACCATGAGATGGAAGAGGGATTCTCCCTACCAGAAGACACCTGGTAGACCAGCACATGGTGAGGGAGCCCAGAATGATGAGGTGTAGCATTGCTGAAGCCAAGAGGTACACACTTCTATGAAGGTGTATCAGGTATGGCTGAACACAGTGAGGGACTTCAGGAAAAACTATTAGGAGGCCCTGTCAGGTGAGGAGTGGGAAGCACCACCAGGGGGTATTTGTCCTTTCAAACTAAAGCTTCTCATGCTTGGAATGTCTTTATGGCTGTGTACCCATCATTCCTTGTGGTCTGGGCTCTCTCTTCATCTTTTGAGAGGCCAGGGAGCCGAGTGACAGACTACTGAGTGCAGAGCAATCTTAGATCTCATTAGCCCTGACATCCTGAAGGGTTTCAGGAAACCAGAGAAGTCTGTGGAACTGGAAGTTGAACTACAGGAAGTGGTCAATGGGACTTTAAATATTTGCACAGAGAAATTATTTATTTGGATCAAGCCCAAAGAAAGCATGACCCCTACCCAGGAACACAGTCCAGCACAAAGATGCTGTCTGTCTGGGCCAAATGGTTGGTGTCATTCCTGGCAGGCTGAGGGTCACGGGTAGATTCTAGTTCACACCAGCTCACACAGAATGGACACACCTTACTGCATCAATAGACATTCAGAAGGTTCAGACCCAGAAACTCTTCTTGGGTGAAGAAGGAAAAGCCTGGGCTCCCTAGAAGGCAGAAAGACTTGGACAGGAAAGGCTTTTGTCTCAGTCAGGGTCTTAGAGCAAGGGACCTGGAAGTGGTGGGGAATCCATGAGTTTGATACCTCCTGGTACTTGTTGAGTACTGTAGGAATCCCGAGGAAGCCAGAAGAGTCTAGCCTGGCACACTGGCCCCTAGAGTCCACTCTCTCGGGTTTTGAGCTGGATGTAAAGTTCTGAATGTGTAGGGGAGATATCTGTGTCTTGAGATATTCACTTGCAAACCTCCCCCGACCCTTCTGTCTGCAGGAGCCAGAATCAGCCTTGAGTTCCTGCTGCTTGTGATGCTGCTACCTGCTCTCCTGGTCCAGGTGCTTCCTCTTGCTTAGCTGCAGCCCCTGCTGCCTGCAGTTTGTGGGGCTGAGTGTTGAAGGGAGGCCCAGGGGCATGAACATGACTGTTTCTTTAAGGTCTGTGGTAGAGGAAGGGTGGGATCCTTTCCCAGGAGGTCTTCTTCAACAATCATGATTTTCATAGATACTCAAGGGTCATACTGGGTCTGTGAATGAAACGGTATGCTCTGACTTCAAATTTACTACCCTTTGACCCTGTGTTATTATCATAAAGCAGTGTTTGTATGCATGGTCAACAGCAACAGTTTTAAAGTATGCATGCAATATGTAATGAATGTTACAATCTAGCAAAATAAACCATTCATAACTATACTTGATTTCTTTGACTTCGTATTTATATAGATCAAATTATTTTTTAAGAAACTCTCCTAAGACATGAGGGCAGATGCCCACATATCTACACCTGAGTCAGTCCATGTTGTACATTTCTCACAGTAGTGATGTCAATTATCTTGGAGCTCCTGCTAGACAAAGCTCACTTTGCTCAGACATCTGGAGCTGATCCTTCCCTGCCTTTGGTGGAATTTAGTGCACAACTCTTGCCCATGCCTTTGACATGCTTAATGTTTGAACTCTTTGTTCTCAAGGGCCCCTCACTGAAGGCTGGATCTGAGGACAACGTAAGAATTCTTATGAAAATTCATGTTAAGAGTAAAACTGTGTTTCTCGGGGAGAATTATCTAGGCAAGAAATTGAGTCTTTTATAAAACTTATTACTTAGGTGACATTAATAAGTGTGAGACATAGGGTGTGGAATTAGTCATGTAGGAAGAAAAACTTAGAAAAATTTAAAAGCTGACAAAGTATAACTGTATCATTATTGTCATCCCTTACCCAGATATGAAGCTCGGACGGACAAGGAAGAGGTTTTCACTATGGAGGTAACACCAGGCCTTGGCACTTTCCCGAAGGCAAAGGAAGTAGCTCCAGGAAACTTCATGATCTTTTACTGTTTGCGGGACTGTAATAAAGATAGAGACCATATTGAAACAAGAGTTTATGGCGGAGCCCCAAAGAGAAACACATTGGCTCAATGAGCTGCTTGGCTTTCTGAGCAGACTTGTCAGATCAGGACATCTCTGTGAGAAGTATAAAGAGCAGAAGACGGTATTTCCGAAGTTGAAGGAAAGAATGGTGGTCTTAAGTTAGATATAGAAGAAAGCATTTAAACAATGGTCCAGGGATTAGATTTCTGTAGAAAGATCAAGTATTTCTGACAGTACATACTGGAATAGCAAGTTTTAGGGAATAACTTCTGACCTATTAACCTAGTCAATCTTAAACAGAGAAATCCAGTCTAGCTTTTCTGTAACTGCAAGGCTACAATGTTATGAAAAAGGACATTGAGTTAAGAGAATTGATGTTATCATAATGTTAAATTTTAGTTCTCAAGAATTTTGCTGTTTGCTTTTATTTTCTTTTACTTTGTTATGCTTACGTAATTACAGAAGACTTTATAAAACGTATGTACCACGAAAAGACTTTGTAATCCATGACAAAATTCTATGAGGACATGATTTGCATATAAATCAAACTTGTGAGAGATACAGGTTGTCAGAGTCAGAGAAGCCAACTAAGATGTTCTTCTTCCCTGTCTGTCTCTCCTAAAATGGCCTAAGAAGTGTCCCTGCCTGATTCCTCCATCGCCACTCTTGCATCCACCCATCTTCAGATCCCACTCTTATCCAAAGCTGGACTCCAGCATCAGAGATGATCTGGCAGGACAAATTGATCAGGCACATGTAAGGGCTAACCTGGGTAAAGTCCACCCCTACTCTCTCCCCATCAGAAACACAGTCAGCTATTGAGCCCTATCAGCCAATTACTGTAACTCTGATCATCTCTGAGGATATGGATAAGCACATTCATTTTTAAAGCTTTATTATTACTGTATTGCTTGACGTGTTCACGCCTTGAAGTGTGTCCAGGCATCAGAGGGCAAATCTATGGCATCAGTTCTGACCATCCAAGCTTGTGAAAGTTCCAGGGATCAAACTCAGGCTTTGACCTTTGCATTGCTGAGCCAACAGGACAATCCAGACATGGCCATTTTGAGGCATATATGGATGAGGAAGTCTGTGCCCCATATTCACCCTGAGTAGATTTAGCCCAAGTGTATTAAGGGTCCCTTAGCCACAGGTTATGGAGTAGAGACCCCTGGAAAGAGACCATAAACTCAATTCAGATTATAAGTATAACCAGCTAAATGTGTTGAGGCTGCTTGAAACATGAATTCTAGTTGCTATTAAATGAAAACTCAGAGCCAGAGAGCAGGGAGAAGCTGGAATATCAGAGAGAGGAGACAGACCACAGTCAAAGCTCACCCAGCCAACTTCTTAGGGTAAAAGTTGTCTTCCACCTTCCTCAGCCTGGCTCCTGGTCTCTTCTACAGAATAAATCTCTGTTTTCCTATATCTGTCTTAGATACCTACTTTTCCCATTTCTTTCACTTCCGGGTTCAACTCTGCATCATATTCTAGAGTTAAGATTAAAGGTGTGAATACTATTATTTGGTAGTTAGGCCTTAAACTCACAGAAACACAGAGTTCTCTGTCTCTGGAGTTATGGGATTAAAGGCATAGGTCACCACTCCTGGTCTTTCCCATGCTGGGATTCAGGTTTGAGATTCCACTCTCTCTGACCACCCTGGCTTGACTGTGGGTGGATCTGTTCTCTGATATTCCAGAATGTTTTATTAAATATATACTGTATCACCACAGCTGCTAGCAGGACAACAGTCTCTGAGAAAAACCAGGGAGTGCTGACATGAGTGATGGGAAGGAGGGAAGAGTGTTTAAATGTGGAAACCACAAGAAGACCTTGAGTATCTGCACAGGCAAACCAAGACCTGATTTGATCTGCAAAAACTAGGTGGTCAAGGGGACCTAGGAATAGTCCTTGAGTGTCTGCATAAGCCAGTTACAGAAGCAAATAGTCATAACAAAGAACAAAGGAAGTGGTCATGGGTGTACACTTCTTGGCAGGGGTGGCTGGGTCACTGAGTTGAGGTTACTGGGCAGTTATATTCCATGGAGTGGAGTTAGAGTCAAATTGCTAATAGGTATCAAGATGGATGTCTAATGTTAAATGGAGTTAGCATTACACCATTCCACACTGGCTTACGTCATATGAATCAAATCATTGATAATTAATGGTAAAAGTAATCGGGATAGATTGGAATCTTCATTGTGCATAGAGAGACCTCAGAGTACTAGACAAGTAAATAGAAAAGGCAGGACATTTAAAAGATCAAACACCCCCAAACAACTGGCATCCTTTCCTTTGCTTTGTGTATCCTGAGCTCCATGAGGGAAAGATTTCCCCTCTAGAAGTCATATTTGTAAGACCCTCACACAGATTCCCAGCTCAGACCAGCAGTGGGCAGAACTCTGTAACTATTCCTCTCTCAAGTCAACACAGGCCTCTATCTCTCCATGAAGGTTATTTATGGGACTATCCCAGAGCCCCTACCACCCTTTGTGCTTTTATACTTGTGATACTGTCTGGGTCGAGGGGGCAGCCAAAGGGTCATTGGAACTGACCGGGAAGGACCCTCCATGGTGACTGTCTCCCCTCCTAAGGTGGAAAAGGTAGCCAGTATCACACCATGGATCCACCACACCCATGTCAGAAAGTGGAAGCAACAGATGCACCTTCCACACTTTGGACCCATTAACATTAGGGCTTCACCAGAACCGGAGACTTTCCACTCTGTGCCCTCCGCCTTCTCCTGCATCTTATGTTTGATATGAACACAAGGTCATGTTTCAACCCCCACTGCACTCAGACCTGGAAACTGAGAAAGACAGATACAGGTAGGTGACAGCTAATGTGGCTATAGACCATGAACACATACCTCTCCTTTATCTTTGCTCACAGATGCTCACTCTAAATATCTGGTTGTACTGGCATAGGAAAGGCCTGGAAGTTTATCTTTTGAGTCAAATATACAGAGGTTATAATTCTATGCATGCCCTGAGGCTGGACCCCATAATTGCCATGATCAAGGGAGTGTCCTTTGCAAAAACTGTGGTTGTAGAGCAGATGCTTTCTGAAAAAACCATTTCTGAATGAATGAGTAGAAAAAAGCCTCTTGCTAGCAATGCACCATAGGGGAATGTAATTCAACGGCCATAAAATAAAAACTCTGACAATTCCATAGAAAGAATCTGACCTTTGGGATACAGAGAAAACGTGGGAATCAGAGTCCATGCCACAGGAATGATAGTAAAATATTAGGGTTAGATTGGGATCTTCATTGTGCATAGAGACCTCAGAGTCTTAATGGGTATAGTGTTAACTGTTTCCTTTCTGAAATAGACCTGGATTGCTGGTTCTGCATTGACACCCAGTCTCTGTGATCCATAGATATAGGAAATAATCAGATTGTCAGCCCAAACTCATTGTGATCGCTGGCAGCCTAAATTAACATTAGAAGACTTGCAAGAGGCTGAAACTTGTCAATTACCCAAAACCTTTAACCTAAGCACTTCCTGTTCTTCTGATGCCTGCTGTTCTTCCTTGTGGGTTTACTCATCTGGGCCATAGCAATAATACTGAGCCTAGGATTACTTGTTGGTCTGTACCAATGGCTTGCCTAAATGTGCCTCTGCTGGTGCTTTCTGTAATGGAAAAAAGAAACAGTACATTTTAATGTGGACCCTGCACTACAGGGGATTGAAAAGAGCTGTGCCTGTCCTCCCCTTGTTCTGATCAGAGCAAGGATAGTTAGTCAGCAGCCTTAGAAGCATCAGCCTTTTCATGGGAAAAAAGTACTTCTCCAAAATCAGAAAGGCTTAGACTTTCTTCTCATGAGATCAAGGGTGTGTGGCTTTGAGAGAAACCTGTGGTTTCTATGCTGGCTGATCAGGAGAAGTTAGGAAAATTCTTTCATAGTTGGGAAAGACAAGGTGTGGTAGGGTGTGAGGGAGTGAAGGAGAGAGAGAGAGAGAGAGAGAGAGAGAGAGAGAGAGAGAGAGAGAGAGAGAGAGAGAGAGAGAGAGAGAGAGAGAGAGAGAGAGAGAGAGACTGGTTAGGCTTTTCCTTAATTCTTTTTCACTTTCTATAGGCTTAGCTGGGTGGGACCCCTTCATCTCATTAAGCTTTAGTTTTCCTTTCAATTTACTATCTCTTTAAGCCCTAGACTTTGCTCCACTAAAGTTCTTGTTCTCATCAATCTACATTTTCAAATTTTCCTTTCTTAGCTTGCTCCTTTTCATTATAGATCTACATACGAGGGGCCACTAATGACCATGCCATACTAGGCTATCTAGCAATCTTTTGCCCATGACATTATACTTCACAACTCCATTTAACCTCAGGAAGATTGTTTTGGGAAACGGGCAGAAAGCAGCCACGTTCTTTGTCAAACTATTTCAACAATGGTTTATAGGCCATTTAGCAATATCTTCTTCTCTGAAAGTTCTTGAGCTGGAGGTTCCCACAGTTCAAATCACCCTCAGCACCACTGTCTTCCATGCTCCTACTAGTATGGCCCAGTAAGCCCAGCTTAAAATGCTCAACTAATGTAAACTCCGAATGTTCACAATGTGCCAACAAGTGGCACAGTTAGGTCTATCACCCTGTTCCCTGGTACCAGCTTCTGTCTAAGTCACTGTTCTATTGCTGTGAAGAGAATCGTGACCACAATAACTCTTCAAAAGAAAAATATTTAACTGGGACTTGCTTATAGTTTCAGAGATTTAGTCCATTATCAGCATGGCAGGAAGCATGGCAGCATGCAGACAGACACAGTCCTGGAGTAATATCTGAGAGCTCTACTCCCAGATACATGGGCTGCATAGGAGTCACTGGTCTGGGGATGGGCTTCTTACAGCCTCAGAGCCCACCTCCAGTGACACTCTCCCTCCAAATAAGTATTAGCTAATAATCCTTTCAAAGGGTTCTGCTTTCTGTTGACCAAAATTCAGTCTCTGAGCCTTTGTGTGATGTTCTCACTCAGCCTCCACACAACTGATCTCCACTCATGCACTAATCACCAACAACATGGCTCCCAGCATCAGTTAAGGTGGGCTTTGTGCAGCATGATGAGTGTTAAATCTCCCTCATGGCATCGTGTCCTTCTTTTCCAAGCCACCTTCTTCATTCTCACAGGCTTGGCATGTAAAGGTTTTATCTACCTTGTCCCCTTCCCCCCAGGGATCTCTGACTTAGGTTTTGAGCATCTTTCTACTGTACTAGCTTTTTTAACATTCCTCCACCCACCCTCTCTTTACAAATTCTGTTTACTAAAGTAAGTTCTCACGTTGTCCAGGCTGGACTCAACTTGCTAGGTAGTCTAGGCTGTCTTTGAACTCCTGATCAAACTGCTACCACCTCCCAAGTGCTGGGATTACGGACATACAGTAAACACCTGGGACACTTACACAATGTTCAGGTTTGTGTTTGTCTGCCAGTAGGATTTTCTGCCTTTACTTAAGAAGTAACCATCAGGACCAGACAAAGATATGTTTTGTCCAATATAACATTATGTAACATTATAGGATTATCAAATGGTGTGGGAACAAGCTGAAGCACTGGTGCCTGTTGTGTCAACCTTCTCTGAGAGATCTAGAACAAAGGGAGAGTTAGAGCCAGAGCAAAGATATCTACATGCTCATGCACCGAGGAGGCTTGAGAGTGAGACTTTGCGTCAGCCTGGGTAACATAGCAAGACCCATCTCCAAAAAGGAGGTGGAGGAAGGGGAGGGGTGGAGAAGGATATAGAATATAAATTAGGAAGAATAGGAAACGAGAAAGGGAAACATGTAGATATCATGTGCAGGGCTGAGATAACTTCAGGGAATCTAACTTTGTTGCTGTACATGCGACATAATTGTCGGAAAGTATAGTTGGAGAAGGCTTACGGGAATTGGGGCCAATTCCTCTACTCACTGAGTCTTGCTGACCTTTTTGAGTTTACTTTTTTTGATTATCTTGTTCCTGCATAAATACAGGGACATATGGTTCATGAATGTCTCATAGCCTCATTAAGAGACCTCTGGCTTCTTTATGTGTGTCCCAGCCTCCAAGGCATAAGGAAGACTTTTAAGTAGATAAGGATATCTCTAGACGCAGGAGGAATAGTATGTTCAGAGTTGTCCTGGGGAAGTTTAGAAGTTTAGAACATGACTGGCAAAAGACATTAGTAATTCATAAGAAATTTCCATCAATCCAACACCCCCAAATTGTACATATGGTAAGAGTGCCCCTAGTATGCCACAGGTAGAGATGAAAACCAAAGGTCAAACAGCCACCATCATGCAGCTCAGTTGTGCTGCATCTTTGCCAAGCAGCTGTGATGGATTTTCGACTTTTGTAATATCCATCAGATATGACTGTGCCACTGTAGTATGCACATATCATGCACACATACACACATGAATGCATACACTTACACACATACAGGTGCACATGCGTGCATTAATGTGTACACACACACACACACACACACACACACACACACACACACACACACACACACACACACGAGTTACCTCTACCTGTATCCATTCATGAGGAATAACAGAAAGGTCCTAACTCATTTTGGTACAAAGGAAGAGATGCAGGATGGAAATGCCATTTGGTTGGTAGAGTGATTGCTGAGTAGATGCAGTCCTGGATTTTATTTTTGCACAGAGAAATCTAGTTTTGTGGCCAGAGAATCAGGAATCCAGGTTCTCCTCAGCTATAATGTCAGTAAGGGGTAAATCTAGGCTAATGGGACCTTGTTCCAAACAAAAACAAAACTGAATCTTTCAAAGCAAAGATGAGGTAGATAATAAAAAGTATAGTAATAAAATATATTTTACTCGATCTAAGTAGTTCATAAACCGTCTGACTTCCCTTCCAAGTCTAATCTGAAACTGAAAGTACGTTGTCCATGAGATAAAAAGGGCCCAGCACCACCTTCTCTAACACTTGGTTTTAGAAGAAGCCAGAGACCCAGACACCAAAGATCTGCTCAGGTACCTGACAGCTCTGATCTCTGTCCTCTGAAGGGGAAGGTCTCTAAAGTAGAGGGGATTCTGGCAAAAATCTGAGGGCTTCAGTGGGTGTAGCAGCGTGTGCGTGGGTGTCTATGACTTCAGGGTGACAGGCAGAAGGTCAGTTCTGGGCAAGAAACAGTTCATGTAGGGTGATGAGGTCAGATCTACATAAAGGAAGGATAGATGTGAGGCTCTCCATCCTTCTAGAACCTTCAAAATATGATGCAATCCCACTCAATTTACCTCTCAGGTCCTGCAAGAAGCTGCTGGCATCCATGTACATAGTCTCTTACATATATAGGCTTTTTCCTTCCTTTAGTTCTTGGGTTTTCAGAACAGAGCAGGAATATGCTAAATTAATCCCATTTTCCTCCCAGCTCCATGCAAACATTAGCTTCTATCCCCTTCTTTGCTTTATTTATCCATTTTTAATTGAAGAGTTTTAAAGATATATTATCTCAGTGTAGTCTAGATCGCAATGTTCTCCAATGAACTGGAATCATAGGCTTTAAAAATAAAGAAGTAGGGTATTGGAGATTATATACCAGTATGGAAGGATGCGGGGAGGGAGGGCAGAAAGGATAGGGATGAAGGGAAAGAGAGAGATGGATGCTTTTATTGAGGTCTAAGGTATTTTGATTGGCAGCCACAAATTCCAGGAGTTCATAGTGGGGCTGACGTGACTCAAGTTGCATATGTTCAGTCTGTGTGGGTTGTGAGGGTCATCAGTGCCAATAAGGTACAGCTAGGCTGTCTCTACCTGTCCCATAGGGAAGTTGAGAGCAATCCCGTGAAAGGCAAATACCTGGATCAACACATGAGGACCTAGGGGGGGAGGAGAGCACTGGAAACCTAATCCATTGTATCTGAGCCATCTTCCTGAAGGAGAAAGTCCCTCTGTTGACTGAGCAACCTTACAGGATCGCTTTCTGCTGGGCACCATTTGTAGCCTGAAGTTCATGGTTCATCTGGACCAAGGTCTGGACCTGAAGTTCCACAGCCTTTAGCTCCAAATAATCAAACAGAGGCTTATATTACTTACAACTGACTTATAGCTTAGGCTCATTATCAGCTAGCTCTCACAACTTAACTCAACCCATTTTTACTGATCTGTGTCTTGTCACGTGGCTAGTGGCTTTACCTGTGTTCCATTACATCTTGCTCTCTTTGGCAGCAGCTCATCTCTCTTTGACTCTACCCTCCTTCTCCTTTACCTATGTTCGGATTTCTTACCTGCCTGCCTATAAGATGTCTTGCCATAGGCCAAAACAGTTTGTATATTAACCCCAAAAAAGCATATTCACAGTGTACAGAAACATCCCACATCACACCTCCATCTGGGATTTCTCAAATTTAATGCCTAAAAATACAGAGCTTTGAAGTCTAAGTTTTAAGAAATGAAAAGGGTGGATCTTTCTGAGGCTGTAAACACTGTTGGAGTGTGGAGATGTGCGCCATGTAAAGAGGCTTCCCAGTCCAGTTCCAGTTGGATAGAGCTCAGTGGAAAGGTGCTTGCCTGCTATGCTCACCTCCCTGGGTTCAAGCCTCAGCACTGATCAATTGGAATCAACTGGAGATATGACTCAGGGATTAAGAGAATGTACTTTGTCTTTGTATAGGAGTTCAGTTCCATCTCTCTTGTCAGGCAGCACACAAGTGCCTGTAACTCTAGCTCCAGAGGATCTGACACCTCTGTCCTCACAGGGTTCCATTTCTTGAGTATGCTCACTGCACTTAACCAACACACATACACACACATTACTAAATATAAGAAAAAATAATGTTTTTATAAAACAGCAAATTGTGTCAGAATCAACAAAGTAACTCATTAGAAATGCTAAGTGCATGACTTTGAGATGGGGTTTCAGAAGACTCTGTTGGTGACAAGTTTCCAGAGAACTTGGTATACAACCTAACTTAAGAGACCATTTTAATCAGTAGCAGGATCCTAAATGACTCCAGGGTGTGCATAAGGCCAAAGGAAATCACCTGTGTTTCTATGCTGGTCAGAGATTAATTTACCTTTGCTGGTCTTCAGAGCCTCCTTACATCCTAAACTGGCCTGGGACTCAGGATGCCCCTGCCTGTCCTTCCCAAGTGCTGGGACTATAGGTATGTGTTGTGATGTGTGGTTCATTCAGGATGACCTTAATAATTTAGGAAGCATAGCTAGGGTCTTGGGACTCATTCCAGAAGGAAATGTAAGGTCTCCCAACTTTGCCAGAAGATAAGAGAAATTGATAGAAGCATATGGCAATCCATGAAAATAATTTAATTGTTTCTATATAGACATGTTGAATGAACATAAATAGTCATTATCTCAATGCCATAATTAATAATTTTTAAAAGTCAATTAAGGATGTTGAAAAATATAATCCAGGTATAAGTTAATGAAATAAATGAATTAATACTTATAGTTCAAGCGACCTTGAACTTGTGATGGTCCTCTACCTCTAAGGTCAGGGTTTATAGGTGTGTGCCACCATAGCCAGTAGAATGCTGTGCTGGGATTGGATTCAGAAACTCTGGGGCTCCAGGCAGTCACTTAACCAACTGAGCCACATCCCCAATCTAGAATTCAAGTATTTTAAATGAAAATAATTTTCAGACATGAAAGTCGTTTGTTTTAAATTTTGCTTTATAATTTCTGAAAATATTTATTTTTGCATATATAGATGTTTTTCCTGCATACATGTTTGTGAGCACCTGGTTGCAGTACTCTGACATGTCACAAGAAGGTGCCAGATGCCCCAAGGCTGGAGTTACAGTTCTGAACCAACATTGGCACTGCTGAGACTTGAACCTTGGTCTTTAGAAGAGAAGCTAGCTCTTTTAGCCACTGAACTGTCTCTCCAGCCTCCTTTTCTACTTTTAATTAAATGTATGTGTGCATTTGAGTACATGAGTGCAGGAACCTTCAAAGGCCAGAGGCATTACATCCTGGAGCAAGATTTATAGGCTGTTGTAATCTGCTTCAGCGGGGTACTGGGAACTAAACTAGAGTCCTCTAGAAGAGGAGTATTTATTTTAACTTTCAACTCACCACCAACCTCTCCTGACTTCTAGTTTTGGTTTTTTATTTCCTGCTCTAACAGGTTTTTTATCTTTTATTTGAGGAAGGGTATGACACTGGAGTCCTGCATGTCAAGGAACTTGCTATATAGACCAGGCTAGCCTGCAACTTTCAGAGATCCATCTGCCTCTGACTCCCAGGTGCTGGTTGCCACCATTGTGCTGGGCACTCTATGCTGATATCAAGTTGAAGAAAACTGTTTGATGTCCTTGAGGGCAGTGACTGTGTAAACCAAGATTGCACTGAGCTAGGTTCTTATGTATCTCTGGTTATTTTACAACAATTAGTAGTGTTTTAAAGTTTAGGATGTTGAGAAGGTGAGAGCCCTCAGCGCATTGTGGAACTCTAGTTCTGCAGTGTCCCCTAAAGGCTCAGGGTGGGAAAAGCCAAGCTGTGGAGGAGAAGCCTGCCCAAGAGCTCTTAGCCACAGCAAGCAACTCCAATCTGCCATTCTCAAGGTGTGGGGAGAGGATTATCCTACCAGACTAGGTTGAAACTGTGGACAGTAACAGAGCAGGTCTAGATAAGTGTGGGGAAGAGTTCTCATGGTTCTGAAAAAGCCATAGGCAGGACTGAAGGGATGAGTCCTCACCAACCAGGGGTGAGTCCCCTTTCTCATTCCTTGACCTGCCCTTCAGTGTATATATGAAAGCTCCACCCCTCAAGCGCAGTGAAAAGAATAAATTTTCATAAGATACAACAATTAATAAGGCTGATTAGATTAGTCTACTTTTTTCCTTTTGCTTCTCTTTTCTCCCCTTGTATTTGTGTCTGTATATGTGCATATATGTGTGTGCCTATGCTCCTGTATGGGTGCATGCGTTGTGTGGACACATGCATGTGTGTGTGCCTATGCACCTGTATGGGTGCGTGGATTGTGTGGATACATGCATATTGTATGAGTGTATGAATGTGTGTGGTGCATGCATGTGTGGGAGCAGAATCACAGTATTCTCTATCACAATGGTAGAAAAGACATTGGCATGTGCAGAAGGGAATATACGGCAACAGAAGTAAGAGAGTTTTGGGGGCCAGACTTGCTCTTGCAACTACTGCATGGGATCCCACAGAAATGAACTGGTCTCTTCAGATGGTGATGTCCTCTAGGACATGGTTGGTTATTTCCTACCAAACCTCATCTCTTAAAGGTTTCACTCCCTCCATATGATCACACTGGGATCCTTTGGAAGACAGCTACCTTCAAATCATAGAACATAGTGAATACTAACACCATAAGAATCATTCAGTTGAGCATTGTGGTGCCTTTAATCCCAGCACCTGGAATGCAGAGGCAGGTAGATTTCTGAGTTTAAGGCTAGTGTGGTCTACAAATCCAGTTCCATGACACCCAAGGATTCACAGAAAAACCCTGTCTTAAAACACACACACACACACACACACACAGAGAGAGAGAGAGAGAGAGAGACAGAAACAGAGAGAGAGAGAGATTTGGAGAATATAAGTATCTGTGCAGAATAAAACATCAAGGCCTAAGACAGATCTGCCAAAATATGACCTGTTTCTCACTAGCATCCTACACGCTACTTAGTATTGACCAATCATATCTTCTTATTAGGGAGAGAGGATGTCAGTCACTTTATCTCTGGTAAGCACCCAAGCAGAGCCAATAAGAGTCTTTCTTAGTAAGCCCTTGTGTCTCCAGTGGGTGTAGGAATCTAGTCTTCCAGATGTGAAATGAAGATCCAGTCATTAACCCAGAGACGATCCATCACAGACTGATACAATACTGTATGCACACCCTTTTGATTACCTTGTATTTCCTTGTAGCTGTTTTTGAACTTGAAGATGACATCAAAAATTCACACCTTCCTCCTGACTTGGCTGTTAATCCAGAAGGTAATAGTATCAACCTGTGCTCTGTTGAGCACGCTTTCCCTGCCCACATCTTTGTGATGTTACAGTTCCTAGGGTTGAGTATTGAAAGACCACCCCGGGGGTGGGGGACCCCCGAAACGGACCTCTCTTCAGGAAGAGACCCCGGGACCCAAGGAGGACTGAGCCACAGATCAGATGCAAACAGCACGAGGTTTATTTATTGAATAACACAGGTATCTGTGGGCAAACAAGTCTCTCAGTCTCTCGAGAAGACTTGCGTGCCTAGCCCTTTGTTCAGGGCCTTTTTATGGGGTTAAGGTGGCAGGAGCAAAAGCGTGTGTACAGAAGCAGAAGCATAGTTACAAGGATTCTATTGGCTGGTTTGAATGAAGCTGTTCTGTTGAGGGGGTGAGGGTAGGCCAGGTCACCACCTGGCCTGCCTGATATCGCCCACCCCCAGGCGGCGGCCTGCCGTTTATCTTTCTGGGAACTCTGTCTTCTATCTCCCCCTGGACCTTCCCCTGCTCCTTGACTGGGGCCAGATCACATAGCCATGTAACTCTTATCTTTCTTCCCCCTCTGCCCTGCTGACATTGTGAAGGCTTTTATTATTAAGTTTTGCAGAGATGCTGGTGTTTCCAGTATCAGGATGTATGTTTTAAGAACAGATGTACAGCCCACAGGGGAATCAGTTTGTTGGCAGGCTTCTGACTGCAGCTCCTTCGTCCTTGGGCCAAGGCACCTGGTGCTGACATGTCTTAGACAAGTTTCGTTACTTCTTGGGCAGGAGGGAATTGCTAAAACAAGGGGGCTGCAAGCAAAGGGAGGAAAAGGGGGGGGGTCTTACAGTATGTAGTTAGAAGACTTTAGAAAGCATGAATCTTTTAAAAAGTAAATTTCTTTATTTTGCATACGAGCTGAATTCCCCTGCTTCCTGTCTGCCCCCCACCAAATCTGCTCCTCCTCCTTTTCTGTTTAGGAAAGGGAAGTTTTCCCATGAGTATCAACAAAACATGGCAAATCAAATTGCAGTAGGACTAAGTACCTTCCCATGTACTAAGGCTGGGTAAAGCCACCCAGTATGTGGAGTGCAGACCCAAAACCCTGCAAAACTTTGGAGAGAGCCCCTGTTCCAGCTTTTAGGAATCCCACAAGAGGACCAAGCTACACAACTGTAACACATATGCAGAAGGCCTACATCTGTCCCACACAGGCTCCCTGGGTGTTGGTTGAATCTCTTCGAGCCCCTATGAGCCCAGGTTATCTGATGCTGTGAGTTTTCCTGTGGGGTCCCTGCCCTTTTGGCCTCCCATAATACTTTCTTCTCCACTTCTGCAGAATTCCCTAAACTCAACTTAATGTTTGGCTATGGGTCAGCATCTGTTTCCTTCAGTTCTTAGATGATGACACCCTGACGACAATTGGGCACAGGAGATGGCCAGTTCAAGCTACATATCTGCTATGGTAGGAATCTTTGGTGGGCTCATGAAGATTCTTGGGAGATTCCCTCACACCAGGATTTACCTGACCCTGAAATGCTTCTCCTGTCCAGTATTCTCCTTGAACACTCTCCAAACTTGATGACTCATGTTCCCATCCTTACCCACCCTCAGTCAGCTTATAAAACCTCTTCTCTTTTCCCTTCCCAGGAAGATCCGGCATCTCCCCATGAGACTTCCTTGTTTCCTCCTCTGTCTGGGTCTGTGGCTGTAGCCTGGGTGTCCTTTATGTTATAGCTAAGATCCATTTATGAGCGAGTACATACCATGTTTGTCTTTCTCGGTCTGGGTTACCACACTCAGGATGTTTTGTTTTGTTTTTTCCTAGTTCCATCCATTTGCCTTCAAATTTCCTAGTGTCTTGTTTTAATTGCAGAGTAATACTTCAATTGTGTAAACGTATCACATTTTCTTTATCCATTCCTTGGCTGAGGAACATCTAGTTTCCAGTTTCTGGCTATGACAAATAAAGCTACTATGAACACAGTTGAGTAAGTTCCCTTGTGGTATGATTGCGCATCCTTTAGATATATGCCCAAGAGTGATAAAGGGTCTCGTGGTAGATTGAATCCCAGTTTTCTGAGCAATCACCACACTGCCTTCCAAAGTGACTGTACAGTTTGCACCTCCACAACCATGGTGGAATGCTCCCCTTGCTGCACATTCTTCCAGCAAGAGCTGACACTTATGGGTTTTGTTTTTATCTTAGCCATTCAGGCAGGTGTAAGATGATCTCAGAGGCATTTTGATTTGCAATTTCCTGATGACTAAGGATACTGAACATCTCCTTCAGTCTTTCTCAGCCATTTGAGATACCTCTGTTGAGAATTCTCTGTTTTGATCTGTACCCCATTTTAATTGAATTAATTAGTTTGTGGATATCTAGTTTTTTGAGTTCTTTATAGATTTGGAGATCAGCCCTCTGTTGGATGGAGGGTTGGTGAAGATCTTTTCCCATTCTGTAGGCTTCCATTTTATCCTATAGACAGTGTCCTTTGCCTTACAGAAACATTTAAAGTTCATGAGATCTCAGTTAGTAATAGTCAGTCTTAGTGCCTGTGCTGTTAGTGCTCTGCTCAGAACCTGTCGCTTGTGCCAATAAGTTTAAGACCATTCCCCACTTTCTCTTCTATCAGGTTCAATGTATTTTGATTTATGTTGAGGTCTTTGATCTATCTGCCTGTCTGTCTGTGTGTTTTATTCCTTTTGGGTTTTGCTGGTGTAAGATTACCTATTGCCTATGTTTTGTGGGTGTAGTTAACTCCTGGGGTTGGACTTCTCCTTTTACTACCTTCTTTCGGGCTGGGTTTGTGGATGGATAGTGTTGAAATTTGACTTTGTCATAAAGTATCCTTTTTCTCAATCTCCAGTGATTGACAGTTTTGCTAGGTATAGAAGTTTGGGCTGACATCTGTAGTCTCTTAGAGTCTGCAAGACATCATTGCGGGCCCTTCTGGATTTTAGGGTCTCTGTTGAGAAGTTGGATGTGATTCTAATAGGTCTGCCTTTATATTGTTACCTGGCCTATTCTCCTTGCCAATTTTAATATTCTTTCTTTGCTTTGTATGTTTAGTGTTTTGATTATTATGTAGTGAGAAGACTTTCTTTTCTGATCCAGTCCATTTGGTGTTCTGTAGCTTCTTGTACTTTTGTGGGCATGTCTTTATTTAGGCTGAGAAAGTTTTCTTCTGTGGTTTTGTTAAATACATTCTCTGGGTTATTGAGCTGGGTTGTTTCCCATCTTCTCATTATTCTTATGTTTAGTTGTGTCCCAGATTTCCTGGATGTTTGTTTTATGAATTTTTTAGACTTAACATTTATGTGACTGACGAATCTGTTTCCTTTATTGTGTCTTCAGTCCCTGGGGGTCTTTCTTTTGTTTCTTGTATTCTGTTGGTGACTCTCGCGTCTGTAGTTCCTGTTTCCTCGTCTAGATCTTCCATTTCCGAGATTCCCTTCCTCCATTCGTGTTCTCTTCTTTGCTTCTGTTCCCACGTTCAGGTGTTGACGTTTCTGTCATCTGTTTGTTTATTTTTTCTTGGCTTCCCTCTAAGGTATTTATTGGTTACTTCCAATTTTGTATTTGTCTTTTCTTTAGTTTCTTTGAGGGAGTTCTGTTTTTCGTATCCTCCTAAAGGACCTCTATCATCTTCACAAAGTCATTCTAAAGTCAGTTTCTTGTGCTTCTGCTGTGTTGGTCTGTTGGGGACTTGCTGTGGTAGGATAGCCGGGCTCTGATGATGCCCTGTTGCCGTCTGTGTTATTGTGTTCTTATTCTGGCTTTTAGGCATCTGAATTTGGGATGGTTACAGGTCTCGGAGTTGATTTCTGCATTTGTCTTTGTTGGATGGGTGTTGTGTTCCTTGGATTCTCTTTCCTTTCAATCTTCTGCCCTAAATGGCCAGGGTTCTGGTGACTAGCATGTCTTCAGGTCCAATAGAGGGTCTCTGCAGGGTTTTTGGGGACTATGTGACATGGCCTAGATTTGACATGGCCTCTAGTTATACCTAAGTCTTCTTCAAAAGTTGTAGGCCAGGATATGGAGCCTTTGTGTGTGTGTGTCCGTGCGCACCTGTGTATGTGCGTGTGCGTGTGCGTGTGCGTGTGCGTATGCGTGTGTGTGTGTGTGTGTGTGTGTGTGTGTGTGTGTGTGTGTGTGTAGACTGAGCTTGTTAGTCAGGCTTAAAAGGGTTTAGTGGGCTGTGGGCAGTGTCATACCTGCAGTTCCTAGGTCCAGCCTGGCCTCCTGTAATGGGGCTATGGGTCCTAGTGTGAAGCCCAAGGAAAGGGTGCAGTCTGGGCTCTTGTTTTTCCAGGTTTCAAATAGCATTGGCTGGCAGTTGGCAATGTCTTACCTGGGGTTTCTAGACCTTTCCGGGCCTTGGGTAAAACTGAAGACTTCTTCCAAAGAAATAGGCAGGGATAAGGAGCCAAGGGGTGTTAGTGTAGACAGGGGCTGTTGACAGTTTTAAAGGGGATTATCAGGTGGTGGGTTTGTCTTATCTGGGGTTTTTAGGACCATCCTGACAGCCCATAAGGCTGTCAGTGTTGAGGGCCCTAGTATGGAGCCTAGGGGTGGGTACAATCTGAGGAGGAAGCAGGAATCTTGAAGAAGCGATGTAAGGATAACATCAGCATGCCAAGGGACATATGTGGAAATATTATGAGAAGTATGTAATACACATATATAAAAATGTCATAGGAGGCCTGCCACTTTGTATAATGACTAAATATTAGAAGAAAAATATAGTAACCACAAAAACCAAAGAATCAGAGAGCTCAGTTTTACCTTTGTCTGCATCCCTTATAATGTACTGAGACTGTGCACGCATGTGCATGTGAGGTTGGAGTTTGTGACATCTCATGCTGTAGGCTCCAGACAGCATTCAGCACAAGTTGGAAACTTAGCAAACTTCGCCACTAACAAAGTCACTACTTCCTTCTTTCAGGTGACAGGCCTGGCAGAGCCTTCCAGCCTGGACATAGCTCCCTATGCATTTGATGATCAGTATGAGGGCTGTGTGGAAGAAATGGAGAGAAAGGCACCCCAGCTGTTAAAAGAAGACTTCAACAGGAATCAACAATTAAAACGTGAGTGGGAGGAGGCAGAGAATAAATGGAAGAAGATAAAAAAGACAATGAGTGTCCCCAAAGGTTTCCATGATTCCCACGGAACGGCTTTAGTGGCCTACACTGGAGACATCCACAAAGATTTTAATAGAGCTGTTAGAGAATTCAAGAAAAATTCCAGAAACTTCCATTACAAGGCTTTCCATTACTACTTAACAAGAGCACTTCAGCTTCTGCATAACAATACTTGTTACTCAGTTTACAGAGGGACCACAACAAAGATAAATTACAGTGGGCAGGGCTCTGTCCGATTTGGACAGTTTGCTTCCTCATCCGTGAAAAAGAGTGTCGCTCTTAATAACTTTGGTGGTAATACAGGGACACTGCATATCATCAAAACCTGCTTGGGGGTTTATATCAAAGCATTCTCCTTCTCCCCATATGAAGAGGAGGTGTTAATTCCTGGCTATGAAGTATATCACAAAGTCAATGTAATATCAAATACAAATGGGTATGACCAAATTCGTCTGGACTCCCCGGAAAGAATGAAGAGCAACTTGAACTGCTTCTATAGTGATTCTCCTGAAACAGACAATAGTCACAGCTCAGGTGAGTCTGGGTCTGTGTTAGAGGTGGAGCTGAGGGGATACCATGAGATGGAAGAGGGATTCTCCCTACCAGAAGACACCTGGTAGACCAGCACATGGTGAGGGAGCCCAGAATGATGAGGTGTAGCATTTCTGAAGCCAAGAGGTACACACTTCTATGAAGGTGTATCAGGTATGGCTGAACACAGTGAGGGACTTCAGGAAAAACTATTAGGAGGCCCTGTCAGGTGAGGAGTGGGAAGCACCACCAGGGGATATTTGTCCTTTCAAACTAAAGCTTCTCATGCTTGGAATGTCTTTATGGCTGTGTACCCATCATTCCTTGTGGTCTGGGCTCTCTCTTCATCTTTTGAGAGGCCAGGGAGCCGAGTGACAGACTACTGAGTGCAGAGCAATCTTAGATCTCATTAGCCCTGACATTCTGAAGGGTTTCAGGAAACACAAGAAGTCTGTGGAGCTGGAAGTTGAACTACAGGAAGTGGTCAATGGGACTTTAAATATTTGCACAGAGAAATTATTTATTTGGATCAAGCCCAAAGAAAGCATGACCCCTACCCAGGAACACAGTCCAGCACAAAGATGCTGTCTGTCTGGGCCAAATGGTTGGTGTCATTCCTGGCAGGCTGAGGGTCATGGGTAGATTCTAGTTCACACCAGCTCACACAGAATGGACACACCTTACTGCATCAATAGACATTCAGAAGGTTCAGACCCAGAAACTCTTCTTGGGTGAAGAAGGAAAAGCCTGGGCTCCCTAGAAGGCAGAAAGACTTGGACAGGAAAGGCTTTTGTCTCAGTCAGGGTCTTAGAGCAAGGGACCTGGAAGTGGTGGGGAATCCATGAGTTTGATACCTCCTGGTACTTGTTGAGTACTGTAGGAATCCCGAGGAAGCCAGAAGAGTCTAGCCTGGCAAACTCCCCCTAGAGTCCACTCTCTCGGGTTTTGAGCTGGATGTAAAGTTCTGAATGTGTAGGGGAGATATCTGTGTCTTGAGATATTCACTTGCAAACCTCCCCCGACCCTTCTGTCTGCAGGAGCCAGAATCAGCCTTGAGTTCCTGCTGCTTGTGATGCTGCTACCTGCTCTCCTGGTCCAGGTGCTTCCTCTTGCTTAGCTGCAGCCCCTGCTGCCTGCAGTTTGTGGGGCTGAGTGTTGAAGAGAGGCCCAGGGGCAAGAACGTGGCTGTTTCTCTAAGGTCTGTGGTAGAGGAAGGGTGGGATCCTTTCCTGGGAGGTCTTCTTCAACATTCATGATTTTCATAGATACTCAAGAATCATACTGGGTCTGTGAATGAAACGTTATGCTCTGACTTCAAATTTACTACCCTTTGACATTGTGTTATTATCATAAAGCAGTGTTTGTGTGCATGGTGAGCAGTAACAGTTTTAATGTATACATGCAATATGTGCTGAATGTTGCAATCTAGAAAAATAAATCTTTTATAGCCACACCTTCCTTTTCTGTGACTTGGTATTTCCCTAGGTTGTATTACTTGTCTGAGAAGTTCCCCAAAGGACTGAGGTCTGATGCCACTGGCACAGCTTAGAAAGTTCGTGTTGTTCATTTCTTTTTCTTTTTCTTTTTTTTTCCCCACAGATGCTTTTCAGGACAAATTGTATGGGGAATAAATATAAGAGCTGATCTAGATAAGTTCACTCCCTACTGTACCCCATCAGAAAAACAACCAGCTTTTGAGCCCTGTTAGCCATTCTCTATAACTCTTACCATCTCTGAAGACCCATTAATCTTTAAAATTTTATTATTACTGTATTGCCTGATATATGTGTATGTTGGTGCCCTGAAATGTGTTTAGGGGCCAGAGGGCAACACTGTAGCATCCATTCTTTCCTTCCATGTTTGTTCAGGGTTCCAGGGATCAAAGTCAGGTTGTCAGCTTCACACATTAAGCATTGCTGAGTCATCTCAATAACCCAGACAGGTCTGTTTTCAGGCATATCTGGATCAGGAAGTCTGTGCCCTGGACTCACTCTGAGTGGGTTTAGCCCCAAGTGCACAAATCTCTCCTTATTTCCCTTCTCCACTCTCCATGCTTGAAGACAATCTTGTCTTTGCTTGCCAGTGGCAACAGCAAAGGATCCAATGGCACAAAAATAAACAAAACAATCGTCAGAGATCTGGGTGTGGTGAGGCATGCTTTTATTCCCAGCATTCAGGACACAGAAGGAGGTGAAATACGTGAGTTTTAGGCCAGCCAGAAATAAATAGTGATTTCTGTCTCAAAAAAGAGAAAGAAGGAAGGAAGGAAGGAGGGAGGGAGGGGAGGATGGGGAAGGGAGGGAGGAAGGTAGAGAAAGCTTGTGGAAGTGGCCAGCCAATGCTGGTCCAGATTGAGACCCACACCATGAAAGGGAGCCCACCTCTCACACTGCCTAGACCACTTGAACCCAGAAGGAGAATATCCCAGAGATTTAGGATGGAACAAAACACAAGTGGTAAAAAACAAACAAACAAACAAACAACCCAAACAAGTCAATGAAATGATTCCTAGTAGGATTCTGCTATACTCATAGACTGTTGTGTATCCAGTTGCCGTTAGAGAGGCTTCATTCAGCGACTGATGGAAACAGATGCAGAGACTCACAGCCGACATTAGGTGATGCTCAGGGATGAGGGAGGAAGGATTATGGGGAGCCAGAGAGGTCAAGGACACCACAAGAAAAACCACAGAATCAACTAACCTGGGCTCACCAGGGCTCACAGAGACTGAACCAATCGGAAAGCCTGCATGGGACTGACTTCTACCTTCTCCATATACACGACAGTTATGTAGCTTGGTCCTCTTGTGGGACTCCTTACAGTGGGAGCAGGGGCTGTTTCTGACTCTGTTGTCTGCTTTTGGAACCCTTCCCTCCTACTGGGTTGTATGGTCCAGCCTTAATAAAGGGGAATTGTAGTCCCAGCACTTGGGAGACAGAGGCAGGCTGATCTCTATGATTTTGAAGCCAACTTGGTCTACAGAGTGAGTTTCAGGACATCCAGGACTGTTACACAGGAAACCCTATTTCAAAACAAAAACAAGCCAACAATGTTGGGCGCCAAATATTGTGCAAATTCTAGTTGGTATATAACAAAAACATAGAGCCAGATATTGGGGAAAAGCTGGAATATTAGACAGAGGAAACAGATCACAGTCAATTTTCACCCAGCCAACTTCTCAGGTTGAACAGGATAAATGCTGTCTTCAAGGGTCCTCAGCCTGGCTGGTCACTTCTACGGAACACCTAAATCTCTGCCTCATCTTGCCTTAAATATCTTCTCCCCCCCCTCTCCGCTCAGCTGTTTTACTTCTTGGTTCAACTCTGCATCATAATCCTAGAGTCAGGATTAAAGATGTGAGTTACCACTGCTTGGCTGTTAGGCCTTGAACTCACAGAAATCTAGAAAGATCTCTGTCTCCTGAGCGATGGGATTAAAGGCCTGGGTCACCACTCTCCAACCTTCATGGCTTGACTGTGGGTGATTCTGTCCTTTGATATTCCAGATTGATCTTATTAAATATGCAATATATCACCATAGGGGGGCTCCTAGTCTTACAGCAACTTCATAAGCCACGGCTAGCTGATATCCACAGGAAGCCTGCCCTTTTCTGAAGAGAGATGGAGAAGGAGGAGCTGAGGGTGGTGGAGAGCTGAGAGGAGGGGAGGGGAGTAAATTATGATCATAATGTAAAAATAAACAAATGTCTCGACCGGCGAGACCAGTTATTCATGGGTCACGAAGGGGTGCCACCTGAAATACCAATGGGGGTGAGAGAGAAAGGAGACCAAGCGCGCTGAGAAAGAAAGAGTCGGTCTGGGTGGCATCAAGGTCTCTTTTATTGAACGAAGGGCAGCACCATTTGTACTCCAAAGGGGGCACGCTCATGCAAATTAGGTGTATGTGTACACGGAACAATAAGGGCCTAGGGGATGGAGCCCCCCATGGGGAGGGGTCAGAGGGAAGGCGGGAAACTGTCTTGTTCTCAGCTCGGTCCACCACGCTATTTTTTGAATTTTGAGCACTTACTATCTAGCCAGGAAGGATCGGGAAACGGTTAGTTGCAGGGAGGGGTGAGTGACTTGCTGTTTTTGGCCACTGTGCTTAATGATACCAGGAAATTGCCTAAAAAGGGCATCTTGTAGTTTTTCAGAGAACTGCCTTTAGCAAAACCAGGAAAGAATCTACTTAAAGACCCTTAAAACGTCACTACTTTACACAATGTCCTCAACAAACAAACAAATAAGTAAATAAATAAAGAAAGAAAAATGAATAGAAACAAAACAAAAAACATTGGCAATATAGTCAAGAAAATGAACCACGAATGCAGACAGGTATAGCAGGGGTAACTCTCAGTCAATAAATAGGGTGTGAACAAGTGACTCTCAGATCCCCACATGTCCCCACTAAATAAAATCCATGGAAAGCCATTGTTTGGAACCAAGCTCTGGGCCAGGCCCCAGCTGGTCAGGTCTTTCTGGACTATGAAACGGACTCCCTCTGCTCAGCAGATAGAATACTCATTTTCTCGTGTGGGATAAGATAGTGCCTGACTCTGGAGTGGCTACTAAAAAGCCTGTTTGATCTCTAAACCAGATAGCTGTCTCTTTTTCAGGGTACCATACATAAGAGTTGTTCCAAAGAAATGACAAGTTGAAATGTGAAAATTTAACCTCCAAAATTATTACTAAAATTCAGGAGACTATTTAGAATCAGAGCAATGATGGAGAATGGAGACGGAAGCCCACCCTGGGGCTGTGCTCCTAGTCATTCCTGGATGCAGGATGCTGGGCACCAACACAGAGCATCCTACCACAATTACCAAGGCAGGATAACAGAACACTAGGAACTGTGACTGAACCCCGGGATCCTACTGTTCAGACATTACTTTTGTACACAGTTCAGTGGTCAAAGCAAGCTGCCCATCTATCTCCAACTTCCTCTGAGGTGCTCAGAAGGATCAGGAAGGGAGTTTATAACAAACCTGTTTAATTGATAAATATTTCTTAAGACCAAAAAAAAAAAAAAAAAAACAAAAAAAAACAAAAAAAAACAAAAAAAAACCCCCCAAAACCCAAAAAAACAAAAACCAAAAAACCCACAAAGATAAATAGAACTTCATGATTGTAACAATGTTATGTTAATTACTTTTCTCGTTGCTGTGATCAAATACTTAATAGCAACAACTTATGGGAAGGAAGACATCCTTTGGCTCACAGTTCTGGGCATTGAGTTCAATCGAGAGCCGGGCCTAGTGGCTCAGGCCTTTAATCCCAGCACTCTGGAGGCAGAGGCAGACAGATCTTCGAATTCAAGACTAGCCTGTTCTACATAGAGAGATCCAGAACATCCAGGGCTACCTAAAATCACCCTGTCCATCAAATGGGTTCAGTGTGGCAGTAGATGCCTGTGGCAAGTATTTCATCCATTGCACAGACTGGGACCAAGGAGCTCCAGCCTGAAGCAAGGCCAAGCTATTCCTCTTGGTAGGCTGTCTAGACCCTGTGTTCCAAAAGTCCTTTATATGCTCACCGAACAGTGCTGCCATCTGGGGACTAAGTGTTCAAACACGTGATCCTGTTGGGGAGGGGGAACTTTCACACTCAAACTATAGCAAATATGAATAGCTTAAGTGAAGTAGGTACTTACTCTAAATCAGCACCTTACATGTTTACAGATTTAACCTCAAGATAGGGCTGCCAATATAGCTCAGCAGGTGGAGCATCTGCCACCACCTGATAACCTGAGTTAGATCTAAGGGACCATATGGTGAAGGGAGAGCATCAGTAGGTTGACCTCTGACCCCCCCATCCCTCCACACACATGCCACAGTGCATGTATCCACACACATATACCTACAAACAAGGAGATGAAGATTTAATGGCATTTTTCCCCACGATAACCACATAAAGCAAGTTCTATGGGAGCAGACTAAAATTGAAGGGGAGCTGAAGGAAAAGAACCTCTTTTGGACCTGGCTTAAGTCTCACGTTGGCTGAGAGTCAAGTTCAGCACAACTGACCAAACTTTACAAAGAACTATACCACTTTCTCTAAGAAAATTTCAAATTCAAAGTCATGAAGCGTGTTTATAATCAACATGTATCTCAATCTCCCTGTGACCTACTATAGTAAGAATGTCTTTGAGCTTATTGTATATATGTTTATATATACTCCTTCTATTGGAAATATGTACAATGTACTTTATAAACTAGATTATACTCTCATTTAGAAAATAAAACTTCTTTAGATAAAAAATATGTAGGCGCTAGGGGATGGCTCAGGTGGCAAAGTGCTTGTTACACAAGAATGAAGACCAGAGCCTGGGTTCCCAGCATCTGTGTGAAAATCCAAGCATGTAAGCTTGTGCCTATAATCTGAGAGCTGAGCAGATTAAAAAAAGGAGAACCTCTGCTTCTTTCTAGTGTTACCAAATAGGTAGACTACAGAGGCCATGAGAGACTCTGTCTCAAAACCTAAGATGGTGAGTGACTGATGCCTTCACAAGCTCCAGTGGCAGCTTTATGGAACTGACCAGTGATGAGAACCTCAAAGAATTCACATGTGGGCTTTCCGAACCCATAAGAATTCTGGACTCTCAAAGGCCCCTAGTGGTATCCAGCCCTCTCCTAGTATCAGACTGAAGATGTAATACTCCTCAGCTGTTTCATACTGTGATGGACAGGCTTACCATAGTTGCATTCTTAGGAACTACATGTTTGGGCTCACCATGGCAGACATGAATCCTGCTTGGCCTTGTATCTCATCCTGCACATGTTATCCCACTGGGTGATGTGGAGAACCCTGCACAGCCCAGAGAACCAGTCATACTTCCTGCAGACGACCCTCGAAAGAAAGTCTACTACATTGACTACTTCCACAGCTGGATATTTTTGCATGCACCTGTCTTGGCTCACCTGATGGTGCAGCCAGACAGAAAGAAAAATCAGCCACATTTTCTCTTACGGTTTTACTGTGTCCTGTTTAAGACAAAATTTTCTACTCCAACATAATAGTTTATTTAATGTTATCTCTTTAGAAGACTTTATTGTGTCATTCTAGAACTGGAGATTGTGGTAGTATCATCTACTCCAACAGACTTGGGGAGACCCAAAGCCATGTGGCATGTGTGACCGCTCTTTTGTGTTACCTCCAATTTGTGTCTGTGGCTTTTCTCAGCAGAATCCCACGGTTTGGGCATCTCTGGCCCTAAGAGCTCCACTGAAATTTAGGCTTCTCCTTCACAGCTTCATATATTCATCCAGGAGCTTCATCCCAGATGAATAAAACCTTCCAGGGCACTCTAACCTTTTTACACAGTTCTTGATCGTTCCACCTTTCTCGAACTTCAGTGTAAGCCTTCATGACCCCATAACTGTTGCATTTTGCATGCCTTCAACGTTAGCACCATGTAGATAACTCTGGTGGTTGGGATGAGAATGGCTGCCATAGGCTCATATGTTTATACTTAGTCCACAACTGGTGGGACTGTTTGAGAAGGAATAGGAGGTGTGGCCTTGTTCCAAGTGAGTCATTGCAGATTTCAAAAGCCCATGTCATTTCCAGCCCCCCCACCACCTCTGTATGTGTGTATGTGTGTGTTTGTGTGTGTGTTCCACAGTTAAGATGTGAGTCCCAGCTAATGTTTCAGTGCCTCTGTGTCTGTATGCCTGCTGCCATGCTCCTCACCATAATTGTCATGGGCTAGCTAACCCACTGAAATGTAAGCACCCAATCAACTTTTTCTTCTATAAATTGCCTTGGGCACAGAGTAGATAAGTAACTAGGACAACAGACAGATTAAGGCTGAGGTTGCCACCAGTTCACCTGGGTCTTTAGCTCACAGAGAATAGGCTGGGGGACTTCATGACCTCTATAAATTTGCAAGCAAGTTCCCATAATAAATCTATTTCTGGCACCAGATCAAGAGGTAACCTGGTCCTTGGAACACAGCATCAGTGGCCTCAGTGTCTTTGAAGCTGAACCTGGAAAAATACTTTCCTAGGTGGTTCTGCTCAAGATGCTGTGGAGAATCTTTCTCTTATCACTTTCTTTGCAAGATCATTAGATCAGGTGAGACCTTCCTGCCACTTTTCTTACGGGACCAGTACAAATTCTGTGGTTTCGGTTTAATAGTGCTAATCTCTTTAATAATTACAGATGCTTTGTCTACACTACCTAGGTAGCAACTCTAAACTCACTCACACTACTTTCTTGGCTCAAATGTACATTTTCATACCTTCCTACTCTTTATCACTGTAAATCTAACAAGTGCAATTATCAGTAACTGAGTAATAGCCTGGGTCTCACGCTGTCCTGAAATTTCCTCCACCAAATGACTGAGTCCGTTAGTCTTGAATACATCCTCAGAGTTCTTTAAGGAACAAACAGAACATAGTCAGATTCTTTGCTGGACTATAATATAAAAGGTCTTTGGGCTAAAGAATTCCCAACAGAATGCTCCTTCTCTCTGAAATCCTGAGAGATCAGTTGCTGCCTTTTTAACAGCATTCCGGTCTTCCACACACTCACAAGAATTTCCCATGAAGCACTGCTCACCAGTCTAGGAACTCTTTAATCTGCATTTCATTTGCATCTCCATCTTCCACATTCCTCTCCCAACTCAGTTCCTAAGGCCTGTAAACCTCAGGTTAAATCACAACTCAGTTCCTAAGGCCTGTAAGCCTCAGGTTAAATCACAGCAATACCCACATTTTTCTATATTAGGTACTTTTCTTGTAACCAGCCAACTGATCAGAAACTTAAGAGAAAGGAGACTTATTTGGGCTCACACTTTGAGAGTACAATGTATCACAGCGGCAGAGACACGGAGGAGGGTGTGGTTGCATCCATGCCAGGGGAAATATGAGACTTCTTGCCCTTATGTGGGCAGATCCAGAAGTAGAGAGTGCAAGCAGTCTCATATTTCCCCTGCCGTGGATGCATCAACAAGGGTTGGACTGTACACTGCAAGGCCTACCACCCCAGCAACCAACTTCCTCCACTCCTGAAGATTCTGTGTCCTCACCCTTTCCCAAAGCACCACCGGGTAGAGTTCAAACACATGAGCCTATGAGTATATTGTATAGCCAGGCCATAAGAACACTGCTCTGAGACTGATTATATGGGAAGAGTCCAGCCTTTGTTTTTCTGAGTATGCCGTTCATGCTGGAAGGGCAGCTGGCCACCCTAGACAACCCCAAGGGGTTCATCATTTTTAGAATTCCATTGTGAAGTTCCACTACCTTTTCTGATTCTATATGATGAGAGGCACAAAGGCAACTAACAATAGATAAGGGTTAGATGAGCTTAAAAATAAACCTTCAGAAAACTTTTTAAACTCTGCTCACAGACAGTGTATCAACACTTGCGCAGTACAAGCTTCAGATGTGCATCTGCATACTGAGATGTGTTTGGGCAGCCAACACTTCCCTTGGCAAAAGCAAAGAGAATAATTTGGGCAAAATTCTTCTCCTGGGCTAAGGCAGGCTTGGTTTTTCCGCCTTGTCTTGTTAGTTTTTCTCACATTGGAGCCTTGAAAAAAATGTATTTTACAGTATTGCTAAGTTCTGATAACTCCAGCAAACTTTACATGTATTAAACTCCCCTGGAAGTCTTTTGTGTCTATGGGAGCAGAATTTGGGTTTCCTTATGCAGGGTGGATTATTTACTTTTCTGTTGCTGTGATAAATACCATAAAACTCCAGAAGGGAGGAAGTTTATTTTCTCTTACAGTTTGAGAGTGGAGTCCACAAAGGCAGTTTGGAGCAGGAGCTCAGGGATCGCATTCTGGCTGCATTTAAGAAATCGAGGGAGCAAAACTAAAATTGGAGCTGGCTGTAAACTCTTGAAGCCCACCTCCAGGAACATACCTCCTCCAGTAAGTTTCCATGTCCTAAAAGCTTCATAACCTCCCCAAGCAACCTCGAACTGGGGACTAAGTGTTCCAACACAGGCACCTATGAGAGACATTTCTCATTCAAATCACCACACAGATAAAGGAGAACATTCTTGATGATAGCACTAAAAGATGGTTTGGAGGAAAAGTCTGGCCTGGCCTGCCTCTGCAAGTACTAAGTACAGGGCCTACTCTTGAAGTAGGAGAGCATAGGAAAGAAATACCAAGACGTTGGTTGATTATCAATGGTATTAAAGTGTGTGAAGCCAGTAAACGGCTACAGCTTACTCAGTAATCATCAGAGTAACAGGATATTGTGTGAAAATGGAAAAATCCTGTAACTCTCTCCCCCTCGACTCCTTCCTGAGGTCCCTAAAACTAGCCAAGGTTGACAGAGTTTCGGCTTCATTGTATCACTAAATTAGATGGCTGCTTCTCAGAAAAGCTTTGTTCACAGGATTGATGGCTGCTTGGGACACACCTGGCAGCCTGAGCCTATACTTCTGAATTCCTGAGACCCACCGGGTGAGCAGCTTAACCTTCCAAGATAAGGCCCTGGGACCACATTCCTGATATAGCAACCTAGGTGGGGCCACCCAGGAAAGCCCTACAGTGAGAACTGTTAACCTAACCGAGGCAGGAACTTTCTGAAGCTTGCACAATGTGCCCTGCTCCAGGAAATGAATGTCTTCAGGTAGTCCTATTGTTTCACAGGAAATACACTTGCCTGCCTGCCTGCCTGCATTCCTAAACTCCGTGCTAAGCTGACCTTTGGCCCCACCCTGTTATTGAGCTGAGCCCGCCCATATCCCCTCTCCTACCCAGAGTACAGTATAAGAATTCTGCCCCGAAAATATTCAGTGCTCTAGGCTTCTATACAGTGCCTAGAGCCCACACATATGTGTGTACCGGTATTCATATTCATTAAACTCTCTTTTTCTTTAAAGTTAACAGTGGCCATTAGCTGTGGTCTTGGGGTGTCTTGGGGTGCTCTAGGGGCACCCACCTATTACAATTGGAAGAAGGGGACACAAGTATAATAAAAAAAATTGCAACCCTTCATGGATAGTTTTAGTTTCTTTCAATTACCATAAAAAGGTTGCCATGACCTGGAAGGGTTATAAATAAGAACTGGGCATGAGGATACAGCTCTCTCAAATACTTGCCACACAAACACAAGGGCCTGGATTTGATCCGGGCTGGAGAGATGGCTCAGCAGTTAAGATCACAAGCTTGATCTTGCAGAAGACCTGGGTTAGGTTCCCAGCACCAAGGTGGTGGCTCACAACCACCAGTAATCCAGTTCCAGGAGACCAGATTCCCTCTCTGACCTCTGCAAATACCTCTGGTGCATATACACACAGGAAAGCAAAACACCATTCAAGTGAAATAAATAAATTCAAAAGGGGGCGGGGGTGGGGGGAGGAGCCAGAGATGCTGGCATGTAGTTAAAATCCCAATGCTGGGGAGGTGGAGACAGGGCCAGCTGAGCTTAATTCAAAGAGCCCTGGCCCATGGAGACTCTGTCTCAAAAAGCAAGATTGACCGAATCTGCAGAGCAGCATCCAGAGCTGAGCCCCCCCCCCCCCGAGACAGAGAAAGAAAACCATTTTAAAAAATAAATTAAAAAAAAAATAAAGAAATAATGCAAATTTATTTCTCAGCTCTGAGGGCTAGAAACTCCAATATCAATGTACCACTGAATTTGGTCTCTGACCAGTTTCTCTTTGTTGACCCATAGTCAGCCATCATTCTGTTGAGTTCTTGTACATACAGCGAAAGGGACCAGTTAGTTCTCCAGAGTCCCTTCATACATACTCGACTTAATCACTGCTTTCTGCCCCCTAGGCTCTCTCTCTCTCACACACAGTGGTTTAGGACACCTGGGGAAAGCCAACTGGCATTTATATCTGTGACCCTGAAATGTGAGAGGTGTTCAAGTTACCCAGGACAACTCGTAGCCAATGGAGGGGAGGAGTCAAAAGCTCTTCTCCCCAGGAAGTGGGTCTTATATTCACGTGAGAAGGCCACAGCTTTGGCCCCGGATGCACGCTTCTCCTTTTTGTCTTCTCCCGACCCCATTCTCTGTTAGAGTCGTTTTCCTCATAAATGACCTACACACAAGTCTCAGGCTATACACACTCCTGTGTGATAATGTGAATACAATCAAATGGCAATGGCTCGTGTTAAAATTTAATGGATGCTCTCAAGCATGTAACAAAGGATTTACGACACACGGGTTAATTTTACTCTCCTAATTTGAAACTTTCAGAGATCAAAAGTATTTTGTTTGGGGTTTTTTCTTCTTTCTTGCCTTTTTGTTTTGGTTTGGTTTGGTTTGGTTTGGGTTTTTTTGTTTGTTTGTTTGTTAACTAGGTAGCCTGGACTAGCCTGGTGCTCACTATGTAGACAGGCTAGCCTCACAGAGATGATCCCACCTCTGCCTCCCAAGTGCCTGGGGATTATGCAGTTTTTACATACTATTTTTTTTTTTGGCTTTTATTCCTTTAAAAATGTTCTAATTAGGGATAACTTATTGTTTTAAAACCTCATCATTTATGATTGAGAATCATTTGTAAATTTTATAAAAGCCTATTAAATCAATCATTTTGATTATGAGGTTTTTTTTCCTCTAGTACTGGGGACTGAACCTGGGGCATCATGCATGCAGCTATTATAACAGGAGATTCTAAAAGAAATATAATGACAAAGCCATATACTTTAAGTGGGATGCTATGGATATGTATTATATGAACATAAAAGAGCCAGTTTATAAAATATTGATTGATCCTTCAGAATCATTCAACTAGTGCATTCACATTCTCTTGAATGTCAGTGCAAGAAATAAAAAATAACCAGGGAATTTGGATATTTCACTTTATTTGGCTTTTTCAAACATAAAAATTTTAAACTCAGCATCCTTCAGGAACTAAAATACCACATTTACATTTTTGTTTCTACCGTGTGGGAGGATGATCCATAGTCATCTTTTTAACTAAGATTCGTGGTGCATTTTCCTCAAAGCTTTGCCTTAATGAAGACTACTAAATGCACATGCACTGGCCTTTAAATTTTTTTTGTTGTTGTTGATTTTTTAATTTTTTCCTCCTTCATGTCTGTGGCTTTGAGAGCTCTCCCTGCTACATCCCAAGTGAAAGTGCGCTGTTGGGAGATACCCAGGGGACCAGGAGACAATTAAGCAGAATAAAGGGCATGCTTAGGCAAGATACGATGGCTTTTGTTATTTTTCTTTCTCAAGCTTCAAAACAGAGCAAATCTACACCATCAGCTGATTTTGAAGTGGATCTGCTCCACACAGCCCACTCTCCCTGTGAGGACTTCTGTTACACACGTTTAAAATATCCTTCAACTGGGATGGATTGCAGGAGATGCATATTCATACTTGAAACACACTCTTCCCCCTTAATATGAGCATTTGGGGTCCCACAAAGCTAGAGTTCTGCTTAGGTTCTTTGCCAAACAAAACCAACATCCAAAGGACAGTAGTGCTCAAGCATTAGAATTGTTGAACCCGTGGTAATAAAAAAACCCACACCACACAGGAACAGGACAGCGATGACACAGAGAAAGCGGAGATGAAAATACCACATGCCCACTCAGCAGAAGCCAACCTTTCGTCGTTAGAATTAAAACAACTGAATTGACAGTTTTTTGTTTTTTCTTTAAAAAAAAAAAAAAAGACGAAATGAACGCTATTGAGAAATAGACTGGTTGAAGTGGCTGTGCGCAGGAGAAGATGACACAATTTCCGCTTTTTGCGTGTAGGTTAAACTTGCTCCTTTGGCATGTAGAGCAGGGAGCCTTGGCTTAGCATTTCCAGTTGGCCGTGAGCACTTGTGGCCACCAGGGGTCGCAGTGCATATTTAACAAGCCTTTCTGAGCGCTGACACTTTCAAGTGGGAGGGAGAGAGGCAGAGAGAGAGACAGAGACACTGAGGCGAGAGACAGAGACAGAGGCAGGAAGAGAGAGATATTACCAAAACAAAGGGAAAAGGATTCTTGAGCACAGGAAACTAATAAGTTGAAGACTGACATCAGTGGTATGTGTACGATCTGTCATTTACCTACAGATTCTCCAGATACTTAAACAGGTCCTGATAATGTAATACAGGAACTCAGAGAGGAAATGAGACACCTTGGGGATTCCCAACAGAATCCAAATTGGAGACTGCAGAATCTCTGCTCATTCAATAATTTATGAATGGGGTCAGATGTCATGTGCCCAGGCAGCAAACAGAAGTCCCATAATCTACAGACTTGGAGGAAGCATCTGGCCAAGACTGCACACAGTCCACTTGACAGTACAGTACACTTGACAGTTATTTTACAGAATAGAGTTGACCCTTCATAACTGTGGATCCAAGTACAATAGCAGATTGAAACACACACACACACACACACACACACACACACACACACACACACATGGGTACCTTAGCACTCATGTGGAGGGCAAAGAGAAACTTCATGTGTCAGCCATTACCTTCTGCCTTATTTGAAACAGGCCCTTGTTGGTCCCTGCTCAGTGTGCTGACCCGGTTGGCCTTTGAGCTTCTGGTGATTCTCTTGTCTCTACCTCCCACCTCCATATAAGAGTGTTGGGACTAGACTCCTGATTTTGAATCTAGTTTTGCATGGATTTGGTCCTCACACTCATGCCCAAAGCATTCTATCCCAAAGCAAGCACATTAGTACTTTATTTCTGAGACAGGCAGTCCTTATGTAGCCCTAGCTGGCTTTGTAAGGGTTGAGAAATCCGCCATGAAAAGGCGGACTCCAAGAGACATTCTCTCATGCAACACGCAAGGGGTTTAATTTTCCAAGTATACCTGGGGATCAGCTCACTGGACACACAGGAAAAGAGAGAGAGCCCCAAGATGAAATTGAACAAAGCTTTTATAGGTCATGGGGGTTGCTAACATGCAGGAATGCAGTTGGCAAATGATGTATCTCAGGAATGCAGGAGGCAGATCCTGGGACTTTAAGCACATTCTTTGTTTATCAGGTGAACAGTCATAGTTAAACAAATTTTCCTTTACAGCCTGACCTGGAACTTGATTTGTAGACCAGGTTGGTACTTATGGAGATTTGCCTGTTTCTGCCATTGGAAGCCTGGGATTAAAAGCTTGCACCACCATGCCTGACTATACCAGAATTCTTTAGACCTTGATTAGAAATCTTCCTACTGAAGAGTTTCTTAATATTTCTACACTAGTGATTTTTGACCTGACTAAATTTACATATTTTAGGGATGATCTGCATATTTATTTTATAACCAGGCTAGAACCTTGAAGGTATTCAACCAGAGATATATATTTTTTTCTTTTTCTATCTGAAAACATTTGGCGGGGGACTTAGATTTGAAAGCAAGAACAGTGCCTAAATTAGTATTGAGGTCAGTTTTCAAGATTATTCACACACAATATTTTATTTTGTTCTTATAAAAATGTGAAATTTACCTTTTACTCAGAGGTTTTTAGCTCAACAGAGCAGCTTCCTCTCCCTTTTCACTTACAAGCTGTTTTTTTTTCTAAATAGAAAACTGTTAAAAGATTCATTCTTTTGAAGACTAATTTCTTTAATCTTTTAAAATGTATTAACATAAATTACAGAGTACAGTTTGCAGCTCACGTCTCTTTGTAAACGTGGCCTTTTGCTACTTCATTTTCTTTCTTTGTTCTCTTGGCCTGAAGGGCTTTTCACACTGGAAGTATCCAAGGTTTGCCTTCCTTCTGAGTGCACCCCTGCCCTCTCCACTTCCACTCACCCCTACCCTGCCCCAGGAAGACATGCAGTCCCTTTAGCTTCCGTTTATGTGAGCTCTTACTGATCTCTTGAAACCACTCTAAGTGGGAAATGCACAGAGGTCTGGCATAGCAGCCTACAAGCTTACACAGAAGAGGCCTAATTAATTACAAGCTATCTTTAATATCAAATACATTTCTCCCCATCTATGATGTATCCAGACTATAGTGGATTTATGATGTTACATTGTAAATAATTATCCCTCCTGTGAGTTTAGTAAAAAGCGCTGAATGGCCAAAGGCAGACAGGAAGTATGGGCGAGGCTACCAGACTAAGAAAACTCTGGGAACAAGAAGAACAGAGCAGAAGGCCACAGAGACTCTAGAGTTGCCAGACAAGCCCAAAGATTCAGAGGACAACTATGCTGCTCTGAGAAAAGGTACCGAGCCACATGGCTGAACAGGATAAGAGTCATGGGTTAGTTTAAGGATAAAGAGTAAGTTATATGTCTGGACCTTTGGCCGATCAGCCTAAAATTAATGTAAGCGTCTGTGTGTCTCTGTAGGACTGTGGGTCTATGGGTCTAAACCTTAAGGCTAGGCCCAAAAGTCCGGGCCAGAAACCTCTTACTACACCAGACTAGCCCTCCAAAACAAGCTCAAATACCTGTTGGCATTCTAGAATCATCTTGGATCTGTAGTTCAAGTCCCTTAGTTTAGGGGCATTCAAATCCAATAGGCTTTTTATTTTTATTTATTTATTTGCTTTGTTTTGTTTTGTTTTTTTATTTAAGAAGTTTTATTTTTCCCATACCCACCACTGCTCCCCCTCCTTCCCCTCCTCCCCCCCCCCCCAGCCTCCTCCCACCCCACCACCCATCCAGTCCCCAGGGAGGGCAAGGACTCCCAAGGTAAGTCAGTACAGTCTGGCATATCCAGTTGAGGTAGGCTGAGTAAGGTGTTCCTCTGTAGGGAATGGGCTTCGAGAAGCCAGTTTATGCACCAGGAATAAACTCTGGTCCCGCTGCAAGAGGCTCCACACACTGCCCACACCTTTGACTATTGTCTACCTTTGGAGGGTTTAGTTCCTTTCCATGAAGGTTCCTCAGCTGTCATTTCAGAGTCAGTGAGCTCCCAATAGCTTGGGTTAGCCCTCTCTGTGGGTCTCCTCACGGTTCTGATCCCTTTGCTCATATTCTCTCTCTTTCCTCTCCTCTGCTGGACCGGGAGCTCAACCTGGTGCTTCGCTATGGATCTCTGCTTCTGCCTCCATCCGTTACTGAATGAAGGTTCTATAATGACAGTTAGGGTGATCATTCATTTGATTATAGGGGAAGTCCTGTTTAGACACCCTCTCCACTATTGCTTGGAGTCCTAGCCAGGGTCATCTTGTGGGATCTTGGGTGTTTCCTTAGCACCAGGTTTCTCTCCAATCTGCAGATATAAATCTTTCACCTTTTACCAATGGGCTTTTCTATGGAATGGATATTTCTGAGTTAAACAAAAGCAATGATTACAATATTGAGCAATATAGAATTTAAGCAGTAGCATTTTTCCCTAGAAAAGGAAAGGAAAACTTCTTCTATATATTCAAGAAAGGGGTGAGTCACTGGCTTCCCTGAAATGTCATAGACATATTTATCCTCTAGGGGGTATGAGTTTCTTGTTTCAAGTGAAAGACATAAGTACATAGTTTTGCTTCTTGGAACCTCTGGGGAAAATTGATTTATCTAGGCCTTAATTGGAGTAGAAAGGAAAAAAAAAAAAAACACTCCAACTTTTAATCAGATAACATTATAACCCAGAAATTAGCTGCTGTCATTCCAGGGGACACAGACAGAGACAGAGACAGAGAGTTCATCCAACCTGCTGATGAGTGGTAGCTTCACAGGGAAGATTCCACAACTGAGCTCTGGACTCATACCCAGTAGCAGCTGGTCAAGCCTCAGACATCAGGGGCAGAAACAGCGCCATGCTCTTCACTTCCAGTGCAAAGTAAATAATTGTTGCCAGCTGCTATTGGAAGCTCCTGTACTGGTTTGTACCAAATATGTTAGAAATATTTCAGAAAGAGGCGGGTACTCCATGGTGACTCAAATGGACTGCCTGTCATTGCTTGGGTGGGTTCCCATGAAATCAGCCTGAGTCAAGAGGCCATCTTCATAAAGATTTACTTAGTAGGCGGTGTCAGGGTACAGGAATGAGAAATTGTCGCGCTGACCAGCTGTCTCTGTTTATAAGACCCTGGGAGGTTTTCTACGAGGCGAGATTTTTTGTGGTGAAACCCAAGATGTATCAAGTACAGACTGTGGGGTTCATCCGTAGGGTGGGAGCGGTGAGCTCCCACAATGCTTCTGCTTGGAACATTAACTCCTCCCACATCTAGGCCAGTGAACCTTCACAGGCATTCCCCACTGAGGCATCTGAGAAACTGGGTGGAAAAACAGCTCAGCGGAGGAACACGTGGATGGCTCCGCCCACACCACTCTGCTGCAGCAATCCTGAGTGAGGGCTAGACTCATCAAATGTGGGGAGGTATCCAAGACTGATTCTGCCAGCCTTCATTTGGCCTGTATGTGGATTCAGCAGGAGACCATAACCTCTGCTTTTAGCTTCCAACTGCTTTATTAATTTAACTGAGCTAAAATAGTCTTTGTTTTAAATAAGAAATCCAACCAAAAAAAAAAGTTTTATTTTACTCTGCTACATAGTGAAAGAAACTGCTAATATCTCTGCTAGCTAAAAAGAGAAAAGTGACAAGCCATTATACCTTCTCCCAAACTGAGAGTTAGATTTACATGCCACCACCAGTGTAAAAACACAGTTTGAGGAACAACCCTATTTTCAGAATTTTAATGATTAAGAACTCTTGGGCTGGTGTGGTGGCACATTCCTTTAATCCCAGCACTTGGGAAGCAGAGGCAGGCAGATATCTCTAATCAGCCTAGTTTACAAAGGGAGTTCAGGGGCAGACAGGGCTACAAGGTGAACAGGGTTGCATCTTGTCTGAGAAAAGCTGGGGAGTTTGTTCCACTGTTGGAAACTACACACACACACACACATACACACAACCATCGTCATTAAATTTTAGATTTATTTGGGTTTTTTATTTTGTGTTTTGTCCTCAGGTGTGCCTGGTACCCTCAGAGGTCAGAAGAGGTTGTCAGAGGGCATCAGATTCCTTGGAAGTGAAGGTAGGATGTTACCAGTTATCACGTGGTTGCTAGGACCCAGCCCAGGGCATCTGTGAAAAGCAACAGGCGCTCTAACTGCTGAGCCATCTCTCCAGCTCCAATAACATTTTAAAGTCTATCACATGTCACAACGCCCTGCTTATGTCCCAGCAACAAGCCTTGCAAAGTTCCTTTCTGGACTTCATATTGAAAAGATGATTTAGATGCATTGTTTGCTTTCACGGTCCTTTTAAACCCTTGCTGGTGGAAAATTTTAAAATATATAAAAATAGAACAGTACCATGCAATCTCTTTACAATCTTTCTGTTGTGCAAAATTTTAGAAGTCAACAGAACTAGGGAGAATAAAGGAACCTACCCTCGTTCCAACTGTGACCATCAGCTTGGGCCATTCTTTTCCATCTCCCTCAGCGAGGAAGATACGCTGTAGCAACCAACAGAAAGCTTCTTTATACACTTTTAAACAAAAGCACTGTTAGTCCCAGATTGCGTAATATATAGATCTGCAGTCCAGCTCTGTGGAATGGAATAATGTCTTCAGAAGTTCAGTTTTCCTCTGTCATTTTGTTTTTCTGGGTTTAGAATGTGAGTGCAAAATGGCTGTATTCTTACTCCGGTAAGGGGGAACACAGAGATGGACCGACAAGGAAAGACAGGTGTCCTGCCTTGGGTTTCCTTTGAAAACCTTTCCCTAGAGTTTCACACAGCATTTCCTTACATCTCCCCAGCTAGGACCTGGGCACTGGGTCTCTATTTGCCGCAAGTGGGTATGGGAGCCTGGTGACACAGCCATCCTGAATAAAATCCAGGTCCTTTGGGGGGGGGGGAAGATGGCTCTGCCCTTATACCCTACCTTCCTTGGTGCTTCCAATGCCTTCCCCTCCCACAATCCCTCAGGTTACCACTTTAACAAATATTTAAATGAGCATCCCCAAGGCCAGGTCCTAGGTCTCTAGAGAGAAGTAAAAAGTCATTTTTACTTTTAAAGAGGTCCTGGTCTAGCTTATAGCTGAAAGCCAACCCATATTATCTAAATTCGATCAAGCCAGAGTCACACAAACACATTATTTAAAGATGTAGACAAAGCCCCTTGAAGATATAAAATTGGAATTGTTCAAAGGGCTTGGTTGCCCTTGGAGACTAGACTGGGGGCAGGGAGGTACAGAACAGAGGATTGTGGGAGGATTACTCATTTCATGTACTTCTGCTATTGGTACCGATGTAGGTACCAGTTCTGCTTCTGTGTAGGGTGGTGGTAGTTGGGGGTGGGGTATGTGTGTGTTTGGGGGTGGAGTTACTGTTTGCCTGCATGATTTTGATAAAATATTTTTTTTAATTCCAAAAACAGAGTATTTGGGTAAGCACCTTACACAAAGAATTTCCAACATTTTTGGGTTGTTTTCTTGATATGCTAAGAACTTGTGTGTAAAAGTCTGCTATTACAAATGGAACTGTTTAAGTGGACTGGCACACGGAAATCATCAGGCACATAGAAGGCACTCAGTACACATTAGTGAGGAACAAATTAATCACCCAGCGTTTCATCCAGACTCCAACCCCTTCCCCGGGGTTTCCGCAAAGAAGTGCAGTTCTCTGTGACATTCCTCTGGGTCTTTTATGAGCACAAACAAGGCTGATAGCCGACAGCTTTGTGCCAATGTCAATTCAGGTTTTTGGCAGTATGCTTTTGGGGCAGATTCCTAGAAATGGGTAAATGTGTGTGTCATTCTGCCAGCTATTACCTTGTTCCCCTCCTGTGGGGACCTTGCCTTGCTTCCCTTTTGCAATGTGTGAACTTGCTTTTTCCTCAGAGCCTCACTGCCGCCGGTTAAGTCCAACCCTGGGAGGTTTACTCATATGGTGATCAAGAGTGAGCCTGATGTCTCTCCCGTCTTCTCTCAGGCTTCTCTTGCCTCTTCTCCTCCCCTCCCCTCCCCTCCCCTCCTCCCCTCTATTCCCACGGCTCTTTGTGGGCTGCAGGGGAGAGGTTATGACCTCCTGCTGTGTGATTCATTTATGCTCCATCCTAGATGTACCCAGTCCATCACGTGATGGGTTGCTACTGTACACTCCTGACCTTATCATGACTTGACAGCTTCAGTAATATCCTCCTCACAAGAGACAACCACAATTTCATAATTACTTGATGTCCACCCCACAGTCGGTCTGTGATGGCTCAGCGGCTGTCAGCTGCTGCTTTGGTAGTGGTGGTTTGCTGTTCTTGATTTTGAGACAGGTTCTCACCGTGCAGCCCTTGGCTAGGTTGGAACTCACTTTGTAGACCAGACTTGTGGAGACCCACAAGTGTGGGAAAGACTTCACTTCCTTCTTCTCTCCGCCTGTTGAATTCTTCTCTGAACCAGGAGGTTCTCTCCCAGGCATGAATGATATATTTTGTGGCTCCTTGTGGTCCTGGCCACCGTGCCATGATGCACACTTTGTCCTTTCTGCACAATGACTAACCCCCTGCTTTTGGTTACTGTTACTGTCGTTACTGTTACTATTTCCTTGTAGTGCAGCCAGCAGGTGGGGGGCTACCACCCTGGATGGTGATGTAATCATCAGGTTGGGGCTGCCTCCCTGAAACATTTATATACTGTACCAAGTTACAATAAACTTTGAGACTTGAGCAGACTTTCCAGCCTTGTCTCCATTCTTTGCGTCTCCTCCCATTCTTTGTCCCACTCTCTCTCTTCCAGACCCTCCGTTGACTGATCCCGCGGGCCAGGGCACAGGCTGGTTTGGAACTCACAGAACATCTGCCTGCCACTGCCTCCCAAGTGCTGGGATTAGAGGTGTGTGTCACCACACCTGACAGAATCTTCTTTTTGAATGCAGAGTTCTTGGATGCAGAAGGCAAGGCCTGGCTAGAGATGTGGCTGTGTGAAAAATCCTACCAGAGCTTTTCCAAGACTCTACCTAGTGTCCCTATCTCCATGGATACCTCTAATACTGAAGCAGTGGGCAGTGCTGTTTATCCTTCAGCCTGATTCTGATGCATGACCCTCTTTTCCCTAATTCAAATTGTTGGGCTTCTGACCACTTGATGGATGTGGCTCATGTTGCCTCTGAAATCCAAACAACCCACCTGACACATGTATCTCTCTTAACAATAAGGCACAATTAATTAAACCTCTGAAGGGGTCTCACATCCAATCCCAGACTCAGACTCCCCCAAACCTCATAGACAGAAATCTCCTGCCTCTGTAGGGCTTACCACCCATCTTCTCTCACACATGTGTTTTGCTAGGAAATTGAACATAACTGTATTCCTTTTCCCCAAATGGCATGATGTCACTGTGGTGGACCAGAGTATTATTCTACAGGAAACAAAAGCTACCAAAGGTGCTGTCTGCCGGCATCCTAATGGATGACAGAGGATTGCACAGCCTTGGGACACACAATGGGCAATGAATGTGACTGTTCTTCCCATCTGCATGCGGACATCTTCTTGTTCTCCTCACTAACAGAACTGGAAGAACATGCTGACAGAGTTGAGGGCAAACGGGAGAAGCAGGACTGATGTAGTCAATGGAGACACTTCGTCCCGGTAAGAGCTACACTTAAGCTAACACGTCCAAAGGGACCTCCGTAGGCATGAAGCAGAAGGTAGAATGGGACTACGACCCCATGTCTTTCACGTCTTCAAAAATGATATTAATTTCGGAGCCCAAATTTCCAACTTAAATGTGAACTAAATAAGTGGTTTCGACTTTAAGCTACTATTTGGAGAATGGCTGTCGTGAAGCAAGCACCACATTTGGCACACAGGCTGAAAATAAGGAACAGAAGAATATAGACACAGCAGGACTTAGGACTATTCTAGCTTGCTTTCTGTTGCTGTGATAAAAACAACTTTCTGTTGCCCTGACAAAGAGCAACTTTGGGAGAAAAGGGCTTATTTGACTTACAGGTTGGAGTCCATCATCAAGGGAAGCCAGGGCAGACTCTCAAGGCAGGAGCTTGAAGCAGAATCCACAGAGAAATACTGCTCCCCCACCCTCCACTCCATACTGGCTCACTTCCTGGGTCCCTTTCTGCTACCCTTCCTAAACACCCAAGCCCACCTAACCCGAGATAGAACCACCACTGTACCTAGGGAATGATGCCACCCACAGTGGACATATCTTCCCACCTCAACTAACATAATCATGTAATTCTCACCTGCATATCTAGAGGGCCATTTCCCAGGTTATTGTCATTTCTGTCAAGTTGACATTAACCCTTATGGTCACAGCGAGTTAGCCAGCACAGGCCTTCCTGAGTAATTTCCTTACCTTCATTTATCACTCTGCTTCCCACACACAACCTGATCCCTGTGGTCCAGGCTACTCGCTAGGTAGGCCTGCTTCCTGGACTCTTCAAAAAACAGTGGCCTGGGGAGAATGCCTACTCTGTGCCAGGCCAGCCCCTGCAGCACAGGCCATGCCCTGTGCTCATTAGCTTGCAGCCACTGCTGCCCAACACAGAGTGTTCTCCACTACAGCCCCATATCCCTCCCCTGCTGCCCCATAATGTGGCAAAGCTTCCTTCTCTGTTGCCCTCATTCTCTCTGATGCAGTCTTCCCCACAAAGATACCCTGACCACAGCATTCTACCATCCATCCCCGTTGCCCAGGGCTGAAGGGTTCTGGGGAGGCCACTGGACTACTGAAAACCAGGACTTTCCTGGGCAAACCTGAGCAGAACGGTGAGTGAGAAGGATGCCCCGTAGGACTGCCCACACCAGTCATCCCACAGAGGAGTAGTATTACCATGACTAGGAGGTCAGACCAACCAGGATTTATACCCAGGAGGCTAAAGAGGAGGTTAGCTTTCCCGAATATGGAACTGTGAGCAATCAAGCTATAAGTGCCTTCTCACAATCCAGTGTAAGGGAGAACACTCTTGAGTGTGCAATCAACATAAGTGATTATTATGGGGTTATCGTTATAATTGTATTATGATTATTAAATGAGATATAATCATTCTCTCATGCTGTTGCTGTACAGATTAGACAAAATGACTTATGACATGCTTTACATAGAACCAATAATAATCTCTTTTTATTAAACACTTTGTTCAAAGCTCGGCTCTAAAGGCATTTGTGCATTTAAAGGCATTGCATGTGTTCTGTCATACATCACACAACGTCCCAGACAACAGAAATGCAAGCTCCATTTTACAGCTGTTCCAGAGACATAAAGAGGTTAAGTGAGGTACCCAAGGCCAAGCTTCTAGGAAGTGGAGCCAGGTCTTAACCAAGATCTGAGAGTTCAGTGTCCCTTCTACATATACATTCACACTCATACACACTCACACACACACACACACACACACATTCTCATATACTCACATTCACATGCTTACATACATTCAAACACACGCTCACACAGCATTGCACTCACACTGATATGCTTTCATACACTCAAACACACCGTATAACACAGTTTCCTATGCTCACACAATCACATGTATTTATTCACACTTTTACACTTACATATTCTAAGACTCTTATTTGCACGCACACACAAATGCACAACCACATTTATTCACAGAAACACACATGCTTACACAGACACATTTATTCATGTACAAAGGCAGACACAAACATGGTCACATATGCACTCAAACATTCTCATGCACACTCACACACACTAAGTGTGTTCACATTCTCATATTCACCCATACTTACACCACACTATCACAGTTACATACCCCATACAAACACAGTTTGCGGATATATACAAAATCACACACAGGCACACAATCACACTGTCATGCTATGCTGACACACTCACAGATACATTTCCACACATGGTCACACATAAACACTCTCATACTTAATCTGTCACATAGTCATACACAGTCACATAGGCACATTTGCAAATATTCTTATATGTACACACACATTTATAGTCATATACTCATACTTACACACTAGCACTCACAATTATGTATGTACTCCTAACACTCACACATTTCCAAGTATGAAAAGCACTAATACATATGCTAATGCAACTGTCACACTCATATTTACACACATGCTCACACATGCTCACTTATTGCTCACCCTCACACAAAAACTAACACACACTCACAAATATGAAAAGTAATATCCACTCACAAACTTGCACATGCTTCTAAATACACACACTTATGTCACAAACACACTTGTATTAACAGTTTGTGCACAACCGCATACCACAATCACAGTCATTCAGAGTAAGCTCTCATTTTCATGCACGCTCAGTCTCACACCCATGCACAATGATGCCAACGCAGTAACAAAAACTAATATTCTCACACTCATGTGTACACCCCCTTTGTTACACAGTCATTCACATGTTTCCACACTCTGTACTCACCCTCTCACACTTGCATTCTCATATCCACATATTTACACGCTCACATTCACACTTACAATCATGTACTTAGTCTCCCACATGTGAACACTCACACATTTGGTTCTCACATAGTGTCACACACACACACTCAGACTCACTTTAAAATATCACACGACTCCACTTATATGTGTGCACCCCCCCCACTTTTATACCCACACTTGTGCAGACTCACACACAAACACTTTCAGAGTGTCCATGGGGTCATCTTTGATAGACAGAACATGCATAAGTAACTGGTGTTAAAGTATGATCACGTTTGCTTTAAAAAAAAAATCTAGAATCCTGATTTCCTCAAAGTAGCTGCCACCATCCCACCCAATGGTCCATGACCCTTACCTGCTGTCACAGCAGTTATCCAGTGTTCCTAATCCCATAGTGTGACTTAAGACCCCAGTATTTGACCATAGCACTATGGCCAGACCGTCTTCAGAGTCAGCACAAAGAGGACCTATGAGAACATTGAAGGGCGTTGGTGACAATTTCTGCTCAGAGTCAACCAGGCAGACACTTCAAGTCTTCATTTATTATTATATTTTTTGGTGCATAGGTAGCTGAGGTATTTAATAATCCTTCATTCCATCTGCTTTTACATTTGAAATTTTCATATACTGCTTGATTTCATCACTTCTGGCTTTAGGTTCTGATATCAGAAATCACAGGACTAACATTAGGGTTCTCCATAAATAAATGAACCACCACAAAGACTGTGTCCTCATCAGGGTCACTATTGCTGTGATGAAACACCATGACCAGAAGCACGAACTCAAACAGGGCAGGACCCTGGAGGCAGGAGCTGATGCAGAGATCACGGAGGGATGCTTCTTACTGGCTTGCTCCTCATGGTTTGCTCAGCCTTTTTCTTACAGAACTCAGGACCACCAGCCCAGGGATAGAACCACCCACAATAGGCTGGGCCCTCCTCTGTCAATCACTAATTAATAAAATGCCCAACAGGCTTGCTTACAAACCAATCTTGTGACGGCATTTTCTCAATTGAGGTTCCCTCCTCTCAAGTAGACATAAACGACCCAGCACAGGCCTGTTGAGAATGTCTCATAAAAAGTGGCCTTTGGCCACTGCATAAGAACAGGCCAGCAGAGGCAGTGCCTTGGTTTCACTGCTCCTAAGACAAAACGGCTGCTTCCATGTCAAGAGCGGAGAAAAATGAGTCCACGCGTGCGTGCCAGTTCTTAGCTCCCTCCATTTTCATCTGGTTCAGGACCCAGTCCCCAAAATGGCACCACTCACAAACAGGGTTGGTCTTTACAACTCAGTTCACACAGTTAAGAAAACCCTCACAGGCATGCCCACAGGCCAACCTCATCAAGAAGGTTCCTCTTTATGTCTCCCTTTCCAGGTGATCCACCCACAACACCCCAGCCGGAAATGATGGTTCTCAACCATCTCTCTTCCTCCCGGAGTTCAGCTGTACCCTGCAACAGGTGTTTTCACCGGCTTCACCCACTGGATCAGTTCCCTAAGACCACTGAAACCAAGTTTCACAAACTGGCTTCAGGCAACAGAAGTTTATGCAATCAGCCGTGGAGATCAAAGGCTAAAGTCACTTGAGGGCATCCTGCTCTCCCAGAGACCCCAAAGGAGGACTTTCCCTTGCTTCCTCCAGAAGCTGCAGCTCTGATAGTAAAATATCTAGTGCCTCTTCTTAGCTAATTGACACTAGCCTGCCTGCACAGGTTTATTCTCTTCTGTGTGTACATAGGCATGTGTGTGCAGTTGAACACGTGTGTGTATGTATATATTCACTTTCTATTGAAGGAAGGAGGGAGGGAGGGAAGGAGGAGGTGATTAGTGTAGGCCAGCTCTGTGGCCAGGGAGCTCTTCGAATTCACCTGTCCCCACTTCTCCACTGGTAGAATTAAAAGCATGCACCACCATGGTTGGCTAAGTTATGGGACTCAAACTTATGTCCTTGTGCTTACAAAGCCAACACTTTTCTAATGGAACCATGCCCCAGTCCCCAGATGTATATTATTACTCCTATTTATAAAGGAGGGAATCAAGACCCAAACTGAGCAAGGAAATGGCAAAGCAGGGATCTGATAAGGTCCCAAATGCTGGAGCCCACACAGCATTCTGCTCCAGAGCTTTCCAGCCACAGGAGGAGCCAGGGGAAACTCGTCCAGCAAGGTTTGTTCTACGTTTATTTATTTTCTTAGCAGGGGAGAGGGTGCACGGGTGCTATAGCATGTACAGAGGTCAGAGGACAGCTTGAAGGAGTGAGTGGTCGCCTTCCATCATGGGGGTTCTGGGGATCAAATCGTCAGGCTTGGCAGCAGTCACCTCTAACACTTAGCCGCCGTGCCAGCCTGGGCGCCTGTTTTCTCTGTAACTAGTAAAGTCAGGGGGAGAAAAAATATCACATGTCACCTAAATAGAGGAAAATGGGTGCTTAGGGGCAGTTTTTGTTCTGCGGGAATTTTTCATTGGTGATATTTCAAATTGATTTGATGGCAATATAATATTAATCTGGTTAGCTTCCTATCTCACATCTATATGCCCTACTTTTGGTAAAAATTATTTGGTATCCTGGAGCCTGTGCTGTCTTGGAAGGTAGTTTGTTTTGATCGACGCTAGAGCTGGTCATGCAGGCCTGATTCTACCACGAACATGATTTCTCCTGCTGGGTGGCTGACTGTTCATCATGTAGACACAAGTCTGCCGAGCAGACTATTATGTTGTGCTGAATAAAGTCACTCTTACATGGCCACAATCACCACTGAGATATTTCCAAAGATATGTGGGGCCAGCCCTGCTTCCCCGGGAGATACAATCGCTCAGATTGGATTTTTAATAATAGTGACTATATTTCATTTCAACATTCAGTGACTTCTTTGCTGAGTGCATGCTGTCTGATGTTCTGTGTGGGCGATAAGGATGGAGAAAGAAACAATCTTAGTCTCCCCCCTCAAGCAGCTAAGATTGGGTGGGAGGAACAGCTGATTACAGCCAATGGGATCCAGAGAACAGCATCAGCCAGCACTTTTAGCTGTGCACACCATACAAGATGGGGCAGATGGAAAAAAGCAGGCTCAGCATCTCTGCACACCCAAACAGTTTGCAGCAGGACCAGGGCCAGTATGCCAGGCAAAACGCCCCTCCTCACCTCTGGAACTCTAGTAAAAAATGACGTCACTAGTCTGTCGCTTGTAACTTGACACCTATAAGAGGTGCTAGATATTAGAAACTCCTCCATGAGTGTGTTCAGATGTCTTCGTAGCTACCTTCTCGATGATTCTATCTACCCACTTCAGGCTTCAATGCATGTGATATGCTATTAATAAGGAGCATCTTGTTGGGAGAACTTAGGCCACACAGGAAACTCAGGATATAGGGATGTTTGGAAACCTCAGGTCAGGGCCTGAGAGTGACAGCTTAGGAGACAAAGCCTGGCTAGGTGGTGGGGGTGACACCAGTGTATGACTTTTGTCCCAGCACTTGGGAGGCAGAGACAGGAGGATCTCTTAGTTTGAGGCCAGCCTGGTCTACTCTACAGAGTAAGTTCTAGGACAGTGAGGACAGCCAGAAGTTACACAGAAAAAGCCTGTCTCAACATCCCTGGCCCCCCAAAAGGAGACAAAGGCTGGCATCCGTGAACAGGAAAGACTCATGGGCCACCACCTACTCCGCCTATGGATCCTTGTTTGCCCATCAAAGTCTCTGCCCCGTTCTAGGTCTCGGTTTCCTCATTTGACCCTGTGAGTGTTTGTTAAGCACCTGTGTTCTGAGGAAGGTTCCTGCTGGCTCTGCTTCTAGGTTTCTATGTCCCTTGTGACAAAGGGAGAGACTTGGAGAAGAGCCTCCCATTAAAGAGAGAGGCAGGTGAACCTCTCACGAGCTAATTATACAGGGTTTTTCTCCCTCAAGGTCCTGCAGTTCTATCTGACCCTTATGCGGGGATATGGGACTGATGCAGGAACCCTAGACAGTCCCAGGGGAGGACATTCTTCATGTTGAGTTTGGGAGTATGTGGACCTCTACCCAACAGGACCAGGACACACCTAGCCATCTGGGCAAGAGATCAGTCATCAGGGTTGAGACGCTGTGTTATTCTTTCTACAGAAATGCCTTGGAGTTTCTGTCCAAGCTTTGTCAAGACAGACTAATTTCTCCCATGGAGTTCTGGTTCTTGTCAAGTTCTTCAAGAAGGTGTGTCTCACAAAGCAAGCATCCTTGAGGCTCTGAGAGCATGGAGCAGACACACAACCATTTCAAATGAGCCTGCTTGTCAGGTGGTCACTCTCTAGGGATTGGACAAGTGGGCCAACCTCTCTCGTTCATTATCCACAAATTTATTCATCTATTCATTCATGCGGATTCACCCAAGCCATTCACTCATTAACCTCTTTATTCATTCACTCAGCCACTCTGGTGTTCATTCATCCAGTGGCCCACTGACTCATTCACCCATGAACTTATTACTTCAATCGTTTTGCTGATTTCTCCTTCAAGTGTTATTCATCTGCCCACCCACCCACTTCCTTCCCTCACGTGATAAGCTCATAGGGAGGCTTTCTGCAGGCCAGGAATCAGGGACTCTTACTCTCTGAAGCAGCTAAGTCCTCAGGAGGGCTGGCTGTGTGGGTGCCTCAGGTGCAGACAATGAAGCTAATCATATGCCTGGGTTCACAACATTAGGGCATCACTGATCATCAAAAAGTCATGCTTTTTAAAAAATAAACATTATTGATTTATTTGGGGGAAGAGGCACGTGCTGCAGCACACAAACGGAGGTCGGAGGACAGCTTTCAAAGTTGGTTCTCTCTCTCCACCAAGTGGGACCTGGGAATCAAACTCAGGTCATAAGACCTGGCAGCAAGTATCTTTACCTGCAAAGTGATTCTGTCACCTTCAAAGCCTTGCTCTGATTTTAGGCATTTTCTTTATCCACACTCTTCCCTACCATTCTCCCCTCTCCTTCAAGAGCAAGCACAGGCCTATGTCTAGCTTTTTGTTCATAAGAATGAATTCTGCAATTGTGAATGCTTGGATTTAAATTTGTGTAAATTGAACCATGTATGCTTTTAGGATTGCTGGTGCTGTGGACATCTATATGTTATCTCCAACAACTAAATACATTCAATGATTATTATACACCCACCTTCCCATCAGTGCACTATACACTCAGTCAACATCAGCATCCTTGTTCCAAAAGCTCAGAATTATATACACATCCAGAAGTGGCCCCGAAGGTCATAGGACATGCATATACATATATACATATATACATATACATGTGTCTTGTTTGAATAACAGCTGCCAGGGTGGTGTCTAGCAAACCATCAGCCCACACCCCTGTGGACACTTCAGAGTTCTACCCTCCCACTTCCCACCTGCGGTGACATCATCTGGCTGTCTGGTTTCTGCCAGTCTACCAGGTATAAAATGGCTTGTTCCTGCCCTTTCTGTTTCTCTGGTAACCAACGAGCCTGAGCAGATTCTCCAAGCAGTTACTTTTTCCATAAATATCTTGTTCTGGTGATTTCTCCTTTTTATTTTTTTCTATGGAGGTTGCTGTTTTCTTGCAAGAATTTCTTATGTATTCCAGATATTAACACCATGTCAGCCTTAAATATTGCAAATAACTTCTTCCATTCCATCAACTCTATATTAATTTTGTCTGGGATACATATCACCAACCAGAAATACACAATTCCCGTGTAATTGAATTTACCAATGCTTTTGCTTTTGGCTTGTCCTCCATGCACACAAAACCATTCCGAATTTTCTTGTTTATTTTTGTTTTGCTTTTTTTCCACACATCCCAGGCTAGACAGGAATTCACTATGTAGCCAAGGCTGGCCTTGAATGCCTCATCTTCCTGTTTCCATTTCCTGAGTACTGGGATTACAGACGTGCACCGCTAAGCCTGGCTACCCACTCTCCTGTTACAAGGTATTCCACCTTTCCCATTCAGGACCCTCCTGTCCCATTCAGGACCTCCTGTCCCATTCAGGACCTCCTGTCCCATTCAGGACCTCCTGTCCCATTCAGGACCCTCCTGTCCCATTCAGGACCTCCTATTGATGCTGTTGGGATCCAGTGTTCTCTGTCTCTGTATCACAAGTGGGTTTCCCCAACAACCATGCTTTCTCCTAGATGTTGGCTCCAGTTTTGGTGGGTACCATTGTGGAGTTCCTCATTGCCAGATGCTGTCCTCTGAGCCCACTATTTCAATTCCGTTGGCACAGGGGTTTTTCTTGCATTGATACCACTTACAATTATATCTCTCTTCACTTTAACCAATAAAGCTTATCTCTATATTCATGGACTTTGCTTTTTATTTTTCATCATATTTTATGGATATGCATTAATATACGTAATGGGTTGCATCGTGACAATTTTATACATGTGTTTGATGTATATCAGTCATTCACCACCCATTGCTCTCTCTTGTCCCCCTTCACCCTGCTGACCCTCTTTCTCATCCCAGCCAGTACCGCTTTTTTTGTAAGTGACCAGTGAGTGTCATTAGGATTGCACAGAGGGGCAGACAAGGAGCTGTTGACAGGGACCTTAATACCTCATCACCACCTTATCAGTGACTGCCCCATCTGGAAAATGCCTCTCCCTCATTGAGCAACCAGGAACTTTAAATCCTCAGGGTGGGGTAGGGCCTTCAGATCTTCTGCCTCTGAGACAGAGTGTTAGCGGGTTCAATCACATGGAAATCTCACACGGGTAAAAATAGCTGCAGCAGATTCAAGCATAAAATGACCATGCCATACTGGAAATCAGCGTTCCCGCCATTCACTCCCCTCTGTCTGGAATACACTTTCTGCTCCCTCTCCTGTGATGTTCCTTGAGTGTCAGAGATGATATAGATGTCCCAATTACTGGTGTGCAGTCAGCCATCATTTATTCTCATTGCTCTCTCCAGTCATGAGCATCCACAGCTATGGCTTCCCACTGCAAAATGAAGCTTCTCTGACCAAAGCTGAGCCCAGTGTTGTCTATGGGCACAGACACAGTTACCTAGGGGACAGCTTCCCCTCTAGGGCCTGTGACCCTGCTAGCAGTTTTGGCTTTTTTCTTTCTTTCTTTCTTTCTTTTTTTTTTTTTTTTTTTTTTTGCAGCACAAGGCATAAAACCCAGGTCCTCATGCGTGGTAGAACTCTGTGACTAAGCTTCATCTCCAGCCCAGAAATAAACCCATTCCAGTCTTCTTTAGCATCTCCAGGTAGTGTGTGTGTGTGTGTGTGTGTGTGTGTGTGTGTGTATGGTGTGTGCATATATATATATATATAATATATTATATATACATATATCTGTATACACACAAGAGAGAAAGAACACTTTGAATTGGATCTTACTATGCTCTCCAGGCTGATCTTGAACTCATGATCCTCCCGCCTCAGTTTCCCAAGTGCTGAGATTACAGGTGTGAAGCACCATGCTGGGCTCTCACATTAATGTTGTATGAAGGTGCTGTCAATGTTTGCATTTCCAGAAGCATCGGTGAGTTCATTTAACCTCTCCGTCGACCTGTTTACTTCTGAGCTAAGAAATGGTGTCATCTGTGAAGAATAAAGTCCAAATGCACATGCCTTAGATCCTTTCCTTTGTTACAACCTTAGTCAGGCTTTCTGAGCAAGCAGTATTGCGGGATTGTTCTATTTTGTATTTCTATTGATATGATTAAACACCATGACCAAAATCAACTTGGAGGAAGAAAGGGTTTATTTAGCTTACAGGTTACAGTCCATTATCAGAGAAACTGGCGGCTTGAATGAGACCATCCCACAGGCTCAGCTGTTTGAATGCTTAGCTACAAGTTGGTGGGGCTGTTGGGAAGAATTAGGAGGTGTGCCCGTGTTGGAGGAGGTATGACTGGGGGTGGGCTCTGAGGTTTCAGAAATCCACACCATTGCCAGTTAGTGCTCTCTCTCTCTCTCTCTCTCTCTCTCTCTCTCTCTCTCTCTCTCTCTCTCTCTCTCTCTCTCTCTCTCTCTCTGCTTATGGACCAGACGTAAGCTCTCAAATACCACACCTGCCTGCTCCCATGCTCCCTGCCTCCTGGCCATGGACTCGTTTTCTGGAACTGTCAGCCCCCATTAAACACTTTCTTCTGAGAGTTGCCTTGATCATGGTCTCTTAGCAGAAAAGAAACCAAGGTAAGAGCCAAAGCAGGCCCTCAAGACAGGAGCTTGAGGCAGAGGCCATGGAAGAATACTGCTCTCCGATCTGCTTCCTCTGGTGCTCGGTCAGCTTTCTTATATATACTAGGACGCTAACCATCCGCAGTGGGCTGGCCTTTGCCACATGTATCACTAATGAAGACAGTGCTCCACAGACACACACACAGGTCACAATGATAAAAGCAATCTCTCGATTTGGGTTTCTTCTTCCCAGGTGTTAGTCAAGTTGACAACCGAGGTTCATCTCTGTCTTGTATTTTTTCATAAAGAGAATGCACTGGCATTGAAAATGAATGAAATGTTTGCTGAAGATTTTTGAAATATTATCTTTTCCTGGCTTTTTCTAACTGAATCCCACTTTGTTGAAGTTACCTCAGCCACACATAGGCATCCTCTATATCACTTTTTTCTGCACCGACTGAAGTGATCATGAGTTTTCTCAATGAGTCCTATTGATATGGTGAACTACATTTCTCGGTTTTCTGGGTTGAAAACATCTTTTCATCCTTTAGGGGGAAATTTTCCTTCTGATTATAGTGCATTTTAAAATATTCCATTGCATCTACATTTTCATAGAAGTTTGGCAGTTCATATGCGAAACGGAGGTAACACTGTTCATACTCTGATTTCCTTTCTGTTTGCATCTGTAATCATGTATTGAGTTAGGACTATCTCGTTTGGAAATTAAAAAAACAAAACAAAACAAAACAAAAAAACAGTTTCCTCAATGACCTGTACCTTTGCAGGGGAGTGGTTTTAGAGACTAATCATTCTTTAAACGTTAGTGGACTTGTCTATAATGCTGACTGGATGGGGGCGCTTTATTGCTGTTTTTCTGAGTTTCATAATGTACTGTGGCCACATTCAACCCTCTCCTTCCCTCCCTGTCCTGCCGACTCCTCCATCTTCCCGAATAGTCCTTTTCCCACTTTGCTCTCTCTCTCTCTCTCTCTCTCTCTCTCTCTCGTGAGTGAGAGAGAGACTAGAGAGACAGTGAGAAAGAGAGAGACAGAAACATAAAGAAACCCTGAGTGAGATTCTCTGAATTTAGAGTCGTGTGTATTAGCATGTACAGGAGGCCCCGCCAGAGCGTGGGCAGCCTAATAGTGGCTACAGCACTGAAAAATTGACTCCCAGTCCTGTGACAACCACAAATGGCCAAAAGCTCCTCGTGGAGAGATGGAGTGCCATGAGCACCTTTCTCAGAGAAGTTTTTTGAAAGAGTATCATAAATTATCATTTCATCTCTTTAATACATATTTGTGAATTTGAATCATATGTTCTGTGAGCTTTATATTCATCTAGAAATGTATTTGCTCCATCCAGGTTTTATCTTAAAAACACAATCAAGTTGCCTTTATTCAAAAAGGGGATGGATATTTCAACACATGCCAATCAATGAACATAGCTAGGTCCTCATCGCCAGCCTTGCATAGAAACCAGTGTCCAACCGACCGAAGAACCCAGCTGCAAACCTGAAGCTATGTGGTGGCTTTAGCTCCAGCACTCAGGAGGCAGAGGCAGGCAGGTCTCTATGAGTTTAAGGCCAGCCTGGTCTACAGAGCGATTTAAGGCTATCTAGGGTTATATAGTGCAATCCTGTCCCCTCCCCCAAAAGAAAAGAAACAACCAACAGAAAAATAAAGCAAAAAAGTAAAATATTTGGATAAAATAATAGTTTAAGATATTGACATAAGAGCAAACTTTCTGATTAATATTTGAGTCCTCAGGAAATAAGGCAAACAATGAACATGGTACCTCATGAAGTCAAAAGTACAAAAAAGTTCTCTCATCCAAGTTCTAAAATTATGGTTGTTGTTTATTAACATCTTTTATTGTGAATTTTAGTCTTTGGTATCGGTAATATTTTATATTTTTTCTCTATTTCACATAGCTTCATCTTCCTTCTAAGATTTAATTATTATATTATAGTGCACCACATGCATGCACTACCAGCAGAGGCCAGAAGAAGACATCATATTTCCCCACACCCCGGCCCCCTACACCCCCAACCACCTCACACCCCGGCCCCCTATACCCCCAACCAGGACCTGGAGTTGCAACTTGAGTTAGGAGCCAGGGCATGGATACTGAGAGGCAAACTTGGGTCCTCTGGAAAAGCAACTAGTGAGCCATCTCTCCAGTCTCCTTTTTAATAATCATTCTTACCAGAGATCAGTCTTGCTAATCTTTCAAAGAGCCATGCTGGCAGCTTTAACAATATTCATTGTTACTGTTGGTGTTTCTGCCTGGTATTTACTTATGTTCTTTTGGCTCAGCCTCTGGAGGTGAATGTTTAGTTCATTATTTTACTCATTTTTAAAAATTACTTTCTTTCCTAATAAATAAACTTAAAGATGTAAATTTTACTGTTTATAGCAGTGAAAGGTTTTTACAATTCTGATTCTAATTCATACCTTGTAGTATAAAGAATAAAAAGATAAGATTCCTTATACTTTTTTTTAACTGACAAGAAATAACATATTTAGCTCCCAAATTTACATAAATGTATTTATTTATTATCAATACCTATTAATGTTTACATTTGTTATTTTGGGGTCAGAAAACGTAGTTTATGGATCATTTGTAGGACTCTGTGTGACTTCCTGGATGGTCTCTTTCTCAAGTATTCTGTGTGTGCATGGATGGTGTGTTCCCCAGTGAGCGCTGGAGATGTGTGCAGCCGCTCTTTGCCTATGCCATTTTGCATTTCAACCAGCAGTGAATGATGTTGAGAATTTTGATAAGCTGCTTCGGTCTTGCTTCTGGAATTTTCTTTGTATCAGTGACCTTAAATGCTTGAATTAATGTATCTGGTTGTTCAGCTTTTGCCCCCCATCTCCCCTGAGGGATATGCTTTGGCCCCTTTAACCTCAGGTCTTGCAATTTTTTTTAATTAAGTGCATTTATACCAACTCTACACAGATCTTTTTTAGGCAAGATCATGCTATGTCATCCAAATTGGCCTGGAACTTATTTTGTATCCTAGATTTGCCTTGAACTCACAATCCTCCTGCCTGCGCCTCCCAAGTTCTGGGATGGCAGCAAGAACCGCAAATCCTGACTCCACCACCGACTTTCTTCAGACATTTCCTTTCCCCTATTATGACTGCTTGTTATTTGGAGGCAGAACCTCCATCTTTTTCTAAACTCGTTCACTGTCCCTCTGGCTTCTGGTCCCTTCCCCACCCTCTGCGTTTGTCAAGAGCTGGTCTAGCTGATGTCAAATTTCTCGACTCTCTCCAGCAGCATCCACCATGGCCGTCTCACTGCTTCCTTTACTTCAAACCATTTTTTCTTCATGCCTGACACTTCTACTTGGTTCTTTTCCGAAGACTGCTTGTTCTAACTTCATGCTGCTATTATCTGCCCGTATCTCCTTAAGTAAATTTAAAGCATTTATTTTAGAGCGGCGCCCATCTGTTCCAGCAAGTCTGCCTCAGATTTCTCTGTGCTGTCTGGTTTTTCGCCTTTCTTCCAGTCAGTGTACTCTCATGACCTGCAAGCCAGTTGCCTTGGGAGAGAAGAGCCCTAGGGGATGAGATACAGGGAGGCCCTGTGTGTGTTTGGGTCTTGACTTTAAGCAAGTGGTGGAGGTGAGCTCCAAGCACCCTACAACCACAGCAGGGTGCAGTGGACCCTGACTGGAGCTCTCTGAGCACCACCATGAGGAGGCCTCTCCCCAGATGTGCGCAGCTATCAGGATGTGAATGATTGAAGAAAGCAGCCTGGAGGATTCCAGTACTTTCCTCCATCCTGGCTTTCACTTCATTCTCTCCCCACGTCCAGTGCACCTGGGCTACCATCCTCTGGTCCCCACACTTCCCACTTGTTTCTATGGCTTCTTCATAAATGACTTGTGGATTAAGAAGGGCAGCCATGTTGGCAGGAAGCCAATTACTCCATTAGTTGTCACACCTGACCCACCGATCTCCAAATATGATGCTGCCTTTTGATTTCTACAGGCACTTGTCCCGGTGTGTCCCCACCCCCAACCATCTGGCCGTGGTGTGTACAATGAGATTTCACTCACATGAAACTCCCCAAGTGACATGGGACAGCCTCCCTCCCAGCTCCCTCCCATCCTGCTATCCCTGCAAAGCTCCTCCTTCCCAATGAGAACAAACACCAGTGAGGAACCCAATGCCCATTCTGCCCTTGGAGGAGGGATAGCGCTGGAAGGCTTGTGGAGATAAGGTGCCCCTATGTGGTGACAACTCTTGGTTTTGTGCTTCAGAAGGGACTCCACAGGTGTGAACTTCTGTTAGGTAAAGCCTCCCATTAATACCCCTTTATCTGCCTCACACACATGCTGCCTCATCTTCCTAACCCTGCCCCCTACTTGCTGCCCAGAGCTGGCCTCCAGGGCAAGGGCTGTCTTTATCTTTCTGGGGACCCAATTCTTCTCACACATTCATATCCCTGGATCTGGCACACACATACACACACAGACATACACACAGGCAAACATACACACACAGACATACACACACACATACACACACACACAGGCAAATGTACACACACACAGACATACACACACAGAGACAGACAGACAGACAGACAGACACACACACACACACACACACACACACACACACACACACAGGATATTGCAACCTGGTTGTAAAACAGCCTCTTCACACCCTCTCTCAATTACCCTCACTCTTGTCTGACCACCCTCCTACCATCCTTGGTTCACTCATCCAGGACCCCACACTCTCCCCAATTGCCTTCTTAAAAAGATCCAGTGCTAAGAGAGTCAGCAGGAATGAGGAGCCAGCTGAGGCTTTGAACAACCCCCTTAACTCTCCATCTCCCAGCCTGCCCTTCAAGCCTGTCTGCAACCTCCTCCCCTGCCTGCCTATCCTCCAACCTACCTTCAAGGCCCTCTTGAGCCCAGGCTCCTCCTGCCTATCCCACCTCAGAAGAGTGGGGGAGGGAGGGTTTGCTGACTCCAGCTCTCTGTTGCACTGATTCTCTTGCCGTCCATTCCTGTGCAGGGGAGGGGTGGGAGTATCACTTCTTCCCACATCTGACCACAAAGTTTGTCCTGCCTTCTCAAGGGCCACAAAGAGACCACTCAACAGGCAGAGCCCTTCCAGGGACATGGCATAGCACTCAGGCAGAACTGGGACCTCCTTCCTATTCAAAGAACAGCCCTAGGGGTTGCTGTGTTTACCTGTGTGTGTGTGGGGGGGGTATATACATGAACAAGAGAGACTTTAACCCTGGAACACACCTGCAGAAATCTTCCCTGACCTCTGGGCATCAGAGGGTTTCAGTGGTGGCGCCACCTGGTGGCCATAGCAGCACTACAGGCCCTCTCACCCCGGCAACCCTGTAAACCAGCAGTTCTCAGCCTGTGGGTCGCGACTCCTAGTGTGTGTGTTGGGAGGAGATCAAACAACTTTTATAAGAGTCGCTTAAGGTCACTGGACTACACAGATATTTATACTACTATTCATAACAGTAGCAAAATTACAGTTATAAAGTAGCAATGAAAGTAATTTTAATATAGGGGTTACCACAACACAAGGAACTGTCTTAAAGGGTCACAGCATTAGGATAGTTGAGAACCCCTGCTATAAAGACAGGATGCATGTGCACACGTTACTCTTATCCCAGCTCCTTCTTTGGGGCCCAGCTCACCTGCTTGTCACCCATATGCCTCATGACAGTACTGCCCAGACTGCCCGGACAGCAGGTGGAGGTAGTCTTCAGGGTAGCCTTCTCTTCTATAGAAAGAGCCTCAAGAGGAGCCAGATGCTGGGCTGTCTCATAGTCTGGCCTTGGCAAAGCACCTCTCCAAACCTCAGACCACTCAGCTACATAATGGGCCACAGGCACCTATGCTACAGAACCTTCAAATAAAATGCCAACTGGAACCATTAAGTTTGGAGAGCAGGATAGTTGCAAGAGGCCAGTGGGGCTGGCTTTGTGTCCTGTGAGTTTATGCCAGCTCCTGCAGACCCTATGCAGATAGCCTTGGCCCTCTGGTCCTACTGTTCATACCTGACATCCCCAGAGAGCTGCCCTGGCCACTCTGCCAGAAAGTTCAGTCATGCCAGAGCTCCCCATCTCTCTCGAGGTAGGGTTGGAGATGCAGACTTCTAGAGCATTCGTGGAACACAAGCTCCAAATACACTCTCCACTCTCTTTCTCTGCAACCAGAGTCCACTGTTCACCAAGTCCTGGGAGCCACCGTCTCCCAAGTCTACTCCTCATCCAGCAGGGCCCAAGCTTTGCCCAGAGAGGCAGGCACCATAGCTTGGCATCTGGGACCTTCCTGAGTTAGCCTCCTCCCCCTTGCCTCTGTGCTCCTTCCCAAGTCACCTGCCCTTCATCTGTGTCACGGGGACAGTTTTTTCACCCACAAGGCCTTCCCCTTATACCTGCAGGAAAATAGCACCTTCTCATCCTTCAGCTTAACTGTGCTTCTCAGGCTCGGGCTCCCACCCTCACACCAAAGCCTAGCACCCAGGCACTGGTGGCGGGGATGGATTTGTCTCCTTCATCTAGCTGTGAGACCCTTCAGGCCACAGAGCACTGAGTTCTGCATGCACAGAAAATGATTTGCAGGTTATTCACCTAATTTTGTGGCCAGGAGGGATATCATAGCCTGGGCCTGAAGGGAGGCATAGGCTGGGAATGGACACCAGATGCAGATGGAGGGGAGCAGCAAAGCCCCCTTGGGTTTGTGCTCACATTTTTTTTTCCTTTGTCCAAAGTCTTATGTTCAGTCCTGAGGATTATGTGCAGAACAGTTGCACCTACCTGTCCCAAGCCTAGTGTCTGCATAGCACCATTGAGCTAGTCATCTCCTTTCAATCTTAGGCCAGGAACTAACCCCTAGCCTAGAGCCTGGAGGAGCGCAAAGCAGGCCAGAGCAGAGGTCTTGTGGAACCTTCATCTGGAGACCAGGGATCAACCTGGCCATTCCGGGACCACTCAGTCTAGACAGCTGATTCCAAACCCACAGGCTGTGAGCAGAGGCAGCAGATGGGCTTTTGTTCCCAAAGGTAAGGCTGACATTTCAAGACATCGCTTGGGTCACAACATGGCCCTATGGCTCTCCTTCAGGCCCATTTACCCTTATGTAAGGAGAATAACGTCCAGGCTCCTCACAAATCATTGTTGACTGGTCAGGATGTGGTGAGCAGGGAGGTAGATAGGAGGGGCTAGGCAGTGAGGGGATGAACCTCCTCCCAGTTCCCAGCACACAGCTCCCTGCTGTCTGTGCAGCAGCAAATGCCTGTACAGCTGGGCAAGTGGGGACAAACTCCACAGACACAAACCAGTGTCAAATCCAGCATGGAGACCCCTTCCACAAAACTAGGAGAAACTGGGATGTGGGACTGATGGTTACCCATACAACCATGCAGGTAAAAAGAGGCTCTGAGGTCTAGGTGCTGGCTGTATGCGCATTATGACCAGGGCAGGCCAGCATGCAGAGGTGTGGAAGCCACAGGTCACCTTCTCCAACCAGCTTCTCTGGTGGCTTCTGACTCTTGAATCAACCGATGCCCTCCCTCCCTCACCTGAGCCTCCTGGGTGTCAATTGCCCCTAGCTCTCATATCTGGCCCAGGAATTATCTCAACAGACCTATGACATGTCCTGCCCCTGGAACAAGAGTGTCCCAGAAGAGGGATTAGACACTAGGGGTAGAGGTTCCAATCGCCAGAGAGTTTCTAGGGTTCTTGACTGTGCTGTTTCCTCTCCAAGCAATGTACAGACAGAGTTCACAGACAGCCTCCTGGGGGAGGGTTGGTAGAAAGAAATAGATTTATTCTCATGTACAAAGCACTCAGCCCACGAGACCACATACAACAGGTGCACAGAGTCCTAGAAAAAACACATCTCTCTAAAGGCAACTCAGAGTAGGTAAGGCAGGTGGCCCCTCCCCCACCCACAATACACACGGAACAAAACAGAAGAGAAGCCAGTGACCACTCACCCAAGAGGCCCAGCCCTAGGGGGAGTCTCCTGAGCCCCCAGGGCACATGTGGATATGGCCTTAAAGAGGAGAGAAGCCCTGCGTGGTGAGGCCAGGCCCCTCCCTGATGGCATGAAGGGGAGAGGGCTCAGGCCCAGGAGATACACTCAGAGGAAGAGAAAGATTAGGCTCTCTGTGCCTTGGGGTGGCAGAGCATGCCACAGCCACTCATGGACTCCACAGAACTATGAAGACTTTGATCTAAGAGAGAATAGACTGTCTAATGATCCTGTCTTGCCTGGCTAGGGAAAGGTGTTTCAGGCTGCACCTGAAGTGAACATAAGGGGCGGTCTCCCAACTTGAGGATTCTACCTGCCCATCAGTCCTATCCTTTCTGCTGGAACACTGACATACCTGCTGTCAACTTCCTCCAAGAGTCCCAATCCTACCAGAAGCACAGAGGAGTCCTTAGGATACCTTCATCCCATGGCTATTTCTAGCTGGTGACTGTTTTATACCCTCTGCTCACTCAGCAATCTCTTCTGTGAGGATCTCGGAGTCCCCAGGGAATGGGGACTCCTCCAGGAATCCAAGGCTATTGACCTAGTAGGGCTATAACCAGAAGAAAAAAATCATGATACGGCTCAGAGACAGAGAGTGGCTTGGGCAGGACTGGGCACAGTATGGTCGAGGTGCAGAATGGAACCCACTGCCACTGGCCACCACTTGAAGAGCAAATGGGCGATTATTTTTGTGAGACTAGGGATCTTGCTTCCCTTCTACAGATGAGAAAGCTGAGGCCCGGCCCAGGAAGGGTAGCATGTGCCGGGTCACAGGGGACATCCTGGCCTAGAACCCAGGACCCATGGCTCTGGTTCCCAATGCATGAGACAGACTGGTAGAGAGCTGTAAAAGGAGGGCCAGGCAGGGAGGGTCCCCAGAAGGGATCACTCAGCCTCAAGGCTGCAGCAGCCATTAACAGGAACCCTAGTGCCGTCCAAATCAGGCACCTCATATTCCTCATCCAGGAAATCCAGCGAGTTGTTACTTGGGAGGCCTCGGATAGTGAACTTGTGGGACACCTTGGTCCAGTGCTCACGGTTGGAGGCCACACGTTCATACAGCTCTGCTGCCTTGGGGAATAGGTCTTGTAACAGCCTAGGGGAGCAGGGGGGTGGGGTGAGAGGTCAGAAAACAGAGCATGCTAACTGTAAGACAGATGAGGGCTACACCACAGATAGCATTTCCATAAAGACTGTGAAGCCTGGGGATTGGTAAAGCACACCCAGCCTTTCCACTGAGGTCTAAGGACAAAGTGACAGGGCCTCTCACTAACACTGAGGTAGATACACTACCCTGCCCTCGCTACACATCGTCCCAGAGGTGCTGGCAAACTCACTTGTAGATGGGCATGGCGATGTGCTCCATGAAGCTAATCTGCAGCTCAGGGATGTAGGCCTTCTCCCGGTCCATCATCTCCATTGGTCTGTTGCCCATGGCCTTCTCCTGCAGGCACCAGATCATCATCCCTGCCCCTCCCACTCCTCCTCCAGCTAACTCAAGCCCTCCCAGCTTCATGCTAGGAACACCCCACCCACCCCACCCACCACCACTCTGGGCATCTTGAGATCACCTGACACATACCAAGTCTCCCTGGGAGAAGAACTCTTTGTAGATCAGCTCCTAGAAAAGCAATACTGTCATAATCAACTACAAAGTGGGACCTGTCCACCTAAGCCCATTCCCAGCGTGACAAACTGAGGCCCAGCGTCTCAATCCCACCCAGGGCCTACCCTCATTAGCTTAACAGTAGATGGTACAGTACAAGGCCTAAATTTTGCCCACTTCCCACTAGCTACTAATTTATTGTGTGACCCTGGGTAAGCCGGAGCCTGTCTCCAAGTCATTTCATCTGTGGCTCTGAGACAGTCTGTATTTCTGTCTCCACAAAATACAACCAGGCTAAATTCAGCACAGAGAGTTGCTCAGGCTGCTGTGGGGGCACACAAAGTTTGGCAGAGGATATAGCTTGTGCTTCCTCAGGTTGGAGGGCCAGTTCTTACCGCAATCTTTCTGGTGGTCTTCCAGCCCTTTGTCTGGTCAGAGAGGTCACAGGAGGTCATGAGGAGGCAGAGAAGAAGTCTATGATGCTGTTTGTTGCTTCGGTCATAACCCACTGTTGAGGGACAATGGAGTCAAGGAGAAGGGTCCAGGCTCCTGTCCTTTCTGAGAACAAGAGCCATCCAGCCTGTCCCTAAGTGTGGCTGGAGTGTCCCATGGGGAACAAAGCACACCTAACAGAAGCTGAAGGCCAATACTGGGTCTGCCTGGAGGGGCACCATAGCCAGGAATGGGTTGAAGACGGGCCAGAACCATGGCAGATGTTCAGGTGGGCAGATCTCCATGCTAAACCACCCATCCCTCCCCAACAGCGAGGTGTGGCACCTTCAGCCATCTTCTGTAGGTCCTTGAAGATGCGGAGGTGGTGTGCCAGGTCTGTGGCCAAGATGATGTCCCTCATCAGGTCCAGCATGCGCTGATAGTCCTGGAGAGGGTCAGGGAAGGGGCATCATGGTCTCTGCTACACACATCCCATCCATTGCAAGGCAAGTCTGCTCCCTCTCCCTAGCCCGTCCCCAGCTCCCACCAAGCAAACCCCCCACACAGCCCCATCACCTTCCGGGAAAAGTGGTCAAAGATGTTGCAGCCATGGGTGTTGAGGATGGCAATGGCCTGAGCAAAGTGATGCCTCTGTGGAGAGAGGAGGAGCAGGTCCCCTGGATCACAGTGTCCCTCTCACCAGAGGCTCCCAGAGAGGCAGGACAGCCCAGTAGGGACTGAACCCCAAGCTCAGCAGAGCAGACAGAAAGGAGAGTTAGGGTCGCTATTCCCTTTGTGAGTAATCTTAGGGGAACCCTCTGTGGCCCTGGGCAAGTCCCTGGCCAGCTCCATGACTCAGCCCTCAGCTGTCACATGAAGGAGCCTGATAAGATATGCTCAGAGGGCCTCAAAGGCTGGAAGAAAATTCTGAAATGATCCCCTGCTGTCCTGGACACTAATTCATGCAGAAAATATTTGTTTGCTGACAAGGGAAGGCAGTAAGAAAGCAAGGGCAAGGCCCTGTCTCCTGATAGTGAAGGGCTGTCATTCGGAAGAGGAGTAGGCTCATCCCAAGGGACAGAGAGCAGAACCAGGGCTGCCATGGGGCCTCCTGGGAGACAGTGGGCAAAGAGGAGCAGCTTCTGGAGAAGACAGCCTAGGGCAAGGTGACCTTGGAAATGTGGTTCCCACCCTGAATCAAGACCTGCACAAGGGAATCTCAGATGTCTCAGATCTTGTTTATGACCCAAGAGGCCACTGGAGAGCTGACTGGCCCTAGGAATCCAAACTGAGGGGATTAGAGCTGACCCAGGCCTGAAGGAGTGGAATATGTTTGAGGGGCTGGGATGCTCTGTTCCCACTTGTTTTGCAAACCTAACTCAGGTTGACCCAGTGTCCCTAGTCAGGGTCCTAGTCATACCCCTAATGTACCTGTTTCAGGAAAATGAGGCCCATGAGGCACAACTCCTGCAGCCTAGCTGGAGAGCATGGCTCAAGAACTGTCTGGCCTTTAGGGGTTCAGGACAGGGGCTGGGCAGGCTGGTAATTTACCTCCATAACAGAGCCCTCCGAGCTGTAGAGTGCAGCCAGCACAGATTTCTGGAAAAGTCCAGAAAAGCTCTGGTTACCCCTCCCATCTGGATCAGAGTGAGCACCTCCCACTGAAGGTTCCCCACTCCCGTCCCAGCTGTGGGTCTCACTGCCACCTCTCCTCTGGATAGGCTGAGAAGGGCAAGACAGAGGGTCCCTCTTATAAGGAGGGCAGGCTCTCACCGAGGCCACCTGGAAGGAGTTATTTGTGCCTCTATGGTCCAGGTCATGGCACATGCAGGAAATAAACAAGGCGAAGATCTCGATGTCCCTAGGTGGGAAGCAGTAAAGAGAAATGCCACCCAGAGCTTCCTTCCTGGGTGCCTCAGGGAAAAGACAGTTGGAGGAGATACCCAAGGGCCACCCAGCAGTCAGGAGGTTCTGGAAAGCAGAAAGCCTTCCTTCAGAGTGAGGCAGCCCTGGGGAATCAGCTCCATCATTCTGTAACTGAGCAGCCCCCTTGGGGGAGTGGGGGCTGTATGGCATCTCCCCCTGAGCAAAGAGGACAGAACAAGTGGCCAGGTAAAGGAACTGCCACACAACTGGGCTTCCTGGCTGGCAGATGTGGAAAGGACAGCCACTTACTCGAGGTAGCTGGAAAGCTCCAGGTTCTTATAGAGCAGGTAGCAAAAGTGAGACACAGAAAAGGCGTGCATCCAGTTGTGGTAAGGTGGGTCCCGGTAGCCCTTCTTCACCATCAAGCAGAACCTGGGGGAGCAGAGGCAGCAGAGCTTCAGCCTCTCCTCCTTTGGAAAGCCCTGCAGACTCCACCCATTACATTTTCTTGCATTACATTACATTTATGATCCAGTGTCTGAGAATGGCTTCTCATTCAGAGATCCCTCCTTACTCCCACAAATCCACTCCTCCCCCACGCATCTTCAGAAAGACCCCTCCCAAGAACACTTGGGGCAATGGACATGAGATAGATACAACTGGAGGTGGAAACTGAGCCTTTGCAGCAAGGGCAGTGTTGGGACTCATACCGGGCCAGAGTTGGGCAGTCAATTTTGTAGTTACTGATGAAGTTCATATCTTGCAGCATGCTCAGGATGGCCTGTAAATCAGAGAGAGGGTCACTGTAAATCAGGGACTGTCACTATCAAGATGTGGCTCCTGTCTCTACCGCTCTTGAATCCTCACGCTAAAAAAAAATTTAGTCTTAAAATTCTAAACCTAAACTAAAGGACAATGAAACAGATGAACAGGCTTGAGTCAAGCTGTGAACTATCCAAAATCTGAGGGGTTTGAGACCTAAGACTTCTTGGAAGCAAGCTCACATACAGTCTTAGAAGAACAGGGACAGGGTTGCGAGCCTGAAGGTCACACATCTAGGGCAGCTTCGGGCCACCATCTAGCCCACTGCTGTCCCCTAAGCAGCCCCATGGCCCAGCCTATCTGCAGGAGCCTGCATAATCTTCCTTGGTGTTTATACCTTACCCATAAATTCTTACATACATCTAACTGACAACTCCACCCCCATCCCTCAGCTAGGCTGAGAAGAACCAGCTCACCATAGAAGTATCATCTTCGGGCAGAGAGCGAGGAGTGTAGGTAAAGTTGGCAAAGTTGGAGTCAATGGCAGCCACAGGCTGGATTCCATCATGGAGAAGTTTGGTGTACTCGTCATCAGAGACCTAGAGCAGATGAGCCAGGCATTAGCAGATGGCCCCTTCACTCTCCAGTGTCCCTCCCACAAAGTTCCCATGCAGATGAGGGATCCCTGGTCCAGCACACGCCAAGGTGGACCCTAATCTTCGTATTGTAACTAAACAGAGCACCACAGCGCTGCAGCCCGCATGTCTGTGTCCCCTGCCTATGCACAGATGACCACATCCATGACAGCCAAAGGCAAAGATAGAGAATGCCCTGTTTGTGATACCCTGACCTGTGGTAGCCTTTCACAAACACTAAATCTAGTGGTTTGTTTCTCGGGGAGAGCTTTCCAGTGTCTAATCTCAACCCCACCTACTACTGATCTGTGCCTGTTCCCAAAGTCTGGGACACAGATGAGAGGAAATGTCCCAATGAACAATGATTGTCATACACTCTAAGCCAAGGCTTGAGGTAGCTCTTTTGAAATAGGGCCTGGGAATGGGACTGGCATATCATCAATTAGGATCATGCAGCGATGCATGACCATTGCAGCCAGAGAGGTAGGGAAAAGACCTGAGCAGGGTTTCAGCCTCTAGGGCATCCTCTCTGGACATGGAATAAGGGTAGTTGTCTGAACCAAGTCATCACCGAGGTGAAAAACTTCTGACTGCTTCAAGACTGGGGCTTCACTGAGAAAAAGGCTTGGCAGAGAGGGGTGTAAGAAGGAGGAGATGGTCCCTAGGCCGAGCAGGAGGCCAGGTACTGGTGTGGGTCTACTTTCACATTCTCAAGAGCCAGCAATAGGAAAGATCATCCTGGATCTGGCTGCAGAGGGTTCTGGGGGGATCAGGGAAAAAGTGGGGAGCAGGTGGCCCCAAGGCTCTAAGAAGCACAGAAGTTCCAAGCAGGCCTCACCTTCATATGGTACATCATCATCTCATTGGCCAGATGGCTGCGGTACTGAGCCTCATTCACCTTTTTGTACAAGAGAGACTGATGGGAGAAAGAAAAAGGTGGGGCTAAAGTTGGAGGCTGTGACACCCTCAAAATGCCCACAACTTATACAAAGGGGTCAGACTGAAGAAGTCCTCCTTCCTGGCCAATTGGAGGCCCAGTGTAAACCATTAGCAACTGCTAAGACTGCTTCAGGTTCCACACCCATTTCTCTCAGTTCTCCCCCAATTTCTTAATCTCTGAGGCACTTTGCCCATGCATCTGCTGAGCCTCATCCAGACTTCAGCGATGGAGCCTGGTAGCCCTTGGAGGAGATCAGAAGGAGAACCTGGGCTGAATTTTCAAGCTAGAGCTTCCAAGAGCCTGGACAGAAAGACCCAACATTTGCCAAAATGACATTGACAAGTACATTGGGTTGGAGTTGCTGGAGGACAGATGATGTTTTAACGGTATGTGTGTGTTGGCTTTTTTGTTTGTGAGACAGTGTCCCATGTAGCTCAGGCTAGCCTCTAACTCGATATGCATAGCAAGCTTTTGAACGCACAATCCTCCTGACACTCATTCCCTCTCAAATTCTGAGGTTACAGGCCCACACCACCAGCCCTGCAGAACGAGGTATTTTTTGTTTGTTTTGTCTTTTTCTTTTTCAGGATACTTGGAAGCTGAGTGGACAGGACTGGAAACCGTATTCCCCAGTTTTCATGCTGAACCGGCAGAGGCAGCCAGCATGGCCAGCGCCACTCATTGGGATCTGAGGCGGAGCAAAGAGAGCCCATGTGGGGAGTAGAGGGACACCCCGCCCCAGGCGCGCTCCCTCACGTGGGCAATGCTGATGCCACAGTAGATGGAGAAGGCTGTGGCCAGGTCCTCATCGAACTTGCTGAACCATGGTCCATTGATCTTGTTCACTAGTTCAGCCACACCGATGACCTCTAGGAAGAGAGAGAAGATGGGAACCGCTGGCGAAGAGGTCCTGTGAGATCGCCTTTCCCTAACTCCTCTGGACGTAATGGTTCAAACCCAGGAAATCCCAGTCTCCTCAACCCCAGAACCCTACAGATCAGGAAGAAACTTAAGATCGCCTCCCACTTTGCCCCGCCCAGGCCCCGCCCCCGGAGGCCAGGCGCCCTCACTCCTCACCCTGGCTCTCGTTTTTGATAGGGAAGCAGAGGATGTTGCGCGTGCGGAAGCCGGTGCTGTCATCTACGCCGCGATAGAAAAGCGGATGGGCGTATGCGTCTGGGATGTTCAGGATCTGGCCCGTGGTCGCCACGTGACCCGCGATGCCCTGGTCTGCCGGGATGCGGATCTCATAGCTCTGCCCAGGCAAGAATGGAGTGGAAAGCAAAAGTTGGCCTGGCTATAGACAACCTTCAAACGTTGGAGCTGAGAGGCAGGCTCCCCTGGATACCCTCCATACTTCCTCACCTCATCGTCCACCACGCCGCCATCGAACACCTTGGCCACTAGCTCGTTCTGATCCAGCAGGAACACCGAGCAGCTGTGGAGAGAAGTGGTTGGTCCCTGGGGCCTTGATGCTCCTCCAGTCACGCATGACTGGGGTGACTATTTCTGAGGCCCTGGAGAAGTGTCCTGACCTGAGATACTCTCCTCGGGGCTGGCTATTTCCAAGCATTCCTCCATCTGCTTTTTATTTGTTTTGTATCGTATTGTTTTTAGCCCCTACTGTGTGTCACTGAAACCCATAGCAAGGAAAGCTAGGACTGTGCGGGCTGAAATAAGGACCCGGTCAGAAGGAAATGTCAGACAAGAAGCCAGGGAGGGGGAAGAAGTGATTCAGTCTCCCTCTCCCATCCCACTTCTCACATCTCCGCGTTGCTGAGGTTTCTGGCCTCGGTGATAATCTCCTGGAGCAGAACAGAGACATCATCTAGAAGAGGGTAAGGAGAAACACCGTGAGACCTGAAGAATGCCAGGCAAGCCCTTCCCAGCCCTCCCAAACAGCCTGTGTAGAAGACAGTCACTCACCCAAGTGAGTGAAGAGGTTTTTTGCCACTTGGAGAAGAGCCTGGGGGAGGAAGAAGTGGAGATAAAAGTGTTGGGTCACAGCTCATCCTAACCAACCCCCTGCTTCCACTGGCCCTGGAATGTTCTCATTCCTTCCTCAGGGCTCCCAGAATAGTCTAGAAACTGACATGTGTAATGAAAACCTTTGGCTACTAAATGAAGTAGAGGGACAGCCCAGTGACGATGAGCCAGATGTTCCATTCTCACCCTCCCCAACTCCACCACCTTCGCCTCTTGCTGCCCAGATGCTGTGGTAGTGCCATTGTTAGGCACTAGAGGGCAGTCACAGACAATGGCTAGAGCCTCATTAAGAGACCTCTCTTTAAGAGACTTCCAGGTCACTAGGTTACCTAGCTGAACCAGGGCAGTGCTGCCCTGGATTACTTAGGCATGCAGCACCCTGTGGACAGCCTCTGGGGGAGGAGCTCTCGGCAGGCACTTACCTGGCACTCACCCTTGAGTTTCTGCTCCTTCTGGAAGGCCAAGGTGCTGGTGAGCACCGTGCCTGTGTAGTGGAAGCAGTGTTGGATCACGTGTTCATCCTGGTCTGTGAACCTGGAGGAAGGGAGGATCACCTGAGCGGGGAGGGAAGATAGGCTTCTCAGCCCCTTTCAGCTACACTCCCCGCCTCCCCCTCAGGCTGAGTGCTCTCCCAAGGGAACTTCTATTTGTCCTCAGACCAACAAGTGGGTTCCTCCTTAGGCTACTGCTTTGTTTTTGTTTGTCTGAGGCAGGGTTATGAACGTGTTGCCCAGGCTGACCCTGAATGATCCCCTCCCCACCTCAGACTCCCTAGAAGCAGGGGCCATTGCCATGCCACCACACTGACAGAACTGTTGCTTCCAGAAACTAAAGCCATATCTCCCATCTCTGATTGGAGTCACCCAAACCAAGGCCAGTTTCCTCCCTTGGACTAGAGACTGGTCGAGACCAGAGCTGGCTGCCCCCCTGCTTTTCTCTGATGCCCCCACCCACCCTGCAGCCTCATGGAGAGGCAGGGATGCAAAAAAACCTAGATGATCCAGAGTCAGCAATCTTGCATTCATGCATTAACAAACTGAGGCCCACCACTGATGGGGTGGTATCCCTGCCTGGTCCTATTGTTACTCTGCCCTGCCTCTCAGCTCCAACTCCTTACTGACCCCCCAACCCCAAACTCACAAATCTCCTCCAGGCTTGTTGAAGGCGCAAGCCAGAGCCACCACCTGGTCAGTGGCCCGGCTGATGACAGGGACACATAGCATAGCCTGCAGCTCACAGCCCAACATGTTTTGTAGCTGTTGTACATCATCCTACAGAAGTACAAGAGATAGTGAACCAGGGCAGGGGAGGAGGGGCGGTTGGCTTCCCCCCACCCTCCCAGCTCTCTGCCACACTCTGCAACTAAGGCATGAGAATGAGATGTCACAACAGCTCTTGGTTTTGACTTCCAATCCTAAGACCCTGGGGCCTGAGCAAAGGGTCTTCGCCCCCGCCGCCCCTCCCCTCACCCCCCGCCCCTCCCCCAACCCACTCCGCCCCGCCCCTCCCCCACCCCGCCCTGGTTCAGCATGGCCATGGCTTACAGAGGTTAGGTCCTTCAATTGGATACACTTCTTGTCTTCCACCACTTGGCCCAGGCGTCCCAGAGTCAGCTAGAAAGTGAGGAGAGACCCAGTTAGCCCAGCTCTCCCAGGATCAGGGATCTCAACCCATCCTTGTTTTCTAGTTTCAACAAACTCTTTGAGCAGTTCAGAGCACAGATGGAGCTGATACCGAGGAGCAGAAGACAAGGGAGTAGGGGAGGGTTGGGGTAACCAATAGTGGACTTGAAGGTTTTTCCCTAACTAGAGAATGATAAACAGACTCCAAAGAAACTCACTCATCTCAAGAGACTCTAAAAGACTCATGTCTAGAAATGCTCCAGCGGAAAAGAGCCCATCCCATATAAGGTTTCCTCTACTCTGTAAGAGATTGTTCCTGCTGGAGCCTGATGCTGAGATACAGTGCTGTTTTGTAATATTTCTAAATAGATCCCAGAATCTGGACTAGTCCTGACCAAGAGATTCTAGTGGGTCCCAGTCCTGCTGGGATCCGTGGTTCCCGCAGGCTGCAATGCAGAGGACAGAGGTGGAACTCACAGGAAAGCTGATCTCTTCTCCCAGAACTTTATCTCCAATGACCTGTGGAACCCAGTAATGGAGACAGATGAATGGATGGAAAGGCAGACACGGGTTACCTGCTCCACAGTGCCCCTTAATCCTTACCTTGCAGGAAAGCTGCAGATTGTCCTCTGACACTAGCAGAAGGCAGCAGTGAGATGCCTGTGTCTCCTGCTGCAGCTGCAATGGAACAGAGTTGGGCTGCATGTGGGGCTGGACAACCCTCTATTCTTTAGTCTCTCGGGGGTTCTAAGCTTTTGGAAGAGTAGAGAGGGTGGGTTATCCCCATCTAAATTGAGATTAGAGGCTCAAGGGTCTGCTGGTCTTTGGAGAGAGATGGGATGGGAAAGAAGATGCTCAGGGACTCACATATTGAAGGACTTTGAGCTGCAGGGAAGTGGCATCCAGGTCATAGAGTTCCCCTGTAAGGACAGGGTTCAAATCAGAAAGGGCTCTGCCTTGCTTGAGGGCTGCTTCTATCCTCCACCCCTGCCTCTCCTCAGGCCTCACCTGACCCCCCAAAGAACCACATTCTTTCCAAATACATCTGGGTTCTGCCTTCTGGTTACACCTCACTTCTCAGGCCCTTCCTGCTCCATAGATCTGACCCTGGCCTTGCCCCTCCAAGATTGACTCTCTCAGGTTCCTCAGACCTTTCCAAGTTTGGCCCTCACCACACAGATGCAGAATCTTCCGGTCACGGTCGGTGTAACCCTTCTCATCCTTTTGATCTTCAGAGGCATCCACTGAGGTGTTCTGGACAGCTTCAGGCTTGCGCTGCTGCAGAGCCTGCACCCTTCGCAGGGCCACCAGAGTCTGGGGCAGGCAGAGCAGTAAGCACACCCTTGCCCCACCCTTGATGCAGCGCTACTACCTGGCTTCTCCTTTTTGCTCCAGCAGCTCTCTCTGTGGGTCCCACAGTGCCCACTGCCCAGTGCTGTCCTGGCCTCAAATAGCTCAAGCCATTGGCCACTCCACCTCCTCAGAGTTCCCACTGCCCTTTCAGCCTCCCTCCATCCATGGACAAGTAAAGTTGTCTCCACCCCTTGCTCACAGAGGCTTCCAAAAGGGTCAGATTTTTCTGTCTATCACCATCCTGATTAAGATCGCAGATGCCTGAAATCTTAGGCAGGAGAGAGCCTGTTATGCAGAAGGCATTTGACTCATCACTAACCTAGGTAAGTCAGTGCTATCATTATCCCCATCTTCAGGTGTGAAACTGAGGTTCATAGAGGCTTCACTTGCTTGAGGTCCCAAAGCTTCAAGGTGTGGCGCTGGAATAGGAAGTCAGGCCTGACCAGCCCTCTGGCCAGGTCCTCTTCCCACCAGCTCTAATAAGGGACCATGTGTTACCATGGTCCTACCCCACTCACATGCTTCTCCACTGCCTGCAGGCTCCATTCTTCACTGTCACTCAGCTGGCCACAGTGTACCTGGTGGGAAGGGAAAAGGGACCAGCTGTGACCTTCCCCAGACTGTCTTTGCTAGCATGTCCTCCCATGGCCAGTACACACCAGTGTCTGCCAACACAGTCTTGGCTTTCATGTAAGCCCATCCCTCAGCTCAAGCAGCTAGCTCTGGGAGTCATTTTTCTGAGGAAGATGTCTAGGGCAGGTGCAAAGGGTGGGACTTTCTACCTCTGTCCCATCACTTTGCCTGTTTATTGTCTCCTTCCTGAAGTAAACCGTCCCCATAGCACAGTGCAGGTGTAGTGTGTCAGGAAGGGGGAACTTAGATCCTTCTCCATTTTTAACACATGGAGCCTTCAGGCCCCAGTTAGAGGATTTGTGGGACAGGCTTCAGTCTCGGAGCTCTGTCCTTCCTGGGTGAGGTTTGAGCTGCCCTTACATCTGGGATAAAAGAGCCCAGCATGACATTTGCCAGGGAAAGTGTGCCAGACTGATGGAGTACTTTTGTCTTACACGTGATTCTCACCACCCTTGCAGATGAGCCAGGACCCAGAAGGGATAGCGACTTGCCCAAAGTCACCAACTAGAAAGTGGCAGAGTTAGGACCGCTTGCTCCATCCACTCCCTCCCTTTTACGCCTACACTTTAACTCTCTATATTCATTCTTACCACCCCCATAATCTTCCGCCTGCCCTGTGTCCTCTGTGCCAGTCACTAGGGCTCCCTTCTGCCATCTTCCATGCTCTGGGAATCTCTCTTCCTCCACCCTGCTTGGTTGTTTGAAGAGGAAGTGTGAGAGGAAGGAGGGATGGCAGGCATCTGTGGCCTGCCAGCAAGACTCCCCACCTGCCTTCTCAACTTTAGCTTACTCAAAGCAGCTCACCACCTGTGGAGCCCCCACAGTGCTTGTAGTGGTGGGGGAGAGCTCCATCCTGTCTCCCCTGCCACGACAACCCCTGCCTGCCTCTCTGCTCTGGGTCCCCTGCCAGGAACAGATGGAGAGGAGGGGACCAGCAGGTTCTCAGGAAGCTCAGGCTGTGGCCAGGAGCAGAATGGGGGTGCACTTGGGAGTGGGTGTGGGACCTTATACATGAGGAAGTTGGGGATGCACAGACAACTTGGACTGGGTATCTGGGGGCTGCCTGGATTGCAAGTGCAAGCAGACTAGGAGACAGAGGAGGGGCTGTAGACCTCATGCTGTCCCTGTTAAGTGACAAGTGGGAGATACATAGGAAAATGAGGCCTAGGGTGGGGAGTAAAAAATGTTCAAGGGGCTACAGAGGGAAGAGCCTTGAACTTGGAATTTAGTGAGCCATGACATTAGCATCTGACACCTATCACCTATGGGATAAAGGGCAAATGTCAGGAAGCAAGACTAGAGCTAGGGAAACCTGGAAGAAACCTGGGGTTGGGGGAGGCTGTGGGGCTGTGTTGAAGCTTAAGATGGGAATGAGGCGCTTTCCTATAAGGAAGGCAGGAGTCTGAGAGCATCTCAGGCCAGCTGCATATGCTTTACATAATGATGCTGGCTTTTCATGGCTAGTATGTGGAGGGCAGCATCTTCCTTGCTCCTTCTACCTGGACCCATCTCTAGAAAAGAAGGGCAGTTGGGACCCCTCTAGAGCTGGGGGAACCAGCCCCTTGGCTTTTCAAAGGCCTGGGCCCAGATACAGAGCTGGGGGTCTGAAAACAGCGAGAGAAAAGAAGAAAGTGATATTTCCTCATCCCATCATGCACTTATGGTCTGCTTCAGCCCACCCACTCAGCATGGGCTCAGACACATACACACACAAGTATGCACCTCCACAGCCCACACCGCCCACAAGTCTGCGTTCATATCAGCACACAAGAAATTAGTTTATACACCCACACCCATACTTCCAACATCTCCTAACACAAGCCAGTTAATCCCCCAACACACTTACATGTGGTAACATTTACTCCTGTAAATGTTAATGTTAAGATGGGTGTCTGGGGCTCAGTGGGAAATACTGATTAGTGGGCATCAGTGTTTAGGAAGAATTAGAAACCTGGCCAGGCTACCAGGCCCACCCTTATCAAGTTCAGCATGACTAATGGCTGAACAGTCTATTGTGATGCAAGGAGCTAACAGACACAGTAGGGGATGGAGGAACAGGCACAAATCAGGCATCATATGCCAGAGACCAAGAGCCACCCACTCCTCAAAGGGACTTATCCCAGAACCAAAAAACAGTAAGAGACTTTCCACATCAAGAATCTGCAATCAAGGCACTTGAACTGAACTATGAAAGCTCAGAACTCAGGCACACAGCCATGCACCTGGACTCTGCATTTCTTAACAAGTCTACCACTGACTGCAGCTCCATCAAATCCCAATGCTCCTCACAGGACTCCTTGGTCTCCTGGCTAGAGCTGGCCGTGTTTGCAATTCTCCCCCTCCGTCACACGTGCCATGCCCTCCAGGACTCAAAACAGGAACCGATGATCTATCTTGGTTGTTTCTCTGTTCCCAGAACATAACACACAGTACTGACATCTAGTAGAAAGAAGTCTTGGATGGATGGCTGTGTGTGTGTGTACATGTGTGCATGCATGCATGTGTATGTGTATGTGTGAATGCATGCATCTGTGCATGCATGTGTGCATGCATGCATGTGTGTTTGTAGATTGTAGAAACCAACAGCAGATACCCAGCTAAAAGTTAGAGCTAACAAGGAAGGAGCTGATGATTTATGGCCCTCCCTCTTCCTTCTGGTCCCTCTACCTTCAGGAATGAGTAGCAGCTGGGTACCCCATGGCTGCCTGTGTTACCTCTGGGGGATGAAAGATCCTTGACCCAGGGAGCAGCTGTCAGATGTGTGTGCCTTGCAGAGCGGGCATTCAAAGAAGTGTGTTTCTACCGGACTGGGACATTGCAGGCTTAGAGGAGAATAGGACAGAGAAATGCTCTAAATTCCTTTTAAGAGTTCCTCACTGGCAGGATAGCTGAGGAGATGAGAGCGGGTCTGTCAGAAACTTCTGTACCCCAGGTAACATCTTCCTTGGTGGTACACACCCTATACTTCAGCCTCGCTGGAGTCACACCCCTCCCCGACCACCACCTCTCAGTTCACGCTCTTGCCTCTGCCCTTTTCCTGCTCTGCCTTCTCACCTCCTACCAACACCCAAGGCCTCGCTCAAATGTTCTCTCCACCGTGGGACGCCCCTTGCTGCTCCAGCTTCTGCCAACGGAGCACCAGCTGGCAGTAATTACTTCATTTGGCTTGTGGTGGCCTGAAGGTGTCCCTGCCTGTCCCCAAACTGCAAGCTCCAGAAAGTAGAGTCGGCTTGTTCCAGCACACAGCCTGAATTCACAGGCTGAATTAAGAGGACACTGGGATTTCCTCTCTTCAGAAAGCTAAAGACCAGACTGCTGGTTCGACGCTAGCCAAGGCGAACATGGCAGCCATCCTGTCGCCAAGATGAACAGCTTCATGAATGCCTTCACCTCGGGGAGATACTTCTTTTCTTACCTAATCTTGACTGTTATCAAAGTGCGGATGGGCTTACAAGGAGCCTGGCACCTCTAGGCCTTGTTCTGTCTACGGAGAAGGTATGCCGAAGCCATTGTATCCCCAACTCCACTTTTACAGTTGCCCCATCCTGTCCTTAGCCCACCCACTCCGGACTAGAGCTGGCCCGCATTTGCAATTCTCTCCTGAATTTTGTCAGGATACCAGAGAAACAGGGTGAGAAGTGGAGTATGAGAGTTCTGTCCATTGAGCCCCTCAACAGGGGTGAAAAAGCTGGGGCTGAGGATCAGTAGGGGCGGTTCTGAGCTCCCTCCCTCAAGGAGTCAAACCCGGCACCCCATCCCAGCTGGCAGCTGCCCCCCTCCACTTCCACTGCCTGCCCAGCAGCTCAGGAAAGGTCAGACGCCTCAGAAACCTTTAATTCCCTTTTAATGAGCTCAGGAGGAGTCCCTTGGTGCCTAGTTTATTTGTCCTGGGTGGCGCCACTCTGACGCTGGCAGATTTCCAGTAACTTTGACTAGGGGTGCAAGCCTTTTCCTGGGATAGGACAAGGATTTTGACTTCCATCTCCATATGGGAAAAGAGATCGGAAGAGTAAGAGTTTTTGCTGGCAAGGCTCAGCCACCTTTCCAAGGAGCTGTGAAGCAGGAGCCTGGGAGATGCTGTGAGGGGTGGCAGGGAGCACCCAGGAGGTGCTATCTGAGGAAGGCTTCTTCTCTTCCCTCTGGTTCATAGCTTTAGGGGGCATCTTGGTTACCGGTTTTCACCCAGGCAGCTCCATCAGGGATATCCACCACTCCTCAAGTTCAAAGCTCCAGCACTTCTGATACTCAAACTGTCTTTAGTGGTGACAATCTCACACCCACCAGTCCCCTTTCAGTGTCTGCTGGTCACAATCACCCCACTGTGTCCCTGTTTTCTTGGACACTACCCATAACCCATCCAGAGTTTCCCAAGAAAAAACTGATGAGGCTAAGTTTAGATGGAGCCTGGGTTACCCAATGGACCAGTGGATTCTTTCTGCCAGGGTGAGACCCAGCATTGAGCTACGAAGTTGACCCAGGCTCTGGTCAAGCCCCCATTTGTCTCCAATCTATCCCAGGTGCCTTGCATGCCTTCTCCTCTCTAGCACACACAAACACACACACACACACACACACACACACACACACACACACACACACACACACACACAAACACTGAGAGAGAGAGAGAGAGAGAGAGAGAGAGAGAGAGAGAGAGAGAGGGAGAGAGAGAGAGAGGGAGACTCCAGCCACGGATATCCCCCTGCTGCCCCCCCCCCACCTCCTACCCACAACCCAGCCACCTAGGCAAGCTCTTACCAAGATGACAGCTGCCACAGTTCCAGCCTCCTTGTCCACCAGGGGTATGATCAGCACTGGGGGGGGGGGAGAGGGCAATGAGGTAGTCCGGCAGGCCCAGTGAGGCCCAGAGATACTGAGTAAGGACCCAGGGAAGGAGACATAGACGCAGACAGAGAGGCTGGGACAAAGACACAGAGAGACCCAGAGGCCCAATAAGACAGAGAGCAGACCTGAGCCAATGGCATAGAGCAACCATAGGATAACCCCTAAATAGAAGGAAATCCCCTCACTTGACAACTTTCTTGTGATTCTCCCAGAAACCCTGGGAGGGAGAGAGGCAGGTAAGGCTGAGCATCCTTGTTCTACAGGGAGGGAGGTCCAGAAAGGGGAAGTGACTTGCCCAAGATCACTCAGCAAGTCAGGCCTCCTGACTCCCAGGCTTGTGCACTTTCCACATCGAGACAGAGGACAGAGACCTAGAGAGACTGAGACATGAGGCAGAGAGAGACATGGCGGACAGGGGGCATGGAGAGGACAAGAAACAGACACAGACAGTGACAGAGAGCATGACAACAGCTACAGCCCCATCTGGCAATAGGCACAGCTCATAGTGACAACAGTCATCGGTCACCGAAGCCTAGTAGGAGCCAGGCCCTTAACACATGCCATCTCACTTGTGCCTCAAAAACATCCCTTCAAGAAAGGCACTGTTGTCCCATTTTACAGTCAGGAAACTGAGGCTTAGGGAGATTAGTATCATGCTAGAGAGAGAATTAGAGGAGGGATTCCTGGAGACAGAGAGCAAAAGGAGATGGATGAGGATGAGTAGGAAGCAGACACGACCTGGGAGCAGAAACATAACCTTCCCCATCCCTGCCAGTTTCCAGCCCTTACCTTGGGTTCCAGGTGCCAGTGGAGCCACCAGCCTGGCCAAGGGTTTTCCTAGTAGATCCGAGGAGCCCAGTCCATTGCAGCTCAGCCGCTTCCCAGAGATCACAGCCTCTCTGAAAAAAAGACTTGATGTCACCTCTCAGGCCCTCGACAAAAGAGGATCTGAACCCTCCCTGCCAGCCTGAAAGATACAAACAGGCTGAATCCTAAATATATATAAGCATCGGGATGATTTGCCTCATGGTAGGCACAAAGAAGGTCAAAATGACAGTGAGAACCTCCCCAAGCCATGTAGAAGGGCTGGCGGCCACAGCCTAACCTTCTATTGTCTTGCAGATGTAGGAAAGGTCCAAGGCAGGTCTTCGGGTAACAGACAGCAGAGGAACATCAGGGCTCACAGCTAGGGGTGCCAAGTCAAATCCTGCCCTTGCTACTTGACCTTGAACGAACTGCCCTCCCTGAGCATCTCTGGAGGAATTGAATTGAGGAGCATACAAGTCTCCTATCTGGTCAACAAGTTTTTGTGCTGAGCAAGTGAGAGAAAGGGCACAGGGACCACGTAGCTAGTCGCCAGGCATCACCTATGCACCGTCACAGTCACACTGCAACCAAGCATCTTAACGTACAAGTACTAGTTACTTTTCTTGATGTTGTAACATATTTGACAAAAGCAACTCAATCAAGCAATGGTTTACTTAGGTTCATGGTTTGAGGGTCCAATCCGTGGTGGTAGTAAGATCATCTGTAGGTGTGACCACAGAGCATGGGGTAGTTGTGACCTTGCATTCATAGTCAGGAAGCAGAAAGAATGAATACTGGGGTTCACCTTGACCTCCCATTTGTTTCCTTTTAATATCCCAACTTGTGACCCTTGCCCATGGGTTGCATCTTCCCTCTTTAATTAAATCTATCACACAGAGGTATGCATCGTAGGTGACTCCACATCCAGCTAATCTGACAATAAAGATAAGCCATCACAAGCCACCTGCTACCCAAACACGTCCCTTTAAACCATAATGTTCTTTCCCTGGTCCTCAAAGGCCACCTTATCATGGAAAATGCATTTATTCTGTATGTCAGAGTTCTCAAAAATTCTGACAATCCTTACATCATTTAAAAGCTCAAAATTTGAAGTCTCATCTGAGGTTCAAGGCAATATCTGAACTGTAAGTCACTGTAAAATCAAAAAGCAAGTTGCATATTTCCAACGTACAGAGGCACAGAATAAGCCTTCCCATCCCCAAAGAAAGGACTAAAAGCATGGCAAAGGAAGGTCAGACCAAAGTGAGGCCAAACATTCAGCAAAGCAAGCTCCAGATCTCAAAGCTCTAACATCTACGACCCTTGGTGGTACTATCTGGGTGCCAACAGTCTTGAGTAGCCTCACCCCTCAGCTATGCCACCTGTAGCATAAATATCCTTTCTTGAACTGTCTCAACTTCACGCTTGGTACTTTTATTGGTGGATATTCATTATATCTTCAACACCCTGGGGTCTCCTTTAAACATGGGCTTCACATTCAGAATTCCTACAGTGGCCTCTTGAGGCCTCCTTGCAGGGAACATGACCCTGAAAAGCATTTTCTGAACTCAGAGGCTTTCTGGAACCTTGGCTCAAGCCTGCATGGCCCTACATGTGTCAAACTGACAGTATGGATGACACTTGGAAGTTCTGATATCGGCTGATGATGTAGTCCGGTCCACTTCCACCACAGCAATAGTAACTAACTAACCTTTGTGCACTCTGGTGGCTCAACTAGAAAAATATCCCCCTATGCAGTTATTTTGGGGCCAAGAGTCCCTCCAATGACATTTACCATTCAATCACTTTCCTTTCAAATGAATCTGCATTTTTAAAACCTGGAGCTTCCAATAGGTATGGTTTAGCCCTCAGACCACATTGCCTATTGGCTCAGTGCAAAGTGAAATGTTTCTGTTCAATGTTGCAAATCTCTTAAACTTGTAGATACCTGTCAGCATCCACTACGTCTACAACTTTAACTGCCATGTTCACATTCCTTTCCTTGATAAATTGCACATTTTCATATCTTTCTGCTTTGAATTCTCATTCTAAAACTCCATAAATGCAACAAGCAATAACTATGCTACAGCCTAAATGTTTCCAGATTACCTGATATAAAACAAATACTGTCTTGTCCAGTTCCCAATAGACTCTTCATTCCTATCTGAAGTGCTGTGAAACACAACTTCATTGAGCATATTTCTACTAGAACTCTGGTCTCTGCACTTACTCAAGTCTATTACACATGGTCCATTAAGCTCCTATTATAACATTCTAGGGCTTCTCTAGCCTCCAACTCCCAAAATAGCACACATCCTTCCCACAGAGCAGTTCTAAAGATCTACAAACCACATGATCAGGTTTATTACAGCAATGACCCCACTTCTGGTACCAATTTCAATATTAACTTCTTTTCCTTTATGTGACAAAATACCAGTCAGAGAAAAATGTAAAGAAGGAATGGTTTGTTTTAGCACACACCTTGACAGCACGGCTGTCATGTCAGGGAAGGGCATGAGTGGGGATGAAAACATGTCTTTTTTGTTTCAGCAGGAACTTGAGGTAACTGGTTACATTGTATCATGGTCAGAGAGCAGACAAAAGTGAATGTTGATGCTCAAAGTTCTTTCTCATATGTAAATTCAGTGCAGAATTTCATCCCATGGCCCTTCTCCTTACTGATCCTTCATCTCCACTGAACCCCAACCTCCCTGTGCCCCCCCCACTGAGCTCCACTTAACTTATCCTCCGTGCCCTATCTCAGTTTCCATCTCCCACTGATCCCCACTCCTCACTCAGCCTCTGTGATGGTAGTGCCCACATTCAGAGTAGGTCTTCATTCCTTGCTAAACTTCACTCTCTGGAAACACCCTCATTAACACATCCACCACTGTTTCCTTCGTGAAGATTAACCATTGCATATTAACTCAGAATCTCTAACATCTCTAGGGATTAAAAATGGTTGTCATCTTTGTTTTGAAGTAGAGAAGCTTAAGTATACACTGGTTAAGTGACCTGTCTGTGATCACATAACTGATAAGTGAGAGAACAAAGCTCTGAACCCAGGCAGCTGGTACCAGATTTTAGTTTAATCACTAGGCTTGGGCAATCCCAAGGGCATGTGGAGTGCAAGCCTTAAGCAGGGGGCTGCCATATGTGGGGGGTAAGAACTGAGTCAAGGAAGGTTGGCTATGGGAAGAAGGAATTACTCTCTGCCCTCCACACACACCATCTTCCCCCAGGCCCCTGACTCTTCCTGCTTAATTAAGCACCTGATTCTTCACCAAATGTCACTCCCTGGTGATTAATTGCCCTGGGTCCCTCATCTCCCATGCTATTTCCCCTTATTGTGTTTATAAAAACTGCCTGGCCTGGATAGGAGAAAATCTAGGAGTATGGAGCATGCGGTCGGGGTCATTAGGGGGAATACAGCACAGATGAGATGAGGAAAGAGGCAGTGGCCAAGTCACCAAGTCAGGAGGTCACAGCTGCTGGAGAAATCAAGGACCAAAGAGGTTGAGTATCTCTATCAAGGTCACACAGTATTCTGAACCAGATTCATTCCCTTCTGGCCCTCCTGACCAATTCAGAATCTACAGGAGCCAGTGCGTCTCCATCTGTCCTTCACACCCAGCGCCTTTGAGGCTCCTGAGTGATGGGAACCAGTTCTTGGCTATTCAAACTGCTTGAAAGCAGGGTATCAGGAGGGCAATGGGAGCCACCTTTCCTGTTGACTGAATTGATGAAGGCTGGGGCTTCTTGGGAGTTTCGAACCCCACCCTGCTAGTTGGCCTCAGGCATGTTGGAAGTTACAATGGGGTAAAGGTCCCTGCACTGCTGCTCAGTAAACTATGAAACCTCACCCACCAGCCCAGACTATCCTTTTCCCTATTCCTGGACCCAGCTCACCGGCCAGCAGGTTCCTGTCACACAGCTCCAGGAGTCTCTAGATCTGGTTCACAGCTCCAGACTCCACAAACTCAAAGGCTGCCTGGAGGTACCCAGGGACATCCTCCATGTCCCTGAAGTACAGTAAAGATACTTAGGCCTAAATGTATCTTCTCTTCACCTTCCTGTCACAGCAGTGTGACTCCTGTGACTCATTTGTGAACTGTCCTAGCTGCCCTTCTTCCTCAAGTCCCCTCAGCAACTGATGAGTTGCTTTCCATTTGTCACTCAGTTGTCCCCTGCTCTCTATTCCCGAGCTACTGCCCAGGCTCATTAGAGATACTCTACCCCAGCTGCTGGCCTCCGATCTGGGTTTTTAACTAGCAGAACAAGTGTTCTCCTTACAAAACAAGAATCCACTTCCTAGTCAAAAAGCCTCATGGGTACACACTGCAGTCTCATCCTACAAGACCCTTCCGGGTCGGCTTCAATAGTGGGAGCTGACAGGAGTGTGGGGCTCCTACCTGACTCAGGAATCCCAGCATCTGATCCGCAACGGAATTAGGTGCCAGAGCCCTGACAAAGGGATGAAGAGCATGCCCAGTCCACCCTCATATGGAAGTGTGGTCAGAAAAGGCTTCCTGAAGGAGATGCCTGAGTCCTGAAGGACACACAGAGGTCATTCAGACAGACACAATAGGATGATCGGGCAGAGGGAACTGAATGTACGAAGGCTCAAAGTGGAGAGGAACATATACCTGTTTCAAAGTACAAACCCGAGAAAGTAGGTGTGGCCAAACCATGGAAGGCGGGGCCAGTAGGAGCTGGGGGGCCCTGGGGAGCTGGGATTGATCCTGGGGTTTTGAGCAGAAAAAGACATGGTTGACTTCGGTTGCAGACCCTTCAAACTGTCTACCTGGGCAACTCTGTCTAGAGTAATAATATTGGTGCTGGAATTCTAGTCTCATTGGCCTTGAAACCAAAAGGAAAGGCAAGCTTTGACTAGAGCCAGGTCCTCACCAAGCATCAGTACCTCCCCAGATCCTTTACTATTAGGAAGTTTTGGCACCTTGCTTGAATTCTGTTCACCCTAGTTGTCACAGCACACAGCCCTAGGCAGGGGCATGTTATACACACTCCCATGGGCCCCCATTTCCTGAGTCATATCCTTTCCGGAAGGTGTGCCACCTGAAGCCTCCACAAATGCTCACAGACTATAAATAAGGGTGGTGAGATGCCCTCGCACCTGAGAGAGGGGACTATTGTTAGACTCCAGAGATCTCCCCTCAGAGAACCTCCTGCTTCTTCTCACCCTCTCCCTGCCATCTTCCAGGCTGATGATGAGGACTGGGGGGCAGGGGACTCAATGATTCAGTCTTGGTGCCAGGGTAGTCATCATCTGCCCCACTGACGAAAAAGACAGATGGGCATGGAGTGTAGAGAGGAATGGGCGTGGAATTTATGACAGTTCCGTTCCTTTAACAACTATTTGTTTAATGGAGAAAGAATAGAGGGAAAGCTGTGTGTTGGTAAAGTCAATAGCCTGGAAAAGGGCCACGTGTCCAGGCCCTTTCCACCTCCCTGGAGCTCCTGCATCCCTCTGTCTCCTTTATTTAGGCTTGCCCCTGCCTGCTCCCGCACTGAGTATCATCCTTCACTAAGATCACCCCACTAAGTCCCAGCCCTAACTGAGCACCCAAGCTTCAAACTGAGTCCTTTACCATAGATTCCCGCTTCTCACTGACCCCTTAGACCCACTGAGCCCTGCTATGCTGTAAAACAGAGCCCCAACGAATCTCACTCCCTCACTGTACCCTGCCCCCTCTGCGTGCCCCTCCCCTTCCATGTGCCTGCCGCCCCATCACTGTGCCCCTCTTGAGTGTGCCCCAACCCACCTCACTGAGCCCCACTTAACTTATCCTGGATGCCCTAACCTCAATTCCCATTCCTCACCGATCCCTACCCCTCACTAGGCCTCTGTGATGGTTTATATTGTTTGTCAGCTTGACAGGACCTGGAATCACCTTGGAGATAAATCTCTGGCCATGTGTATGAGGAATTTTCTAGATTGGGTTTATTAATGTAGAAACTCATCCTAAACGCAGGTAGCACACTCCATGGGCTGGGATCTCAGACTGAATAAAAAGAAGAAAGCCTGCTGAGTAGTCATTCACTCTTCGCTGCTTCCTGAGAGTGGATGCAATGTGACCGGGCCTCATGTTCCTGCTACCCTGCCTTCCTGCCATGACAGACTATTGTAGGGGTATTGTGTTGTTTCATGGTAAATAATTGTCCCACCCACTGGTTTAATAAAAAGCGCTGATTGGCCAAAGGCAGGCAGGAAGTATGGGCGGGGCTACCAGACTAAAAACTCTGAGAACAGGAAGCACAGAGCAGAACGCCAGAGAGAAGCCGCAGGAAGCAGAGGACAACCATGCTGCTGTGAGAAAAGGTACCGAGCCCCAGAACCCCATGGCTGAACAGGAAGAATCATGGGTTAGATGAAGGGTAGAGAGCTAGCAAGTTATATGCCTGGGCCTGAGGCTGATCAGCCTAAAACTATAGCAAGCCTCCATGTGTCTCTGTGGGACTGTGGGTCTGCGGGTTTGCAGGTCTGCGGGTCTGCGGGTCTGTGGGCCTAAACCTTAAGGCTAGGCCCAAAAGTCAAGGCCAGAAACCTACTACAGACTATCCTCTTGAACCTCTCAGTGAAACTCATGCCTCATTAAACCCCATATTCTCACTGAGCCCCATCCCCTCACTAAATCCTATATTCTCAATGAATCCCATCCCTCACTGGAACCCATCCCCTCACTGAGTCCTGTACTATGACTGAGCATTGATTTCTCTCTCTGACCCTTCATCTCTCTCTTGAAAACAAATTATGATCTAGGCCAGCACCTGGCTCTCCTCCACCAGAATAGGAGACTCTAGAAATGGCAACAGACTGTCACTGTGTCTTCCAAGACAAACCAGATGGACGAACCGATTATACCACAAGAGACCAGGTTTGTCTGGAAGAAGTGCACTGCAAACAGTAGCCCAGGCTATACCAAAGTGGCAGCTGGAGGGCCTGAGTGGGCAATTGGAGAGGCTTTGGGAGGCCAAAAGGAGGTTATCTAGTTGGGGTCTGAAATAAGATAGGATATTGGGGTGGGGAGCTTCAAGGGTTCTCTCCTTTCCAGTCCACGGGTCCTATTGAAGCGGGCAGAATTCAGGGCTGGACCAACCTCATCATCTTACAGAGGAGTAGATGGAGTCCCAGGGAGAAAGCAATGGGATTTCATCACAGCCATATTGCCCTGGAGCCCAAGCCCTGCTTTCCGTCCCAGACTCTTCTGAGGACAGATCCTCCCTGGGGAGGCCATCGTGACCCGCCCTCTTTTGTGTAGATTGGTTCTTTCTCATCAGCAGGGAACCCCTTGTTCAGGTCTCCTGAAGTAAGTTTCTGCTGAGTGAGCAGGAAAGGATTACTCAGATGCAAAGAGTACAAGCAGGCATGGGAAGACACAACTACACCAGATCTCCTAAACTGGGTGCCAGGAGCATCCGCAGAGTGGGCAGAGTCAATCCTGCCTCTCACCACCACCGTCTTAGGTTTTCTGCCCATCACCTCAGTCTTATCTGCCTTTACAAGCCAGGCTCCAGTCACACCTGCTGCTGTTTGTCATCCAGCAGCTGCCAGCAGCCTGGTTTCCTGCAGGAGCAATGCACACACACACACACACACACACACACACACACACACACACACACACACACACACACTGCCCACATAGCTACTCACTGGCAGGTGCCTCGTCAACCTTTTGGTGGTCATACTTAAGAGAAGCCTGTCTGTACCCTATTCCACCCATTTCACAGAGAGCCTGGGGCCAAAAGGAAACATCCTCTCAAAGTCAACCCAGGTTAGTCTTCAGTTGGGAGTAGGAGGCAGTAGCAACCACTGGACATTGCTGAGTACCTGTCATCTGCTTTCTTACTGAGCCAAAATGGAGGCACTTAGGGTGGGACACATGGAGGCAGAGGTGATGCTAGGCTAGAATCCAAGCCTATCTGCCTTCCACATGCCTGGATCCCAAGCATCACTCTGCTGGAAACACTCAAGAACAGGGCCCAGGACACCTTTGAGCCCATCAGCCCTTTGGTGGACATGAGCTCACTCAGGCCCCACGCACCAGACACAAGTGTAGGCAGGCAGGACAGATTGAGAAGAAGCACGAGTCTCAAGCTTCTGCCCCTAGTCCTAGCTGGTCTATGTGTTAAGTGCTGTGCACTGGGATGCCCTACCCCACCCTCTTGTCCTTTCTGCCTTCTGAAATCCCTGGTTTTTCTGTCCCAGCAGGCACTAGCCTCCCATCTCTATGGAGTTCTGGGCTAACTGCATTTAGACATTCAGTTGTAACTGTGTTTTCTCCTCCTTTTCCAAAGGCATTACTGGATATGCCAGCCATTGTGGGGAAGATGCTGAACAGGCCGCTGTGCAGAAGGTCAGAGTCCCTCCAAGCTGCCCGAATGCAGATGCCACCAACCCCTCAAGGGAGCCTGGCCTGGAGTGACGGAGAGGGCAAGCTCCTTGGGAGGTTCCCTGCTGTCTCATGAGCCTGCCGCTCTGTGCATCTCTTCCCGAGCCCCAGGAATGCCTTCCCAGGCTGCTGGGAGACTTCCTAGAGGAGGAGAGCTAATATCGAATGAAGAATTGTGGGTGAGAGGGACTGGATTAGAGGAGAAAGGGAGCTTTACAGCCTTTTTTATCTTTAGAATTCAGACGATCTGGCCTGGTATAAATGCTCAGGAAGTTAGGTTGGGAGAAGGAAATGTATGAGGATAGTTGGGGCTATAGAGCAAATTCCTGGGCAACTTAGTGAGACCCTGTCACAAATAAAAAGGTTAAACATGTGAATTGGGGGTGAGGCTCAGTAGAGCTTTTTCCCAGTATGTCTAGCCCTGTGTTCCACTGCCAGTACTGTCCAGAAGTAGCAAGGGTTTGACCCAGCAAATGATGATGGAAACACTACCCAAAGGTCCAAGGCAAAAACCTCTAGATAGGACAGAGACTAGAGGGGGCTGTGGCTTTGTTCACTCCAGTCCTCCGGGGAGAAGCTGAGAGCAGAAAGTGAAAGGGGAAGTGTACACTCTTACCAGCTTCCCAGATTTGTGACAGGACCAGAGGACGGTCCCTGGAATGGGGGAGGGGCCGTCTTTTCTTGTCCACAAGGAGAACTCAAAGAAACAGGCCACCATCTAGAACCTAGGGTATCAGGGACCAGAAAGGACCCAGGACCAGGGGCTGGCATCTCCAGACAGGATTTTTCTAGGACTTCTGTGACTAAGAGTTGCCAGGATAACAGTCCAAGTACTACCAAAAGAACTATGTGTCTAGACCAAAAGAGCATTGCCTTCTGGGAGCAGCTCTGTCTCACTGTGCCCACTGTGCCCACTATGCCCACTGTGCCCACTGTGCCCTCTGCCCCGACCTAGTGCTCCCATAGATCTTTAGATAGCAAGGATGGGTCTTCCAGAGACTGTCACTTCCTCGCTCCCACTGAGAACTGTCTTAAGCCCAGCTTGGCCTCACACTTAGCTTGTGGTCTTGGACATGTCTCTCAAGTGAGTCCTTACTGGGAAAATGAATCACTGGGCTTAGAGGTATCAGGGAACCTAGAGTGTTAAGCTCTGGGCTCTGATAGCCATAGCAGACTAAACACAACCATTTAATCCTCCCAACAGCCCATCTCTAAAAGTACTACCATTATCACCATATCACCAAAAAGTAAAACAAAATGGAACCACACTATAAAGGACAACTGGTTTTCATAAGGTTACACAACTGGTACACAGGGAGGTGGGATTGACTCTAGGTAGTAGCAGTCCAGAAGTTTCTGCAGATCTCTGATCCTAGGTGCGGAAAGCTGGCACTGTACCTAAGCACCTAAGAAGCCAAAGCCTCAGTACAATGCTCATGGCATGCTGGGGTTGGGACTGAGAGATGCTTCAGCCCCCTTCCACCCACCGTCTTGACCCTACTCTGAGAAGCCACAACAATCCAGAGCTTGATGGGAGCTGCACATGATGGTCCCATCTGTCACCCAGCACTTGCGAGGCTGAAGCAGGAGGATCACTGTGAAAGGTGAAAGGTACCCTTATACTGTAGCCATCGATGCAGTGATCCAAATCAGACCAAATCAAATTAAAAATTAAAAATCCAGTTTGAATTAATAAAATGCTCCTGGATGATTTTTTTGGCCCCCAGAGAAGAGACTGAAAACCCACAGGGCTGTTCTCTGTGGAGCAGTTTAAATACCCTGTAGGTGTGGTCTTGAATATCTCTGGGAGAGGAACAGATTTGGGTGAATTTTCTGAGCGGGGTGGAGGTGGGAGTTGGGGGTTTGGGGTTGGGGGGGGCAGGATGGGACACAGGGTTTGGAGAGAAAGAGAGATGGGGAGGGGGTTGTGCTGAGGTGGAGTTTCCACCTAAATACGCTGCAAGTTCAAAACCAGCTTGGGTTACACTGTGAGAGTTTGTATTCAAAACAAAACCTCTATGTGAAAAGACTCCATGAAGAGACAGTCTGTGTCCTGCTCACTACTTCCCTTCTTGGCTGGGAGGCTGGAGTTGGGGGGTAGACCAGATGACCTTGGAAGGTGCCTCAACCCTGAGACCTCTTGGTAGTGGCAGAGGGCAGTGGATAGGCAGAGAACGACTTACCGGACTTTTCCTTCCTGTGGCAGCTCATGAGGGGGGTCCTCACACACTAGCCTGGACTCCCCATCCAGCAGGTAGGTGTAGACAGTCTCCTAGGACCAAAAGCACTTGTGAGACCCTATAGAGATACTTTTTATCCCTAGTCTGTCCATGGCAAGGCCACAAGGCCTTAGGGGATACAGCTTGGTGGTTTGGGAAGGGCTTCTGGATAGGCAAGACCCATGAATCTGCCCTTTCCTTACAGATCATCCCAAATCCAAGGTGCGAGCCAATCACCCCCACATTGAACTCCAGCCTCGAGCATTTGGCAAACCATACTTGGTATGGCATGCAGGCCACACTCACTTAGGATGGTCTCTCCTTCCAACACCTCCATGATCCAAGCCAGAAAACTACAGCCAGGGCACTGTGCCCATACTCTTTGGAGCCCTGGAGGGCTTCCCAAAAGAAGTAGTCTTTTAGCTGTGACTGGACCTACTTGACATGTGGGTGAGGCTTGAAACTGACCAACACAGGTAGGCCAAGTGGCACAGAAGAAGCATTTCAGAACTAATAATGGGATGCACAGGTAGGAGAGAGTGCCTGGCTGGGAGAGAGCAGAGCTGAGCTGACCGGCCTTAGAAACAGCTGGGAACAGAGGCTGAGAAGGTTTGCAGTTTAGATGGGCCATTGCTCAGGGTGAGTTGACAGCACTGGCTGGAAGCTTGTGGGGTCTCCAATTCAGCAACCCTCACTCCACAGGACAGACCAGCATCAGCTGCAGGCCTTATCTGGGAAGAAGCTGTTGTCTCACAGACAACAATCCACTTCCTCACTTGGAGACCCTCAGAGACTCTGGCCAGTCCCTGTGACTGTTGGCGACACTCTCTCTTCAGGCAGCTGGGGAAGCCCCCTCTTGGCTGAGGGTGGCAGGCAGGACTTCCAGAGGAGTTGTTGAAGGTCTTCCCTCAGTAAGGGAAGTGCACTAGGAAAAACCACAATCTTGCCACCACAACCGTCACCACAACCCCACCATCACAATCCCACCAGCTGCTCCTGTGGCCTTTGGATATCCCACAGAGAGCTCCACAGGACCTATGATGGCCTCCTGTGATGTTGAGCTGGGTTCAGTTGTCCTGATGTGGGGTAAGAATTACAGGACCCAAGAGGTGGAATGTGGGTGCAGACTCTGGAACAATCCAGAGCCCCCTTGGCCCAGTGATGAGGGTCTAGGCTTGAACTGGGAGCTTTGTTTAAAGTTTTTTGATTTTGTTTTCAAGACAACATCTATCGTGTTGCTCAGGCTAGCCTCAAACTCACTACATAGTTAAGGCTGGCTGAGGACTTGTGGTAGTCCTGCTTTGGTCTCCCAAAGTCCTGGGATCACAAGTGTGAGCCACCACCATGCCCAGCTTCTGGGCATGGATCCAGGGACAAAGAGCCACATAGAGAGAACTGCCACCCCTCAGCTCTACCCACCCCCCCTTCCTTGTCATCTAATCTGGGGCTCTGGAGGGTTTTATTGTTTTTTTTTTTTCTTTCCTCAAATAGATTCAGAGCCTACCAGGACACCCAGTGCCCAATAGTCCATCTCCCCCCGACACCCACCCACCCCCCAAGAAAGGTGGCCAGGCTTAGGGTGGCAGGGGCAAGAGCCACCCTTAACTTCTGCATGTCTGCGTCTCCACCCTTATGCTCAGCCATCCTGGTTAAATTTAGCAGAGTTTACTGGGTAGGAGGGTTGCTTTGCGTTTTGTACACATCAGCACCATCTGCACTGGGGCTGCCTGCCACAATGGGTGTTGATGAGGAAGCCAGGTGCTACAGCTCTCCTCCTCTCCCAACCCCCACCTCCCAGGGCCCAGCCCCTCCCTACAGTCAAGCAGAGGCTCCCCAAGCCTGGGCTCCCCCAGCCCATCACTGGCCTCTTGAGTAATATCTCACTGCCTCTTAAACCTCAGCTGTCATCTCAGCCTGGGTTTCAAGCTGTAGTTAGCTGGGGACCAAGTCAGCCACACACACACACACACACACACACACACACACACACACACACACACACTCTTAAGGCTTGTAGGGCAGGTTCAGTCACTGACCTGCTATCCAGATGTTCCTCCACCCCGGGGCAGATGTTGTCTCAGTCACAACCCTCTCCCAAAGGATTTATTTTTGGACGCCAACACACCACCCACTTCCTATCAATTTCACGCTCAATAAAGCTCAGTCATTAGCCCTCCTCCTGGGTACTGAACTTCTAGGAGCTTTGCGGAAGACAGAGCTGAAGACAGGGAATTGGGGCGCTTAGATGCCAAGCCCCATTTGTCCCTGTCATGCTGTGTGACCTTGGTGAGGTACCCTCCCTCTCTGGGCCTCTGGAAGTTCATCCATCACTCAGAGCCAGGGACAATAGGTTTTAGTGGGGTGAGAAGGCTGTATCCTGAGTTGGTCATGTTTCCTGAAGCCAAAGCTGCCTCCGCTGGTGTGTAGAGTAAGAGGATATTCAAGGAGTCTTAGTTTAGATATTTCCTCTTCCAGAAAGTCTTCCATGCTCCTTATGTTGATTCAAACCTTATTCTCTACGTAGGACAAAGTTCCCTGTGTTCCTACATCTGGCACAGATGTGACTCTGCTGTTTTGCATCCTGGGAGCTGGTTCATTAGGAGTGAGCAATGGCTAGGGGAGCCAGAAGTACCATGGGCTGCTGGAGGGAAATACTCAGGGTCTGGGTGACTCTGGTTGCTTCCCTGACCTGCGGTCTCTTTTATGGTGTTATAATGAGACAGAGAGAAGCTTAAAGACTGCCAACTTCTCAGCCTCCTGCTTTAATCCAACACTAGATTCATGCATCAAGAGTGAGTCCTCTGGGATGGCTGAGACCTGATATCCAAGAAATTCCTTGTGTTTATCCTTAACCTCTCCGACTACACGTACACCCAAATCCAAATGAGGGTCTGGGAAGAGTGAGGTGCAGCTCAGAGCTGGATAAATACTGGGAGGAGAGGGAAGGAAGGGAATGTAAAGAGTAGACACCTACCACTCTGGGGAGCACACCTGAGAGAGCATCCTTGGCAGCCTGACGCAGGCCAGCAATGTCGATAACAGTGCCCAGGCTCAGCAAAGCATCCTGGAAGAGAAGAAAGATCATGGATCATTCTGCCTGGTGGCCCAGCAGAGTCCTGAGCCTAGGGCCTGTGAGATGAGCCCAAGACATAGACACTTAGGCTTTAAGCATCAGACCTCAGCAGTACGAAAGCCATAGACTTTCCAAGTTCCCTCACCTTGCTTGTGGGGAAACTGAGGCTTGGAGATGGACTAGAGGCCTAATGAAGGCCTCACAGTGAGTTATGAAGGAGCCTGGAGTCAACCCAGGTTTCCTGTCTTTAGGAAAGGGATAACTCTGGCATCTGTGTGTTGGCACTGTGGCCGTATCCCAGTTTCAGCTGAGTTAGGGCTGGTCTGAAAGTAGCAAGCATGGGAACTTGGGGTGACTGGGCATGGAAGATAGGAAGGCAAAGTCAGCCTTGGCTGCCTCCTGGCCTCCACCTCCCAGGAACAGGCCTCGTCCTTGGAAAGCCGGAACCGAGACAACAAAGTTCTGTTCTTCTCGCCCCATTAACTTGGCCAGAGCCACAGGAGATCAAAGAGAAAGGTAACAGAGCAGATGAGCAAGGCCAAGGCAGAAGGGTGACTCACACCATGCACTCAGCTGTCCCCTCCCCAACCCTCAGACATGTCCTTCCTGACATCTCCCCTGTAGGTCTGCGTTGAGAAAGCAAAGTGAGTAACTATGGAGGCATGGGCCCCATTCCCGTGAAAATGACATTATGTTGAGGGTCTTAGCGGACCCCATAGTGTGCACATAGTTGATAAAAATGAATATACTGAAAAACCCGAGTTATATCCACGAAAAATTTTTAGCTTAAATGGGGGAGCTGCCAATTTCTCACTTCTGTAATGTGGCTAAACTAACCTCAACTCCTTGTGTCCCAGATAAGAACAGGGTGAAATTTATCCAAATGATATGACCTTTTCAAGGTGAGAGTTAGAATCCAAACCCAGCATGGGGCTAAGACTAGATAGCTAGGGAAGTGGGCATCAAGCTTCTGTCTCCAAACAATACATCCTCAGACATCCTAGGGTGAGGAAATGAACTCTGTAGTCACTGAATGGCCAGGGGACCCAAAGGATTTCACAGGAAGCTGACACCATCCGCTGGGACATAGGCCCTCTTCTCACACAACCACAGTGCAAAGACTGAAACCACCCAATGAGGGAGATCACCGGCCTCCCTGCCGAAAGGGTTGTCAAGAATGACCCATATGCTGCCTAAGAGAAAGGCTGCAGAGGGTAGTCCTGAGCTGGGGTCTGACTAAAGCCTGGGTCCCTTCAGGCGTCAGCTCCAAATGCCACTGCCGAATCTCCCTGGCTGTGGTCACGTACACACAACTCTGTTTTCCCAGCGGGAGAAGCAAGAATCAGGCAGTTCTTTCCTTGCTCAGTGTGATCTCTCCCACCGTCAAGGGTGTACCTCATCTTGGTCATGTCTTGATGCCCATCCACTCTTGGACACTAGAAGCAGTTGATTCCAAATAACACCATCCCTAATTCTGCTCGCTTGTGACCCTCAGGCACAGCTTACAGAGCTTCAATGCCACCCTTCCATATAGCTCCTCCATCCTGGAAGACACCCAGCATGATGGTATCAGACCCTTCAAGGTTCTCATGAAAATAGCTACTTCCTCATGTAGTACAGACCAGAGACTCCCATATCACTTGTTTGCATGGCACAGTTACAGGCTACTGTGTGCGCTCAAGGTCAAGGCTGAATACCACAGAGGGAAGATTCCAAACCTAGAAAAATCTCTAAAATAAATAAATAAATAGATAGATAGATAGATAGATAGATAGATAAATAAATAAATAAATAAATAAATAAATAAATAAATAAATAAATAAATAAATAAATAAAATTAGTTTTTTTGGCCCACACTCTCAAAACTGGGCTTCAAGGACAGGGATTCAGGTGGTGGTGACCATGTAGACCTGTTTCTACCTGGAGGCAGGGGAATCACTAAGAGGAGACCAGAGAGGCTCTGACTTTGGTGATAGCTGCCCTGTGTGTGCTAGGGAAGCAAGGGAATATATCCAAAGTATGCAAGAGAGTGAGCCCGTATGCAAGAGAAAGCCACAGGCTGCAGATAGATGTCTCCCCATTTAAAAGATGGGGAAACTGAGGTTAAAAAAAAAGCAATGGCCACCTGTGGTGGGTCAGAGTTTGCCCAAACCTTCGGATCTCCCACCCCTATCTAACCATACTCAGCACCCAACTCCCATCTCATACCCCAGGGGCTTAGAGAAATCAGAGTGTCCTTTGTTCTGATTGGCCAGCTCCTCAACCTGCCCTTTGCTTTGATTGGTGGACACCTTGAGCTGTCCTTTACTCCAATTGATCGTTCTTGCCTGGCCTTTGCTCTGATTGATCAGTTTTCTGTGATTTTTTAGGCCAAGGGCAGGACAATGGCAGTGAAGGAGAGGAGTTGAGATAAGAAAACTTGGGGAGAGTTGGGGCACAATCAAGAAAGGTTTCTCCATCCTTGGCTGAGTAAGTAGGATACAGACGAGTGGAGTTGAGACTCTATGCTGCCTGGCAGACATCTCTCCATCTGCTTTGAAGTCTGACCTGCCCACCGAGGGAAATGGGCCACTTCAGACCTGGCACTCAGAGAGGCCTTCACGATTGCTCAAATGCCAGTTGCACCAGTGAATCCCCCCCCCCCCCAGCACACACACACACACACACCAACTAGGGGAGGGGAGTCAAGTTCAGAGCCTGCCTGGGCTCACAGGGCTGCAGCCTTGAAGGAGGAAGCAACTGTGAATGGGAAATAGGGCAATTCCTGAAATGGAGGCACAGTGGGGAGCCAGCCTCAAACAGGGTTAGCACCCCAGGACTCTCATAAGAAGAGACAAAGAAAAACACAGCCATTTCTGCCCACATGCCCCAATGTGCCATGTCTACATGCTGCCAAGTATACACCTTAGCCTGCACCTGCATGTAGATGCTTCATATATGTGCACTCAGAGAAATGCACACACACACACACACGCACACGCACACGCACACGCGCACATGCGCGCGCACACATACACACACACACACACACACACACGAATGCACACAGCACATAGCCAGGTCTCAGTGTGGGTGGAGGTGGTCACATTTCCTGTCCTTGCAGCTTTTGTGAATAAACACCAAATTAAATATCAACATAGTAACCAGGCAATTTTCTAGACCCCAGGTGAGAACCTGCGGTGTATAGACAAGAGCAATGATTTCCAGGCCTGTCCCAGATTGACAACAGAAGCTCCCTGTGGCCTTGAACACACCCCTTCCTTCTTCTGCGTCTTGGTTTCTTTCTTAATGTAAATGAGTCTTTCCACTCTGCTACATCTACTTCTGTGGTTTTATGGTTTAATTTGATGAGGGTGAGTGGATAGGCTGAAATATAGGTGAATGGTGGATGGATGAATAAATGGGTGGGTGGATGGGTAAATAAGTGGTTAAGAAAATAGGTGAATGGGTAAGTGACCAGAAAAATAGGTGAGTGGGTGGATGGTGAGTGCATGGATGAACAGACGGATGGGTAGATGGGTGAGTGGATGGGGAAATGGATTGATGGATGTGTAAACTGATGATTACATGGAAAATGGGGGAAATTGGCAGGCGAGTGAGAAAATCAGTGGATGGACGGGTAGGGTTGCTAGATGGGAGATAGTGGGTAGACAGGTAAGTGGGAAAATGGGTGGGTGGGTGGATGGACAAATGGGGTGAGAAGATGGAAAAATGGGTGGAAGGGAGATAGGTGGATGAGTTAAGAGATGGGTGGATGGTGGGCGGTTGTTTGTGGACGGTAGGTGGGAAGGATGAACAGAGTCTTTGGGGGTCTGCAGCCCCCTTACCTGCTGCTGGGGGCTGAAACTGCCTTCAGCACCGCAGACAGCGCCATACCCGCGCATACTCCAGGCACCAAGAACCGAAAGGCTGTGGGGACCAGGCTTTCTCTGAAACCAGGAAAGTTGCTAGTTTTCTGAAACCTGGGCCTGAATCAGCATTTGTGCGCTCATTTGGGGAGAGCAAAGGGTCCAGACTGAACTGCTTCTAATTCCTCCGTAACGTACAAGATAATATAAAACCAGAAACCTTGGTCTGTGGAGCTACCCACAGGGACAGATGGCCTTGACTTAAGATGCTCTCTCATCTCACCTCCACAAACCCTCCAACTGCTCTTCCTATGGCCTGGCACCTGGACCTCCTACAAGAAGGTAATAATATCAGATTCCAGAGTGAGACCCAATCAAGTTGTATCCTGGGACCATGTCCAATGATTCATCTAATTTTGCTAGCTCTGGGTCTCCTCCAAGCCTGCAGTTAGGGTCTGTCCTCACAGACTGGAATCTGATACCCTCCTCCAAAGGGAGGTTCCCCAGAAGCTCCTCTGCCCCTTCACTTCTTTTCTTCCCTCAGGGCCGGGCTTTCCCGATCCCTCTCAGTGTCTCTCTACCTCTCTCCATCATTTCCTAATTGATGTCCATTTGTCACATGCTGCTCTCTTGTCTTGCCACATCGTTTCCACCTCCACATCCTGGCTCTTTGTCCTGGATGGCTTCTCCACCCACTCTCCTTCTCTTCCTTGCATACTCCAGCCCCCACCACTCCTGTCTCTCCTACCTACTCCTCCCCCCAGATCTCCAAGAAGTCAACATGGGAGCAAACACCCGATGAAGGGGGCATTGCCCAGGGGTGGGGGCTCCAGAAAGTGGCCATTGGAAAGGAAAAATCAAGTCTGGAGTGGACACCACCTGCCCCTTTGTGTCCAGCCTCCTGTTCTGGTGAGCAATACATAGGCTTTCTAATCTTCCCAGGAGAATAGGGGAGTGTATCCATCTCTGTGTCCAGCACATGGCTGTCATTGACCGGTGCCATGGCTCAGTTGGAGCATTTGGTAGAACTATCCAGGAAGACTCTTTGGAACTCAAAGTAGGGAAGTCACAAACCCAAGCCCGGCAACCCAGGTTTCCTCTTTGACACCTCACAGCTGCCCAGCCACCAAGGAAGGAAGCAGAGAAAACACGGCAAGGTGGCTTCTTTCCCTCCCAACACGCCCACGTCTGCCACCTGCCCAAAGAGCTGCCTCCAGGAAACCTGGTGCCTAAAATAACAAGAGCGGCCTGTTTGTGTTAACAATTGCATCTACAGACCTCCCCACAGCAAGGCTGAGCTGGGCCAGGAGAAAGGCTAGGTGACTTGGGCAACTCAGATAACATGTGTGCTAACTCAGATGTCAATGCCCTGAGTGACTCTTGCTATGGGGAAGGGAAGGTGGCTTTCTAGGGTACCGACTGTGGTTGCAGGAGTCCCTCAGTGGTTCCCAGATTTTGGCATGCCCCAGAGTCACCTGGAAGTCTGTTGAAATAGTGTTGGCCCTAACTCCAGAGTTTCTGACTAGGCTGGCCTGGGAAGAGGTCCAAGAATTTGCATCACTACCCCCAGCCCCCCTTTCCTAGAGGCTGCTGCTGCTGCTGGCCCTGAGTGCTGACCTTCGCTCATCCTTCTATAGAGGTGTGTGTATGTGTGTGTGTGTATGTGTGTGTGTGTGTGTGTGCGTGCGCTAAGGACCAGGATGGAAGAGAGCATTTTGCTTGAGAGAGGGCAGCTCAGATGACAATTGAATGCTACCCCAACATGAAGAGACCCCATGAAGAAAGATTCCCAAGGAAAGGAGAGAATGTGCCGTGGGCATGGATGAGTTGGTGGCAGAGGGCACATGGGAGGGGTCACCTGTAACCTTCCTTGACCCCTCCCTTCCCCCTTTCCATTACTCTCCCATGCCCTCTTCTCCCCTGTTCGGCCACCCTTCGTAGACTCTGGCTTCAGTTGTTACTCCAACAGGGCCGCGTCTCCAGCCTCCGAGCCACACTGGAGACACGTGCACTGTAGAATACACCTGCGCCTGTCCTGGCGCCTCCCGAGGGAATCCCCACTCACTGAGGGAGCCATTTCGCCTTTCTGATGGCTCCTGTCATCCACACCCATAACCAGTCCCTCTGAGACCTCCCACTCTGCCCCAACTGAGCTGAACTTCTATCCCGGGTCCTACCACTGTCAAGAACCATCCAGGGCAAGGCATGGTGTTAGAAAGAGAGAAGGAGTTGGGAGGGAAGCAGGGATGTTAATTCTCCCAGCCTGACCTGTGAATGAGATAGATAAGGGAATAACTAACAGAAGAGGAGAGAGGAAAGAGCTGATATGAGGAGATGATGGCCCTGCCTGGAAGATATAAGATCATGTTGATATAGGTCAGTCTCTGGCTTCTCCTTACCTTCCCACTTTCAGCTTCCTCCTCCACACAGTAGGACCTCCCTGTCCCCATGGCTCTCAAGCTTCTCACCAGCATGATACAGCTCCAGAGCATATCATCATAATCTCCTCACCCACTGCTACCACCCAGTCATCCTGGCTTCCTGTCTCCGTGACCATGAGAGCTGAACTGAGCACAGTGGGACATTCAATGGAGGCCAGTATAAGCATCTGGTGGCTCAGAGTTGTGCCTGGGAAGATGTCTAGGAAGGAAGCTGAGTACACCGCCCTCAGGGTGTTCAAGAAAGAAGGGACAGCCAAGGACATCAGTGACTCGAAAAAAAGGACTCAGTGGGCTGGCTGACCTTTAGTTCTTGGTTCATGAGCCTACCATCAAAAGTAGGTTAAAAAATTTACACAACAAGTCTAGAAGCCTCCCCAAATCAGACATAATGAGCCAATCAGGAGAAAGGGATGCTGAGTACCTAGCTGGATCCGTGTCAGAAAGGAACATGTGTCAAAGGAAATGATGGCCAAAGAAATGATGGGATAGATGAGTGAGTGAGTGAGCCAGAGAATGATGCTCTCACCTGGGATCCTATAATATAGTGGATGTTCCTTTACAGCACTGTGCGTCATTATCTTGCCATTCTCTCCCATGTGACTCTTAGCATGAGCTAGCCCCCAGTGAGAGCCTGGAAACACCAGAGGTCTGTGCACTCCTGAGCAGAAGGGTGGCCCCCAGTTCTGCTGGAGGCTGCAGGCCGGGAGATAGCAGAGGCCTCTGGGTCCCAAGTCTAGCGTGATGAGAGTCCAGAAGAGAAGTTTATAGAATGAGAGGATGCTTTGTACTGGCAACTTTTGACAGCATGTTTGAGGTATCTTGGCAAGCCAGGAAACCTTCTGCACTTCAGGATCGTCTCAGAGTGGGAAAAGGCCTAAGGCCAGTGGACCAGAGGCCTCCTAGTAAGAACAAACATCACCCGTTGTTCTACACACGAACACTTGTCCTCACCCCAGCCCTTCTGAGAATTTCTATGAGACCAGGGTCTATAGTTTCTATCATTGGACCCACAGTTAGGTATGGTGTGTGTATGGAAGCCCAAAGGAGGCAAAAAGACTAGTCAGGTTCTCCCCTAGAGGCCTGGTTAGGCCTCTCTCTTCTGTGGCTTTGGGTCTCTCAAGTGCTGCTTTGGTCAAGGGATAGACTGGTCACCTCTTTAATGTGAAATGGTACTGAGTGTCTCTTGTCCCACAATCTTGCAACTTTTCCTTCCTGCTGTGCCCACAATAGATGATAAATGCTAAATATCACTGGCTTGACCCAGGGTGATGTAAGGCCTGCAGAAACCAGGAAGGAAAGGCTAGCTAAGGGTCTAATGCTGGGCTCTTCTGGGACCAGGCAGAGAGAACTGGTTGTCCCATGGCACCTGCCTGGGGATTGGTCCTGATTCTGTCTCCAGCCATCCCTAGCACCTCCCCAGGGATCTCTGTGTCTCCTTGTCTTGCTGTGTCTCTCTGGTGTCTGTCGATCCCACAGTCTCACACTGCTTCTTCCTGTGACTGTATTTGGCTTTATCCTCACAACTCAGCCCATCCCAGCTGTTTCCCAAATCCCAGGAGAATGGGGATATGAGAAAGACAGGGACAAAGACCAATTCAAATACAGGGAAACATGTGAGAGCTAGGAGGGGACCCTAAGACAGAACTGGAGGGGCAGGACCAGCCAGGGATGACCCCCTCCTCCTAGAAAAATCCTTGAAGGCATAACTAGAGGACTGGGGGAGGAGCCCCCCTGCCCCTCCCACCCACCCCCCAACACACACTCTGCACTCACTCCTACCCCTCCTTTCTTTCTCCCTGCCCCTGCTGGAATGTGTGAGCACTTTTATTATTCCTAAAAATAGCCCTTCTTTACTGAGGGCTGGGGTGAAAAAATCTTCTGGACAGGGTTCATCTCAGGCATACCCCTGCCTTTGGGATGTGTTCCTCGCTGGGCTCCCTGACCCTGTGCAAATGCTCTGCTAAAATGTAAGTGTGACCCACAAGTCCCCCACTGTGGAATGGTCCTGGCTCCTCAGATGCCCATGGGCTCTGAGTTCCTATGTTGTGAGGAGCTCTTGGCGAAGTTCCTGAGGCCACCTCCAGAGGGGCCAAGATATGAGAGAGCATGTCATTTGAGCTCAGTATCTGTCTCTTCAAACTTGGACTCAACAATTGCCTTCTACTCATGACCATCTTCACACCCCCCCCCATCACTAGCATCTTTGTTCCCCCATTTGCTGCACCCCAGCATCCACCCTTCTCTCTTGTCCTTTCAGGCCCAGCTCTGGTCTGGTCCTCCAGGCGCCCCAGCGCTGTTCCCTGGCTCTCATCCCTTCCTCTCTCTCTGCTCCCCTTATATAGCAGGGCAGGAGCTAGGCCTCAGGGACCCAGCACGCCCTCCAGGGATCCAGAGAGTTGGTAGGGGGACCTTGTGTCTTGAAACAGTATTCTACCGTTCCTCCATGTCTTCTGACAGCCTTTTCTTGTTTGTACAAGCTCCCACATCTCACCTTCTCCCTACCTCCATATTCCAGCTGCAAAAACCAATCCCCAGAGGCACAGCAGAAACTGGCCAGGACCTCCGTCACTGCACATTGCACAGGATCCCAGCTGGTGGGGTTCCAGGGACAGAAGCAGGCTCTTCACGTACACAGCAGCCCCACCCGGCAGGCAGGCTGGCATCCAGAGCTATTTATTTGCCTTTGGAGGACCCAGGAGGCAGAGAACAAACATCCGGATTCTGTAGAATTTCTCTCATTCTTCCTCCTCATAACCTCAGGGCTTGGGAGCTAGAGACAGGCCATACATGTGCTCACACACACATGCTCACACAGCTCCACACACACTACGGCTGGGTAATTATGAGCCAGGGATCTCTGAGAAAAAAATTCCCTCCTCCCGGAACCTAGACCGTCTGTGATTCAAAACAAATTTTATTTTGCAGGGGAAATTTTTAATAACATTTGAGAGGCTTTTCTCATTGTAAAACTGGGTACATTCATCCAAGTTGGGTTTTTTGGGGTTTTTTTTTTTTCCTTTTTTTTTTTTTCCCTCACTCTGTGGGGAATTAGGAGCTCTCACTTTACTGGTGATCTAAGCACATGCCATCCACAATAGTGTGTCCCTATGGGCCATCACATGACCATAGCTGAATATATCCCTCGGGTCATAAAACATCTGTGTGAAAGTATGTAATCTGTACTTCCATGGAAGTCTGTGGAGAAGTACAGCACATGTATCTATAAATTTTCTGTACCCATGTGACCATCTGTATTTATGGGTGATCTTCCCCACCTGTACTCAGGCATGTATGAATAAGATCATTGAGACTGCCGTGAGCCTGGTGTGTACAGTGAGTGTGTGAGTGGCTGTCTGGGAGACCATGAATAGCCAGTGGCTGGTCTTCTGTCTGAATGAGCAAATGCATCTGCAGCTTAAAGGCACCTCCAGTTAGATTCTTCTCACCATGGACAGCTCATCTCCTCATCACCTTCCTGAGATCAGGACCCAGCTCTCTGTTCCAGCACATGCCACACATATTCAACAAATCTCTAAAAACATCTATCCTGGTCTCAGTGGTCTGCTTTGCCAATAGTATCATCTGCAAAGCTAGAATCAGCCATGTTTTGCCTAAGCTAACGGCAGGTTCCTGGGGTCACCTCCTTGGAGAAGTTGAGAAAGAAGTGACCCCAGCCTTCTGCCATGAGAAGCAAGTCTCAGTGCAGAGAGAAGGCCAATTTCGGTGTTACTTGGCTCCTCTGGAGTTCTTGTCTAAGAGATAATTTGCATGATTAAGAGGCCTCCTAAGATAACAAGCAATAGGAGGTCCCTTCCTGTCCTACCTCCAGGACAGCCTGGGACCAGAGAGACTGGGACTCTGGAACTAGAATGTCACATTTCAGATGAGGGTTACAGGACAGCCACCCTTCCCTACCTTCTAAGACCGACCCTACCTTGAGCCCTCTCTATCCAAGGCTCAGAAGAATGTCCAACAGGAGCCATGAGGAGCACAGCCTACAGCTGAGATTCTGGGCACTCCCCTCCCTGACTCTCATGGTTGCCCTAGGAAATGGGCCCAGAGTCCAGTGGGGACCCAACCAGGAAAAACAAGGGGCCTCTAGCAGGGTTTGGGGTGACCCAAGCTTCAGACCCCATTGGCTCCTAAAAGAGCCTAAGGGAGTGGTTAGGGTCTTGCTACAGGCAATGGAGACATGGCCTTAGTTGTTGGTATGAACTTCCTACCCTCCCCCACCTTCTCACCAGGCCCAGATCCCCTACTGGTGTGATTAACCAAATTATGGAGTTTTGCTTTTGGTTTTTTGGTTTGATTTTTTTTTTTCCCTCACAATAAGCAAATTGCATCGGTCTTAATTGAATGAAGCCTCAAGAACCTGTGCTGGAGGCTCATGGGCTGGTGAGTACAGCAGGGATCCCAGAGAAAGGAAACAGGAACAAGTAGGGATATCACCATGAAGCTGAGCCAGGGACGGGAGAAAGTGAACAGGGAGAGAAAAGAGAGCTGGAGGCATGAAAGCATACCTCTCACAGATACTCCCACGGGTGTTCCCGTCGGCCTGGAGTTCCAGGGTTGGGGGGAAAAGACCTCAAGAGACAGAACCCTCACCCAGCATGAGGGACTGCTTCCTATAATTCCCTATAATTACACCAACGGTCTTATGTGGAACTAGAGGAAACTGAGGCTTAATAAATAAAATGATGAGCTTCAGTCAGAGCCTAGAGCATTGCTCTTGGTCAGCTTGATGAATCTCAGGAGTCTTCTACCAGGGTGAGACAGCCCTGCCCCTGCAAATCCTCCTTGGGTATACGGAGCAGGAAGAACTCTTCACACCAGCTCATAGACACCATTTCTACCCCATGCTACAGTGTTCATCCCCCTCTGATGGAGAGTAAGTGAGCCTGCGACTCACGACATCTTCTGTCCCTTTCACCCTCTGTGTCACGCTGAAGGAGCACACAGGGATACAATCACCCTCACCTTCTCCCAGCAGGTCCTACATACTCAATGGCACGTTGACTGCCTGCCACACACTGTCACCTTCCCTCAGGTGTCTCACATTCTGTGTCACACATCACATTGGGTCATAGCACTAGGTGGAAGCTTCCATGCTGTTTCCATGTCACACTGTCTCGTTTTGATGCCATCCAGCACCCCTCAGCTTCCAGAATAAATACATAAAGGAATAAAAGTGAGTTGAGAATTGCTGGTAGAATTCTGGGTAGAGGGTTTTAAGAGGGATGAGAGAGAGGGTCAAGGAGCTGAGGAAGTGGAAGGGCGGGGTAAGGGAAGCTGATCAAAACCCAGGACACATGGAAATGCCATAAGGAAACCTACTAAGTCAAATAAACTAAAATAAAGATATTTCGGCAAAATGACCCCCAGGATGAGGGGGAAATACTTGAAAAATCTTATATCTAATAAAAGGTTTGACATATAAAGAACTTCTATGGCCCGACAGCTACAGAAAGCAAACAATCCAATCTGAAGTATGAACAAAGGGTTTGAGTAGAAAAGATACACAAATGGCCACATGGAAACACGTTCAACATCTCTAACCATTTAGAAAAAAAAAATCAAAACCGCAAGAGGCCTTGTCACAGCCATTAGGAAGGTTTTTGTCCAAGAAATCCAGAAAGCAGCAAGGGCTGGCTAAGGTGTGGAGAGCGGAACGCTTATAACAATGCAGATGCTGAGAGACACAGTATGGGCCCTTCTAAAGCAAATAAATAATACAGCTAGTACGCTAGTGCACACCTGTGACATCAGGACTCAATGGCAAGATCGTGAATTCCAGGCCATTCCAGGGTGCATGGCAAAACACTGTCTCAAAACAAACAGGCCTGCACAATGACTTGGTGGTAAAGGTGCTTGCCACCAAGCGCCTTTGTGGATTCCTGGCATCTACGGGGTAGAGGGAATAGACTATTACCATATGGTCCAGCAAAAATCGTTACTGAAATATACCCAAGATCACCGAGAGCAGGGTCTTGAAGGGATCTTTGTACATCTGTGTTTGTAGGCACAATATCCACCACAGCTCAACAGTAGAGATGACTTGGGTGACCACGAATAACAAACAAATAAGCAAAAATCCGTACACTGGAATATCAGTTGTCCAAAAAATAAGTGAAGTCTTGTCACATGTTACAACATAGGTGAACCCCAGGTCAGAATGTTCAGTGACAGAAAATAAGGCCCCTAGGGAGGAAGAAATGGGAGGGAGGTTGGGGAGGGGCTGGGAGAGGGATCAAGGAGGGGGGCGGTGGGACGGGGGGGGGGGGGGGGGGGAGGAGGCTTAGGGGTTGGGAGGCAAAGGCTTTTTCTTAGGTAGATTTTGTTTGGGAGAATGAAGTTTGGAGTTTGGTTCAAAACAATATGAAGATATTTAAGGACAGAAAACGCTTCTGTGTGTATTTTACCACAATTGAATAGTTTCTCCATCAAATAAAATGGAAAGTAAAAATGAAAAGGAGCCACACAGTTACAAGCTACACGCTGACTGAATCTTGACAACTGTTGAATCTAGGTGATGAGGCAGTTTGTTGTATTCTTCTTCGCCTCGCCGTGGGACCTTGTCTCATAAAATAAAATAAAATAAAATAAAATAAAATAAAATAAAATAAAATAAAATAAAATAAAATAAAATAAAATAAAATAAAATAGTTCCACAATTTTAAGAGAAAGTTTCATCTTCCTTGACCCTGCCATCTATCTAGCAACCTATCCCTTTCCACATAGCTACACGTGTCACTGCTCATGTCTGCTTCCAGATCACCACACTGCCCCGGCTTCTAGCCTCACTTGTCACTGAGATGTGTGTGTGCGTGTGCGTGTGCGTGTGCGTGTGCATGTGTGTGTGTGTAGAAGCCAGAGGTTAATCTCAGGTATCTTCACACACACACACACACACACACACACACCGCCACATTAGCTTTTTTGACAGGGCCTCTCTGACTGAGCCTTTCACTGAATGAGGTCCTGGCTGTCTAATCTGCATGCCCCAGGGTGTTTTCTGTCTCTGCCTCCCCAAGACTAGGATTAAAGTGCATGTTATTGTACATGCCTTCTCTTGGTTTTGTTTGTTTGTTTTTCCTTTTTTTTTTTTTTTTTTAATGTGGGAGGATCACAGGAAACCCTCATACTGGGCAAAGCCCTTTCCCAGCTAAGTGGTCTTCCTGCCCCTTGAATGGTTCTTACTAGCCTCTCCAGCCCACGAGACCGCACAGTGTCTCCCTTCTCTCTAACAAGTTCAATCATTTTGACCTCCCAACCCTCTCAAAGGCATGTTCACTCCCCGGGAGCCTCCAGTGTCCCACCTAACTCCCCACTGTACCCTCGACTCACCATGCTACACTCACACTCAGAGGCATCTTTCCCACAGTCCCCAGCCTCAAGTTCTCGCTGTCTTCCCACAAAGCTGTCACACTCGGCATTGTGGGTTCACATGTCCCGCTGTTGTGACCATTACATATCACATGTGCAATGTCAGGCTGAGGGCTGTAAGCGTCATAACCATTTCACACACTCAGTATCACTTCGTATTACATCCTTGTTCACAAGTTCAGCTGTTCTGCATCATATCCTTGGGGCTCACACTGGGTCTCACAGTTCAGTGTCAAGACACTCAATTCACAAGCTCAGGAACACACCTGTTACCACACAGTGTCATTTCCCCATATTTATGTATCTGATTCCCATGATATCACACCTACTATGTACCCATCATTAGCCTCAGAGTCACATACAATGTACCTACTGTCTCACCCATTTAGTGTCTCAGAGTGTCACACAGCCAGGTCACATATTCAGTGACTCATTCACTCTCCACACAATATCCTGTGATCATGATTACACACTTAGTATCACATGTCACAGGCTCAGTGTCACACACTCTATAGAATACCCATTGTCCCACAATCAGTGTCTTGGTATCACCTGCAGCAGCACCCACACCCACCCCTTTGTTGGGCACAGTCACAGAGCTGCTGCCTCATGTCAACAGTTTCCTGTTGTTGTGCTCAGAGGCCTCAGCTGATGGCTGTTCCTTCAGGGGTTTCCTGTTGTCAGGGTCCAGTCCGGCCTGGCCCTGTCTGGGACATACAGCCTGAAGTCAGTCAGAAAGAACTCTGGGTTCCTCTGCCTCCCTGCTGATTCTATGTGGGCTCATGAGGCTTTTTTCATGGTCTCCTCTCAATATACTCAAATTCTTCAAGTGCCTGGGCTTAGGCTGGTCCCGAAAGAGGGGCACAGGAGATACTCACTGGGCCTTACCCGTTGATCAAGGGCCCAGCCCTCTACTTCCTAGTGAGACTCCTGGCAAACATTGTCTGACCGACTTTGGACAAGACCAGCAGGCCTCGGTCTGCAAGCCTGAGAGGAAGGAGAAGGAGGGCATATGGCAAAGGGTCAGAAGGTCAGAGAGTTCGAGAAGCTGTCCCAGAGGAAGTCACCCCTAAGGAAGCCTCTGAGAGCTGGGACTATGTAGAAAGAGAAAGAAAAGGCTTAGCATTGAGAAACAGACAGGGGCAAATGTCTTAGAAATGGGAACCTGGCAAGGACTGACTGACAAGAATGAAGGGAGGGAGATAGCTGAGGTCACTCTGTGGAATTTAGAAAAAAAAACAGGATCCTTCCTCCCTGACTCAGGCTCCAGTCAGGGAACTCAGGGTACACCCCACCCCCGTCCTGGCTTTTCCTGTGGCCCTACAGACTGTCCCTTATGGCTGCCAAAGCCCCTCACTTCTTGCCCGGGCCAACCTGCAGGAAGGACATGAGGAGGCCAATGCACACGCTCCCCACACGGCCTGAGATAAATATTTCCCAGGAAACGGAACTTGTTCTCTGAGTGTTTACAGCCAAGGGCCAAGCAGGATGGAGGGGGGTCATCTCTCACGCTCATGCCTGGGCCCTCAGCATCTGTCCCAACACCACCGTGGACCTGCTACTCAGCTACTCCCAGCTGTTTTTCTGAGCTGACTTTGGATTCTCAAGGTGCCTGGATCTCTCCCTGAACCGGAGCTTGCCTGCAGCCTGGCCTCTTTCCAGCTTGTATCTTCTCTGACACCTCTCTTTTCTGACTATGTTTTTCTGACCTGCCTGGGATGCCATTTCCAGTCGGGGTGTGGACAGATGGACGGGTAGACAGAGAGACAGGCTAGTGTGACAGCTGAAACCTCTTCTCTAGTCCCAAGGCCCTATATGCCCCAGGCCTGTGCAGCCTGACAGGTGGGCACAGACAGATGGCAGGGCCTTAGGGCCCCTGTGGATGCCAGATGCTACAGCCAACTTGTTGGCAGCAGCTCCCTCAGGGGCCACAAGGCAGCTCTGAGGCCACTTGCTTGATGTGAGAATTCAGGAGGAAGTGGAGCAGCTGGTAACGGGAGTGCTTGATAAAGGATGTTCACTAGGCCTGGAAAATGGCCTCTACTGTAGTCTTTCCAGCCTCACCCCCAATGCTCTTTGCTCAGGTCCTGTGCCACACTGACATGCAGAGCTATCCTCACAGGCCACCTGTGCTCACTCCAGCCTTTTTTCTCCACAGCAGCAATCTTGCTTTGCATGGCTCCCAGCTCTGCCCACTGTTAACCAGTGCATGGGCCCCTCACTCACCATTGGAATCTCTATCTTGCCCCTAGCTCTCTAATCATACTTCCCTACCTCCTGAGAGCTTGCTGTTGGGACTGAGTTTCAGACTCTTCTCTCTGGGGGTTCCTGGTACCTGTCACCTTTCCTTGATTCTCCCAGGAGCTGACTACACGGATTCTGAAAGCCCAGCTAATCGCTGGTCTTGACTCTCTCCATCCTTCACAATTCCAAGGCCATTTCCCAGAAGTCTCCATGACTTCCACAATCCACCAGCTGAGCCTCTTTCTTAGATCTACTCCTAACTCTTTGCACAGGAATGCTCATTCATTCAAGAAGTCTTAATTACCATCCATTGTATGCCAGGCCCAAATGGACCCAAGAGCGATGAGAGAGTCGGATATTTTCAGTCACTTGAGAGGAGATATACAACCCAATAACTGTGTGGTGTAACACACTGCTCAGTGGTACACTCAGGGAGAAAGACTGAAAGCCGTGAGCACCCACAGGACGGGAGAAGGCTGACTCCACCTGAAGTGGGAAACTTCACAAAGAAGGTGATATGAGCAAGTCCGTATGAGCAAATGGCATGGGGGTGGGAGGGTCGCAAGAGAGCTTGTGTGTACTGATGATGGAGCATAGCCACCAGACTGAAGCATGACCTATCCAAGAGCAAGAAGTAGATTTGAGTGGGCATGGGCTCTCAGTGCCATGTCAAGGGGTGTGGTCTTTATTTTCTCCAGAAGCAACCATGGAGGTGCAGTGAACGGACCGTGCGATGGAACACTTGGTATGAGCACCTGTGCCTTTGCCCCTCACCTGCAGCTGTCTGAGAACCTGCTCCAGTCCCATCCCAGCTGGAGCTCTCAGGACCCCACCTGGTCCCTGGTCCCAGCTCAGAGGTACCAACTTGGTGTGCTCAATTCACCAACTTGAATTGTTCCCACCTAGAGTGACAATACCAGTGCCTGGATCCCAGCATGGCCAAGTGCCAGAGAGCCACGAGCCACACCTAAAGAGTATGCTAAGTGGATGCCTGCTGGGTGGGGGAGGAGTGGCAACAGCATGGCTCCCATTGCTGCTGCCAAGCCAATGCCAGAAGATTGTCCCATGCCTGAAGAACTTCTACAGTCTCACCCCAGCCTTCCTGTACGCACTGTCTTGTGTGTGTGGAAAAGGGCAGGAAGTTTACTCCTGACTCTTATGAACACTGAGCAAGAAAGGTCGCTCCACAAGCTGCTGTGGCACAGGTCTGGGCCAGGTCCTCACAGGTGCCCTGCAGATTCTCCCAGCTGCTCTGGATACTAATGCTAAGAATAGTTCTGCTCCAGTAACGATGGGGGATCTTTTGTGTTTGGGCTCTTCGTTGTTGTGCTTGCTTGTTTTATATTGTTTTGTTTTGCTTAAGAAAAGTATTATGTATTCCCAAGCTGACCTCGAACTGATTATGAATCTGAAGATGACATTGAACTTTGGACCTTCCTGCTTCTAATTCCTGAATCTCCAGATTAAAGGCACACAGCACTCTGCCTGATTCACACAGGGCACTCTACCAACCTGAACCACGTCCTTCGGGAGATCTTACCTCCACTTGCAGGTGAGGAAGATGGGTTCAAGATGGCTACATGACAGGCCCATGGTCACACACTGGGAAATGACAGACCTAGACCCAGAGCAGGTTCTCCCAAAAGCAGAGCTGATGATGACCACCCTTTGAGGTTGGTGAAGGGTCATGGACAGAATGGAGCTAGGCCAGTCCCAGACTAGAATCCTTAACCAGAGTGAGAAGGCAGCAGGATCCAAACAGGAAAGGGAGACAGATTATGACGATGAGAACAAAGTGTTTGCTCCAGGGAGGCCTCATGGAGACAGTGAGGCTGGTGGAATGGGGGAGGGGTGTATGCGAATGTGCGGACAGGGACAATAGCTGAGGCACAGAGTCTGTGCACAGAGACACAGAACCTAGAGCCAAACCCCTCCAGCCCCCGCAACCCTAGAGGGTCTCAGCCTCTCCAAATCCCTCCCCTCATGACTTCCTGGGTGGGTGACAAATGCAGTCTTTCCTGGCGGGTGGCCGAGGCTGCTGAGATACTGCGGGCTCCCAGGAACACCATCTGTCCCAGCTTTGGGGGGAGCTCCCACCCATGGGGAATGCCATGGCAATAAATAAATTAATAATGACTCCAGTCCTTCTTTGGCCAGCTCCTAGCACCAGAACCTGGTCCCACTGCAAGGGGCATTCTCAGCCTTAGCCTCATGGCACAGTAGGAAAGCCATGTGGAGCCCCTGCCCAAGACCCTGGTAGTCATCTCTTTCTCATCTTAATGAATGGGCTAAGATGCATCTAGTCCTAGCTCTACCGTGATCCACCCCCAGCACCTGCTCTGAAACTTGGCATACCCCAAACACAACAGCTCTAGAATATGCTAAGAGTTGAACAAGGTCACATGCCCCAAGTGCTTGGCACCAGGGCAGCTGACACAGGCAACAGCTTCCTCTCAGTTCACTTGGCCACACTGACAGATGCATGAACCAGTACACAAGCAGGCACGTGCACAAACACGCACATGCATGTGCACACACACACACACACACCACTCTGTCATCTTCAATACCCACAGTTCACTCCAATTTTGTTATTCATTGACCATGGAAAGTTAATTCAAGGCACCCAAAGGCATGGTTAGACCTGGACTGGCGGCCTCCCAGCCGTAAGAATCAGAGAAACATGGCCCCCAGGCTTGGGAAACTCAGTGCAGGGGACAAGCGGGACAAGCCAGACATATACAGAATCACAGGATGTGAAGAAAATAGGGTCCTGTGTTACACACTGTAGGCAAAGAGACAACAGAATGCCCTAGCACCCAACTGCCAGGTGGGAGAGCTCAGAGGAGGAAGCAATGAACCGGCTGGGACTGGAGTTGATGGAGGGTGGGAGGAGGCCATCCTGGAAAAGGGCGGTTACTGCAGAGCCCAGGAGTGTGTAGGATGTCAGCAGCAGGTGCTTGGGAAAGCAAGAATGACTAGGGGAGACCATGAGGCTGGAGCTTCAGAGGGTCAAGAGGGGAACATGGAGAATTTGTGAGGACAATGGCAAATTCAAATCTGGGTGTTAGAAAGATCCTTCTGGTAATCACAGGGAAGACAGGAACAATTGGAAGCAAGCAGCCAATGGGTGTTGGGAAGATGGCCGGTACAGGAATGGAGCTGGGTTAGGAACTTAGCAATGGTCAGGGAATCCAAAGGATGTGAAGAACCAAAGAGGAGGAATCTGAAATGTCTGAAAAGACAGAGTACCCTCCAAGCTGGGCACAGAGTAAGAAGAGGGGTCTTGGGGTGTGTGCCCTTAGGCTGGAAAGGGTGGGCCTGGGATGCAGCTCCAGCCTCCGAATTCTGCACCCCACCCCCAAAAGCCCACCCATTCTTCCCTTCACTGAGCTCTCACCTCCAGTCGGTCGTCTCTACTCCCTGGGGGTGCTGGCTCCTGTGCAAGGGGGTCCTGGCTGGCTGCAGAGACAAGAAGGCCGAGGGCTGAGGCCACCAGGCCGTCTTCCCTTCTCCCCAGCATGCTTTCCCATCTGCCCCCAGCAAGCCCACAGGGAGCTTCCTCCTCCAGGTTGCCCTGCCTGCTTGTGTCCGGGCACCTCTGTCTCTGCTTTTTCTCAACTCTGAGAACATTTTGCCTTCTAGCCTAATGCTCCCAAGGCATAGAAATAAACATGGTTCGACTCATCCTGAGGTCCCTCCAGGAAACCTCCTAAGCCTGTCTGTCTGTAAAAGATTAGAATATCCACTTGTAGTAGTCAGTAATTCTCCAGAATGGATGCTCAAAGTCCAGAGATGCCGAAAATCCCAAGAGATTGTGTCTCGTGTGCAAGCAGCTACCCCTAGTCTGGCACTGAATCCTCTGGGCCTCAACTGACCCTCCACCCATATCCCCTAGCACCACCTTCAAGGCTTCCAGAGTGCTACTAACAAGATGCTGCTCTGGCAGGCCTGACAGACGCACCAGGGATACCAGGGATCTGCTTCCTTGTTCTCAGAGGTCCACCACCCAGTCAACATCTAGAAACCCAGTTTCTCTGACAAGCACTGTCCTGGGCCAGCTGCAGGCTCCTGCCCCTCCCCACCTCCACCCCTAAGCATGTCCCAGCATCGGACAGGCGGTGGGATATTCTGAGCCTGGCTTCGTTCCCGTCAGCTGCTGGCCTCCATGCCAGCCTGGCGCGGGTGCAGAGAATGATTTGATTTGGCAGCTTTGGAAGCGTGTGGTGGGGACAGGGTGGGGAGAGGGGGAGGGGGACAAGACACCCATCCCCAAAAGGAAATAAACAGCCTCAGGCATTCAGCAGGATGGGGGAGACACAGTCTGGCATGGGGAAGAGCTAAGTTCCCAGCCTGGCTTCCCCCTTTCCCCACCCAGGCACTGGACACCTGCCTATGGCTACAGGATTCTCTGGCCCTCAGGGGTATGGGGGAGCTGACAGGAGCTGCACCTGGTGTGTGGATGCTTGTGGAGCGACTGTGTCAGGTGTCTGGGTGTCTCACATGTCTTCTATGTGGGGTTTCCTGCACTGTTACATATACAGCTAGTCCTGAGTGTCATTCAGAGTGTCTGTGTATAGAGTGGTCATCTCCCTAGACGACAGTGGCTGAGAGGCTAGACCTCTACAGAGGACTGATAATAAACCAGGGTGACGGGATCACCCATTTGGCTGCTATAGGGGCTGGTATGTGTTGGCTGTGGCCCATCCCTTCCCTCTGTGTGATGACCTTACTAACCTGCCTTGTCCTGCAGAGGAAATGGTGAGGGCTGAGATAAGTGTCTGACCCTAGGGGCTATCCCTTTTGTGCATGAAATGCTTGCCTCCGCTTCCCTGCAGTCCAAAATGCCCTCCTTTCCCAGGGAAATATAACCAGGGGCAGTGAGCCTCTATCACCCCTAAAGCCTCCTAGAGAGGCCTGCTCCTTTTCAGGCTCCTCCCCATTCTTCCCTCCTTCTGATCCCCTTTTCTGACTAGATAGGAGAAAGAATCTCAGCTGGGCATTCATAGGCCCTCACCAGTTGTGATGCTGAACACTTCCCTACTTGCCCAACACAGACAGGTCACACAGTCCCCTGCCCCCATGTTCTGGGAATATGTATTTGCTTACCAATGCATTGCCAGTACCTTAAAAACTTGGCTTTCAGGATTCAGTCAAAAAAAAACTACCATGGGGGTATCAAGGCTTCTGGTTCTCTGATCTATGTGTCAGAGGGCACACAAAACCCTTGATACTGAAGGAAAGCAGGACAGGGCTCTGCCCAGACACCAAGTAGGGAGGTCACCACGGTAGGAGGTGGAGCTTGCTTTGAGAAGATGCAAAGTCTCATCTGTTGGTTCCTTTCCATTGTCCCCCTGTCTGCTGGGACCTCTCTGCATCTCCCCACTCAGCCACAGGAAACTGAGTGGCTCCTGGAGACGGGAGAGAGGGATCTCACAACAGAGGGGGTTTGGAGAGGAAAAGAGACTCATCCCAGCTATCACTAAGGGTCTGGTGAGGTGGGGCCCATCTCAGGACCCTGGAGGGCTTCACAGGAGACTCATGGGAACTCACAACAAAGAGAAGACAGTAAAAGCCAGAGTGATTGTCTATCTGTTTGGTCAAATGTTCACCTGGGATGGGATTCACTTGTGATGGTGATATTTGTACCTATCTGTCTGTCTGTATGCATGAATGTCCCATACCAGGCATGGAGGCCTGAGTCCTGCTGAGTCACAAGGTCAGGGTTTACCAAAGGGAATGGCCATCTAGAAATCAGAGAGTGGAGAAGTCAGGAGTCTGAACAAAGAAACTGGATAGCAGCCTGGAGCTGTGAGGAAAGGCTACAAGAAGTGAGCTACGCCTCAGGAGCTACCTGCTGTCCTATGGCCAGTTCTCAGACCCTAGATTCCCGAGGCCAAGGTCAGGGTGTGCCTGTGACCCAGAGAAGAAGGGACACAAAGCTCACCCCAGCTAGTATGTGACTCTAGGCAGGAGCTTCCCCTCTCTGAGGGGATCTTAATCAAAGGAAAAAGGTTAGGTGTGATCTTCGAGGGCTTTTCCTAGGATGGCTTTTGAGAGAGTCACAAACACACACGCGCGCGCGCGCGCGCACACACACACACACACACACACACACACACACACACACACATGCATGCACGCACACACATAAAACCAGAAATGGAGACCTTTGGGGATGGGAGAGAGCCCGGGGCACATGGCCATGAGAAAGAATCAGGGGACAGACAGGGTGGCAGAGCAGAGAGAGGAAAGCCCTGCTGAGGAGCCACAGGAAGGCTCTTTGAGAGCCTGGGGAGGTCAGCTGGGGAGGGTTCCCTGCAGAGGACCAAGATCAGGAGGTAATACACAATGGAGCCTTTTGGATGACAGGAACAGCTGTCTCCCCCCCCCCACCTGCTTTCTAGCTTGGGGGGGGGGAGAAAGCTGGAGCTTGGCAGACAGGGACTCTGCCCTTGAACTTGGGACCCGACTTCATCCTGCTCCGTAGGGATCTCAGGGGAAGGGAGAGGCTGGGGGCAATGAAGCGTACCCAGGGAACCAGGAAGCTCTATTTCAGACCTGCTGGGCAATAGGACCCGAGCTAGTTTTGATCTGGCAGCCCACTAAGCTGGGTAATTCTGGATATACAGCCATGACAGGCTCCTCTGTGGCTGCCAGGGTTGGACTCTAGAAGGCAAGATCTTCACCTTGAGCCAGGACTCCTTTTTAACTCTGGCCTGGGTACTGAGGCACAAGTGGGGTCCAAGAGGCAGGGAGATAGTAGACAATTGGGCTGGCCTTGTGCCAAATTGCACAGTGTGCCTGGGATTCAGGCTGAGCTCCGTCGGGTCTTCTGGGTTCCCTCAGGGTAAGAACCAAATCCCAGGGAATGCAGAGAATATACTCTAATGGTCTCTGGGTCCCCAGTCTTCACTGACAAAGATTTCTGCATCTCCACACCCATGTCCAGGAAGGACTCATGTCCTGTTTTCTCCTCAAGCAGCTGTTGGAAAAGGGGTAAGCAGGCCCCTCCTTCCTGTTCCATCTACAGCTCTATGGAGATACCTTAAGGGCTGGAAAAGGAAGAAGGGTGCTCACTCTCTAGTCACAGTCTAAAATGGCTGGGAGGTGGAGGCAGTGGATGACAGGAACCACTCCTGTGACATACAAGCTTAGAAAGTGGCAGGCCCCTCAAACGAACACGCACCAAGTCTGTTGTGACAGGAGCGAGCCCATGTGATCAGGCTAAAGGGGTCCCTCATTTCCTCTGATGCCAGGGCACCCCTTGTCCCCCCTTCACTTAGGGGTGGGGCTGTCATCCCGTCCCAAGCTATCTGTCTCCATTGCATCTTGTTATGTTTTTAATAACTGAACATTGACATTAACAAGGCAGGTGGCTGCCGCTCTTCCCAGCAGCCCCATTTAGCATCATTGAATCATCAAATCATCAAATTCTAGAATCCTGCATGCACAGAGTGTCCGCATCTTGGGCTCCCAGAGTCTTGGCATCTTAAAGTCACAGAATGTCGGAATCACACAACCACACACCCATCCAGCCCTGGGCTGATCAGGGAAGGCTCGAGTCACCCTAGTGAGCTACTACTACTCACATAGCCCTGGGAGCTATCTACAGGCATCAACTTCCTTGTTTTACAAGTGAGAAAATATAGCCCAGAAAATGGTGTAAGAGTGTACCAGAAAGCAAGGAATACAGCAGTGCCCAACCTCAGGATTGTGAGATCGGACCTGTATAGGCTGGTATTTCTGACAATCAGACCACTTTTAAATTCTGAGGGTCCCATTTCTATCTGGGCCAGCTGCTGCTCACCTCACGTTTCTCTTTCTCCTTTTGGCTTCATATCTTTCCTCTTCTTTTGATAACCTCAGCTTGACCCCACCCCTTCCCTGCCCACCCTCAATGTCCCAACCATGAATGAGGGTGTACAAGGCTAATTCCTTCAGGGCAAGGGACAGGAAAAGCAAAATGTCTTCCTTCACCCCAGGCACCAGCTGGAAAGGAAAGGCAGGCTCCTCAAAACAGGAAGGCCTGGGTGGGGGGTGTGTGTGAGTGACCTGGGCTGAGACAATTCAGGGGAGCCTGAGCTAAAGTCCAGGGAAGCAGCAGTTTATAATTTACATGAGAAGAATCATGTACATTTCTCATTTTCAGAAATTTACATTTCTACTCATATCTTTTTGGATTCTATTAAATTTTGCAACTTGCTTTATTTTTTTCCAGTTTTTAACACCCTGCCCAAGGCAGAACACCCATTGCCCACATCCACATGGGGACCCAACAGCCCTATCACCCTTTAGCTTCATGGCCAGTGGCCTCCCGGGAGATGCTCCTGAAATTTTTCCATCCTTGGAGGTCCAGGTTCTTTCTCCCACCCCACCCCCCACTCCTCTCCTGAGCTCTCAGAGGTGACACAGAGCCCACCCAGTCAGTCCAAGCAGCTTCTTCTCCTTTTACATCCTTTGCCCATCCAGGTCTTATCATCACAGCTGGACCAGAGCAGCCTACACCTCAGTCTCCACTCCAGGGAGCTGCATGTGCACACAGGTCTGACATCACATCCCTCCTCCCTCTCCGCTCGGCTCCCTGGAAAACATCCAGAGTCTTCAACATGGTTTGTAAGCCCTGAAAATGTTGGCCCCCTCACATCTCCTGCCTCTTAATATCCCTCCCCCACCTTCCATCCATTCAACTTGCCCACCTTGGCAGTCCATAAGCAGAAACATGGGACTTGAGAGAGCCAGGCTTCTTCCCTCTCTGCCACCAACAAGCCATCACGGCCTCCATCCTTCTTTCTGCCCAGAGTATCCTCCAGGCTCATCTCTCAGCTCTCAGATTCATTTCTTTCTGAAGGTTTGATCTAACTCTGGGCTGAATGAGGGCCCCAGTTGGCTCTGCCTTAGCTACATAACATTAGCCTCTGTCTGGGTCCTCTTCATCCTGAGCCCTGGCACCTGAACCTAAGCTACCTGCCACAGGATGAGTGATGTAGTATTGCCCAGGCTCAGGGGTGGTTTGGAGAACCTGATGATCAGTTTCTTATCCATCTCATCCACCCTCCCTATTGGCATAGCCTCCACCTAGAAAGGCCTAGTTGTACAACAGAGTATAACCAGGACAGGCAAAGCGGGGGGGGGGGGGGGGATGAGAAAACTTCCAGGGAGATGAGGAATAGCTACAAAAAGCATTCAGCCCAGCCCTGAAGTCACCAGAGCAGTCATGAGAGTAAAAACCAAATTTACCATGCTGGAGATAAAGTGTTTCTCAGGCTCATAGGAGCAGGTGCTAGAAGAACTGGCTGAGCATTCAGGGAAGGCTTCCTGGAAGAGGAGCTACTTCTTTTTCCTTTGAGAAAAGGAAGCCGGTAGATATGAGAGGTTGGGAGAAAGGCACAAGAACATGAGAAAGAAAGCCTGGTCTCTGCTTGTTCTGTACTCCTGGGAGGTCAAAGTCAGGGAAGGGACGAATGGACAGAGCATGATGCACACCACGACCAGGGCAGGCAGGGCTGGTAAGCTGGCAGGCAGGAGTGCCCCAGCTGTGGCCGGGAAGCATTTCCTGTCTCTTTGCCAGGGGGCATCATTAATAATCATTTACTTGCCACAGGCAGCTCAGAGGCCAGCCAAGGAACAGCATGATGCTGGGGCCAGAGCCCAGCCTTGTGTCCAGGAGAGCTGGACAGTGGCATCAGCCTTGCCACATGCTATGAGCCCTGGCCCAACCATCTCATCTCTTCTTCTCTGAGAATGTTAGAGGGAGAAGGTTCTGGGGAGCATGCTGCTTTAGGTTCCCTCCCTGCTCAGGGCCTCAGCCTGGGTTGTTCACCCTCCAGGGCAGTCATGGGCATCCAGTGGTAAGTAGGAGACAGACCTAGCTGGGGACACAGGAAGCCAGACCCCCGTGGGGTGGACATAGAAGGCTCCATAGAACCAAGTGCAACTTAGGCTGGGAAACTGCTGAGGGATGAACCAGCTGATCCAGGCAGGAGGAGGGTACAGTTGCACACAGAAGGTAAGAATTCCACAAAGCGATCCTAACACTTTAAATTGTACCTGCGTGGTGCAGAGTAGGGCCTCCATCAATGCTTGCAAACAATTGCATGAGTTAACTTGTTTGGTGAGCCATCATCAAAGGACCCCAGAAGTTAGAAGGAACTAGTTGAGCAATGATGATGGTGGTGATGACAATTACAACAGTGACTCAGCCAAAGACAGTGGACAGAAAAAGGTGGCAAGAAGCTGGAGACCAGGCTGGCGACCCAATGCCAGGCAGTGCTGCTTATGCAGTTGGCAACAGCAGAATCTTCTCTCACCTCGGTTCCCTGACCACCTCGCATTGCTTTCAAGGGCCCATCTGAAACAAGCTCATTTGAAGAATCTTTTAGAATCTAGAAGGTAATGCTGAAGCATAAACCCCAGCTCCTTTCTGGCTATCTGGGATGTCTCTGTGCCTCCAACCTTAAGAGTCCTGAATGTCCTTTAATGCCTGTTGAGAGTGCCCAGGGCTTTCCCAGAGCCTTCTTGGAACGTATGATGTGAGTCTCTAGGGCAAACTAAAGGATCCCCAAAAGTTTAATCGGGTCAACCTTTTCTGGTAATGGCCTCCATAAGGACAGTGTTGATTTTCCCTTTCGATGTGGGATCAACAAAAGCAGACACATATGAGGTCTTTCCTGTCATCTCTCTGTGGTAAAGGGAGAGCATGGTAAAGGGGGGGAGGTAGTGGCTGCTTAGTATCACTGAGGTGGTGGTATCTGGAAAGAAAACTAGACGATTCCAATTCTAATAATATAAAGTTGGTAGGCTTGGTCAACTGGAAGTCCAGTCCAGGCCACTCTGGCTCTAGCTTAGGTACCTCCAGAGATACTACACAAGTTCTTGGCTAATGCTAGACCCTCCCTTCTGCCCAGGCTGTAGTAAACACAGTAGACTTGCTGACACATGTATCCTCTCCCCACCTCTTCCAACCCTGGCCCCAGACACAGGACAAGCTAGGAGGAAAAGAACAAAGGTTCCCTGACCACAACATCACCGCCACCCGCCTGTCCAGCGCCTGCTCAGCAGGAAACTCAAGACAAAGGCTTTGGTCAAAGTGAGGAGGATGAGGGCAAAGGGTAGGGGCAGCCTGGGTTGGGAGGGCAGGCGAGGGCATCTCTAGGGACCTGATTAGGAGGAAACAAGGACAGGAAGGCAGCCAAGCCTTCCTTGTACACACGTCACTGCACAAACATTTATGGGGCACCTGCTGTATTCCACACATGGCCAAACATAATATTCCTCTTCCTTCCCACCACACACCTTATGCACACACTTCATTAGCCAGACCCTAGTCCTGCTCCAAGGCATTCCTAATTCATCCTAACTTACGGCCCATCCTTTTCATTCTCCTCATCACATGCAAACAGTTCACAGGTAGAAAAGATCACAGAACCCACACCTCACACCGAAAAGTCACACAGCTCACACACACCCACACTTCACACCACATTCAGACTCCATCTCCCACCATGCACCTCACACACCTCACAGTCACCTCTCTAGCCACAGATTCATGCATCCAATTAAGTTACACACACACACACACTCCTCAGACATAGAGGCACATGCAGACATACTCTGCTTAATGTCACACCAAAATATCACACATTTGTAGACACACAGTCCCTCAGCCTACAAACTACCTCCTCCTGCTCACCCTCCAACCTGGCCAACCAGCTTCTTGGTTAACCATATCCCTTGGTCTTGGCTGCACCCTTTCTTGCCCAGAGTTTCACAAACAGTCACCAGGAACATATGGCATTCAAACACCAACATACAGGTCTGAATATAATCCCCAAGCAAACCCAAGATGTACCATCGTGACGCCAGCCACCAAAGAGGCTGCAAGCACACCCAAACACAAACCTCCTCCACTCTTCTCTCCACAGGACATCCACTCAAAACCAACGGGACCATACTAGGACTCTTCTTGGCTACATGCTACAGCCAAATGACATCCATAGTCACTCTTCACCATGCAGCACACTGCCATGACAGATACAAACAGAGTCACATACTGTGCTACAAACTCCACACCCACAATTCTGCCTCTGTAACCACACGCAGCATGTTAACACCATAGACTCAAAATTTCATATCATAATGCCCCTCTGAAGAATCTCACTCAAATAATGTGATCATGCCTAGCACAACACACATGATTATACAAAAGGCACACCCAACACATGCTACACACATACAGGAACACTCACGTAAGCACATACATTCCAGACTCACCCATCCCTCACCAGAGGTAAAAGGCATCAGCTTGTAGTCTACCCCTTTCTCCATCCCCAAATCCAAGTGCTCCAGTGACTACCAGGACAGCAAAAATAAGGGGGCTATGAGTTACAAGTGTCAGCGTCCCACCTCATGATCCCTACCCACCTCATATTCTGGGCATCCTTGAGGGCAACATTCTCCATGTTTTAAGCCCTTGTCCTTGCATCCATCCTGTGCCATGTCTGAGAACACAGGCAGTGGTGGAGGGGTACTAGACACTCCAGCCCTGCCCTCCGAGCCTGCTCCTCCCCCAACCCAAAGTAGAGGCAAATATATAGGGAAGGCATGGCCACAGAAATACCTAGAACAAATAGAAACCTATAGAAATTAAAGGACTAAAGAGACCAGGAGAGGTGGGCAACCTGAAACAAGACTCTAAACAAAAGAACAGCGGAGGAACAGACGGACAGTGAGCTCAAGAATTTGAGAGAAATGGGAGAATAATGTGGAGCCATCACACCTCAGAGAAACTAGAGGTCGGGAGGCAACAGGAGGAGGCTGAAGGTCCGTGCACAACAGAGAAGGGGACTGTGAGGGGGCAGTCTGGTAGAGGAGGAGAGAGAGGGGCCAGAAATTGGGTTTGAACCTATGAGCTGGGTTGAAGATGGGACTAGCTGTAGTCTAGATGATTAGAAGAACGGGTTTGAAGCTATAGAACAGGACCTAGAGGTTTTGGGTTGAGGTCGTTCTTATGAAGTAGAGCTCCCTATTGCTAGGGCTTGAGGGGTATGGGTGTTCCTGGAATCTAGCATGTAGAGGGCCAGACGTTTGGGAAGGGGGTCCAGTTAACCGGAGGAGGGAGCTCTGTGTTTGTACAGAGCTGTCAGTGTGGTCTGGGGGGTCCCACCGTGGATTGAGAGTTCAGGGCTTGGAACGGAGGAGTTCCAGATGCAAAGAGGAGCCAGAATCTAGAGTGGCATTTGGGCTATGAGCTGGAGAATCAAGGGACACCCCCCCACACACACCCCCGGGTAAGGCTGCGGTCCCATTCGTACAAGACTGGTTCAGAACTAAGAGAAGGTCCCCTCTTAGAGGAAGGTTCAGGAAAGGGGTGGACCGTGGGGGCAGGCGACTGTAAGCTCTTCAAAACACCGGGCCCTGGCTGGGCTCTCCCCGGACAACCAGTTCTCCCTGTTACCCAGAATGGGGGCCCCCCTACCTGCAGGCTGTCGGCGCATGGCTGCGGCGGCGGCGGCTCGTCCGGCTTGAGGAAGACCTGCTGGCCCCGCCTGAGGAATTGGACAACAGCGATGAGGATGTGGTGCAACACCAGGACCATGCTCGCAGCCGCCCTCCCGCCCCGCCAGCCCGGCCCGCTGCACTCGGTCAGCGCGTCCGCAACAGCTTCGCCGGTCCTTGCGAGGGTCCGCCCTGGCCCCGCCCCCGCCCCGCCCCAGGCCTCCAGGCCCCGCCTACATCCCTGCCACCGGAGACAGCACCTCAACGTCTTCCGAAGATCGGACCCCACCAGATCCCGGCTGGCTCGCCCCCTGCCAGGCCTCCACCCTCCCGAGACTCCAGCGGGTCGGCTATGGGGATCCCCTCTCCCCGGTCGCCTCTCGGCCTTCGCTGCTCTCCGCTTGTCCCATAGCCACTCCTCCTATTTGGCAGAGCCCCTCCCAGAGTCCCGCGGACTGAAGCACCACAGTCTTTCCCCATCACTTGGACTTCAGTTGCCCAGCCAGAGCCCCATGGCCCAGTCCAGTGCAGTGCAGGGAGAGGAACCGCGGCCGCAATCCAGGAGCCCTGAGGTCCCTTCTCTCCTTCCAGTGCAGAAGGTAGAGGCAAGTGAGAGAGAAATTTAGAGGTCGCTCCAAAATGGGACGAGCCCTGAAGCGGTAGCAGATCTGTGAAGGAGACACGTGCTCCCTGACACACACAGGCGCACCATTCCCAAGTGTGGTGTGAGGACACTGGGTCCCTAAGGCCACCAGGTAGGTCTGCATCGGCGTTCCGGGAGACTGAAGAGGTTGTAAGCCCCAGAGCCACGCAGTCCGCAGTTCCGCGGTGGGACCCCGCAAAGCTAGGAGCGCATTTCTCCGCAGAGCGGCCTCTGTGCTCTGGCGCTTGCGGCAGCCACGACGCTCCTGCGCCCCCTGGTGTCCTATAGCGGCGGTGTACCCCGATCCCAGATGCAGTTGGCTGGAGGGATGAGGAGGCATTAGTGGCATGCAACCCGGCCCAAACTCCTTGCCTGAACCAATCTGTTTTCTCTGCTTCCCATAAGAGGAGCTAAGGCATAGGATGTATCTAGATTGAAGGGTGAATTTGCGTCTTCCTTGATTTCGCCAACATGACTTTAGCCAGGTCCCCTTCTCATCTTGCTAAGCTTCAGCTGTCCCACAGGATTGCCAGAAAACTCAATAGAATGATGGTGAGGCAGACAGACACAAACTCCTGACAGCCCTCACTGTGACCTTCCCTGATCCTCCTCTCGCGACCACTACCCCTCATTCTGTACTCCCCTCTCCCCCTGCCCTTGGAAGGTGACTCAGCGAGCCCCCAGTCTCCCCACCTCACTGATGTGATTCATTTGAACCCTTTCCCCCTGGGGAGCAATTTCCTCAGTGTTGAGTCACTGAGCCCAGTGCTGGACATGGTCCCAGCACCTGGCACAGGCTTGAAGTGTCCTGGCTGTCCCAGTAGCTCAAGGGGTGAGCGTCCATACAAGGATTTTTCCCTCCTTGCTGAGACATGGCTCCGAGCATGCCTGTTCCTGTGTTCAAATGCTCTTAGTGGCTCCCTACCAGCACCATAAAGCCTAAATCCCTCATTTGGCATTGCAGGGCTTCCTACCCTGGCTTGTTAACCAGCTCTGACACCTCCTGCCTTCGTTTTTATATGGCCTTTTTATTCAGAGAGCAACTGGCTCATTCTCCCCTCCCTGTCTGCCCTGTGCCACCTTATCTCCTGTTCACATTCAGGATCTACTCAGAGGCCATCTACTCTAGAAGTCCTTCTCCAGATGCTACCTCAGTTGCTCTAGGAGGCCCTTCCTGGGAGTCAGGTCTGGGGAGTTGAAGACATGATCCAGGCCAAGTCAATGTGTTTTATTGCGTCTTCAAAATAGGGCAGTTTGTCCTGCATGTTAACAAGGTATAGAACATGGCAAATGCTAAGACACATGAAGGTCCTGGCTGCTCCCCCAATGGGCCTCCCTTCTCTTTTCTGGCCTCAGTTTCCCCCCTGTGTAAAAAACAGATGGCCAATATGATGACTGTTCTTCAGGCCCAGTACACGAACTGCTTGGTAATCCTGGTCACACATCACTGGCTTGGTCCTAGGCTTTGGATAGCCAGATGGGACACAGGTACCTGGGAGGTGTCAGCGTGGTTATGGGCCAGAGCTACTGATTCTTCAGGGGAACCTCATCTTGGCCCTGCAGTCAAGAACCAACCCCAGCCTTGCACAGCCCCTGTCTTTAGTGCTGCATGTGTCTCTTGAGAAGTTATTCTCAAGTCTTATTGGAGACTCTCCTTCTTTGGTGACTGGAGTCCCAGATGCACATTCTGTCTTCCTCAATTGTTTGGACATTAGTTGTTCTGATTAAAGCATTCTTCAGGGGGGCTAAGTGAGTACTCACAGTTAGAACACTCAGCTCAGACAGATTGCAAAGGGAGGAACCTTACCAGAGTCTCATGGCTGGGCTATGATGGCACTAGGAAGTGATGGAGTTTAAGTCTGACCCTCCTGGCCTCCCTCTAGATCCCGGGTTTCCCTCTCTCCACAGTTCATGATCTATGCTTGTCTCTCCCTTACAATTCTAATGTCCTTCCGGGTCTGAAAGCCCAGGACTGGATTCTGGCTGATCCCTGTCCCCTGAAGGCAAGAGTCAGGACTAGCCTCTAAGATCTGAGTTGCACATCTAGACCTGGGAGGCTTCTACACCTGGCAAATGCATGTTCTCTCTCTCTCTCTCTCTCTCTCTCTCTCTCTCTCTCTCTCTCTCTCTCTCTTCAACATAAAGAACACTTGATGTGTGCACACATATGCGTGTATGTATGTGTGTGTGTGTTTGTGTGTACACAAGAGTGCACTGGTGAGTGCTTGCAGGACAGTCTCCAGGGTCACCCACAAGAATGACCATTGAGATAGTGTCTCTCTCATTTGGCCTGGAGCATATCAATTAAGCTAAATTCTTGGCTGGCCAGCAAAGCTCCAAGAATCCTCCAACCTCCAGCTCCCTAAGGCTGGTATTACAGGAATGTCACAACACTACCATTTACACACAAAGTGTTCTCGGGATTAGACTGAGGTCCTGGTGCTGGTGAGGCTAACATTGACTGCCTTATCTCTCTGGTACCGTTAACCAGGTTTTACAGATAAGGAGCACTAAGAGAGAATTAAGACTGTTTATGGGCTGCAGCTAGTAAAGATGGAGCCATATTTCAAACCCTGGCTGCCTACCACCTGTACCTTAAATTCATGCTCAATGCTTAAGGAAAGGCAGGTAAGAAAAATGGACTTTGCATACTCCTTTATCCCTAACAATGCAGTGAGTGAGGATCCCATTCTCCAGACCCTCCACTGTCTGCTCATCTCTGACACCAGGAATCCCCTCCCCAAATGTCCTCTTCACTTCAGCCTCTCTAGCCTTCTTCTCATCTTCCTACCTCGGGGCCCACTTGGCCCATACTAGATGTTCCCTGCCTTAGACAGGATAGTTAAGGAAATCACCCTGGACCTACCTGACCTACAGCTTCTTCTTGGACCTGCACTGCCTTGTGTCTGCAGCAGTGATAGTGCCTGGGGCCTGTGCAAACCCAGGACCTATGCCTGAGTTGTTGATTGAGCCCTTTATCGTACATTTTTTAAAAAGCTACAAGATGCATAGCTATTACCTAGGTTCAGTTGGCCAAGGAGTCCCATGGACTCCGTATTCAGTATTCTTATCATTATCTTATTCTTATCAATGGGCCTCTGTGCCTGCAGAACAAGGACCCAAGCATAGCCTCTCTAGCCATGCCCACACATACCCCTTCCCTGGCTTCCAGAATCCAAGGAGGCATCTGGGCTTTCAGCATGGCATTCAAGGCTCATTCTCGGCCATGCTCACCTCCTCACCCCATCCAAAGCTTGTGGCTTCTCCTCAAACTTTGCCCAACCTCTTCCCCACTTGTGTTGAAGGCCCTCCCAAGGTCAAGATGACAAGTTTTTTCACTTACTTATGGCCAAAATTTTATTCCAGGCAAGGTACTGAGGATGAAGATGATGTTTTTAAAAGCAGTTCTTGGGGCTAGAGAAATGGCTCAGTGGTTAAGAGCATGTACTACTCTTCTAGAAGAGTTGAGTTAGATTCCTAGCATCCATGTCAGGTAACTTACAACCACCTGTAACTCCAGCTTCAGAGAATCTGACACCTCTGGCCTTCTCAAACACTTGCACCCACTGCATGCCCCCCCCCAACACACATATACACACAATTAGAAAGTAAATAAATAAATATTTAAAAAGCACTTCTTCTCAGCCACAGGCAGAAAACTCCCATCCACTGAGAAATGGTCCCCACTAAGACGATGCAAGTGGATACCACCCACTTTTTTCCTTATGCCTGTCTCTTCAGCGCTCCCACAAGTGAGTGCAAGGATTGTTGGATCCTGCCCTGTGTCTCCACAGGCCAGTGGGGAGCACTGAGGAATCTGGTTAATTCAGAAGATGGTCCCCATTCAATATCTCTTCATCTCCCACAATTGATCCTGACAGACCTTCTATGGAACCCATATCTGCTCCTGTTCCCCAGGACCATGACCTACTACATGAACGTGTTTGCCACAAGAAATGATTTATCCTGACATGAACTGTGGTAAGACTATGGAGGTTCAGACTCAAATGAGAGCCTTCCCTGGGTAACCACAGGCAGGGCTCTAACTCTCGCTGATCTCAAGACTTCTCAGGAGCAACAGAGTTGTCCCGGATCTCTTGAGGGCCCAGGAGGCTGAGGGAGATGAAGGCAGGGCCCAAGCAGACCTAGATAGGCAGAAAGCAACTTTCCTGTCCAGGCAAGCCAGGCCAATGGCAATACACAAGGACCGGCTTCCAACACAGGCAGCTCCTCAAAACCAAAACTATCTTGCCATGGCCTGGGGCAGAGCCCATGAACTAAAAGAGGGCTCCAGGATCATTTTTAGAGACTTTACTCTGTTCTTTCCTAGCTATCTATATGGTATGTGTGTGTGTGTGTGTGTGTGTGTGTGTGTGTGTGTGTGTGTGTGTGTTGCATATGTAAGGCTCTGCACCCAGGTGTGTGAGTATGGCGCGTACAAGAGCAGACTATGCAAAGGGATGATACTTCCACTGTATACACCTGAGCTTCTGTGTATATGTCTACATAGTTATGCATGTGTATTCTACAGGAGTATGCACGTATAGAAATATAAGTGTACAGCATGTATGTCTACATGCCTGCATGTATGCATCTGTGTATATATACAGTTGTACATTGAAGACATGTATGTTCAAATGTGTGTATGAGTTTATGTGTGTTTGTAAGTTTATACCTGGCAGAAGTGCTACCTATGGCAACTATTCCCTGTTCAGGTCTGTGTGTCCATTGCCTATGGCTGCAGATGTGGAACAGCTCTTGAAGAAAGGAGATCTGATCATAGACAAGTGCTGGGGGTGGGGTGTTTGACACTTGGGGTGGGTCAGTTACAATTCTCATCCATTTCCATGTCGTTTGCATCGACATTTGTTTTATAAGCAGCAGATGGTCAATGTCATGACCCTCCATGAGGAAGGGAACCCAAGAGGTCTAGTCCAGAATCTTCTGGCTTACATCATCCCAGCTGAGGAGACTCCTGAAACCTGAAACCTTAATATCTTTTCTCTATCATTCATAAACTACATGATCCTTTCTTTACACAAAGTTTCTCTGGGTCCCGCACACTCATGCCCCTACACCCCCAAGTACTATCATTCTTTCCACAGACACAGGTATATACTCTCGGAGCTCCTGCACACACACACACACACACACACACACACACACACACACCCCTCTGCAGGAGGTCTCTGTCTCAGTGCCTCTGTCTGACCAATGCCCAGCCTGGCCTGTGGTCATCTCTCCTACTCAACTCAACCCTGGTCTCACTCATACCTATATAAATCCCTGCTGCCCATAGAACACAGAGGATGTTCTGCTTTTGAGCTGGAATCCCTACCAAGCCCTTAGGCCCAGATGAAGCCATGCCCTGTGGTACTCCCTGCCTTCTAACATTCCTGTAAGTGTCTGGAGGAGCTTCTCCCCTACTCACACTGTCCCACACTGTGATGGGACATTTTTCTTTTGCTCCCTACAGTGACCTCAGCTCCCAGAACAAGGTTTGGTCTAGAATTATTCAAAATCACATTGAGGAATTGGGTGGGATTTTCCCCAGCCTGTTCAGCCTTCCTCTGTGGAACTTCCTTAACTCTGCGTTTCCCCCAAGTGCCTCCCCAGTCAGAGGCTAGACCTGCAGCAGCTACAAAGACTCAGGCCCGAGCACAGTCTGGGCACAGAGAGTAAAGCTTAGGGCATGGCATCCCTCTATGAGATTCAGGAACATCTGGAAGACAGACCGCTTAGATAACTACTCAAGTCCAGCCACGCCCAGAAAAGAACCTTCTAGGCTACCTTCTCTCCCGTTGGAACCCCTTTCTTTTGAGCCACTCTGCCCTGCCAGCACACTCCCAGGGACAGGGAGCCTCCTCTTCCAAGCTGTCTCCCAGCTGTGTGAGAGATGGCTGCTCCCTTATCCTGTCATCTGGCTCTCCTGAGGATCAGTTTCCCAGAAACAGATCTGTTCAGACCAGTCCTGGCTGTTTTCTGTATAGCTCTGGGCAGCCAAGGAAAGAAGGGGCTTTCAGCTCTGGCCTATTTCAGGTCAGCAAATGAATTCAAGGTGCCCAGATACCCAAGGTGCTCAGATTCCATCATCTCAAAAACCTGACCAAAGTACAGAAGCATCCTAGAGAAATCCTAGGGTGATATCTCCTGGACTTCATTGCCTGCTCACTTAACCCAGTCATCACTGAGTTCCCTTTACTGCATCTCCTGCCTATCACTGAGCCCTACCAGGCTCATCCGCACACTTCTATCCATACAGATAAGACCCCTAACCCTCCTGATCCCAAGTTCCCCTTCTCCCCCACTTTTTGGCATCTCCTACAAGAACAGAGAGAGGAGGGAATGGTTCTGACTCCTTCCCCAGAATCAGATCATGTAAAAAGAATGTTGAATGGATAGGCTGGTCCTCATCCTAAATAGTTGCTGTTCCTGAGCTGGGTCTGCTCTCAAGGTGTCTTGGGTTACAATCAGTCACCAACCTGTTTCTCAATACACACCCTTCCCTGTGCTTTTTCAGAACAGAGTCTGTTTGAAAAACCGAGGCAAGACAATATAAGCCACAGGGATTCAAAGCCCCATGTTCAGACAACGTAGAAACCTTTCAGTGAGGCCTCAGTCTATGGCTCCAAAGCTCCAAAGACTTGTACAGTCTTGTGTTCTATGCTGCTCACATTCTATGAATGCCCTGGAGCCCTCAGAGTGCAAGAGCCCACAATCATAATGTTCTTTTATACTAACCATCAGGACATATCTGAGTTTCTATGGCCTTTGTAGAACTTGATGGTCTAGAGGCTTGAGTTCCTGAATATCAGGAAAGGGGACAACTGGAGAGGTCCTTAGAAATAACACCCACCTCCCAAGCAGTGCTGAGAGCCATGGAGAGCCCGGAATGTGGGGTCAGGGAAGGAACTGGCCCGGTGTTAGTCAGTCCGACCTCCCCACTTGTAATAAGCACCGTCTGTCCATTCTCATTTCTCAGCTTGGGGGATCAGCTGGCCTTCCTCGGGTTATGGCAGATAAATGAGAGAATTCATGAGCAACAGCACAGAGCCGGACACACAAAGGAGCTCAGGAAAAGGCAACATTTGCTGCCACTATGCATCCCAGCTCACAGCAGGACTCACAGTTCCATGGCTAAGGCACGGGATATTTAATCCAGTGACCTGCAGATAGGACTGCTGGCCATGGCTTCCCCAAAGCCCATCTTGGCTTCTCTCTTCCCATCCCATGGCCACTTTAAGATGTGCCTGGTAGGAGGGGAAAGTGAGACCGGGATCAAGGGAATCTCTCTCACCCTGACACTCGATATTTCCTCACTATCATGACAGTGTGGGGCCTTCGGTAAAGTTTCTGGCCTGGGATTAGGCTATGTGACCATGGCGGCCTCTGTGAGAAGATCTTGGCAGGAAGAACTAGCCAATGCTGTATTCCTGGGGTCCAGTGACTGAGAAGAGTTTCACATTTGGCTCTCTCCACTGAGCCTTGAAAACTAAAAAGAATTTGTTCAAGCTGTGTTTTGCTCCTAGCAAGACCCCCACCATCACCAGGCCCTCCTGTGTGCTGTTCCTATGGCAGAACCATCTCCAGATATGGCTTTTGATTCTTCCTGACCACCCTGCATGAGTGAGACCCTCCAGCCTCCCCTCTTTGTACCATCCCCCATGCCTGGGAACCTTCACTCTTCTCTTTATGATACTGGTGCCCTTTATCAACTAGTTGGATTGAGATCACTGTCTAAATTCACACATCTAGGAATGTGGAACAACCAGCTAAAACCAGCTGTCTCCAGCTCCCAAGCTCCTGTTTCTTACAGCAGACTGACTTCTGGGAGAAGAGATGGGGGGTCTCCCTCCTGGTACCCTCCTCTCCCACCCTAATGGTCCCCAGGCTCTAGAAGGCAAAGATCATGGTCTTTTCTTATCCTGCTTTCCTGGGCTGAAAGCAGCCACACTTCCTGATTGATCCAAAGTCACTCAATAGGCACAGACTCCCGTACTGGGACTGGGAGATGTGGTATTCGGTTTCTAAGCACCCGTCGCTATGGAAGCCAGGTGCTGCCAGCCCAAGGCCTAGCAACAAGGCATGATGTGGGGCGGAGGGCATTGTCGGGGGCTTTGGAGGCAGCCAGCAAGAGAGCAGACTACATTCACTCTCCGGCTGGAGGCTTGGACCTGCTGCTGCGCAGGGCTTGTAAGGGGAGGAAGAAGGCAGAGAGGTGAAGTCCACACAGGACCCGAGAGACAAGATCCAAAGATTATAGCTGAGAAACATGCAGAGTCTGACAAAGGGAATCCAGAGATTAAAAGGCAGAGGCACTGGTTGGGAAGACGGTGTGGGGTAGTAGAAGCAGACACAGAGGCCAGTGATGGAGAGGCACTAGCTTTCTCACAATCCTGCTTGCTCCTAGCTCTGGGTCCAAATGCCAGAGAGTGGGGCAGACTCTCTGAGGAGTGACAGAGATAAATGGCCTCATGACAGGAGATAAGCAGAGGCCTTATAAGTGACTGTGGTAAAGGAAGAGAGAACCGGGGACAGAAGGGATGGCAAGCCAATGAGGACCAGACTGGGAGGCAGGGCAGACAGCCATGGGGACAAAAAGAAGCAGAAATATGAGGACAAGGGCACCGAGGCCACCAGAGTCCTGAGCTGGCCCCAGCCCTGGGTTTTTCCTTCTCCATCTTCACATAGGTCACACGGACATCAACAGCCTCTCGGTGCCACTTCACTGCCATCTCTCCCTACACACAGTCATCTAGGCACAAACCCTCAGCAAGGACCCATGTCTGTCCCATCCTTGATGGGACACAGCAAAGCAGTGTCAGAAACAGCAGGTCGTCAGATAGTTGGGCTTCCAGAATGTAGAGTCAAACTCTTCCTGACCCTGTCTGCGTCAGCCCACTCCAGCAGCCCACGGAGGTTCCGGAGGCTTCCGTGCAGGCGTACTTGTCTCCCCACAGACTAAACAAGATGACATAGCCTAAAACCAGACAGACCTCCTGCCCTGAAGGTTTCCTTCCTTTTTCCTCTACAACAGACTCTTTCAGGGCACTGGGGACATGCTGGGGCAGCTAGTAGAGAAACAAACACGGCCGCCTATCTCAGTCACAGGGACAGTGGAGCAGCTTGGCCTCCAGGGATCAGGGATGTGGCAGGCGCCTGGCAGACAGCATCTCATTTAATCCTCCTTGTGCCTGGGGTATAGGTACAGGAGACTGAGCCCCTAGCCGGAAACCATTTGCCCTAAACTACTCAGTAGCCAGCAGGCACCAAGCCAGATCTTAAACCCAAGTGGAAGGACCTAGGCAAAGTCATAGGAGGTAGGAACATCTAGGAAGGGGGTGACCCCAAGTCTGCTCATGATGCCTCCCAGGAAGGATGTGGAGTAGCCCGGAAGATCTCAAGCCTGCTAGAGGCCACTAACTCCTCCATGGGGAGAGTCCCATCTCCCCATGTCAGGATGTGACAGTAATTAGCTAGACCCTATCAGATGCTAACCTTTACCAGGACCTGTGGTAACTGTTTTTCTAATTAGCACTGTGGAGGCACTGATGGCCTGTTCTGGGAGCATGGTGCACTCAGAGGTACCCATATGCCTCATCAGCCTCCCTTTTTTCAGCCTCCTGGAAGAGGACCAAGATAAATACTAATTAAGTGCCTACTATGTGCCCCGTGGTGTGGAACACTTGACATTTATTGCTTTATTAAGTTGCCCACAGAAGTCTCTGGAGGCCACTGGCTGTGCTACCCTTTTCCCTGCAGCCCCCCCCCCCCCCCCGCCCGCATGCGCAGTTACACAGTTACAACAGTCAGGCAGATCTAATGGTATCCCCTGCCTTTGAGGTAGGGTGAGCTGTGGAGCAGCAGGTGCCAAAGATACTTGGGAACTGGGAGGTTATTTCTCCCTTCTGTACTGGGGTTGGGTGGAGGAGCAGCTTCACCCCACACACTATATATGGTCTGGGCTACAATCCAGAAAAATCGACCCATGGCGCCATCCTCCCCTGGGCCCCAGTTCCTGGAAGGCAATGCTGAAGGGATGATCGATCTGTCTCCGGGCTTCTTCTGCTGCCTTGCAGGTGGTCCCTTCCATGAAGACCCCCCCCCCCCACTCCCAGCCAGTCAGCGTCACAGTCGGGAGGAGAGCCCAGGGTCATCCTGGGAACAGTGAGCAGTGACTCGCATCCTCCTCTACAATGTAACATTCTCATTACTCAGAAGCAGGTGGATAGAGGCAACAAGGCCAGTGTGGCAGTGCAAGCTCACATATGAACAAGTACACACATGCAAGCTGTTAGAGCAAGAGTTGTGAACACAAGATGTGAGCTGTTCAGGTATGGGTTCAAATCCTATCTCCTATCCATGTTATCTAGCCCATCTGAGCCTCAGTTTCTTTACCTATATAAAAGTGTTAATAATAATCTCAAATAGTTGGATGAATAAGACTACACATATAAAGTTCGGCCACAATGTTTGCATGTATTTTTGACACACAAAAGCCTTTATTAGTGTGGCTGTATATGTGGATTGGTACGCATGTGTAGGTGCCCTTAAGAGACCCAGGAAAAAACTTCTAACACTCTAGCAAAGGGGTGTAGGCAATGTTTCTAAACTACCAGGCTCCTTAAACTGGGGCCCAGCTACAAAAGAGAACTGGATGTGCATACCTCCCCTCAAAAAAAAAAACAAAAAACAAAACTGTGCTAAGCAAGAATGTAGGAGATGTTCAGGAGGCTCACAGCCCAGTATCCGGAGAGGAGGAATGGGAGGGAGGCTGAGTTGCAGGGCCATCCATCAAGGCTGGCAGGCCCAGTAAGGCTGCACAGCAGGATGGGTGAGAGAGAAGAGAGCTGTAAGATGGAGGAACTGTAGACAAGCCAGAGCCAGGCAGCCAAGCCCAGCTTAGTCTCTGCCATGGTGTAACCCTGAGTGAGTCACTGTTAGCTTGAGACCTCAGTTTCTTCATCAGGGCAATGGGACAAAAGGACTTTTTCTGTACTCTCTCAGCTCAATATCAAGTCAGGGGCCAGAAAGAGCCCTAAGGAGAGTGTAGGGGGACAGGGACACCTTTTTCCTCCTACAAATGACCAGTTTAGTCAAAGGTCCCTGGGAGTCAGCAAGGAAAAAGAGAGACCATAGGTCCTGAGCTGGGATCCCGAAGATCCAAAGTGGGTTTTGCTGTTAGTGGTGGTGGTGGTAGTTTGTGTTTTGTGAAAGAGTTTCTTTTTATAGCAGTGGCTATTTTGGAACTCCCTGTGTAGACGAGGCTAGCCTCAGACTCACAGATATACCCCAGCTTCTGCCTCCTGAGAACTGGGACAAAAAGCATGCTCTACCACATCAGGCTCTAGTACCCACTGTGAGTCCGTGTCTGTCCCTCATCCCTTCCAATGCTCTAATTTCCAGACCTTTCCCTGCTACCACTATCTACAGACTCAGCCTGACCCCAGGAAAAGCACTAATCTATGCAAATTTCATTCAAACCAAAAACAAAGCAACTGTGGACCCTGGCAAGCCTGAGGAGATAACTGTTACTAGGGAAAATGTGGCCAACACCACTGGGGCAAGAGCTCCTAGCTGGAGCCTAGCAGAGTCTAAAGGACTGTCTATCACTAGCAACCTAAGCAAGCTAGGGCAAGTCACTGTCTGCCCCTGGGAATCATTTTTTCATCTCTAAAACAAACCCTCCCATTTAAAAAATCAAGCAAGCAACAATGAAAACCTGCATGCACGGTCCCTTTCTATGCTACGAATTATATATTCCTCACTGCTTCCCTTCTGCAGATTTCCCCAGGTTCTCCACTATACACCCTACCTTCAGGCTGCTCCCCATCCCTCCAGGCTTCCCTCTGGATCATGGTTTTCCTCCCAGAAGTCTTTCAAGAGGGACCAGAAATACTCTTTTCCCAGCAAGGCTGCTGGCCCAGCTGAACTAGTCCCTTTTTCGGACTACCACACACTTTTCCAGACCTCTAAACAGGTCCATACCTCCATCTCACTCAGCTCCCCAGAATGCAGAAAATGTGGAGGCATCTAGGTCAGGGGCTCAAAGAAAGTGGAAGGAAGAGAAAGAGGGTAGGTGGGGGAAGGAGTGGAAAAAGAAAATGATAAAACTGTTGTCAAGGTCCCTCTGGCTCTCACGATCTTCATCAGCTCTAGCCCAGACCCATGCCCTGGCCCAGGCTTCATCCTCCCCCTCTGCTGCCCCTTCAGCTGTAGCCTCTTCAAACGCAAAGGTCCAGGGCTGATGGGGTCTTTGGCTTCTGCTTCTGTACCAATGGAGGTCAAGATCAGTGCATGGTTGTCATAGAGATGCTGGATGCTGTCATCACAAATTCGTCACCTGAGCTTTGCAAGACCCATGAAGTGTGAGGAAGGCTGGTCAGAGCTGATCAGAACTCTGGACATTAAACTCCACTCCAGTCCAGCTGTGTCTTCCCCTTACCCTTTCAAGTCTAGGTGAAGAGGAACACAGGACACAGTAGACTGAGGAGTCTATTGTGCCATCTACTGTATTTCTAGCTTAGTCCAACTTAGTTCAGTGAAGGCAGTGGTGGGAAACAGTGCATCTGTGACTGGGTACCTAGGCCACTGATTAAGGCAAAAGATATATATATATATATTCTCAGTATATCACTGGGGCTGAGAGAGAGTCTTCTTGAGAAGACAAAACCATATGTCATGCCCAGGCACTAATGAGCGACTATTACAAAGTTACTTACTTAATTCAGAGAACATTCATAGTCAGAATTATAACCCCCTTTACAAGAACCTGAATGCCCTCCTGCCGGAATCCTCTCAGCCAAACCTATCTACATTCCACCCTTACCCCCAGGCCCTCATTATGTCCTACCCACTTTCACATCTCCTAAATTTGAGAAAGTTCAGTACTCTATTACAGGGTACTGGACTGGGGATCCTCCTTCTCCTACCCTGACTGGTGGAGATCGCAATAAGACTTCCCATCTAGATACAGGCCACCAGTAGTGTGTCTGGTTCGGTCAGGTAGGTGGGAGCTGTCCACGGTGCTGAACCATCCTAGTCTGTCCTCACCAGAAATCTGCCTTGGAATTGGATAGCTGATGGATTGAAATGCATCAGCTAGCTCCTCAGCCCAGAGAGCAGAGGCCATATTCCCACACATGAGGCACCTCAAATGCTCTCCACTTTTTGCAATCACAAAACCTTAGGAAAGGGTCAGGGAGGTGACACAACAGGTAAATGTGTTTGCTGTTCAAGCCTGATGACCTGAGTTTGATTCTTGAAAACCCCATAAAATGTGGAAGGCAGAACCAATGGTATGAGGTTACCCCCTAACCTCCACATGCAGACTGTAGCACACCCGCCCTCCCCATCACAGGCACGCAATAATAACTAGTCAATAAAATAAAGCTTGGAAGAAAGGAATCCATTTGGAGCAGGAGAATGTGTACAAAACTAGAATGCAGTCTCACAGATTTTTTATTGAGTACCTAGAATGTGCAATCCTATGATGAAGCTCGGAATACAGTAGTAATAAAGCAGATTTGATTCTGCCCTTCAGAGGCTTGGACCTGATGTAGTCAACACTCAGATCTTGCCTTTCTCCCTCTCCGTCTTCCCCTCCCCTCCCTCCCCACCCCTCTCTCTCTCTCTCTCACACACACACACACACACACACTGGTCTTACAATGTACACTCAAGCCAAGTATGCCCATTTTACAATGGGAAATGGAAAACCTTGGGGTGACAAAGGGACTTGCCAAGATCGCAGAACTACTGACCATCAAAGGTAGGTCTTAAATACAAGATATTTCTTCCTTCAGAGTGGAGAGGGGATCACAGACATAGCCCCTGCCCTGTAGCAAATGAACTGACTGCAAAGGATGCTGGGCTGTGACCTAGTGCCTCCTGGTGCAGTTCTCACTTGGCCTCTTTGTTAGGGATTCAGCAGGCTAGGGGATCAGTTTTCATCACCTGGGGTGCTTCCAGGCCTCCTAGCCCTTAATCCACCCCGACTTTGCACTGAGACCTCCCCCTACCCTGCATGGGGGAGTGAGGTGTGCACTCTAAAAATACCTTAATCCCTCCCTGCTCTCGCTCTAATTAAACTGAGTGACTCAGTACTTTAAGTAATTTATTGCTAGTTACATAATTGCTTTAATATTTGGTTCTAGAACTGGGGAGCAAGAGTGGCCCCCTTCTTTTCAGGGAATTGGTAATCCAAAAAATGGGGCTGGTGTCGCCTGCAGTGGAAGCAGAGTCATTCTTGGTCAGGCTCCTGCTCTAATCTGGGCCCACATATGGTCACCAGGCCCCAGAGAGCATCTGGAGAAGATGTGTGGAAGTTCAGGCTCTCTACTCCATGTGCTTTTCTGAAGACACCACTCCAACTTCATGTCCAGGACTTGCCATCACGAACCATAAGTATCTGTTATACTGCCTGGACTCCTCTTGGCCAGCAGCAGAAATTATAGCCCAGAGAGCGTGATTAGTTCCCTAGACCAACAAGCACATACCAGGTAGTCCTGCTCTGTGTGACAAAGGTGTCAGTACAAGGAAAACCCAGAACCTCTCACAGCTCTGTGATAAGTCAGCCCTAGTCAACACACACTCAGAGACACATTCAGATATACACAGATACAGGAGAGAGATACACATAGACACACGGAGAGAGACACACAAACACAGATATACTCACACAGAGAACACAAAGACATATATACACACAGAGATACACAAAGACATACAAACACAGATAAATACACACACACACACACACACACACACACACACACACACACACACACACACACAACTCACTACAATGGGCATTTTGGAGGATAAGATAATGAGATGGATCCATAAGAGTCCTTACTGCTCTTGCAAACAATCTGCATTTGGTCCCCAGTGCCAACATGGTGGCTCACAACCGCTGTAACTCCAGTTCCAAGGGACCCATAACTGTCTTTTGATCTCTGTAGGCATCAGACGCATGATGTGGGATGTCTTTCTGAAAATAGGTGGGGAAATCAGAGCATAGATAAGGGGAAAAGGGTGGAGTTAAAAGAGACACCATCCAGCTGCCCAAGAATCAACATATAAAAATTACACAAATAAACCACAGGCCATGTGACAAGACAAATTAATAAAAATAAATTAAGTTAAAATACAAAAGCTAACTAACAATATGCCTGAGCCATAGGCCAGACAACATATAACTCTAAACAGTGGCAGGCAGGTCACGACTGCAGGGCTAGTCTGGGACAAAGACTTCATATTAGAGACATATATGTTGTACATTTCTCTATGTGCAGGCAAACACTGATATATACAACATAAAAATAAATCTTTTTAAAAAAAATCTTGGTTTCAGTAATGATTAGATGACTAGAGATTTATTAAAATTCATTATACTCTTTAAATTAGAGGTCTTATTATATGTAAGTTATACCTCAATAAAAGACACACTTTTAAACATTTAAAAAGAGAAGTTCCACCCCTACCCTCCAGGCCCTACAGCAGAAACAGATGTACTGAGACTGGGGTGGGGACTGAGAAGCTGGTGTGTGCTTACTAGGTGCTCATGGTGTAGATGTTTGGTTTGCCATGCTGATTAGCAAGGATAACAGATCCCTCCTGTGTGCACCTGCACATCTTTAGTCTCATTAGCTCATTTTCCACTCTCCACAGCCCATGAGGGAGCCCAAGTGCATGCCAGGCTCATTACACACGTGGTCTCATTCCATCCTCACAGCAGCCCGAATGAGGTGGGTGCCATGATCATGCCCATCTGCAGGTGCAGGAACAAAGGTGAGTCACAGGTCCTTCTCCTAAGAACTGGCAGGTTTTCATTCATCAGCTCCCACTGCTTCCTCTGATAGCTCTAAATCACGTGGCTTAGGAAGCTGTAATGGAGGACATGCCCTCTGAGCCCATGGCTTGACTAGAGAGTGCAACTCACTGGGCTTAGAAGTAGAAGCAGAAGCTGGATGTGGAGGTGTCTACCTGTAACCCCAGAACTGAGGGAGGTGGAGACAGGATTGTGAGTTCAAGACCAGCCTGGGCTATATAGAAAGACTCTGGCCCAAACTAAATAAAAACCAAGTGTGGGCAGATGATGAGAGGAGGGGAGGAGAGGGGAAGGGCAGGGAGGGGCGGGGCGGGGAGGGGAGGGGAGGAGAGGGGAGGGGAGGGGAGGGCCCAGACACACTCTACTAGGGGCATGTGTAAGTTCAGAGAGGTGGTGAGAGGCAAAGCCAGCTTGGGGAAGGAGGGAACTGGGTTAGGTAGCAAAGCTGGGGAAAACATAAAAGAAACCAGTGTCTGAGAGAGTGAGGCAGCTGTGGATTCAGTGCCTTCTGGGCCCTGAGCAGCATGGGCCCCTTAATGCTGTTAGTGACTCCTTCCCTTCAAATTAGCTTTTGCCCAGTTTCTTGGTTTTAATAGCCTGTTCACGCCCTCTGTCACTAGCTCACTGGGTATAGGAGAACAAAAGAGATCTCTCACCCCAAGTTTGACAAAAACTATGTGAGAAATACATAATGATGCTTTCACGGCTGGTGGGGGCCATGGGGGAGAGGCCTTCATGGAGAGAGGGGTTAAGAACACATTTCGTACTGAAGAAGCACAACACTGGGGATGAAAGATTTAAGTGAGAATGGAAGAGGGGTAATGGGGGCGAGGAGAAGGGGGGATTCAGTTAACCAAAACTAAGGATGCATGGAACAGCATTACAGAAGCTCAGTTAATTTGGACATATAATTTTGAAAACTGTTTATTTTATGTGGATATGAGTGTTTTCACCTGCATGTAAGAGTGTGTGTGCCTGATGCCCACAAAGGCCAGAAGAGAGTACCAGATCACCTGGCACTGGAGTCAGATGGTTATGAGTGAGTTATCATGTGGCTGCTGGAAACAGAACCCAAGCCCTCTGCAAGGCTAGCAACTGCTCTTGACCGTGAGTTGTCTCTCTGACCCCTATTTTTTTTTTTTTTTTTTTGGCAAGGAGTTTGAAGCCAGGCATGATGTTGCATGCCTTTAATCTCAGAACTCGGGAGGTAGAGGCAGGCAGACCTCTGTGAATTAAAGGCTAGCCTGGTCTATATAGCTAGTTCCGGACCAGCCAGGGCTGCATAGTCTCAAAAGTAGGGGTGGGGCGAGGCTTTGAATGGAGGTGCCCTCCATTCATGAACAATGCTGTTCCCAGAAGATTAATAATTAAACTAAAATCCCCGTGCCAGGCATGGGGTACCTGTCTTTGGTCAGAGAGGCCCTAGAAGCCTGTGGAATATCACAGGATATCACCACTGCTCTTGGTTGCCTACCACAACCAGGTGTTAAGATCCTATTGCCGAGGACACCACACATTTTTGCTGAAGGACATAAATTAATCTAGACCAGACCAGGAAACTTTCTCCCTGCTGTCCCTTGTGGTGCACATTCTACAGGCCACTGAGAGAAAAAAAGACACCAACAGTTCACTCAGTGTGGACCCTGCATGCTACAACACCAATTGACTAGTCAAGATGTGGCCCCGGTGCAGAATGGCATGAATGTTATGAGGTAGCGAAATGCTTTCTGATGGATTTGAGGCTAGCTGCACAGTAAGGTTGGCACTGTATGTACTTGTTCAAAGGCCCATGTTGGGGAGGCCATAGGCCATAGGGTACAACCCGCTATGGTTTTCTTAAGTGAGCATTTTGTGAAGCTGCTGTCCAAATATTTGTTTGTATCTCTAAATTTATGCTGTTTTCAAGCTTGGTCAGAGAAGCTTCCTTTTGCAATAGGCGGCCCTTAGTGCAGAGACATAACTGGTCAAAGTCCCTAAAGTAAGTAATTATGAATGCTTAGCCCTAAGTGGGACATCTATCAATACCTACCCCCAAGGCTCAAGGAACATTGGGGGAAAGAGAATGAAAAAGAAACGTAAGAGCCAAAAAATGGGGAGAAATGCTGGGAAAATCTGTCTTCTAAACATGACAAGGCCATTAAACTCATGAACTCACAGCAGCTGTAGTTACCTACACAAGGCTGGCACAAAAGCAAGCTAGTCAATCGGTGTGTGTATGTGTGTGTGTGTGTGTTGTGTGTGTGTTGTGTGTGTGTGTTGTGTGTGTGTGTAGTGTGTGTGTGTGGTGTGTGTCCTATCAAGTCTTGGAGAGTTCCCGGAAAAAAAGGGTCACCAATATCAGAATAAAAGACAGGGATCCCCAAAGAAGGTTTTCCCCTGATGGAAATGTCCTGTTCCCCAGTGGTGAGAGTCACTGTGGGAACAAAGTGACTGGTCTGACTTTGGTAGTGTGTGTCCATGCCAAGCATGAGTGACTTCTGGGGTGCATCAGACATGAGCTGAATCCTCCACTGCTGTCTGCCTCCACTGCTATCTGTTTGGGTCAGTGATCCCGCTCTGTGTACAGGGATGTTTCCAATTTTTCTATTTCTCTTCTAGATCAGTCTTAGATGAACCTGTGTCTGTTGTTCATACAGCGGTGACCGCCATGTGCCTAGCGGCCTCTTTGGGTGCTGTGAGCTTCTTCATGTAGGGGAGCTGCATCTTGAGTTTGTTCTTTCTGAGAACATGTATCGATGTTTGTGTCCCTAGATCTGGATTGCCTGAGTCTCAGTGCCTTGTGTCTGTGTGTGTGTGTGTGTGTGTGAGAGAGAGACTGTGATTCCTGGTTCATCAGTTCAGGTAGCTGGAGCCAGAAGAACGCATTGAGCAGGAGGTGTTGCCACTAAAGGATCCTGATGCCCGCAATAACACCTAATGATCATCAAATACTGAGTGGGGTTGAAGGTAGCTAATTATCACCAATAATGACTCATGGCTCAAGATCCATCAGAAGCCAAAAGTGAGTTCTCATTGGTATGTGGCAGCGGTGAAGTAGCTGGGCCAGTGTCCCTAGCCCTCCCAACATAAGGGAACCACCCTCACTGACTCATCTCCCAAGAAGGCCCAAAGCCAGGGTTTGGGACAGCAATGAGGATGGAGGCCTCCGGCCTGGAGGACCCTTTTGAAGAGAGACCTTAGTATGGACTTGGCATTGCAGGGGTCACAGCTGTAATCCAGAGACGAAGAGAAGGGACTCAACTTTTCTCTCAAGGGCAAAATCTGGGGACTGTGGCCTATTGGTAAAACTGACGAGTGTTACAAGAGTGGAAAACACAGGCAGCGTGGAGCAGGTAGAGCTGTCCCTGAAGACAGCATGAGGCAGGGAGATTGTCCCTGAAGGAGGATTTGGGGCGTCAAAGAAAACTAAGCACAGCTCAGGCCCGTGAACCAGGGCAGAGTTCACATGACTCCTCTGACATAGCTAGGAACCTTACATGTCTTCAGCCACCTCTCAGAGGGACTTCTTACCTCTCATTTGGGTCAACATACCACCCCGTTCTGTCCTCTAATCCACATAACCCTAGAATAACTGTCACCTGACCCCACTGAAGCCCTCCCCTACTTGCTATTGGGAGCTGGGATTCCATATCTGCCTCTCTATCACCGGGTATTTTCTTCTGCACCTGTTACCCTATCCCTCTGGTGGGCCGAGGTCAACTCCAGCATCACTGAGCATCCTAGTCAACTACTCCATTACTCACATCTGGGCACACCTGTCTTTAACATGGCAGGGCAAGGACCATCTAGAGTATCTCCATGACCTGGGTGATGGACACAGGTAGAGTACACCTGGCATCGTCAAAGATGGCTGAAATGCTCAGGCAGGTGGCTCAGTAGGGTACAGAGCCCATGCTGGGATACTAGAAAGAACATTTCTCAGCAGCCCCTCCCAGTGTTACACAGATAGGAGGATCACAGGCAGGACAGGAAGAAGTTCTCAGGCTGACAGTAATGTACTATATGCTCTCAAGTACCCTCAGGAAGCACCCAGCAGACCAAAGTCAATGTGAGAGCAGGTATTTGAAGGCTGGATCACAGCTGTGTGACTGTGGGAAACCTCTACCCTCTCTCAGACTTTGCCATCATCCATTTGTCCCTTCAGAGTCAAGTTCAATTCTTTTCTGCTGGGAGGCTGGCTTCTAGTGACAGCCTCTTGGCCTGTTACACACACACACACACACACACACACACACACACACACACACACACACACACACACACACCACTTCCAGATGAGCTCTGCTAATGTAGGTGGGGAGCCAGCAGGAGAGCAGAGAGTGGAAAGGGGGAGCTTGGGTATTTACCTGAGCCCCTCACTCCCATGGTCAGGCACTCCCACAGGGCAGCCCCTTCTCCAGACCTCACTCTCGGCTCAGTGTTCATCTTGCCCCTAAGTCTCTCCAGTGCTAGTCTAGGTACCTCAAAAGGCCCCTCTTCGCACAGCCTTTGGGGGAAGCAGCTTAAGAGATGTTTGCTTTGTTTCTCATCTACAAAATGGTACTAGTTCCTTGAAGGCTTTTTAGAGGTGATTAAACAATTTCTAAGACTTTCTAAAGGACACACTGACAACATTCCTTCTCTCTGCAGGATAATGGTGTCATGGGCCTAAAATCCCAGCACTCCAGAGGTGTCGGAAGGAAGACCAAGAGTTCAAAGTCATTCTTGACTACATAGTGATTTCCAGGTTGCCCTGGGCTACAATAAGATCCAGTCTCAAAGGGGCAAAAAATAAAATAAAATACATAGAACCAGAATTTTTAAATTAAACAAAGAAAAGAAATAGAACTTTAAAAACCTTTCTTCTCGCCATCTCTCCCACTCGGAGCTTTAAAGTAATTCTGAATTCCCTGACGTGGGGAGGGCATGGACTTCTGTCTCCTACACACCTTTCCTCCCCAGTTCTTTCCAGCCAGAACTTATGCGCCCCCAATACTTTCCTCCTTCCCTGCATTCCAAGACTCCCCCTTGTCTGCGGGCTCCTTCCCCACCAGTGTGTAGCAACAAAGTGACTCCAGGTCCTCCCTGGCCTTCCTAAGCCTTCCCAACTGTCCTTGGCTGCCTACATCTAGTCCCAAAGCCCCAGGAAGACAGAGTTCTCTCTGTCTCTGTACCAGGAAAGGCTTTTACCCTGTTTCAGTCTTCAGTCAAGAAAAGAGACCTCACATTCTTGCTGCACTAACACAGCTTCCAAGGAGCCCAGGAGACCCACGCCTGCTCACACACCTTCCTATGGTCCCTCCACACAGCCACTGCTGAAAGTTTTCTTCAGTTTGCAAGAAAACTCTTTACAGGTGGAGCGAGTCCACGCATAGCCTCCAGAAGCATAAGTAAAGGAGACCCTTCCCTAGGGGCTGGGAGCTGAGCTTTCTTCCCAAGGAAGGCCCTGTCCTAACTGTCCTGCATCCTGCTCTGGGGCAGAGCTGATCTTCTGAACTCCCTACAGCCTCAGCACCAAGAGCTCACAGAGAGGTTGTAGGGAAGCCTGCAGTGTCAGAACAGTAGAAGCCTGAAATAAAGTCTCTGCTTAAAGATGAGGTAATTGAGGCTTTAAAAGGAGGCCCTCCCCCACACTCACCTATCTCTAAGCTCCTCTCATGGAGTCCCCGTGTTCTGTGGGATGACAGACTTCACAAGCACCCAGAAGGCATCTCGCAGCATGCAGAAGCTCTGGTACAAACTTCAAAGCCAGAGACTCAGAGGAATGGAGACACCCAGGTGGAGGGTGGCCTAAGCACAGCTTTGGATCTCCTTAGGGTGTCTCAACTGCCTCAGGGGCTGAGTGAGAGACCTTCCAGACCAGACACATCTTTCTCTCACTCCAACCCTCATCTTTTACCAGATCTTATTGGGTGATTTTATTTTTCACTATTGTTCCCTGGGCTTTAGTATTTGCTTCTATACCAGAGGACCAGGCCGGGAGCCCTTAAAGCCCCTAAGTATGGAGCAAGTGTGATCATCCTGGGGGAGAATGGAGCCATTCTCCCCAGCCACATTTGGCTCAATCAATAGCCAAAGCTTCTCACCACCAAACATGAACCTGAAGACAATGATACCATTCCTTAAGGTCCTCATGGTCTAGAGAGGATCCCCGTCTTCTGAGTGAAGCTCAGATCCCATATGCATGACAACCACTGAGCCCAAGTTCTCATACATCTCATCTCTATCTTCAGGCAGGTGGGACCCAAGGTGGAGGGTGATGAGGGGCCAGACCCTGGTGAGGCCTAGCTGAGTCAACAGTATAGACTCATGCACTTTCAAATACAGATACCCAGTTTCACTAGAACACATATGCATAATACTTTACACATGCATGCATTCACATACACCCAAGCCACACTTGCACACACAACCACCTACCATGATTCAAAATGAACACACATGCTCACATATACAAATACTTTTATACAAACACGAGTACATACACTCTTCCCCTCTCTGACCAGTATACACATACCTAAGTCTGGAAGATCACACTCACGTACAAATACACACACACACGTGCACACACACACACCAACTAATATCATTCTGTGTTTCAGCATCAGACAAATTTCAGGAAATATAGTAAACAATATATATAATATATAATATATAAACCTAAGTGCAAGGTCATCCTAAGCGCAGAGCAGGGAGGGCAACTCTTACCACTGGGCTTCATTCCTCCAGCATGACTGGCCCTGCTATCTGAAGTCCCAACTGTCCTCTGCCCTCACTCTCCACTCTGCCTTTCTAACAGGGCTCAAAGGAGTTGGGGCACTGGCTCACACTCTCCACCATCTAAGTCCCTTCTGGTCAATCCAACATCCAAGATTGGGGCTGGAACCAAGTATGTAGCAACCCTCTGGATTTGTACCACATTGTAGCACAGCTCTGTTGTACACATCATTTTCTAGCCTGGGCTAGGAAGAAGAGGAAGAGAAATAAAGTGCTGTGTGCTCTAAGGACAGTGTTCAGAAGCTTCAAACAGCCTTTGATCTGTTTGCTTCAATCTATCCAGCCATGGCTTCAAGGTCACAACTTTCCCAAAGCCCAACACTGACCAGGTCTGACTATCACTCAAAACCCTTGTGACGTAACAGTGGAGTTCTGGTGCGATCCAAACTCTCAGTTTGAGATTAGGTCTTTAAGCCTAGGCTAGCTCCCCCCCACCCCCCGACACACACGCTTCTGGTGTCCCACAGAAGGCAGCTCTTGTTCCACTTCTGAGATGCCTCATCCCCAACTTGAATTGTCCATATCTTTTTCTGTTCTACGAGGTTAGTACTTTGCCCGTCTCGACCCGTAACTCATGAAAAGAGCAGAAGCTTTGGGGGTCTGAGGACCCTGAGCTCCAAGCTTGGCCCCACCCATTCCGGTGGACACGTCAGTCCCTTGAATCCTCTGCTTCCTCATCCAGAAAACAGCAGCCTCTTGGGTTTGTGGAGGGGATTAAAGATCATAGCTGTGGAAACTAGGCTCAGACAGCTGTAAACTTCCCTGTGCATGTGCAATGATTTCTCATTATGATTTAATCCTCTGATCCCTGCTCTTACCTCCAGACTCCAGCACACAGTAAGCTGGCAGGAAGCAGGGAAAGGGTAAGGACTACTTCATTTCTAAACTCCCCAGCCCCCAAACTCTACTAGAGCCTGCCAACAGCCAGCCTCAGCAGCAGGGTGTAGATTTGGCTTGAAGGAGGCTGGACAAATTATACTTTCTACAAATTCACACCAAACTACAATTCCCAGAATGACTCACAGACTGCCATGGGTGTGGTCATAGTTTTAACCTCTTCCTCAATGAGCTTTTTCTTCCCTTGTACTTTCTGAAGGTTGGTCGCAGGCCAGGCAGGTGCAGCCTAGCAAGGTGGTCATATGTCCATCAGACACCTCCATCTGCCCACAGAGCATCTGTGCCTCTCACCACACCCACCGCCTCCTGTCTTCCCCACACACTGACGCTCTCTGGGCTCCTAGCCGTGGTCTAAAAGTGTAGGTGAGTGTGGGTGTTCTACAGTGGCAGAAGCCTTTATATGCATCCCTATTGCTACGTCTGTGCTTCCGGATTCTTCACAATTATTCTGTGAGGACAGAAGGGTTATTGCTTCTGCACGGCTAGTTTGAGGTTCAGAGTGAAGTCAAGCAACTTTGCCAGGATCACATGGATCCAGATAAAACCCTTATCTGTCACTTTCCCTTTCCTGTCTTCAAAGCTTCTTGTGAACCTGGAGTCACCATAAGAGGGACATCCCAGAGGATCCCAGGTTCACCCACTTCAGCAACACTCTTGGGAAGCCCTCCTAGATGTCAGACACAGATTTCTTCTGTTTCACCAAGTTCCAGCTGCCTCAAAAAGGGCACTGAGAGGATTGGTTTCAGGGATGGCAAGAAATGGGTCACATCACTAGGGAACTGGCCTTTTCCAGGGAGTGGGCAGCTGAACAATGGGACATAAATGTGTGAAAAGATCCCTGTTACTAAATATATCAACATCCCAAGAGGACGGAGGTACTGACAGGGAGCTCGTGGTCCCTGCCTTGGAGACCATAGTCTTGTGAGTCAGACAAGCCAGGGTTCTTGGAGCAGAGATCATGCCTGGCTGAGCCTGGGGCAGAGGGAAGGGGAGGCCAGCGTGGAAGCAGGTGATGTCTTGTTCGCAGAGCCTAAGCTGCCAAGCACAATGGGATGATTTGCATACTGCTTTGCATTCATTTGCATGCCACTTTCTCGAAGGGCTCACATTCTTCAAACACTGCCATGCCCTCATTTCTAGGGTTTCTGCTTATTTGGCTGAACACCCATTCTCAATTTGTATGGAGTCCTTTGACAGGCCCTGAGCAGGGGCACTAGGAGCAACCAAAAATTGCACATTTACAAGATCGTTTACATGTCAGAGACACCTCCATAACTGGAAGTGCTACCTATAGTCTAGCCTTGATTCCTTGCTCCTCCCAGAATGCACTTCATATTTAGGCCACTCTGCTAATCCTGGCATAAGCAAAACCATGCTAGCCCTGCCTACTGGCCTTTACATACGGTGTGCTCTCTTATCAAAGTTCTGCAATTTGGCCAAAGGAGAAGACTCTTCCTTCCAAGGCTGCACCAATGGACCTGGCACAGGTAAAGAAGGTGGCTCCTTCCTCCATCATAATCATTGGCTCTGTCCATTTTCTTTTGGAATGCACTGCTCAGCTGGGCAGCATTACTAGAAAAGACTCCCAAATGAATGAACGAATGGCCCTCTGCCTCTCAGTCCCATCTCCCTCTCTCTGGCTGATTTTGGTCACCTGTGCCCCCATCTCTCCCCTATCCTGGGACAATTTCTTCTCCATCAGCCTACTCAGCCAGGAGATTCTACAGCCCTTCTGTGGCGATGGAAAGTTCTTCTTATAGTCTGCCCTCACTCCCTTTCAGGTCACGGTTGTTCTTCTTTTTTTTTTTTTTTTTTTAATCATAGCTTCTACAGAAGAGTCAGGGGCCCTCACTCACCTCACTAGAAGCTGCTCATTTCTCTCATCCCACCCGAGATGCTGCCCTTCTAGACCACTGATGCCCCTGCATGGACCAGCTTTGGATAAGGACAATGGTCCACCACAGAGAATGGACATGCAGTCAAGCCAAGTACCTGTAGTAAAAGGCTTTGGATTACTCTCAAAGAATGGGCTAGCCAAGCAGGAAGAGATGAGCGTCTTTGGGGATGTGCAAGTCAGAAGCTGGACAGAGTGGCCAGTGTACTATCCAGAAGAAAAGCAACTGCTATAGGATGGCTATGGCACCCAAGATTTAGAGAAGATACCTTATAGGGTAGGGTGGGAAGTTAAGGCAGCTTCTGCCATTAAGGAATCCCGTGACTGGCAGGTAAAGGATTCACATAGAGGAGTCATCACAAAACTACATTTGAGCCACATGCTCAATCCTGGCCCATTAGGGATCAGAACTACAGGGTGGGTTATGGGTTAGAGAGAAGAGGCAATCTGTGAGGGCTCCCTAGGTGAGGCAATCTGTCTGAAAACCTTTCCCCGTGGGGGTGATACTGGAGACCCTACAAAAGCTGCCCTTCGGCTCTATTAGCCTCTTTTCCATGTCTCTCTAACCTGAGTTCCTTCTGTCCCTTGACTACACTGAGCCTTCCATACCTACAATTTTTACACATTGCTTCTGCTGCTCCTTGCCTGGGAGCATCCTTCAGGGCCCAGCCAAACATATCTTCAACAGAACCTTCACCACACAGCTCTGCGACACTGTGTGGTGTCAGTTTTCACTCCTGTCTCTCTCATCCTGAGCATGTTCTGAGTGTAAGGACTGGGTCAGTATCTCTAGTGACCAGGTCATAGGTACCAAGCAGGCTCTACGGAGTCTCCGCTGAACAAATGAATGAGTGAGTGAGTGAGTGAGTGAGTGAAGGAACCAGGCTGAAGGGTTATAGTCTACAAGCCCAAGTGGCAAGAGCTAGGGAAATGCAAGCCTGTCAGCAGCATATCTGAGAGTGAGACTCCAGTCCATTAAGGCTGAGCAGGATGCTCATGAGAGTTCTGCTCCCCACCCCACCACCATTTGGCTAGATCCCAGATAAGCCATCAGCAGTCTCCAGGGACAAGAGCCGGAGTGGGAAGCAGGAAGAGTATCAGGAGCTGCTTGGTGGGCAGGGGGAGCTGGGGTCAGGGCTGCAGAGAGCATAGAGACAGTTAACTCTCAGGTAAGGAGACAACCCAGGGTAGCCAGGACCTTCTAGGTCAGCCCAAAGGATAAGGCTGCCAGGCTTCTGAGGACCAGGCCGAGGAAGGGGTCTAGCTCTAGCCTGGAAGCCAGGAGAGGCTAGCAAGAGGCAACTTCTGCCACCGTGCACCTCAACTAGGCTCTCCCCCTCCCTCCCTCCCTCCCTTCCTCCCTCCCTCCCTCCCTCCCTCCCTCTTTCTCTCTCCCTCCCTCTTTCTCTCTCCCTCCCTCTTTCTCTCTCTCCCTCCCTCTTTCTCTTTCCCTCCCTCTTTCTCTCTCTCCCTCCCTCTTTCTCCCTCTCCCTCCCTCCCTCTCTCTCTCTCTCTCTCTCTCTCTCTCTCTCTCTCTCTCTCTCTCTCTCTCTCTCTCTCTCTCTCTGGAGATCTTTTGCAGAAAGTTTTGTTCTCATCTGCCCCTTGACTGACTTGGTCTCAGACCTCATGGCTCCTTGAACTGGCCTGGCCCTTACTCTCCTTTTCTGGACCCAGTTTTCCTGAGCAAGCTTACCTTCAGCAGTGCCATTGAAGCAGGCTTTGTACCCAAATATAATCATATCCCTCCTCTGCCCAAATGTCCATATCCTTCCCCTACATAAAACTTTCCAAGGCTCCCCTTGGAGAATCTAGAAAAATTCCAAGGGATCTGAAGTTCAAAGTTCTGCAAGATATGACTCCTGCCTAACTTTCAGCCATTTCCCACCACACATCTATAGAGCTTCCCCCCTGTTCTTCCGCCCAGTCCCATCTCACAGCCTTTGCTTAGCCATTCCCAGGATGCACCACCTGTTAGCTTATGCTGCTCTTTATTGCTTCATTATTCTCCAGCTATTTCGTGTCTGTGAAGCTTAGGAGGCCCCAGGGCAGGACCATTATTGCCTGTTCCTTTTCTACATCTCTCCACAGGGTATAGAATGAAGTGTCCTGGACTCACAGAGGTGGTCACACATTCAGCCACCTCCTCTCTCCCTGGGTAGGCCAAATTGTCCCAACCGTGTATTCAACCATCAAAGAAAAGAAACCCACACATGCATGTAGATGGACATAAATAGGCTCAAACATGTACACCAGTCACACAAAGGCCAAGGTGCACACATATTCAGAAGCATCAGCCCTGTGATCACACGCCCACACTAGAAGACTTAGGCAAACACACAGATCCACCTACACATACATAAAAAAACAGTTATCCAAACATAATAACACAGAGATGTGAATGCACACTCAAACAAGCAAACAACATGCTTACTGAGTCATTCTGACAGCATACATATGAACAGGCAGGGCAATATGCAAATAACTTGCCAAGCATACCTCCTTACATACATACCAGCCTGTATTCACACTCACAGGCAGTATCACCACAACAGCCACACACCGGTGTTCACAAACCCATGCAGGCATCCCACCCCAGGGACCCCAGAACCCTCAAGACCTCTTTACACCCTAGATATCCCTTACACCCCACAGGTGCATGCACATGTGTATACACACACACACACACACACACACAGAGTCTGCCACCTTGGAACTTCTCACAGTGGATCCTTCATCTTACATGTGGGCAAACACAAAGATGGCACTCCATGGCTCTCTCTGCCCTATCCTGGGACAGATGACTTGAGGTGAAGTTGCATAAAGTGGTGGCCTGAACCCTTAATTCCCGATTTCACGAAGCATATTACTCCTGATCCTCTCTTGTTCTGGGTCCACTCTATTCATACATTTCCTTATTCTTTCTCTCTTAGTCTCTCTCAGACACACGCACACTCACACATACACACATGCACACGCGCGCACACACACACCCCACACCTAGACACACACCCCTAGCGAGATTGTCCCTCTCCGTGGTGCTGAACCATCTCAGCCACCAGAGTTCCTGGAAAGTCCTTGGTCAAACTCCTGTACCCCATCCCAAGCATAGTTCAGGCTCTTCATCACCCATCCCCCAGCCAGAAGAAACCCATATTCAGGACTCCGGCTTCATCGCCTCCTGGGTAGATGCCAGGCACCTCTCCCTTACACAGAGACCCCTAACTAGGTTGCAGTCCTGCAGCTAGGTCCCCAGCAGGATCGATCCTCCCACGTGGCTGAGCTCCATGTCAATCCCAGTTCCTAGAGGGACTTCCCTGGCCCCATCTGTAAGGCTTCTCGCTGCTGCTTATTCAAACCCCAGATCCCCTTCCTAGTACTCACGGCTCAGCCGGTCGCGCTGCCGGGTACTGCTGGCTCCTGCAGAGGATGGAGTGGCCGCATGCCTGCCCCATCACTCCTCATCATCTGCCTCCCCAGCCAGACTAAGGTGGCACCTCGCCCGGTCCCCTGCCCTGACCGGAGTTCTTGCTGGGGCACTCCCAGCAGGTGCGGGAAGTGAAAGCAATGGCTGGTTCTTGACTCTGCCTGGACTGAACACCCGATCCAGCTCTGCAGCCTGGACTGCTATTGCTCCGCCTGCCTCTCAGGCAGCTACAGCCTCTGCTGCTAGGCTGGCTCTGGGAGGAGGCTAGAGCAAGTCTGATAATGCAGAAGGGGGAGGGAGCGTGGAGGAGGAACAGAGAGAGGCCCAGACAGAGAGGGAGAGGAGGGAGGAGGGAAAAGACACGTTGAGGGAGAGACTGAGAGACACACAGACAGGGAGAGACACCTCAGAGAGATCAAGACAGATATCCAGAGACCAGAAAGGCATGCTGGAACACACAGAGACAGAAACAAAGGTATGAGCAGGGATGGTGCTGGGCACTCCAGGGACAGGAGAACATAAACCCAGACTCTCTGAAGCCCTATCACAGAGTCCCTCAGGGTAGGAACACACCATTGTCCTCTGAATCTGGGACAGCAATGCTTCATGCAGAACTAGCTGTCATCCCTTCTGGGCACCCTGTCTGCTGTCTTTGTGTCACGTCCTAGGGCGCATCCCAGTGTGAGCTGTCACACAGCAGACTCAGCCTTGTCACGGAGTCTACCTTTGATGCCTGTTTACCTGGGTCACTATGGGAACTGATGCTTAAACTTCTAGGAGCTGTGGGTATCCAGGCTATGGCCTGCCCCTTCCCCATCTTCAGTAGCTGCAGGCTCTAGGCATCAGGGAGGTCTACTGCACCTCTATCTTGGCCCCAGAAGGACTCCTCAGGATCAAGCTTTAGCCCAATAGAATGGGAAGCAGTTATCTGAGCAGAGCTTCTATTACATGTGGGAGAAAAAGTGCCACACCATGAAGAGGGTGGGCGGAGGGGTGGGTGGGAGACAGTTGGGGTAAGGGAATGGAGTTCTGACTCTACCACTGGTTTGTTCATCCATTTACAAACACACCTACTATTGGTTAGTTAGTCCCACCAGCTAGAATTCAGACTGTTTCTTGTCCTTGTGCCCACCCTGACCCAAACAGGAAGTTGGCAACATTTCTAGAGAAGGTTCTGTATTGTGACCCTAAAGGCAGAAATGGGTAGGGATCTAATCCAAGGCAGTACTACAGTGAGTCTCACCAATGACCTCATCTCTCCAGTCTTGGGGGGGGGGGTGCCACCTCCTGCCATACTAGACTCCAGGCAGAGAAGGTCCTGAGACTTAATGGAAACCTGACCCAAGCTGAAAGGCATGGGTGAACAGGAATAAGCCTGTTTGTGCAGGCAGCCTATCCAGACAGAGTATTATAGACCCAGCGGGCTTGGAGCCTCAGACATGTCAGGGAAGATTTGAAGGAGCATTTGCTTCCTCTTTAGAACCCCAAAGATAAGCCTGCAAGTCACTGAAATCTCTGTGGAAAGTGCTCCTCACTCAGAGGGAACAAGATTGGTTTAAAGCCAGGTGAGCCTGACACCTCTGGGACCTCAATGCTCTGAGCCTGTGAGATAGGAAGATGATCCCCAAGACCCTGGGCCCTGGCTGATCTCTCATAGCTCTCCCATGGATGCAGAATCTGCTCACAGACCCGAAGAGCTGTCAGTGGAGTTCAAATGAGGGAACCTCCCTCCTGGCTGTGGGTGCTTGAAGCTTCACCTGCTCACCCACCTGGAAACAGTAGCAGTGGCTTCCTGCTCATAAATCTTCTGGGAACATGGGTTGGGTTCCTCTCCCCTCATCCAAATGTGGTCAAGGTCCACAATGTAGATCTAAAGTGGACTCCGGGGCTCAGGTGGGATTTGAATCCCAGCTCTGCCATATGCCCAGGGAAGTTATTTCACCTCTCTGAACTCTAATTTCATTTTCTCACATGAAAGACAAGACTACAGATTCCAAACATAAAGAGTTGTGAAGTTTGTGGGGAACATCTGAATTTCCCAGTAAATGGTCTCCTATCCCACGGAGGAAGAAGTTGAATGGATGAAGCCCAAGAAGTAATCAGCCCGCATGCTGGGTCAGGGGATCCTGCAGCGCAGCATCTGAATGAGGGAGGTGCAGAAAGGAGTGAGGGGTTGACCTAGCCCAAGAAGTTCCTCTTCCGGTAGTCCGTGTCCGGTTCCCCATCCCAAGCCCATCTCAAACGGATTTACCTAGCTTCAGACCCCACCCACCCAAGGCCCCGCCCACTGCCGCTCTCCAGAGTGCTGAGCCGAGGAGGGAAGGCCCTGGCTCTCTACACCAGGGCCAGCAGAGATCGGTTTAGGTTTGTTTTGCTTTTCGTTTTTCTAACTGGGTCACGGTAGAAGCAAGTGGAAGGAATGAGGGTGACTGCCGAGTGATGGGAGGGTGTCTTTCTGGGATCAGTCTCCATACCGCCGCTCCTTGCCCGAGAGTTGCAGGATGCCAGGTTCCTGAGATCTTCTCTTTACCCAAGACCGAATCAACGCCAGCCGGCAGCCTCCTCCGGCGCCGCTGTTCCCTCCCACCTCCCAGACGGCCCCTCCTCTGTCTCCCTCCCAGACGCATCTTATCTTCGACTCTATAATGTGGATGCTTCTAACAAAATTTCTCATTCTCTTTGCCCCACTGGGAGGGATCCTTCCCCCCAAGACACATCAACTCACCAAGCCCTCTGCTGCAGCACCAAAGTCCATACTTTCTGTTTCCTCTTGGGAACATTCCATTGGCCCGAAACTCAACTAGTGAGCAACCATCTTGACTGTTGCCGGTGTATGAAGTACCAGCAAACTTTCAACCCCTAGACTGAACTTCACAACGTCACCTCTCTCCTCTCCCCTGTTCCCTTATCCCCCATCCCCAGAAGCCTGTGGATCCTCACATCCCTCTGCTCTTATTCACATGTTCCTGATTCCTCCTTTCTTCTAGTGGCTCCCTTATTCCCAATTGTAGTTCATTCCCTACATTCCACATCCATGCTGCACCTAGTGGCAGCTTCCTGACTACGTGTCACATTGTGCCCCCTCAAAACAGTCCTGTAGCCACCCTCCACTCCTCCACCCGTCTGAGGGTCAAAGGCAAGCTTCTCAACCTAGCCCTGATGAACTGCTCTCCAAAGGGGGCGGGTCCCTCTCCCTCTCTGGTCCCCTCCTCTTCTGTTTCTTTGTACAGTCTGTTTATCCTCCATTCCCCCTTCCTCCCATTCCAAATCCTGGCCCACCCTTCCTGGACCAGCATTCGTGGGACTCTGGGCCTGGAGCTAATCTGCTTTTGACTGCCTCTCCCCACCTAGCCGTATGCCCCACCTCCTCTGCCTTAATTCATCTACTGAATCCTGCTTTCCTCAAGGATGAGCCTTAAAGCCCAGCCCAACCCAGCCCAGCCTTTCTGCCAATGGGTGCTAGGAAAGAATGCTGATGGAGAAGTCCAGAGAGATGAAAGGTAGGAAAGCAGTAGTGTCCACCAGAGCCAAGCTCAGTCCAGGATCGTGTCGCAGTAAATACAAAGTAAGGAGCTGGGGGAGGGCGCTGTCTGCAGTATGCAATGCTCTTCACTGGGCAGGGGAGTAACTGACAGGCCATGGACTCTATAGAGGACTGGGACACCTTGGATGATTCCCTCTGTCTAGGGCCAGGGGTTTGGAATGGGGGTCCACCCTGGGTCTTAGTAACAGGCATCCATGAGGGCAGGTAAGAGATGAACTGATAGCTCACAGTGCATTTCCCTCTGTGGCCAAGAAGCTGTCTGATGCCTAGAACCATGCCATTGAGAAAGGCCTGGAATATGCTTAGTGCCATGTTTAGGGGAACTAAGCAAGGGCCCCATTAGACCACTAGGAACAAAGCCTTTGCTTTGACAAGGATGTGAAAGACCACCACATCCTCCAGAACAGCTTTAGAGCAGAACAGCTTCTCCAACATCTCAGGAAGAGGGCCCTGGTGGTCCAGAATCCACAGTTGAGGAGTAATGGGTTGGCTTCAGGTACTAAGAGCAGTCAGCTGCCTTCAGGGGTGCTGGTGACCTTAGGTGCAGGTAGTAATCTCCATTACTGCTGAGGATAAGCCAGTGGGACAGATATCAAGCCAGGAGAGAGCCAAAGACTACTGGGTCCCTCAACCCAGAATCCAGTGGCCCTGCTTCCTACCCAATCCCATGGAAAGAGCTAAGTAGATGTGATACACAGGAAGTTGAGGTCTGAACCAAGAACAAGCAGAGAGTGATCAGCCTGGAGTGCAGCTGGACCAGACCCTTGGGTGCCTGTCAGGGAGCTTAAGAGGTCAGGGCCAGTAGGTCCAACCCCTCATCATACAGATGGGCAAACAGACCAGGGGCATATTTAGGTTCAAAGATGAAAAGGGCAGAGCTGGACGACAAATCAGAGACTCCTGATCATTGTGCTCCAAATTACTTTCTCCTCTTCATAATTACTCGCCTCTCCCCTGTACTTACTCAGCAAAGAACCAAAGATCCACTGTGGTTAGAGCTTAAGACGTGGGGAGGGAACAACCCCCCATCTGGTGTTTTACCAGGATGGGTCAAACAGGAGCAGTCCCTGTGACTCCCTATTCTAAGGTTTTGCTCTCCTAATCACCCTCCAATCCAGCACACTAGGACCCTCCTTGCCTGGAGTCCCCAAGCCTCCTACTCAGCCACACTCTACCTTTCCTGTGCAACTCCCCACACCTGAGGGAGAGGGAGGGAGGGGGTGTGACTCAGTGGGATAAAGGCAGCTGTTATATTTGAATGATTATATAAGTTAGGAGGAAAGCAGCTGCAACGTGATTGCACGGAGGTCAGGAGACAATCATGGTTGGGTTGGAAGGCAGCGGTCTCCGCCTGGACTCTGTGGGTTCCGGTCTGTATGGCAAAGACAACTCTTACAGGGACAGAAACCAGTCTCTTTATTGTGGGGCTGCCAAGGCTCCCTAGGCCTAACCACTTGAGGAAGGAAGAAGGCTCTTCTCCCTCCATCCCATCCCCACACAAAATAGCTCCCAGGTTTCTAAACACCAAGATCAGATCCTGATGAAGCTGCCAGGGAACCTTCTCCAGCACAGATGACACAAATGAGAACCATGTCCCAGGTCTGATCTGTCCCTACTAGGGTCTCCTAAGGGTGAGGTGAGAGTATGCGTGCAAGTACACACCACAGTAAACCAACCTCTCTGCCCTGAGTGAACTGACATGCGTGGAAGGTAAAAGACCACAAAGTCAAGAGCCAGGCAGGCCTTGCTGGGTTGGTGTCTGCAGTGGTCAGGTAGGAGAGCCTTGGAGCCTGCAGTGCAGAGCAAGGTGAGGCGGGGCAGGGCTACAGGTTGCAGGAGGACATGGCGACCAGCACTGGGCACACACAAGGCCTATCACCTTCAGGCTTGTGGTGGCTCCTTCTATGCCCCCCCCACACCCTGGAGGAGCTGTGCCCACCCAGACTGTGTTGCCATGACACTGGTCTCCATGGTGCCAGGCACACAGCCCTCCCCTCATCAAGAGGACAGAAGGTAACAAGAACTGAGGAGATACAGGTCCCTGGCATCCCTCCTAGTCTATCCCTCTGCCTGGACCAGCCCTTGGGGTTCCCCAACTTCCAAAGACAAAAGCATGGAAGAATGACAGTTTCCAGCACTTCAGAGTCAAGAGCAACAAAGAAGGGACTGAAACAGAGAAGACAGACAGAATTGCAGGGAAGTGGCAGAGGGGGAAGGGAGGGCACATGCCTGTCACCAGGCAGAGTGCCTCCCAGCTGACAAGGGGTGGGCGGCTCAGTCCGGCCCAGCTCTTTGGTCTGTGGGTGGTGGTGGGCGGACAGAACAGAGGGGGAGGGGGAGGTGGGGAAGGAGCAGGAGGAGGGAGAGCAATTTTCCTCGAGAGCTCTTTGTGTGGGGGTGCTCCTCCTCCACGTGCACCGTGTGTGTGTGTGTGTGTGTGTGTGTGTGTGTGTGTGTGTGTGTGTGTGGTGCACTTAAAGTTGTGACGATGCAAGCTGAGGTGTGCAGGCACGCATGTGCGGAGTATGAGCGTGTGCCTGTGTCACTGTGTCTCCAGGGTGATAAATACAGCAGCAGGAGCTGTAACCAGGGCAGAGAAAGTGCGGAAATTTCCACAGGCTTAAAGTAGCATAGAAGGGGGGACTTGCCAGGGACAGTGAACTCTTAATGGGGACAGCCCCGAGCTGGGTACAAACCCTCCCCTATTTTCGTAGGACATTGGAAAGGAAAAATAATCCAAAAGCACTGACAGTAGATCCTGAGGAGTTCTCTCTCTCTCTCTCTCTCTCTCTCTCTCTCTCTCTCTCTCTGTGTGTGTGTGTGTGTGTGTGTGTGTGTGTGTGTGTGTGTGTGAGAGAGAGAGAGAGAGAGAGAGAGAGAGAGAGAGAGAGAGAGAGAGAGCACAGAAACAGTACCATAGTCCCAGAGCAGGGTCTGATCATAGTCCCAGAGCAGGGTCTGATCATTCAGGTCACTAAGTGACGGAGTGATAGAAATGATGCCATTTTTCTGGTAGGGGCAAGATCCTAAGGGGCCCATTAGACAGGGGTGTGGTCATGTCTCCTGGGTAGAGCTAAGTCCTGCCAGGTAGGGTGCAGAGGGGAGGCCCTGGGGTGATAAGGATGTGATAGGCTCCAGCCTCAATAGGCCCTCACTGCAGGCCATATGCTCTTGTCTGGGCTCAAGGCCATTCCCTCCCTTGGAGAGGCCTCTTCCTCTCAGCATTCCCTCCCCTCCTTGTCCCTGACTTGTGCTCTCTTTGATCAGCATCCCCTCCCTTCAAGGGTTCCCTCCTCCCCCACACCATTTACTCATGTGTCCCACGTGTTCAGCAAAGCTCTGCACACAGCGGGTGATCAACAAGTGCTTGGAGAACTGAAAGCGGTAAGTATTCAGTAAGTGCTGGCCGAGCCTCTCACTCTCCTCCTGGATGTCATGACATGTCTCTGCAGACTTGTCTGGGAGACTGCCCAGGGACACCACTAGTACTCCCCACTCATTCAGCCCTCCTGTCAGAACCTGCCAGGAGGTAGCTCCAAAGGACACAGAGAGAACCCAGAAGGCCAGAGACCTAGACAACTGCCATAGCCACACAGACTCTAAAGGGGATGTCTGCCTGCACATCCATGCTTTCCAAAGCACTGTGGGCAGGCACTAACAAGAGCAAAGGGCCAGGGAAGAAGTTTCATGTCTCTTCCAACCCCAGGGCTACAAAGGGGAAGAAGGCGAGGTCCAGCTCTTTTCTCACTGGCCTCACTACTTCCTGTGTGTCCAGGGTTCTCTGGAGCCAAGTGTTCCTCAGTCTTCCTTGCTGGATATCATGCAGAGCAGGAGGGTTGAACTGAAGGGGCTGGGAAGGGAGAAACACACAGATACTCCAGCCCCTCCCACCCCTCCCACTTCTCCTCTATTGTTCCACCTGCTAGGTACCCAGGCTGTCACCTACTATAGCTTTTTCTTTTAGGGTTCCTTCCGCCGATCTCCCCAATATCCCATCCTACCCCTAACCGTACTCTTCCAGGAAGTCCTTCCTCCTCTAGGCTCTTCCAAGTCATAAACCCAGGATCCTCCCACCCCAAGCAACCTTAAGAACCTTTCTGACACTGGCTCCTGCTTGGGGAATTCGTTATAATGGAGCCTCCAGCCCTGGTGCCCCAACACTGTGATCACTAGGATTCTCATGAAGGCTGACGTTCAAACGCTCCTGCAGGGATGCAACCTCACCCCAAGGAAAAGTATTCTACAGTGTCACAGACAGTGCTGGCTACTGTTCCCTTCTCAGGGAACAGAGGAAAGCTAAGGATGCTCCAATGTCAGGCAGTGGGAATCTTTCTCTAGATTCAAGACCTCAAAACAGAGAGGATGGTCCAGACTTACAGCAGGCATTCAGTAGGCACCGGGTAGAAGGCTTTCTGCCTTTTCCCATGTCCTAGAATCTCGGGGCCAAGCACTTCTGTGCTATTTACAACACATCACAAGTCCCCGGCCAGAGACAGGGCTGAGTAGCCCAGCAGCAGAACAAAGCCAGGGCCAGGACCATCACCAGGGGAAGTAGGGGGTGTTACACGGACTCTGTTCGACTGAGCAACCATGAGTGGTCCATGATTGCCCCCTAGTGGCTGAATGCAGCTCTCTAACTAGTCCCTAAACCAGGGTAATAACAGTGCCAGTCCAGCAGAGGGCACCTCTAATTTCATCATCTTCTCAGGCCTTTAGGGTTGGTGGACAGTAGATCAAATCCAGGGAGGGATTCTAAGGAGATCTTGGGTAAGGAAGCCTTGTTCTTCCTGAAGGGCATGGTAGAAGGGCCTGGAATAGCTCCCTGAAGACAAAGTGATGGGAACCTTGGGCCACCTTGTGCAGCAGGTCAGTAGGCCCAAGGATCTTGTGCTGTCTTGTGACAAACCCCTCACCCCTTCCCGAGAAATGAGACCTGCAAGGAACCCACATCCAAGTGTGCAAAGCCGCACAGTATACAGTTTCCCACTGGGTAGGATCACAACAGACGCCATGCAGCCCATGCTTGTCTTACTCTGCTCCGCCCCTTTCAAGGCTAGGGACAGAATATCAACAGCTCTGCTCACTAGGCCACTGAGACATGACGGTAACATGTCTAGAGAAGGCAGAATGCTTGACGCCTTCCCAGGGGTCTCTAGTCTGTCTTCAAACAGCCGGTTACCTCCTTGGCAGGTAGATAGTTTCCTTTGAGGGCAATTTGCTATGAGAGGCAGGCTTCACTCTGGAAACATCTGCATAGCCTTTCTCTCTAGTCCACCTAAGCCTCTGTTTGTGAATTGTGGTCTCATGTTTCCAGCAGGGACTCAGACTAGCAGGAGGTCCACAGCTGGGCTGCACAGTGGCACAGTAGGTGAGGGCCAGGCCAGGCATTCTGCCAGGCCAGGGGAGGGGAAATGACTCAGTAAACATGCAGAGGGCAGAACTCAGACTTGGACTTCAAAGCACCAGCACTTACCTCTAGCTTCACAACCAACTGTGCCCCTTGATCCAGGACACCAACCCCCCCCACAGCACCACGGGGTAAAATATACAGATATATTTATATTATCAAAATGTATCCAAAGTGGGGACTGGGTAGCAGAAGACCTGGGCGTCCCTGCAGCATACGCTAGAATCGGGCTGAAGTGCCCAAGTCCAGATTTCAGCTAGTCAAACTTCCCACCACTCCCTCCCAGACTCCCTAGGAATTTTTTCCAGATTATCAGCTTTTTGCTGCTCTGGAGCCTATGGGAAGCAGGTGGGCACCCTTCCAGCAGGGCCACAAGTGCTCCAGTCTCTCTTAGGAGCTCCTGATTTCTGCCCATCTCTCCAATCCCATGAACTCAAGGAGATTGACCATGGGTAAGCAATCCAGGTCAGGAGCTTTGCATGACTGGAGAGCCAGGAAGGGCCCCTCCAGGGAAAGTCCCATTGTCAGCCCATTCCTGCCCAACCAAGGAGCCTGTGCTACAGTCAGGATGTGGGGTGTGGATATGGCTTCCCCGTGTGTCCACTGGCTCACACCAATCACGCAGAGCACGAGACTGTCTGAACAGGAAGACTTCCTGGTGGCAGCGACGGTGTCCCAGAGCCAGAATGACTTCTATGTTCAGACATGACGGAGGAGCTGTAGGAAGCATAGAAGCCTAGATGTTATAAGTGCTTGGTGACAGTAAAAGGGACCAGCGAGCAACAGAGTAGATGCAGAAATGTCAGCAGCTGGAATTTCCAGGGCCAGAAAAAGGAGGGTCCAGAAACTTAGGGATGAGACAGGAGGGGCTCTGAGAGAAATTAGGGAAGTGGAGGCAGGAATGCAACCAGGTGTCTCCCCCCCTTCCCCCTCCCCTCTCCTCCGCAACCCAGCCTTGCCCACAGGGACCAGAGCCACTTACAGAAAGGGGGTCAGCAGTGAAGGCTGCCACACTCCTCCGTATTTCATTTTCACTACCACGCAGAGGGATCAGTGATACACTTCCCATCCGGACCTCCGGCACTGCCCGGGACACTCGAGAGGGCTCTGAGGGCCACACTAGGCCCTCGTGCTAGGGGACAACCAGGAAAGGAATGCTAGGGTCTAGGCCACGCCACAGCTTGCAGGCTCAGCTCCAGATCCACCCACCCTTCTCAGAAAAGCCTCCAGCTAGGATCTAAGCTTTGATCAAGACTGATATATAGGAAGCAGCTGTTTGTAGATGACCACATCCCAGCACAACCCAGCCAGCTAGATTACTCAAGGACTCCCATCTCCGGATCCACAAACCTCCCTAAGAGTGCAGCATCAAGAAAATCTTTCTCCCAGAAGACACTATCTGTGCCTACTCTTCCTGGCCATCAAGAACCACAGAGTCCACCATTTCCATCTAGGCCTTGACTATCAGGAAGCTCCCATTTTAAAAGAATCTAACGGCAGGAAAGAACTCAGCCCAGAGCCCTGGTACTTTTGACTCCCTTCTCCATAAACAGTTCTGAACTCTGTTGAACATCTGTTCTAACTCATCTGTTTCCAGTCTAAGCAGCCTCTGGCCTAGCTCTGGCTCAAGAGTCATCACCCAGCATGCCTTCTCCATGGGTGTGGCCCTTCAGGCTCTGTTCCCAGCACACAGGTGCTGAGGGAGCCAAGAGATCCCTGACAGGCTTAATCTTACACACCACTCTAACTCACTTGAAACTCAGGGTCTAGTTCAAGTTCTTGAGTGTGGCCTCAAAGCTCTTACAATCTGCTGACCCCACGTAGGCCAACCTCTGGCACTCCTGGCTTCTCCCTTTGCAAGTGATGAATGTGGTAGCTTGAGTGGGAATTACCCCCACAGGCTCCTATTTAATACTTGGTCTCCAGTAGGTGGAACCATTAGGAAAGGATTAGGAGGTGTGGACTTGGAGGAGGAGGGTGTGTCACTGGAGGAGTCTCTGGCTTTTACATTTCAAAAGCCTATGCCATTTCCAGTCAACCTCTCTCTCTCTCTCTCTCTCTCTCTCTCCCTAAGCCCAGAGACCTAACTCCTATGACACTGCCGCACTTTCCCATTCTCCATGGTGGAGCCTCTCGTGAGGAGCCCCTGCACCTGGTACCTGTACAGAGAGGAAGGTGGCAAACCATTCCCGGAGTTCCATCTGAGTGTCACAGCAGAGGTACCTGCAGAAGGCACAGGGCAGGTTGCTGCTGAGGGTTTCACGGGGTAAGCATTTTGCCAGCCCCATCTCCCCATGGGCCACAGAAGCGGGCAGAGAAGTGAGCCCCAATCCTGCCCATCTCTCTTGGTCCAGGCCTTCAGATAGGGCCCTGGCTCACCACTGCTGCTTCTCATGCTTCTCTGTCTCATGCACCACTGTGAAGCCCCAGCTGCAGAGAAGACCAGAGAAGGTGTCACTTGACACTTGCCAAGACTTGTGAGACAGCCCAGAAGCCTGGGTGGAGCACAGACAAGGTTTCCCCCATGCAGCACTCTAAGGCCACTGCCCCTTTCTCTCTCTCCACCCCAACCCTGGACCTGAGGTGAGGATGCTACATGTGCCTAGTATGCTGAAGATGCTGAGTTCTACCCTCCACACCAAAAACACCACCCAACCATACTGATGCCTGCCCAAGCCCACTCAAGAACCAGAGTCAACCTGGCACAGCTGACGATGAGGAAAAAGTTAGAAAACCAAGTTGTGTGACAACAGTGCCTAAAAGCCACAGAGGCATGCATCACTTTTCAGCTTACTAAAGCATACTCAGGGTTGGAAAGACTGTTCAATAAGAGTGCTTGTTCTGCAAGTATGAGGACCTGAGTTCATAAACAGATGGGCATGACTGTGTGTGTGTCTATAACCCCAGCACTGTGGGGAGAGACAGGCAGTTGGATCCCAAGAGCACACTGGCCAACCAGCCTAGCTGAAATACTGAGCTTCAGTAAGACCCTGCCTCAAGTAAATGAGGCAGAGAGTGATGGAGGCAGATACTCCAAGACCTGCTCTGTCTCCACATGAGCATACATGGTATATATGCACAATGTTCACTGCCGTGCATCACATACACATAAATAACTCCCCTCCCCTGAAAAACCTATAAACAACTCTCAACAATGCTAGCAAGAATCTAACCCATGCTTGGGGTTTTAGCCTGGGGGCAAGGAAAGTGGCAAAGGACCAGTGATTCTCAAACATGAACAAGCACTGTTAACCTGGACAGCCTGAGGGAATCATTGAGCCCTGGGTCCCATTCACAGAACCCCAAACTCAAGAGGCCCAGGATGACACCTGAAAAATCTGTGCTTCTATGGTATGTCCAGGAGATAGATACTTCTGGCCAAGAGGACCCTGACTACACTACACTATCCCCCTATAAAGCCCACCCCCCAGTGTGCCTTCCCATCAGTTCAGAGACTCCACAGGTCCTAGTCACACTCCTGGCACCTCATTCCTGGCTTACCAAGTAGGTGGCCGCAGTTTCTTCTTTACACCCAGGTAGACTTTAAGGCTCTTGACAGGCCACTCCTTCTCAGGCCGGTGACTCTGGGGGGCGGATGACACTTCATCAGTCAGGTGGGTCCAGTCAGAAGTAGCTCTTCTGCCTGCGTGCTGCCCTCCCCAATCCCCAGCACCTGAGCATTCTGGAACAGGCCTCCTCCTTCAGGAAGCTTGCTCACCAAAGCCCTCCCTGTTCATTATCCAGCACAGACACTGCTCTCTGCAGTGACATCAGACAGTCAACCCTCAGTCCCCAAGGCAGCATTCTAGCTGGGAGGTCAGGGTAATGAGTCTCAGCTCCTGATGCCTGGAAAACTGGAGAATCAACTTGCAGCATAGGCCTGACTCTGACACCAGCGCACTCTCCCAGTGCCCTCCTCCACAACACATGGAAGCAGACCCAGGCTAGTGAGTGCCTAGGTTGCCCACTAGGGTCTGTCTTTGTCTCGGTCACTCATTGCTCTCTGTCCCTGCACATGGAGGCTCCAGGGTTGACTGTGTGAACAAAAGCTTGGGGACCAGCGATCACTAGCATTTTGGCCCCCTCGGAAGGCCAATGACTCAGGCTGAAGCTTAATGGCTGTTCTGTATGATAGGCCAGAGGGAGAAATTCCCAATGGTCTAAGACAGGAAGCAAGAGACCCATATACCAGGGTGGGGAGCCAGAATATCGACACAATTGCTTGGCCCCCACCTCTGCATATACGGGTCTGGGCTTGGAAGGGGCAGGCTGGCTCAACGGCAGAGGGGACAGGAGCGGTGACTTTCATTTGCTTAGAGCCCTGTCCTTACAGGCACCCCTGGAACCAGCAGGAACACCAAGAAGGACAGGAGGGGAGGATGTACTCACAACTGCAACTGGGCCTCCTTGGTCCCCACCATTGCTCCCAGCTGTCCCCAGGCATGGCTCCTCAGCAGGAGAGGGGATATCTATCTCAGAACCGGGGGACTCTTCTATGTCACCTCAGGGATATGGTCAGAGCTCCTGTAATGATCTAAGGCCCGATAAAGGAGCCCCAACTTCTCTATAGAAAGCATCTCACTCAACGATCATAGCAATCTCAAACAGCCTGTGTGGAAATCTAGAAGTGGGGTGGACAAGGAAGCTAAGACTGTGGGGGGAAATGGGGTATGGGCAGAACATAGGGAGGGAGATCTACACCCCCCCCCAACAGGCAGAGGCAAAGCTGGGGAGCTGAAAAGGTCAGCCTGTACATGAGGAGGCAGAAGAAGGGATTGGAGACGGACAGAGGATGCAGGCTGGGAGAGTAGAGGCTCCACAAGCATCATGGAGCAGGAAGAAAGAGCCTGGAAGAAGGTCAGGCCTGATGGGAAGGGGGGAAAGAAGCAGAGCAAAGAATCAGGCAGAAGGCACAGGCCTCTGCACAACAGTCCACGGCAGTCTCAGTCAGGGCAGGAAGCTGACAGTGGAGCATCTGGAAACATTACCTTCAGCCTCACTTCCTGAGAACTGTGGTGTGTGATAATATACATGGACAGTGGTGGGTAGGGAGGCGGAAGTGCCAAGATTCTCCCTTTGGAGACTAAATCCTATAGGAATTGCACTTCCAAGCAGCTCAGGAGTCTGACACCACTGAGGTCCAAGGTCATGGGCAAAGAATAAAATTTATGTTCATGGTACCTCATGCTGGTACCATGGTTTTTCTAGAACATGCCTTTCTAATGGACTCCAGGGTCTTGAACAACAGAATGTCTTGGGATGGGGACTGAGAAGCCACAGAGCCTGTTTGGTAAAAGTCTATCCTAATTTCAAGTAACCTTTCCTGTGGCCCCATAAACCAACTGATGTCAGCATCACCAGCACTTCTGGTGGGGTTGTTTCTGCCAGACATGGGAGTGACGGCAGCATTGGCTGACAGCCTCTCACCTATACCCAGGAGCTCTAAACTACCAGGACACAAGCCAGTGTTCAAGCCTTAACACAGTGGCCTTCATCCTAGTCTGTCATGAGCAAAGCAGCCTTGAGCCGTCCCTTGGCCTTTTCTCACGCTGGAAAAATGTAACTTCCTCCTTTGGAGAGCAGGGCTAAATGCTAGCTAAGACTGCTCAATAACCATCAGACCTGTCCCTTCTCTCCATGCCTTTCAAAGTGCCTCAAGTACCCTTCTCCCCTTCTGCCCACACATGGCTTCACTCTGCTCCCCTAGACTAAGGAAGCAATCTCTAGGAGGAAGGCCAGGGAGATTACATCTTAGAACCATGGTGACTGACTGCAGGGGTAGACAAGCTCAGAACAGAGTGAGAGATCCACAGGAGGAAAAGACAAATGGAGAGGCTTGCTAAGGCAGCATGAACAGAGGAACAATGTGCAAAGTCACAGAAATGAGGATGCTGCACCACCTCAGATCCTCCATGGCAACCGGATCTGTTCACATGCTCTCAGGAAATACGAGGAGCTAGAAAGGACTGGAGATTGTGTTGGAATCACTAAGGGACCTCAGGCTAGGACTCTGCTTGGCACCACCTCCACTGCTCTCCTGCATAACCACCTGTGTGCCCTAAGGCAAAGGTGGTACCCACTGGGTTCTCAGCTGAACCCCAGCCAGGGGCAATCCCCAGATAGAAGTTACAGGCTAGGCAGCTTCAAGAGGAAAGTGGAGGGTTCTCATAGATGGCAGAAGAAAGCTGGGCCACTAGCTAGGGAGGCTGTGTAGGCACATCCATCCCTGATAGAGAATGTCTTACTCCTGTCTCAGTTTGGCACCTCGGTGTCAACTGTGTCAAGGGCATTTAGACAGCCCCAGTACTTTGTCTAAGTTTAGAAGAGGAGCAGCTCTGAGATTAGCAGACATGAAACAGTCTTAGCCCAAACTAGGGTCTCTATTGCTGACTCCAAAACTTCTCCGCGTACTATGGAAAATTCTGGCAATTTTCCTATCTTGAGGAAAAGACCTCGGTTTGGAATTAGGGATGAAAGGTGGAGTTTAGGTGCTATATTCCAAGGTAGGGGCCAGTGAGCTGGGAACCATGCCTGGAGAGAAGTGGGAGCCTTGACCGTGTCCCCAAGCTCTATCGGGCTTGCCTGGCCCCAGGGTGTAAGGCAAGGCAGCTGGCAGCTAGCCCACAGCTACTCACGGTCTCAGGGACCCCGCTCCACGGCCTTTGGCTCTGTATGATAGAGGAGCAAGTTTATGGAGGGCATCATCCCAGTCTAGAGCCAGGACAGATTATGTCATGGTGTAAAGGGAAAGAGGGGAGGGGAGGAGATGGCAGGACATGTGTGTGCAGAAGATGGGGGTCCCCATTGGGACTGGTCTAGGAGAACCCCCGGCATATGGGTAGGCCTGGGAAGGGGCAAAGCAGGCATGGGCACAGCTTGGGGCTGTTGTCACAGAACATATTTTTGTGAGAGCTGTGACAAAGCACAGACAACATGGGATCACGTGTATGATGTCATGGCCATCCCATTCACCCCAAGGCCTCACGGGGCTAGAGGCTTCGAGTAGCTGCTCAGAGCCACAGCAGGAGAAAACACAGTTATCATCAGCCATTGTGCTGCCAAGACCCTCAGATGGGACCTCACTCTTGGAGCCCAAAGGCAATGTTTGTGTGAGTGTCTGAGCCCATGGGGGATACAAGCAAACAGCACAAGGCTTACCCGAACTTCCTTGTAGAGCCGTAGGCAGCTGCTGTTGAGAATAAAGTAGCGATCGTGGAAACCACCCGAGGGCAGCCCCAGACCCAGGAGGCTTCGGTCTTCACGGAACTTCATCATACCATGCTTGGTGTCACCCACACGGCTGGCTAGGGGAGAACCGGAGTGGGCATGGGCTATTCTGCCCCACCTACCGAACCCCATGCTCCACTTCATGTCCCAGCCCCCACGAAAGCCCTCCAGTTTCCCCCATCTGAGTTGTTCTGCCCTGGTGCCACCAGGTCCTACCCTGCTTCTAGGTGGAGGTACCCATTCGCCCTATATCCCCCTATGGGCACCACTTACCCAAATACAACAGCATGGCTTCCATAGACTGGTACTTCTTCACCACCAGGTGGCTGTCTATGCCCAGCCCATGCACAATGGGCAGCACCTTCTCCGTAAAGTGCAATGGACGCTCTGTGGAGAGGCCAAACCACTGTCACTGGGTCCATACCACCAAGGGCAAGCACATGGACACATGTCACCTAACCATTAGCATCATAATACGCCATACTTATGATCACATCTAGTATAGCCCAAATCAAGCTTATATCATCACTCATGTGTCCCCAACAAGCACTGTCCCTGCTCAGACCAAAAATGTTCCAGTTCCTTCCACCTTCACACGTCAAATCTGGAATGTCCCTCTGCACTGTTCCACACTGTCTGGCTTCTACTTGGATTAAGACTATGACTTTCCAATGGCCTCCGACATGTACTCTGACTTCCTGTCACAGCTCTTCCAATCTAATAGCAAACAGCATCTTCTCCAAACCCTGTCACTAGCCATCTGATGGCCCTGCATCCCACCAGGTGCCATGTGGCTGCCACCACCTCCAATCCCACCCTGTGTTTCCTCATCTCTTGGAAGGCTCAGCTCGGTCCCATCTTCACCAAGTAGCACTTCTTCATAGCAGGCTCAGAGACTCCAAAACCATCGGCCCTGTCACAGGCTCTGTAGACAGCCTGGGCCTCTCCTTTAAAGCAGGTAGCTAACACTAGGACAGCTGTCTGTTTCTGGGAGTGGTATCAGCATCTCCATCCCTTACCAGCCTGACCCCTGTGAACCACTACTTGGTTCCTCAGCCTCACACCTGCCATTCAACAAAAACAGCAACAGTTCTACCTCTCATCCCAATGCCACTCCCTTCACCATTAAAGGCTTCAATTAGCTCATTAAAGGCTTTCCTATCACAGCCATCTGCTTGAACAATCACCAACTACCACCTTCTTTACTCCAAGAGGAGTTTCACCCTATAATCCGACTGAATTCAGCATCATCCATCTACGAAGCAACACCTTTGTGACACATGGGAAAGCACCGTCATGACTGGACCACCCATCCCCTCCCTGTCCACTCTCAGCCCTATCACAGCCATCACCTGGACCTACTAGCTGCCTGTCACCACCAACACGGAGACCACAATCTTTCTTTATGTGTCAGCAAAACTGTCATCCAAAAACCTCCTCTGGCTCCCAGACTGTAGGGGCAGGAGCAATGAAGGCTGGGCTCCAGGCCATCCATGGCCACTTACCTGCCTCCTCCTTCTCATTGACCTCAAAGCAGGTCCAGTAGTCCTTTTCTCTGATGCTTACATTGCGGCGGTCTAGGATTTCCAGGGCAAGCTCCTCCGCTGTCATGGATGCTGGGATCTGCAGAGACCCAGAAGCTTAGCCAGTCCCAAATGTGTCACTAGCTCTGTTGGGCCACAACCTCCTAAGATTGAGGCCCAAACCCACTCCTCCTTGGGTCTGCTGAGCCCCAAGATGCAAAGAGAGGTGTCTTTGGTGAGTCTCATCCATCTCAAAGCGGCCATCTTTGCCTACCCCTGACCCAGCCTGGCTCAACAGCCCCCACCTTGACATGCTGTTCAGCCTCCACCTTCTTCTCCTCCAGGTACACGGTGCAGATGAAGTCACCAGCATGCTGCAGGAGAGACAGGGCTCAGCTGGAGGTCTGGGAGCGCTGCTAGCAGCCAGCACAAGCCTACCCCAGCCCTGGACTGCACCTGGGTCCCACTGGCCGTGCCAGCCACGCGCATCTTCACAATGGCAGTGACTTCCTCCCGCTGCTTCCTCAGTTCCTCTTCGTCCACCTGGGGAGGGTCGGATGATCAATGCCATCTGAGAGGCTCAACCTTGTCCACTCCTCCTCCATCGCCCTTCCCTGGCCCCCAATCTCAGCTGGGACGCACACTGAACACCACCACATAGTGGCTGATAAGGTCTTCTACCACTTTGCCGGCCTTGTAGTCCTGCCCATCTGTCTGGAAGAGCGTGGGCCCAAACACAATAGCCAGGTTGTGTGTGTTCATTTGGTTTGTGTCTGAGAAGCACTGTACACTGGAATGAGAACAGGGGTGATCCATGATTGAGGAGCCTGGCCCAGAGCTTCCACACCCACCTCCCCAATTCCCATCAGGCCCAAGACTGGCCAAGGGGCTGAGCTCAAAGAAGACAGAGTGGACCATAGTTAAGAAGTGAAAGGAACACATCTCAGGTCCTGGCAAGGTATGGGGCTGCGAAGGGAGGACACTTGGCCTCAGTAACCTGGCCCCATACTGACAAATACTCCATCCCTCTGTCCTGCAGGAAATAAGCTGAGACGCAATGTCCAAGACCAGGACAGTCTTTGGTTGGTCTCTGGGCTCACTGCTTGCCCACCTTAGGGCAGTCAGCCAGGTTGGGAGTCAAAGAATCTTCTCCACCCATCCACCCAGAGCCTCACATTGACATGGCCCCTCACCAGTACAGATGGCTGATAAGGGCCTTCACAGTGGCCCGGTTGACAGGGGGCAGATGCACCAAGAGCTCTCGGTACCTGGAGATTTTTTCCTCCTCACCCTCGATCTCTGGGTGGGGGGAGATGGACTGGGTTAGAAATGGGTCACCAATGCCCCGCCCCCCAGCAGTTTTGCTTCTCGCGATGGAGAAGGCATTCCCAGACACCTGGCAGGGGCAGGGACTCTTCCACCGTCCACCTCTAAGCAACCCCATCTCTGCAGAGCATGACTAGAAGACAGAGAAGCAGAGTAGGCACAGGGGCTGGGGAAAGCCTTGTCCAGAGTGTGATGGGGACATTCTGAGGTAGGGTGGACAAGGCTGGATGCGGGCAGCAGGACCTACCAGAGGCCTCCAGCCAGGCCAGGCGCTGTGCACGAGTGAAAAGCCCATCAGGCAGGTCCCTCAGGAAGCGTTTGAGGGCAGAGGAGACATCATCCACATGCTGTTCACCTTCTTTGAGGTGCACAGAGCGTGCATCCTGCCTCAGGCTCTCCAGCAGTCTCTGGGTCTTAGAGGTCTGACCACACTTGCGATAGATACCCTCCGAGGTCAAGCCTGGGGAGGGAGTTCCATTACTCTATTTAGAGGGACCCTGGGCACTGGGGGATAGGCATCAACAGAACGGGGGAGTGGCTAGGCCTCGGGGGCAGAGCTCACCACACTGTGTGATGTAGTCCACACAGCGATACACGATCACCGGAATGTCTGAGTCTCCGAGTTGTTGTTCTGATAGTGTGTCTCCCAAGCTGGCTGCTGCTTTCTGGATGGCCCCTAGCCAACCCATGAAGTCCAGTCGCCGCTCACCCTGAATGTACAGTGTCCTGGACCAGAGATGGTCACTGTCCCACCTGTCTGTCCCTGTATCCTACCTCTCCCCAGGTTGTTGGATTGGCCTCAGGCTTTTCCACACTCCTCAGGGAAGCTAAGGCTTACCTCCTCCGCTCTACCAGCACCAGAACTTGGTTCTCACTGTCTCCTTGGATAGCTGTAGAGGGGCCAGTCAAGGTGAGTCCCAGGCTTTGTTTATGATCCCCAAACTGCTCACTCATGAGGCCCTCTGAGATCACACCCTTGGGTTCCACCCACCAACCTAAAGAGTTACTGAGATGTACTCCAAAGACATCTTGGAGGATATGGAAGGGTAGTCTGGGTCATCTGCCACAGGCCAAAATAGAATTCAGACTTGCAGTCAAGGGCTAGGGGCTGGGGGAGCCCTAGAGATTGGGGAACCAAGCTAGGGTACACGTACAAAGCTCTTGCAGTCTCCGGAGCTGCAGAGGTTCTTCCCAAGGCCCCTCTGGGAAGACAGCCCGGAGCTCAGAGCCAGCTAAGGCAAACCAGCCTTCTTGAGCCTGCTGGAGGCTCAGGCCAGCTTTGTAGGGTAGGCGTCCAAGCCGCTCAAAGTCTCGGGCAAGCAGGTCCTCAGCCAGGGGAGGCAAGAATGCCTGGTGGGGAAATAGGGGGAGAGACAACATAAACACAGCATAGCCTTCTGGAGACACCCCAGCTCCTTGGCCTGTGGCTAAGAGATCTTTCCCATCAAGCCACTTCCTTTCCTCCTCCCCAAGGCAGAAGCTAGCATGGTGACAGAATTTTGGTATCATGTCACGTTTTGCATCCATTTAAATGTACCCTTTTTTGGAGATGTCCCTTCTTTGGGTTCCCACAGTGCCTACATACTTGGCTATCTGCTGTATCATTGAATATCCTACTGTGCCTGGACTCCATCTGTCTGCCCCACACATAGAAACAACAGAAGAAAGACCCAAGATTGGTACACCTGGGTCCTCAGGGCTCTATGCCTCAGAAGGCACTGGGAGCCACCAAATGAACTAATGAGGAATAAAGAGCCCCAGGCGCTCAAGGCACAAGAAGGCACTTTGCTCTAATCTCTAAGGCAAATCTCCTCTGTGGCCTCCTAGCCTTTCTCACTAGTGTAAGGCTAAGAGATTCGCTTTCCTGGAGTCAGCACCGCTCATGCGAGGATAGCCCCAAAACTTTCCCCTCGTGGCAAATATTCATTAGGTGCCAGAGGGTTGCAATTATGTTTCCCTTGACCTGAGAGGTCTGTCCTGAGTTGGATACATTTCCACCCAGCTCCTGCTCCATCAGAGATGGAGGAGCTGGGGTTCATGGGGTTCTGTCAGAGGTCCCATCCTGCCTGTATCATAGACCTGCCCATTAACCCAGGCTCACCTTGGCAATGCACTTGACCCACTCATGAGCCAGCTCTGCATTCTCCAGCCCAAAGAGGTACAGCCGTTCTCCCTCTGTGTATACCTCGAAGGTGTGCTCAAAGCTGCAAATATGCAAACCGGGATTCACCCATCTAGCCCAGCCGTGGCCCCATTAACTACCACTCTCTACTCCCTGCCTTTGTCAGTACCCTTCCCCTGACCCCCAAGAGGTGAAGGACAAACAGTCTTGTGAGAAGTCAATGTTTTACAGTCCTTTGTGTGTGGACCTGAGAAGGTACTGTCCTTCTCTGGGCCTATGTCCCTATCTCCCCAGTCAGAAGCTGAACTTCATGGACACTAGCAGTTTGTGGTTACAGCTAGGGATGCTCACCCATGAGTGTCCAGAGGGGAAACTGCCAGGCATACAATCTCACTGGCCCGAATCTCCCCATTGGGCGCCACTGCCCGTTCATTCTCGTAGTAACTCAGGATCCCATCACTAAGGACACACCAGCGCCGGCTGAACTCTGGGGAGAAGTTTGGCAGAAGAACCATGAAGAAGCCCCCAAGTTTGCTGAAAAATATTCCTGCTTTTTTCCTGGGTCTCTGCTCCCTCCACCTATGAGCTCTTCATTCTAACTCATGCTTCCTGGTATTCCTCTAGCTGCGGCCCTCCTTACCTAGTCCCTACCTCTCTCCCTTTTAACCTCTCCATAAACTTTGGCCTCTATCTTGGAGGCCAAGAGTGATGGAATCTTGATCCTACTTCTGTTTAGATGTTAGATGTTTAGATCTTAGATCCCATTCTGCCCCCAATTTTTAGGACAACCAGTGTCTTTCAGCCTGGGTCTTCCCTCTCTCTGTCTCTTTGGCCACTCCTACATTCTGTTCATCCAGTTCCCTCTACCTACAGTTCCAATGGCATAGGAAGTCTTGGGGCCTACCCCATGCTGCTCTTCTTTGCTAGCTGCACACCTCATTCTATAGTCTGTCTCCTCCTCCTCCAATGGCTCTAACAATGCACATAATTCCCAAAGGAAACAGAAAGGTAAGAGACAGAACAGAACACCTCAACCAGACCGGCTTCTATAGCTTCCAGCACTAGCCTCACAGTGGCTCAGAGCTTCCTGGAACCCAAGGTGAAAAGGATGACTCAGGGGGCTTACATAAGTGACACTATCAGGCAGAGGGAACTGGACCAGGAGCAGCTCAGGATTACAGTGTCTGGGAATCAGAGGGCTTTATCCGGGGTGCTCTAAGAAGGGGTACTGAGAGAGGCTGTAAGAAATGGCCTCTCCCCCAGCAGGCTGTTCCTCATCCTGTCTGTGTGACCTGACACCTGCCTTCTGAGGGCAATGTGCCTCCAAGCCTGTCCCCAAAGATAAGCTCTTCTCCTGTGGTCTTCATTCTGCAGATGTATGCCAGGTTCCCACCGAGTACCAGCACTCCTGGCTGCTCAGGCTACAATAGGTATCCTGTATACAAATGTACACAATAAAGGACAACTGAGCTAGGTGTGGTGGCACTGTCTATAGTTTTAGCTACATGGAAGGCTGAGACAAGATGGCAGCTTGAGCCCAGGAGTTCAAGGCTCTGGGGAGAACAGAGACTTATCTTAGAAAGAAGGCAGGGGAGAGCAAAAACCAGACAGAATGGTAAGAACTAAAAATTAGATAAAGTATTAAAATGCAACACAGTGTAAAGTGGCTGTGGACGACATGATGTCCCTGTAGACATGACAGTTTAGGGAGTGTTTGAGGAAAGCATTTGAGGCACAGAGATCAGTAAATGCAGGTTCCTGGTAGGTTTAGATCTTGCATGTACGATAAAGCAAGAAAGTCACAGGGCTGGGGCAGAACCTAGGGAGGGGCGTCTGTGCTATAAGAGAGTGGGCAGCTGACGGTAGCCTTGGGTGATGTGTATGATATAGGCTGTACTTGAAATCAGGGAATAAATGGAAGACAGCTGAGGCCTTGAAGTGATGGCAGTCAAGTTCAAGTCCTCAAACTGCCTTCCATCCACATCTGGAGAAGACCAGATGCCCAGCCTGAGACCACACCCAACAGGGGCTCCATACAGACTGCAGTACCATTCCCAACTCCCACCCCAACCAGTACATTTCTCAAGCACCCACTGTATACAAGAGGCTATCTCCAAGAGACTTTCCAGGTGGCTCCGCTGCAGTGTTGTGGAATAGTATTGTAAGGTGTGTTGCATTTGTTTACGCTGTGGAACATTTGTTTAATGATGCAAAGGTGTGTTGCATTCTTTCATGTTGCAATTGTTTAACTCTGTGAAGCTGTGTCACTGTGCCTGTCTAACACACCTGATTAGGCTAATAAAGAGCTGAAGGGCCAGTAGCAAGGCAAAAAAAGAAAGAAAGGAAAGAAGGAAGGAAGGAAGGAAGGAAGGAAGGAAGGAAGGAAGGAAGGAAGGAAGGAAAGGAGGAAGGAAGGAAAGGAGGAAGGAAGGAAAGGAGGAAAGAAGGAAGGAAAGAATGAAGGAAGGAAAGGAGGAAGGAAGGAAGGAAGGAAGGAAGGAAAGAAGGAAGGAAGGAAGGAAGGAAGGAAGGAAGGAAGGAAGGATAAATGGGAAGAGAAATCTGGGATCAAGAAGATTGGGGAGCAAGAGAAGGGAGACCCACCCAGCTATCCAGCAAGCCACAGAGTAGGAAGGAAAGAAAGGGATACAGAAATAGAGGAAGGTAGAAGCCCAGAGGCAAAAGGTATTTGGGATAATTTAAGTTCCGAAAAGCTGGCTAGGAATAAGCCAAGCTAACACCGGGCATTTATAAGTAATAATAAGCCTCCCTGTATTTTGGGGGGAGCTGGGTGACAGGCCTTCCAAAAGAGTAAAAGAAAAACAGCTACACCAGAGTTCTTTTGGCATCCTTGGGTCCACCAGCAGAGCCGGCCCCACTTTCCTGGCCCTTCAGCCAGGCTGACACATCACGGGCCTGGATAGGTATGGTGCAGTACTCACCTTCCCGGGCACGGCGGTCCTGTAGAGGCTTGCCGGCAGAAGCAGTTTTATACAGGAAGCCACTGTGGCTCACAGTTGGCAGAATAACAGAGTAGTGCTTTTCCAAGGGCTTCGCTGAGTCCAGCCGAGGGACCTCTTTGAAGTGGAAGAAAGAATGGTGGTGGTCATGCTGGGTGTCCAGGAGGTATCCTCTGAAGCAAAGTACCTAGGCTCATGTTTGGCAGCAGCCCTGCTCTCTTACTCCCTACCGGCACCCTCAGGTTCCTACTGCTACCTCCAAGGTTTTGAAAAACCACATCTCGGCCTCTGATACCCCATTCTCAGGGATCAGCTCCAGTCCTTCCATCTCAGGAGCCTCACTGACTCCCAAGCCCATCCCACACTCCCTATTGGAGACCAAGCATACTGGAATGGAGGTGGGGGCTTTGGGCCAACTCAATAACATTCCCTAGAGAGAGGTTTGTCCCAGACAACACAAAAGCCAGTGAAGTAGCCTGGCCCCACTGGTCAGCACTGAGGGATCTGCTCCCTAGCCCAAACCAGCTGGGTGGTCCCCTGCACCTCCCTAGTCACCTGGGTTCTCTCCAGCCCAGCATGCCCCACCCACCGGTGGCTCAAAGCCCAGAGCCCCAGCCACTGAGCCCCACCCTCAGCCTTAGGATGTTGCCTCAAGAGACCAGGTCTGGGCCATAACCAACACCGTTCAATCTAGCAACCCCCTCTTCACCCACCCCAAGAATGAGAGCCAAATCGGACCCAACCCAGGTCTGTGATGAAACTCCACCCAGAATGAACAGATAGACAACAAGGCTGCTGTGTAGGTCACACACACACACACACATAGCAACACCCTCCTCCATAGCAACAGACCCACTGCACATACACAAATCCCAAAGCCTTAACACTTCCAGTGTGAGGGGTGAAAAAAAAAACCCCTAGGCAGCTCCAAAAGTTCATCTTGGAACAGACACCACCACTAGAGACCCACACTGTAAGTCAAGACAGAGCACACAGATAAATGGTCCCAGAGATATGGACACAAAGGACACACAGAAAGCGTAAGTGTCCATTGACCCATAAATCCAAAACGTGACCCAAGTACCCAAGTACCATGCCGCTGCCCCAGCACCACCGAGAGCTTCGATAACAGCTTGGATGTGGCCTGCAAATGCAGGTTCTCACGCACAGTTTCTGCTGACACCCCTGTGAACCCCTCTAAAATGTCAGACCCTGCCAGCAGAGGACTGAGTCCCTGGCCACTAACCTGTGCTCTGGTTATTCCGTAGAAACTCCATCTGCAGTGTCTGTCCAGCCTGCTCAGCAAGAGCCAGGGGTGTGGGAGCTGCTGGGTCCCCCGAGAAGCAGCTGACCCCAGCCCCACAGCCCAGGAGTGCCTGGGTCTCAGCCAGGTCAGTGGTAGTAACCGCAGCACACAGGGCCTAGAGGAGAGGAAGGGTCAGTTCAAGCGGGGGGGGGGGGGGGGGGGGGGAGTGGAGGGGTAGAGATGGGAGCATGCAAGAAGGGGGGAGGAAAGAGGAAGGAGTCACCCAAATCTGGGTGGACCATCCTCAGATTGAAAAAGACCAGGATTTGGGGAAGCCAGGAGAGAAGAGAGGCTTGAGTTAGAAAGAGAAGAGAAATCAAGCCAAGGAGGCTGGGCAGAGGCTCCCCAGCTGAGGCTGGGGGTTCTCTAGCCATAGGGCCTCACTCTGTGGTTCTGGGGCACAGCTGTTGGTCAGGCTGCAAGGAGACCCTGGAGAATCTCAGGCTCCCTCTGCCTTGTAGTGGGGGCAGAGGGCGGGGCTAAGGGTTGTACTTATTTCCTCCCACATTTGAATTCCTCACTGCCTGCCTAGACCTCCCAACCAATAAGAGCCACCACCCTTCTGGCTTGTAGGCCAGACTGGGCTGGGCTGAACCGGAGGCTGGACGCATAGGTCCTTGGGAGGTGGAGGCCTAGCTTCCACAGAGCTCTGGGAGCTAGACTCAGCCTGCCTGGATAGGGCTGCTTGGAGGAAAAACCGAAGGCCACCCATAGGTCACAAATGCCACCCCCCCACACTGCCTCCAAGAAAGCTGTCTCCCACTCAGGTTGAATCAGATCGGGGGTCCAAGACATGGTTCCCAATCTTCTTGGGTCTGGGGCCCATATGGGGCCTCATCTAGAATGGGGTGAGTCAGAGCAATCCAGCTGTTTTTCATGAGCCTGACAGGAAATAGCAACCCCATCAAGTTCACTCCTTTTGGCAGGATTCTGAAGGAACAGGACAGGGTGCGGGAGACGGAGGAATCAGGAGGAGACAGCCAGATGCTGAAGGCATGGCACTGGACCAAGAACTAAGACTGATCCTCCCTACATTGTCCTAGCTTGCTTCCCTTATGTTTTCCTGCTGCCCTCTAGGCCTCGGTTTCCCCGTATGTTCACAGCCCTCTAAGCAGATGGAAGAGATGGGCTGAGATAGAGGAATGGAGATAAGGGAAGACAGGAATCGGTTCAAGGGTCCCCGACAATGCAGAGTCAAGAGTAGGCGTGGAGTTGCTGACCTTGTCCAGCTCCTCTTGGTTTCCGAAGAGTGGGTGGTAGCGACGGTATTTGCCCTCTCTGTATTTGGCCTCCAGGTGGTTCCGTCTGGCACCAGGGCTGCTGCTGGGTTGCAAGGCCTCACTGGGAGGCACGTTGGCAGCCCAAAAGTGGTTCCCAGGGCCATTGCCCAACTGTAAGAAGAGCTGTGGGTGTGTCAAGAGGTGAGAGAGGCAGCTGATAAAGAGGGGCCCTGAAAAGATCAGTTACACAACCATTTTTTTCCCCTAAGGGGTAGGGGGCCTGGGTCTGTGGGTGGTTATGGTCCTCTTGCTGGAAGCCCGGGCCTCTCAGCCCAGATTGTCTCAGACAGTCTAATATGTGAAATGTTTGAGGCCTGGTCTCTAGGGGCCTTTACTGTTGTTTTGCCCAGCTCCACATCTGGAGCTCTGCATTCCTGAGGCTGTCCCAGGGAGGGGTGGTGTCTAACCTGTCAGCCAATAGGATAGGCAGGGACTTTGGGTGTGCCTGTCCCTGACATTCCTCTCTGGATTGGAGGGGATGGTGGTTTCTAGGAGGTGAAGGAGGGCGGCATTAGGAGCAGGATCATGTCCCCCTTCTGTTTTATAGTCACTTCATCACAGGCCTGGCCTGTGTTCCCCAACCCCCTTTCTTAAGAGTTCTGGAGTCTCAGCAGAGGACAAAGCAAAAACAGTCCCTACCACCATGGACCTGCTTGGACTTTTCTTTTTTTTTTTTTTTTTTTTTTTCTTTTTTTCCCCCTCTCTGGATCTAGTGTCCTCATCTCTATCCTGGGTATTTTAATCCTAACTCAAAATTATTCTGAAAGGCAATTCATTAACAAAAGCAGTATTCTCTACATTGGTATGCCAAACACATAGTGTGGGCATATGAAATGGATATGCTGTGAAGTCCCCAACATAGCAGTAAGGACCTAGGTGGCAGGTTCCTGAGTCTAACCTCCTGCTGAAGGTTCCCCACAAAAACTATCACACACAGCCAGGCACCAAAGAAGTTTAAATGCATAGGTATAAATATATGTACACATGTAAGCCTCAAATCATGCATCATGTACACACTATGCACATGAATTCAGGTGCAGTAAAAGCTCAGAGTTGCTGAGGGGTGTGAGCAGTGGAGAAGAACCCAGCTCAGCTAGAGCATGGGGTGGGAAAAAGCAGGCTGGGTGGTCAATATGCAGTAGCTGGGTAACCTTAGGCACATTACAGCCCAATCCAGGGCTTCAGTTTCCACATCAGGACAACAGCTGAACTATATCAGGGCTCAGCAATTCTCTAAAAGGTCAAATAATAAGGAGTTTAGGTTTTATGGAACACATACAGTCTCTGTCAAATATTTCTTTTTACAACCCTTTAAAACTGTAAAAACATTCTTAGCACACTGGCCAGTTTGCTGATTTTGCCAAAAATAGGCTTTTCAATATCCCCACCCACTAAATTATCTGGACGTCCCCTCGCTCCAAAGTTCTGAGGTCAGTGAGATGGGGAATGGAGACCAGCTGTTGGGAGGGGAAACCCTGAGCATGAGTGTCAAACAGGGCATGCCCACCTGGATGAGTGTTTCTGTCCACACCTTCCTGTCCATCTTCAGACTCCGTACCTTGGACACTCCAGCACCCAAGCCACGGTGCTCCCCTGCAATGAAGACCAAATACAATTCCTTGGGTGAAATCCTTTCCATGAGCACCCAAGCATTCCCAGTGCTCCTCAGGCAGACCTAGAGCTAGTTTGCAACTCCATTTTGGCATGGCTCCAGAATCTTGTCACATACCCATTGCTCACATTTTACCAGGACTCCCTCCAGCCACAGTGGGCCCTCCAGGCCACTTTCCCTACCAACTGACAGCTTCTCCATGCCATCAGCTATTCTTGTAGTAGATAAAAGACCTATCTGCCCCTCTGCCACCCCCAACTTCCTACCTCAATTCTCCTCTCCACCTCCCCAAGTGGCCTTCCTGTCATTCAGGTCTCAGCTGACATTCTCAGAGGTGTCCCAAACAAATGGCACTTTCTCTTCCCACCTCTCACAATTCTAATGCTTTTACTGGCTCCTGCATTTTCTGCCTTTCCCACTGCAATGCATATGAGCAAAATATTGGTCTGTCTTTAGGCTTCTGTCCTCAGAGCCCAGAACAAACCCTGATAACAATAAGCATTTAATAAACGCCAGTAGAGGAAAATCTAAGATTGAATCTAGAGAAATGGAGGTTGCTCAGGCACAGGTCCCAGGAAGGAGGGACCCACAACAGGGAAGTGAGCTAGGGACACTAGAAATACCCAGAATTCCCTGCTCACGCCCTAGCCCTGAATCCATAGAGAACCACATCCACCATATTCAGCCTGTATCAGCTCCATGAACTGATGCTTTCTCTACGTGATCACCACCAAAGCTCATCTCCACACAGACCTCATGGCCCCAGGGCCTGACATCTGTCCTAAAGTCCCACAGGCCTAGGAGTTCTTTTCAAGCTTACTGATTCACCTAAATCTGCCCTTCCTCCTGAATCCCCGCATCAAAGTCCACCTCACCCCTGCAGCCTTGCAAAATCACCACCTGGGCACTGTCAGCTCTCAGGATAATCCAATGACCAGCATGCAGTAAAGGAGTCAACAGATTAATATACCTCACCCTTTTCCATTCCCACCCTCTTGGTGACTTTCCTAAGTAACTTTCAAACTACCCTAGAAGGCTCTCAGCTTCTTCTCCCACTCCTGGATGGTACAGCAGCCCTTCCTCGGGTCTCCAATCTCATCTTCTGCCTATAAACCAAAGACTGGGCCACAGAGCTGACCACGTTCCTGGGTCTCTTGCCTCACATCCCCTCTGGACAAAATACTCCTCTCTCAGCAGGAAGAGCCTTGGTGAGCCTGGCCTCCGTCAAGCTTCTGATATGACAAGGACACCAGATTCCAACATCCTAGGCCCTAATCTAAGCTCACTTACTTGCCAGATAGTCCTGGGGGGGGGGGGGACCCATCCCTCTCTGTCTGTCCCCATCCCTGTAGAAAGAGTATAACCAAAAAAAAAGAGGGCTGAAGGTCACTCCCAGAATAGCCAATAATGCCGGAGCAGTGTTAGGAACAAGGGCTTCAGGATCCGCCAAATAGGCCACCTGCGGTCCAGTGGCCAGCCTGTTGCACACATTCCTACCTGCACAGCGCTTGCAGATGACAACGCAGAGATTGATGGAGGCCCAGTCAGGCTGGGAAGCCCCACAGTCAGCACAGAACCTGTTGGGGGCTGCAGCCCAGATGCGCTCAGCCACCTCTGAGGTAGACAGGGCCTCTGAAATGGCTCCCTGCATGGCCTCCAGCCACTGTTCTTTCTCTAGCTCTGAATCAGCTGAGAAGCTGGAGACACAGAAGTAGGAGAACTGATGAGGAAGGGCCTGGGGGGGGATTGCAGGGTCAGTGTGAGGGAGGCGTGGCCTTGAGAGCTCTGGGTCAGAGAGAGATCAGCTTGGGACGGACAAGTGGGAAAGTAAGTATGAATAAAGGAACCATGGAAACTAGGGATAAAGGGGGAATCAGAACAACATGAGGACAGAACAGGGCTAAGCCAGGCAATGGAAGGGGTAGATGTTTAGGGCAGAGGGAGCAGTATGGCACACAGGCAGAGAAGACAGTGAGAGACAGATTGGGACAGGCCTGAGACTGGCAGAAGCAGGCACAAGGTCCCCTTAGAATAGCCGAGCACCAACTGTGGGTTTATATGGCATAAAAGACAGAACACAGAGGTGGCTACCATCTCCGCCTTCAACCTCCTTCCCATCCCTGCCCCAGCTGTAACTCCATCCCAGAAAGATGGAGGATGTCCAGTATGGTGGCACATGCCTTTAATTCCAGCAGAGGCAGAGGTAAGTAGATCGCTGAGTTCAAGGTCAGCTTGGTCTACATGGTACATTCATGCAGTACATACATGCAGTGGTGGTGCAGGCCTTTATTCCCAGAACTCAGGAGGCAGAGGTAGGCAGCGCTCTGGGTTTGAGGTCAGCTTGGTCTACAGAGCAAGTTCTAGGACAGCCCAGGCTACCCAGAGAAACCCTACCTCAAAAAAAAAAAATAAAATAAAATAAAATAAAACAAAAAACAGGAAAAAACAACCCCCCCCGCCCCGGCTCATTTTCTGATGCTGCGGTCACTACCAACTGCAGGCCTCACAGAAGTGTCTACGATTCCATACCACTCACAACCTATCAGCACAGTCAAGGAAAGCATCAATGCTGGAGGGGTAACGGACAAGGGCATCTCTTTGGGAGAGGGGCTACAGGTAGCCTCTACCATGATAGCCAGTAGAGGAACTCAAAAAGGGCCTCAGAGAAGCAAGGAGCATTCACATCCCACTGCACCAAGCCCTGTAGACCCAAGCGCTGGAGGCCCTTTCTGCTGAATATCTATCAGCCTCATCAAGGTGGGTGACAGTGACAGTTACCAGAGGATCACAGTGGCCTCTGCAACCGACAGAAAGGGAAACCCCAAAGTGGCTGACTCCAGCTGTTGTCACTAAGGATAATGGCAAAGAATTACAGGGCCACTGACGCAGGGTATTTCAAATGTAAGAAATAGACAAACACCAACCTAGCTCTTGAAGTCAAAGGTCACTACCCTGCTATCACTATGGATAGAGTAAAGTCACTAAGACCCACAAGCAATGAGCAATGAGGCACATACCAGAAGGGCTGCCAGGCTTTGGCCAGGATGATGACAGACACAGACAGGGGACAGCCAAAGCAAAGTGCCAAAGAGGCAGAGAGTGGCCAACTACATGAGGCAGAGCAAGGCCATGAGGGAGATGTCCCAGGAGTTAACAGGCACACAAGCTTTGAGCATGAGCAGGTTCTGCTGGAGAACCCACAGGCGGCTCAGGGTTGGGGACAGCGGGTGGTAATACAGAGCAATCCTACGAGAGAGGATAGCAGGTGCTGCTGGGTATGGTGGGCAAAGAGAACAGAATGGGCCAGATGAAGATGAGTGAAGACTTTTAATAGGTGGGTGAGCAAATCAGACCTGCTCCTGGAAAGGAGGGAAAAAGAAAATCCCCAGAGGACGCTGGTGAGCCAAAGGTGGGGCGGGGCTCACCTGAAGATACGGTAGGGGGTTGTGAGGTCAAAGCTGCGCCGGTCTACTTCCTTCACGTTGCCCACGTTCATGTCGATGAAAGTGATACCAATGCCCAGATGAAACTCCTGATGGGTGGGAGGGAGGCAAGGCTGAGAGCAGGGCTTGAGGTACAGGGTGGAGAATAGGGAGAGGTGGTTCCTAGTGACTAGAAAGAGGAAGGTATCTGAGCAGAGACAGAAGCCCGGACTAGAGTAACTAGGCTCTGTGATGGTGATACAGGAGCTAAGAGTCAGAACGGGAGGGTGGTGCTCAAGAGTTGGATAGAGATGAGACACAGGCAGACAAGAGGAAAAAGGGGGCATGGGCCCAGGGCAGGAAAGGCTGGAACAAAAAGTACTGGGCTTGGGTCCTAGCAAGACCAGGGAGGGACCTGATGAGCAGGAAGAGGGGCAGAGAAGGGAACCGTAATGAGCTTAGGACAGGGAGAGTTCAGCGGCCTGGTAGAGTCCTTCATACCTCCAGATTCTTATAGAGCTGTACTTTATCCCCAACCACAGCCACATAAAGCTTATTCTTGAAGCCTCGTAACTCCAAGCTGCCAGCATGGTCAGGCTGCTCAGTGCCTCGAACTCCCAACACAGAAGCACTGGAGAGCCGAACACGGGCTCGCTGCTCAGCTGCCGCCTGCTGCAAAGCCTGCACCCACTCATTCCGCTCCACTGCAAAGGGTGAAAGTGGAATTTGTATTCAGCTGGCAGGAACCCCGGGGCCTTCTGGCTCTAGGCTCCTCAGTAATCACCTCTCTAGGAAGCCCACCAGTTTGGTCTGTCACCTTCCAAGACTTCTCTGACTTGGACAACCTATGCCTTGATGCCACTTTATCTGGCTTACACTGGGCAAATCAGCACAACTATTGGAGCCTGCATCCCCTGTGCAGCTGATGTGTGGCTCTGTAGAACTGGGGAGGGGCTGGGAAGGAGCTGTCTACAGTCAGTATCTCATCCCTTCTCCCCAAGACCACAAAGGGACAATGCCTCCCTGGGTATGATGTGTTAGGGAGCAGACACACATTGCTTCCTTCCCACTCTCCACAATAAGACAAAACTTCTAGCTCTTCACACACGCACGCACGCACACACACACACACACACACACACACACACACACACACACACTCCTAAATTCCCACCATCGCTCTCTGCCCGGAAGGCAAAGGTCCGGTTGTTTGTAATCACTTCAAACTTCTGGTCTCCAATAGCAGATACTCGGCAGATACAGGCTACAGGAACAAAGCGCTTAGAGTAGGCATCCTGGGAGAGAGAAGAACTGCATTTCAGAGCAGGAACCCTAGAGCCCCTTGCCCATCTCCACTGAAATGATGGCTGTAAGCCTTTGTTCGGCAGGTGGTCATGGATCACTCTGTACTGGCTCTGATCACTGCCTTTAGCCAGCCCACACACCAGGACCCCAATGAGGGTTAGCTAAGGACTAGGCCTGAAGCAATATTGGGATTCAGCCTAGGCAGGAGCAAGGGTCAAGTGAGGTACTGACAAAGCCCTCACCTTGTTACTATCAAAGTATCGCAGGTAGTCAGCATCCAGTCTCACCCATCGCTTCTGATAGATATAAGACCTGAAGAGGCAGAGGCAGGGGTCAGCAAAGACTGGAAAAGAGGAGGAAGGTCCCACCATTACACCCTTTTCCTAGCACCTAGATCATCCAGTGGTTACCAGTGGTTAACGTGTGCACAGAGAAATATTGCTCAGATAATCTTAGACCCCTCTGATTTTTTAATCCATGACACCAGTATCCTGGAGCATGCCCTGTCCTCATGCAGACACTAGAAGGTGCTGGTAGGCCTCACTCACCCCTGTGGTGGGTTCTTGTCCAGCCAGCCAGCCTTGACGATTGGTGTGATGGGGGTGGAGCCCCCAGGCAGCTCATCCATGGGGTGCATTGAGAGATCAGGGATCAGACTGCGTAAGGGTGGGTTCAGGCCACTGGAGGGCCATCCACCACTAGGAAAAGAGACAGGAAGGAAGGCAGTGAGGTTCCCTCAGGTTACAGCTATGACAGGAGGGCAGGCTAGGGTGGGCTTTGCAAAGGAGAGCGGCTGAATGGGGAGTACTCACTTGGGGATTCCCTCATAGGCATGATCATCCTCATCTTCAGTATCATCTCCAGATAGCTCCTCCCCCTCGCTCAGCAGACTCGCCACCCGCACGGCCCTCGGGACTCGGTTTGGCAAGGGCTCCTCCTGACCCCCCCAGGACCACTCAGCGTCACATTTTTGCCACAAACCTCAGATCACACCTCCTCAGCTGCCATGCCCACTCACTCCTCAATCTACAGCTCAGCACTTTTACTTCTGTTTCTGTACCCCTCCCCCAGCAGCTGAGACCACACAGCGACCAGGGTGACCTGGTCAGGAGAACCTGGTGACAAACACTGGTCTAGGACAGGGAAACGGAGAAAGATTCAGGGCTAGAGAGACACGATATACATTCAAGAAAGAAGGGGACAATGAGGTCACAAAAAGTGAAACAGACAGAGGAACAGCTACCCTAAGATGTAAACAGCAACAGACCACGTACACCCAGCCAGAGCAATCCCAGCTTGGAACAGAAGCCATAGACCAGAGAGCTGCAGATCCCAGGATGAGGTTCTGGGCCTGACTCCCATAAGAGAGACAGTAAAGAGAAGAGGGGAAGAACCCACTCTACTAGGGGAGGAGATCCTGGGGTCTCTAAGGCCAATGAGCAGCCAGCACTCACTCCACAGCACAGGCAGCCAATGCAACCCCAACCACTGGCCCTGCCTACCTTGGTCATCACACTGGCTGGGGCCCCTGGCCCCTCCTCCGGGACATCATCATAGTCAGAGTCGTCTGGTAAAAAAGGGAAGGGGGGGGTACGGCTCAGAAGCCAGGAGTCTGACCTCCTCTATCTAGCACTAGGGCTTGTTTTTACAAAGGCCACTCCTTCTAGGCTAGAATAGACTCCCACCCCCACCCAAGCCTGATGTTTAAAAGGAAGGAACAGGAAGTGCTATTTATACTGAAGGAAAGGAAGGGCCACCACAAGAAGGCTGACCAGGCAGCAAACTTTGGAGTCAGGAGTGGGGACTGTCCAAACAAGGCATAAATGAATCAAGACAAGCCAAAGGTGACAGCCCCAACTCCAGTGACAGTGGGACCTGGAACTTCGCTCTACCCCCAACAAGGGTCAGCCATGCTCATGGTTGGCAAGCAAAGACAGGGAGGAGGTGCAGGACACCCAGGGGACTGCTGGCCACCGGCAGAGGGGGAGTATGGTCACTGCATGCTCTCCAGGGCTGATTCCAGGAGACCACTGTCTGGGCCCAACTGTCCTGTAGCACTCACCAAACTCAGGGAACAGGCGGGGAGGCTTGGGAGGGATCTCAGGAGGACAGGGAGGTGGAGACAGAGGCTGCTGAGGCCCCTGTGGAAAGGTAGGCAGAAAGGCGGACAGGGTCTCTGAAGGCTCTGGTTGGGGACGAGGTAACAGTGGTGGCAGGGATAACTCCTCTTCAGAGGAGAGGCTAGAAAGGAACAAAGTTGGGTGTTAGTATGCCCGCTGAAGCCCTGCTCACCTGTGCAAACACCTTCCCTACCCAGACTCCAACCTGCCTCACACAGCCTCAACTATGCTCACTCTTGGGCCCAAATGCTCTGGTCACCTGGTCCCAGTGCTTCAGCTTTTAGATATGTCCCCATGGGACCTCCACAGTAACAGAAAAGACCAGAATGGGACAGAGAAGGCTGCGAAGGAGGAGGTAAGTCTTGACATGTACCGTGACATTACTGACGGAGATGGGATGGGATTGAAACAGGTATAAGGGCCAGGGCTGAAGACACAGGCCAGTCTGAAACTGATTCCTAAGGCCCAGATTATACTCTCTCCTTTTTTGTTCACAATCAGAAATTCAGTATTTCCCAGTGAACTCAGATCCCTCAAGCCCTCGACAGCCAGCACTTCATCTTTGCTGTCACTCTTCCAGGGCTTGCTTCTGGTACCCTGTGCTTTTCTGACATCACTATCCTGTTTCCTGAGATGATGAATGTCTCCCAAAGGGCTTTGTCATCCAAGACATGGGTCTGAACCCCACCTTGGCGTCTTCATTTCTGTGTGTCCTGGCCTAAGTGCCTAGCCACCCAGGAGGGACTGGGTTTCCTCTTCTGTGAAGTAGGAGCCATTTCCACAGGCAGAGGAGAGGATGGGAAACTGAAAGAGTGGGTCACACACCAACACAGGCTCCTTGGTGACAGCAGTTAAGAACGGCTGGCTGCCGAGTCCTGATGGCCTGGTCCCATCAGCTATCTCTGTCCACATCTGCCAAAGCTAAGAAGGGGCATGTAGCATGTGACTGTGGTAAACGCAAGGAGGTCTGGGAAGATATGACCAGTGCCCTCTGCCTGTTCCTTGTCATAGGAGCAGGGCCCGCCTCTACACCACGTCTCCACAGCCACCTCTTTGTTGCTCCTCCTGCAAATACTTCATTAGCATCCAACTAACAGGATCCCAGCTCTACTACTATATGTTTCTTAGAATGTGCTGTTCCCACATAGTTTTTATTACAGCCATGGGGGTGGAGAGCACTTCCCTGTAGAATCATGACCTGCATGAGGTGGTAACAGCAGCCCAGTTACTCACATAGGCAACAGTGACCTGCATGGGAACTGCAGGGTACCAGGAGAAACTGTTAGCAAACCCTACCTCCGGTGTACAGGCTCCTAAGCGTAGTGATCTGCACTGAGAATATTGCACTTGTGGGAGCCCTAAAAAGCACACAGACCCCTTGGAACAAGAAGTTTCTAAGCTAGACTGGCTTTCTGAAAGTCACCTGCCCACTCTGCTTCTGTCACTCACCTCTGAGCTGTCACCTGCAAGAGTCACAAAGAATGGCTGCTAGACAGATGTGTGGGCTGTGACGTGATAGCTGTCGTGACCCCTGGTGCTACTCCGGTAGCAAGCTGTTCTCTATCTACCCTGTCTACCTCTCTGGGAACGAATACCAAGAGGAGGTGCAGAGAGTATGATGTCCCTTGTGGGCCCTGCACCAGGCTGCTCCCTGAGTTGACCCTCATCTCTTTATAGGAGGGAAAACGTCTGATTCAAGATCCCCCACAGCTGAGTGAAGAACTTGGCTGAGTAGAAGAGCATGACGGACAGGTGGGTGGTAAACAGGAGGACCAATCTGTGGACAGACTCCCAAGCTAACTGTTGCGGTTGCAAGGGAAGCGAATGAATGATTAAATGATGATGACTAAACACCTGAATGCAAACATGCCGAACAGCTTGACCCAGTGCCTGGCCCCTGATGATCAGTGCAATGTCCTTAGACTCATGGATGAGATCAATCCGTCACACAGCTGTTTCCAGACAGTGGAAAGAAGGGGCTGTGGGAGCCGTGGGGGGGGGGGGGGGGCGGTCAGCTGAGAGCAGAACATGAATTATGGGGAAGTGGAGATTCCTATTCTCCAAGGCCAAACAAGACTAAGTGGGCCTGGCTCCCTGTTGCCATTTTCCTCTGTGTGTGTGTTGGGGAGGGGGCTCGTCTGAGTGATGGAGAGGAGCAATGGGGTATCCACTCGTTCCTCATCCTCTGGGGCTAGGCAAATACAAAGCCTCCTTACCTTGTCTACCTCCACCTGATGCATTGTAAGCCTGCCCTGAGGCTCGCTACCTACCAGTGCCCTCTGTCTTTATCATCTGTCCTAGGAGGGGAGACAACTGGGCCTCTCGTAACAAGGAAGAAACCTCCATGAGAGAGTCCTGACTGCTGAGTCAGGGCCAGGAAAGGAGAAGTGAGGTCAGAAAGACACAGCTGTGGGAAATCCCCAGGCGAGGGGTGCGGTGTCCCCCTACCGAGAAAAGAGCCCAGGGAGCACCCCTGGAGCAGCCCCTAGGTGTCTGTTCCTCACAGTCTCCAATCCAGCGCTGCTCTGGCCTCAGACCAGCCAGGAGTGCTAATGATCCACCTCCTCAGGCCTCTGCTCACCTGCTCCCTTCTCCTTTGACTTTCTCAAACCAGGGAAGCAACCTCTGTACCTCAATATGCGGCCCACAGGCCCTGGCAGGGCAAAGCTGCACCCCAGCTTTTCTGTCCTTCAGTCCTTTCTCTAGGCAAGGTGAAATTCTAAATGCTATTCCATTCACAGTAAGATTGGTCCAACTCAGCCTGTCCTGAGCCCAAGTGGTCTGACCTTATAGATCAGAGGAAATATCATGGGACCTTGTTCCCAGGGCTGGGAGATATATAAGGGCCCCAAGTCTAAATGGGTAAGATTAGAGTTACCCCAATACTAATAGTATGAACCAGAAACTTAAGGTTCTGCCAATAACGATTATGGGGCAATAGATGCAAACAGAGCCTGTCCTGGGGCACAGTAAGATAGATGTGTGATTGCTCCAGTTTGGAGACAGGCAGATCTGGGTTTGAGTCCCAGATCTCAGTCGTCACCTCTGAGTCTCAGTTTCCCAAACTCTGACTAGCCTACAAGCTTACTCACATTGATCTCACACGTTACAGCACAGTTTCTTACCTGGGCTATAGCCAAAGGAGCCTCACCCCACAGCTAGGCCATAAGGCGCAATGTAGCCTTCTCCTCCAAATGCCCTGCGCTCCCTCTCAGTACTCCTGTTTCCAGAGAAACCAAGGCTCACTTTGAGGGCAGAAGGACTGCAGAGAGGGGCAGCCTGTATGTCAACCTAACTTTGGTCAAGGTCCCCATTCCCTGTCCATTCACTCTCCAGCCCCCTATAAAAAGCTGATCTGATGCCTATAAATATATATTTACTTTTAAATCATATGCACGTGCATGTTTGTGTATAGGTATAGACACTTGAGCTCCAAAAGATACCCTGAAGCTGGGGTTACAGGTGGTTGTGAGCCACCCAATGTGGGAACTGTGAACCAAACCAAGGTCTTCTACCAGAGCATATTCACTGTTAACTTTTGGGCCATCTCTACAATCCCATGCTGCAGTCTATAAACATATACTTCAAAACATTTACATAAAGCATTCCTTTTACCTCATACATCTGTCCCTGTCTAGCCAAATTCCTACTTTCTTAAAAGACGAGCATCCCATATCCTTCACCCCTACTTGGGCTTTTCCTCATGCCTCCTTGGAGATAATCCCCTCCCCTTTACATTACTTCTTTAGTTTTAAGATTTACTTATTTAAGTGTATGTGTGTGTATGTGAGCGCATCGCCTGCATGCAGGTGCCCACAGATGTCAGAAAAGGCACTGCATCCCTAGAACTGATATCATAGTTTGTGAGCTACGATGTAGGTCCTAGGAATTGAACTGAGGTCCTCTGGAAGGGCAGCCCGTGCTCTCAGCCACCTCTCCAGGCCATTTCCACACTTCTGATCATTCTGCATGACTATATCCTCCAGTGTTTGGTTCACTGAGACCATCTCAGAGGATAAAGGACCCAGGCTACGTCCTACCTACCCCAGAGTCAGAACCTTATCCCTAAAATGTTACACGGGTCTCAAAGGGACTCAGCCAATTTCAGGGTTCTCACCAGCACAGCTGGAAAAGGAGGCCAGGCCCAGAGATCTGGAGACATCAGTCTTTTCTGTGTATCCTTCCAGTGGTAAACTTTCCCAGCTGTCCACTTCCTCCTCAGCAGCAGCTGGGCCCAGTCCTACACTCCTTGCTTCCTCCTCCACCTTAGGGCTGCTGCTGCTGCTGCTGAGAAGCCCTGGCTCTGTCCTACTCACTTCTGCCCAGGCCACAGTGCATGAAGCTCTTGTCAGGCTCCCTTTGCTAGAACGGAGGTCTGCAACCTACACAGCACTTAACACAAAGGGTCGGCACTGAACAGCCACTCTGCCAGCATCCTGCTCTAGAAAGGCTAAAGCACCTAACCAAGTGCCCAGGGCACTTCTTCCTGGGCCAGGGGCTCCCCTTGCTAAGCACCACTGTGGGTCAGGTTTCTGTTGGGGCTTTCTACATGGGGTGACCACAAACCATCAATTCCCTTGTGCTTAAAACACACTTCTTCCTCCAGGAAACCCACCCTAACATTCCCTTTCTTTTAGCTCACAGAGCCCACTGGGCCTCCACACCACTACACTGCCTGAGCCCTGCTGTGCTGTCCCACAGACCAGTCCTGCTTGTAGCATCTATATACCATTCTGCTCTGTGCACCTCCTGGGTCTGGTCCTACTTTCTCCCTGAGGACAAGAAGTACAAGCCAGCTCTTGCTGAGCTTTCGGACCGTTCCAGAACCTTTCCCCACCACTTCTGGTGCCCAGTCCAAAGGAAAGGCCATTCTGTACCCTGGTGACCCAAGGAGTGCTGGGTTCATTAGGGAGTCCTCATAACTTAAAGAAGAGAAAGTCCAGCTTATACTCAACACATACCCACTAATTAGCAACCCTGGCAAGCAGAGGAGGAACCACACAGATGAGTGCCAGCCCTCTGCAGGTAGGTCACCTTGGGCTGGGGGTAAGGGGTTTAGACACACAACAATCGTGAATTTGACAGGGTAACAAACTAACCTAAATCTCCCCAAGGGAATTTTTTTCATGTTGGAGGGAACTGGAAATTAACAACAGAAGAGAATGTGTATTGTGGGGGGGGGGCAGAGGGAGGGACTACCCCCTACCCCTCTACAACACACACACACACCCCAACAGTCAGTGTGGCAGTCTGACAAAGGACCAGGAAACAGGTAATGGAGTCCCTAGTGGATCCTGGAGAGACTGACAGGGAGATACCCACCTGGAAAACTCAGAAAGAAGGAAGGGGGGGGGGGGGGGTGAGGGCGGAGAAAAGGACAGTTAAAAAAACAAAAAACAAAAACCAAAACCTACAGCAGTGAGAGAAAGAAAATTCTGAGCAAACCAAGGGGTAGCAGGGTACCCTGGGAACGTAGCTCAGATAGTGACAGCCAGACAGAGGGACCATTGTCCTCCCTGGCCCTCCCACCTGCCCAATATCCTAGCCAGGACTGGCCCTCACTCACCCTCAGAGGCCTGCTGAATCCTGGGCCTAAGAACTCCAGAGGCTCCAGCCAGGTGGATCCGAGCCTACCAAGGTGGCCAGGTGGCCTGTGCCTGCCCCTGGAAGCCTATGTGGGATGGGGCTGGTCTTGTGGCCAGAGATTCCTACTGCCAGCTGTGCCTGAGTCCTGCTCTCCTGAAGCTGTGAGCCAAGGTATGTCTTTGCACACCTCTAAATGGTGACTCTGAATACATGTAAATCACTTCTCTAAGTGTGTGTGTGTGTTTCTGAATATAATCATAAATTGAGAGTGTGTGTGTGTGTCCAACCCTAGTCTTTGCTTCCTGCTCTCCGCCTCTCCTAACCCCACCCCCTTCAGCCTGGGCCAACACACTTCCGGAAAACATCGAGAGAAAAGTCACCCATAATCCCCTGGGGCAGATACTTCCTCCCCGTCTCTCAGGCCACACCAGTACCATCCAAACTAACATGGAACAACTAGCCTATCTGTTAATCCCCTGAGGCCTCACAGGATGAATGTGAGGAAGCCCTGATTCTAGTTAGCCCTTATGGTTAGATTTCCTAGTCCCCACCCACTGAAGGGCCTCCAAAGAGGCTGCAAAATAGGGAACAGTTTCTGCCCCAGCAACAGGTGATCAGGCTCCAAGAAGGCCAAGGATTGGCTGGGCTACAAGGCATTCACAGCACAGAAGAGAAACCTTCCAAGGTCTGACTCCAGCCTTGGGCCAATAGTTCCTTTTCCTCAAATACCAGAGGGGGAAGCTGAGACCCACAGAGAGTTGTAAGGGGCTATGCGGAGTGACTCTGGGACCCTTGATCAGAAATGTCCCTGTGATCCAGAGACACAGTTCTGAGGGTTTTCTCTCTGACACCTGAAACTGAGTGGTCAGGGACAAAGCCAGGAGGCAGGATCTGAATGCTGGTTTCCTTCCAGGGCTGGGGTGTCTTTGACTCTTAGATGCCCCTACCCTCCCAACCAGTTCATGGCCACAGGCCCAAATACCAGACTACATCACAGATGCGTAGGTGAAGTGGGGTCTGGCTCTGTGAGCCTGGCTCTGACAGCCTCAAGCCAGCCAGGCAGAAAGGAGGGAACCCTGTGTTTCCTGGATTTCTTACACCTTTGTCTGTGGCCTTCTATTCTGTCAGCTTCTTACTTTCCACCAGGTCCTCTGAAAGCATCTCCTTCCCAGAGCAGGTGATATGACATGGATTAGGGAGGAATGGAGTGATGGGATCCTTTAGCTCATGGCCAGTACAGGCTGAGGCATGCTCACATCACCTACAGGCACCCAAGCTCAGCACCTGCAGTGTGAAAGCTCCTGGCAGCACTGACCTTACACCTCCATGACATGAACAAAGAGCCCATTAGATCCCCAACCTTGTCAGAGGTTGGGATTCAACAGTAATGGAAACTAACAAAGATCCCAGAGCTCTCAGAGAGACATTCTAACAGGCTCAGGCTCTTGGCAGCATATGCACACACATATGTGCATGGTGACTCACACTTAACAGTACACAAACAATAAATGTGCCAATTCACTTACCCAAACAGCATTTGCACACTACTAACAATGCAACCTAGCGCTGCAACCCCCAAGCAACAGTCCCATGGGCACATGTATATGCATGAGTAGCCCCCATGAGCTCACATAGTACCACAGAAACTGCACAGATCCCTGCACCCCTGTACCTATTAGAATTAAGATGGCTACCTGCGAATCCAGCACAAATATGCAAATACACAGACATGCTACCAACCTGACAGCGGGCCAGGTGTGCATATGTATACCTACACATGTAGTGTATAGACTGACAGACAGGTAAAACACCCATAAAAAAATTTTAAACCTAAAGACTTTGTATATCCGTGAGCTGAGGACTGCAGATGTCCATGACTCCTAATGCTACATCCCAGAGCACAGGATACCAGGACTGGCACCTCTCTGCCCTAAGGAATGGTCCCTAACTGTGGGAATCAAAGAAGGTTCTTTGCAACCTATGGTTCGCATCCATGGATTCAATAAACTGCCAATCAAAATATGTGAAGCAAACCCACATCCATCTGAATACATGTATATTTTTTCCTTGTTCCTATTCCCTAACAAGTCCAGTATTATAGTCATCTCACAGCATCCACAATGTATTTGGCACTGTAAGTAATGTCTAGACAGTTTGCAGTACAAGAAATGAGTCTGAGGACATGGGCCAGTGGTAGAGTACTTGCCCAGCATGTACATGGCCCTGAGTTTGATCACAAAAGCACAGAGAAACAAAAAACATAACAAATTAAAAACTATGGAAGATGCACACAGGTCCCTTGAAATTACAACATCATTTGTGATCTCCAACCCCTGCCTACTGAGAGACCAGCCAGATGTTTTATTTAGGAGCCTTAACTTCCTCATATGTTGGCCAAGTACCTATGTTCATACTGTATCTCTGGGAGTAGGGCCTTGTATTCTGGGCTCTGGGCTGTGAATATAATTTTTATTCTACCATGAAACTTCCCTGAACAGATGATAAGTGTCAGGAGAACCACAGAAGGCCCAGATAGTTCGAGGTACTCTAAAGTCCAACCCTAATCAGCTATAGCCCTCTCTCAAATAAAGGTTTCTCCTGCATGCAGGAGAATGGCCACTAGAGGACGCAATAGTACCAAGAACCATGACTCTAACCCATGAAATCTTCAATTTCCACCATTAAATCTCATAGCCTTAGACCTGCTTTGGCCCAGAAGGTCCCTGACTCAATGCTCCTCTCTAGATGGAAAAAACCTCACAGACTTTCCCCACAGGAATGCCCACCAACCAATGTGTTTCTATATGGACCCAGCTAGTTCTTCCTCCGTGTCCTGAGCTTCAGTTACCCAGAAATCAGAACACAATCCCCACCCTCCATAGAAAGTTTGCTGAAGGAATCAGTAGGAACCCCCAACATTGCCCAGCAGTGACAGGAACAAGAGACCCCTCTCAGCACATTCCTTCAAAAAGTCCAACAGAATGACAGAATGTCATCATCCCCACACATACAGAAGACCTGTCTTTAGAGGCTCCTCCACTGGCACCGAGCAAATGGCTGCAAGGAAGAATATGCGGAACGTCCATGGAAAGAGAAAGGTCAGGAAAATGAGGAGAGAGCCGTGAAGAGAAGAAGGAATATTCTAAAGAGTAAGCAGGCTGAGTCCTAGAGGCTCTGGGATTTGGGGAGATTTGTCAAGCTCAGTATGGGTAGGGGAAGAATGTGACAGGCAGAAGCACACCCCATCCCATACCCACAGTATATCATAGGCCAGGTGCCCCAAAGAACCCACGTGCCTTCCAAATTGTCTTCTGTTCCTGGGCTATCCCATTTGTTAGAATAGACTCTTTTGGGTCACTGTGGCTCCCTGCCCTCTCTGTCCATATCCAGGTATCCTTAAGGCCCGGCCATCCTCAGGCCCATACCTCACGCCACTCTGCCCTGCTCTGCCCTGGCCCTGGCCCAGCTCCCTATTGTCTAAGTTTGTGTCCCTGCTAGCTATCAGTCATTCCTCCAGCCTGGCTCCTTCTACACTCTATGACCTTCCACCCACCAGCAGTGATGTGGCTTACCTGGTCTGTGGATAGGGGGGTCCGGAGCGAGGAGGTATGGGAGGAACACTTTGTTCTACCGAATGTCGCTTGGCAGGCAGCGGGGGCAGCACGGGGTCTGGAGGGGCTGTGGATGGGGGTGTGAAGCAGATGGGTGCAAGGCAGCTCCTTCGGGGCGGAATAGGTGGAGCAGCAGGCAGCCCCTCATCCTCTCCAGCCATGGGCGGCGGCTCAGGTGGAGTGATGGGCGGTGGCACCAGTGATGATCGGAAGATGTGTCGCTTCATGGGCACAGGCCTTGGGGCAGGGCGAGGCACAGGGGCTGGAGGTGTATGGGCACGGAGCAGACCCGCCAGGATGCGGCGGCGGTGACCAGGGAGGTGCATACCCATGTCCAAAAGCCTGGTGTCACTGAGGCCTTGGCATTCGGTGGCCCACACCAACCCATGCTGCTCAAAGAGTGTGGTGTACTGCTCCAGGTGCAGCGCCCGCAGCCAATCAGCTACTGACAGAGCGGCATCGCCACTCTCTGCCATGGCTTCTGGCAGCACAGGCTGGGCTCAGACCTGCAATAAGAGGTCATAGGTAAGGGGCACAGCAACCAAGGAGCTATGGCCAGCAATGCCCCTCTTCCATTCTGTGCCAGTCATAATCCTGAATGTCATAATCTCAAATATAGAATTCTAAAAGATCAAAATCTGAAGTCCCAAATCCTAGAAATGTCAGTCCTCAAAGATGAAAGCCCTGAATGCAGAAATCTGAAATGCCCAGACCCCACTCATGCCATGAGTTCAAATTCTGCCCTTTTGTTGCTGGTGGCTTTGATGTTTTGAGACAGGGTTTTGCTACGTGCCTCTTTGGCTCTGGCCTTGAATGAGCCCTAAACTCACTATGTAGTCCAGGCTAGCCTGAAACTTAAATCAACCCTGCTGTCTCAGCTTTCTGAGCGCTGAGATTATTAGGTACGCACCACCATATTTAATTTGAGTCCCAGTCTTGCACATCCACACTGTGCCCATATTCCAGCATGACTGGATACCCTGGTTTTCTATCTCTGAGGGTCCCTATGGCCCTGGCATCTAGCTCAAGGTTTCCTAGCCTATCATGTCCTCTATAGTCATCACATCCCCAACCTACAGGTTCAGTTATTGCTGTGAGACTGGAAAATGGCATGAATGACATGGTTGGTGCTGGGCAAAACGCTCTACCCCATGCATCTCTGCAAGACTATAGGGCCCAACCCCTCTGAGGCACATATCTCCAGGTGAAGACCAGGTGTGGAGGCTCAGTGAGCATGTGCCAAAGGAACCACTGTTGGGCCTCTCAGTAGACTTCATCTCCCATCCCTGGAAATCTCCTAAGGGAAAAAAGCCAAGATCACACAGCCTCCTGGCCTTCTGGACACTCCTCTCCCCAGCCACCAAGGTGAGGGACACACACACCCACACACACACACACCAAGAACTCAAGAGTCTCCAAGCTACTGAGAGTCCAGTGAAGAGAGGAAGCAGCCACTTGGTCACCCCACAGCACAGCAGATGGACAGTAAAATTCAGCATTGAGCTTGCTTAATGGGCGATATTTCCTTAAATAAACCTTATATAATCATAAAATAATAGAAACTTCTAACTACAGGGGCTGGAGACATGACTCAGAGGTTAGCAGCAACCATGTTAGATGGCTTACAACCACCTCTAACTCCAGTTCCAGGGGATCCAGTGTCCTCTTCCAGCCTCTAAAGGCACCTGCATACATGTGGGGCACATAGCAACAAGCAGGAACACACACATATAGACAAATAAAAATAAAGCTTTGGAAACAATTCCCGTTACAGTCAGAAACAAGACAGCGATCATTATTGTGCTTATTATCTACATTGCTCTGAGAGTTCTAGGCGTCACAAATAAGCAAAAGACTGAAAATATAAATCAGGCTAGACAGTGGTTGTGCACGCCTTTAATCCTAGCACTCGGGAGGCAGAGGCAGATGGATCTCTGAGTTTAAGGCCAGCTTGATCTACAGAGTTCCAGGACAGCCTGGGCTACAAAGAAAAATTCTGTCTTGAAAAAAAAAAAAAAAAACACTATTCATAGTTACCAATATGAGTTTTGAGACAGGAGCCCAAGCTTAAAGGAGACATTGTTATTAGCATGAATAGAAGACATCAGTATGATCACTGGGCTCAAAGTTAACTCAGCAGAAACAGTATTTCTGTGCAGTAGCCAGGTAGGAGCCAGAATGAGACTCCTCACAGCAGTCTCACAGAACAGAAAAACCAAGAATGAACATGAGAAATACACACACCTCACAGTGCTGACAAAGCTCGGTGCTGGCGGATCCCCATGGAGGAGAGAAAGAGAGAGAGAGAGAGAGAGAGAGAGAGAGAAGAGAAGGTCCCAGTAAGGGTTAAAAAATTTTCTCACACAAGAGAAGAAGGCAGGCAGGCAGGTAGGAAAACCACAGGAATAAAATTCTGAAGAGTTAAAACAATAATAATGAAGGCCTGGATGTGGGGCTGGAGCGCTCGTTTGGTGGCTAAGAGCACTGCCTGCTCCTCCAGAGGACTCAGGTTTGATTCTCAGTACCCACGTGGTGGCACACAGAGGTCTCGAGTCACTGGGGATCCTACTTTTCTCTGGCCTCGTCAAGCACCAGGTACACACACAAGCATGCAAAGAAAACCACCATTCACAAGTAAAATGACTTGGGCTAATAAGAGGACATAGGTTCTGGATAGGCGGCTTTACAAAAGGATTCATTCTCTTGACTCAAACTCACTATGACCTTGAACTTCAGATCCTTCTTCCTCCACCTCCAAGTTACAAGCATGTATCACCACACCCTGTTATGCAGCCCCGAGTACTGAACCTAGAGTTTTATGAGCACTCTAACTGCTCAGCTACATTCCTGATAACTCCCTACAATTGTTTCCAGACTGTCCTTGTCATTAAATATTAATACCTAATACTAATAGACCATAATAATTAAGCATGATAGAACCCAATATAAACTAAGTGGGAGATTCGAAACCACCTAGGAGGTATCTCCTATACCAATACTTCCCCAAAGCTGAAATGTACCTAAATATAGGACATGAGCTGAATCCCGGTACTCAGGAGCAGTGTTTCTCTATCAAACCAACCTGGGCTACTTGAAAGTCTATTACACATGAGAAAGGAGAGAGAGAAAGAGACAGAAAACACAGTGTGCGCACATTTTTTTAGTTTTTTGTCAACTTCACACAAGTTAGAATCACTGAGAAGAGGGATGTCAATTAAGGAACTGTCCCCATCACATTGGCCTGTGGGTAAGTCTGTGGGACGTTTTCTTGATTAATCATTGATGTGGGCTTCCACTCCAGAGGAGCTGCTCCTGGGTTCTGTAAGAAAGCAGGCTGAGCAGGCCATGAGAAACAAGCCAGTAAGCAGCACCTTCCATGGCCTCTGCTTCAGCTCCTGCCTCCAGGTTCCTGCCATGACTTCCCTTCAGGGTGGAGGCTGGAAGATAAACAACCCTTTCTTCCCCAAGCTGCTCTTGGTCATGGTGCTTATTACAGCAACAGACACCGAACAGAGAGAATGATGGGGGGCGGGGAATAATCCGAACAGAGAAGTTCTGAGGAAACACACACAGCCTTGAAACATAGGACAAGCAACTCAATAGAACACACACTAAAGCCAAACACTCCTTTCATCCATCACAGGTTGCCAACACAAACAACCTGAAAGTACACAGTGGTCATGGGGTAGGGCACCTCCTCCCTGACTGTCCCAGTCACCAAGAGAGCCCCTCTGTTGTTGCCTGTCCTTTGACCTAGCCATCCTGGGGCCAAAACACCAGTGCAGGCGTTATCCTGCGGTGTTACTGGCAACCACACAAAGCAGCATCTATAAATGCTTATCAGCTACCAAACTGTGAATTACAGAAGATGGAAATAACCGAAATGTCCACCAGTTGGGAAATGGATGACTAAATTGTGGGGTAGTCATGCACTAGATTCCACGGTGGCTATGAAAAGGGGGAAGATCCTTCAGCACTAGCTGAGTGACCCTGTTCCATAGCAAGAAAACGTCCAGAGCAGGAGAGTAACACCCTGCCTTTTACAAACGAGAGACGCTAACAGCAGTAACAGTAGCGGAGTGTCAGGATGAGTCTGGTGAAATGCTTGGATGTGTCTCCACAGAGACAGAGGCAAGGCCATGCCAGAGAACCTCTCAGAAGGAACTCAATGGCTGAGGGAGAAACAGACAGAAACACAGCTCATAGGACCTAGAGCTTGGGTCATTTGGATGATCTTTTTGGGAAAATGAACACAGGAATGTCTTTAAAAAAAAAAAAAATTAGCAAACCATATTACTGTGCACATACATTGCTCAGGCTCCCCTGAGTCCTAGAACAGCCTTGAACACAAAACTTAGGCTTCTCTGGAAAACTACCTTGGTGTGGAGGAAGACGATTCATTTTATGTATTCTGTCACCTAATGCTAGTTACATTTTAAAAGAACAGTCAATTGATAGACAAACACTTTTGAAGTTCTTGGGTATAGTGGCCCTCACTAGCATAACAGTAGAGAGAAGTAAAGTCTTCCAGGGTTGAATGAGAACCTGAAAGCAATTTCCAAACTGGAAGTAGGCTACGCTATAAAGTTTCTATAAACTGATGTTAAGAATGTATATTCAAGCTGGACAGTGGTGACACATGCCTTTAATACTATAAGGTGGGAGGCAGAGACAGGCAGACCTCTGTGAGGCTAGCCTGATCTACAGAGAAAGTTCCAGTACAGCCAAGACTACACAGAACCATGTCTCAATAAACAAACAAAAAGATGTAGGTTCAATCATAAAGGCAAGGTGCAGAGCATCATTATCCAAACATCTAAGCCAAAGAAAAACAAACAAGCAAATGAGCACACACATCTAAGCACATAAAGAAGATACATTGGGGATAAATTGACAGCTGGGGAGTCAGGATCCTCCTAAATTCTTCTTTTTGATTTTGTGCCACAAACCCCACAAAATGAATTACATTTCAAGAGACCATGGGGCCCAGTGGATAAAGGTGTTGAGTCTAATCCTTAGGGTGGAAGGGGAAGGTATGGCAGACTCCTGCAAGGTGTCCTCTGACCTCCATATACATGCCGTAGCACCAGAATGCGTTTGTACAGCAAGCATCCTCCCCCCCCTCTCTCCACAAACAAAATAAGCATTTAATCATTTAAAAGGGGGAGGAGAGGGAAGTGGGAGATGATAGCCCACACCTTTAATCACACTGGGGCAGCAGAGGCAGGCCGATCTCTATGAATTCAAGGCCAGCCTGATCTACAGAGTGAGTTCTAGAACAGCCAGAACTACACAGAGAAACCCATCTCAGGAAAAAAAAAAATCAAATAAAAGGGGGAGAGGACCTCAAGAATGAGAAAGAGACAAAACCCCAACAAGCAAAGAGGAGACACCAGTCAGCTGACACCCAGCAAACCAGCCTGGAGCCTGGTCCTCTCCTCTCAGAGCCCCCGCCCCTACCCCAGGGAGGCTTTACCAAGTTCTCAGGCTTCATCTTCTGCCCACAACTTTAGCTCCCCAAGGTCTCAGTGTCCATGAAACTCCCACCTCATGCTCCCAGCTCCCCACTTACCTGCCACCAAGAACACCCGGTCCTCCAGAGAGGTTGTTCTATTCCCAAGGCCTCCTCATGGTGCTCTGAGGTGGATGCTGCAAGGAAAGAGGTGTAAGAGAAAATTCATGAGGCAAGTGATGCCAGGAGGAGGAGAGGGGAGGGGAAGGGAGAGGAAGAGGAGGGGGTGGGGCAACCCAAAGATAGGGGGAGAAAGCAGAGACAGGGAGGAGGTGGAGAGAGAGAGAGAGAGAGAGAGAGAGAGAGAGAGAGAGAGAGAGAGAGAGAGAGAGAGAGAGAGAGAGCGCGAGCAGGCACCAGGTGGCTGGCCATGGAGTCAGACCCTAGAAAGTCCTTCGGGAGAGAATGTGGGAGGTGAGATGTGCCCTTACTAAGGGGCTCAGGTCTACTGGCTCCCTGGCTGGGGCTCCCAGGGATGGGAGGACCCCTCCAGGGGAGTTTTGCTAAGAGACTGGGGGAGGGGGGGTGCTCCTCGGCAAGATGCTTTCCTGCCAGGAGAGCCGGGGACATGGGAATGAGCCTTCTCCACTAATCTGGGGACCATGAAACAGGCTGAGATGGAAGTGAGGCACAACGGGGCAAGGACATGAGACTAGAGGGCAGAGGAAAATGAAGCCAATAGGGGATTCCAGCAAGAGAGAATAGGCTAGCCTCCTCTACCATGGAGGCTCCCGAGTGCTGGGATGACAGAAGGTGATAAGCAAATGGAATGCACAGACCCCTCCCTAGGGCCAAAAGCTAAGTCAAGCAGGAGTGTCTTAGTAACTGCTGGGCTCTGCCCAGTGGCTTTGGGAGCACCAGTGACCGTTTATTTATGGGAAGTAGACTTTACAACTCTTTAACTCTGTTCTAAGCAGTGACATGGAGCCAGGTGCGGTGCCCATCTGGATCCCAATATTTGGGGGGGGCTTAAGCAAGAACTGCTCTAAGTAGAGGGCCGCTTTGGACAACAAAACAAGTACCAGGCCAGCCTGGGCTACATTGTGAGACTCTATCTCAAAAGTCAAACAAAATAATTCCTCCCACAAAAACAAACAAACAAAAAAGAGCCACAGTGCTTTATATGAATGTGGACATCTGTGGGTGCTTGTGCAGGTACATGGACCTGTGGGGATGCTGGTGCAAGTGCATGCAGAGGTCAGTCTCAAGCATCATTCCTCAAGACATGTACCTTGTTTTATGAGACAGTGTCTCTAACTAATTAGGCTATGTCTGCTGGACAGGGATACTCTGGTACTGTGCTCCCACCAAGCGTACAACCTTGCTAGGTGAATAGAAATGGAACCCAGGTCTTCATTCTTACATGGTACAGACAACTGTCTCCCTGGGGATGGGATTTTAAAGACAAAATTTTAAAGATTTTATTTATTTTTGTGTATAGGTATTTTGCATGCATGTGTATCTGTGCACCCCATTTGTGCAGTGCCAAGGGAGACAAGAAGAGGGTGTCAGATCTACTGAGACTAGAGCCCTAGACAGTCACTATGTGGGTGTTTGGAGTCAAATCTGGGTCCTCTGGAGGAGCAGCCAGTGCTGTTAACTGCTGAGCCATCTCTCCAGCCTCTAAAACAAATGTTAAGTAACTGGCACTCTGGGTGGATGTGTTGTCCTGAATGGCAGACTTCTCAAATGACCGCTTTAAAAAGACAAGCAGCTCAGGACAGCAGTGGTGCACATCTTTAATCCCAGCACTCAGGAGGCATATGCAGGCAGATCTCTCAATTTGAGGCCAGCCTGGTCTACAGAGTGAGTTCCAAGACAGCCAGGACTGGACTACACAGAGCAATATGAAGCCAGGAATGGTAGCACACACCTAGAATCCTAGCACATGGGAGGGAGGGGCCGGGGGATCAAGAACTCATTGGCTTTGGGTACGCAGTGAGACAGCCTGGGCTACATCACCACCTGACAGTGGTGATGGTGATGATCTTTAAAAATTTAAAAAGTGGATAAACAGATGATTCAGCTGTTAGGAGCACTTGCTGCTCTTAGAGAGGACCTGGGTTCAGTTTCCAGCACCAAAATGCGGCTCATGACCACCTGTCAGCTCCAGTTCCAGGGAAGCCAAGGGCCTCTTCTGGTCTCCTCAAGCACCAGGCACACACATAACATACGTACATACGTGCCGCCAAAACCCTCATACTCAAAAATGAAATTGAGCTGGAGAGATGGCTCAATGGTAAAAGCACGGAGTGCTTTTCCAGAGGATCTGAGTTCAATTCCCAGCACCCACACGGCAGCTCACAACCGTAACCCCAATTCCTGGGGACCCAACACCCGTGGCAAAAAAATGAAAACATTCAAATTGACTGTTCTTATTTGTTTTGCTTTGCCTGGGATCAGACCCAGGGCCTTGCACATGCTAGGCAAGGCCTCTACCATGGAGGCTCCCGAGTGCTGGGATGACAGAAGTGTACCAATACACCTACTCTTGCACTCTGCTTGCACATGTGTGAGCATGCGCACATGAGTGCCGTGACGCACGGGTTGTGATGAGAGGGCAATCCTGTGTCCTTAGGCCCATCACCTTGAGACAGTTTCCCTCATTGTTCCCCACTGTGTAGCAGGCTAGCAGTTCAACGTGTCCTGTCTCTACCTAGCACCCTTGGTGAATCGTGGCAGCATACATGACATGCACTACTGCACCGGGGTTGTTTGTTTACTGTATGTGTTACCTGTGTGTGTGCGTGCATGTACATACTCAGAGAAAAACTTACAAGTCTATTCTCTCCTTCCACCATGTGCAACCTGAACTCGGGCTGTCAGACTGGGGGTGGGGGTGGGGCAGGAACCCTGACTCACTGAGCCATGTCACCAGCCTGCATGACCAGCTTTTTGCCTGGGTTCTGCAGATCTCAACTCAGGTCAATAGGCTTGCACAGCAAGCACTTTAATCATGGAACCATAGTCCCAATCCACCCTTAGCCACACTCTCCAGCCTTCTCTTAGCCACGCTCTCTACCCTCAGCCATGCTCTACACTCTTCTCTTGCTGCTTCTTACAAGTGTTTCCCAAGCAAAGGTCAAGGATAAAGAAGTGCCTGTGGAGGTCAGCTAACTGAGGAATGGCGATGGTCCTAACTCATTGCTGGACCAGCTAGGGCTGGGAAACAGGAACCCACAGCTCTCTCTGAGAAGAGTGTCGCCTCTCTCAAGTTCCTATTCCTGCCCTAAAGGGCACAGGGCAAGGTCAGAGACCTGGGAACTAGATGCTGATAGCCTTGGAGACAGTGCTATCCAAGGAGCTGGAAGCATAACCTGGAAGCCTCCAGGAACCTCGAGCTGGACACTGCCACCCAGGAACCACAGCCTTGGGCCCCCGCCAGAAAGTACTGGTGACATCATCCTTGCCTTATTAAAAACCATGGTATTTTATATTTTGTTCTTCACAGATTTTTGACATTTTAAATGGCACCAGAATCTCGTGTACCTCTAATGATAGAGTTCTTCAGCACCCAGCCCTCCCCTGCTCTGCTCTCTGGGAACTAGTACCCTGCTGGGGAAGCATCACTATAGAACATCAGCATAACCACAGGTGAGGAGGGGTCCACACTACACCCTAATCCAGTCAGGCTTGCACGGCCACCCCATTCCACTTTTGATCCCCCCTTCGGTATTGACCACTAGACCTACCATATGCCACAACCATGGGGCTCTCTGTGCCCTGGAGGGCTCCCCAAGCCTGTCATCGGCTGCAGTCCAGCCCTACCACTTACGGATGAAGAAACAAACACCACAGAGAGGAAGTGACTTGCCCAAATGCTCAGTGACATACCTCAAGCTCCGGCCCCATCCACAACTCCTGTGTCATTTCCTACATCAGCCCAAGCCTGAAATAGAGGAGTCCCCAAAACAGTCGGCTGACAATGAGTATATCAACCACTGTGGCCTGCCTCCGGACTACCTCCTCCACAAAGTTCTCCCAAACTGCTTCCTGACTGCCACGCTTCTGCCCGATCTCTGTGGTTCTCTGTGAAGGTCCACCTTCAGCATCTTCTGCGGTAACCTGAATCTGCTCCTCTTCCCAAGCGCACCATCCATAGTGGAGCTCAGGGAACTTAGTCCCACTTCAGAAAAAGAATTATCTGAAATCTTTACTTCTTCCCAGCCAGTCCTTCCTCAGATCTGGCTTAATTCCCTCTTGCTGGAGCCAAGTTTTCATTCTTTTAATGAGTTTATCACCCCAATCCCAAGGTAGAGTTTGAACTCACTGTCCATTCCTGGCCCCACTCAACATCTCTTGCTTGGTGTGCCTACCCGCTATTGACTAGTAACACCAGCTTCACCGACCCAACAAGGTAGCCCAGTGAGGCAGCTCCCAGCCTGGACTTATTTTTTTTCCTCTCCCAGGTGCCACTGTCCGCCCAGCCACTCCCAGATTCCCATCTCCATCCCCTAAGCCCTTACTATGGATGAGGTGAACACTTACCCAAGTCCCCTGCTGCAGCCCTCAGAGCCCTTAGAGTACAGGCTACCTCTGTGAAGCAAGCAGAAAGGCTTCCAGAGCCCTTGCCGGGTGGAGAGAGGAAGGACACTTCCCTGCAAAGGGAACTGAATGTGCAAGGCCCGGGGATTATACAGAGAAGGACCGACTACACTGGGGGCTGGGGATGGGACATTGCCGTGGAGAAGGAAGAGAGGCACCCCAGAGGTTTGGGCAGCAGCTGGCAGGGTTACTTGTGAGCCTAAGGGCCCTGTGGGTGTGGCTCTCTCTCTGAAGCTCCACCCCCTGTCTTCTTTGCATTCTAATTTGCAAGAGTAACTTAGTCAGCGCAACCTTAAAGGTCCTGGCCCCTCCCACACTCCAAGCTCTGGAGGCCTATGACCAAGTGGCCTGCCTTGTTTTACCCCCTTAGGTAGGACTCTGCTCCAGGTTCAGTGCAAGACCCAGCCCTGGAGAGAGAAAGGTAAGGCAGCCCAGGCCCACCTGTGACCCTCCCTCTCCTTCCCTCACTCCTTTACATAGTCTAACCCATGCCCCAAGACTCCAGGTTTCCCAAACCATGCGGGTGGACAGGGACCCCCAATGTCCAGCCCTCAAGAAACTCTTCAGATCTACCTCCACAGGAACCACAACCACACCCCACAGCATCAACAAGCACAGCACAGCCTGCTTCCCTATCTCCCAAGACTAATGCCTCCCACTCACACAGCAGCTGCTACTGGACAGAGCTGCCCTTCTGTCGGTAAGATACATGCTCATATCAACAAAAAGTGCACACAACTGCCCCAGAACCCCCTCACAACTGCTCCAGAACCCCATAACTGCCCCAGAAGCCCACACAACTGCCCAGAATCCCACACAACTGCCCAGAACCCCCACAACTGCCCCAAGATCCTCATACAACTGACTTAGAACCCCCACACAACTGTTCCAGAATTACCACACAACTAACTGTCCCAGAACCCCCACACAACTGCCCAAGAGTTCTGCACACCTTCCCTAAGACTCTAACATGCCCAACACTCACCCCACCCATGCCTGGACCAGCAGCCAGGTAATACCTACGGCATGGCCACCCTCCTAGGCACCAGCTGCTCTCCTGGGTGTGTCCGCAGGACTGTGAGCTTCCACTAGCAAGCAAGAAGCCCTGGAGCTACTTCCTGTAGCTATGAGGAACTAGGTGGGGGCTGGACTCCTGGCTCAGAGGGTACAGAAGTGACACACACATACACACAAGGGCCACCACGTTAACTCCCTCTGAGACAAGGCAGTAAGGGTAAGAGGGGTACACAGCAAAAATGAACCCCTGTACTATGAATTTATCACCCTCTGTCTTTCAGGGACTGCAGGCTATGGCATGAAGGTCTTATGAAGGACACTATGGCTTCCCATCCTTCTCCCAATTGTGTCTGCCCAAGACAATTTTGTCAATCCCATCTGGGCTGAGGCCTGTTTACTGGGGGTTCTGCGTATGGCTGTGCCTCCCAGAGAGCGCCAAGTTTGACCCTCATCCCCAGCAGGGATGCAAGACAAGCCTAATTCCAACTTTGCTCTGCTACCTGCCTTAAACCCTATGTATATCCCATCCCATCCTAGGCCAGAGTTTCCCCTCTACGAAGTGAAGGTCTCTGTCTCTGCCCAGAACTGGGAACCCAGATGACTGTGACGTGTCACCTCGTGCACAGCATAGGCCAGACTTTCATCTTCTGCTCAACTCCTCCTTAGTTAAGGCAATCACTTCCTGTCCCCAGTCCTAAGGCCATTGACTGGTCCTGACTGGACTTGGTGTTCTAGTAAAGACCCACAGTACCTAAGGTTCTCAGGTTTCTGAGCCAGCAATGAGTCTGTCACCGTCACTGCTGCCCCAATGATGTTCTCTGAAGAGTTTTGCTCCAGACACCTCTGCTCCATGGAACTCACCCCCCACACACACACACCAGCAGCAGCCATACCTCAGGTACGCCACACTCCATCCCACCAGCTCCCCACTGCAAATGAACTGCTGTCCCTAAACCAGGTGGGGTCCTTACACAAATCAGAAAAAGGTGTCTCTTCCCCCAGGACCCCACACCAAGATGCAGCTCAATCGACAGAGGACAGGCTGGGAATCAGACCTTCTGCCTTTCCCCATGCCCTTCTGCCAGGAATCCACAGACAGTGCACAGCATGGGCATCCACACACAGAGGATCAAAGGCACAACATTTTAACAACCTTCATATAGCATGACCCACAGTTTTATTGATGACCAAGGGATGCTAATGACAAAAGAACAGTGGACAATCCCTGGTCATAATTAACCCCCACCCCATCTCTTTGTATATGTGCACATGTGTGTACTGCTGGGATTTCAACCCAGGAACTTGCACACACTGCTCTACCTCATTTTCCCATCACCATCTTGAAAGACTTGCTTTAAATCTCATGTCTGTATTGTTTCCAGTTTTAAAATTGTGTTATCACATCTACTATTAGAACGGGGGTTGAGGATGAGCTCAGTGGTAGAGGACTACCTGGCTGGCACACTGGGGCCTTCGGTGTCATTCTCTTTAGGAGGAAGGCACGGGGAACATGGGAGATGACAAGTGTCTTTTCTTTTCTTTTTTGAGTCAGGGTCTCATGTATCCTAAGCTGACCTCAAACTCACTATGTGGCCTTGAACTTCAAATCCTGTCTCTACCACTTAAGTGTTGGATTCTAGCCATACACCACCATGCCCAGTTAACAGAGTGCTGAAGATACCCAGGATCCAAGCATTCTGTCAAGAGATTCACTTCCCCAACCATGACGTGTGTATTTTAAATCATTAGAGCTCAGAACTCGGCATGGTGGCCAAGTAATCTGTAAACTGAGTCAAGAGAACCAAGAGTTGGAGGTCAATTTGAGCTAGAGTCCAGCCTCAGCTACCTGGTCTCAAAAACAGACAAAGATGGTTGGGGAGATGTGATAAGTGAGGACCCTATCGCAACACTCAAGTGTGAGGACCTGAGTTCAAATCCCCAGAAGCTATGTAAAGCTACATGCAGCAGTAGTGTGTGTCTGTAATCCCAACTAAACAAGATGGGAGACAGAGATAGGAGAAGTCCAAGGAGCTAGCCTGGTGTACACAGGAGTGAACAACAAAAAGACCCTGTCTCAAACAGTGAGAAAAGAGGACGGCATCCAAGGTTATCTCTGAGCCTTCATTTACATGTTGCACCCACACTCATACATACAAGCATAGACACACTCGCAAATAAATATACACTTACTTCAAAAACAATATATTTAAGGTTAAAAAACAAACAGACAGACAATGCGCAGCAAGATGGCCCAGCAGGTGAAGGAGATACAAATTTCATCCCTGGAATCCATGCAAAGGCGGGAGGAGAGTACGGCTTGGGTAAAGTTGCTCTCCGACCTCCACATACACCCTGAGGTGTGTGTACCTTCCCGGTGTATCATCATGTGCGCACACACCATCATAAATAAATTAATAAATTGAAAAAAACAAGAGGAGAGTCATGCAGCTTGCTTTCAGGGCCAAACATAACGTAACCTTGTCTTTCGTGATTTTAATTATAAGACAATCATATTTGTTTTCTTTAAATTTTTTTATGTTGTTACTTTGAGACAGATCTTCTATAGAAGCAACACTGGCAGGCCTGGAATTCAGTGTTTGGTAGACTGATCTCAAATTTGGAATTCCTTCCGCGTATTGGAATTACAGAAGTGAACCACCACACCCAGCAATATAGAGAGATTATTAGCAGAACTACCAAGTATGAAGTTGCTACTGTCCTGGGCAGCTTCTCCTGCTCCATCTTGCACAGTGAGGCTGGGCCTGATAAATCTCCACAAGAAAGCACACAGCTCACTAGTGAACCCCAGACTCCACGGACCCTTGCTTGGTTTGTCCCCTAAGAATCACGTGACCCATCACAGCCTCAAACCTCATCCAAGGCCCCCTCACACCCAAGCCCCACCCTAGAAGGAGGTCCACAGGGAGAAAGTATAACTCTCTTAAGCCTCTCACTTGTTAATCCAGAAAGCTGAACATCAATGGGCTTTGTGCTTTTAGGCATTGTGACCAAATGCTACAGACTGTTCCTCTCCCACCCTAACATGACCCCTAAAAGGGCCCACTCCTATCCCTGGCCATTCCCTAATCAGACTTCTCATTCATGCTCCCCTCAATATTTCCCCAAGCCTTTCTGGTTTTGCTACAGGTGGAACCCAGTCCCCCTGCTAGCCAAGGCCTCTAACCAGAGCCACAGCCACAGCCCTCGGCTGGACTCTGCCTTTCCCTCCCCTGCAGCATAGCCCTGAGCCTACTGGACCAACGCGGTATTTATCAGGCAGAGTTAGTCTGTCTCCTAATTGCCCTTTTTCTGCTCTCCAGTCCCTCTGCTCCAGCCCTCCCCATTAGCGTACACCACTCCAGTGCTGAGTACTGGCCTAGCCCCCTCCCTGTGTTATCACAGTGCTTTCCTGGGACTGGGGCTTTCTGCCCCTACAGGGCATGTACTGAGGGGGGGGGGGGTAGGCAAGGTGCCACAGCATGATTCCTGGAAGATCCTCCTGTGACTGCTGCACCCCCCACCCAGGGGACTGAGAGACTAAATGGGGGTAGAAACAGGAAGCCACTGACCACAAGAGGGAGGGAGGGGACAGAGGGAGCTGACCACAGGATCACAGGCTGCAGGAGGTGACAGATCAGAGTCATCCGTGTTTATAGTATAGGACTCCCCCTGTCCCCCGGAGACTGAAGGCCAGCATTGACTGGCTGGGGAGGGGAGAGAGAGCAGGGCAACCCAAAGCTCCCACCCATAAGGAAGGAACTCTGGCTCTCGGTACCCAGAGCTAGTGACCCCAAGAAATAGAGACTCAGACCTGCTGCCATTTCCTTAGACCTGCCGCCCTGAATGGAAAGTGAAGATAAATGGGTCCCTTGCTGCTGGCACCTGAAACTGAATGCTGAAGAGGATCTGATGGCTGGGTGGCTGGGCAGGGACTGGGAGGGATGGGGAGCAGCCCCATAGGTGTTGGCCTCCACCGCAATATGTCACCTCAGCTTCCCCCACTCTACCAGACAACCTGAAGGAAGACTCCCTGCTGCACCTTCCCTCTCCAGCCAGCCTGGCCTAAGCGGTAAGGTGAGGGTGTGGGGTGGGTGTAATCCAATCCTATCCTTCATCAGTCTTCCTGAGTAGAGCATTTAAAGACTGGAGTCCACAATGTCCGACTAGCAACCCTCTACCATGCCGTATGCCCTACCCCACAACCCTCACACCCTAGAAAGCAGGTGGTGTAACCTACTTTACAGATGAATAAACTGAGCCTCAGGGAGGTGAAGTAACTCACTCAAGGAGACACAAAATCTGAGACAAGGGCTTCCTCTATCCACTCTTATTTATTTATTTATTTATTTATTTATTTATTTATTTATTTATTTATTTATTTATTTATTTATTTATTTATTTATTTATTTTTATCTTATGTGCATTGGTGTTTTGCCTGCATGTATGTCTGTGTGAGGATGTCAGATCTTGGAGTTACAGAGAGGTGTGGGCTGCCATGTGGGTCCTAGGAATCGAACCCAGGTCCTTCGGAAGAGCAGTCAGCACTCTTAAATGCTATGCTATCTCTCCAGCTCCCGTCCCCACTCTGTCCATTCATCTCTCCTCAGAAGGGAGAATGTATATGGAGATGGGCAGGCAAAGGGAAGACACCGGAAGATAAGGAGGAAGAAAGAGAAAGAACCTGAGTGCAGGCTGTGCACGGTCCTGAAGGCGGTCACTCATCTGTGACTGGGCAGTGGTGGCGCATGCAGAGGCAGGGAAATCTGAGTTCAAGGCCAATGTGATCCAGAGCAAGTTCCAGGACAACCAGGACTACACAGAGAAACCGTGCCTCCAAAAGCCAAAATAAATAAAAAAGACCCTCATCTGTACTGTCCAGACACTGGTAAGTGACAGCAGAAAAGGCACACAGAGGACTCAGGGACAGAAGTTCCTACCACTGTAAAACTTGAGGATTCACCTGCCTTTTCCTTTGAGTGTGCATGCATGTGTGAATCCACACTTAACATATGCACGTGGAGGCCAGAGACTTACACCAAGCCTCGTCCTTCATCGCTGTCCACCTCACTGTTTGAGACAGGCTCTCTCGCTGAACCTGAAGCTGCAGGAATCCACTTGTCTACATCTACCCAACGCTGGGGTTACAAATGTGCAGCGCTGTGACCAGCTCTTTACATGGATGCTGGAGATCCGAGCGAGCACATCGGTTACTTTACCAATAGGGCCGGCTCTCTGACCCCTGGGAATTCACAACTGCTCCAAGACTGGTTCCTTGTTTTCTGTACTATGAATTTTTTTAAATATTATTTTCTCTCCTTTTTTTTTTTTCCTGTAGTGGCAGCGGGGGCGGGGTGGGGGGAGGGCAGAGGGGTGGGAGGAGGTGTTCGGTCTTTGTTTCCCCACCCAGTGTTTGCTCTTCAGCCTGGGCTAGTCTAGAACTGATTACCCCCCCGCCCCCCCAGCCTCCAGGATGCTGACACACACACAGCGTGGGCAGAGCAGGATCTACAGATGGCTAGGCTAAGCACAGGAGCCACCTGGTGAGAAGAAAGTTGGGCAAGGCAACAGTGAAGCCCAAGTCTAGGGATTTCTCAGACAAAAGGTTCTATGGTCCCCTGGAGCCCTCTGTAGCTGGCCCAACCTGTCTTCCCAAGAGAGGTTGCCCCAGTCACTTCCTGCTGAGTAGCCCGATAAACACTTCCGGAGCCCACACACAGGAGAACTGCTGCCTCACACCACTAATGCTGCCCACAGTCTCACAGGTCCTTACAGCAGCCAACACCTGGCTCCCAGGAATCTGAGTCCAGCCACCATTCTCAGAAGGCAGCACGTGTCTCGCCCCTGCCTGCGTACCCTCCACAGCTGCTCACTGCCCAGGCAAGCTAAGACCCTGGCCCTTATTTCCTTTATTCCTGACAGCCATACTTCCTCCCAGATCCTCCCAGAAGGAGGCTTACACATCTCCTTCTGCCCGGATTACTTCTCTATCCAGCTCTCCCAGCCTGATTGCCAAGAGGTAGACCCTGACTCCCCGGTCACAGTCACATCACACACTTTTTCTCACCCCAACCCAGACAGGGCCAGGCTCCAATTCCCCTGTGACTCAAAGGTGGCCCACAGTAAATAGCTCCTAATTGGATGGACATTCCCCAGTTTGATACATGGACAGCAGGAACCCAGATCACACAGCAGGACAGCTGCCTTCCCAGTATGTGTTCTTTCCATCTACTAGTGCCTGCCACAGTTTTACCTCCTGCACTGACTTGCCAGCATCACTGGGGCCCCAAGCATTGGTCCCCAACACACTAGGAAGCACCTCATCCAACTCTCCCCATTTCCAGAAGAGAAATGAGTCCCAGAGAGAACAAGAGCCTATCCAGGGCCACATGGCAGGTCAGCCCACAGCCTGAGCTTTCTGGCTTGTTACTGGAAGAACTGAAGGAGGGTGGTCCACTCAGATGGCCGGGCCACTTCTGCACTGAAAAATAAGTTGGGAGCAGGGGTACTCTTGTTTGATTAAAAGCTGGTCTCATATAACCCAAGCTAGCCTCAAGCTTCTTTCTGTATGTATGGTATGTGGGCAATGTATACGCTTATGCATGTCTGTGCTTTCAGTGTGGACATGCATGCCATGACACATGTGTGGAGGTCAGAGGACAACTTCAGATGTCAGTCTTCATCATCCACTTTGCTTGAGAAAGGGTCTCTGGTTGCTCTCTGCTGCACAGGCCAAGTTAGCCAGCCCTGAAGCTTCTGGATTCTTTTGTCTCTGTCTTTCATCTTCCCTTGTGGGAAAATGAATGTGCTACCATTGTGGGTTCTGGCAGTTAAAGATCTGGCCCTCCCACTTAAACTTCTGATTCTCCTGCCTCCACCTCCCAAGGTCTGGGAGTACCAGAAATATTACCACACTCAGTTTTTGCTGTCCTAGGGATTGAATCCAGAACGTAGTGCATGCTGGACAAACACTGTACCAAATGAGCTACATGCAAATCTAAAATGTAGGTTTTATTTTAATGTTACTTTATGTTATAGGTGCTTTGTTTGTATGTATGCCTGTGCATCATGTGTCTGCCTGATGCAGTCAGAGGCTGGAAGAGCACATCAGATCCCCTGGAACTAGAATTACAGGTGGGGATGAGCCACCATATAGGTCCTGGGAATTGAACCCAGGTCCTCTGGAAGGGCAGCCAGTGTTCTGAATCATTGAGCTATCTCTCCAGACCCAGAAATGTGGGTTTTCAGGCCACAAACAGTACAGGCAGGTAAGTGTTCTGGTTGGGTCCCTGGATGTCCCTAGGCTCAGTGAGTGGTCTTTGGAGCAGAGGAAGAGGCAAAAGGAGGAGCCCCACTCTGATGGGAAAGGCTGACCATTAGCTGATAGCCTGGTACCACTTCACAGTGATAGCAGGACCACCCTCTGGAAAAGTATCTGTCCCAGCCCTGCCCCTCAGGGAGGGGGGCCCCTTTCTCCGTCGCTTGGTGTCTTAGTAGGAGGATAGATCATTACATTTTAGTTACAAAACTACACAGCATACCACTGAAGGTCCTCATTAAAGAAAGCAAGGGTTGACACTCAAAGTCTAGCTGGGCTCACACACCATGGATACAGAGCAGGACTTTCACCTGCCTCAAACCCTGACATCAAATGCTGAGCCCAGTAACAGAGTATACCCCAACCCCTATCAAGGAGCCTGCCAGCCAGGGGGGTCTTCTGTAGAAGCAGTCTACATACTATAGGGTACAGGTCTCCTTCTACAGGGGCAGGCCGCAACTGAGCAATGACTGGTGTGGTAAAAACCTAAGACCCACTGGCCAAGACCTGGCTTCCTGGATAGCATGTCTCTGCAGTCTCCCTGACTCAAGTCTCTGCCCACCCATCCCCACCCTCAAAAGGAACTTCCAGACCCTGATCTTTTGCAGACTTGACCTGAGTCTGCTGAGCTACATTTCATGCTGTTTCTGATGTCCACAAAGCAAACTTTGACCCTGCTCTATGATCCTTCCAGCCCCTAGTCTGGGTCCCCTCTCAACTGCACCCTGGTGTCCATGGGGTTTCTCTTCCATGAATGCAGATCCTATCCTCCTGAAGCTCTCCATTACAAGATTTTTGTGCCATGTGCTATCCTTGGGCCCCAGGGCTGGCCCTGTGGATTCCAGAGCACATGTGGCTGCATGAGCCTGGAGGCCAATAGGGAATCAGAGCCACTGAATAACCCACAAAATTCTATAGGCCTCAAATCCAAGCTTTGCAGGTCCCTCGGACCTCAACTTTTGGAGATTTAAAAGTTGGGGACAACTGCATGCCAAACGACCCCTCAAATCTCTAATGCTTTGAAAGGCAGAGGTAGAATCTTACAAGGCAGCTAATGTTGATCAAAGGGCAAGTGAAGAGATTGGAGAGGCCCCCCTTTCAGCCCCAACCACCCTGTCAAGATCGAGACTGTTTGACTGGGTTTTGTCTAGCACTGTCCACACATGGGAAAGGAGGGACTGGGAAGAGGAGGAAAGAATGTCTGGCTAGAGAGATGCCAGTGGAGACACTCTGGCACCCAGGAGAGCAAGTAGTTTTGAACTGTCCTGTCCTAGGAACTCAGCTACCTCCTGCAGCCTGGCCAAAGGACATGGGGCCAGACAAGTCTCCCTCAGATAATGACAGAGGAATGACCCTGAGAGAACCTCACGAAATAAAAATTGAGGAACAGAAGATTAGATACACAGAGGAAAGGTACAAAATGGATCTCTAATCCCTGTGCCCTCCCTGGGGCCTGCAGGGCCTAGCACCACACACTTGACATCAGGTAGCCTCCGTATTTGGTCTCTATACTCTGGGAAACCCTTCCCAGGTTTGTTCAGTCTCCAACACCCTATATGACAGAAATACTAGGGACCCTAAGAGGAGCTGGCTCCTGGTGTACTGATACAGACTCAAGTCCTGTGGCAAGGCAGTGAGCAGCCTCTGCAGGAAGCTCAAAGTTTCAGAGACCCTATCCCAGGCAGGGAAGAAAGCACATGCAAACCCCAGCCTGGACCATCTACAGACCTTGGCTTTCTCAGCAGCAAAATAGGGTCTGGGAAAGCCAGGAAGATGGGAAAGAAATCCAGAAGGTGCCCCTCCAAGGACTGGGCCCCTGGGTGTTGGAGGGTCAAGACAATGCAACTAGGCAGGTCGGCAGATACAATGCTGCAGGTATCTCTACTCCAAAATTTATCACCACCAATGTCAGGGACTTGGCAACCCTCCAGTCTATCAGTTATCACAATGGGGAATCCAGGGTAGGAACTCGGTTTGAATCTGCTGACTGTAAAAATCTCCCTGTGCTCAAGGATCTCACTGTGAAACATGCGGTGTCCCAGCTAGTCTGAGGAACGGATGGCCCCTAGAAAACCACCTTGCCTTTTGGCCTTACCTTACACTCATAAAATGGGAATGGCCAAGAAGGAACATCTACTGCTGCTGTGACTATATTTAAATATTAATGTTATTGAGCTAATCACTTAATTCCTCATCCCTTCCCAGCCACTCCACTCCAGGGATCTAGAACAGAAATATTTTTTATTTGTTTTATTGGTTTTTTTTCCCCCCAACAGAGTTCCTCTATGTAGCCCCAACTGTCCTGGAACTCACTGAGCAACCGAGGCTGGCCTCGAACTCAGAGATTCACCTAGGATTAAAGGTGTGTGCCACCACACCCAGCTCAGAAATCTTATAGGACAGGCTTTTCTTTCTGACATACGATCCCAAAGTTGACACAGAGAGAGATTTCACAAGAAAGCTGCAAAAGATAAGCCCTGAACTGTGGCCTCACAGAGCACCTGAATTCTGTTATCTAAAGGACATTTCCTCCTTGGACAAGAACTGTCCTTCCCAGAGCCCCAGTTGGAATATACAGGTCTGGTGGCCTGGCTGAGGGGACGGGTAGGTGGACAATATGTTATGTAATATATTCTCTGTCAGTACTGGGGTGGGGGTGGGAGTCCTGTTTGAGTCAACGGTAAATCTAAGCTCTGAGGAGAATATACATTGGAGGGGACTCTGAGTGCCTCCTGTCTTTACTGTCAGGCACTTGGCCGCCATTCTTAGCACAGAATTCCTCTTAAAACACAAACACTCTCATTCTGTCTGTGGAGGGAATAAGTCTGGCCTGATGGACTTGAAAGGAGCTGAGAGGAATGGACTGCAACCATACCACACATATATATACTGCTCTGAGGACATTCTGGCAGTTCTCTCTGAAAAAGACAGAACGTGGAAATCTGAAGCAAAATAGACAGACCAAGTAATAGGACAAGAGATACCAGCCCCCCAACAGCCCAGTACCTAGTCCAGGCTTCCAAGAGTTAAGACCCAGAGCAAGAGGAGGAGGCAGGGTCAGTGCTAGCTAGACAGGCAGGCCTGGAGCCCAGGGCCTGCTTCCCCTCCCCCTCCCCTAGGAACAGAGGCCACTTGTTTAGGCATTGGCGGCTGGCTTTGAGCTCAGCCAAGGGAGAGTAAAGTGGGGAGGGAGAAGCCCTAGAGAACGGTAGGAGACTCCCTTCCCCCTCCCGCAGAGGTCCTGGGCCTGGATCGTTACTAGTAGTACCAGTGGGGATCCTCTGCTCCCCATGGCCCGGTCCTTCCTTCACTCTAGGCAGAATTGCCACTGCCTGACTCTTGCTTTAACATTGTCCTTAGAATGCAAAGCCAAGCTTATCATCCCACCCCTCAGATGTGCAAAGGAGACTCTGAAAGAATGGAATGTGTCAAAGTCACACAGGGCTTGGTGGCAGTATTAGAACTCCAGGCACCAGATTCCTAGCTGGTCTTACACTGTACCCCATCTTCACAAACATCTAAGGCAACCCTTTCTAAGCCATTACCCGGAACCGAAAACCAGGCTAGGAGGCATTGTAATGAGCAGCCCACATATGAACCCTGGAGTCGCAATGAAACATGGGGACATTGGAACCACTCCACTTCACAGCCATCAGTAGCCTGCCTGGGACATCTCACTTGCACATTATTCCACTGGGAAGCAGGGTCTCCAGAGCAGGGTCCAAATAAACTCCAACAGAGCACAAGCCCCAATGATGAGTTCTCCGAACACCCTACCCTTTCACCCTAGCAGCCACACCTACCTCCTCGACTTTCCTCCAAGAAATTAGAGAATTCTTTCCTCTACACCAGCTCTGCCGTCATTTGCAGCCAGTTTTTGCAAACAGCCACTTAACGACAATGGCTCATTCCAGGCGTCCTCTCCTCCCCAGGTCTGCACCTGTCCGCACCTGTCTCTGGGTTCTGCTGAGTTTCTTTACCCTGTAATGACGGTGCTAGGGTGCTAGGCTTCCCCTACCAGGCAGTCAGTCACTGCTCTCCGAATAGAGGTATGAAGGTCCCTGGGACCCAGCAGCAGTCAGATCCTTACCTGAGCACTCCCCAAATCCAGCTTGAACCCTCAAACCCCGAGTCTGAGCATTAGGAAAGGTTCCCCAGGACACCGGATTTAAAGGACCATAGGGCAGAAGTCTACTGTGCTGGGTCACCAACACCCAAGCCTACCCATGGAGATTTGAGACCAACACCCACCCAGCCACCCCCAGCTGCACTGAAGGCCCGCTCTAGCCCATCCACCCACTCCCAGCCTGACCTCATTCAAAGAACACACCCCCTCCTTTCTCGGCAACTGGGCCAGGTAGGCTCTAGAGAAACCGTGCCCCCATTAACTGGTGAAGAATTGAGGTGCAGAGGACGGAAGTAGCCTGCCCAAGGTTACCAACGCTCCAGGTCCAGGGCTAAGGTCCTACAGCTTTGCTGTAGAGTGTCCGAGGTCGATCGGGAGCCTTTAGTTCTCGGGTGGGAAAACCAAGCCTCCCGACGCGCCTGGCTCCGGAGCCTGAGAGCTCGCAAGAAGGGCTGACGGCTGGAAGCGGTGTCAACCAGCTCACCCTCCCAGTTCCAACGGATCTGGTCGGACACCTCCACCTCCGGAGGTGACCCCACCTCACTCCATCCCCAGGCAGGAGAGCGCGCCAGATGACTCCCCCGGAAAAGTGCCCTGGGCCTCACCATTCCCTTCTGAGGAATGGGGGCACTGCAGGCCACAAACTGATGATTGGGAGGCCCCTGCAACCAAACTGACCTGCTGGAGCGAAGAGAACTCCACGCGGGGGACCCGGGGTCCCGGTACAGTCTATCACACGCGGCCCCTGCCAACTCGCGGCAGCGGTCCGGCGCACCCACCTCCCGACGCTTCCGCCCGCCCCACGTGACACCCCGGGGATTTGAAGGCGGGGAAGGGGCAGGGAGCCGGCCGGTCCCGCCCCCAGCCTAGTCTGGATCTTCAGCCCCTTAGACCGACTTGCCCAGCTTGGTTTGTCTCTCCCTTGCCCTTCTAGCTTGCTAAGACGTTGATGCCCTTGTCTACCCCGCTTCTGCTGAGATTCCACTGATCCTGATCCTTGAGTCTCCTAGCCTCAACATCCTGTCTGGTGAGTCTACCCCTGGGAGAGGAGGCACACACAGAGGATAGGAAGCCATTGGAAGCGGGACAACCACGACTGGTGATCTACCTTCCCTGAGAGTTCTCCTGCACCCTGCTTCTGTCCCAGAACCACATCTTCCTGCAGAGGGTACTGGGAAAGTCCCACCAGAGCCTGGCAGCTTCTCACCTCCTCCCCAAAGAGATGAAATCTCCAGAGTTGGCAGGCATCTTTGGGTCCTGGGGCCAGCCAAACCAGAGACCTTAACTTGGCTGGGCTTCCATTTTTCCATAGGTACAATGAGCATATTTGGAAGAAGAGCTCTCACCAGGGTGGGCCAAGGGGTTTGCCCTGAAAGGAGGAAGGTGCCTTTAACCAAAGAGCCTACTCCATGCCTGGCCCGGTAATGGTCGCTTTGTTTTTAGTCTCAATTCTCACACCTGCTTTAGGGTAAATGCTATACCCTAGGTTATAGGCTAGGAAATGAGAGCCTGCAATTTTACAGGGTGTTCTCAAAGTTATAGATCATTGTGGGCAGAGCTAGACCTGGAACTTTCCAGATTGATAGGGTCTCCTGTCCAGGCCCTCTCTCCAGAGAAACTGTTCCTCTGGGGGAAAACTTGACTCTGAGCTGACTTTTTTTTCCCCTGCAGGGCTTTCCAGGAGAAGCAGACAGGGTCAGATCTTGAGGAGTACTTCCAGACTTAGGAGTTCTCGTGATGCCAAAAATACCAGAGAAGAGCAGAACCTAAGACCAACTCTGGGACTTTAGGCATCCCTTAGGCACAGACAGCAGAGGCAGCTCAGGCCTCCCTGCAGATCTCAGAGAAGCCAGGTGTAACATTAGCGAGGGCTGGCATTTGGTCAGAGGAGGGGACCCCATGATTCTTGGCCACACCTGTCTAAGGTCTTCAACTCTAACTGCCTCTATGTGCACTGGAGATGTGTCTTTACCAGCACACACTCGTTCCTCCTCCAGGACACTGTCCTGCCTCAGTTCTGAGGCCTTCAGCCCCTGTCTTTGACCTATGGGTTCCTCCCCTTTCTTCTGATGACAAGAGCCAAAGAGTCAGTGTGCAAGGGACAGGGAGAAAAAAAAACAAGGACCACAGGCAGCAACAACCCCCATCCTACAGTTACACAAGTAGAAACAAGATACCTACAGGTGCAAAGGTCCAGTGAGCAATAATAGTATTAAGGAAAATTACTGTAGAACAGGGCAGCGTGTTGCCAGGCAGATGAGAAGCAGGCACAAGAAAGAGCTGGCTGGGGTTGTGTGGTTCGTTTATTGGGGCCATGTCCAGCCAGGCCGCAGCCACCTGAGCAGGAGCCCAGTGCCCCCACAAGGCAGGTGGGGGAAGGGAGGAAGTGCAGAAGGCTCTGTGCCCCAGGGCTCGGCCCCAGTCCTGTCTTGGTCCTTGCAGAGGGGCTGTACTCAGGTGAGCGAGGTGTCATCATCGCTGCCCTCTCCACCAGCACCAGCTGCTCGCTCCTCGCGACTCTCCGTCACTGCACTCTCGTCAATGTTCTCCAAGGAGTCGGCGTGTTGCACGGACAGCTCCGACAGCGCCAAGCTGGGCAGTGGACTCTGCTCCGGGTGTAGCCACGGCTTGAAGTGTGGCTGGTGTTTCTGCTTCCACTCAGGGTACTTGATGCAGGCCTTGTACATCTTCTTCATGGCCTGTAGACCATCCAAACGGTCATTAGCACTTCCCCACATCCCTCCAGGGCCCACCCGTGGTGCACAGTAGTTCCCAGTGTCCCAATTACGGCCCAGTTTGGTGCATCAATCAGAGCTAACTCATCAGCCAGAGCCCACTGCTACCTGCCCACCCCCACCCCCATGTCCCAAAGTACAAAGCCACTTACCTTGGGAGCCAGGAACTGAGATGATTTATTCACCACCCACTTGGGTAAGGAGCCTGTGGGGGCAGAGGTAGGCCAGGAGGAAAAGGCAGCCTTAAGCACCTATCCCCATCCACTGTCAGAGTTTGCTGGGAGGTCACCCCTTTTCCTTCCTTCTCAAGGAGGTCCTCAAATCCCCCAGGCTCATCTCCGCCCACACTGTCTCTGCTGAGCTTCAGCTGTAGAGAAGAAGACTACAGGGTCCTAGGTGACCACGAGTACCTATGGGTTGACATTCCGACCCACCAAGCTCCGGCCTGTCACCTTCCTCCCCTCACAGATAACCCAGAGGCAGCCTCTCTCCTGCCTGTCTTCCTGAGCCTCCTAAGACCCCACCCCAGCCTACCCTGACCTCGAATCCATAGCCTAACTCTTTATCTGTCTCATTCCCAAGGACCTCTCTGTAAACTCATTAAGGGCCAAGTGGCCCACTGTGCCCAAGTGACATGGGGTATTCCTGTCGATGACACTTGAGGTTTAAGCATTGTTTATTCACTCATTCAGTCACCCACTCACTCCTCTGTGACACCCAACCTGGACCAGCCTGGGGAATCCAAACAGGAACTCAGTGTCTGCTGTCTCAACCATGGACTGGTGTTCTGCTGGGAGGGAAATGGGCCCTCCCACAGGGATTAGACCCTCACTCTGGGAACTGGGAACAAAGGATCATTTCATGCATCCCTGGAGCATTGAGGAAGGGGAGGTGCAGGCAATGAGCAAAGGATAAAGACTGTATAAACATCGAGGTGGGAATGGAAGGGTGTGGAGGAGCTAGAAATCCTGGGCAGAAAGAGACTCAGAGGACAACAGAGTCACAGAGGCATTTTATGCAGGTGAGTCAGAGGAAATAAGAGGTTCTTGTTTTTTCATTTCCTCTAGAAGCTGGTTTGGACAAACAAAGTAGCTGAGCACCAGGAGAATGATAGGTTAGGAGCTGTGTCAGAGGGTGAAAAGGTAAGAGCCAGGGGCTGAGTATGTTAGCACATTCCTGCAACCCCCAGCACTCAGGAGATGGAGGCAGGATGATGATGAGTTCAAGGCCAGCCTGAGCTACAGATTAAGACAGAAGAAGCGAAATGAGACTGAGTGTTCGGATTTGGGAGCTGACAAGGAGAGGCTGCCCCAGCTAATTGGCAAGTGCTGGGAAGGGCTGATCTGAAGAAAGGGTGGGTCTAGGAAGGCCAGTGGTAAAGTTTATAGTTGAATACAAGTCTCCAGTGGCTAGATGATATCCTTACCACCTCAACAGAGATGAGTGCTCAGCGGTTGTGGAAGTGAGGTGAAAGGAGAGGCTTGGAAAACCCAGGCCTCTGGGATGTGGTAGAAGGAGAAGGGCAGGACAGGTTCAAGCTATAAACGCTAGCACCAGGAAGACAGTTCAAAGCTCCTAGAAGGAGCAATGCCTGCATTGTAGGTCCATTCCTCTCAAGCACTAGTTTTGGATATGGACACCCCAGTACTAAGTGGCTCTTAACAGATGGCCCTGAGATTGCCTGAGATCAAGTTCATGCCCTGTACAGAGTAGGAGCCCGGTGATGGGCTGTAGGCCCAAGCCCTCACCTTTGGGATCCACTTGGGCCAGGTAGGTAATGACACAGCTCTTGGGCCCCGTGCTCTGGATGAGGTAGCCCGTCTGGATGGACACAGCTCGGACCAAGTCTTTCCGAGGTGGGTATTTCTGGGGATGAAAGACACAGAGAGGTGAGACTTGGGTAGGGATAGAGGAAAGGTCTCTCTAAAGGCATTCACACACACAAGAACTCAGAGCTGTTCACATCTATGGTGTCTGTGGGTTAAGGAAAAAGGAATTGGGTCAGGTCATCCTTGCCCCTCTTACAGCTTTCTCTGGGCCCTCAGTACAGAACTGGGTCAGGGTGTATGAGTGTTTGTGGACACACAACCCTAACCTAGGTTAACCAACCTGCCCTCTCTGCCCAGAGAATTCAAGTAAGTCCTGCCACAGGGTCCTGCCATATGGTTCCTGCTCCCCCATTTCTAGGCCAGTTTTATTCCAAGGGGAAGTCAGCCATGTCAGTCCGAACCACTCCCCCTTTCTGCCCACACTGACTGCCCTTTCCCTGAGCTTCCTGACAGCTCCTGCAGGGAAGTCATTATTTTCACTACCCTGGAAGAAAATGGCCCCCATGCCTGCCTGAAGTCACTGTGACAGCCACAACCCTGCCCTGCCCATCACCCTTCTGCATATCCAGGAGAAAGTCCAGGCCAACTCACAGGGTGTTTCACTGAGTAGTTCATAATGATGTAATCAGAGCCCATGGGGAGCCAGGAACGGAGAGTAATGACATCACGGTTCTTCAGGGGCTTGGGACACCTCCCTGTAGAGGGCAAGTAACAGTTCAGCAAGGCTGCTAGCTCATCTTCCGATAAAGGAAGGTGTGATGAAGGCCAGAGACTTGAGGGTCCTAGTAACTGTCAGCCCTTCCCATCCAGACAGGTACCCCACCCCTACATAGACACACTGTGGAACCGAGGAGGACACAGCTGAACCCTTGTCCCTGCTATCTCTGCCTACTGTTCCCTCAGGACCTCACACAGCCCTTGCCTAATTGTTCTGACTTGTCTGTATATGTAAATAGATTTAAAAGAAAAATGTCACTGTGATCACATGTGTATAAAGATATGTCTCTGTGGTACGTGGCACATGGCTATGAGCTGTATGCCCATGTTTGTGTGTGGTACCTTTGTAAGTGTGTATGTCAGTGAAAATATGTGAGAATACCCGGGGAGAGGGCAGCTTTCTGTCTCTGAGTGGACTGACCATAGGAGTGACCAAGGGAGAGAGTTATGGAAGGAGACCTGATGGGAGGCTGAGGGGGTTGGGGTCTTGTTCTGTGCCTGCTTACAAGAGTAATATCCTACATCAGCGTTGACAGTCAGGCGGGCGATGTCGAAAGTCTCGATGACATTACTGTCCCACTTCTTTCGGTATTCTATATCATGTAGCACATCGTAGAGTGTCTCAGCCGGCACGTCACAGCACTCCATCCTGCACTGCAGACAGACATGGGTTGGAGAAAGAGAAGAGAAAGACCTAAGAACAGGGGCCACTGAAGCCAGCATGAACTCACAAGCCTGGCCCAGGGCCCCAGAAACCTCTTGTACCAAAAGGACAGTCAGGCCCTCCCCTCCAGCAGTCTCCTCTTCAGGAATCCTTTTCAGGTGAGCCATCCAGGCTCCCACACACTGAATCTCTGTCTGTTCTCCCCATCCCCTGGGAGCAGTATGTGGGCAGAAACTCACAGTTAATTCAACGAAGAGCTTGAGATAGGTATATGCTAAATGAAAAAATCAAATGTCCAAATAGACTTACCACCTGGCACACTGTGTGTGTGTGCATGCGTGTGCATGTGATTCAGCAAACATCTTTGTAATCCCAGCACTGAGAGGCTGGAACAGGAGAATCACAAGTTCAAGGCTAGCCTGGATTAGATAGTGAAGATATTCATCCTGGGCTAGGAGACTATCTTCAGACAACTCCCTATCACTTAGTTGCACCCTCAAAGAGCTTCCCATCTAGGGAGCAAACTGCCAAGTGTATCTTGCTTTATTTAGGTCTCCCAATGATTATGCCAATTAAGAAAGCCGAAGAGGGACTTGAGGTTCAAAGAGGTTTAGTACCCTGCCCAAGATCACCTGGCTGGTTAAGTAGCAGGGCTGGGATTTAATCTGGCTCACATGTCTGGTAAGCAAGTAAAGACAGAACCATGCTTCTCAGGACCTGTATTCAAAAGGTGAGATTCAGTGTCCTACTCTACCCCGAGAGCCCAGCCCCCCAGATCAAGTTCCCCACAGCAAATACAACAGTTTATAATGCCCTCTCAGAACTGACATCCATCCAGTACAGGAAACCCTCACATACATGTTACTCTCTATCCATGAGAGAATATGTGTAGCTTCAGGAGAGCATCACCACCCTCTCTCCTCACCCAGGGCAGGCCTTGGCACCAGGAAAGCACTTAATGGGCTGCTCCCAGCTGAAGATTCTAAGTACAAGAAACTCACTATGCTCGACACACCACTTCAGATTCCCAAAAATAAAGGTCACAGAGGAACAAGCTAAGTGACACCATGGGAACAGATGTAGAAAAGCTAGGTGCTGGGCACTGAGATGCTCCCAGCCCAGTCTTTTTTTGGAGATGAGTGGTACCCTGTCAGGTTGATATCATAATGATGTTTGTTGGAAGTCTGTTTTGTTTTGTTTTGAGATAGGTTTCTCTGAATAGCCCCAGCTCTCCTGGACCTATTCAGGTCAGCCTCAAAGTCAGAGATCTGCCTACCTCTGCATCCTGAGTGCTGGCATTAAAGGTATGTGCCACCATGCCTGGTTCACCTTCTGGGTTTTTATTGTCATTGTTTTTGGATTTTCAAAGCAGTCTCTCTGTGTAGCCCTGGCCATTCTGGAGCTCATTCTATAGACCAGACTGGCCTTGAACTCAAGAGATCCACCAGCCTCTGCCTCCTGAGTACTGGGATCAGAGGTGTGTGCCACTATTACCTGGCATTTTTTTAAAAATGATTTACTTTTATTTTATGTGCATTGGTGTTTTGCCTGTGTGTGTATCTGTATGAGGGCATCATACACCTGGAACTGGAGTTACAAGCACTTGTGAGCTGCATGGGTGGTGGGAATTGAACAGCTAGTGCTCTTAACAGCAGAGCTGTCTGTCCAGCCCGAGGCACCACCATTTGTAAAGCGTGACTCTGGAATGTTAAACATCAGCTATAATTAGGACACTCCGCCTCCTCTTTATACTCCTCCTCCTTTTAACCAGAGATTTGATCTAGGACCTCAGACATGCTAGACAAGTGCTCTCTAACTGAGCCAAATCCCCAGGCCTGTTCTCACTTTTTATTTTGATATCATGATACTGCCCAGGTTGGACTTGAATTTGTGATCTTCCAGCCTCAGCCTCGTCAGGGCCTTGGATGACGGCCATGCACCCCTCACTAGAGAAGCTTGAAGGTAATCTAAGTATTGGATGCACTGAATATTTATGAAAACAAATGGTGGAAATCCCCCACACACACACCAGGTTGTTACAAACTGAAAAGTACAGTGAGGAAAAATCTATGCTTAGAAAAAGCGTGAGCCGCACAAATCTCTAAGGTGGCTGGCCATGGTGGCCGTCTGTCTGTCTGTCTGTCTGTCTGTCTGTCTGTCTGATAGGAGGGCAGTATTTGTTTTCCTTCCATTTGCATTTCTGATCTTCTGAAATGTTTGTAGTACTGCTTCAGCAAAAATAAATTTTTCCCTTTTGTTTTTCAAGACAGCATTTCTCTGGTGTGGACATCAGACAAATTTTCAGCCCCTTCCCTACCTTCAAGCCTCTGAACAACATAGACACACACACACACATGCACCTGCACACACACACACACACACACACACACACACACACACACGCACACACACGCGCGCACACACGTGCATACACAAATACATACGCGTTTTTTTATTATTATTATTTTTAAAAGAGTTCTTGGCTAGCCTAGATCCTCCTGCCTCCACCTCCTTCAGCAAATTCTACCCGGCATGGGCTACCCACAACCAGCTTAAAGAGAGTTCTAAAGCTCAGGCAAGAGAAGAAATGGAAATCATTGGCAGAGCCAGTGCTTGCCATGGCCAAAGTTGTGGGTTCTACAAGTACCACCACCTCCACCAAATTCAGAAATGAACTCCAACCTTTACCTATAAAGCGTGGCTTTATTGTTTCCCTCTGCCCAATTTACTTCTCTAGTCCGTGAACATGTGTGACTGGAACCCATCACATAACTAGCAGTCCCCAGTTCCAGCCCTGTCCTTAGTCAGAGGAGATGGGTGAATCTGAAGCCTAAGCTTAACCTTCCATACAAGGAAGATGACCTAGCATGCCAGTCAGGCTCAGGACAGCCTGGCTCCTCAGGGGCCAGTGGGGAGTAGGCTTCCTAGAGAAGCTCAGTCTAGTATGGGGTTGTTTGACAAGGACAGGGCAGAGAGTAAAGTGAGAACCAAGGCTCAGAGCCAGACAAAAGCATGGTGTACAAAGGCTGAGTACATCCACCTGCCTCAAGTTGCTGTGCTGTGGCATACATAGCCTAAGACTCAGAAAGTCCCTGGCTCCAAATCTGCTTGGACAAATGGGTGATTCCAGGGCTGGGTCATGGGAAGTATAGGATGAGCCTGGGACACCTTACTCTAGAAGGGAAGGAGGAACTCCAAGAATGTCAAGAGACCTTGTCCAGCAGACAGGAGAGTCAGTCTGAAGATGATAACTCCTTGAAGTTTACCAGGCCTCTTGAAGTTTTACCACTGAAAGCTGAAAGTTCTGGGAGGCCATAATTCCAGGCAAACTAGGACAGTTGATCTGTGCTACATCTAGGGCAAGCTGGTTAAAATGTGTAGTGAAAAACCAGTGATAACAGATTATACTGCACTCAATAAGAAACCCAAGTATTTACAGGTCTGGCTAAATAAATGCAATGTATGATTAACAATGGATTATGTGTATAGTTTCAAGGCACTACCTATCAAATACTTATTAATATGGTGTAGAGTTATGAAACACAATTCAATGTTAACTTCTGGCCTCTACGCGCGCGCGCGCGTGTGTGTGTGTGTGTGTGTGTGTGTGTGTGTGTGTGTGTGTGTGTGTGTGTATGTGTTTGTGCGCATGCAAACATCAAGTATGGGGGCAGAAAGTACAACCAGGACCAAGGCCCAGAACCAGGCAAGAGCACAGTGTACTGAGTGGCTGAGTGTATGTACAGAAGGTTCCCAGTTTCAAACACACAAAGGGGAGGGACGGGCTGGTAGGTTTGTGAACATCACAGTAATGTGTCAATTTACAATCATATGTTCCCTAATAAGACGTACTGGAAAGGATAGAGACTGCGCAACACTGATCACAAGAAACACACCAGACAAACCCCAACTGGAGGGATTTTACAAAAGACCTGGCCTGTAAGTGTCACAATTTTGGATGTCAAGAGAAGACTTGAGAACTTGCCAGACTGAAGGTGACTTCAATATATGTGAGTGAGTGAGATGGCAGGGAGACATTGGATGGCGAGAAAAAGGATCGAAGTCAGCAGAGACCACACGGGCATCTCTATCAGCATCCCAATCTTCTCTGCAGCAGCCTCATAAGGTCCAGGTAAACTTCCACCACTGCTGTGTTGTGAGGTACGACACTGGGGTTCAGGAGACCAAGACACTTACAGTACATAGCCAGCAAACAGCTGGGTAAAGATTCAAAGTCAGCTCTATGCTCTTTTTTGGGGGGTGAGGGGGGGAGTTTCATCTTTTGGTTTCTGAGACAGGGCCTTGCTATGTAGCCAAGGCTAGCCTTGAATTCAAAATCCTCTTGTCTCAGCCTCTCGGGGACTGGAATAGCAAGTGTATACCACTCTGCTCGGCTTTCCTGTGTAACTAAAAATGACCCTAAACACCAGACCCTCTTGCCTCCACCTCCCAAATGGACTGACTACAGGAGGAGACACTAAGCTTTCTTCTAAAAGTCTTCATTAAAAATATTTTTACATTATTTTATGTCTATGAGTATTTTACTTGAATATATGTCTATGCACCAGCATGGTGTCTATGGAGACCAGAAGAGGGCATCGGATGTCCTGGAACTAGAATTACAAATGGCTGATCTATGTGAATACTGGGAATTGAACCCAAGACCTCTGGAAGAGCAGCCACTGCTCTTAACCAATGAATCATCTCTCATGTCCTGAAATAAATAAATATATATACATATATATGTATATATGGTATGTGTGTGTATGTCTCTGTGTGTATGTGTGTTTGTGTGCATGTGTGTGTACATGTATGTGTGTGAGTGCACATGCCTGTGTGTGTCTGTGTGTGTGTATGTGTGTGTGTTTGTGTATCTGTGTGCATGTGCACGCGTGCATGTGTGCATGTGCGTGTGTGTGTGTGTGTGTGTATGTTGTACATGCAGAGGACAACTTGCAGAAGTTGGTTCTCTCATTGTGTGGGTTCTGGGAAACTGAATTCAGACACAGCAAGTGTCAACTGCTCAATAGCTTCTCATATTTCTTAGCCATCATGGAACACAGGAAACCGGAACTCTAAACCAAGTTTGAAAGTTGATTGGCCTTGCAAGTCCTCAAACATGTCGTACTGGACAAGAGGATGGAGGGACAGTGACCACACATCTCAGCTTCATATGCTGAAAACCAACCAGGACTCTTCTTTCCCTGAGACCAAGTTTACTCCTTGACCCTGCAGTACCCAGATCTGGATGGGAAAGACCAAGACTGCCTGGAAAGTGACAATTCTCCTGCCAGATACTCTGAGATCAGAGCTGTTATGGCTCCAGAGCACTCCCCCAAAAGCCTTCTGAGACCATGCTGAGTCACAGAACAGAGCAGCTCCTGGGACACAGACACCGCCTGACACTTTAAGACAGGGAGAGGAACTTCAAAGGACTCTCAGTGGCACAGTGTCAAGCACAGGAAATTACATCTGACTTTGTTTCTATGCCAGATCCTGGGCCCCTCACCTGGGAATATAATTTAAGGGGACTTGCCCCGACTTAGGAGCCTTTCAAATATGGATACAGATAGCTGCCCTGTTACAAGTGAGTCACAGAGGAACCAAGTGTCACCAGAGAAACTACATGCTACATGTAGTATCCCCAGCACTCTCTCCAAATCTTGTTAATTTGGGGAATCCCCATGACTCTGTGGGGTTGCCCAGAACCCCTGGGCATAGCACTCACTCAGCACCCAAACCCACAGAGCCATAACAGAAGTAAGTGCATAAGCAAGGAAAACTGCCAAGGAACACTCTGTGGTAGGCAATTCTACTGTCTAATCCCAGCTCTTACTCCTGGGTATAAAACTTAACACACGAGCCTCAGTTTCCTCACATAAAAAATGGGGACAATAATAATATTTATCTCCTAAGGATATTGAGAGTGGATAATATATGAAATGACTATTAGTGAGCATGCCTCACCCAGCAGGCTTCTGTGATAGAACGCCATATCTGCCTGTACATCCCCATATTTTGTAAATTAGCAAGTCTCTTGCTTTCACCAGCTTCCGGAAAATTACTAAGTACCAGGCCTGTTAGAATCAACCCAGGGAGTGAGGAACCAATCAGAGGCAAGCCCAGCCCCCAAAGAGGAGCCCCTAAGCAGAGTCAAAGAGGCTGGGATAAAAACTCACAGCATTGAACAAGCAGGGGTTAGGAGTGAGGCATCGGGGATGGAGCAGCTGAGTTAAAGAAGTAAGGCACTGGTTGGACAGAGAAGGCCATGTCAGGCAGGAGACCAGAGGCTGTGTCTTGGTTCACCCTCACCTCTTTCAGAACTCTGAGGAGGGCCCCTCATCCCAGCATTTGGTATCGGAGACACAGGCTCCCACTTAGGAAGGGCAACAGGATCTCCCAAGCCCAGCTGTTGACCTGAGTTAGGAAAAGATGTCAGGTCACCCCCAACAGTCTTCATCTTGGTCTGAACAACCAGTGACCAGGGCAATGGTAAGTAATGGACACACAGAAACATAAACAACCCCATGTGGACCCTCCCACTAAGACTTTACATGGTAGTCCCCAGTGTCCCTGCCCTTGGGAAACAGATGATACCTTTGACTACCATTCTGAAAATCACCACTGGGGAAACTGAGGCCCTGAAAAAGATAACAGAAGACCCCACTAACTTCTCAACACAAAATATCGAAGCAGATATTCCTGTGAAGGGAGTACAGCAAGTAGACAAACCCTTCCCAACATAGCCAGGTTCAAACCAAAGGAAGGCTCCCCAGCTGAGGCCCAGAACCACAGCCCTAACCAGCAGCTCAACAGCCACCACCATGTGCTCTGAGTCACTGACACGAGCATCATTCACAAACCAAATAGAAGCACCTGCACCATGGACTTTAGGGAAGCTCAAATTCAGCAAAAATGTTGAGGCCATGGCGCTGTGTGCTTTGTACATACCACCCCATAACTTTCCGAAGCCTGAGTCTGTCATCACCATCTTATAGAGTTCAAACAGACCCAGAGAGGTACAATAATGGACCAAGGCCACACAGTACTGGAGCAGAGAACCAGAGTCCACCAACTCCTGATTCCAAAGCATCAGAAGAGTTGCCCAGCTAAAACAACCACGCTGACATACGACAATTATGCCATTCTGGAGGGCTGGTTGGCCAGAGAGGAACAGCTGACAGATTTCATCTGATTCAGTAGCCCCTCTGAGAAGCCTCAGGCCATCACAGTGCCTTGCCAGGGCCCCACCCAAAGACTCTCAGCTTACCTAGCAGTTCTGGGCTGTGTGCATGGGAAAGATTTTTTCCCTGCTACAACCTGGTTATGTGGCCTTAACTTGAGCAAAGAAAGGAGCTGTAAGTCTTAGCACCTTCATCTGTCAAAGGAGGCTAACCCCCCTCCCGCGAGTGGGGTACTGTAAGGATTAAAAGAGGCTTATAGAGAAAGACTCCAGTATGTGTCTTCTACTGGCCTCAAGCCCAGCCTCCTCCCCAGACTCTCTGGCCCTGCCCAAGAAATGCCTTACCACTAACCTCCAAAGAGCAAGACACACAAAGATGAGGCTCCAGTAGACAAATGGGTGGACATTTGCTACAGAAAGACCTGCATAGGTCAATCCACTCACCCTTTGTGACTCACAGTCAGGCCCTGTCCCACCTGGTCAGGCAAGGATGGGGCATCTGAGAGGCACAGATTTCACAGGCCATAGAAGAGGTAAGAAGCTCTGCAGCTGGCCAGTCACCTTGGTCCTATGCTCTAGCTCTCTTTTCCACAGAAAGCCAGGCCCAGGACAATCTGAAGGAGGACCTTCTCCTTGTCTTGGGCCTCTGGAATCCTCAGAATGGGAACTCCTAGGACCCTTCTCCAATAGCTGGCAAAGTGGAAGAGTAAAGATATGTCAGTGCTGCCATGATGGGTAGCAAGGAACCTCCTACTTATACCTATAAACTAACTTATGAATATACCTGCCAATATATGAAATACCCACTCCTTATAAGGATGTAATAACAGTGTTACATAGGGCTCCAGGTACAGCTTAGTGATAGAATGAGTATGAGGCCTTGGGCCAGGTCCTCAGCAGCCTCACCATCCAAGGAAAAGAATGCTATATTATACTTGCTGTACTATTCTCGAAAATAATATGGCAAGCAGGCCTGATTGGTACAGCTATGGAATCCCAGCTACTTGAGAGGCTAAGGCAGGAAGATTTAAAGTTCAAGGCCAGCCTAGACAACTTGATGAGACCCTATTTCAAGAAAAACCAAAAGCTAAGGGGAAGGACTGGGGAGATAGCTATGCAAGCATAAAGACCTGGGTTTAGATCTTCGGCACCCATGTCAAAGCCAGGCACTGAGCGGACATCCGTAACCTCAGCACTGCATGGTGAAAACAGGTGGGTCCTTGTGGCTCGCTGGCCAGCCAGCCTAGATAAAATAGCAAGCTCAGTTTCAGTGAGAGACAGATCCTAAGAGAGAAAAGTGGAAGAGACCAAACCTCTGGCCTCCACACCTGCACACACTCACAGGCGACTGCACAGGCCCCAGGCGGCACACATGCTAAAGAGAAGATTAGAGGCTGGGGGTATAGTTCAGTTGGTAAAATACTTGATTTTTCAAGAATCAGGACCTGAGTTTGATCCTTGGAACCTATGTTTAAAAAAGGGTATGTATGTGGCTCAGTGTGTGTGTGTGTGTGTGTCTGTGTGTGTGTGTGTGTGTGTGTGTGTGTGCAGTTAAGAGTACTTGTTCCTCCAGAAGTCCTAGGTTCAATTCCTAAGACCCATCTGGAGGCTAACAACCACCTGTGACTCCAGTCCCAAGGGATGTGACACCTTCTCTGGCCTCCGGGCACACGTTACACAGATATACGTGCAGGGAAAACGCCAACGTACATAAAACTTAATAATAATATTTTTTTAAAGGTCTTGTAATTCCAGCACTTCAAGAAATAGACGGATAGATCCCTGGTGCACATGGGCCAAACTAATCTACTTGTCAAGTTCCAGGCCATTGAGAGACAGTAGAACAACAATAAAAGAAGAAGGCAGATGGTGCCTGAGGGATGACAGCCAAGGTCTTTCTCTGGTCTTTGTATGCATACACTACACGTGCACCTACGCATACCTGAAGAACTGAGGAAGTAGCTCAGGGGCAGAGTGTTTGCCTAGCTTGCATGAGGCCTGGGTTCAATCCCCAGTACTTAGAAAAAAACTAAGCTCAGGAAAAAAATTATAAAAGTTCTGTTACAATATTCATGAGTATATTATTGCATTTGTAATTAGAAAATTATATTGGAGAACAGCATAAGCAAGCCCAGTTCAGAATGACATACCACCCTGATTACTACAGAGCCACCAAGGGCCATGCTGTCTATTCCCTCCTTCCCCCACCCAGGACAGGGGCAGCCTCACAGACAGTTCTGCAGTCCTCAGAGCCCAGAACAGTGGAAGGCAGCTGCCAGAGATGTTCATGAGTTAATAACTCTAGTGATCTGAGCAACATCCACCGATGCAAATTTGCATGAACAAAACAGAACACTGTGCAAGGTTCCAGCTATTCAGATTACCTGCGCCTTTGAAAGAGAGCTGGAAGGAGTCCTGGGGATGTTCCCCTTGGGAAACCAGGGCTTGGGGGTGGGAGGAGTTTCTTTTTCTAATTAAAAAAAAAAAAAATGTTTTTGAAACAGTCTTATGAAGACCAGGCTGGCCTTGGATTTACTAATCATCCCAAAATTCTTATCCTGTCTGCATCTTCCAAGTGCAGAGCTCATAGGCATGTGCCACTACATCCAGTTAACGTGGTATAGGGAAAACAAACAAACAAGCCCACAAGGCTTCACGATTGTGAATGCCAGGCACGCACCAAATAAGCTACATACCACCCCAACCTCCCAACAAGGTTCTTGCTATTCATCAAGACTGGTCTCAAATTCTTAAGTTTTAAATGATCTTCCTGCCTCAGCATCCTTAATAGTTGGGATTTTCGGGCATGGTGCCACATCTCCAAGGTTATAATTTTTGGATTCTTCTTATTACTATAATATTTATGAAATAGAAAAGAATTACCATTTCATCTTGCAGGAGAATAAGTTTTTCATGACAGTTTGGCTATAGTGAGACCTGTCAAAAGTTCTGTCCAGGGTAGGTGCATGACGACCACCTGCCTGGTGGGGAATGCTTATTTTGTTTTGTTTTGGTTTGGTTTGGTTTGGTTTTTGGTTTCTCTGTGTATCCCTGGTTGTTCTGGAATTCACTCAATAGACCAGGCTGGCCTTGAACTCAGAGATCTGCCTGCCTCTGCCTCTGCCTCCTGCACGCTGGGATTAAAGGCATGTGACACCACAGGAAGGTGACAAAGTTGGTTTTTTTTAAAAAGAAACTTTAATGTTCTAAACTTTGCTGTCCTATTGTACATCAAATATTTCTTCAGCCTGGATTTAAGTTCCCCCCCAGGGGTCTGGCCCCAACTGCCATTTCTAGCTTTATAAATCATGATTCTCTTTGGAACAAAAAGAAAACACCAGGAGGAGGAAGAGAAGCAGCAGTGATAGTAGTTGTTCCATCCAGAACCTCTAAGACCTTGTTCCCTGAACCTGAAAGCCCAGGCTCAGTCGGGCTGAGGCCTGACGCTGTGGGCTGACACCCAGGTCACTAGGAAATGCTCAGCACTGTCTGGCTTTCATGCCTGACCGCCATAGGAGTGGGAACCAGAAGGGCAACAGGCCACTCACTCTTATGCCAGGGCAGGAAGCAGGCAATGAGGATCCTGAAGGGTCAGGGCAGAGACAGAAGAAAGAGGAACAGGCAAAGGGAAACGTGGCACAGCCAAGCCCTGAAAGAAAGCCAGATGGTGGTACCCAGGTGAGGGGGAAGAAGCTCTTGGCAGAGGCTGGTGCAAGCTGGGAACCAGAAACGACTGGCTTGGAGGAGAAGGCACATGCAGCTGCCTGAAGTAACCCGAGTCACGGTAAGTGAACAAGGATAAGGTAGGAAATGGAGCTGTCCCTCGGGTACTCAACCCGTTCATTCATCAGCAGCTGTTAATGGGGTGCCCGCTGTGCCAGGTTCTGTGCTAGTGGCTCAACAGCTTTGCTCGATCTGTGGAAAGTTAGTGTCCCTTGGTGAATGGTGGCTTGGAAAAATGAGTGGAGGAACAAGCCTAGAGCCGGTGTAACCCAAAGTTGACCCAGCCTGGTCTGCAAGAATCAAGGAATGTGAGGTGGGCCAGCACTTAGTCAATGAGGACTGTCTGTGCTAGAGGCTGGGGCTTATTGAGTATGTGTGGGATGGGGAGCAGATCTTGAGGTAGGCTTTGCCTGGGGTGGGCCTACTGGAAGGGCATGGTAAACACCCATGCTGACAGAAATATAAAGTCACTGTCCCCCTCTTCCAGCTCAGTATTACACCTGGAAAAAGGCCATTGGTCTCCTCTGAAGGAAAGAAAGGGGGCTGGCAGCAACTACCTGCAACTCAACTTTTCTCTGAAAGGGCACCCACCCCAAAGACTGGCGGAGGAGAAACATCCTGCCATGTCTCCCATCTCCTGCATACAGAGCTCCTTGCGAGGACCCACCCAGGCCCTTCTCTGCTGCTCTCCATCCAGGGCTGGGTGACTCATCCCTGCTCTGCCTGATGCCCTCCCTCCCATGGGTCTCCATCCCCACCCCCAGCTTCAGCAGCAGGCCCAGCTCTGAGCAGTGATGATGGATGCAGAGGCTAACCTCTTGTTCTGTCCTGTCTTTCCACTCCTATCCTGAGGACAGGGATCACAGACGAAGGAGAAGGATCTGGGAAAGACATGTAATGTGTGTGTGTGTGTGGGGGGGGGGTAATAGAAGACATGGGATGGGGGGGCAGTAAAGAGAGACAAGCCAGGGTCAGAGCTGCTACTGGACACTGAGACAAAGCCAAACACGGCCCTGGGTATGAGGGACCACTGCTGATGATGATTCCTAAAGATCTAGCAAGCGCCAAACAGCTTCCCCAATAGCCTTCTGGGCATCAAGCCTCCAGACAGCCCCAGGCCACTGGGCTCCCTTCCCTATGTCCAGCATTAGTTTATCAGGTATCCGAAGTGCCTGCTTCCCTCCAGTGCCTGGCATCTGAGCTTGAGCTTGGCTCTGGACTAAATTGCTCCTTCTCCCTTTTTCTTAGCTCTGGTGTGCCACAGTTTTCCTGGCAAGTCCTCTCTGCCATCAGGCAGGCCCACCGTCACTGCTTGGCCTTTGTAGCCATAGCCTCCGTTAAGTCTCCAGGTTTCCAAGCCAAACTCCCCCGAAGCCAGAGTTCTCTAAACCTTAGATGTGACGATGACACTGCCAAGCCTGAGGCCTCTGCTTTCCCTAGCTTCCGGATCAAAACCAACTGTCCTGCCTCCCTTCTATCTCAGCCTCCCATCCAGGAACTCACAGAGCTTCAGAATCTGGCTTGGCCTCGGCACTGTACCCCGCTGAAATCCTACCTCGTCCCCTTCTCCTATCCCCAGTCTGTCCTTTGAAGGCTTTCCTTGTCTCTCCACCAGGCCTGGAGTCTCTGGAGCAGAGGACCCAGGTCTCATCTCCCTCCATATCCCCCAGCACAATAGCTTGGCAGAGTAGGTAGATAGCAAATGAAGAAGTTTATTAATGAATAAGCAACTGAGCCAGGAGGGGAAAAGAGGCAAGAAGAATCATCGGGGACACAGGCAGCTACCAGGCAGGGAGAAAAGAACAGAGACAGGGTTGGAAAGAGGAGACCCTGAGACCCAGAGTGAGGCCAGAGGCAGACAAAGAAGCAGGTCGGGAAAGCCATGGCAGAGCTGCACCAGGGGGCAGGAGCTGCCAGGAGACAGCTGAGCAGACATAATTGGATCAGAGACAGCTCTGCTCCTGCAGTGGGGGGGGTGTGACTCACACACAGAATAATACCAGACACAGAAACACAGACAGTCTCACACTTGGCACACACATGCATTCAGTGTGGAATGACCCAAACTTCTCAGGTGCCTGCTTGGGATTGGGGAACCCTGTACCTTTTTGTGGGGTTCACACAGTCCCTTCAGCTGAAGGCTGTGTCATACACAGCCACCCACAAACAAATCATACACAGAAGCCCAGATGTAGAATCCTCCACCCCCATCACATTACTCTGTGCTCAGAACACAGCCACCCTCTGGTATCTTCTTTAGTTGTTTGCTTCTGTTTTGCTTGGCTCCCTGTCAGGATATGATCCTCATAACAACAGGGTCTGATTAGTGTGATTTGATGCCAAATTCCTGCATAACACAATGCTTGGCATGGCATATAGTATGCACTCCTTAAATGTATGGACTCTTGTGATACCTGCCCTAGGCAGAAAGATCTAAAGATGTGACATGTGCCTGTCCTCTGGGAGCCCAGGCTGAAAGGCAGGAAGGCAGTAGTAGTATACTAAGGCCTAGGGAGGGGCAGTGAGTTGACTCAGCAGGTGAAGGTACCTGCCACCAAGTCTGAGAACCTGAATTCAACTTCTGGGACCTGCATGGCGAAAAGAGAGAATCACCTTCGGCCAATTGTCCTCTGACCTCAACACTCTGTGCCTCGGCATATGCGTGTACATGCATGTGCACATACACATACAAAATATAATAAATAAATGCAATAAAGCCCCAGAGAACAGTGTCAGCTGCCTTGAGCCACTGGCCCCCGGCTCCATTTAAGGCAGGTGACAAAAGTGTATATTTGGCCTGAGACTCTCTATTCCCATGTTTTTTAAATCTCTGTAGGAATCTATAGCATCTACACTAACGTAAAAAGGACATAAGGTACACTGAGAGAGTTGGAGGCACTGCCAACCTGACACCTACTCTGAGCTGTGTCCCTCCACCTGTAGCCAGAGGATAATCATCTGCCCAGGTAAGGGATCTGGGCTCTGATGGGGTTCTATGCCCATCTATGCTTGTTGGCAACCTGGCACCAGGGCCAGTGGGAATAGTCTAGAGAGGCCCGGCCTAGGTCCCAGACCTCCACAGAGAGCCCAGTCTCTAGGGTCAGGGTGCCAGGGCTCTGGCTCCAGGTGAACCAGCCAGGCGTGGAGACACAAGGGAAGAAAGAGAACCCAGCTGTCTCCAGGACTTGCCCCTTTTCTCTCATCTCTTGAAACTTTAAACACTCTCGGCTGGAAACTGAGCTGAGGCTCGTTAAAGTTTAAAGGCTGGAGCCTAGGGAACTGGGTGTGGAGGGCACTAAGTCAGCCTAGGAGCTGAGGGCTCCCCCCTCACCCCCACCCCCAAGAGTGCATAGCCTGGAGCCACACCACTCACTGTCAGGACAGGGGCCACAGGGGCTGTGCATCCCACCATCTTCACCTTAGCCTCCTCAAAGTCAGTTTGCACTTTGTCATCCCTCCTAATCTTTCTGGACTGACCCCAAACTGCATTGCCCACAGCCCCTGCTTCAGTATAGACTCGGTACCATTGCTCGGATAGATGCAGCAGCCGTGGCCTCTCCTCACAGCAAAACCCTGACACCATAAGACACCTAGTTCTGGGAAGCCAAAGGCCTGGTCTACCTATCAACCCCCTTCTAGGCCCTATTCTCAACCAGGGCATCTCTCCCAACATCCTGTCCTGTCGCCCCATCCCAACCTTTCCTCTTCTCTGCATCTGTACAGAAGAGTCCTACTCTCTCTTCTTAGTTCCAAAGCCACCCCCACCAGGTGTTGTACTCCAGGAAGCCCCCTCTGATCCTGAATAGCAGCTAGCTCAGTGGCTGCTCAGTGGGAGCCCCTCGATTGCCAGGGGTCCCCTGCTTCCAGCATGAGCCTAGGTAGAGAGGCTATCCAATGTCCACTGGATGAGTAACTGAGGTAGCAGAGTGAACACAGGCAAACAGATGAGGAGATGGAAGTGGCCTGCCCAGGGCCACTCAGCAAAGCTTTTGTATCCTGTGCTTTCTCTTGTAGAGCTTCAACTCAAACAGGCACCTCAGCCAGGAAAGCATCCTCACCACCTCCACCCACCACTGACCATTCCTTTTTCAGGGTACCTTCACCACAGCACAGACTATTAACTCCCTGGCACCTCTCTGGGACTATGCTCCCCAGGACAGCCCAGAAAGTCCCTTCTTCTAGGTGTCCTATATCAGGTCAGGCTAGAGCCAATCCAAGGCAGGGATCCTCAGAACTATCTCTGGATTTAGAATGCCCACCTAGGGGCATAGACCACCAAGTCCTTAGTTGACCATCCTTGCCTCATGCCCTGCAGTGAAGCCTTACCACCTAACCCCTGCTAAGATTAGGATTGCCTCTACAAACTGCCTGTCCAGTATTGTCCCATAGAGACAGACAAATTGACCCTGGAAAGGCAGAGGCCAAGCCAGAACCTGAGCTCCCTCAATTCCAGACCCTAAAACTATATCAACTTCTACCCATGCAAGATAAGAAAACAGACCCAGAAAGGTGAAGTGACCCCGCAGATCACACACACCGAGGACTGGACTTTACCCCATTGGGTCCCCTCCCAGGTGTCCTCTCACAATGACACAGCACAAAGAGACCCAAGGACAGAGGGTACGTCTCCATAAGGAGACAGAAAGGTCCAACAGGACTGAAAGCCAGGCCAAGGGACAGAGGGAAGGCAGCTTTGTGTGTGTGTGTGTGTGTGTGTGTGTGTGTGTGTGTTGTAGAGGGAGGGGGGCAAGGATTCTGATCCAACTTCAGCCACTTCTAACTATTCAGTCTTGCACAAGTGAACTCCCCTCCAAGCCTCCACTTTCCACATCTGCTCCATTGGACTGATGAGCCCTCCCCCAGGACAAGGGCAGACTAGGTAAGACAAAAATAGGCAGTAGGCCTGGTCTTATGTACCCAACTCCTTGTCCCTGAGTGAGCCCACATGACATTGGAGAATGCATTGCTCATGAGATGGGGATCTTTGGACACTGGCTTGAGAGATTGTACCCTGGGTATGTGTGGCATGGGACAGGTGGACAGTGAGCCAGGGCCAGGAGGGGATAACTGGAGCGTCCTCCATAGGACTAGAAGTCAGCAGATAGGTTCCCATTACCCCAGCAGGGGGCTTTCAGTCATACACTCTCAAGAACTCTTTCATACCTGCTAAGGCCCCAGAGCCTGACACCAGTTTGTTCATATCATAAGTGCTGATTCCTACTAAGCTCACTCTTGCCTCTGTATGTGTTCACAAACCTGTACCCTCTAAAGTGGGCCTGGACCTTCTTAGAATTGTCTTCCCTCTCTCCAATAAGGTCTGAAAATGTTGAGAAGGATCCAGGAGTCCTCTGCCTGTCACACGGAGAAGCGGCATGCAGTAGGCATCAGAAGACCTGAGCATCAATCATCTAGAGCACAGCTGTCAGGGCTGCCCTTCATCACTCGCCCATAGCCCAGCCATTGAGTTCAGAGGCCCTTCAAGCCAGGAAAGTCCAATGGTTAATGGCCAGACAACCGAGAGAGTGGAAGGGATGTGCCTCAGTCACAAATAGCAAGAGGATACCAGAACTAAATGGTTCCCTGAATGACTGAGGCATGTTTTCTGTTTCTCATAGTGAGGGGAAGTGGGTCTAAGCTTCGGGAAACCTGCATTTGGGTTCTAAGCAGTCCTAGGCCTTGTCCCTGAAGTCCATGTTCAGCATCTGCCTCTGGTACTGGACCTAGACTTACAGGCAGCACTGTCTGCCTCCTGTCCACTACCCAGAGCCCAGTACAGGCCTGAAGCCAGGCCAGGCTGGAAGCCAGGAGGGATGGAAAGAGTAGGGTAGACTCCACCAACCCCTTCTCTCTGACCTGGCTCTGATTGCTCGGCCCAGAGCCATGGTGGCTTCTAGGGACCTTTGGACACAGAGATAGGGAGAAAAGCAGGATAAAATCAATCAAGTAAATAAGAAGGTGCCGACCCCCCACATTCACAGGCACAGAGCACAGGGCATGCCTGGGCACAGGAGATAGGGAGAGAGAGCACAGAATCTCAACCCAAAACTGAGGTTGAATCCCAGCCCCCTGAAATGACCCAGTGATCTCTGAGACTCTGCTTCTGCCTGACCTTGGCAAGAGTCACTCACCCCTCTGGGCCTCAGCTTTGTCATCCATCAAACAAGAATAGGATGATGAGAACTTAGTGTCCTTTAGCTCTTCAAAGAGTTATTGATGGGGTTAAAGGCCAGTGTTGCCTAAGGATGCAAGTTCATCAGAGAAGGCCAGCAACCGTGGAGCATGCTGGCCTGGGTTGCACTCACTCCTGCTTCAGCTACACGGTACCCTTTCTTTTGGTCTGTTTCTTTCGTAGTAACACAGAGACAAACTGATGACTCCCCGGGACTGGCCTGAGGCTAAATCAGATAACCAAGAGAAAATAGTTGGCCAGGAGCAGGGCACTTGTCAGAAATAGGATTAACTGTGTGGCAACTGGAAGTCCTGGAATCTAGGGACAGGAAGCTCAGAGACCTCTCCATCTCCAAGTTCCTTCTGCTGTGCGGAGAGGACCACGCACGGAAGCAAGCCACTGGTGGTACCATAACTAAAATGTCAGTCTCCCCTGGACCTAGGTTCTGCTGGCCTCTTCTACTGTGGGAAATGGGGCTGAAGCAATATGGAAGAAGAGTTAGAAAAAAGACCAGATCTGGAGGCTAGCCCATCAAGGCTCTAAGCTCTCTCTCTTAGGACTTAGCCATATGACCATGAGCTAGCCTCTGATGTTCTCTGGACTTCACCTCCTCATCTGTCCCATTGAAGGAGGATGGGATTACAAAGCAGGTTGTATAAAAGTCTGTCTAGTACCTCAGCCTCTGTTCAGCAGGGGAAGCCCTGGAATGTGTATGTTGGAACAAACCTATGTCCTGCCCAGAAGCCCATAACACCACAGCCTTTTCAAATAACCTCCATTCTCAAGTCTGATCTGGCTACAGGGGTCTGTTCGAGGTCAACCTCTATCTGCCAACTCCTCTCCTGGACAAGGCTGGGTTTATTCATTAACCAAGCCAGATGGAGGAGGCAGCTCCATTCTATTGACAAAGGGTGGGAGTAGCCACATCTCACACATACATACACACACACACACACACACACACACACACACTCACTCTAGAGAGCCAGCCCCGAAGGGAAGCCACGCTTCCCAGCCTCTGCAATACTGCTAGTTTTAAGTATTCTCTGTCACAGTCCACTACCTTTCACTTTGTTTCTGTGCCTTTCTCCAACATCACTGCCCTGGTGGACGTTGTGGGAGAAGCCTGCATGCAAGCAGCAATATGCTGGCACTACCAGCTGCCCTTTCCTTCCTGCCCCTCAGACTCAGAGCCAGGCGAGGCCCTGGAGAAGCTCAGAGGAAGCGGTTTCAGAGGAAGAAGGCATACACAGAAAGCCAGAGTCAGTGGGCCGGGGGCATACAGAGAGACACAGAGGCAAAGGGACAGCGGGAAGTGCAAGCCTGTCCAATCCTGTGGGGACAGGCGGATAAGGCTGTAAATGATTAAGGCAATGCAGAAAAGCATAAGGCCAGAGGGAAAAGGACAGTGGTGTGAGGCCAACAGTCACAGACCAAGCCCTAGCAGGAAGGACCCTGTTTAGTCCAGCGCCCTGGCCTCTAAGAACAGGAATGAATCTTCGTGTGACCTGGAGCAGCAGAAGGGTGCAAAAGAATGACCTTTCAGGAACCCTCTAAATGGAAGTTTACACCCAGAAATGTGGCACTCACAACAAAACCACATGTGTGGGACAGCTACTGAGGTCCCTAGAACAGGATATCTATCTGCCCATCAAACCCCAAGCCTGCCCTCCATGACACAGAGAATTATCATGGGACTGGGAGGAGGGGAGATGGCAGAGAGGGGCTGATGAGTTCGCAACTGCTTTCTGAACTGGTTTCCTTGACCTAAGCGCCCCCCCTCCTCGCCTCCCCTAGCTCACTCACCACCCCCCCAACCCCCGGAGTGGCTCAGGGCAAGGGAGCCTTCAGAAGGCCTGATGGAGACTCAGCCTGGTGGAGCAACTGGGCAGGGGCAGGGCAAGGAGGACTAGAGGGAGCAAGCAGGAAGGAATCTCATCCTCGGCACCAAGAGCACAGAAAGTAGAGCAGAAGACCCATCTCAGGCTAGAGAACCCATTCTCCTGCCTAGTGAATCAAGCTAGGTATACAAGTGGAAGCTATTCTGGAAGAGATTATCCCTGAGAGAAACTATTCCCCTAAGTGGGGCTGGAAACCACCATTCTCCCAAACAGACAGGTATGCCTGGGTTAGATCGGGGTGAGTCAGATAAGTCATATCCACATCTGAGCCTCAGTTAGCCCATGTGTGTAATGGGGGACCATGCCTCCTCCTGGTTTATAGGAGGAGACTCTGGGCCCAGATGCACCCCTCTGTGGGCCCCTGGCCTGAGTCAGGACAAGAAGACTCCTAAGGAGCAGTGGAGACTGCAGGTACCATAGGGCAACCCTACCTTGATCTTGTGCAGGGTCCGATCCGTCTCCACAGCCTGCACCCACACAGATACGCCAGCCTTGCTGTAGGTCAGGTTCCAGCCCACCTCGGCCTCACACTCTGACCGGAAGCTGCGGAAGTCCTGGTCATCGGGCACCTGGACACTTTCGCGACCCAATGTGGGCCGAGGCCCTAGGGGTTCCGTTGAGGCTGCTGGCTTCTCCATAGGGAGCGTGGGGAGGCCCGGAGCCCTGGTCCTAGTCCGACTCTCCTGGGTCCTCCGAGGAGGCTCCGACAACGTCGACGCAGCTGCAGATGCTGACGCCACCTTCCTGGGACCTGCAAGACCGGTTTGGGGACCAGAGTCAACGCGCTGGGGGCGCGGGTGGGGCAACCCGGGGTCCCGGGCCAGCGGACAGCTCGAGAAGGGCAAGTGCTGGCCCCGGGCGAATGTCGACCCGCACAGGACGGTCACTAGGGCCACCCTCCCACAAGGAGCGACCTCACACTTCCCTGAAGCGGCAGCGGGGTTGCTGCGTAGCGGGTACAGGAGCCCGCGGGAGCCGGGCAGGACCCCGGGGATCGCAGGTGCGGGTCTGGCACGGAGTCCCCGCGCGGTGCTGACCGGACTCGCTCAACTAACTCGGTAGCGAGCTGCGCGGGGCCGCATTGGGGGGCCGGGTGGGGGTGGACGAATCTCACCTGTGCGGGGTTCTCTGCTGGGGCCCGCCCGGGCCGGGGTGCGAGCTCCTCCGCCGCTGCCGCTGCAGCCGCTGCCCGGGCGACCGGGGGCCGCGCGGGGGCCCTAGGGGGGAGGAGCAGTGGGTCCCGCCGCCGGCCCCGCCCCGCCCCGCGCCCCCCGCCCCGCGCGCCCCCTCTACCCTCCTCCTCCCTCCCGCTAGGCTCGGGGCTCTGGGGCTCCGCTCTCCTCGTTCGGTATTTTCCAAGCTGCCGAGGTAAGAGCTGCGGGAGCACCGAGCCCCGCCCCGCCCCGCCCCGCCGGGTCCTAGCGCCCACCCCCGTGAGCCCCGTGGAAGGGGCAAGGTCCGGGAGGTGTTGTAGACCAGCGGAGGACGGGGGATCGGTGAGCCGTAGCCCATGTAGCTAAGTAGCAAAGGAACATGGACTCTCTGAGAGTAAGCACAAGGTGCAGAGAAGGATTCTGGAAGTTAACTGTGAGCCGCTTTTCTCTTCCCGGTTCCCACTCTTTGCAGCCTGTTCACACATACAACACTTCAGAGATTCAAAGTGTGCACACACACCCATGACAATTAAGAAACTAAACTACTAGGAATAGGGATGGCAGCCCCTCAATAACTTAGAGATGGCCACAGCTTGCAATCCCCAAGAACCAAGAGCATTTATAAGCCTCCACATACCCAACTCGATTCCCAGTGGGGTGTGCAACGGTGATCCAACTTCAAAGGCTCAAAGTTCACCGGCTGGCCAGAATTTGGCGAAATTTCCACTTCAGTCCCACTCTGGCCCCTGCTTAGCAGTTTTCAGTGCCCACCTTCTTTAGCTCTCACCCACGTGTGCACACACACCTCCCATAGACTACTCTAGCCCTGGAGTTCTCCTCCCCCTCCCTGCAGAATAGAGTGCAGCGCCCCACCCTACAGCCCGGTGTAAGATCTGTCCTCTCAGTCTTGGGAGCCTGAGCCCTCTGGGTCCCTGTACTAGTTCTACCCCATCTATTCAATGTGAACTGAGGCTGGGACCTCAAATTTTCTAGGGCCAGACCAGTATGAGTGTGACAGTCTGTCCCTGTCACTGGTCCTGGGCCACAGAAGAGCAGGGGAGGCCTATGATGGGCTTGCTCCAGATAAGCGCTGTTCGCTAATAGAAGGAATAAGTGACCACCATTGGCCTAGTGCCAGAGTGGGCTAATGGATAGACCCACTAGAGCCAGAGCATTGAGCTTCTGCCACCCAGGGTTCTTGCTGTTTTCTCTGCATTCCCTCCCTGGGCCCTCACCAGTTACCTCCTAGCTTCACCATGCAGAGTTTTTTTCTTACAGTGTTAAGAGAAAGTTGAGGACTCAGCACTGGGGGTTCAAAAATAGATGTGGGTTTTTTTGTTTTTTTTTTTTCCCTGAAGTGCTCAGGGTTCTGAGATGTTTATAAAATCATGCCCAGTTTTAAAACTGAGCACGGAAGCTGGATGTGGTAGCACAGGCCTATAATCCCAGCTACTCCAGAGACTGAGGCAGGAAGATACAAAGTTCAAGGTTTTCTAGAGCTACATATCTAGTTCAAAACCAGTACAGGCCACCAAGTAAGTAAGACCTTGCCTCAAATGAAAATAGATAACAAATAAATGAGGGCTGAGGCTTTATCTTTGTGGTAGAGCCCTAGGCTTAATTGTTAATAGCACAAATAAAAATAATCTGGGGCAAGCTGTAACCACATGACAAGGGACCCTGAAGGGTTCTACATAGTGAGTCTTTTTTAAAAACAAAACAAAATCCTGTCAGACCTGTGCAAATTTAGATACCCAGGCCTCCCTCTCTCACCTGCAGCAGTGGAAAGGTAGCATCACACACACACACACACACACACACACACACACACACACACACACACACACACACACACACACACACACACACCATCTAAACCAACTCTTTGGAAGTGTCTGGGAATGAGTAGGTGGCACTGGGGGCTGGCTTTGAGCTTGGGAAGCCTCGGGCACTGGGTGTCTGAACTGCCTATGCCCCAGTCCACCTTCCCAAAGCCTCAGTGTGTTGGTGATACGAACACTTCCAGGCTGGTGAGAGATAGCCCAAAGGGGACTGCAGCAAAGCCAATGCCAGCTTGGTGAACTGGGTCCTCCGGGATTGACCATGAGGTAGAGAAAGGACAGCAGTTGCCTGATAGATTTTGGGGCCCTGGTAACACCCATCTGGGCAGATAGCACTGAACCTCTTCTGCCCGTCTCCCAGCCTGGTGTGGTGGGGAGATAAGGCTGCGGTGAGAGCAGATGGTGGCTATGAACAGGGTAAACTGACAGAAGGGACCTCCCCATCCCTAAGGTGACAACCTGAGGTGAAGACAGCCTGCTAGTGAGGGACAGATGACCGGAGCCAAGCCATCACTCAATCTAGATTAAGAACAAATATTTTGGTTCTGAGGGTCAGTAATAGCAGGTGACTCTATGATGGATGAGCAGCAGGATGTCACTTTATCCTGCTCCTTAATTCGTCCATGCTTGCCCCCCCCCCGTAGGAATTTCGATTGCCCTGACTCTTGACAGCCTCTTGAACATGACAAAGTAGCCACAAATCCTGTTTGCACCACACCCCCAAACAGGAGAGACAGGAGAAGAGAGCCAAGGAGATAGGGAACAAGCCTGGCAGAGTGCAGAAGAGTCTGGACATGAGTCCCAGGACCCAGGCACCCCTGCTCCCCATAGCCTGGCTGTGGACTTGAGTTTAAATCGTAACTACCATTTCCTAGCTGTGTGGTTAGAAGCTCTCTCTTTCTCTTTCTTTCTCTCTCTCTGTCTCTCTCTTTCTCACTCAGCTGTTTCCTCATCTGGAACATTAGCCTCTGAGAATTACTACATCAAAGACTGGTATTTCACTCACTTCACCCCTAGATAAGTAACCAAAAACACAAGGTAGGATGGGATGGATAGAGAAGAGTATATTTTCCAAACTGTGGTTCTGGTTTTTTTGTTTTGTTTTTTAAAAAAAAGATTAAGGAAACATCATGATGTGGTTAGGTTCTGGTGCAAGATTAAACATTGCCAAGGTTGACAAAGCAAGCAAGACTCCTGCTGTGCCCAGTTAGTGCTCAGAGTGATGGCTCTCTACAGATGGTGGACAATTCACCTCTAAGTTCTAGGTCAGAGGCTGGCCTGGCTCCTTTTTGGCTCCCAGCTCCAAAAAGCTTGGCACTGAGCAGGTGCCATAGGTTTATGTGAGAGAGTAGTCAGTAAACAGAGAGATTCAGCGTATGTGAGGGCTCAAAGACCAGGGCAGGCACTGAGCAAGCCTGGGGCCTCACATACACCCTAATAACGTGGGAAAGTGCTTAAGGGTCTCTCAGCACCTCAGTACTGTGGTTCCTGGAATGGGGAGAAGCAGAGGTCTAATGTGAGATTTATGCCAGAGAGTTGTAGGTGCAGCGGTTATGCAGAACCTGCCTGGAGCTACCTACCCCTTTACCTGCTCCCTAACTCATGACACCAGTTCTAAAGACACTCAGACAGATATCATCTGGACCCACCCTGATAAGCAGAGACACCAAGGCCCAGAGAGCAGGAGCCATTAGGTATGGTGGAGTATGTCTATAATCCTAGCACTTTCAAGGCAGAGGCAGGAGGTTCAAGAGGAATTCAAGGTCATCCTCATCCACTTAGGCAGTTTGAAGCCTGAACTACGCGAAACAAAAAGATTCAGTTCTCCTATCTCTTAGTCTAAAATTGTCCCCACCCTGGTTACATACCATCCTTTCTATCTGTGAGCATCTTGACAACTTGACAAGTTATTTATTATTTTAACGACCACACACACACACACACACACACACACACACACACACACACAGAACCTGCCACTTTCCTTTTGTTTTTGTGATACATGTTTTAACTCTATAGTCACCCTATAGCCTGAGAACTTGAGACAGTCCTGCCTCAGCCTCCAGAGTGATAGGATTACATAGGTGAATCACCCACATTCAGTCTTGACTTGAGTAGGTGCCCATCCCTACTCACCATCTAGCCAGCTAGACAGATGGAGGCCTTTGGATGATAATCACCCCCCACGGGCCCCTTTTCCCCACCTTCCTCCGGGGTAATGCTGTCTGCCACTAAGGGTGGAAGGAAGGCTGAGAAGTTGTCTAGGGCAACACAACAGTGCCCTGAGATCACTGTTCTAGAAGATTGGACAGTGACTTGTGTGACCTCACCAGGAAATGGAATGGGGAGGTAGTTCCACACCTAGGCCCTCAGGACAGAATACTTCAGGCCTCCAAAGTGGGCTTGGCCTTGAAAGTTCCATGTCCAACTACAGGGACAATAGGAGCTGTATCCAAGCCCCACAATATCCGGATCTAAGTGTTTACTCAGGGTGAGTCTCTCATGGCACTGCTGAGCCTCAATAAGCAAACAGCCTGACGCTGCCTTGAGGGAGTCACTGCCACCAAGCCAGTCACTCACTCAAGGTCACCCACATTATCATTCATGATGACTCTGTCACTTGCTGTCCTAACCAGGTTCCACATAGACACACATCATCTCAGTCACATACATGGCCAGCCTGACACAAGGGCAGGTACATAATATGATTACACTCGGCATTAGAGTGAGGTTGCCAGGTGGAAAATGCAGGAGGCTTGGTAAAATTTGAATTTCAGACACACAACGAACCTGGGTGTAGTGGCACATGCCTTTAATCTTAGCACTTCAGAGGCAGAGGCGGGAAGACCTCTGTGTGAATTTGAGGCCAATCTATTTCCATAGTAAGTTCTAGGCCAGCCCAGAACTATGTAGTAAGACCTTATCTCAAATACACACACACACCAAATAATTTTTACAACAAACACATCCCAAATATTTGCTAAGTCCTAAAAGCTTCCATCTAAGGAACTGCTGCACCCATACTGTCCAACCTCACAGTGCCTGCCACAGCAGCTCACACAGAGCTCAGGCACCTACTATGTCAGTTAAATACACACTGCATCCAAGTATCAATGGTGTACATGGCTCTGTACATGTGAGGAGGCACCAGGCCAGGCTAAGTCTTTAGACTCAACTCCACAATAACCATAGACTGCTGGTTAGGCAGGGACCTTCAGCTCCTTTGACGGCAAGGAAAATGAAGTCCAAAAAGAAGCAGAATCTACAATAGGTACCTCAACTTGAGGTCCCCTGGATATAGAAAATCAAGCTAGGGTCACAGTCATAGTATCACCAGACCACTCCTCAGAGGCCTACATGGTGATGACTGTTCTGCTCAGGGCCCTCAGGGTCCATCCAGCTTTGAGATTAAATACAAATAAAAAATAAAAAAAAGGAAGGAGTTGTGTGGGCTGTGAGAAGGGGGTCACTATCACAGGAGCCCCACTCTGGCAGAAGGACTGGAGAACCTACTCCCAGGCACCCCCTTCACCATCTAGCCTGAGCACAGAGCCCAGGGGAGGGCTTGGAGCCAGCAGATAGATCCGGTGCCTCTAACAGGAAATACAAGGGTTTCTGGAAGGCTACATCGACCCAATTACCAATCAAACTTGGTAATTTGCAGTATTTGCAGGCATCAGGACCTTGTCAGCAGGGTCCCAGCACAGGGGTTTGGTAGCCATTCAGGCTCTAGGATCCTTTTTGAGGTTGGAGGGTGGGGAAGCACTCCCTTGGTTCTCTTGGAATCCTCTTAGCTGCACCTCTTAACTACCATTCTCTTATCTCAAGAGAGTTTCCAAAGATGGAGGCAGGAGAGCCACAGGACCTGTCCACTGTGAACTTTATTGAGGGGATAGGCTTCTTTCTCCCCAGAGGCTGGGGGTGCCTTGGGCAGCAGAAGCCTAAGGCCTGGAAGGGCAGTCCTGAGAACTCAGGGCACAGGAACTATACCATAGATAGACTGGGCATGATGATGGGCAAGGAGGCCTGGGGATGGAGTGAAGCTCTCAGCATAGCAGTCCAGAAAAGAAGCTTGGCAAGGGAACCAGGCTGTCTGGGACAAGAACTCAATGCTCAGGGCTAGGACCTAAAACAGTTTACTGGACCTCAGTCTGTGTAGACTGTCTTGTTTCTACGATTGTGAACTGATGAGATTTACATTATTACAGTGGAGTCACTGAGCAAGGAAGGAGTGCTGAGCTCAGTGCCCTGACCACAGAAAGCACATATTGGATGATGGCATATCATCCCCCCTACCTTCATCCTCAATTTGGAGAAGAACTGCAGGTGGTCTGGTTGTGCACCCTTTAAAAAGCTTCCTTCAGTGGCATTCTTTCCTTATGCTCACACAGTGCCTGCCAGCAGGGGACAGGGAGCCTGGCCCTTCCTATTCATAGGGCAGAGAAGTACTGAGCAGTGGGACTGTTTCTCCAGCTGAGTGAAGGAAGGGCCGGTGTGGGTGGGCCTCCCCTGGAGCTCTGCTGTGAGAATAAGGTTCTAGATCAAGCTTCATTCTAGGATCAAAAATCTAGTCCTGGAATAGCCCTACAGTAGGATCAACTGCTATGGGACATTGCTGGCCTGGGGGATTTTTCCTGCCCCAAGTCTTATGGAGTCCTGGGTCAGTGGCATCACCATGTCCCCCCTGGGGGAGGCTGCCTCCTTCAGCACCTTCTAAATTTAGGGCTTGGTTCTGTGACTCATTTCTGAATCTGCTTGGATCCCTCCTCCAGGAGTGTGCTCCCACGGTATTTTTATCCTCCACTGCCACAGACTGAAGATTACAGGCCCCAAATCCTGCAGGAACCCCAGACTAAGAAGCACCCCTAACTCCCACTTGCCTAGCTTGCTCTGGATGCCTCTCTGCCCAGATCCTACACTCCGGGCTCACTTCTGTCTCCCCACCTTCCTCTTCCCCAGCCAGAGCCACTGATCTAGCTGTGTGGCCATCTTGGGGGCTCTCTCCCAGGGGAGAGAAGGTAGAACCAAGTCCTGCCCCCTCCCATCTGGCTTCTAGACACAGGCCACACCTGAAGGCAGAAGGTCTGGTTCTTCGCCAGAGAAGGTCTCCCTTCCTCTGGCTTTACTGCACTTTTCTTTTCTGCCTCTAAATAAGGAGTTTGAACCATTACTTATAAAGGCTTGGAACAAAGTTGAAATTACCCCTGGGCCAGACCTCCACCCACCTTCAAGCAGGTGGGTGGGCCAGGGATGTAGTTTCTGATGTCTGGTGGATGGGTCCTGTCTGCCACTTAGGACCTCCTCTGGCCCCAATGCCTGCTCCATTCAGAGAAAGCACAAGCCAAGAATCTAGACTTCTGTCCTTCACGGAGAAAGATCTTTCACTCCATACACTGGAGGAGCTTGAATAAACCCGTGGTTCCAGTACAATCACAGCTATAATGTGATTCATGAATCCTAATTGGTCTTATAAAAACCCAGAGACAGATATTGGAATAAAGCTGAAAGATCAGAGAGACAGGGGAACAAGCCACAGCCACTTCTCACCTCGCCAGTTCCTCAGCCTAAAAGGGAAGATTCTGTGTCCAGGAATCCTCGGTCCTCAGGAAAGGGGAGAACTCCTGTCTCCTCCTGCCTTATGCTCCTGTCATTTCCCAGCTCTCTCTTTCTTTCCCAACCTTCTTAGTGCTGGGATTAAAGGCCCATGTGTTTCTCAGGTACTGGGAGCAGAGAGATCCCAAATGCAGGGATTAAAGATGTGTGCCAGTGATTCTGTTTTTCTTCTAGTCTGCATTAATCTCCTGTAGTCCAGTGTGGCCTTGAACTCACAAAGATCCACACAGATCTCTGCCTCTGCCTCCCCAGTGCTAGGATTAAAGGTGTGTGCCACCACTGCCTGACCTCTATGGCTAACTCTGTGGCTGGCTCTGCCCTCTGATCTTTAGGCAATCTTTATTTGCTAGATTACAAGCAATATGTCACCACAATAAGGTGCAACCTGGGACAAGAATCCCCTTCACTCTGGGCCTCAGTATGTAAGGAGAGCATGTGCATGCACAGGTGTTAACACTAAAGACATCTCTTTCCCTGGGCTAGAAGAGATCATGAGAGCCTGGGTCCCCAATTCACTTTCAGATATTTTGGCACCCCAGGGCATGCTGTGGAAGTTTGGAGGAGATGGACAAACACAAACTGTCTGGCTGAGGCATGTTTTAACCTGTCTTTCCCAGAAGCAGTGGTAGCCAGCAGTTATTACTTACCACATGCCTGGTGCTCTTCTTGGTACAAGACAGGTTATAACTCATTTAATTTATAGTTAACCCCCAGACAGCCCAAGATAATGCTAACCACCTCCACATCCGAGAAAGCTGGAGCCCTAAAAGAGGGGCAGTGACTTGTCCAAGGTCATGATATTGACTCTGTGAGGACTGACTGCAACTCTGGCTTCCATTGGTCCTAAGAAAGCTCCTCTCAGAGTATACATTAGATACTCCATAAATGTTTGATGATGATGCTCGGTCACTGCCATGTAATGGAAAGATCCCCATTCTGGTCCAATTCTGTCCCAACTCCTATGTATCCTTAACTGAATCCTTTTCTTAGGTGGCACATGCCTACAGAGAACTCTGGAGGCTGAGGGAGGGAGGATTACTCCAGGTCTGAAGCCAGTCTGGGCTATAGAACAATATGCTATCTCAAAAAGAAATTCAAGCCAGGCAGCCATAGTGGTTGTAGTGCATGTGCCTTTAATTCCAGTACTTGGGAGCCAGAGGCAAAGGTGGGTGGATCTCTGTGAGTTCAAGGCCAGATTGGCCAGCATAGAGAATTCCAGGATAGCTAGTTCTATGTGGAGAGACCCTGACAAGAGAGAGAGAGAGAGAGAGAGAGAGAGAGAGAGAGAGAGAGAGAGAGAGAGAGAGAGAGAGAGAGAGAGAGAGAGAGAGAGAGAGAGACATTGCCGGACACATAGGGATCCCTTCAGCCCTTGCCATGGCTTCCTGCTCTTCTAGGTGGGAAGCTCTATCTGGACAGCAAATGCAGAACTGTCTTCCTTCCTACAAAAGCTCCCTCTGAAGATGGGTGGTGAGGGTGCACACCTTTAATCTTAGCACTCAGGAGGCAAAGGCAAGTGGACTCTCAGTTTGAGACCAGCATGATCCAGATATCCAATTCCAGGACAGGCAGGGCTACACAGAGAAACCTTTTCTCAACACCCCCCCCCACACACACACACCAAACCCTAACAATGAAATCTGAATAAATTGGAAACACACATATAAAAAGAGAAGATAATTTCCAACCCCACTCTTTACACATGCTTTTTTTGAGAGGTGGGGGGCCATGTATCATATCCCAGGCAGGCCTCGAACTTGTTAAGTAGCTGAGAATGACCTTGTATTTCTGAGCCTCCTGTCTCCACCTCCTGAGTACTAGGATTACAAAACCAAAACGTGCCCCATATTGAGTTTATGCAGGGCTAAGGCTTGAAACCAGGGCTTTCTGCATGTTAGCTAGCATTCCACCAACCAAGCTACATTTCTGGCCTTCCAGTTCCTTCTTTAGCCTTAGTTGCCCTGCCTGAAAGCAGAAACAGTGAGTGAGAAACAGAGGAGTGGAGATGAAACATATCTTGGATTTCTATTTCTACATGCATCCTAGGGAGGCCTCATAACCAACCAAACCCTCAGTGTCTCCCAGTCTTTTCCCTCATCTATCTACTCTCTAAGTCTCTGAGAACACTCCATAAACAGACGCATAAAGCCTACAGCTACAAGGAAGAAAGACAGAAAGATTCACCTGCCTCTACTGCCCTAGTGATGGGATTAAAGGTCAGCACCACTACACTCGGCTTCCAAAGGCTCCAAAGCCTCAGTTCAATGTGCATCATTTCCTATCATATGCAGGCCAGCTCCACTATCACTTCCGGTTGCTGGTGGCCCCAGCTACAGTGATCAGAGCTCAGGAGTCTGGAGCCTTTCCATTCTTCTCCACTGAGAGTCTGTTTCCCTTAGTGGGCCCCTCATCTGCCACACCTGGGTGTACTGTCATGAGAAGCAGGGCTTGTACAGCTCCAGCTACTGTTCTCTTCCTCCAAGAATGTTTAGATCATCCTCTGCTTCATGAGACCATTGGGCAACTCAGTGGAGCCCGGCTATCCCGGTCAGACCTAATTGGGTAAGAAGCCGAACTTTGACTCCTTCGGGGTTTTCTGGAACTGGTTGGCTTGTGCCAGCATCCAGCAAAAACTCTAGCCTTTGGGGTATGAGGAAGGGCTCTAGGCCCGAAGGCAGGGTGGCCCTTGCTCGCATGGTGACCTTGCTAGCCCCCACGCCTTTTGGTGTCCTCTGGTTTGCAATTTGCAGAAAGAGGAAATGTGTCTCTCAGTTTGCAATCAACTAACTGTAATAATCTTCCGCCTTTACAGACTGCTTGGGAGTTTCATTTCCATCCTTCGACTTCACTTGGTCCTTCCAACAAGATGATTCCATCTATAAATGTCAGAGAACTTAGGTTCCCAAGGAAGTAATTTATCCATATCAAGTAAAGCAAGTCAAAAGTTGGAGGCTGGACTAGATAGCTCTGGAATCCGTCTCTGGTTCTTTTCAAAAGTCTTATGTGAGGATCAAGGCAATAATGGGATTGTGCTTTGAAGACAATAAAAGGACCTCTGACAACCAAGAACACAGTTCCTTTACTACTCATTGCTGTTACCTTTGCTCAGGCGCCCCCGCGCGTCTTAACCAGAGGCGATCCCATCGCGCAGGCGCCTTTTGGTGTTTACTGTAGCCTCGAGGCCGGCAGTTGCGCGTGCGCTTTTCACCGAACACGCCCCGAGCTCCGGGGCATCAGAAGCGACCTTTAGTGTCTGTGGCCGCTCCGCAACAGTGGTCTCGGTATTTCCCGCGGGTCTAGACGTCGTCACAGCCGTGGAGCATCGAAAGACAATGAAGTCGCCGCCCGGCGAACCGTCAGCCCTGGCCACCTACCGCGGTGGGAACGAGCGTCAAAGGGGCGGAGCGCAGTGGCTCCGGCGATGTACTTAGCCTTAGGAGCTCTAGGGCCGGAGCGCTGTAAAAACTACATTTCCCGAAAGGCCCTGCAGAGAGGCATGTTGGGAGTTGGAGTTTGGAGGCAGTAGAGAGCTCATTCTAGAGGGATTGCGCTGTAAAGCCAGGATGCTAAATCAGCGGTAGTTGGCTCTAAGGACATGTAAATTACACAGTAGCTACATTGTGTCTTAGAAAGAACACAAAATAGTTCGCACTCGCCACTTCCCTTGTCAGCACCCAGATTACCATTACTTTGTGTGGGTGTTTTGTGCAGCTCAGGTGGAAAGAGAGTCAGGAGCCAATGAGCACCGCAGGCCACAGTGAGCATAGGTAGCAGTTTACAGCCCTGCTTCAGGGAAGGGCTTCCCCAATGTTAACAGCTCTGCTCCGGCAGCGGAGGGCCTCTCCAGTCTGCTCCGCTAAGGGAAGGTTTTCTCGGCTTTGCTTCTCTTCTCTTTACAGGGAGTGTAAGAAATCTGCTCAGCCAGGGGAAGGTTCCCCAGGGGGGCAATTACTGTTTCTCTACCCTCAGCTGTTCTTCGTCCAGACTCTGTGGTTGTCACCCAAACTTCATTCAAGAGATTTATTTGGAGGGAATAAATACTCCAAGAGAGTGGCAGCCTCAGCCCAGGGTAGGAGAAAGCAGCAGGAAAGGGCAGGGGGTACAGGGTTTATTTAAACTTTCTTGGAGGTGGAGCTTTCTAGGGAGAAGACTTCCAGTGTCTGGATTGGTCAGATTTTTAATACCTGGTTCTGGTTCTAGGGTCAAAATATTTCTTTCACTGACTCTTTTGAGCTTTTAGGCTCCAATTTCAGGACCAGGGCATATTTCTTTCACTGGCTCTGAGTCTAAGGCCAAAGTGTATTTTTTGGTGCTGGTTTCAGAGTCGGGGCACATTTGTTTGGTTTTGGGTTCAGGGATAAAGTGTTTCTTTCACTGGCTCAGGTCTCAGAGCCAGGGTAGGTTTCTTTGGCTGGTCCCTATTCCCTACACTTTGGACTCTTCTATCCTACTGCTGTTAAATCCAAGCTCTGTGTGTTTGTGTGTCTATATCTTTATATCCTAAGTGCTGTGATTTCAAGTCTGTGCCAGCATGTCCAGCTTAGATAGAGCTTTGTGCAATGGTGGATGTGTTCTCTGCCTGCACAGTCTAATACCGTTGCCATTAATGTGTGGCTATTTAACAAATGGCTAAATGCTGTGGAAGAACTAAAAATACTAGTCGGCCTTGGTCTTGGTGGCTCACGCCTGTAATCTCAGCTTCCATGAGTTGGAGATGGAAGAGGCATGACTCTGAAGTCAAACTAGGCTCCATAGTGGGACCTCAGTGGTAAAATGTTAGCCTAGCAGACATAAGGCCTGTACTGGATACCCAGCAAGTCCTGGGACACACACCACCCTAAGTTAATGTCTTTTTTTAGTTTTGGTTTTGGTTTTTGGTTTTTTGAGACTAGGTTTCTCTGTGTAGTCCTAGTTGTTCTGTCCTCTGTAGACCAGGCTGGCCTCGAATTCACAGAGACATCCCCCTGTCTCTGCCTCCTGAATGCTGGGGTTAAAGGCATGCATCATCATTGCCCATCAAATATAATTTTTAATGTAATTAATTTCACTAATTTAAATGGCTACCTGTGGATAGGGCTACTTTACTGCGCAGCTCTGTAAATCAAGCCTGTTACTGTCTCCAACACCGTGAGCTACATGGTCGTTTCTTCTTGACTACTCACTCCTTACTCTATTGTTTGTCCCTTGCAAACTAAAAATTAGTTTGGATTGTAAAAATCTTCCCTACTGTTCATTAGGCTGGAATAACAGGGACAGAGAAGGCCAGCTGTAAAGTTAACAGGAAATAATACTTTCCCGAGGACATACTGCAGCTATAAAAATGTTCTAATGACCTCCTGCTTTGCATAACAATTTATTTCTTACCAACCCAGCAGGCTTGTTTTCTGAAATCACAGGCTATCAGGAACTTTGCTGTTGGAAATGATATGAACAAAACTGAAAGGCTTGCCTGGAGGATCTGAGCCACAGAGAGGGCAGAATTTACAACTTGGGTTCGGAGATCCAGGGAAAAAGCTTCTGAACACGTTATGTCTATCTTTATTGTTTCCAAGAAAACGAGCTCTTGGATCCATTTGGCAGTGCAGGCTTAATGGGCCTTTCAAACTGTGTCTTAAATTTCACCTGACCACCCTGACTCAGTTGGCTGAGGCTGGGTTAGATGATTGGATTTACTGGGCATGTGACCAGAAGCATAGGGTCTGCTGTCGGTTGTGCTGGGGTTGGCCATTGATGCTTTGAACCAAATTTCCCAGAAAGAAAAAAGAATAACATAACTATGTTACATATTCTAACAAGATGACTGACTGATAAAAACTTAACAGATAGCTGGAATGTCCCAGGTCCAGAGCTAAACTATCTTGAACTATTTTTAACCATCTACATAGCCATTTACTTCCCACCTCTGCATTTGACCTGACACCTTAGTGGCTATCAGGTAAAAATCCCCTTTGGAACTTTGGTCTACCTTTATCAGCCCTTATTAGGTTAAGGATTATCACCAGATAGCCTGAGGCTTATAATAGGGTGTGTCCCATGTACCTGATGTTTCTACTAATGTATCTGAAAAGTGTCTTGCTTGACACTTTGTTTTGTTACTATAAAAATTCATACTGAAGCTCAGAGAAAGATGGCTCAGAGGTTAGCACTGGTTGCTCTTCCAATGGTCCTGAGTTCAATTCCCAGCAGCAACCACATGTTGGCTCACAACCATCTATAGTGAGATAGAGCACTGGTATACATAAATAAATATTTTTAAAACTTCATACAGTATTGGGGTAACCTTATCTGAGTTCTCTGGGCCATGTCACTCATATTTGGCTCCAGAATAAACTCTATTATTCCCTTGTAGAATAATCTTTTTGTACACTGTGAAGACTTGCCACTTGGATTGGGTTAATACAAAGCTGAATGGCCAATACCTAGGCAGAATTTTCAGGGCAGGGAGGATGCTGGGAAGAAGAAGGTCAGAGAAATAGGGAGTCACCAGCCAGGCAGAGAAGCAGCCTGAGCAGTACAGAGTAAAGGTGATAAAGCCACAAAGCAGAAAGTAAATTAATAAAAATGGGTTAATTTAAGTCAAAAGAGCTAGTTAGTAACAACTGTAAGTTATTGGTGGAGCTTTTATGATTAATAAGTCTCTGTGTCTTGATTTGGGAACTGGCAGGGGAAAGAGAAGTCCACCTACATTTGCTGGGAGGCAGGAGCTGGTGAGATGTGTGTTTTGAGTTGACTTTGTGATGACAGTGGGCAAGGTGCTGATGTCCACTGCAGGAGGCATGTGCAGTCTGTACAGACACCCACCAGCCACTTCCTGATGCCTCTGGCAGAACCTTTGTAGAAACCCACTCCATTATGTAACTGGTCTTTAGGTCCTGAGCTTTTTTTTTTTTTTTTTAATAATTTATTTTATCTGCATTGGTGCTTTGCCTGCATGTATATCTGTGAGCTGGAGTTACAAACAGTTGTGAGCTGCCATGTGGCTCCTGGAAACTGAACCAGACCCCGTCCCTCCCTCCCTCCCTCTATCCCTCCCTCCCTCTCTCCCTCCCTTCCTTCCTTCCTTTCTGAGAGAGATTATTCAACAACTAAATTTCACCTGAGATTCCGAAAAGAAAAGCACAATTAGACCAGATCCCAGACCAGTGATTCACAGAGAACTGTGGATGTTTATTAGCTGTAACTCTTCCATATTAACAGCGCTAAGTCACTCTGGAAAACCTTAAGTACCTAAATGGTACTTGAAGGCTACATTACCTACATCACAATTATGTATGCACATCAGAGAAACCCACAACTCCCAAACGCTTTTCTTAATTATCACTAAGTACTAATAACGACCTCTAGTGAACAACCTATAGCCATCATAACTTTTAGTATTACACTCAGAAAGTGATCGAGATTGGTTAATGTGACCCACAACTACAGGAATTATAAGAGCATTTCTGAAACACAAATTCCAGTTGGTATTAAATGAAAACTCAAAGCCAGAAATTGGGGAAAAAGTAGGAAAATCAGAGAGAGGAAACAGACCATAGTCAATTCTCCCCCAGCCAACTTCTCAGGGTAAAAACTATGTTCCAGAGTACTCAGCCTGGCTCATTGCTTCCACACCATCTGTCTAACACCTGCCTTTAATACCTTCTTCGCCCAGTTGTTTCACTTCCGGATTCAACTCTGATCATAATTCTACAGTTATGATTAAAAGTGAGGTATTACTATTTGGTACTTAGGCTTTGAACTCACAGAAACACAGAGAGATCTGTCTCTGGAGTTATGGGCTTAAAGGCGTGAGTTACCAACTGTCATTCCTGTGCTGAGATTAAAGGCAGGCATGAGTTACCACTCTGACCCTAGTAGCTTGACTGTGGGTGGATCTCTTCTCTAATATTCCAGGCTGATTTTATTAAATATAAATTATGTCATCACACATCTCCAAATAGCCACAATCTAAATGTCAGTTCAGTTTTAAATGTCCACATTCTGTATTTTCTATAAGCCAAACTTGGGCTTCCAGCTCAGTGATCTAATGAGTGATCAGTAACCAGGTAGGCTAATGCCAAGGAGGAGCAGACTTTATTCTGTCACCAAGGACAAAGGGGCCAATCTCCCAACTTTAAAGGAAGACTGAATTTAAAAATACTGTCTTTGAACATGGACACTTCTTTCAGAGGTGTGTGTTGGAACCTTCTGAGTTCTCTTTTTTTACTCCTTGAAGAACAGTCAGTGCACTTAAGCACTGTGCCATCTCTCCAGCCCCCATGGCTCCCAAGCTCTTCAAAGAGCTCTTGCTGTCCTCTGGATGCTGTAGAACAAACTTTGTACAGTGTAAACATGCATTACTCTCATTGGCTAATTAAAAAATCTGACTGGCCAATCGCTGGTCAGGTAGAGAAGTAAGTCTGGAGAGCCAGACTGGATGGGCAGTGGGAAGAAGGGCAGAGTCTCTGGGCATCCTCTTCAGGTTGGCCCCCAAGGTCCCTTGTGTGTTCAAAACTCCTGCTGACCACCCCTTTGCTTGGAGGAATACCAAAATTCACTGTTGTATTTCTGTACTGACCACCTCTGACAAAAAGAGGGGAGTGGGTGGCACACACCCCTCAAAAGGTAGCTTTTCACCCACGGCTTCAAACTGCAGCAACCCAGACGTCTGGCGCATCATAAGACCTAGACAGTTGGTAAGCCTGGGTAGGGAAAGGTGGAGACACTGTATTTCTGATCTCCATCCCATTCCTTCCATAGAGTTGAGCTTCCTGCTTTGATCTCCCATGAAGTTTCTCCCTTGAAGTCCATTCAGAGTCTCCATCTCCACCCTGTCCACTCCCCAAATGTTGTGTGCATAGGTGTGTGTGTGTGTGTGTGTGTGTGTGTGTGTGTGTGTGTGTGTGTGTGTGTGTGTGTGTGTTTTCCAGGGGATCTGACCCAGGGTCCATGCCAGGTCTACATTCTATCTCTGAGCTATTTCTTCTGGTGCTTTGGAAGTTTCACAGACATCTGCCTTCATGGGGCCTGGAAGCTTTCTCCAGGGACCACTTTGAAAGCTCTAAGGAGGGTTAAGGAATGTGAGCAGTGGGTGGAAGTTCTGCCTTGACTCTCCATTTTCCTTTGCTTCAGATCAAAGCAAGAGTCTTATGCATTCTGGGCCATTGCTCTGCCCCAGCTCTCTACATCCCCAGTGTTGGCAGACTTTCCTACCCTTCCAGCTGCTCCCCAAATAACCACACAGAGACTTAGTATTCATTGTAAATGCTTTGCCGGTAGGCAGCTCTTACAACTTAACCCATTTCTATTAATCACGGTGCTGCCCCAGGGTTTGTTTACCTCATGTATGTATTTCTTGCTTGCTCTATGTTTCATGACATCTCCCCAGACTCTGCCTTTCTTCTCCCCAGCATTTTCTCTGACCCCCAAAATCCTGCCTAGCCATCAGCTAATCAGCTTTTATTGAACCAATCACAGTGACATATTCACACAGTATAAAGAAATATTCCACACTCTTTATAAGACTTTAAACCAAATATACTCAAACAGCTTAAGTGTTTGACTTACTTGTCAAGCACCTTCTGTGTCCCTCTTATCTACATAACTTTGGCCCTGTCTCTCGATTAATATGAGGTCTCCTTCCCCCTCCTTGCCCATTTCAAAGCATTAGCCACTTATGGAATGATGCTGGAATCTCAAGTTCTTCCACCTAGAGGGCAGAGGTGAGAAAATTTTTGATCCATCCCATCCTAAACAAGCTTCCTGAGTGCATGTGCTCTGCTAGGGTGTGAATGTGGGCATCACCCTAAACTCAGTCTTAAGAAGTGGGGCATTTAGAAAGTGAGCTGCAGCCATTGTATGAGGGATTTGAGGTCAGGATGTGTGGCACATGCCTGCTATCTCCACTCTTGGGAGATGTAGGCAATTTGAAGCCAGCTTACCTCAGGGAAGGAGGGAGGCATGTGGGGCCAGCAATATAAGTGGCAGAAAGCTTGGCTAGCTTATCTGAGGGCCTGGGTTAAACTCCCAGCACAAACAATAGACAGATCAACAAACAGATACAGAGAGAGGGGGTTAAAAAATACTCATAAAATAAAAATAAGTCTGGGTTGTAGAATGTTGCTCAGTGGTAGAACGCTTGCCTAGCACTTGCCCTTGCCTGTGTGAGGTCCTAAACTCAATTCCCAGAACCACAAAAATAAGTAAGTAAACATAAATTTGCCTTAAGGTTGTAGAGAGCTGCGTGGCTGCACCTTAAAGATGGTGCTGGCTTCCACCTTCCACCTTCCCATGGTGAGAGCTCTGTGAGATAAACAACTCCTTATTTGGCTAAGGCTAAGCTCCTGGCTTGCTTCCAGGTGTGGCTTGCTTCCCTGCACCTGGATCTATTGGCATGGCCCACGTGGCGCCTTGTGATTGGCTGTCCAGAAGGTATTTAGCTGGGAGCGGGGTTTTCCCCAGAAGCAGAAGCTCTGTTCAAGGTTCCTGAATAAACTGCTGAAAGAAGAGCCTGGTGTCGCGTGCTGGCGAGGTTGCGCGCGACATAAGGTGATAATGATAAATTCTTGCTTTTATCTGATTTTTTTAAAGCTCCAAATTCATATACGTCACATCCAGATGTCCCAAGACTGGAAGTCATGACTAGAAAGAGGATAAAATAAAACAAAAAATGAGGTAGCCAGTGTAGTGGCTAACATCTTCATCTCAGTACTCAGGAGGCAGAGACAAGTGCATCTCTAGTTCAAGGCCAGCCTGGTCTACACAATGAGTTCCAGGACAGCCAGGGCTTCAGAATGAGACTCTTGCAAACAAACAAGCAAAAAAATCCCAAACAAAACAAAACAGAACAGAACCACAAACACCAAACCTACAAATAAGAAGGATACATGATGGTAGCATCCTATTTCTTTTCCTTTTTCCTCTTCCTGTGTGTGTGTGTCTGTGTGTATGTATGTATGTGTGTGTGTATGTATGTGAGTGTGTGTATGTGTGTCTCTGTGTGTATGTATGTGTGTGTGAGTGTGTGTATGTGTGTCTGTGTGTGAGTATATGTGTGTGTCTGTGTGAGTGTCTGTGTGTATGTGTATGTGTGTCTGTCTGTGTGAGTGTATGTGTGTATGTGTATGTGTGTGTGTCTGTGTGTGAGTGTATGTGTGTATGTATGTATGTGTGTATGAGTCTGTGTGTGCATGTGCGTGTGTGTTTTGTTTTGAGATAGTGTTTCTCTACATAGCCCTGGCTGGTCTACAGAGATCCAAACTCAGAGATCTGCCTGTCTCTGCTTCCTGAGAGCTGGGATTGTCCCGTTTGATTTTTATGTGCTGAGAACAAAGCCAATGAACTCATATAGGTGTCATATGCTGCTTCCAAACAGTTCTTTGACTCTTTGATATACTTTAGAAACAGAACATAAACATCAGAAACAAAACTACAGCTGTTGGGAAAGTAGTACTAGGATGTCCAATGTCAAGACTTCCAGATCTAGCATTGTTTTTCACTTTATAGATGTACCATGGTATAATTAACCATGCATTCTGTCACACACTGTAGTGTCTCTTGGAGGGTGCGTGTATCAGATATGTCCAAGTCCCCCCCCCCAAGATATTAAACCAGCTTGAACTCCATCACCATCAACATTGACTCCTTTTCTCCATGCCCCACAACTCTTAACATTATTCAGCTTCTTAATGATTGCAATCTGATAAGTCAAGAATGAACTTTCATTTACATTTCATGAGCTAGAGTTGGTTTCACACACAGTCCCAGCATTTGAGAGCCTGAGACAGGAGGATTGCCCTAAGTCCTAGGCTAGCCAGGGCTCCAAAGAAAGATCCTGTGTCTAAAATAACAAACAAAAAAGTAAGACTCTATTGCTAAACCGCATGCTTGGTCACAGGACATATGGGACTAGACAGTGGCTTTCCCCCTGTTGGTTAACCTTCCCAGTACCAGAGGATGTGACACACTGGTGACTGTCGTCATCAAGTGTTACTCAGCTGGGGACCCCACATGCCACACTGCAGACGTGCCAAACAAGATGTACCTGTTGGTGTAACAGTGGCAAGCTTGCCAGAGACGCAACTAATGTCTTTCTTGCTTCACAAGAAGGAATTCATATTAGTGCTATAAACCTGGCCAAGGACCCTATGGAGGAAGCTGCAGCTGTTTGCTCTGCTAAATGGGCATAATGCATCCATCAAATCATCCTCTAAGTTTATTCCCATAGCTTAGTGTGGCTGTCACGTACACAGAGAAGCTGCAGTTAGCAGCAGACAGCAGTTAATGCAGACTAATAACTGGTTAAAGAAATAAAGACAAGTGACTGTTGATTACTCAGCCATAAGTGTGACATCTACAGCACCCTCTCCAGGGCTCAGGGGGCATCAGAGAACAGAGAGAGGAAAGAATGTGGGAGTGAGAGGAAGCGGTGGAGGGCTGTCTTCTGGTCATGACATGATCAATACACTTAGAACTCATGGTAGTTGTACTCTCTGTACAGGATTTTGATTGTCGGCATCCTGTCATGCAGTGGATAGAGGCTCATAAATCCCAGTTCCTTCCTGAGAATCTAGAGGCAGTTAATGGTTGATGGAGAAGGAAGAGACATTTTCTTCAGTGGTGTAGCCACTAAATATTGGTAATATCTACCAATGTCCAGTAAATAAACCCTCGTCTATGCTCCTATAAGCGAGCCTGATGAGATGTGTGCACATGCACACTCACACATGAAAATGTCATAATAGGGGGTTGATGAGATGACAGTTTTGAGCACCTGGTTCTATTGCAAAAGAATCAGGATCACTTTTGAGCACCTACATTATTAGGCAGCTTACAACAACCTGTAACTCTAGTTCCAGGAGATCCAGTAGTCTTTTCTGGTCTGGGAAGGCACATACATATATATTATAGATATAGGCATGTATATTCAGGCAAAAATAAATCTTTAAAAATAAATATAATGAATTCTATTATGTATAATTAGTATACACCAATAAAAAGAAAAAAAACACAGAAATTTCCACTTAAATGGTTTTAAGATTCTATGCCACTGGCAATCAGTACATCACAGTAGTGTGCAAACATCACAGCTACTTCTAAAGGGGCTTCATCATCCTGAGTAGAAATTCTGTTAAAATTAAGGAATAATTCTCCATTCTTTGATCCTCTTAGCTCCTAGTAACCTTTATAAGTCTACTTTATGTCTATGTTTAGTATAAATGGAATCATACAGTATATGCTCTTTTTAAGGATTTATTTTGTCTTATATATGTTTCTGCACCTGTGTGTATGTCTGGCATGTGTGTTCAGGTACCCATGGAGGACAAAAGAGTGTCAGATCCCCTGGAACTGGGGTTACAGGTGATTGTGGTTGCCCAGTAGATTCTGGAAACAGAACTCAGCAGCAAGTGCTTTTAACCAATGAGTGACCAGTTCAGCCCTAGCACCCGCTCTCCCATATCTGACTTCCTAGTCTCAGTTTCCAGGTACACACACAATTGTCACAGCTTCTTTTTGTTGTTTCGTGAGACAGGGTTTCTCTGTGTAGCCACGACTGTCCTGTAATTCATTTTGAAAACGAGGCTAGCTTCAAATTCACAGAGATCTGCCTGCCTCTGCCTCCAGAGTGCTGGAATTAAAGGTGTGAGCCACCACAGCCCAGCTACAACTCCGTTCTTTTAATGGCTGAATAATATCCTACTATGTGTCTGTGTCATACATTGTTTATCTACTCCCCTGTTGATTCTCCCCTTTAGTTTAAGTAAAAAGAAAAGCCTTCAACTCTAACATTGTAAAACTATATACAATAAGGACAATTACCAGGTCATAATTACACTTATAATAGATAGTCCATTTGTGTTTGACAAAGTCTTAGAAAATATTGCATTATCTATCCTATCTTGGTGAGTCAAAAGTTTGGTACCTAATCTACTTTTTATCATACCTTGTATTACCAACCTAAAAATAACTTTTTAGATCTTAAAACTTAAGGTTTTATGCCTCTCACACTTACATACTTTGCATCCCTTTTGTATGTTTAAAAAATTTTGTAACAAAGAAAACTGACTTTCTCACCTTCCACTCTGTCATAGACATGAGGATAAAAATCTTACTTGAGTAAACAGGAAGTGCAGAGCAAACAACTTCTGAAACTAAGAAAAAGCAACAGAGACATTTGGCTGCCTGGACAGTAACCCCAGGGCTCCTCTGTAACATTGGGGCATCCATCTTCAGCCTACAGGCCTAGAATATCTGACACTTTTCTGTGAAGCAGAACCTTTTGAAGGACTGTCCTACCCTGTCATGGCTAAGTTTGACAGTTGTTTTCTTTCATGTCCTGCTTGTCCAGTTTGTACAGCATACTGTCAACGGTCGAGGCAAGGGCACTTTTCTGTCCAGTGGTTAACTTTGCCACTAAGAAAGAAAACTCCATATGGACTTTCTTCAATGCTCAGCATCTTCTCTGAAGTAGATTGGTGCTGCCAGGAGTAGATGTGGCTCATTGTCATGAAAATCTTTACGTTATTAAAACATCTTAAATGCCACATTCTGTAGATATCTAAGTGTTTGATCACACGTCTATCCAAAATATATTTCTGACCTTGAAAACATACCTCACATGACTTTAAGTAAGATTGTTATAGGTGACTACTAACCTGCATTTCTTTATTATCCTAAATAGCTTGTAATAATAACCTTTAAGGACTAAAAATTTACATTACGTTGTTAAATAAACTGCATAGGTTCAATACCTTAAACAAAAGTAAAAATGCATATATAATATATTCTCACAAAAATAACCTTAAATTTATCAATAAACAAAAATCCATATCAATGTAAGATATTTAAGACTAACAGTTCCTTTTTTAGTGTAAAAGTAGGTTCAATAATCTACCCCTTTATCCTACCATTTTCTTATCTCCCCTTTTTCTTTTCAAAATGAGATCCCTGAATTTAATCTCCTTCATTTAGCTTTTTCCTGACCATAACCAATACCAACTTGTACCCAATTCTTTTAAACAATGACAAATATCCATAATTCATTGAATGACCAAAACCCACCCATCCTACCTCTTGGGAATGTGGGCATTGTATTCTCTAGACTTCGCCTTGTCTGGGGATACTAGAATCTTTAGGGGACCCTGAGAAAACTGAGTTAATAGTCATGTCATGGGAGAGCTAGCTGTATCACTTATTGTCCAGTCTCTGTGTAATGGGAAAGTGCAAGGCTTATCTGAAGTCCTGGATGGAGTAGTCTGTGAGGTTGGACCATTTAAGCTAGCAGCCTTAAAGCTGTTCTGGATCCAGAACTCTGAGCAAACTGCAGCAGAGACATTCTGAGAGGCTGGATTGCTTGGGCTACCCGTTTTCATTGATGTCTGATCCTCTTCCTTTCAAAACACACACAAATTTTTAAAGGTAACATACATATCTGCATTAACATTAATAATAAGTATGAAATGTGTGTTATGCACAAGTTAGTTAAAGATGATTTTTTTTGTTCTATGTTTGAGCAAAATAAAAGTCATCCATCAACTTTATAAGTCCATTTGGACTGCATAACCAAAGTGTAATATAAATCTCTGTCCATGCCATATGAAAGGATAGTGTGTAATAATAAGTCATGAAGACTCTGTATCCAGTAAGAGTTGTTATGTCTCATCTAATCTCCAAGCTGTTACTAAGTAGAGGGATAAGCTTACATGTCACCAGTCCTGTAGTCTGTCTTGGCTTCCTCCCCACGTCTGTAGCCAAGATACTCAGGAGGTCTCCACTGGTCAAATCTGATCTCTATTAACCCGGAAGGAATCCACAGCCTTTTGTTTCCTATAAAAATGAAAGTATTACCTCTTTCCCAACTTAATACATCCCTTTGACTTCTATTTTAAAGTTAAGGCACTTCTAAAGTATATAGGTTGGTTTAATTTATCAGTCCCTTCCACAATCCAATGTCTCTCATCAGCTGGTGGGTCTATACATTAATATTAAAAAAATTTAAAATTAAAAAGCACTATATAAGGCCTAAACTCCCTATGTTATAGTATTTTCTATCCTTACATGACTTATTTTTTTATTTACTTCTCTCTCTTTTTATAATTTAACTTTATTTTATGTACATTGGTATAAAGGTGTCAGATCTCTTGGAATAGGAGTTACAGCCAGTTATGAGTTACCATGTGAATGCTGGGAGTTGAATGTGGGTCTCCCGGAAGAGCAGCCAGTGCTCCTAACCTCTGAGCCATCGCTCCAGCCTCTTTGTTTTATGATTGTCTATATTCTTTTTCTTTTTTTCCCTTTAGGCCTATGCACATTATTAAACACACTGTACCATGTTTAGAGGTTTTTTCTGTCTGAACTCACTTTACTGCATATCTGCAACCTTTTTTGTCTACATGAACAAAATCTTAAACTACTGCCCAGCTGAGCTTATGGTTGGGAAATGCCACATCTCTGTACATAAGAGACTTTGGGAGTAAGAAGGCCCATTTGGTTCCATTTTTGTGGGTTAGGAACCTTTTAAAAAGTTTTCTCTGGTCTTATTTGGAAATACATGGCCCCACATTGGGTGCCATTTGTAGTTAGACTTTTTTTTTTTGTCAGAATCGTTAGCTCCCCAATAATGACATGGAGATTTATTATTCCTTATGAAAGCTCAGCTAATAGCTTAGACTTGTTTCTTACTAGCTCTTATAACTTAAATTTAATCTTTATCTTTTAATATATGTTCTTTCATGTGTCTCAGTTTGTAATAAGAGGTTTCTGGCCCATTCAGCCTGTGATCCAAACCCGCAGACCTGAAGTTCCACAGAAACATACAGAGGCTTATATTAATTTCATGCTGCTTTGCCTAAGGCTCAGACATATTGCTAGCTAGCTCTTGCATCTTAATTCAACCCATTTCCATTAATTTGTCTTGCCACATGGCCCGTGGTTTACCTGTGTTACTTTACATGTTGATTCTTGGGAAACTGGATGGCATCTCCTTTGACTCTGCCCTCCTTCCTCTATCTATGCTCCAACCCCCCCTCCCACTGCCTACTTCTAAGATGTCTGTCTTGGGCCAAAACAGTCCCTTTATTAAAGAATGATATTCACAGTATACAGAAAGGCATCCCACACCATCAGTTACCTTTACTTTGTATTGCCCATGCTGTTTCTTCTGAGTCTCCTGGTATCTCCACCCTTTTTCTTGGTGTCCTCTGTGCCTGGAAATCCTGCCTAGCTATTGGACATTCACCTTTTTATTAAACCAATAAGAGTGACACATCTTCACAGTGCACAAAAAGATTATTTTACAACAGTTGGTGGAGAGTGCATTGTCCCTATGGTTTGATACTGTCAAAAATGCTGCTATATATATGAGTATACAAGTAGCTGCCATTTCCTACTTTAGAATTTTTGGTATATATATAGGAATGGAATTAATGAGTCATGTGATGGTCATTGTTTAACTTTCTGAAGAACTTCCAGTTTGCCATCACTACTAGTTCCATTACATACTTTATCAACAAAACATCAGAGTTCCAGCTTCTCCACACCTTTGTCAACACTTTTTTCCTTTCCTTCTACTAGGATTGAACCCCAGCCTTGTGCATGCTAAGCATATTCCATACCTCTGAGAGTTATGCCTAAATATTAATTAATTAATTAATTGAGACAGTGTCTCTTTCTTGGCCCAGGCTGCCTTGGAACTCACTATTAAGCCCAGGGTGGACTTGAATTCTTACTGTGTATGGGGATTTTACCTACATGTATGTCTGCACTTCATTTGCATGCCTGGTGCCATCAGAAGTCAAATTTGGACTTACAGTTAGACTGGACTTGCAGAGGGTTGTGAACTGCCATGCGGGTGCTGAGAACCAAACTTGGGGCCTTTCCAAGAACAATCAGTGCTCTTAAAACTGAGACATATTTCTAGCCTACAGAGTTGAACTATTGGAAGCCTACTGCCTCAGCCTCTCCATTGCTAGGATCACAAACTTGTGCCAGCACATCTACCTTTTTGTTTGTTTCCCAGTTATGGGACAATGGCTCACTAAGTCACTCGGGCTAGCTTTGAGAGCACTCTGTTACCGAGGTTGGCCTTCCACTTTTGATTCTTCTGTTTCAATCTCCTGAGTACCTGGGATTATAGGAATATACCACCACACCTAGCAGAAATTCTTGTATTTTAAAGATTCAAGCTATTTAGCTGGAAATGGTGGCACAGGCTTTTAAAATCTGTCACTTGGGAAGCAGAAACAGGAGGATTGTAAATTCAAGGCCAGCTTGGGAAATAGTCAGATCCTGTCTCAAAAAGAGGGGCTGGAAAGATGGCTCAGGAGTTAGAGCACTTGTTATTTTTGAAGAGGATCCATGTTCAGTTCCCAGTATATATATGGTGGCCTGTAGCCAACTGTAACTCCATTTCCAAGGGATCCCATGTTCTTTTTTCGCCTTTCTGAACATAGTATACATATGGTGCACTTTCATACATTTAGGCAAGACAGTAATACACATAAAATAAAAATAAATCTTAAAAAGTGTCCCACAAAACTTGGTCTTGATCAATGTTCTCCTGCTGTGTAGAGACACCATGATCAAAACAACTCTTTAAAAAGTAAGCATTTAGCTGGGGCTTGCTTAAAGTTGCAGAGGTTTAGTCCATTATCTTCATGGCAGGACATGGCAGCATGCAGGCAGACATGGTGCTGGAGAAGGAGCCGAGAGTTCTACATTCAGATCTACAGGTAGAAGAGAGAGTTACTGGGTCTGGCTTGCGTTTTTAAAACCACCAAGCCCATTCCCAGAGATACACTTCCTCCAACAAGCCCATACCTCCTGATCCTTCTCAAGTACTGCAACTGCCTGATGATTAAGCATTCACATAGATGAACCTATGAAGGCCATTCTCATACAAATCACCACAACTACCAAAAGAATACAATTTCCATAGATGTATCTCATTTGCATTTCATTGGTCTATAATCTATCCTTATGTCAGTATTACAGTGTTTTAACTAAAACTGTTTTAAACAAACACCACTGTTGGCAGATTATGACCTCAGTCAAAGTTTCAAACTATGTTTTAAAGTGCATTCAGTCAGTGAGAAGGTGGTGGCACGCGCCTTTAATCCCAGCACTCAGGAGGCAAAGGCAGGTGAATCTCTGAGTTCTGAGCCAGCCCGGTCTAGAGAGCAAATAAAACCAATCAACTAACCAACCAACTAAAGTGCATTAGGTCCTCAAACCATTATACTGTTATTTTTACATGTAGTTATATATTTCTTACATAGAGATACCCTGGACAGAAAAATAGAAATTTGTTTTTACACATTCTTTTCTTTCTTCATATTTTTTTAAATGATTATTTGGGAATTTCACATCATATACCTCAATCCCACTCACTTCTCAGTTCTCCCAGACATGCCCCTACACTGTCAGTACCCCACCCAAAAAAGAATTTAAAAAAAACCACAAGTCTGATTTGTGCCTATGTACTCACTGAAATATGGCCAAACTCCCAGTAGATAGTCCCATATAGAAAACTGAGTCTTCCTTTCTCTGCCCTGGAGAGGAGCCACAAATTGTGGAGAACTATACTTCAGCATCCTTATCACAGTTTTGAAGAGTTCTCTTCAATAGCTTTCTGTCAAGGCTGTTACTTTTCGGGGTGGGGTGGGGCAGAGGTGGTTGCTAGAGCCTTCCATGTCCCTTTCTCAATTCTGAGTCTTCAGTCATCAGCGCCACTGCAAAAGTTGCTTTCTTGCCCTTTACCATCAGGGCGAAGATGTATCATGGACTTCTACATTGTAGATGCTAGTGCAGCTCAGATGGAAAGAGATCCTGGCAGTCAGGAGCCCAGGCACACTGAGCACACAGACCATTTGGGAACCAATGAATACTGAATGTTACAGCTTCAGTGGAAAGGATTTAGGCCACAGTGAGCATAGGTAGCAGCTTACAGCCCTGCTTCAGGGAATGGCTTCCCCAATGTTTGCAGGTCGGCTTCAGCAGGGGAGGGCTCCCCCGTCCCCCTTGAAGTTGTTACAGTCCTGCTCAGCTCCACTAGGGGAAGGCTTCCTCAGCTTACAGTTTATAGCTTTGCTTCCCCTCTGAGGCTCTCTGTTCAGGAAGTGTGACAACGGTCCCCTGGGCTGCTCCCTCAGCTGCTGTGGCTAAAGATCTTCACCCAAACCTCATTCAAGAGATTTATTGGGAGGGAAGTGTCCAGGAGTGTATGGCTGCCTCAGCCCTGGATGGGAGAAGGCAGCAGGGAAGGGCTGTGGGTTCGAGGCTTATATAAGGCTTCTTGGGGGTGGAGCTTTCTAGCGATGAGCCTTCCAGGGTGGGGATTGGTCAGGGTCTTTTATCTTTTGTTTTTACCCTGATTTGGTTTTGGTTTCAGGGCCAAAATCTTCCTTTCAGTGCCTCTTTGGCTTCTAATTTGAGGGCCAGGGCACATTTCTTTCCCTGGCTCTGATTCTAGGGCCAAAGTGTGTTTGTTTCTTTGGTGCTGGTTTCAGAGTCAGGGCACATTTCTTTTTGGTTCTGGGTTCAGGGATAATGTCTTTCTTTCACTGGCTCAGGTCTCACAGGCAGGATGGGATTCTTTCACTAGCTTTGGGTCCAGAGCCAGAGCGAGTTTCTTTGGCTGGCGTCTTTTCCCTACATACATGGTTTCTAGTGAGCACAACCATGTATATCTACATGGTCTTCAGCATCAGAACATGCCATGGACCTCAGCATGGTCTCTGGTGGCAGTACAGATCATGGACATCAACATGGCCCTCTGCCACAACACCAGCAACAAACACTATCATAACCGTTAATGGTAGCACAGGCCAAGGATTCAACATGGCTTCCAGGGCAACAAGGTTCAAGGACAGCAACATGGTTCCTGGCAGCAGCACAGCCCACAGACACCAACGTGGTTTCAAGAGAACATGGGGCCACAGACATGGCCACTGATGTCATGGCCTTCTCTCACACCTGTCTGCTGGCTGTCCAATCTCTAGTTCTGTCTCTCTCCAGCACCCATGCACCTCTCTGTTCATCTTTCCCACCTCTCCATCCATATATTTTCATCAGGCTAGTGCCACAGAAACCTTAGCTCTGGGCAGGGCCCGGGGAAGTACTCCTGGCTATGATGTGTGAGCAGAACCAGACTTCTTGCAGTAACACTGGGCACACATGAAATGGTGGGGAGGGCCCAAGATAAAGACTCAGGGGGCACCAAGGCTAGTTTATAGTGTTTCAAACAGGGTCTTGTGTAATCCCAGCCGGCATCAGTTCTGGGATTACAGGGATGCACCACCACGTTCACCGTGCTTTCAAAGTACAACAGGATGCACTGTCCAGGGTGACATTGCCTTTACTGTTTCCAAGTCCTGTAGCTTACCCCCATTAGAATCTCAAGACTTTCACCTCCGGGGTCTGGAGGGCTGCCTAACACTGCCCCTTTTCTGGTTTATTTCCTAGGGATAGCCAGGTCTACCGTCACTGACCGAGGACAGGGCCTTCCACAACCTTCCTTGGCATGTCACATTTGAGGCTGGGTCCGGTGAATCCTTCCTCTCCTCCTCTTCTTTTGTGTTTTTGAGGCAGGGTTTCTCGGTGTAGCCCTGCTGCTGTCTTTGAACCAGCTTTATAGAACAAGCTGGCCTCAAATTCATAGAGATCTACTTGCCCTCTGCCTCCCCGGTGCTGGGACTAAAGGTGTGAGCTGCAACTGCCGGGCCTAATTGAGCCCTTCCTTAGAGCCTTAACGTTCTGCCTCCTGTCCTTCCAATCCTGAAGCACTGGATCTTGAACCCAGGCCCTAATACAGGCTAAGCAAGTTCCCTTCCACTGAGCTACTCCCACTGCAGGTCTGCAGTGATAATTTTTGTCAGTGACCCTGTTCATTTGTTCTTTCCAGGGCTTGAGTCCATTTCCCCCCTCTCCCTCTAGCTAACGTTCTTGGTTGATGCTTCATTAGCCCCACTATACTGTCACCATCCGGCGACAGTGGGACTCTTTTAGGCAATTTCTTCTGTCGGATTGCTTGTGCATGGTGTCTGTCCCTGCATAGCCCCGGGGAAGCAGGGTCTCCCTTTCCAGCTTCCGAGGCGGAGGCGAAAAAAGCGTCTCCAGCATCTGACTGGTCCAAGCGTGGCGAGGTTAAGGAACGCGACCCCGAGGCCCCGCCCTGAACGCTCCCACAGGCCACAAGGGAAGCTGCTTATCCGGGGGACAGAAACAAGTTCCTTTGAGGTAATTTTTGGCCGTGCCGCCCCAGCACTGGCCTTGAGGTACCCAGATCTCCCCCACAAACTCACTTGGTACCTACCACTCGGGGATTCCCCGCCGCCTCCGCCCTGACGTCGAGGAGTCCCCGGGAAGCCCCGCCTCCGAGAAGCCCCGCCCCCGGGAAGCCCCTCCTCCTCCGCTCCGCTGAGAGTTGAGCGCTGTCGCCCGGGACAGGGCGGCCATGGCGGGACCCGGCTCCCCTGGCGGTCCCTGCGCGCCCGCCGCCGTCTGGAAACGCCACATCGTGCGACAGCTGCGGCATCGGGATCGCACGCAAAAGGCGCTCTTCCTAGAGCTAGTGCCGGCTTGTGAGTGTGCCCCGAGAGGCTCAGGGATGTCGCGGCCTTTGAGGATGGGGCTCCCCGCTTGGGGAGAGGGCTTGTCCAGCTGCTAGGCTAGTGACTCAAGGCGGGGGCGCTGTCTCGATTTGCTGGCCTTGTACCGGGAACCTGTTTACGCCCTTCTTAGAACTGATCAGGGTCCCTGCCTCCCTTTTCCAGCCCAGGCGCAGCTTAGCCCTCCAGATTCAACTCTGCCTCCCTTGAGCATCCTTAGACACCAGCCCTGTCTCTCCATGCCGGTTTTACCCCTTCAGGCGGTTCCCATGGCAGGGCCTGGCCAGTCCGGTTGGTCCCCAAAGTTCAGTCAAGGAAGGCTGCCAGGGCAGCCATAGTGGCCCAAAGGAAGGAGTGAGACCCTGGTAGATTCTAGGTTATCTTGGCACAGGTTGGTGGAGCACCTCAGTGCATAGCGGATCATAGCTCGGAGGGGACCCGGGCTTCTTTCGGGAGCTTGTTGTGACAGAGGAAGTCGGGCCCTCGTACAGTTATTTCTGGCCAGTTCGGTCAGGAGGGGGTGTGGCAGTCAAGCCGAGATACACCGAAGTGCATCTCTATTTACCACCTCTGGTCAACTGTGACTGTATGTTTGGGGCTGAAAGGCTAACCACAGTCCCTACTGCTTCTTCACTTGGTGCTAATTTTGATGCACCCAGGACATCAAACTTGTTTTTCCTTGGAACCTTCCAGGGCCTGGCCTTCTCTTGGGCCGGTATACCTCTACATCCAGGCAGCCTCAGTTTTTCAGCTGCTCTGATGGGCAGTTGGACTCTTTGAGTGGGGGACCACTCCTAAGAACTCTATGGGGGCTGCAAGTTTGGGGAACGAGAGACCCAGGTCTGGGGTATGGGTAACTCAAGTCCTTAACCTCAGATTTCTTACTGGTAAATGGGGCATATTGTGACCTTGTATGCTGGGAAGGGTGAGGGTGGGCTGTCCACTTTTCTTAGCCTTGGGATCTGGGGTAGTTTTGAGAATTAGGTCAGGCCCAGAAGCTTCAGTCTGGTGATATAGTAAGAGAAGGGAGATGAAGATCTGGACCTGAGTTTATCAACCACAGTCTGCTCTGGAACTGTTTAAAAAGAAAAAAATTGGAAAGGGGTGTGGGAGGGGGGTCCAAGGTCAAACCACACAACCTGGGACAATTTGTTAGATAATTGCTCAAGGACTTTCAATACTGCCCTGGAGGAAGTGAGAATTACTTGATTGTAAAAGAGGCCTTGAAGGGGAAGTGACTTACTCACTGGAGGCAGCAGGCTAGTGTCTTCTGTTGACAGAGCAGAGCCCAGAGCTTTCTTAATCCCAGGGGTCCTAGCCATCCTAGCCTGAGGTAACTTGTATGTCAGGGGTCTGCTGGCGACTGCCTCTGCTGCAGGCTTTTGCCTTTTTCCATCCCCAGATAACCACCTCCTAGAGAAGGCCGAACTGCTAGCCAAGTTCTCAGAAAAGTTGAAGTCAGAGCCAGAGGATGTCACTTCTACCCCGAATCAGAGCTCCTGGCGGGTCTGTATGTGAGTGATTACAGCAGGCTGCTTATGCCTGCCTCTTGTGTTCTTTGCTATGCTATGCTCAACCCTGGAACCTCATCAGCCAGCGGCTATTGGGAGTGTAAGAGGAGACACGGACAGTCGAGTCCTCTCCAAGCCCCCCCCCCCTCTTCCTGCGTTTGCCTCCTGTCCAATCCCGTAACCCTGTTCCCTCTTCTCTGAGTTTTCCTTCTGGATAGCTATTCCAAAGAGAGTTAGCACAAGAGCAGGGAATGAATAAGTGGGAGTCAGAATGATGAGATGTAGCCTAGGTAGGCTGAAAATGACCCCGAACTCCTGATTTTCTGCCTCTACCTCTCAGGGGTTTGGATTACAGGTGTGTATTACATCATACCACACCTGACTCTTTTGTGTGTGTATGTGCTATTTGTATGTGCATCTGTGGAGGCCAGAGGTTAACATCGTATTCCTTAATTATGTTTCACTTTATTCCTTGAGACAAAGGCTTTTACTGAACCTGTAGTGGACTGATTCAGTTTCCTTAGCTCTGGGAAAGTGTGTCAGGTTTTTTTCATGTAGTTGGTGGGGCCCAAACTCAGGTCCTCATTTTTGTATGTGACAAGAAGTGTCCAGAGTGAGCCATCTTTCTTTCTGCCTTGAGCGTCTTGTTATGTAGCTCAGGCTGGTCTTGATCTCAGGATACTATTTACCATCCTGAGTTCTGGGGAAGCAAGTGCGTGCCACTGTACTTCTTGAGGAGTGTCACTTACAAGCACCCTAGGTCTGGATCATCCTAGAGCAGAGGGATCATGGACAGTTTATTTCTCCTCAAGCTTTTTATGGGGCGCTCTTAGGGTATATACACTTCGGGGACTGGGGTGAGAGGAGGGACCATGAATTATTCTTATTGTCAGGGGGGAGCCTTCTGGGCCTGTCTCCAACCAAGTCTCGTTACCAGCCTCTCTGAGGGTGAAACAGCAGGAGGAGGAGGGACTACAGCTGGTCTGTGGTGAGGTAAGCCGGGTGTGGGCTGGGAATGTTGGGTAGGGAGAGATGGTCTTGTATTTGCTGCACTATCTCGACCAGTACTCCACAGCTTTACAGTTGCAGAGGAGTATAATGAGGCTCTGAGATGTAGACCCTGGACTTGAACCTTTACCCACATAAATCCACTTTCTGTGATTCTTCATTCATTCTTTCAACAACTATTTATTGGCAATCCAAGAACAGGGAGTGTGGCCATAAACAAGACCTGGCCCTGTGGGTTTCCATGGAGACTGATGAGGCAGACAGTCATTATAGCACGCCTCCTTACCTGCCCAACACAAGGTAGGAGTGGGTTAGGAAGACATTTGAGAGCCCCTCCCAGAGTGCTATGTGGTTGTAATTTGACAGGGTGTGACATTATCACATGTAGATTTGTCTAACAGGATATTTCAGTGTGTGTTTACAAGCTCTTTCTCGTTGCCCCTTTTTAGTCACACCTGACACTTCTAATCCCTGGCAACCACTAATTTCTTTCTACCTCTGTCTACCATTTGAACTTTGAAAATAAGTGACAGTGATTGGCTTTCTCAGTTTTGAAAATGATTGATGAGTTGGTAGTGGCCCACATCTTTAATTCCAGCACTGGGGAGGCAGAGGCAAGCGGATCTCTGCGTTTAAGGCCCACCTGGTCTATTGAGCGAGTTCCAGGAAGGCTCCAAAGCTACACAGAGAAAGCCTGTCTTAGGGCCGGGGTGGGAGGGTGGGGGAGAGATAATTGGCTTATGATGGAATGGGCGGTGACCCTCTCCAGGCCCTGGGGACAAAGGGTTAGGAAGAGCCTTCAGCTGCCATGTTTCCTGAGCCAGAGGTGTTTGTACTGGTGGGCACAGCTTTGCATTTCAGCACCAAAAGGGGAGGGCAGAGTAGTTCTTAGTTCTCAGCTAAAGGAATGCTGAGGTATCCCACAGCTCCAGGATTGAGTCTCTTCTCTGAAGGCTGTCTGGGTAGGCCAGTGGTGGGACATGGGAAATGGAACTCACATCCCTTGCAGCCCTGAGTACACCAGTACTTTATATGGAGCATAATGTAGTTAGATGGCCAGGGTTCAAGTAGTCAGGCCTGCCACTTAGCTGTGTAACTTTGGCTAAGTCGCTTGACCCCTTTCAGCATCCTCATCTGTAATATAAAAATGGTAGTGCTTCACTTCGGTGTTATGGCCATTGAAAGTTAGCCTGGGACAAGGCATGACACAAGTGCCCGCTAAACTAATAGTCTGCCTTTATTTTAAGTTCCTGATAGTACTTCCGGGTTACCTTGTGATTAGGAAAGCACCCCGCCCCCCCCACCATTTTACAGGTAAGGAAGCGAAGCAGATTCCTCTTGCTGCAGGTTAAATGTCTACCGCAGGGTCACTGAGAAAATAAAGGACACAGCTAGGACTGACACTCCGGTGTCTGGGGTCCGATTCCAGAGCTTTGGGTCTGACAATTATCCTATGAAGCTTCGGGGCATCCTTACACAAGATCCCAACCTATCTCAGCCTGGGTCAGGAAAGGGGTAGCAGGCCATGTCATCTGTCCTCCCCAGATGGCCTACCAGGTGGTGAAGAAGAGCGCAGCCCTAGACACCCTTCAGTCACAGCTAGAGGAGCGGCAGGGCAGGTGAGAGGGTCGGGCGAGGTCTCTACCCAGGTGAGGGGATGGGAAGGGCCCCTAGAACTTTGTCCCGGGTCCTCAAGCGCACCCTAGATAGACCTGTGGTTGGGGACTAGGGGTCTCTCAGGACCACCGCCTGAAGTCTCTGCCCTGCAGGCTGGAGGCTCTCCAGTCCTGCGTGGTACAGCTCCAGGAGGCGCGGGCCCGGTACTCTCGGCAGCTGGAGGAACAGCGGGCGGAGAACGCTGCGCAGAGAGACGCTTACGGGGCGCTGCTTGAGCAAGCTGCACACCAGGAGGCTGCACTGCGCAGGCTCCAGGAGGAGGCACGGGACCTGCTGGAGCGGCTGGTGCAGCAGAAAGCGCGCGCTGCAGCTGAGCGCAATCTGCGTAATGAGCGCCGAGAGAGGTGAAGGCTCTGGGCCCCTCCCCACCAGAAATAGGTTAAGCCTCCAGGAGGCTGTCTGGACTCAATCTGGTTGAGAGGACAGGGATGGGTTGGGGAGGGGAGGTTAGGGCCTCCCACTGATCAGAAGGGACCCGCTTAAACTGGGCCACTTTACCTGCAAAGCATCTCCTCTAGGATGCTTTTCTCTCTGCCAGGGCCAATCAAGCTCGGGTGTCCCAGGAGCTGAAGAGAGCAGCTAAGCGGACTGTGAGCATCAGCGAGTAAGAATGGGGAGGGGACAGGGATGACTCTTAATGGGTTACTGCTCTAGGATGTGTTTACGACCTGCAGTCTACCCGCACCCGACTCCCGCTGGTCTGCAAGTGGCTATAGGTACATCGGGGTGCCTATGTGCACAGGTCAGGTCCCTGGACAGGTGTAGAGTTGTGTATGGTCATGGAAGCCAGTCCATGGCTCTTAGCCTCCAGGAGATCACCTTTTCTGTACTGCTGGGATGGGGAGAGGTGGCCTTCTTTGGTCTTCCTGAGCTGCTTTTCTCTCCCAGGATTCCAAACACTCTAGAAGGTGGGACCAGGGAGAAGACTGTGTCTCTAGCCCCAGCCACGACACCTGAGTTCCTGGAGAGTGAGACTTGTGAGAAGTGGAAGAGGCCTTTCAGGTGAGCATCAAGGTTCTCTTCTCCTACGTGAGCTTGGTCCAGCCCGAAGACTACCTATTTCTTCTTCCAGGGTCAGAGCCAGCTTTTGGACAGGCCTATGTACTGTTCCGACCTCAGTGCCTAGAGGCAGGCAGTGTTGCTCCATTCTCTACTTCCAAGAACCAGGGCTCTTAGGGTGAGCCATAAAGCTTATGAAAGAATGTCACCGGGAGAAAAGTGGACAAGAAACAAGGCTCAGGTGTCCCAGGCTTGTGTATGTAAGCACAGGAGAACATGTATGTGTCCATACAGGGACATGAGTATGCATGCAGGGTTAGTGAGCCTACCTGAGTGTGAGCCTGTGTTAACATGTGTTCACAATTGAGCTATGACAGGAGCTTGAATCTTCCAGTGCCTCTTTACTCAATATATATATATATATATCATGTAGCCTAGGCTGGCCTCAAGCTCAGTGAGTAGTCAAGGATGATTTCAAAACTGGTATTTTTGCTTCTACCTCCCACCTCCCAATAGCTGGGATTATAGACATGTGCCAGCATATCTGGCTTCTACTACATCTTATTGGCCTGTCATTGGGCTGCCACTCCTTCCCTATTTGCTAGCCCGGAGGTTCTTTTCCAGAAGTCTTTCCTTCAGGAACCTATGTCCCAGAACAGTGAATGAACAGGGACATCGTGAAAATTCTGGTTCCCCAAATTGGCAGCCCTAATGGGTCTTGGGTGTTTTGGGGGCTGCTCAGCAAGCTGAGGTTTTCTCCACTCACTGTCTCAGCCTGGGAGTATCATTCTCTTCATTAGCTCTCTCCACAGGCTGGGGTTCCGTCTCTCAGGAGCTTGTGTTGGTAAGCACCTGGAGAATGAGACTGTACCATCTTGGTGGAGACTTGGGGAGGTGTTCATTGCCGAGGTTTTCCCATCCTCCACCCTTCTTGGTTAGTCTATGTCACACGTCTCCTAGTTTTCAATGTCAAGTTCTAGTTCTTGCCTTGAGTGATCATGAGCCTCCTCAAAGGTCCCTAGAAAAATACAGGGATCATTGACTGTTGGTGGGACAGCCATGAGCCAGGCTCTCAGTATATTTCTCCATTCTGCCCCAGGTCTGCCTCAGCCACCTCTCTGACACTGTCCCGCTGTGTGGATGTGGTGAAGGGGCTGCTGGAGTAAGTGTGTGTGCACATGTGTGAAGGGATTGGCACTCCCTGAAAGGCTTCCTGAGTCTAGCCTTGGTCTGTCCATCCATATGATGCTTGTCTGTATGTGTATCTTGTTGGGCCCCACAGTCAGGATCTGGGTAGATGCTCAAGACCAGCTCCTGGTCTTGTTTCTAGACTAGTTTCTAGGTTTGTAATACTCTGTCTTTATTCAGGGTCCTCATAGGGAACTAAGAGCCTAATCTTGATCAAGAATGCCCACTCAGTTGGGAAACTGAGGCTCAGAAATGTCTTAAGATTTGTTCAGAGTTACTTAGTGTAGCAGTGGTGATGCCATTTCTGAAATTCCAGCCAGACCTAAAGTTTCTTTGTACCCACTACCCTGTCTTGTGTCTGCTTATCTCCGTGTACAGTGCCCCCATCTCCACGGGGGTCAGGCTGGGTTGTGGACCTTGGGAATGTCCTGCCACCTGCCATGTCTGCTTCTTGTTGCTGCTTGAGGAGAGCTTAAAGTCCGCATGTTAGCAGGTTGTGCCGAATGCATTTCTGTCCCCCACCCCCCCCCTGTAGCTTCAAGAAGAGGAGAGGTCATTCAGTTGGGGGCGCTCCTGAGCAGCGGTACCAAAGCATCCCTGTGTGTGTATCTGCCCAGATTCCTACCCAGGCTCAGGATGTCTTGGTAAGGAAGGAGCTGGGCCTCATGTCTGGGGTGCTAATGAAAATGGCCAAGGGTGAGCCAAGTGGGCTGGGGAAGCAAGGCTGGGTCTCAGCAGTACCTGTAGCCTGTGGTGGGAGCCACACAACATCTTACAGTAGAGCACAGACTAGAGAGAGGGAGGCAGGATGTAGACACTCAAAACGAGGTGTGGGGCATCAGGGTCCAGGCATAGTTGAAAAGACATGTTGGTACCAAGTTTGAAACTTAAGGTTTTCAGAGACCCCCCCCCCCCCATGGGAACTGCCAACCCAGGAACAGCTGTGAAAATGCCTGTGAATGGGCACAAAGAGGCATGCATGGGGAAGATCTAGGGTGCCAACCCACCCCACCCCCTTTGTTTTTAACAGGATGCCCATCTCTCTGAGGTCAATGCTGTTTGTTTTGGCCCCAACAGCAGCCTCCTGGCCACTGGAGGGGCTGACAGGCGCATCCACCTCTGGAATGTTGTTGGAGGTAAGAGTTCCTTCCTAAAGTTAACCCTGCACTTTCCTGCAGACCCCATTCTCAGCTTGATCCTGGGCTGCCCCTGTCATAGGTCTGTCTTCCCTGCCCTCCACTGGACTGATCCTATAAACAGTGGCCAGAGAACTCTGAGGGAAGAGGGGTCCTGAGTCTGAACTCGCAAGGGGAAGATCCCTGGGTTCAGATCTGCAGGACGGTGAGGGCCGCAGATGGCTACTGTTGGAGGCAGAAGGGATGCTTGACCCATCCTGAAGGCATATGTTGGGCAAATCCCTGGGTCTACCAAGCCACCTCCTTTTCATTTTTAGACAGGATCTCATTATGTAGCCCTTGCTGGCCTCGAACTCACTATGTAAACCAGGCTGGCCTCAAACAGAAATCCATATGCCTCTCACTCAGTGCTGCTATTAACTCTGTGCCAATGTGCCCAGAATAGCTACATCTGATTCTAGTATCACGTAGACTCCCAGAAATCAGGGAGGTGACCCACACTGACTGTCCACCTTGTTGAAGGAAGGGGCTCAGCCCCAGCTCTTGAAATCTTCCTAGAAGTAGATTTCCAGCTATCCTGGCCTGCTGTGTGATGGCCTAGGGACAGTCCTTTCTCTCTGGTCTTCTCTAGCATTGTGAATTGCCTAGTTGCCTCAAGGGCTGTATAGCAGTGATAAGAGGTGCAGTCATGTACTTCCTGCTCGATGTCTCATTTCCCCTATTTTCTAAGGCTAATAACCTTATTTACTGTCATTTCACCTGCTCTTTCAGGTCGCCTGGAAGCCAACCAGACCCTTGAAGGAGCTGGTGGCAGCATCACCAGTGTGGATTTTGATCCCTCGGTAAGGAGCCTTTGCCTCAGTGGCATGAATGTCACCTCAGTTTCTACACAGGGCAGTAGGGCTCTGGGGCTTGAGGGCACATTGTGGGTGTTTTAGAACCTGCCCTAGAGGAGCTGCCCTAGAGAACCTCCCTGGGCCATGTACCTGCCTCAGTGACTGGGAAGCTTGGAGGCAAGTCTACCCTGGCTGGCTCTGGCCTGAGGGCCAGTGTCTTTACTAGAGCTCTTCTGCTCTCTTTTCCCAGGGCTCCCAGGTTTTGGCAGCTACTTACAACCAGGCTGCCCAGCTCTGGAAGGTCGGGGAGACACAGTCCAAGGTGAGGCCTGGCTGGGGAAGCTGCCTATGGGTTAAGGGCCATGCCTTAGGATTTGCAGAGTGCTTTGGGAGCTTGCCTTAATCTATGTTTTCTACGGGGGCAGGAAACACTGTCTGGACACAAGGACAAAGTGACAGCTGCCAAGTTCAAGCTAACAAGGCACCAGGCTGTAACTGGGAGCAGAGACCGGACTGTGAAGGAATGGGACCTGGGCCGTGCCTACTGTGAGGCTCAGTCCCACATGCCACATGACTCCTAGTCACAGGGACCTTACCTTATTCTGTAGCAGTGACTCTGGGATTCACATCATTTGGGATCATACCTCTAATGATTTTCCTTCTCTGTTACTCACTGCCGCTCTTCTGCTTTCTTGGTGACCTTGGTCTCTAGAGGTAGGGTGAGCCCTGAGCTGGGAAGGCCTGAACCCATCTTGGAAGGAGACTGACCTACTGGGCCTTAGTCTCCACACTTAGTGGCTATTGATGACTCTGAGACTCTGTGCTTTCCTTGTTGGTCCTCAGGTTCCAGGACCATCAATGTACTTTCCTATTGCAATGACGTGGTGTGCGGGGACCACATCATCATCAGTGGCCACAATGACCAGAAGATCCGGTTCTGGGACAGCAGGTGACAGGCATGGGCTGTGGGTGGTGGAGGCCCTGAGTTTTTGTTCTTTTCTATGGTTGTGGGCAGGAAGGGTTGGGGAACCTTGGGGAAGTGGGTGGTTTCTGTGGGTATGACCTTTGAGGGGTCAGTGTATCTGGGGAGCTATACCATCTTTTTAGTGGGTCTCAGTCAGCACTGAACTCTCTCCAAGGCCTTATAACCAATGTAGACAAGCACCTTTCCATATTATCATAGTTGCTTTTAAAGTAATAGACCTGACATTAAGTATGAATGGCTGACCGAAGCAAGGGTAGTGCTTTGTAGATAGATCTCTGCAGCCTCTTTTTGAGATTGCTCCTTTGCTGGGGGTTCAACCAAGGGCTTTATGTCTGCTAGGAGAATGCTCCCAGGCCTTTTATGTTCTTTTTTTGAGGCAGGATCTCAATTGATCTTGAACTTATGATTCTCTGGCCTCAGCTGTGATTACAGGACTGTGTCACCCTATCTGGCTAAAACCGTTACTCCCAAGTGACCCAAGACTTCTAAAGGCTCCAGCTCTCAAATCAGTCTGTCAATGGAGAGAGTTAGCTGTAGTGGGAAGGGCCGCTAGTCCTGTGAACCTCAGCCCCAGGGATCCAGGCCCGGGGCACCTCTGGAATATGATAGCTGGGAAAATGCCCACATGCAGCCTGTCAGAAGTACCCTAAGATGCCTCTTCCTCATTCCTCTCTATCCCTCCTTTCCTAGGGGTCCCCACTGCATCCAGGTCATTCCTGTTCAGGGTCGGGTTACCTCCTTGAGCCTCAGCCATGACCAACTGCATCTGCTTAGCTGTTCTCGAGACAACACACTCAAGGTCATCGACCTTCGAATCAGCAATATCCGACAGGTGTTCAGGTACTGGCCTGGGCCTGTTGGGCCTCTCCTATGCCAGGTCTTGGGGGCACTCTCTGGTAGCCCCTCTAGACTAGGACCTGCCTAAGTGCTGGTCCCTTCTCACATCTGGAGGAGGACAGGCACACAAGAAGTGGTCTGCATTCTGACTCTGGTCTGTTCTCAGGGCAGACGGCTTCAAGTGTAGTTCTGACTGGACCAAAGCTGTGTTCAGGTATGTCTGGGAGGGTATGCCTGTGTAGCCCGTGTGTGTGTGTGTGTTTGTGTGTGTGTGTGTGTGTGCGTGTGTGTGTGTGTATACTTCTGAACCCCTTCTCTTGTTCTGCTGTGACCTGTACAGCCCTGACAGAAGCTATGCACTGGCAGGCTCCTCAAATGGAGCCCTATACATCTGGGATGTGGACACTGGGAAACTGGAGAGCAGCCTACAGGGACCCCACTGGTAAGCAGACTACCATATACATATCTTCCACATGCATTTGGGTCCATCATTGCCACAGTCCTGGGAGTCATTTTATAGATGAGGAAAAGGTCTTGGGCTTAGCAGGGATTCTCAAACAGCCTGGGTTGGATGTTGAGGGGCAGAGTCAGGCGGTTTGCCTGCTCCTGCTGCCCTCCTGAGGTCTGTCTTTCCCTTCTTCAGTGCTGCTGTCAATGCTGTGGCCTGGTGCTTCTCTGGGAACCACGTTGTGAGTGTGGACCAAGGCAGGAAGGTGGTGCTCTGGCACTAGAGGCACAATATCCTTGTATGCACTGGAGCTCTGTTCTGAAGCCAGAGGCCGGAGAACAGCCTTCCTCTGATCAGTTCTCCAGAGCTGGGGTTTGCTTCAACTGTAGATGTTTATGAGGGCCTGGCAGGACCTGGCTTGTTTGTTTAAAATCAAAGTGGGATTAGGGATTATAATTTTTTAAAATGTCTATTTGTTTATTTTCCTCAAAGTGGAAAAAGAAAAGAAAAGAAAAAAAAAACCAAACAAACCTGTGTCTTGCCTCTTTGTAACATTCTGGGGAGATTGGAAGATTGGCTGTTCCAGTCTAACTGTGGAGTAGCATAAAGAAAGGCTCAAGCAGGGGCAGTGAAGAGCAGCAGCTCTTGGGGCTAGTGGATGGTCCTGGTAGAAAGGGTCCTAATAAGCTAGAGTGACATCAGAATACTTGGTAGTAGGCCTGCCTATTGTATCAAGTTTCTGGCCTGGCCTTTCTGGCCTAGCCCTGAGGTTCTAACTCATTGTCCCACAGAAATACACAGACACATTAATTTTATGCTTACCGTATATAACTTGCTGGGGTTTTTTGTTGTTGTTGTTTGTTGTTTTTTAAAGATTTATTTATTAGGTATATGGTGTTCTGCCTACAGGCCAGATCCCATTATAGATGGCTGTGAGCCACAATGTGGTTGCTGGGAACTGAACTTAGGACCTTTGGAAGAACAGCCAGAGCTCTCAACCTCTGAGTCATTTCTCCAGCCCATCTTTTTATTCTTAAACTAACCCATGACTCTCACCCTGTTCAGCCAGGTGGCTCAGTACCTTTTCGCAGAGCAGCATAGTTGTCCTCTGCATCTGCTGGCTTCTCTGGTGTCTCTGTGGCATCTCTCTGACTTCTCTGCTCTGTTCTTCCTGTTCCCAGAGTTTTCTTAGTCTGGTAGCTCCACTCACACTTCCTGCCTGCCTTCAGCCAATCAGCATTTTTATTAAACCAGTAGGTGGGACAATTATTTATAATGTAATAAGAGAATCCCACTACAGCCTGCCTGAAGACTGGGATGTTCTGGCCTGCAGTCCCACCTGGCCCATAGGCTGCCTGCCTCCTGTGTTAGCTCCACCCCTTCCAGCACCAACCTCCGGAGCTGCTGTGTTTGTCACTCCTCTCTAAAGGTATCCTTTCTCCTCTAGTCTTGTCCTCACCAGAAGCGCAGTTTTCTTAACTTTTTGTTACTGTTTTGGACACAGTCATGGTCTGTAACCCTGGCCTCAGTGCTGGGATGGCAGTCATCTACTCTCCCAACCTTCAGCATCTGTGGTGTCAGGGTCCAGCACATTGTGTCCTATAATGCTTCCTCTACCTTTAATGTCTTTGTCCTTCCCAATGGCAATTCAGGTTGTCTTTGGGGACCCTTTATTGACAGCCTACCCTGACCTGCTAGTGTCCCTCACTTCTAGGCTACCCTCCCTTCTTAAATCTGGGAGCAACTGTAAGATTAGGAACAGTATTCCCTGCATCCAGGCCTGGCTCAGAAGCCACAAGAAATGCTTCCTGAATACGTTCTCTTGCTCAGCAAATTCAATAGTCCAAGGTTCCAGGAATGGGGATATTACTAGAGTTCAAACTTTGCCCCTCAGTCTCGGCCCAGCTCTCAGTGGCCACTAGGAGTCACTAGTTGCCTGGTCAATAGAGTGACAGAGTGGTTTTCTTTTTGTTTTTTTAGTGGCCACCATTATTGAGGATCAAGGGGGGGGGGGGGCTCTCAGTCTTGCTCTGCTCTCTGCAGCTGTTTCTCCCAACCACTTGTGATAGATCCTGTTCTACAGATGAGAAAGGTGAGGCTTGGTTATCATAGCTGAATTGTTCTGCAGCACACCCTGCAGCCTTTTCTTTTGACAGCCTATGAAGCTGAGTATGATTCTCCTGCCTGAGCCTCCACCTCCCAAGTTCTGTCTTTACAGAAGTGTATGCTCATCCCATATGGTGTGGGGGACTGAATCTCATGGCTTTGTGTGGGTCAGGAGAATGGTCTACCAACTATATCCTCAACCTACACCCTCTTTTTTAAGTGTATGAGTGTTTTGCCTGCATGGATGTAAGTGCACACTGTGTGTGTGTGCATGGTGTTCACACAGGCCAGATTTCCTTAAACTGAAGTTATGGATGGTTATAGATGGATGAATGGTGGGAACTGAACCTGGGTTCTCTGCAAGAACAGCAAGTGCTCTTAACTTGTGAATCATTTCTCCAGCACCTGCACCACAAAACCAAATCTCAAGAGATGGGGTCCCAGCTGGGCAGGGCTCCTCCACTGGAGTACACAGAGCTGTGCCTAACCTGACTCTCCTGAGTGTTCTTCCATTTTCGACTGCTGAAGGTTATGTCTGTTGAAATGAGGCACATGCATGGCATCAGAGTCCTGGGAGGCCACTGCCAGCCACACCATCTGGGCCAAGTCTCTCCAGATGTTTTGTCATACCTCAGGTAGTAGTGAACCCTATTTTGATAACTCATAAGAGTTACCCAGGAAATGTAAATAACTCCTGGGTACAGTGACCCGACCTCCCCCCCCCCCCCCAGATAGCTCATGTGAATTCCTGAGGAAGAGCCAGGACCAGCAAGGGAGACCTGTAGGGTTCCTAATAAAAACTGGAATGGTCCGTGCATGGAGTACCAGGGGTTTAAGTCACTGAGTATTGTATGTTATGCCTGGAATCTCAATACTTAGAAGGCAAAGAGGATCAGAAATTCAAGGTTATCCTGAGTTGGAGGCCGGCCTGGGCTACATGGGACTGTTCAAAAAAGAAAACAAAACTTTTTTAAGTAGCCAAAAGAACAAATGGGTGAAGATTCTGATTCTCTTTGGCAAAAACTGGACTCAGGTTCAGTAGAGGGACTGTCCTAGTCCTGTGGAAACCAGTCTAGCTTCTCCCATTCCTATCTATAAATCTCCAGCAAGCCAGTGGCTTTCAGGCTCTGTGTGTCCCTCCATGGGACTTCCCCCAGGGATCTACAGGTCTTGGTACAGTGAGTGATCCTACTGCCCCATTCCTGGCTCTCACACAAGATAAGAGCGTCTCCAGTGCCCAGTCTGTTAGAAGTACACCCACTAGTCACCATCCTCAGTTCATCTGTACATTACTGTTGCACGAATCCTGGTTGTAATAAAACTCAGTCAGATCTCGGGGAAAGGCTGAGATATCAGAGAGGAAACACCACAGTCAGATCTCACCCAGCTGTCTTCCAGCTTCCTCAGCCTCACTCCTCCTGGCTTCTACTGCCTCATCTGTCTTTCTACACCTGCCTTAAATACCCTCTTTGCCCAGTTGTTTCACATCCAGGTTAAGATTAAAGGTGTGAGCTACTACTAGTAGTTAGCCTTGAACTCACAGAAACACAGAAAAAGCTCTGTCTCTAGAGTTATGGGATTAAAGGCCCACCACCTTGCCTGTCTGGGAGCCTGTAAACCAAGCTGGCCTCAAACTCCGATTTGTGGACCCCCCCCCCCCCCCCCCCCCCCCCCCCCCCCCCCGATTAAAGGTGTGAGTTACCACTCTCTGATCCTCTTGGATTGATTGTGGGTATAGATCTCTTCTTTGATATTCCAGGGTGTTTTTATTAAATATATAACATCACCACATATCCCCTTTGTATCAAAAGAGGTTATAACTAACATGACAAAACCATATACAATAGGTACAATAATTATATACAATATATACAAACAAAAATTACATGAGTAATGTCCAGTCCGGTAACAATTGAGAATTCAAAGAAAATATTTCATTAATTATCCTATTTTGGTGAGTCCAAAGGATTAAACCTAATTCACTTTCTAACTAACTTGTATTACTAAAAACTATATTTTGATGTCTCAAACTTAATACACTTTAACTTCTGAGTTTCTTTTCTAAAACTGTCACTAGAAAACTATAACAATAGCTATCTCATCTTCAACTCCCTCAGAGACCTAAGAAGGAAATAATATTAACTAACTAAACAGCATGGGCAAGTAAGCAACTTCCAAAAAAAGTAAAAAATGAAACAGCTGGCTGCCTGGACAGTCAGCCAAGGTTCTTCTGTATCACTGAAGCATCCATTTTTGGCCTACTGGCCTAGCATGTCTCAAAGACCTTCCTATCTTGTCTTGGCAAGGTTCGGCAATTCTTTTGTGTATGTGTTTCCTGATTGTCCATTTTGAACTTCATACTGTTAGCAGTAAGGTAAGAGTACTTTCTTGCCCAGTGGCTAACTTCTGTCACAAAGAAGGTCAACTCCATATGGAGTTTCTTTGATGTCCATAATCTTCTCTGAAGTAGACTGGTGCTGCCAGGAGCGAATGACCCATTGCCATAAAAATAATAAGAATGTATGTTATTGAAATATCTTAAATGCCATATTCTATGGATCTCTGAAGTGTCTGAAGAAGACCTGTTCATCTAAAATATCTGTTTGATCTTGAAAACATCTAATATGACTATAAGTTTTACTGTAATTTCTAAGTAGTAACTTGCATTTCTTTTATCCTAATTGTTAATAAAACTGTTTGTGGACTAACAATTACATTGTTAGATGAACTGTATGATACCTTGAACAGCATAGAAATATATATACAGCAACAAAATTAATCTCAACTTGATATCTATATACAATTTGTATACAATACACAAAAAGCCCAACCCAATGTAAAATATTTAAAGCTAGTAATTCCTTTTTAAAAGTAGATTCATTAATCGACCCTTCTATTATATTTGTATCCCTTTTCTTTTTTTAAAAATAAGAACCCTGAGTCTAATCTCTCGTTTAGCTTTTTTCTAACCATAACCAATAACAATTTTTAACCAATTACCGTAAACGACAATCATACATAACCTATTGAAAGACCAAAAACCACCCACCCCACCATGTGGATGCCATGTTCTTAAATTTATTTCCTGCTATCTGAGGATGACAGCATTCTTAGGGGATCCTAAAAAGTTTTGTTAATTGTCAAGTCCTGAAATAAGTAGTTGTATCATTTGTTGTCCAGTCTCTGCATAACAGGAAAGTTGTTGACCTGTACTCATTAGTCCAATGTCTACCTTTTCCACACCTTCTGCATACTCCAGAAGGGAGGGGCTTTCTCTTGAGATTATCCCTAGCAAAAGCACTATTTCTGGAAATGACTTGTTTACAATCTCTTTTTATGTGACTCTGCCTTCCACAATTGTAACATTTAGACTTTTTCTTATTCTCTAGAAATAAGTTCTCCTACCAGTTATCATCACAGTCATTGTTCTAGACTGTTTCGCAAATCCAATTCTCCAAGGATACTGACCCTGCTTTTAATGGTATAAGTATTCTTTAACATTGTGTATTAGCATTCTCAAAAGCCAGTCATTCAATTTATTATTCGCCTAGCTTCTGAACCTGGTACCATTCTGTTTACCACTACAGTTAATCTCTGCAAGTTTGTAAGTTTCTTTTGGGTGTTGAATTACTTTTATGAAGGATTCAGTTTTCTTTCCTATTTCTTCAATCTGACCCCATGCATTTAATGCCATGCGGCATAAATCTAGAATATGTTCATTGTATAAGGATTGCCTTTCAATATCAGCATAATCTCCCTCCCCAAGAAGTTGGTCTTGGGAGACTTCTATGCCTTTGGCTCTGTTTCTTTGTTCTGTTGTTTTACCCTCCTCCTTCCATGTTTTCCACTGTAAAAATAGTTCAGCCTCCAAAACACCAGTAATCATATCTAACCAGTCCTTAAGGGTGATCCGGTTACATGATGACCAACTTTTTAGCATTTGTTTTACAAATAGTGAGTGCATGCCATATGTCACAATTGCTTCCTTGATTCTTAATTCTAAACATTTGTACTGGAGCCCAACTAGCTTCTGTACTTTTTTTTTAATCATCATTTTGGATAAAGCTACTGGATATATTAATGTTGGCTGTTTGATAACCTTAGGCTGTTTTTGTGTAATCTTAGAAGACATTGCTGGGATTGGTTCCTTATATTCCTGTTTGGGTTTGAATATCTTTGTGTTCTCTCTTAACAGGCTTTTAAAAAACTTTCTTCTTGGCATTCACATTAATTGACTTCTTCAATGATAAAACAGAAATCAAAAAGTATTCATAATAAACATGATGATAATCCCATATACTTTATCTTTTCCTTTACTGGTTCCAGTATCAAATCATCTAGAGAAAGATTACAGAAAGACCTAACACCCTCTATTGCCTTAAACAAATTCCCTTAAAAAAAAAAGCCGATTTAAATGACTGTGATAGCAACCCAAGGAAGAAGAGACAACCTCCCCCTTGCAACCCACCAGGAAAGAGGCCACTGTCTGAAAAATCTACCCAGATGAAAGTGAAACAGAAGTATGTGTGGTCGGTTTGCCTAAGACTGGAGACTAACTCAGAACAGAAAGCCTAGCCAGCCGGTAATTACTCCTCTGGTAACGTGTTGCTTTGGCCGGCAATTGCCTTTTTTGGGGGGGAGGGGATTCATGCCCCAAAGTTGGACGGCAAGTGTTGCACGAATAAAGGAAACTCAGAGCCAGATATCAGGGAAAGGCTGAGATATCAGAGAGGAAACACCTCTCTGATCTCACCCAGCTGTCTTCCAGCTTCCTCAGCCTCACTCCTCATGGCTTCTACTGCCTCATCTGTCTTCCTACACCTGCCTTAAATACCTTCTTTGCCCAGTTGTTTCACATCCAGGTTAAGATTAAAGGTGTGAGCTACTACTATTTGGTAGTTAGCCTTGAACTCACAGAAACACAGTTACAGGATTAAAGGCCTGGCACCACCACTGCTTGCCCGGGAGCCTGGAACTCCCTCTGTAAACCAAACTGGCCCAAAATCAGATTTTCTGGGATTAAAGGAGCAGGTCACCCCCCCCCCCCACTGTGATTAAAGGCATGAGTTACCACTCTCTGATCCTCCTGGATTGACTGTGGGTGGATCTCTTCTTTGATATTCCAGACTGGTTTTATTAAATATATAACTATCAGCACACATTACCTTATTTAATCCTGGATCTGAGGCAGTTTATATTATCTTCTCACTCTCAAGTTACAGATGAAGAAGCCGAGGGCTAAGACTGAGATCATGGCAGAGGTTGTCCACAGGTGTTCACCCTGTTCTTTCCCTGTCCTTACAGGTATGTTTGGCTCACGAGCCTGTGACCTCTGCTCACAGATTCCTTTCTGTTATGCTTCAGGGTACCATTTAAAAACATGTTCCCTAAACAACACTTTCATTGGGTCCAAAGGAAAACAAATAGTTCAAGGAAAACACTCTGGGGTTCTTGTGGTTCTCAGCAGCTCACGCCTTAACAAAGCAAACCCAGCAAGAGTCCAGGAGGAAAACTAAATTGGTTATGTTAAGTTGCAGGATTTAGGAAAAATTTCAATTTTCCCTTATCTGACAAAATTTCTGTAATTTGGTTGTATTTCTGACACATACATATACACACTAAATAAATACAGAAGATTTAGTGCAGCCAGACACTGTCATAGACCATTCAAGAGAAAGCTGGGCAGTAATTAGAACCAAACCCTAGAGCTTGGGCTGACTGGTGCAGCCTGGGAGTGTCAAAATACAGAGCATAATAATTGCCTTATCTCTGGGCTAGAGAAATGGCTCAGAGGTTAGGGCACTGACTGCTCTTTCAGAGGTCTGAGTTCAGTTCCAGTAACTACATGCTGGCTCACAACCATCTGGTGCCCTCTTCTGGCCTGCAGAAGGGATACATGCAGTCAGAACACTTTTTAAAGATAAATGAATCTTTAAAAAATTGACTTATCTCTGGAGATGAATTCAGGGACCTGAATTTTCCTTTTTCGTCGCCCCTAGAAATCCATGTCTATTTTCAAAACTGTCATTTTGTGTAATTTCCTCCTGCATCTAGAATAATTCAAATGATTTACAGGAAAAGTTAGATAAATCCATTGAAGTTACCTTCATTGAATACTTTCTAAAGGTGAGGTGGTAGCAGCTGGGCAGGAAGGATGCCCTATCAGGTAATAGCAGGGCTAAATCTTCTGACTGACTCTGACTGACAGACCTAGGCTGAGAGAGGCAGAGACCAGGTAATGAACAGTGAGTCTATGGGCTGATGGCTTGGCCAGTTCCTGTGACAAAGGAAGTCAAAATGGATGGCACTAGGGTAGGATAACTAGCTGAACTCTGACCTAAGTTGAAGACCAAATCTCCAAGACTAGTGTTAGACTTGAAAGTGAGTTGCTTTCACTACAGAAATGTGCCCTTATAGTCTTTTACAAATTTATGGTGTTTCAACCCTGATTCTTCCTATGGGGTACTGTGTGGCTAAGGGATGGAAAAGGACCCCTCTCCCGGAAGACCTTGAAGGCTGAGATGATAGTGCAGATGCCTCCTTGTGCAACATACTTTGTGCCCTTCCTGGATCTAGGCTTCTCAGGCTGCAAGACACTAGATCAGTCCTTACAGCTGCCCCAAGTGGCTCAGCCAGGATTTAATAACCTATACCTGACTTCCAAGTCCACTTTGCTTCATATGCTGATGGTGGCAATGCAAATGGATGCAATTCTTTTGGAGGCAAATTTGGCAAAAATATAACAAAAGCCAAATTCTACATATAGGAATTTGCCCAATATTTACAATGGAACAAATTTATAAAGAAGTATACATAATGATGTTAGTTTCAATTTCCTAGAAGCAAGTGGCTACACATAACTTAAATGTCTTTCACTAAAGAAACACTTAAATTATTACATAGCCAAACAACTGAATATGATGCAGCCATCAAAAAGATCAACAAAACATGGCTGGTGAGATAGCTTGGTGAGTAAAAGCTTGGCCATCTGAGTTCAATCTCCAGAACCCATAGGGGAAAAAAGCAGGATCCAGAGGCACATATTTGTAACCTAGCACTTCTGTAAGATGGGTGGTCTAGGAATACACAGCACAGCAAAAACAAGAGACCTGCCTCAGCAAAGTGGAGAAAAATTGTCCCAATCCCCAAATAGATGCTGTGGTACATATAGACTGGCACTTACAGACACACCATACACATACTTTGTGAGCTCCTCCACACCTGAGCTGGCTTTAGTCCTTGGCTGAGGTTGTTGGGAAGCCAGAGGCACTCATCTTCTAAGTATGCCTAACAGTCCTGGCCGCAAATGTATAACCTGTCTTTTCTCTCTTCTTGCTGGAAAAGAATTGCATCAGGATCTTGTTGCTGGATGGACTCACTTTCTGTTCTCTGTACCTGGTGGTAGCTGAAGTAGGGCCCAGGAGAGTTTATGTAAGAAGCATTTTCCTCTCTCTACTCTCCCTCTCAAAGCCCGTTTAATCAACTTTTTTTTTTTTTTTTTTTAAAATCAGGACACCTGAAAAGCTTAACTCCACTTTTTATTATTCAACATTTTATACATAATAAATACAAACTTTTTACAGCCACGGTAAAGAAAGCAATCTGCACAGAGGCTCCCTCTGAGCCTTGACCTGTGCATGGTGATGCCAGGTTATTCAGCCTGGAGAGAAGGTTATTTTTTAAAAAGGAGGCATATTTTTACAACTTTGTTCCTTAAAATTAGCAGCTCTTCCAAAAAATATTTTAAAATATAACATAAGAGTTCAAATAACTCTGAGGTTATGGGAAACTCAAATCCAAGGATAGTTTGGTTAGCTAAAGAGAATACAAGACTGGGTGGCAGGAATTGCTCTATTATCATAAGCACTTTAAAGATCAGTAAATTTGAAAATCTTAAAATACCCCTTTAATTTTTTAAACTTAAGAACAAGTTTGATAAACATAAAAAGACCTTAAATAGATCAACAGATAAAGAAATGCAAAAAATAATCCAAATTCATGGAGAATGATACATACCAGAGTATCATTGCTAAAGTGATGAACATCCTTCAGATCTGACACTATCAAAACCCCATGGGAACATGTGAACATTTCAAGTGTTCAGAGATTATCAGGAGGGATGGAAATTCCAAAGCATCATACAACCTTTAAATCTGTGAATTTTATTTCCTGACCAAGGTAAAAGAGAATTGGCAAACATCACTTTGTTCCCTAGGTCAAGAAGACCTTCAGTCAGAGCCCTGCTACTGAGGCCGTAGGGAACACCACGTGGTTCTCCCCTGACCTGCAGGTCTGGTGTCCTTGGTTTCACCTGTGCAGGTATGCAGTCTTTTATCTTTTTCACAGGAAGTAGGTTCCCTCTAGGGCCCACAGGTTCTTCATCCCTGACAAATGTCATGGCAGTGGGACCTGAAACTGCACTTTCTGAAGGTGACAGCTGGTTTGCACCAATCATAGCCCGATGTCTGGCCAGTGGCTTGGGAATAAAATAAGGGCCTTACCAGTAGATAAGCTGTGCAATGTAGGCCTGTGCCCTCAATGCAGCCAGACTCTTGGGTTCAAAAGATACTGGTCAGGAGGGTATACACTGTAAGAATCAATACCCAAAGGAAAAATACCCAAAGACAAAAGGAACATTAAAGTGGCTCATTTCAGATCTGGAAGCTCCATTTCTGCTTCTGCCATAACCTCCCTTCTACTAGTCTATGTGATGGGCAAGATGTGGCTCCAGCCCCTCCAGGTTAGCCCACTAATACTAAATGAATGGCATAAATATTAATACAAAGGACACTGTTATTTTAAATCTGTTAGTTGTGGAAAAGATGTGCATTAATGCAATTGGCGCTAAGCTCAGGCAGTCCACTTTCTTCCCAGTAAGGTTGCATTTTCAGTATGGGAATGAACCTCAGGGAGGAGCCAGCCTCTCCTGGATCCTTCTTATTTCCTTATATAGCCAACATAATCTGATTAATACTTAATCAGAAAAGCAAAATCCACTTGAAGAAAGATGAGATCTTTGCCACAGCCTTGTGGCCACAGTAATATACTGTACAAGTGCACATGATCAGTAATTCTGGGTCTATGCCCCGGATCTGGGCCTGGCCTTGAACTCATATAAAAATGGGCCACCATAAGGCATGAGAGCTGCTCTCCTCTGCTTCTAGGACCCACTATGGTTTGTGCTATGGTAGGAGAGATGACATAGAGAATGATAACAGAAAGGCACAATCAGGCCAACCAGTCACATAGAATCCTCCTTGGTTTTGCTCTGCTAAGAGTCATCATCATGCAAAGGTGCCTAAAAATGACTGGCCAAACTCCAAGCCCGGCCTTGATTGTAGCAATAATGGAAAATAAATCCCCTGTCACACAAGTGTGATCTCCACATCCTCCATTTTCTCAACTGGCCGTCGGTGATTCTGTGTGGGTGGTGGGGGTGCCGCCCGAACCTGAGCAGAAGACAATTACAGGTTGTCAGTCAGATTCCCAACTCCAAACTTGACACACGGGAAAGCTCCAATGCCCCTCTTTATAGACACTGACACCTGAGGATCTGAAAAATGCTCCTAGCTTTCCATGTGTAATGTGCCCTGAAAAGCAGGCCCTGTTTGCATGAAATGTCAGCTCAGATTTCTTGTTAGGCTGAATGACCCAAGGCACATGGGTTGCTGTAGTCCTAAAACCCTTCTCCAAAGCAAAGGCCCAGAGGTGGCAAAAAGAAGACACAGTGTAAGAAATGGAACTTCTCACTATGTCTCTGAGGAGAGCCACTGGGAGGGAGGCTGGAGAGATGGCTGGGGCAAGTAGTAAAGGGCTTTACTAAGTTACAGTAAGAAACTTGGATAGCCAGGCATGGGAATTACAGAAAAAATGGGCTATACCATAAGATTTTGTCTCAAACCAAACAACAATAACAAACACGGGGCTGGGAATGTAGCCTAGCAGTACAGTGCTTTTTTAGAAGGCTCAGGCTCCCCAATTCAATCACCATAATGAAAAGAAACAAGAAACTTGAATTTTATATGCAAGAAGGTTTTGGTTGGTTGTAAGGAATATCAGATCTGTACAGAAAAACAAGACTAAACAGCTCAGAAGAGACTGAGGCTGGGTACAGTACTTTGAAGATGACTTAGGAGATGTTCTGGTCATCTGGATGAGTGCTGATGTGAACCTGAACAGTGCAGAGCAGAAGGTTCTGAGAGTAAAACCTTTACTCTGGTGTCTGTGTTGAGGGCAGGAGGCTGGGCAGTAAGGCAGCAGGAATGACTCCAGGACTTGGAGGAGGGCATGACCTCCACTCATCTACACAGGCAAGGTGGAAAAGGAACATGTCCAGAAGGGAAGAGACTTAACTCCATTTTGCTGAGTTTGTGGGTCCGGGCCAAAGCTCAGGTGAGAGACATGAATGTGGGAGTTGTTGGTATGAAAATAGGTTTCATGGTCATACAAATAGGCTCTTTAAAAAATATATATATACCATAACAAACTGTAACTGTTTTGTTAGCCTACATGTCTGCCTACCATGCATATGCAGATGAGGTCATTTGGGAAGAGTGAGTTCAGTGACTTCAATGATGCAGCCACGAGCCAGAACTTATAAAGTGTACCTACAGAGATGGACAGGTGAGTCCTCTTCACTCCAGTTCCCCTCACCTGACAGCCTTGCTGCCACTGTCTGCTTCGGCCCCCTGATCTGTTCTGCTTCCTTCTACATTCCCTACTCAACTGCCAGAGCATTTTCTTTTTGAGACAAGGTCTTGTTATTGTATAGCCTGGGCTGGATTTGAACTCATGATCTTCCTATCTCAGCTTTCCAAGAATTGGGAATTACAGGCATGTCCTACAATGTTCAGCCAGCAGCAAGTTTTTAAAAATGAATAAGCAACCAAAACACCACGCTGCTCATTACCTAACACTGAGAATTAGAATAGAGACTCATGGCTCCACCAAGGTTCTCAAAGCACATCTTCTGAATGAATGAAGCCAATGGACCAAGGAATCAAATTCAGATAAAACAAAATTGCCTTATCTCTCATAGATGACCCTAGATGATGGCCTGGGAGTGTAGTGGTAGATGAGATTAGAATGACAGAGATAACTACCTGTCAGAATAGAGTCTTCAGATCCTAAGTTTTTTTGAGGTTATGGAATGTATCTTATTTCAATGTTCTTCAAAGAAGCAAGCACAGAAAAATAGGCTCTTTAAAAAATATATATATACCATAACAAACTGTAACTGTTTTGTTAGCCTACATGTCTGCCTACTATGCATATGCAGTGCCCTAGAAGGCTAGAAGAGGGCACTGGATCTCCAGAACTGGAGTTACAGATGTTAGAAGGGTGCTGGGAATTGAATCCAGGTCTTCTGGAAGAGTAGCCAGTGTTCTTAATTGCTAAGTCATCTCTTTAGCCCCCCAGAATTTTTTTTTTTTTTTTGAGAGATGGTTTCTCTGTGTAGCCTTGGCTGTCTTGAAATGATGTGTAGATCAAGTTTCAATGCAAGGCTGACCTTGCAATTCAGAGATCTGCCTGCCTCTCTACTTGGACTAAAGGTGTCTACCACCATAGATAGCCCAGTTGAAAAATGAGTTGTTAAATAAATGTATGCTTAGAAACTGCTTCATTTCACAACTGTGTTATGTTTGTACATAAGCACTGCACAGCTACGCTCTTTGATCTTCCCTGGCTCAGTGAGGAAAGACTAGATCAGTTATTTTATAGACTTAAAGGAAAATGATTTTTATTTTATGTGTATGAGTGCTTGTTTGTTTGCATGTCTTTGTACCATGTGCATCCCTGGTGACTGACAAGGCTGGAAAAGGGCGCTGGACTCTCTGGAACTGGATTGCAGATAGTTGTGAGCCATCATGTATGTTGGTGCTCGACCCTCTGTAGTAGTAACACATCTGATGCTAAGCCATCTCTCCAATACCTCCCTCTTAAGAGAGGATCTAGCCTAGAATTTGCTATATAGACCAGACTAGCCTAGAACTCACAGAGATTCACCTGCCTCTGCCTCCTGAGTGCTGGGATTAAAGGTGCATATCAGCGTATCAAGCTCACTTTATAGCCTTTCTTTCCAACAGTTCTTTTTACTTCCCCAAACCACTGCATGACAGATTAGTAACAAGAGGGACTGTGTGCATGTGTGTGAGTGTGTGTGAGTGTTGGAGGATGAATCTCTCACTTTAAATTTGTAAGAACTATGCAATCTATAACCCTTTAAAATTGGAGACTTACAGGCCGCAGCTTGCCATATGAGGTGTCAGAAGTCTGCCTTGGTGCTTGTGAGAACCCTGGTGACTCAGCATGAAGGCTGTTTTCTGAGGGAGAGAACCGAAGAGGTTAATGACTGAACAGTAAAGATGCTAGTATAGATGTGAGCGCTGAGGGCATGTACTCAGGATGCTTACCACTGGCTGAAGGAGACCGAGGCAAGAACTGGGAGTTCCTCTTATCTGGACTAGGATAAGGGCTGCTGGGAGGCTGGTCATACAGCGGCAGAGGAGGCAAGGATGTGTGGGGCTTTGGGGATGGAGAGATCTGCAGCAAAGGAGGCAGAGTTACAAGATGTTCTCCTCAGAAAGGAGAGGTTGACTGCTTCACTGGTCAGCATGCCTTTCCTTTCTCTGGAGCCAAATCATACTGTTAATACTTGCCAGCCTCATAGAAGTGAGTGGGCCTAAAATAAACACTGAACTTCAACTCTGTATTGCACTGTACACTTCTCTCTCAGACTTCATTATTCTACTGACTTTATTCATTTTAAACAGTTATCAAGTCAAACTATTCTCTGTGGTTCTTCTATTAGACAATTCAGCTAAACCCTTGAAAAACAAAATGGGGGACAAATGGTGTCTGTGTGTGAAGATAAAATCACTGGTGGAGTGTCTGACTTCTCTAGGTTTTGTACATGTCAGACTGCATCTGCCAGGCCTGCTGGACGGATCTCCAAAGAGGAAAAACTCAAACTAACAATCTCCTGTAAAATAACACTTAGCTGTGGTGAGGAAAACCGAGCCCGATAAAATTCTGGTAGAAGAAGCTGGGAGAGACAGGGGTTCTGATGAGGTAGAAAGGCCAGCTAAGAACTGTACTGCAGAAGCTAGATGGAGACAATACATCCCCTCCCTGGCTTCTTTCTCTCCAGCAAAGTCATCTTTTAAATGTCATATGAAATTCAGTATTTTAATGAATTCATAGAAAACAATTTGGAAAAGAGAATGGAGTGTAATATGGTCATTTTCAAACAAGCCTCTACTTTTCCAAATCCAGTTGTGCAGACAACTGGCTATTAAGGAATAGAATGAATCTTATCTTTCTTCCTCTCGTACCTGAATCTCTCTCGTCCATGAAATGTCACCATTCTCTGAGGCTGAGAATTCTTCCACTAGCACCGATGGGAAAACGCCAATTCGTCCACTAAACTCCCCTTCCCAGAAGCCATCATCATCTTGGTTTTCTTTGTTCAAGATACGGATAATTGCTCCCTCAGGAAATGACAACTCGTCATCTGTCTGGCCCTCATAATCATAAAGTGCTTTCACAAAACAGACTGGAAGCAAGAGAAAGACAAATTGATAAGAACAGACATATGCACTGCTTTTGTCCTTGATTTTAAGACAAGGCCTTTTCTGTAGCCCAGACTGGCTCAAACTTGCAACAATCCTTCTGCATCAAACTGTCAACTACTAGAATAACAGGTGTACACATACCATGTCTAGCCAGCTAGATTTTACAACCACCCTTGTGCTCCATGACAACTATTGAGCATCATACAAGATTAAGTTGTAAGTTTTTCCTCACTGAAAGTAACTACTGAACAGAACTAGTGCTATTACATATAGGAAGACACAGGACATAAAGTGCTTTTAAACCTATTGAAGGCTTTAGTAACTTGCAGGTACTAGTTTAGATCAGAACTGTGACCAGACTGAGTGTCTTATTTTAGTCTTTACCACTAGCATCTCCATTGAGGCTGCCTGAAACAAGTTCTGCTTCTGTGGAGTTGCTGGATGTGTGTGACCGACTGTCCAGAGCAGCCAAAGATTGCAGCATGCTCAGTAGGCTGTTTGAGGTGGGAAACTGCAGGTACTTTTCTGGAACATAACCCACTTGTCCAACTTTATTTCGAGCCTGGGTACAAGAAAGGGTAAAAAATAGGTTTGTACACACAATTTGGACAGAGCATACCAAAAACCAAAATAAATGCCTAAAACATCACAAGGGGTGATATGAGCAAAGGAATATACCTTTACCCAGTCTTCCATATCTCCATCTTCAATCACTTCTAACACCTCATGTTCCTCAATGGTCAACTCATCTGGTTGAGAAGCCTGCAATGTAGGATGGCCATGGACAAAATCAAAAAGGTTAGATAAATAGCAGATGTGAGCTGATCATAACAAAAGCCAGGGACCAAAATACTGAAATGATTTTGAGAAACAAAATTTTAGTGTTGTAAAACTATCATAATGAAGTTTTACTTCAGAAAACTAAACAAAATAAAACTGCAACAGAAACTGGATCCTCAAGAGGCAATCAGGTTCAGTGAGCAGAGTGCACCGCTGGAAGCAAAGGGCCTGGATGTTGGCTTCAGCATGCTTATCTGCTGTGCTTATCTTCTATATTTAGCATAATGCCTCCATTTATTCCAGATGCCAACCTTGCCATTTTCTGAGGAATGGTGGCCAATGTGACAAGAATAAGCACAGAACCAAGATGACCTAAGAGGCATAAGTAACGGAGAAGGCACTTGAATGGAAGTGCTACCAGAGGCTATCATGGAAGTGCATGCAGTGGAAACACAGACACTATGTACATGGATTGCAGTGGCTCAGCAGTGCCTAGGGTCCTCTGGAATCACTGTAAAGCTTTGTCCCAAAGAAGAAAGCTATGAGCAAGCCAATGACTGACGTTAGGTTTTGCTCCACTTTGAGTGTGGAAACTGGGGCTGATCCACTGTCTCAGCTGGCACCCACCACCATGTCTACTTCTGACAGATGGAACCTGGAGGGAACTCAGATGCTCCAGAGGGAACACCACAGGGAGGGCCTCGACCAAGGCTTGTGAAGAGTCTTGTCTGTCATATGTGACATGTGCCTTCTAGTTCTCTAGTGAAAGCCTTCAAAGCTTTTCCCAAGTCCCACTACCACATGAGGCTTTACTGTTCTTCAAATCTCAGTCTCAAGTTTAAAATATCTCCAAATTATACAAACAAATAGAAGGCAATAAAGTGAGTCACATTTTCCTTTCTTTGGGGGATTTATGTAATCCAGGCTGATGATGCCTTTGAAGACCTTGAATGTCTGATCCTCTTGCATCTCCTTGTTGAATGCTAGGACCACTGGTATGCTGTACCACAACTGTTGTTGAAAATGAGTCAATTTCTGAGACACATTTCATCAAAACCCAGATTATCGATGATGCCATAGCTTCCAGACAAGAAACAAGACTGAAGATAAACGACCATTCAGAGTATGTTTTGTTTGTTCAAGACTGGATTTCTCTGTGTATCTCTGTCCTGGAGTTCACTCTGTACACTAGCCTGGCCTCAAACTCAAGAGACCCCTGCCTCTGTCTCCCAAGTGCTGGGATTAATGGCATGTGCCACCACTGCCCAGCTCCAGTGACAGATTTTAAGCAGATTAGTTCTGACTTCAAAATATGAAGAAAACTTTAATCTATTTACTCTTCATATTTTTTTTCTGTGAAATTTTTTGTTATTCTGAAACTACATTGTATGCTGGGCAGGTTGACACATACCTATAATCCCAGGTTGAAACAAGAGGACTTCCAGGCCAGCCTGGGCTACAAAGTAACATCCTGTTTCAAAGGAACAAAACCCCAAATACAACCAAACAACAGCGCTAGCAAAAGGCACCTTTGTAATGAAGTCATTTTCTTAAATTCATGGCAAGACTTAGTATTAATACAACCAGACTTTAAAGTGTGTGAAAGCAAGGCAGGAAGGGACAGAGTACAACATACTGTGGTCCTGCACCAAGCTATGGAGGTCCATGTGGACTGTCTAGCTTTATAGCAGCAGGCCAACAGAAGCAATCACTAGAGTAATGGTATGTAAAATCCACAGTGAGTGGCCCTTCTGGGTCTCTGAGCACATTCTGCTCTTCCTTGCCTGTTTCTTCCCTTTGTTGTCTGTCAGTCCTCCTCCATCTTCCTTTCTTTTTCTTTGGCTTTTCAAGGCAGGGTTTCTCTGTGTAGACCAGGCTGCCTGCATACGCCTACCAACTGCTAGGATTAGAGGTGTGTGTCGCCACCTTAGTAGTGCTGAGTAGTCCAGCTTCAGTCAATTTCTATGGGCAAATGACCTTACGATGTGTTGAGGAGCTAGAGAGCACTAGCTGCTCTTTCAGAAAATCCCGATTTAATTTGCAGCACCCCCAAAGACAGCTCACAACTGCTTGTAAATTCAGTTTCAGTGGACCAATGCCCTCTTCTGGTCTCTGTGGGAAACAGGCACACACATAGGCAAAACACCAATATACATAAAATTTTAATTTTTCTTAAGAAAAAAGATGTCTTTGGTCTTTAGGTTTCTTTCACCTCACCCCACCTCCAGCTATAGTATAAGGTCCATTAAGGGCAGAGGTTTTTGGTCAGTGCCATATTCTAGAACTAGAGGAAAAAAGGACTACATGAGGTGTTCACATAATCTTTGTTAAGTGAACGGGATGTTTGATAATCTTTTCCTTTTAGTGTACTGAAGAGATTAGGAATAAGGAAATACAGAGTAGTTCTTACTATTACTTGTAATTTGTGGTGCACTGCATATGTTTTCCCAGAACAGCCACCATGAGCTACTAACGTTCCCCCCTTTACTCCTGTGAGACCTTTGCAGCTCCTAGACACTGATTTCCATGCAGAGGAATCCAGTTAATTGTTCATCCCTGTGGGTTTCCTACTAAAATGACTTAAAGTGGGGATATGTTTCTTCTCTCATCCCAAATACAGATAGCAAGTAATTAAAAATGGCTACTAAATATTCAGTCTTAATCCTGTGTCCTTTAAGTATGAATATTCAGTAAGTCAGAAATCCATTCCCACCTGTCTTTAAATTTCCTATATTTTTCCTTTCCTGGGTTTAAAAGTCATGCTTATTCATTGTAGATAAGCGGAATAATGGCACAGAGATCTTGAAAATACACATTCAATTTGGTATTCTTCCTTTGTATTTGACATTTATATCGTACAAATCCTAACTGGTATTAATAATAAAAACCCAGAGCCAGATACTCGCGCAAATTCTCAAAGATTAGAGAGACAGAGGAACAAGCCACAGCCATTTCTCACCTAGCCAACTCCTCAGCTGAAAGGGGGAAGAACCTGTCTCCTCCCACCTCATATTCCCCTCTCTGCCCAGCTATATCACTTCCTACTTCAAACTCCCTAGTGCTAGGATTAAAGGTATGTGTGTTTCCCAAGTCTTAGGAACAGAGACATGAGCTCCCAAGTACTGAGATTAAAGGTGTGTACCACCACCACCTGGTTCTGTTTCTCTCCTGGACTGGATCAATCTCAGGTAGTGTTACCTAGAACTCACAGAGATCCCTCTTTTAAGGAAATATAACAAATCCTTCTTTTAAGGAAATATAACAATAAGAAGTAACATTAGAATGCTAGGATTAAAGGTGTGCTCCACCATTCCCTAGCCTCTGATCTTCAGGCAAAGATTATTTCCTTAGAGCCTACACAATGTATCACCACACATTTAGACAAGGTTTTTTGTTTTTTGTTTTTGTTTTTTGTTTTGATAGGGAGGGTTTCACTATGTGGCTCTGGATGGCCTGGAACTCACAAAGATCTACTTGTCTCTGCCTCCAGAGTGCTAGCATTAAAGGTGTATAAGACCAAACCCAGATCTTTTAATAGTTTTATGTAAGTCTTGCCTACATGTACCGTCTGCACACTTTTAGGGATCAGTTCTCTTTCTCTATCACATGGATTCTGGGGATCAAGCACTGGGCCAAGGGTCAGAGATCTGAACCCAGAGTCTTGTACATTACTGAAGTACTCTACTACTGAGTTAAACTTCTACTCCCTAGACAGATTTTCCTATTCTGGGATGGGAAATGACTGGATATGTCAGCGGAAGAGATTGGAAAGAATGTGAGCTGTCTGAAATCAGTTGGACTTAGGACTCTCCATTTAAATATCACAAATCTTATTTCTGAAACTTTTAAGGAAATATAACAATAAGAAGTAACATTAGAAAATACTTTGTATCTTGGAAGACCTTTCCAGGTATCTCAGAAGATGACTTCAAATTTTCAGAAGATGATCAAAACAAGTTATACTAGTAAAGCCCTAGCCCTTTTAGGAAATAAGAAGTAGCATGTGTTTAAATTTAATAAGTGGATGACTAACTCAAAAATAACTGGTAGTAGCTGTGGGCGACATTCAGCACACGGGGTGAAGTGGGATATCAGTGTACAACAGCTAGAAAAATTTCTCTGTACTCTCCCATCACCTTTGGTACCATCCTCTTCTACTGTGTCTTGTCACAATGGGGTCAGAGAAGGAGTCATTTGTTCAAGCCTTCCCTGCATCATTCATTTCCTCACTCCACAATTATTTACTGTGCCCAAGCATTGTCACAGCTGCTGGAAACACACAGGCACACAAGAATGTTTCTGTGGATCTTCAGTTAGGAGCCAGACAAAGGAACAGGAATATAGGTGAGATAAGGCTTAGCTGGTCACAAATGTCTAATTATGTATATGATCAGGTTAGTAGTCTCTTTTAAGAGACGCGGCAGTATTTATTTGTCTGTAATCCCAGCACTTGGGAGGCAGAGGCAGGAGGACTGCCTTAGGACTGAAGGCATCCTCTACAAAGGCTACAGAGTGAGACCCAATCTCAAAAATAAAATTATAATGGAGTACAACTTCATCACTTAATGATGTTGCAGCTATCACGATACCATAGTGTAACACACTGCTCACACTGTGCTGTCAGACACAAGAAGTATGTATGGCACATACAGTTATGCAGAGCATACAGCACTTGGTAATAGGGTGTGGCCATGGCAATGAATCTATTGTACTATTTATTTCTTTCTTTCCCTTCCTTTCTTCTTCTTTTTCTCCTTCCTTCCTTCCCTCCCTCCTTCTTTCCTTATTTTGACTCATATTGGCGGGGGAATTCTCTTGGTAGCCCAGGCTAGCTTTGATCTTTCAGTCATCCTGTTTCAACCTCCTGAGTACTGATATTCTAGACATTGTATTAGAATATACTCCTTCTACTTAAAAACAAACCAACCAACAAACAAAAACCTTTACCATAGAGCTAAGCCTGGAGGTTAGCAATCCCAATACTTGGGAGGTAGAGGCAGTAGGATTGGGAGTTGAATCTGTCACACACAAAAAGGTTTACTATAAAGCAGCTGACAACTGACAGCAGCCCTGTACTTCTCATGTGCTTTGTTCATTATGGCCTGATGAGCAGTAGTAGAACATATGGAGTACACAACTGGGTGAGTAGTAGGCTCTACTATTAGGCTATGAAAGCTCCCTCTGTGTTTGTAGGACACTGAAATAATTTACTGTTGCATTCTTTAGAATGTATTCCCACTGTTAAGCAGTGCACGGCTGTTCAGGGTAAATGAAAGAGGTGATGGGTCAGTGCAGTTGTTAAGGATGACTTGATTAGGTACTTTTTTTTTCCCCTAGAGAAAAAGGATTTTTAAAAAGATTCATTTTATTTTAATTATGAATATAAGTGTAGTTGCCCTTGGAAGTCAGAGGTCTGGAGTCAGACTTACAAGTGGTCGTGAACTGCTCTGCATGGGTGCTGGGACCTGAACTTGTGTCCTCTGTAAGGGCAACAAGTGCTTCTAACTGCTGAGTTTGGCTCCAAGGGAGATAAGTAGGAAGCGGAGACATGAGGGAACAAGAGTTTTAGGCAAAAGGAGTGAGCAGAAGATGTGCAGGGGGAAGGAGTTGAGTGCTCCTGGAATCTGAACTGCAGCCACTGGCTACTGTGCTAGATTTTTTCTAAACCACTTTGTAAGACATTCTTTTTCTGGTCTCAGTCTTGGGGAGTGTCCTAACAGAAGGTCTATGCCAAGCTGGGGTTTGAACTCTAGCCACTGAGCGTTTATGAGTTGCCAGGTATTTGTGCTCAGTGCTTTACTATGAAACTGTTACTCAGTTTTCAAAGTAGATACCGTTCCTCTAATACAGGAAAACAAACAAACAAACCAAGAAACCCCTAACCAAGTGTATGGTGGGTAGTTCAGAGCAGCAGAGGCAGCAGTTTTTGAGACAGGGTTTCTCTGTGTAGCCCTGGTTGTTCCTGAACTCAGAGATCTGCCTCTGAGCACTGGGATTAAAGGCTGTACCAACACCACCTGGCTAGAGACAGGGTTTTAAGAAGACTGGAGACATTGTCCTGTTGCTATCAACAGATGGCAGCTTTATGCAGCTATTAACAATAGTAGTGAGGAGAGAGTCTCATGAATTCTCAGAGTTGCCAGAATTTACTATCACCAATATATGAGGGAGATACAAACCTTATAGGAATAAACAACTTTGCAGGTAAGTGGGTAATTCCTTAAAGTGCCAGAAGGGCTGGAGCTGCTGTCATCAAATACATCCATGTTGTCTTCAAACTCTTCTCCTTCTTCTCTTTCAGCATCTGCATTAAGCTAGGAAAAATTAGAAGCCATTGGCTAATCTGTTTATCTTATGAAAAGAGTAGAAAACAGGAAAAAAAAAAACACTTGAAATCTGATTGTTTCAAAACATTAATTCATCAGTTCAACCACACATATAAATGACTGTCTTCAATTGCATTTTACATATTATAAAGATCAGAGAATGTTTAAACTACATAGTTTCAGACCACACACACAAACAAGTAAAATGTCAGGCTGGAAAGTTGGTCGTTTTGACAAAGTACTTGCCATGAAAACCTTGACAACCTGAGTTCCATCAGCAGATCCCATGATGTAACAAAAGAACCAGATCCCAAAGATTGTCCTCTGAACACAACATGCACACCATAGAACATTTGTGCATGCACACACACATATATACACATGTATGCATAAACAATAAACAGAGTAAAGCATCTCAGTAGCACACCAGTTCAATTAAAGCATCTGGGAAGTGGAGGCTAGAATAAAAGGCTGGCTTTACTAGGTAATGGGTTCTGGACTAAATGAGACCCTGTCACAACAAACTTTTGTTAAGTATTTAAGTAATTTATCAGTATCCCTTCACTTTTTGCTATTAAATACTAGCTAATAAAGTCCTCTTAAATTTTAAACACTATCATGAGGAAACAAAGATTCCTGCATGTTACTATATAGGAATCGAGTGGAGAGAAACAGTCTTAGAACTGTGACAGGCAGAAATGCAAATTGACACATTGTTTTTAGAAAATAGTGTGCCCAACACAGGCTTCAAGCCATGACCATAGCAGACTAAAATATGAGAAAGCCTGTTACTGAAAGACACTATCAGATTTATAATAAAGGGGCTGGAGATGCAGCTCAGTTTATAAGGGTACTTGTCTAGTATGCATTTATACCTGGGTTCCATCCTCTGCACTCCATAAACAAAGTGTGGTGGTGATGCACGCTTGCAATTTCAACACTCAGGAGGCAAAAGCAAGAGAATCAGAAATTCAAATAAGTTTGAGGCCACCATGAGCTACATGTGACCCTGCCTCCAAACAAACAAATCCATTCACCCTTACAACAAAGCCAGGTATATGGATCATGTCTGAAATATCAGCACTCAGGAGGCTGAGTCAGGAGGATTGCTTTGAGTGTGATGCTAGCCTAGGCTACAGGGTGACACTTGGTATAAAATATAATAAATCTCAGCACGTGGGAGGCAAAGGCAGGAGGATTATCCTTGGCTATATAATGAGTGTAGGCCAGTTTGGGCTACATGAACCCCTATAACAACCAATCAAATAAAACACAATCCCCAAACAAACATAAAACAATAAAAAACAACCAACTAAAACCCATCACAATGAGTCCCATTTATTTGGGTCTTTATTATCAAGAAAAGAGTATGTGTTGTTGAGGATATAACAAAGATCTTGTACATCGGCAGCTGGGACTGCAATGATACAGCTACAGTGGGAAACAGGATAATTTTCCTTGATAAATTAAACACAGATTTACCTAAAATTCAGAAAGTTCCTTGGGTTTACACCTAAAAGAACTGAAAGCACAGACTTGAACAGGTGCTTACAAACTATGTTCACAGGAGCGATATTACAATAGTCAAAGTTCCACTGATGAAAGAATTGGTAAATGAAACACAGTACACACATATAATGGAACATTACTCAGTCTTAAAATGTCAGCTGGCTGACACATGATACCATATGGATGTACTTCAAGAAATTATGCTAAGTGAAATAAGCCATCAACATAAGGGGTAAACATCAACTCCATTTCTAAGAAGTATGCAGAGTAGCCAAAGTCACAGAGATAAAGTTACACAGCATTTGTTGGGACTAAAGGTAGCTCACAGGAGTTATTGTTTACGAGGTACAGAGTTTTACAGTTTTCATTTGGTTGTTTATTTGAGACAGAGTCTCACTATGTGTCCCAGACTAGCCTGAAATTTATGTACCTCAGGCTTGTCTCAAACTTGGGATTCTTTTGTAGGGGGATTATGTTGTTCCATTGTAAATAATTGTTCCCGCCTATGAGTTTAATAAAAAGCGCCGATTGGCCAAAGGCATGCAGGAAGTGTGGGCGGGGCTACCAGACTAAGAAAACTCTGGGAACCAGAAGAACAAAGCAGAATGCCAGAGAGAAGCCAGAAGAAGCAGAGGACAACTATGCTGCTCTGAGAAAAGGTACCGAGCCACATGGCTGAACATGATAAGAGCCATGGGTTAGATTAAGGGTAAAGAGTTAGCAACATTCTTTGCTTCTTCTTTTTGAGTACTCAGAGCAGATTACAGGTAAGGACTACCAGGGCTAATCATGAGTTTTCCTTTTTTAAAATTTATTTTAATTGTGTGTGTGTACACACATGTACCAGACCAAGGACAGAGGCATCAGATCCTCTGAAGCCTTAGTTACAGGTGGTTGTTAGCCACCTGTTGTGGGAACTAGGTCCTCTGCAAGAGCAGGACAAACATTCTTTCTTGACTACTAGACCCTTAAACATATTTTATATACATATTCTAGGAAAAGTTACAGAAATTATACTGCATTGCACAAAATACTCCAACATTCATAAAAATGATGTTAGAACAAGTTTTCATAAATATATAGAGAATGTTAACATGTACTGTGCTTTGATAATGGGAATCAGTCCAGAATACTTTATCTTTTTTTAGTTCATGTTTGATTCTCACAGAAAGAACTGGAAGGCTTTAATGACAACAGGAGCCACGGTCTGATGCTTCACTTAGCTCTAGCAGCTTTCTAAGTCACAACACCTAAGACTAATGTCTTCTTTTCCCTTCTTCCACCTCTTCCTTGTAGACTAATGTCCTCCTTTCCCTTCTTCCACCTCTTCCTTGTAGACTAATGTCCTCTTTCCCTTCTTCCACCTCTTCCTTGTAGACTAATGTCCTCCTTTCCCTTCTTCCACCTCTTCCCTGTTCTTGATCCAGCATTTCTGAAACCCCAGCCTTCCTCTGTCGCTTAAGTACTACACTCCAACCCTTCTTTCCCTTCAATCAAAACAATTCTTACCATACTGACATTTTCCCACCCTTAACTGTTGTAAAGTGCTAACTCTTCCTGCAAGGGTAGTAAGAAGAACCCGGTAGCAGAGTTTTTGTAGTGGCTGTCTTTGGGTTATTGGCACCTTCAGCTTTTTGGTGCTCTTACAGATAGGAAGCAGTGAGCCTCAGTCTGACAAGTTAGATGTGAGTACTGATTATATCACGTTCCTGCATGTGTCACTCTGGGCAAGTCATTTGGTTTCTAAAATTCAGTGACTTCACATCTCTAATGATGATAACTATTTCCCCCACCCCCACTCCACAGAGCTATCATAAGGATTAAAAGAGGCAATGCATTTAAAACTCTTAATACTGACTTGGCAACTGAGAAACACTTAGTAAGTCATTATTATTATTATTATTATTATTATTATTATTATTATTATTAATTATTTGCTAGTTTTAACAGGCACAGAGAATCAGATGAATAATTTACTGATACCCAATATAGGGGGAAGCAGTTACTAGCAGAAAATTGACTCTGAATTCTACTTGCACAGAGAAGTGATCATACAGCAAAGAACCTTACTCTAAATACTACCTAAGTAGGTAATATATAATGTATATTTCAAAGCAAGATGGAATACTAAAGACCAGATTTGAATTTCATGCCAGAAACAGTTTAAAAAAATTGGTCATGGGCCTCTAAGATGGCTCAATGGGTAAGGTGTTTGCCACCAAACCTGAACTCAATTCAATCCCTAGGACTGCCACTGCAGGAGAACAGAGACCTCCGCAAGTTGTCCTTTGACCTCTACTTGATAAAGATGGCATGTGCCACTCCCAGTAAATAAACGTAATAACATAAAAAGGTCAAAATATATGAAAGTCTTCAAGACACAGACCACCAAGCAACAGGACAATCGTGTCTGTGGTACGGGAACAAGCTGCTCAGCTTACAGTCAGAAAGGTTCCAGGCTGAGGACTGTGTGCCCTCTGAACTGAGGGATCGGGAGCTCAGACGGGGTAACAAGGAGAGCAGAAAGATCCTTTGTAGAGGAAATTTGTAGAAGCCTCAAGTCTTCAGCTGAATAGTGCTTAGTATATGTGTATGAATAAAGTAGCTGAAGCTAGAATAAAACCACCTAAAAGAATTAGAGAAAATTATCTCTAGAGCTCACAGGTTTGGGAACGACTCCTGTTTCCCCTAAGGTTTAACACAGAGCATCAGTAAGAATATGGAAGACACGGGCAATGCCACCAACTAGATATAGTTGCATTTGTAGAAGAACACAGTACCGCAGCAGCAGAATGCATGCTCTTATATATCACATACTAGGTCACAAAAGTCTCAGGAGATTTCAAAGAACTGAGGTATGTTACTGATTTACAGTGTAACTAAATTAGAATTCAAAGGCAGAAATATATCTGAAAAGCCTCCTCAAAATTTGGAAACTCAACAACATACTTTGAAGTCAGTTGCCACTCAGTGAATACACTGAAAGTCTGCCAGAAAGTATCTTGAACTGAATAATAACACATTAGCAGAAACTAAAATAATATGTAGCAGGAATGTTTACCAAATGTCTCCACAAGAAAGGGAAAAAATGTCTAAAATCATTATCTCCAGCGTCTACCTCAAAGTCATAAAAGAAATTGAATCCAAATTAAATAGGTGAAAGGAAATGAAAGTAATAATATAGGGGAAAACAACAAATGTAACCCAAGGTTTGCCCGCTGTAGAAAGCCTCTACAGAACAATGACCACAAAGCCACGCAGGAGTAAGTGGGCACTGACATAACCACAGATGCTCCAGATATTCAAAGATAATCATGAGTATTATAAGCAACTATCCCAGTAACCTATACTGGGATAGAACAGACAATTGTTTACAGTAACAACAAAACCCAAACCAAATTATCCAGGTCTGTTGCAAGGAGAACAGCCTCCAGTTGGGCACAGTGTCAGTATCTGCAAACCCAATGGAGGAAGAACATTCAAGGTCAGCTTGGTCTTAGTTAGTTCTAGGCCAGGCAGGGCTATGAATTGAGATCCTGTCTCAAAAATTCAGCCTTTCCCAAAATCTTTTAACCTTTTAGTTTAGGATTTCAATAAGTTTCCCAAGATGGCCTTAAATTCCCTCGTCCAGTTCTTGAACTTGTGATCTTCCTGCCTCAATCTACAAGTAGATGAATTATAGACCTGTGTCACCAGGATTTAGTTTCTTAAAACACTAAGTATATATCCGCTATACAGCTTAATCAAAAGGATATGTTGGTAGTACTTATCCTACCAAAATTCAAGACTTATAAAATGTCAAGTAATAATAATAATAATAATGATAATGTAGTCCAGAACAACCAAATGTCCACAACAGGTAGAAGGATAGTAAACATCCACAACTACACAATGCAATATTGCTCAGCAATAAAAATGAATGAGATGTTAACATACAGTAATAACATGTGTGATCCCCAAGATCATCACACTGAGTTTTTATAGTTCTACAGAAGGTTTACTATGTAGCTGAAAATGACTCAGAACTTCTGATTGTCTTGTCTCTATCTAAGTGTTAGGATTATAGGTATATGCCACCACATTTAGTTTAGGTGGTACTGGAAATTGAACCCAGGAGATCATTCATGTTAAGGCAAATGCTCGTAACATCCCAGCTACATCACCAGCACACTTTTAAAAAGAAAAAAAAAACACTAATTTTTTGTATTCCATAGAAATCAAAATGGATAAAAAATTAAGTTTTAGTCAGGCAGTGATGGCACATGCCTTTAATCCCAATACTTGGGAGACAGGGGCAGTAGGATCTCTGAGTTTGAGACTTGCCTGGTTTACACAGTGAGTTTCAGGACAGCCAGGGCTACACAGAGAAACCTTGTTTCAAAAAAATCAAAACCCAAACTGAAACAAAAATTAAGTTTTTACAAATGTGAATTAGTAATTTCCTAAAAACTCTCATTATACACAAAATATTAACAATAATATTAATAACATTTGCATATTATTCCAATACCTAAAGGAAATATCACTACCTTTTTGTTTATTTATTTTGTTTGGCTGCCCAGGCTAACTTCAAACCCCTTCTTCTCCCTTAGTCTCTCAAGTAGCCAAGATTATGTATGTGGACCAACCTATCTAGCTCACTTTCTTTTTTTGTTGTATATTCTATGATTTCAGATACACATGCATCCTTTACTTAACCAAACATTTCTGTGGTAAGTTCATATACAATCCACTTTCCTTACTATTTTTTCAAGAATATGATAAATATTAGTAGCATTTCTCCCAGCAGTGGGAAGAATACAATAAATATATCACCACTGATAACTATAGTGATTTTTTTTTTAAAAAAAGATTTATGTGGTGATATACTGTATATTTAATAAAATAGTCAAGAATATCAGAGGAAAGAACCACCCAAGAGCCAACCCAAGAAGGTCAGAGTGGTGACCCACACCTTTAATCGATCACAGTCTGGATCTCTGAGTTCAAGGCCTCACTGAGCCAGGCAGTTGTGGCACACACTTAATTCCAGCTCTAGGAAAACTGAACCAGGAAGTAAGGGTGGAGGGAGAGAAGAGAGGAGTGAAGCTTCCCTGGCACTTCCCTTGTGTGGAGGGTGGAGTTGAAGGATTGGTGGATAGAGGCCTGAAGAGTTGGCTGGTGAAAACTGGCTGTAGTTTATTCCTTGACTCTCTGATAATTCAGCTTTTCCCCAATATCTGGCTCCAGGTTTATATTATAATACCAAACAGAATTTGTGCAATAGATTTATATCACTTTAATTATGGGTATATGTATGTAGGGTATATATGCACATGCATGCAAGTGCCCAGAGGTCAGAGTTGTCAGATTCCCCTGGAGCTGGGGTTACAGGCTGTTACATGCTGGAAATTGAACTCAGGAAGATTACTATGTGCATTTAATCATGGAGCCATATCCCCAGCTCTCTACTATAGTAATTTTGTGGCATAACAGATCTCTTAAATCAGTCTTCTGATCTTATTATTCTTATGTATCCTTTGACCAATGCTCATCACCATCCCAGCCTCAGGGAAACACTACTGAGCTCTACTTCTATGAGATTAGCATTTCAAAATTATGGCTTTGTGTGTGTGTGTGTGTGTGTGTGTGTGTGTGTGTGTAGTGGTAGTGGTTAGAGGACAATTTCAGTAGTCAGTTTTTTCCTTCTCCCATATGGGTCCCAGTTATCATTGAGGATGTCTCTTTGTATGCTGTGAATATCCTTGGTTAATAAAGGGACTGTTTTGGCCTATGGCAGAACATCTTAAAAGCAGGCAGGAAATCTGAGCATAGATAAAGGGGAAGGAGGGCAGAGTCATAAGAGACATAATCCAGCCTCCCAAAATCAAAATGTGTGTGTGTGTGTATGTATATGTATACTTTATACACACACACACACACACACACACACACACACACATATATAAATAAAAGTAAGTCATGGGCCACGTGGCAAAATAGATGAATAAAAATGAGTTAAAATACAAAACCCTAACTAACAATGAGCCTAAGCCATAAACTAAACAACATATAATTAATATAAGCATCTAAATAATTTTTAAAGGGCTAAACAGCAGCAAACAAGTCCAGACCACAGGGGTAGGCTAGGCCAAAAACTTCTTACTACAGTCACCAAGGTTGGTGACCAATACTTTCCTCTGCATATACGCCTATGTCTATTAGTGGAATTAATAGTTTATTATGGCTATGCTGAAAAACAAAGAATTGTAATAGTATAGCTGGCTATACTCTCAGCACTGAGAATTTTCAGTCCCATCCCTTTGTTGGTCTTGGCTACTGGCAAGTAAGACAAGCTCTCTCAACTGTAGACATAGTCAGCACTCAGCAAAGAGTCTCATGAGAAGGGCTGGCTGAAAGCACACTTAATGTAGTGAACTAAATGATCCTACTGAATTTTTGAAACTTTTTAGAGCATGGCACATAGGTCAATAAAAAGACTGCTGTCCATGTACAAGTGCTAGAAATATGAAAGCAACTCAAGATTTTTTTTTTGGGCAAGGATATTTTTTAATAATATTTATTTCATTATAGAAATTCATTCTTTCTTTTAGTTGGGATTAGCTCAAGCCCCAAAACAGGTTTTCATATTCTAAAAACACATTCTATTGGGCTGCAAGGCTTGTTAGGCAGTTTGGAGAGTAAAGGCTAAGCATATTAGTCTCCATGCCTTTCATCCATATCATTCAGCACAGTCTTCAAGATGACTGGAGTCAGGATTTATTTCTCTGCAGTTCTGCAAATGTCATATCTTTAGGGAGGCTGCAAGGCAAAGCAGACTGTCAGATCGCCTAGTACAACTAGGGAAGGGAAGTCATGCAGATAGATTTTCTAGTCTCCCCTTTTTCTTAGATTTTTCTGACTATAACTGACACTAAGAAAAAAGGAGACTAGAAAGAATAAAAAACTCAGTCTCAAACGAACGACTACAGACTCTGTTTGATCTCACTCTGGGAATCTGTATTACAAAAAAACAACCCTAAAATTGAAAAATGAAATTTAGTTGTTTCTTGGTATCCAAGGAGAACTGAATCCAGGATCCTGTGTGGATAACAAATTCCATGGGTGCTCAGGTCTCTTACATAAACTGACATAGTATTTAAATATAATCAATGCGTATCTAACAGACTATAAATGTTACAGAAATAGTTGCTATATTGTAGACATGCTTAAGGTATACTGATCAGAGAAGAAAAGTCTCTATTTTCAGCATATATGCAATTAAAAAAACACTAAACTTATTTGTGTTGGTTAAATCCATGCCTGAAAAAGCCAGGAATATGAATGAAGCCAGGAATATGTACATATGCAAATGTTATATAGAATGACCATAAACTCTAAGAGGATGTTTATAAAGATTATCCAGTGACAAAGAATATCAGACTGAAAAAATTATGCAAAATTAACTTTCCTTATTATTTAAGGAATTTTAAAGGCTAGGTTATAAACTGAGTACGGGTTACATGAGAGAAGGGAAGGATGAGTGTTTTAATGGCTCATGGTTGGCACTGGCAGCAATCCACTCTCAGGTAAGCTCTAGTTACCCAACAACTAAATATCTGTCTCCCTACTCTCCCTCTCTCAGACTGAGTACTGGATAACTCACTACGTGGTCCAGGCCTTAAAACTCAGGAGATCCATCTGCATCTGCCACCTGAGTGCTAGGATCAATGATGTGTACCACCATGCCCCACAACTTTCTTTTTAAATGTGTCACCACATTCTGGGATTCTTTTCTTTGTTCCTCCCAAAACTATATTCTATTTAACATCATAAGACAGGAGGAAGATAAGTACGGTTCTCTAAGACAAATAGATTATGTATTTTAATAACATATACCTTCCATAAGACACTCTTTAGCTATACTGTTAATGTCTATTATAGTCATCATGTTCTCCAGAAGACTAATGCTTTTGTTGGCATCTACTATGGAAGAAAATATTTTGGAAGGAAATATTTTCATCTTCCTCAGCCAGCTAGCTGCTAGTTTGAAGGGGTACCAAATTCTCTGAATCATTTCAGTGTTATTTAAGAAAAAGGTTAAATAAATACCGAGGTTTCATTAAGCTATTTTATGACTTGTTTCCTTAGTAATATAACTGATATATCTTCCATAAATATAACCTCTAAGCTGAAAGAGGGAATACACAGGCTCTATAAGACTGGCTAGAGGGTAGGAAAGGCAGGGTAAGAGTGCAAAGGACTGCTTTCCAAGAGGCTGATATGTCCTGATGAGCTGATGTCTAGAAGCCCCTATGCACATCTCATTTATTTTCTTCCTTCAGACGCATGAACACAACTTTTATTTAGCTTGAGTTAAAGTCCATCAAGGGCTACTTTAGATGACATTCCTTTATGGGCAAACACTTCCTGAGCTGGTACTGAGGTTTTCTGAAAGTCTGTCACAGAATCAAAATTCTAGGCTTAGAAGAGATCGTAAGAGCTGATTAACCTAATATTTCCCAGGAAATCCAGAAAGAAATGACTTTTTGCAAGGTGCACTGATGACTTCGACATAAAAGACCTGAAGTTTGACCACATACCAATAAGACCTATAAAGGACTGCTGGCTCTACTAGCTGCTAAATACTGAAGAAAGACCCACGTTCCATTCACCTCTAATATGTCTAGGAAGGAAGCAAAGCTGAGGTTATATGCCTGCTCAACGTAATTCATCCCCAAAAAGTGCTGCCTCAAGCATAGCCATTTTGACTGGTTGGAAGTAGGGCTGCTACTGAGCACTAAGAAGCTTGTGCCTCAAACCTGATGTCACCACAGACTGTAGAACAGAACCTGAGGTAGATGAGAAATGTAGAGATGTAATAGGTAGATGTTCTATGACATGGAACAACTCTGCTACAGTAACACTAGAACAAGCTCTTCTAGTCCCAAAGCCAAGTGTATGATGTGTGTGATTTTCAACCCTGCAAACTAGATTACCATTAGTAACGAAATAAAAATAAACTTTCAATAGATTGTTCTTCTTATACTGTAAACAACCAGTCTTTTTAAATATATAAATGTATTCCCACTAGAAAATCAGAGTGCTATGTGGAAAATGTGACAAAACTTCCAGGTATGTTTTTTAAAACTGTCCAATTTATGTATCAAGAATACCTAACATCTGCAGGGCACAAATATTAGAGGCATCATGAACAAAGTTAGCTTTTTGTTTACCACCACTGCATCCTTCCATTCATCCACTCAGTTCTTTCTTCAACAAACACCAAGTATCTACTGTGTACCGTGGCACTTTGCTGTGTGGAGCAGAGCCAGAAGACATGGCCATTATATTCCAGAGAGAATGACAGACAATAGGAGAAAACAAAGAAGAGAAACAGATACCAGTAAATTCTATGAAGAACATAAGCTGTGTGTGTGCTGCTTATTACCCACCAAACCCTACCTGCACTGGGTTCTTGTTCTGTCCCAGTAACTAAATTTACCTTTAGACTGAACCTGTGTTAAACTGAGAATGGTACGTGGTGTTTTTTTTTTTTAAGTTCGTTTATTTTTATTTTATGTGCATTGGTGCTTTGGCTGCATGTATATCTGTGTGAGGGTGTCAGATCTTAGAGTTATAGCCAGTTGTGAACTTCCACATGGGTACTGGGAATTGATCGTGGGTCCTCTGGAAGAATAGTCAATGCTCTCAACCTCTGAGCCATCTTTCTAGCCCAAGCCTTGTATGTGTTTTATGTGTGTGTGTGTGTGTACATGTATGTTCATGTGCATATAGAGCCCAGAGGTCAGCCTTGGATATTATTTCTTAGGCATCACCCACCATATTTTTGAGACCAGGTCTCTTGTTGGCCAGGTACTTGGCAATTAGGCTAGCTCCACTGGCTGGCCAATGAGCCCCAGGAGCTACTAGTCTCTGACTTCCCACTACAGGAATCACAAGCATGTGACACCAAGTCTGGCTGTGTTACATGAGTTCTGAAGCTTGAACTCAAGTCTCCATGCACTTTACTGACATATTCCTCCACCCCTGACTCTACATTTTAAAGGGTAAACGTTCATTTCACTGGATCTCTAAGAAGTTCAGAAACACTAGGTTTTCTCTTCAACTATTTTCAGCTAAAATGCTATTTACCTTATAAATGGAATAATGAGTTTGGTGTACAGACACCAATACTCCAGTTACTAGCAAAGTACTCTTTCCTGTACTAAAAACAAGAGAAAACACTTGTTCTCTTCTCCTCCTTTCCATATATAAGATTAAATGAAGTGACTGAAACAACTTCCCATTATTTTTATTTTAAGTTTTTAGCAAGTTTGGCTACAGAGTAAATAGCAGTCAGTCCATGAAATCCAAAAAAAGAAACCATACCGAGTGTAGAGTGCCATTGCTGGTCAGGGCTGGAGGGCGGGCCCACCGCTCATTTTCCAGTTCCTCCATCACTTGGTTCATGGCACTCTTCAGCCACGTGTCCACAGAAACCCCAATCTGCTTTAGTAGGTCTAGCCGGGCTTCAGCTTTCAATTTAATTATCTACAACAATAAAGTTGGAGATAAGGCAATTTCCCTTCACACAGATTATTTTCAATCTATTAACAACTTGACATTTACCAGCAATTGTTAGGTATTACGTCTTCATCTACAGGAGAGAGAATATGAACACAATAGAAATTTGGGGCTTATTGGAAATGGCAAATAGCATACTTGTATATCTTACTGATTGATTGACTCTGGGATTGTTGGAGACTGAACTCAGGTCCTTTTACACGTGATGCACATGCTCTGTCACTTGGTCACACATGTTGCACTTTGCATTGCAACAAGACCACAGAACTGATGACACCTAACGGAACATGACTAGGAAAAGATGAGAAATGGCACACAAAAAATATCTTCTTTTGCTGCTAATAAGGGCTTAGACCATCTTGAAATCTAGCATCTCCAGCAGCCTTCTAAATGAACCCTAATCATATTGCCCCTTGTTTTAAAAGGCTATGACTGTAGACTGAGACTATGTTTTATTCTTATTTTCTTAGTATGTATGTGTGCCTAAGTATATATACTAAGTGCAGGAGCCTGAAGAAGTTAGAAGAAGGCACTGGATTCCCTGAAAGCAAGTGCTCTTGATTCTAGTCCCTGTATCATTAACAACAAAATCTATTCTGCTGACTTGTCTGCTGGTTAGAAAATTTAATAAACTTTGAGTTTAGGGTTTTTGTTTTAAGGTTTATTTACTATATAACTCTGTGTGAGAGAGTATGTATGTGTGCCTTTGTGAGTTATATGCACCATCTGCACGCAGAGCCCCCAGAAGCCAGAAGAGGACAAAAGATTCCCTAGAACCAAAGCTATAGGTGGTTGTGAGCCACCATGTCGTGGTGGGAACCAAATCTGCCTCCTGCAAGAACAGGGAGCACTTTTAAATGCTGGACCAGTTCACCAGAATAAATGGGATTTTCATTTCTGTAGTGAGACGTTTTATTTCCTTTCTCATTTTCTTTTACAAGTATTTGTATACTATATACATCTGATGTATATATTTATAGAAAATTATATTTAATATCTTAATGCTATAACACTCAATTATTAACTTGTAATTATGTATTATCAGGTGTGTTTATGTGTTGCATGTTACTAATGCTTTATTTAAACAATTGTCTCATTCTAATTTACTTACTTATTCTTTATTTTAGTTTTTAGAGACAGGGTTTCCTTGTGTAGAACTAGCTGTCCTGGAATTTGCTCTGTAGACCAGGCTGGAACTCAGAGAGGTCTGCTTGCCAGCTCATTCTAATTTTTAATTAGAAGCTGATGAGAGTATCATGGCTAATGTAAATATGCTTGTGAGAATTGTAGAAGTCATAACAATGCAGTAATAGCTTATTGTGAGATGTTAATTTTTTTAATAAACATCTGGCACATAGGAAGCACTCATAGATTAGATAAATTAATCAATATGACTTGGCCTCAAATTAACCAGTCACTTAAGAATGAATCAATCACCACATAATCCTTAAGTCTCTTCATTTACACTTTAAATTTCTTCTCACTGAAAGTTTCTTTCATCTGTTATAAGGTACTACAACTGCTCTTACTCTAATAAAAATGAAAGAGGACCACATGGAGACTAGACAAAGCAGATTATTTTAATTAACAAGGGCAGGAACTATTCATTGTGGTAGGAATTACAAAGAAAGTATGATGGATATGATAAAATTTTAATCAGTGTTTTTCTCTTTTGGAGAAATATTTGTAATAAAGTAACCAACAACAACAAAAAAAAAACAACGCAAATAAAAATAGGAGCTAGAAAAAAGGAAAACAGAGGACTGATTAGTCATTTTCTTTGAAGAATTCAGTGATCTAGTCTATCAAAAAACTTCAATACGACAATCCTTCAATTGTTGCACTAATAAAATATGCCTTCACACCTGCTAACTAATTTTAGCAGGGCTATTTTTGATTATTCAGTAAGTGGAAACTGAGTGAGAACTCATTTGAAGACAATTTCACAGATATTTAAAACTAAGATAATGGATCTGATATCATGGTTCTATATTTTTAGTAAGAAAACTGTCTTTGAGATTGAAGACTTAACTCCTTGTGTCAGGAGACAGAAGACATTCTGTTGTGGAATTCTCACTTCATATTTTTAGTTTTAAACTACCAAAGAGTGAGTTTGACATACTGAAAGGGATAGTAGGTCACTCAGTCTAAGGGTGAAGTGGACCAGCTTGGTGGAGTTAAGATATTAGACAGTGACACCATGGTGGAGTCTGGAAATGGAAAATATAAAGGCATCCTTTCAGAAAAATTTTGAGACTTGCCTCAAAATAGTCATTCCTGCTTTGCTAATAGTTTTCACCCTCAGTGGATAAACAACAAGGACAACTCTTTCACCACAAGCCAGTGTTTACCACTCAGCAACTGCTGCCAACAGTATTTGGCCAACACCTTAGTGTAGGTTTCCTTGTGACCCTGGGTTTTGAGAGAAAAAAGGCTATTCATTGCACACATTGCTCTCCTCTCTATGGAAGCTTGAGGTTCAGACTGTGCCAGGAATAATGTGGAGGATGGTATAAGAACAAATGGCATGTCTGTTCAGACTCAGATCACCTCTATGAGACAGTGCTCAAAACATGCTTATATTCCCTGTGCTTACTTACACTGCCTCTCCATCACCCAACTACCGAAACACTTTCTTAAGACTTTTAAAGAGGTATTTGAAAGTCACTAGTTAGACAAACCCTCAACTAGTACAAGAGCTCTTTATTTGGATGTCCTAATAGATGTATATTCAGAATCTGTGTGTTACATTATGTATACACGTATGTGTTCATGTGATTGTGCACTCATTATATGAGGTATTCACATGGCGGCTAGAGGTCAATGTTGGTTATCTTCCTTGATTTATCTCCACATTATTATTATTATTATTATTATTATTATTATTATTATTATTATTATTATTATTATTATTTTGAGGCAAGGTCTCACTCTGTAGCCCTAGCTGGTCTGGAACTTAGTGTAAAGATCAGGCTGGCCTTGAATTCAAAGAGATTGGCCTTCTTTTGCCACCTGAGTACTGGATTAAAGTCAAGCACCATCACACATGACACATTATTATTACCATTGTTTTTAAAGAAAAGCATCTGGCTAGAATGACCAGTCAGTGAGCTTGAGGGCTGCACCTCTCCAGTGCTGATGTTACATGGCAAGCACTTCTAACTGAGCCATCTCTCCAGTCCTAATCTAGGTTCTTCTTTTCTACTTATAATGCTATACTATGCTCCCTAGGGTATGTATTTGGCCACCAAAAAGAAAACATTTCCTAATCTCAAACTCAAGTCTGCTTCCTTCTTTCATACATTTTTTTTTTTGGTTCAAATTTGGCCTGGAAGGTCTGCATGACATACATTTGGGCTGCTTCCTTTGCTGTGACTTATCATACACTACTTACTAGCTACTACTCAAGTTCCACCTCTATGTTGACAGAGTTCTTCTGGTAATGTGTGGCACACCTCTTCAGTATTCTTAGCTTTACACCTCCTTAACAAGAACAGAATCTGGTTGGTTATTCTGTTTTCAACATGTGTGCACAGGTATTTAGTGAACTGGCTCCAATCACCATTAGTTTATCCAACACTCAAAGCTATGGAGATATGTAAACTAACACTTCACTGCTTCTTACTTCAATTTCCCCCCATCTAGAGAAGAAAGTATCATCATAAGAACTTTGTGTGTGAGAGAGAAAGGAGGGGCTTCATAGCTATATAACCCTATAACCCCAAAAAGGTCTTGTGACTCTACAAAAGATTAAAACCCACAATTACATGCTCTTTTAACTCCCTTTCTTCTTAGTCAACTCTTTGCTCATTTTCCTGGATTAGTAACCTGACATATGAAGACATTCTTAACATCTGAACAGACATGTGTCAATTTTTTTTGCCATTAATTTGATTAACTTAACACTGTGAAAACTTTAAAATCAACACCTGCCTGTGACATTCCTTTTGCTGATTAATGCTTCATGACTGGGTTCTTCACAGTAGGTTCAGAGTTGTTTTAAAAAGAAAAAAAGGGGAAATACTGTGGGATTATGTTCTGGTACATTGTAAATATTTGTCCCTCCTACTGGTTTAATAAAATGCTGACTGGCCAGAAGGCAGACAGGAAGTATGGGCGAGGCTATCAGACTAAGAAAACTCTGGGAAGAAGAGGACAGCAGAGATACCAGCAGATGCAGAGAAAAGAAGACCAGGATACTGCTCTGAGAAAACGTCCTAAGCCACTTGGCTAACCATGGGTTATCTTAAGAGTTAAGAGTTAGCAAGTTATATGCCTCAGATATAGGCCCATCAGCATGAAATTAATATAAGCCTCTGTGTGATTATTTGGGGCTAAGTGGCTGAGAGTAGATCTGAACCTTAGGGCTAGGCTGGAAAGGCTGGCCAGAAACTTCTCATTGCAGTAAGTATAACAGGTACACAAAAATACTACTGTAGACACCAAAATGGTTCATTGTCTTCAATTTAAAATACCCATGTAGAAACTCAATTTCAAATGCTATTAACTTGAGACTGTGCCTGAAACTGTGATATGCTATAACTGGCAGCTGTCCTTACCTCTGCTTTACGGATATTTTCTCTAGCCTCATCTATTTTCTGTTCCAGTTCTGCTCGACTTTGTTCTGATACAGCAAGTCCATGACATTCCAGATCATTTAGAACCTATCAAAGAAAATAAAAATTACTGTTTTTGTTATTGTGTTCTTTCCTTGAGTATTTGGGTAATTCCAAAGGATTCAGTGGCTAAAGCCATAACACATTTTCCAACTTTTATTTAACTAACTTTTAAAAACTGAAAGTTGTAAAACAGGAATAGTCACTGTCTTAGCTTCCCCTGATGGAAACAACTTATAAAAACATACAATAACAGGCCCCTCCTCTAAAGTTGCATTTCAAGATCTCAGTGGGAACCCTAAACCACAGGAGTTAGGAACCTTATATTTAGTATGGTTTCCAATGTGTCCTGCAGATGGCACCAGAGTTGACCTGCCTGCCCTTCCATGGCTTATAAGGCTGGCACCTCCTCAGTACTGGGCTTGCATAATAAGGTCACAAGTCAAATCTGGGGTTACTTGAACATTAGCACTGTGATATTGTGACAGTTTATCTGAGAATAGATGGTGATGAAGTAACTCACAGGTGAGTAAAGATGACAGTGTGCATATGCTGGATAAAATAGTCTACAACCCCAGGTTGGGTAGAGTAGGACTTTATTATGCTGCACAATGGTAGGCATTTAAAAACTCCTTAAATGTTTGCTCATTCATTTCCCATTTAATTTTTCTGGACCTAAGGGAACTGAAGCCATGATGAAAAGTAAAAGAGTAAAGAGGCACCTGCTGTAATAGGGCATAAAGTCAATAAACTGACAGATATATTCTATACCCCTTATTCCCACTGCATGACTGTGACATGTACAGCTTTGATTAAGAAAAAAAAAAGACAGATGTAAAATATTTGTGTTGTTTAAACAGGGTCTTATGAAGCTCAGGCTATTCTTAAATTCACTAGGCAACTAACCTGGAGTTCTGATCTTCCAGTTTCTACCTCTCTAGTTCTAGGATTACAGAGTTGCATCACCACACATGCCTGATGATGTAATCTTCTTGCAAAACAATGTAAAATAAAACAAAATCCTCATTCTTAGATAACAAATGCATCACATACTCTCTACTATCCAATCAATTTGTATTAATGAAAATCTGTTTGTGGAGAGAAAAAAAATGATATATTAGTCTCTCAATATTTATTCCAAACCTTGTCATGTTTGCAGAAACTGACCTCATTCTCCTTAAAACACAGGCTCAGTAGTTTAAAGGCACCACACCTGTACTTAGAGTACTGCCACTAGGATTTTTATTTCTCAACACTGCAAATAGAACTTCACAAGGAACCTGAGGAATGACTCTTTGAACACACCAATGTATTTACTTGAGATGAAAACTAAGAGTGGAATTTGTACATTTTGTTTGCTTACTGTTTTGCTGTATTGGTGATCAAACCAACCACCTTGCACACAGTAAGCAGGTGCTCTACTAGTGAGCTTTATCCTGCACTTCTATATTTTAATATTAATAGATATTGTCAAATTTCCCCTGAAAAGTTATACCTACCCTTCCCTATATCCTAAACACAGGGATATTGCCAAACTTTAAACTTACGCTGACACAAAATTTTAATGATTTTTACAGAAAGCATAGTTTCATGTGCTGTTGTCCATCTGTATTTCTATTTTACTGTGTGTGTTTTTGTGTGGAGGCCCAAGGAAGATGTTAGTTTGAGGCAAGCCTGGTCTACATAATGTGTACCAGGAAAGCCAGGGGTGTAGAGACTCTGTCTAAAACAAAACAAAAAACACCTCTACTACAAATGGCATTCCAACGTGGGGTCACTTACATCCACCTAAAGCCTGACAAGGCTTAAAAGTTGTTTTAGATCACAGAAACAGAGCCAAAAGCAGTTTCTGAGTTATGTCTCTGATGTGGGTCATGATACAGAGCCACTGTGGTGGGCAGGAGGGCTTGAATTACAAAATTACAGGCTTGTGGTAGACAGCTTAAGCTGCAACAAGGTGGTTTCCCAAAGTCTCACAGGAGCCTTGATGTACACACAAGCTGCATATGATGGGTTTAAAGTTTCTGTTCATAGAGACAAAAAGGGGACAGAGCCAAAGATGGCTTTTTAGTAGCAGCGTTTTCTTGGGTGTTTGCTGGTGGTGAACAGATGTGCAGCTCCTTTAAGTGAGGCTTCCTGACTCAGCCTCAGGGACAAAAACCGTGTGGTTTCTTAAGAGGCGCTGGTGCCAAATGCTTAAATGGCATTCATGAGCAGTGGGCGGCAGTGCTCTACTTGGTGGACCCTAAGATTCCCCAGAGCTGGGATAGTAAATAGCTCCACAATATTTAACACTGTTTCCCAGATTTGGAAAGGTAAGTGTGGCTCTGGTACTTCCACCATGCTGAAAAGCCAAGTGGAGTCAGCAGTCAAAGCAGTACTTTACCACCTAGCATTTTAAAAGCTCTTCTGGTTAGAAAGTGATTAAGGATACACAATAAAACAGATTGAGATGGAGAAAATCTCTAAATTGGTTACAATGAGTGTGAAAAAGAATATGTAGGCTGGGAGAGAAAAGAAAGAGGGTAGAAAAAGGTCCTTAAAAAAAGAGAAATAGAGTAAGATATATTTATTTTTATATAATGTAAAGATGGAAAATATACAAAGAGTCTGGATTATGTCTATTATTGTGTTTTATTTCAATTTTTGTAACTGTTAATGAGCTAGCTGCAGAAAGACATTTAATTGTAAAGGCTTCAAAGTTAAACAAACATACATATTTTAAAAGTATCTTGACTTTAAAATTTGGGACCAAGAATATGTTGCTTGTTCTGCTTTTGTTTCCAAAGAAGATGAGAGATGAGAACCTGTGGATTGTTCCAGGCTCTTATGGTTTGTTTGATTAAGGAAGATCCCTGAAAAATCTGATGGAAAGAGATGGCTGCATCAGCTTCAAGGCTGCCAACTAAGATGATCCAGCCTCAGGATCCCCATAAGATTGCCAGCGCTCCCAAACAGCAGGGTGTAGTAATGGAAAGCTATGCTCAAATTCCTAAAATATTGTTTATAAATGTTTGTTTTCATTATAAATGGTTAATGATCATAGTCAATCTCTAAGAGAAAAAAGGGAGATATGATATAGGAATGATTAAATAGATAGGTAATCTTCAAATACTTCAAAGACCTACATAATACGACTATTTTAAGAACTTAGGCTTTTCTGAACAGTGAGACAGGTTGGTTCCCGGCAGCATGAATCTACTTCAAGGGGATGATAGGCATCAAAGAAACTCCATGTGGAGTTTACTTTTTTTGCAGCAAAAGTTAGCAGTTGGACAAAAAACTGTTCTTGCCTCAACTTCCTGACAGTATGCTGTATAAACTGGACATGAAGGACCCATAGGAAAGTGATCTTTGAACTTTGGCAGAACAAGCTGAGATGATCTTTCCTGCTTTGCAGAGAAAACTGCCAGACATCCTTTGATACACAAGGAGAAGTGACTGATGAACCATGCCAGAATGGGCAGAGCAGTCCTTCAGATTTCCTGCTTTGTTGAAAGGTACGCCAGAGACTCTAGGCCTGTAGGCTAAAGATGGATGCCCCATCATTACAAAGGAACTTTGGGTGACTAGGCACAGCCAGATGTCATCTCTGACATTTCTAGATTTTAGAAGTTGTTTGTACACCCAGTTTACTTGAAATAATATTATATCCTTCTGTAATTTTTGATGTAGTTGAAGATGAGAATAGTTCTAAGTATCATTTTCTTTAGTTATTATAAAAGGAATATTAGATATAAAACTTTGGACTCACAGGGAGAAGGTAAATGATAGAATATTTTTTTAATTTTGCAAAATACAAATAGACTAGATATTTTAACTATAATTTTTGCTTGATAGCTACTGTTTTATTATATGTAATTTTGCTATGTTAAAACTGAAACCTTTCTTTTTTATTAGACAAAAAAAGGGGAAATTATGTGGGATGTCTTTCTGTATGCTTAATGTCATTGTTTAAAAAAGGACCATTTTGGCCTATGGCAAGGCATTTTAGAAGCAGGTGGGAAACCCAAGCATAGATAAAAGGGAAGGAGGGTGGAGTCAGGAGAGATGTAATCCATCTGCCCAAGAATCAACATGTAAAAGAAACACATGTAAGCCATGGGCATGTGTTTTTGCAAGACAGATTAATGGAAATTGGTTGAGTTAAGATGCAAGAGCTAGCTAGCAATATGCCTGAGCCATAGGCCAAACAGCATGTATTTAACATGAGACTTCGTGTGATTATTTGGGACCAACCAGCTGCGGGTGGTCTATTTGGGACAGCTGGTTTGGATTTTGGAGCTAGTCTGGGCCAGAAACTCTTACTACATACACATAGTTTCATGTGCTGTTGTTCATCTGTATTTATATTTTACAGCATGTGTTTGTGTGTGGAGGCCAGAGGAAAATGTTAGTTTGAGGCAAGCCTGGTCTAATGTGTACCAGGAAAACCAGGGTTATATAAAGTAGAGACCCTGTCTCCAAAAAAAAAAAAAAAAGCTTGTATTGCTGGACTCTTATACACTGTAAATATTGGTTTAAAAAAATCCTGGCTGGCCTAGAAGCTAGACAGAAAGAAAAGGTGGGGCAACCAGACTAGGAGAATTCTGGGAAGTGGAAGAGCAGATGCAGACGCCAGCCAGACAAAGAAGAAGGAAGACGAGAATGCTGCACTGAGCAGAGGTACCAAGCCAGGTGGATAAACATGGATAAGAATCCTGGGTTAGTTTTAAGAGTAAGAGTTAGCAAGTAAAAATCCTGAGCCATAGGTCAAACAGTTTATAATTAAATATAAGCCTCTGTATGATTATGTGATACTAACGGGCTGTGGGACTTGCTGGGCGGGACAGAGAAACATCTGACTACAAGCTTGTGGGATTTTAAAGACAGGCAAGAGTTAAGAGCACAATGCTGACTGTTGAAAAAGTACAGGGAAAACATACATAGGATTTTTCACATTAATAAAATTAAACTCCTTGGAGCTGGAGAGGTGACTCAGGGTTTAAGAGCATGGGCTATTCTTCCAGAGAACCCAGGTTCAATTTCTAGAACACACATGTCGGTTCATAACTGTCTAGCTCCAGAGGATCTGATGTCCAATGCTTTCTCCGGACCTTCTTAAGTGTCAGGTACACATGTACTACATAGGCAAACACAAAAATTCAACCCTTTTTAAATCTATTTCAAATCTGATCTCAGTTGAACACAGCTAGGGTGCTCTACCATACTTACCCGCTGCTGATGGACAATATTTTTGTGCTCACGTGCCACACGTGTGGCCCATTTCCGAGCCTCTTTATTTAGACTGTGTTCCTCTGTGGTACCAGTTTCTGATTCTAACTGTCGACTCTACAACACAAGAGAGAACAGAGAGAAAAGTATTATTACCTCTACTGCAATTTCTACCAATCCGCAGATGGACCAGAGGGTCTTTTCTTAACCAGCAATGACAATGAAAGGCACATGCTACTACTGTGGGAAGCAAGGGCTCATGTCAACGTGAAGCAGTTACACAGAGATTAGTAGCCGTGGAGGCCACTGGGGATGAACTCTTCCCTCTTTACCCACTTGACTAGCAACACTGAAGATTCCAGAAAATAACACTTGCCCTCTGAGAGTCAGCCTTTCACTGTTGTTGGGACACTGTGCCCTTATATACCTATTTACTTAACAAGAGGACTTCCCACAAATTCACTTATGACTACCTTCCTCATTTATGAGCAATTGCTACATGCAACAAAATGTTCACCAGAGGAAAGAGCCATCTCTCATGTTAAGAACTCTCAGCTGGACAGCGGTGTGCATGCCTTTAGTTCCAGCACTGAGGAGGAAGAGGTACATGGATCTGACTTCAAGGCTACCCTGGTCTACAGAGCAAGTTCCAGGACAGTCAGGGCCACAAAGAGAAACCCTGTCTTAAAATACAAACAAAAAATATTCCTCAGATAGTGTGGAGAGGTGGTTTAGGTAGTACTGAAGAGTACCAACTGCTCTTGAGGAGGACTGCAGTTTGGTTTCTAGCACCCACACTGGGTAGCTCACAACTGCCTGTAACTTCAAGTCCAGTATCCAACACTCTTCTGACTCTTCAGCACCTACATTCATGTCCACATCTCCATATGCAGACACATACACATAAAAATAAATTAAAATGTAAAATTTTTAGGTAAATTTCTCCAACAATATATTTGCCTTTTATATACATTAGGGCAATTTTCAAAAATTATCAAAGCTCTTTTTAAAAAAAAATTTTATTTACTTATTTTAAAATTTTATATTTTTGTTTACTTTTATTGTATAAATATTTTGCCTTGAATATATGTCTGTTAGAGACGTGTGACTGGTCTGTGTGGAGGCCATAAAAGGGTATCAGATCACCTGAAATAGGAGTTATAGGTGGCTATGAGCCACTATGTGGGTGCTGGGAACTGAACCTGGGTCCTATGCAATAGCAGTCAATGCTCTTAACTGTTGAACCATCTCTCACCCCCCCCCCCCATATTAGGGCAATTTTTCACTAATTTTTAGATTGGTGTAGAAAATGTCCCACTTAAGTAAAATTTAATATGCAAAAATCCTAAAGTAAGTAGTATTTATTTAATGTTAACTATTAACCTGTGGAAGATAAATATCAAAAATACTGGCTAGAATTATAGTAAAATAAAGTTGAAAAACTCTTCTCTTTCCTGTCAGGAAATTGAAGGGAAAAACAATCCTCATTTTTTTTTTTTTCCTCAAAGATATGTAGCAGCATTCTGAAAGATAGCCATTACTAGTTCTGGTAACAGGAGGAAGACCACACTGAGATGTAAATAGGGCAGAAGTGTTAGAAAGTGAAAATCCTGGTTCAAAACACACAGACTGTTAGCTGTCAGAGACAGGTTTCCTGGTGTTGCCCAAACTGTTCTTGAATCTATTTTTGATTCTCCAGAAGCTAAGTAAACTATACTTATATAGTGTAGGAGTACACTATGGTAGTTATCAGTCCCATAAAAAAGTCTTCTATCTATGATAGTCTGGTATTTCCTAGGGCAATTAGAAAGAAAAATTAAAAGGAAAAAATTAGACTCCTCTTATGCGAAAATAACAAAGGAAGATAGCCAGTTCTATTACTATGTGCCAGGCACCAAGTCACATCCTCTTTTATCATACCTAGTAAGGTACCCATTTCAGACACAAGACAGTTAAGTCAGGAAAGTTAAATACACAGAAAACAAACAGCTGGTTTTGGAAACTAATCCCATTATGTCTCCATTGTATAACCGCAATATTGAATGCCTGATGACTCACATGACAGACTGCTGGAGGGCATCTAACACAGATCCAAATAAATGTACCTGTTAATTCTTCATAGAATAGGCTTTATTGGTGTGTGTGTGTTGTGTGTGTTAGTGTACACTTCATATCCTCCCAAGCAATTATGCATTAAAAACTAATTTCAGCAAAGAGAGTTTACTCACTTTAGGATGTTTTTCTTTTTTTATTTATCTATCAAAACTGGATCCCACTACGTACACCTGACTGACCTGAAACTTGTTTTATAGGTATCATCTAAGAAATGATAACATGAGGATATAAAGACTAATTTAGGAATCAAAAACTGTCTATGGAAATGTAGACCAAAAAGTCTTCCTTCAGAAGACCATAAATTAGACCATAAATAAGCTAGTAAGTTACTACACTAGATAACTTGCTATTGGCTGGTGTCATTTGTAATCACATGATTATTTACAGTATAATTCCCCAGTTGGTAGTAGTAATGAATAAAAATAAATATGGCTTTAAAAGTTGTGGTGACATATTGTATGCTTTAAAAAGTTCATTTTAGAAGCTGGGGAGATAGCTCAGTGGGTAGAGTGCTGTCCTTATTAGGACCTGAGTTAAAACACTAAAATTAGTCACAGGCAAACAAGTAAAAGCATTCACAGTTGTACTAGAAAACAAACATGTTAGCCACAAACATGAATACATTATGCATAAAATTCAGTTTGGTAAGTTCCTTTCAGTACAGTATTCTAAAACATAAGTCATAATAATATATTAAAATAAACTGAAACAAGTTTCATCAGTATGATATAAAATATATGCCAAACAACAAGGTACAGCAGCTAGAAAGATATCTAGGTACTTAAAGACACTGCTGCCCTTCTAGAAGACCAGAGTTCCATTTCCAGCTTTCACAGGGGAAGCTGACAACTGCCTTAAGTCCTGATCCAGGGAATCCAACGTTCTCATCTGGTCTCCTTGGGCACCTACACACACATAATCTCTTAGGCAGCCAGACACAAACAAATAATCTTTGGGGGGGGGGGGGGGGAAGAAAAGAAGGAACAGTTATTTCTAAGCCTTAATAGTAATACTGAAATAATATATTTCAAGTAGATTTTTTGACTTATGTAAGAATGCATATGTATGGAGCAATTTGAAATGGGTGATATACATATGAAAAGGTTCTCTATTTTAAAAAGATGTATTTTTATTTTCTGTGTATGGGTGTTCACATATGGGTGTGCATATATGCTTCTCCAACGTATGTGTGCCCACAGAGGCCAGAAGGTACTGGATCCTCTGGAACTGCAGTCACAGATGATTGTCAGCCATGTGAGTCCTGGGAACAGAACCTATTGCAAGAGGAGGAAGTGTTCTTAATTGCTGTGCCATCTCTCAAGGTTCCCCCAAAAGTTGGCTTCCTTGGGTAGCCACGGCTGAACTCAAACTCACAATCCTATCTCAACTCCCCTAGTGCTGGGATTCTACAGATGCACTATTTCACCAGAAAAAAATTTTACAATAGGAGATGAAATTATTCAGAAGAGTTCTATTTTATCACAGCAGTAAAGCTGAAAATCCAAAAATTATAAATATATTCCATCTAAACCTAGATTAAATGTTATGGATGAAAATTAATTATAAAGTTAAAAATAAAATTAAGGAACAATTATTCTATCCTGCCTCTGCAATGTATCTTATTACTGACATATCTAAATAAATTCTATAGTTCTCTATTTATTATTTATAAAAATCCCAACAAAAGCCCAGGTTATAACATGCATGATATTTCTCAGATTCTTTCTTATCACCACAGGGCTACTTGTCATTTTAGGACTAGATGACTCTCCCTCAAACTTTGTCAGTTAACAGCACTGGCAAACTGAGTGACTGACCAAATTCCCTCAGCTTTAAAGCAAGAATTCAAAATTGCATCTAAAACAGACTTGTCATAAAGATGAAAAGAATTAATAATGGATTATACAATTAGAAAAATGTGTAGCATTAACTAAATGTTCAAAGAATGTCATTCATTAATTTTTGATATTTCCCAATTTCAGCTATGCTGTTTCTTGATACCTGCAGGATAAATTTTAGTTCATCAAGACTTAATCCATTACAAGGGCCTGTGAGATGGCTCAGTGGGTAAGGCACTTGTCATTACGTCTGATGACCTGAGTTTGATCCCTGAGACCCACAAAGAAGGAAAGAATTAACTCTCATTTGTCCTTTGACTTCTATATTAATAAATGTTTAAAACATTTAATTAAAACAAAGACTTTATAACAAGAAAAAATAACATAAAAGCAGCATAAAATTTTAAAACAGATGATTGAAATAAATATTTTATCAAAGTAGATATATAAAGTTCATTAAAACAGTCCCCAAACTACCATAAAATACTATTTCATAACTCAAAGAATGGCTAAAATCAAAAAGATGGGCTGGTTTTTATCTCAGCAGCAGAGTTCTTGTTTGTCTGACCTCCAGCTCTGTGAAATAAACAACAAACTAAAATAAAAGGACAACAAAAAATATCTGTTATGATATGGAGAATTAAGATCGTGCATACAAATCTGGTGGAAACAAAAAATGGTGTGGCTACTTTGGCAAATAGTTTAGCAGTTTCCTAAAAATGATTTAAACATAAATTTACCATGACCTAGTAACCCTAGAGAAATGAAAATACATTAATATAAGTGTTCACGATAGCATTGTCTTCCCTATTGACTCTTTCTGTGACTATGTGTGTGTGAGAGAGAGAGTGCATGTGTCCATGTGCACTCGCCATGTAGTCCAGAGGGAAACCTTGACTGTCAGTTTTCAGATGTTGTTCACCATGGGAAACCTTGACTGTCAGTTTTCAGATGTTGTCCACCATGTTTTTTTTTTTTATTTTTTTATTTTTTCAGACAGGTTTTCTCTGTGGTGTAGCCCTGGCTGTCCTAGAACTTGCTCTGGAGACCAGGTCGGCTTTGAGCTCAAGAAATCCCACCTGCCTCTTCTAGAGTGCTGGGATCGAGGGCATATCCCCCCACCGCCACTTCTTAGCCCACCTTCTCTCTCTCTTTATCTCTCTCTCTTGAGCTATAGTCTCTTACTAGCCTGAAGATCACCAAGACTAGGTTGGTTAGCAAATTATAGAGAATTACCTGTTTTCAACAGTCCCAGCACTGCGATTTTTTTTAAAAAAATAATTACAACATTTCTCCCTTCCATTTCTCCCTTTAAACCTTCCCATATACCCATCTCTGCTTGTTCTCAGATTCATGCTCTCTTCTTTCATTGTTTTTGCATATATATAACACTAAATATTCGATGCTCTGCCTGTCACTGAAAATATACATATTTTCAGGGCTTACCATTTGGTACCAGACAACCAATTGTTCTGCTCTTCCCTGAGGATTATTAAATATGCCAACAAGCCTGTGGGGTTTTTTTTTGTTATTGTTTTTTGTTTTTTAAAGGGTTCTGGGTGTTGAACTGCTTGCAAGAAAAGCACTTTACTGATTTCTTCCCAGAGCAAAGGTGCAAACAAACCCAAATGCCCACCTAATGATTAACAGATAAACAAAATGTGGAATATTCATGCAATGCAGTATTACTCGAAAATTTAAAAACTCAACAAAATACAAGTACATTCAACAACATGGATAAATCCAAAGGAAATGATAAATCAAAGAAACAAGATACAACAGACTATACATACTGCATGATTCAATTTAGTGAAATGCTCAGAAAAGGAAAATTACAGAGACAGAAAGTATAAATCGCCTGGATTGAGGGGGTGTTCTCATGGTCATGTAAATGTTCTAGAACTTATTTATAATGATGCTTACATAATTTGGTAAACACACAAAAATCAAGTATACTGAACTGAGTAAATTATATAAGTATGCCTCAATAAATCTCTTAAAAAATCATTGTGGGGATTCAATAAAAGCTTCACAAGTTTCAGAGATATCAGAGGGAATCTACCCACAGTCTATGTGGGGATTTAATAAAAGCTCCAGAAGTTCCAGAGCTCTAACCACAGTCAGTCTAGGAGAATCAGAGAGTGGTGATTCACACCTTTAATCTCAGCACAGGGAGTATCCTGCTAGTGGTGACCTGAGTCAGGTCATTTTAGATTATGGAAGGAATTCCAGGCTCCAAAGAAGGCAGTGGTGGGGCCACGCCTTAATTTACCAAAAGAGTATTTAAGACAAGGATAGAAAGAGGAAGCCAAGCCAAGGGAAGTGAGGCTGAGGAAGCTGGAAGACAGCTGGGTAAGATCTGACTGTGGTGTTTATTCTAATATCTCGGACTTCCTCAGAGATCTATCCCTGAGTCTCATGTATTCGTGCAACAAATCATATCACATTAAGATTTACTAATTATATCAGTCACTGGACATCAAGAAAATGCCATCATATGCAGTTAATGCCTTACTGGTATTTGTGTAAATGTTAGTGATTTCATTTAGTTCATGGTCTGTAGGTTACCATGGAACTGAATGACTTGCATATAAAAGGGATTCAATGTTTGCTGAAATGACAAATGCTTTAAAACAAGGTGAGAACAAGAATGTTTTTAGAAATATAAATGAGGAAAGAGGCAACTGGTCCAAAAGTCCACCTCAAAGGATGAGTGAGTTAATAGCTCTGACTTACTCTTCACTCCCTGGTAGGTTTTAGAGTTTTAAAACTCTGAAAGGAAGTAGTTAAATAGTGGCCCCAAGCCTCCTGAAGAATACTAGACTCTATAGAAAAAATATTGGGGGTGGTGCTTAGTCCTTTCTTTGGTTTGTTTTGATTTGATACAGGGTTTCTTTGTGTAACAGCTCTGGCTGTGCTGAAACTCTCTTTGTAGACCAGACTGTCTTCGAACTCACAGAAATCTGCCTGCCTCGGCCTCTGGAGTGCTGGGATTAAAGGCACCACTACTGCCCGCAGTAAATGTATTTTTACTTATCTACATTGGTGCTTGTCCTGCAGGTATGTCTATAAGGGTGTTGAATTTCCTGAAATTGGAGTTACAGACATTGTGAGCTGTCATGTTGGTGCTGAGAACTGAACCCAGGTTCTCTAGAAAAGCAGTCAGTGCCCTTGACCATTAAATCATCTCTCCAGCCTCTGAGTGTTTATTCTTTCTGAGCAGAAAAAAATTACACACGAGGGCTGGAATGGAGTTAGGTTGCTGGTTGCTCTGATAGAGTACATGAGCTCAATTCCCCGCCCTCACATAGTGGATCACAGCCATCTATAACTCTCGATCCAGAGGATTCAGTACCCACTTTGGGCTTCACCAAGAACTGGTACACATGAAGAATAGACATTCATGAAGGCACAAAAATCATACACATAAAAATTAGACACAAATTATTTTATAGTTAGCAATCTGGAATGACTTTTGTACATTCATATTTATCTTCTTCCATTATATAAAAACATTCCATAAGCACTGAACATTTCTTTTCAGAATATAAAATGTATAGCAGGAAGAACATTAATATTGCCATCACAACAGCTAAGTGCCATTAATTCATGTTAAGACTTTGGTCAAGTTTCTTTACTTTTAGGCTCCAGTTTTTTTGTTTGTTTGTTTGATTTTTGTTTATTAAATAAAGGCAGCATTAGCTCAATGCCACTATATTGAGTAAAGTTAAGGTGCTTCAGATAAGATGAAGAATGAGTACCTCACTTTCTTGATTACAAGTAGTAAAAAAACAAAACCTTCCTAATTTATAAAGTAAAAACTGATAAGCATGGCTGATTCATTTAAGGGTCCCCTAGCCATATATATGACTTTTATCCCAACATGAGGTCCCGCCCTTCAATGACATGCAAGCCCACACATTCCTCCACCCTTCCACCCTTGCCCATACCCCATATACCTCAGCTATGGTCATTCTCAGGGCACTGACAGGGGAGAGCTCAATATCCACCAGTTGGGCGGCTTTTAAACTCTGCCCAGTAAAGATTGCGCAAGGACAGAAAACAGCAGAGAGTTAGAACTTTAAGGTAAACAGGGACATAACAGCTAAGAACATCAGCACAGGGCCTAGAAACAAAGAGAGGTCTTAGGGCTACAGTTAAGCTTTGGAAATATGAGGTAAGAGTCATTACTATTCTGTGGCAAATGGGTGAAGAAAAAGAATCTCATATTGGCCAGGATTTTAAGCTTATCAAACTTGATAAACTTGCTCATACTCTGCATCTCCTTTTTATTTTAAAAGCAACATCTCATTTTGTAGCCCATGATAGCCTTCTGTATCAGTCTCTCTACTGTTGAAATTATAGGAATGAGTTACCATACTGAATACTTATTCATTCTAGGCTTCAAAGAAGTCAAATACTAAGAAAATGTGACTGAATCATCAAGTAGAAGTTGACTGCTTTTAAAGGGGGAAGAACAAAATACTGGGTATGGTAGCTCACACTGTAATTTCAGCACTTGGAAGGCAGAGGTAAAATGTCTGTGAATTTGAGGCCAGCTACCACTACAAAGCTAAGGCCTTATTTTGGGGGGAGGGCAAGAAAAATCAAACATATATCTATTAAATTCTTGAACTATATAATAAGCTCCCCTGGTACTGACTCTGAATTTATCAAAAGACTTACAAATGTGCTTTGCCTTGTGTCTTAACTTCTCTATTTTAGGAGAATGTGCTAGATATGCTTAGAATATCTTGTCATTTTATACTATTAAATTTTGTGTTTATATTGTCAAATTAATATTTTGTCTCTTTTCAAACTTCAAATAACTGCAAACATTTATCATAAACTCAGGAAAATGATTAATGTCTGCTATTTAAAAACTTTCCATTGGAGCTTAATGTTAGTACTTTTAACAATTTGAAATATAAAGGGAATTGTCAAAGACCTATGGTATAAAGGCGACCAAATTATTTTCATGCATATATTTATCATTCCATTTATTAATTCTACTCTGGTTAAAATTTAGCCACTGGTTGGTGTGAAGAATAGAGTATAAAGAAGGATACAGTACAGAGTATGGCCAGAAAGCACAATTTATACTGAAAAAGATCCACTGAATACTTTTTATTTTCTGATTGTTTTCAGATTTTCGGTTACTTCTCTACTCTACTCTTCTCTACAGTACAAAGACACTGGATGTGTTAGCTGTACTAAGAATGAACTAGTGTGGTTTTTCTGTCTTCACAGTTGTTCAAATCAATGAGACACACTCAGCTTCTGCTGCTTATTCAAGCACAAACAAGTGAAGTGAAGATGCGGAATTCCCTTACAGTATCACTGTCACAAGGCTGGAACTGGAAAGGCTGAGGCTTGTGAAATACAGCATTCTCTTGTAGAAACAGCTGAAGGTTATAGTCCCGTACCACCTAAAGACAAAACAGGAACCTGTAAGTCTTATGTAAGTTTAAAATGTCCAGTAATTATATTCTAAAGTTTAGAGCTGGCCAGATGGCACATCAGGGAAAGGTGCATGAGACTGATGGCCTGAGTTCAGTCACTGAAAAGAGGTCAGAAGACTACCCCAAAAGTAGTCCTCTGACCACTACAAGTGTGCTGTAGCATGCCTCCTCCTGTTCGTGTGCGAATACACACACAGAAATGCGCGCACGCACACATTATACCATATACCAAATAATGATAATTTTAAAAAATCTTTAAAGCTTAAGATTTATTCAGCTATTTTCTTATTTACTTATTATTTCTGACATAGTCCTATTATGCAGCTCTGGTTGGCCTGGGATGTACTATGTAGACCAGATGACCTTGAACTCACAAGAGATTTACTTGCCTCTGTCTTCTAAGTTCTGAGATTAATGCCATGTATCACTGTGCCTGATTTCTTTTCCCTAAAACAACTATTTTATTTTAACTATGTGTATATGTCTGTGTATGGCTTTGCTTACCTGTGAATGCAGGTGCCCATCGAAACTATAAGGAGTCAGATGCCCTAGAGCTGGAGTTCCAAGCAGCCTGAGGTGAGTGCTGGAAACTCAGGCCCAAGATCACTACTTGTTCCTAACCATGGAGTCATCTCTCTAGCCCCTTGTTATTTTCTAAATAAGTAAGAAATCTTCCAACACAATGTGGTAAAAAAGAAACAAAAATTTTACACTTTTTAAAAAACTGAGTTATGTGTCTGATTTTCAAGAATATAAATTTGAAAAGTACTAGTTTAGAATCTACTCTAGACTAGAAAACCAGATAAATATCATGCAATATTTTAAGATAACAAGAGGATGGCTACTACACAAAAGCTTATTGGGATTGAGAAGAAAGAGGGAAAGGAATTGAAAGTGATCATGATTCACAATGTCTTTAAGTCTAAAAACCAACCTTGGAAGAGCTGGGAACAAGCAGTACTTAACTGAACACAAGCTGAGTTCTACTTGGCTCCAGTACTTGCCTTTACTCAATTTTTATTTGCTGTACATTAAAGATCATTAAGAACTGGGCAGAGCTGCAACTCTCTTTTGCATATGGTTATACATTTGTCTCAGTGCCTTTTCTGAAGATAATACCCTTTCCATTGAATAGTCAGGGTACCTCCTGAAATCAGCTGCTCATATAAGTACAGGTTTGTTTCAAGACTAAAACTTTATTTCACTAGCCACTTATGTCTCTCCTAATGTCCACACCGTACTATTATGACTTCTGTGACTTTATAGTAAGCTTTGTAAGCTGGAATTGTGAGTAGTTCAATTTTGTTTTCCTTTTTCAGTATTACTTCAGCTAGTTGGTTTCCTCACAGTTCCATATAAACTTGAGAATTGTCTTTTCTACTTCTATAAACAAAAATGGCTCCTAGAGTTTTGATAGAAATAGTGTTAAGTCTTTAGGTAATACTATAAAGTCAGCAACATGAAAACTTCCAATCTATGAACATTTGTCATTTATATTTATTTGGATCTTCTTTTGCAATATTTTGTAATTTTCAGTGTGCAAGTCTTTGGTTAAATTTATTCCCAGGTATTTTATTCTTTGGAAGCTACTATAGTTGGAATTAATTTCTTAATTTTCTCTTCAGATCATTCACTGATAAGAGTATAGACACAATTAGCTATTGTGCTTTGATCTTGTTTCTAGAGTAACTTTGCAGAACTGCTTTTTAAAAAAAATCTGGGTTACTCTTTTAATAGTTTTTACATTTTTTCTACTGATAAACAGATACCATTTCTAATCAGCAGTAATTCTGATTCTTCTCTTTTTAAGCTGTTTAAGTTAGGACTTTTAGTACAGCAGTTAAGCACAATCATGAAAGCAGTTCTTGATCTTGGAAATGTGAGCATTTCACTACTGAGAATGGTATAAGTCGTCAGCTTTTCACATGCTTCTTTTTGTTTGTTATTTTTCTTTGTTTTTGAGGCAGGGTTTCTCTGTGTAGCCCTGGCTGTTCTGAAACTCACTATTTAGACCAGGCTGGCTTTGAACGCACAGATTCTATCTGGCTCTGCTAGTATAAAAAGGCATGTATGTACCAACACGGCCAGCTTTCATATCCTAATTCATGTAATAATTTTGTCCTTTATTAAATTTTCTTTTTATGGTTAATACTTAAGATACTATACACTATAACAATGGACAGTTTCAAAGAAATAGGGTAAAAATTTTAAGTTATGAACCACCCAAAGAGCTGTATTACTAATTGGTAGAAGGATCCCTTGTAGGCAAATAGCAGGCACATAGAAATATACCATACAGAACAGCAGAGTTGCTTTTGGAGCTACTATCCTAGAAAAAATCTCTATGGCAGCATCTGCTTCAGTTACATATACAAAGCATTTCATAAAATATTAAGAAGAGCAAGCTTCATAAATAATTAAAATTTAATAGACACTCCTAAGACCAGCTGTTTCCAGTTAGAGGATGAGAGCTCTAGAGAGCACTTTAACATTTACAGTATGCGGTGTCTGCACGGCTCACCCCTACATTATCACTGGGACTATATTATGTTGTAAGCAACAAGAAAAACAGATTTTTTTTTTTTTTTAAATCCAAACAAAGTAGTAACAGTGTAGAATTTAAAAGGTCTAGATTTTCAAACTTTCCATTTGGTTAGAAATCTCTAGGTTGTTTTTTGAACCATAACCAGAGCAGCATAATGAACTCTTTGTAACAGGAAAGCACATGGTATACAACTTGTAGGTGTGAATGCTTCTCATTTGCAAACAACAGGGCACATCTCCAAGCTACATCATTCATACTGAAATTTTATTCCCACACTTGCAGTCTTGACATAAGAGCATCTCATTTATACCTCACCCCCAGGGCCCAAGGGAAAGAGAGACTCATAGAAGTGAAGGCAGAGAACGAAAGCTTAAACTCTGTCTTCAAAGTATTTCATAAATTCCTAATACATTGTCAATAAAAATAATATAAGATTAAAAATTATTGTATTATAGTAATGAAAGTGTGTGTGTGTTTGAGAGAGTGAGAGAGAGAGAGAGGATAGACAGGAACAAACACACGCTCAGGCTCAGTCTAACTTCCTTTTCATAAAACAAACATTGACAATGTAAGAGAGACTAAGAATAGCAAGAAAATCAAATAAATGTATATCATTAACCGATTTTTATGCCTACATACTTTATAAGCTAAAATGGCACATTTAACATTTTCTTTGAAAAAATAAGTTTCAAAAAATTATGCCAAATTATTTTATTCTGACAAAATTAGAATAAAGATAATTATAGTAAAGTTAGAAGTGAAAAATCACCATCCTGGAACATTCCCACTAAATGCAAAATTCATTTCTAAATAATGCACTAATAAGGGGAATGTAGAAGTAAGAAAAAAGCCTTCCACCCCTTCATATTACAGACTGTAGAAGGTGTGTGTGTGTATTTAATTAAAAACAAGCTTTTCAAGAAACAGCAAGAACACAAAATAAGGAATATAGAAAGAAATACTTTGGAGAGAGGTAATAATGATGAAACAGAACAAGACATATTTCTAGTAATTAACAAAACTGTTTTACACACACACACACACACACACACACACACACACACACAGTGCAAACAGAGATAATAAGGGAGGTGGCCACAACGACAGACAAGCTTTTAAAAGATATGTGCCACCATATCTGTCTGTCAAATGGACGAGTATATGGGAAAATGAAAGCTGCTAAAACATACTAAAAAAACAAAAACAATCAAAAATAGAGAAATATTCAAAATACCTGAATTGACTGATAAACCTATTTTTCAGTATTCAAAAAACATTACAATGTAGAAGAAACAAAACCAACAAGCTTCTGCAGACAAGTTCCTCTAATACCTTTTAAAATGATTTCAAACATATACATTAAAATAAAAGGAACTGGTCAGATGTGGTAGTACACACCTTTAATCCCAGCACTTTAGAGGCAGAGGCAGGTGGATCTCTGTGAGTTCAAGGTCAGTCTGGTTTACAGTCTAAGTGCCAGGCCAGTCAGGGTTTCATAGTGAGACCCTGTCTCAAAAATAAATAAATCAGCAAGTAGTCTAAAAAGGTTTCACAATGAACACCTGTATACACTTATTACCACAGCTCTACAAATGCTACCTTACTTCCTTCCTTAGTCTGTGTGCTCTTCTCATTCCTGTTTTTAGACTCGGTCTCGTGAGGGTGGATATCCTGATTCCTAAACAGCTCCTAAATACATTAGCCAGTTCCCATTCTCCTTAACAAAATAAATAAAAGAGCTGAGCTAGAGCTTTTACAGGAGTAGACCTAGGTAGTAGAATATACACACTTTAAAATGCCAGAGGGTAATTATAGTGCATTTTTCAGAAAGAAAGTAATATGTACAGGAACATTTTATCTTCTAAAAGAAATTCACTATTGTTAAAAAGAAAAAATAATTTATCTAAGTCTGAAGAAAAACATTATTTTTTTTTTCAGTGTGTATACTCAGTGTGGCATGTAGGCAAAGTTAACAGATAATATTTTAAGTGAAAAGATCATTATTAAAGAATAACAGCATATGAAAAGTGAGTTTAAAGTTGAGCATGGTGACATATCTTTAATCCCAGCACTCAAGTGGCAGAGGCAGGCAGATCTCTGTGAGTTTGAGGCCAGCCTGGTTACAGAATAAGATCCAGAAAAGCCAAGACCACACAGAGAAAACCTGTCTTGGGAGTCATCCCCCACACCACCACTCCCCAAAGAAAAGAAAGAAAGAAAAAGAAAATGAGTTTAGGGCTAGAAAGGTGGCTCAGAGGTTAAGAGCACTGGCTGCTCTTCCAGAGGTCTGAGTTCAATTCCCAGAAACTACAGGGTAGCTCACAGCCATCTGTAATGGAATCTGTTGCCTTCTTTTGTCATGCAGATCTTCAGAAATAAAGAGCACTCATATACGTAAATAAATATTTTTTAAAAAGTGAGTTTAATTTGTTAAAAACAAACTCCAAGGCAGTACAGGATTTGCTTTTAGATCAATAGTCATGCTACATTTCCTGTGTATACCTTTCTTACTCTCACTGATATATGACCTTGTTCTCTCAAATGACTGACTTGAATGAATTGAACACATCAGATTCTTCAGTGATTCCTCTCAAAGGTAATTTGTATAGTAAAGGACTGTTGTCTGAGTTAGCCTGCTACATCACCTCCCGTCATTTACAGTTGTAACACAGTTTTCCCACTCATCCAGAAGGTTATCGGAACATAATCCTACTTTGTTAGGGAGACTTTTTTCAGAAACATTCTTTAAAAACTTATTTTATTATAATTAGCAACGTCATTTTAAATGTATGGAAAAAAACTTTAGATTATAAAATGGCAATATCAACCATTACATTAAAGACCCATTACCTTGCTGGAGTTTTCTAGTAAAAACTGGAATGTGTTCTGTATAGCTTGGCAAGTTTCAAGCTCAGTCCGGCTGAAGGCTATTAAATAATCCTTGAGGTGGTCATACACATTTCCATCAAGCGCCTAAAAGATAGGAACATATAGAAGCCAAAAATTATGATGGAGCTTTGGCAAATAATTTCTTTGTCTGGAAGGAAAGTAGGGATGTTTAATTTAAAAATCTATTAATAAACTGACAAAAGACAGACTATTAACTAAGGATATGCGAACAGTGAGTAGGTACTAGGGAAGTGTTGAATTTTTAATGAATAGCAACCAACAAAGGGAAATTATAATATAGCTAAAGCTTATGAAAAAAATAGAGGTGTAGACATTTTATGCAGACTGATCAAAGGAAAAAAATTCAGCCACAGAGCCTGAAAAATAGAGACAATAAATACTAATCTCCATTTTTTCTCATCCAATATTGAATTATAAGAATTAGAATTTTGTATATATCTGCTACAGATCAATCTGAGGGAAAACAAAATGTCATGAACATTTATACACATTTTTGTTTGATTATCTACACAGACAACATCTAGAACAGAGTAGCCAAAGGGGAAAACACTCAGATCTCAATAGAACTTTCCTGCCATTCCAACTCATCAAAACAGCAGCCACATCTTCTAAGTCAGCTGTGGGTATATGTTCTGTTACATTGTAAATAACCATTCCCCCTACTGGTTTAATAAAAACACTGACTGGGTGAAGGCAGACAGGAAGTGTGGGCGGGGCTACCAGGCTAAGAAAACTCGAAACAGGAAGAACAGAGCAGAAATGCCAGAGAGAAGCCAGTGAAACTCAAGGGAAAGAAGCTGCAATGTTGCTGAGAAAAGGTTCCGAGCTGCATGGCTGAACAATAAGAATCATGGGTTAGTTTAAAAGCAAGAGCTAGCAATATGCCTGGGCCCTAAGTCAATTGGCATACAATTAATATAAGTGTCTGTGTGTTTTTGTGGGACTGTGGGTCTGGACCATAGGCCGGACAGGCCCGAAACTTCTACTACTAAGTCTGTATGTTTTTCTTCTCATCAGCTGACAGAGAGAACTGGCATGCAGCTAGCTCTGTGCATAGTGACTGCTGCTGCTCTCTAATCAGAGCTCACCAGCTTTCTCAAACAGAGTGCCAATGAGTTTTCTTTAATAAGTGGCTTGAGTGCATTTCTTTGCCCAAACAAATGGTATCTGCTTCTAGTTCTCTGAGGATACACACAAGAAGAGAATTGTCTTTGGCTATATGGCAACTTTGTTTTTCATAGTGCTATACCTTATAAACCACCAATACAGGGAGATTCTAATTTCTGTATCTTTGCCACCACCTATTTTTTGGTATGAGTGTGTGTTCTGCTTTGTGTTTTATATTTGTGTTGTTGAGATCCTATTGTTTTATGTGCAAGAGTGTTTGAATATATGTCAATACATCACACCTGTGTAGTATTTATGGCAGTCAGAAGAGAATGTTAGGTTGCCTCAGACTGCAGTTATAGATGGTTGTGAGCCATCGTGTAGGTGCTAGAAACTGACCCAGGTTCTCTGGAAGAACAGTCAATCCATTAATCCATTTCTCTAGCCCCCTTGTTCTGTTTTTTTGTTTTGTTTTGTTTTTCCTTTTTTAAATCACAACAACCATTCTAGTGATGAGATGTACCTCACAGTGACTTTAAGTTTTATTTCTCTATTACCAATGATGCGAGCATTCTTACATATTTTACTCACATCTTCAACTTTTTTTCTGCTTTTCTTCCTTCTTTCTTTCTTTTTTTTTTTTTTTTTTTGAGAAAGGGTCTCCTGTAGTACCACTTGAACTTATATGCAACTGGAAGTGAAGTTGGAACTTAAAAAAAAACAAACCATTTATTTATTTACTTATGTATTTATCTAGAGAGAGAAGATACACCATGTGTCATGGTTTGTGTATGACAATTCTGATTTTCCCTAGTAGGTTGTGGGATCTGAGAATCAAACTCAGGTTGTTAGGCCGACATACAAGTGGCTCTGCCCAACCTTAGCTTCAACCACTTCAGCTGCCACTGGGGATTATAGGCATATGCTGTCAGGCCTGGTTTATGCAATAATGGGTACTGAACACAAAGATTTTTGCATGTTGGGCAAGTACTCTACCAAATGAGCTACATATCTAGCCTCTGACTCAAATTTTTTTAGCTGAGAGTTGTTTTCTGATTTCAAGTTCCAAGAATTCTTATATATTGTAGATATTAGAGTTTTATAAGTCATATAATTTGGAAATATTTCCTCTCATTATGTGGGCTGCTCTTTTGCTTTCTCAAGTATCTTTTTGAAAAATACATTTTTAAGCCAGCCAGTGGCCTTTAATTCCAGGTAGAAGCAGGTAGATCTCTGAATTCGATTGAGGTCAGCCTGGTCTATGGAGTGAGTTCTAGGACAGCTAGGGTTAAATTTTGACAACATCTAACATTGCTGTTTTTTCTTTTATTCCTTATATGTTAGTGTTATTTGTAAGACTCATCTATAGAAGTTTTGCAGCTAATTCTTTCTGTATTTTGTGCTTAGCTATGCCATTAAGTTTTTAATATAAAATTGACAAACAACAACCACCACCAAAACCTGTTTCCAAAGCAGTGAGTAGCAATGCTGAATTGTAAGTGGTTGTGGCCACTTTCTGAGCTTCATCATGACACCTAAGGATGACCAGAAAGGTGCCAGAAAGTTAGCCAACAAAGACAAAAGTTCAGGGCAAGCTCAACAATTTAGTCCTACTTGACAAAGCTACACACAACAAACTTTGTATGGCAGTTCTCACTTATAAGCTAATTACTCCAGTTGTGCTCTCTGAGAGACTGAAGATTCACTGTTCCTTGGCCAGGGTAGCCCTTCAGGAGCTACTTAGTAAAGGACTTATCAAGCCGATTTCAAAGCAGAGGCCAAAAGCACAGAAGGTGTCTACACCAGAACACAAAGGGTGGAGATGGCCCAGCTTCTGGTGAAGATGTATGAACAAGTTCAATCAACTGTACATTTAATAAACTTTATTAAATAATAACAATAATGCTGAATTGTCCATCTTTCACCACTAGATGGCACCACTGAACATATACACTCCAGTACTGTAAATGCCTTAAATATAATCTTCCCGTAGCTATGAACATTATCAAACATTGTGTGCTGTGCTGAAATAAAAATTTCTACCTCAAGTCATGATTTTCATGAACTTGTCTTAAAAAGAGACGTATTTCCAATATGAAGTTTTTAACTTATAAATCTTTTTTGCAAGAAAGCACTAAAAACATTTTACTTATATACAACACATGATAATAAAGGTACCATGAACAAGGCATGCATTTTAAGGCAAAATAAATCCCATGTAGTCTAAATGATCTTTCTACTGAGTGTCAACTGTACTTAAGCACTATGCTAGCTACATGAGTACCCATACCGGGAAGCAGAAAAGAAAAGAAATCAAAGCCTTTAAAAGTTAATTAATTTTATCAGTGCTAAGGATCAAACTTTTGCACTTCATGCATGCAAAGCATGTACATTAACACAAAACTATATTGCTAGCCTTCAAAGTAATTCTGTTATTTCTTATATGACTTTTCCCAATAATTTACTATATCTAGTTGTTTCTGTCAATCCTTCTCTTTCTTTTTTGGCAAGATCTTATGTAGCTCTGGCTGGCTTGAATCTTACTTTGAAAGCTAGGCTGGCCCCAAACTCAGGTCTGTCTGACTCTCTCTCTGGAGTGTTCAGATTAAACCCACTTACACTGTAGCTGGAAGACTATAAAAAGTATTGCTACTTTATATGACTGTTCAACATTGTTCATTAGCTGTGTATTACATTCAGGAGAAAGTTTTGTCTGTTTTAGACTTTACCATGACTTAGACGTGGCTTATGTCTGACTTTCTCAGCCATTCTCCATTTCTCTCCACTGCTGCAGTTGCCCTTAACAGAGCATCTTTTGCCTCTGCCAGTACTTCTCATTTACTTCTGAACTTTCACACATGCCTGTCCTCTATCTGCTCTTCCCTGGCTTGCTCATTACTCATCTGAAAGAACTTCTCTTGATTACTATGGACTCTCATTTTTCTTGTCTTTGATTTTTGAGCCCCATGAATAGGAGGGGCCATGTCAGCTTGGGTGGTATTGAATCTTGAGTGCCAAGTATGGAGCCTGACAAACTGACAACATCTAGCAAATATCTGCTTGACAATGTATTGGATCAGAGTCTACAGGTTTAAAAATACGGATGAATTCACATTGAATCCCATGACCAAAAAGCCTGATGGTATTAACATTAGCAGAGAGAAGCAACAGGGTTTGCACACTGTGTAATAAACTAGTTTCAAAACTTAAAAAAGTATGTGTACATCAAATAAAACATATAAAACTTAGCCTTCTTTTTTCCTTTTATCATTTCAAAATCGTAACTATAGTTCATATTCGCCATATTCCAAACTTTGTCTTTTGGTTACACTCCTTAAAAACAAACAAAAAACAAAAAACAACACCTTGTTTTGTACAGATAATTGATTATCTACATACTTTTCCTCCCTATATTTTTGTTTCTCTTCACCTAAACAGATAGAAAGCCTTACAGTAGATTGCTGAGACTCTCATGTCTTAGGTTCTGACTAAAGACAGCGAGGGAATGAAAAAAAGGACAGACACACAGACACACAGAGAAAAGGTGTGGTACTACTACTTGGTACTGTCTGTGGGCAACTCAGAACCTCAGTGTGTTTATTAGGCATAGGATTGGGGGGGGGGGGGGACACGTTTAGCTAGTCTTGGTAAGAGGTCTCTGGAAGCAGCAGTCTCAGGCTGGAAACATCCTCCTCCTAGGAGGAGGAAGCTTGTTGCTGGTTTTTGCACACACTAGTCACTTAAGACTCCAGAGGAAAGCTTTGCCACCCCTCTTTAGCATGACCAATACTATAATAACATCGTTGCTAATTTTCCATGAGTCCAAATCCTTGGAGTCCTTGGCATAACTGTGCCCATGGTCAACAATACACCTTTACCCAGGATTTCACACACTCAGGGCTTCTTTTGCTTCTTACTGTGAACAATTTTTATTTCAAACTCAATCAATCAAGCAAATCCAAATGTTTCTTATAAATTTAAGGTTTATATTTTTAAAATTTATTTTTAATTATTTGTATCTGTGAGTGCTCATGGAGACATAAGGTAACAAATTTCTCCCTCGGAGCAGGCAATTGTAAGCAGCCTAAAGTGTGTGCTGAGAATCAAACTTGTGTCCTCTGCATGAGCAGTATATACTCTTAACCACTGTGCCATCACTTCATCTCCTTAAAGTAGGAACTACTTAAATGAAAAGAGATAAAAGAGTCACTTCTACTTGATCCAGGAAGACCCATTTCTCTCTCTCCAAACCCACTCAGAGAATCTCCAACAAAGAAAAGGCGCAAAAAGCTGAGTCCCACATTCCTGGTAGCTGTGGTGGCTCCTCCCTTGAAGCTGCCAGAAGCCCAAGACCCGACGTTGTGTATATAAGCTCCTTGCTTTTTTAGTTCTGCCTTATGACTTCTCTGGCCCCAATTTCTGAGACCAGAGGCTCATTAGGGCGTTGCTTTGCTCAAACAAATCTGTTCTTCTGCTTTTTCAGTTCAGCTTCATCTGGCTTACTGCATCTGTGGAGAAACCTATTATTGTGTTACAAAAAAACCCCTATTATTTAATACAATTTCTTAAAGGCTTTTAAAATTAATGTATGTTTTTGTTTGTACGTCAAGTGCCCATGGAAATGAGAAGAGGCTGAGAGACCTCCTGGGACTGAAATTATAGAAGCTGTGAGCCACCAGGTGGGTTCTGGGAATTGATCCAAGGTCCTCTCTAAGATCAATAACTGCTCCTCACTGTTGATCAACTCTTCAGCCCCTTAATATAAGTATTTAGGAAAAGAATTCTGAAATATCTAGAGAAACCATGGGTCCTTGAATCAGTAAATTTGAATGGTTCAACACCATTAAAACAACAACAAACTGAATTTGAATGGCTTTAAGCAGCTGTTTCTTTAAAGTTAGTCACAGAATAAATGGAAATGTTTTTCTGCGAATTCTTCTTGGCTTCTTTACTCATTCTATCTGCATGATCTCTAAAAAAAAACTACCCAGTATGGGATCCAAGTTCATAAGGGCAAGTATTCAAAATAGAATGGAAAAAAGGGGGCATCCTAAAGGTAACCTCAAAAACTTGGAATTCTAGAGTCCTCTACTCAATATCTACTTTACAGGAAAAGCATAAATTTCCTGGAACTTTCACAAAGAAGTTTGATGAGCTAGGAATTAGGAGGAAAGTACCATGTCATTTTTCTAAGCATTTAAACAGTGGCCTCCTTATTTAGATGCAGGAAGGTCAGATTCTATACTCAGCATTATGCTGGGATCTTCCTCCACACCACTAGAAAAACAATTTTTTTTTTTTTCTTTCTGAGAGCAGTGGGCATTTCTAAAATAGTGCTGGGTGGAAGTCAAGGAAACAAGCATCAAGATGATATATGTGAGCTGTCTTAAAAGTTAAATCATGAAATTCTTCAGTCCTCTGCTGATCAAGAAAGAGGATACTGATTGCCAACTTGTTTTTGTTTGTCTTTTTCAGAAGTTCCAAACTGTACCAGTAAAGAAAAAAATAGTTTTTATAAGTCTAATGGAACCGAGGCAGGTCTCAGGCTGAATTTCTTAAATATAAATATCTTAACCCATGACTTAATTTGTCAATTGATATGAGGTAAAATTAGAAACACCTTATCTAGTTTTAAACTTGGTCATTTTACTTAAAGGTTCTGAGCTACTCTAGGTTGTCTTAAGAGGAAGAAAAGATACTTTTGTCTGATTGCAAAGCAAAGCAAGGGAAAAGTCTAATTCAGCTTTTCTAAAGTTTGTGGCATCCAATCAAGTATCTACTAGCATAAAGAAAAGCCAGGCTGAGAAAGGTCTGCATACTACTATGGCTATCTGCTTGTGAGTGGTGCTGCAGTCTTGGAAAACTTAATACTGCAGGACTACTGCAGCATGAGCCAAGAGCAAGCCTCATACACACGCATTCAAATCCCACTTCCACCAGCTCCTAGCAATATCATTCTAGTATAAAATGAGCTTCTTATGGAATCTGTTAAGAGGTATTTTTACCAGTACTCAGGAGGCAGAGATGGGCAGATCTCTGGTTTATAGAGTAAATTCTAGGAAAGCACAGCTACATAGAGAAACCCTGTCTTGAAAAACCAAAGAAAGGTATTTTTATGTACTATTTAAATTACATTGCTTCTTTCACAATATTTTTTTGGAATGATGTTTGTAGCATGTGTCTGGAGGTTACAAGTTGGACTTTATTTCAAAACAGTCTGGATTAGATTAATACAGCATAATATACAGCAGCTTTGGTCCTGTATTGCTCCATTTTCTCCTCTCTCTGGCAATTACTACTGTACAAAAATATCTCTACATCATAAAACATTCCTATATTTTATAATTATTATTGTATGAACTGTCTTCTTTCTCATTTGCTTTTTGAAACAGGTTTCACATAGTCAAGGCTGGTCTTGAACTTGGTATTTAGCTGAGGCTGGATTTGAATCTCCTTTTTTTCCCCCTTTCCCCTGAAGAGTCTCTCTATGTAGTCCTAGCTATTTTAGAACTTACTATTTAGACCTGGCTGGCCTCAAACTCACAGAGATCCACCTTCCTCTGCTTTCTGAATGCTGGGAATAAAGGTGTGCATCAACAGGCCCAGCCATGGACTTGAATTCTTAATTCTCCTGCCTCCACCTTTCAAATGCTAGGGTAAGAGGTATGTATACTGCCACATCAAACCTTATGCATTGTCTTTCAAAGCAAAACAGTATTAACCATTCATTTTTGAATTGGATAATCGCAACACATTTGCCTCAAGTTCATAGACTCTTCTAGCTCAATTTTGTTGCTAAATTCTTTCAATATTTATTTATTTAGATAGTGCTGAGGGATCCAACTTCAGGCCTTAAAATGTTAGACAAGTAATCTACCACTAAACTACATACTCTTTCTTTCTTTTCTCTTCCTCCTTCCCTCCCTCCCTCTTTCCCAAAACAGGGTTTCTCTGTGTAGCTTTGGAGCCTGTCTTGAAACTATCCCTGTAAACAAGGCTGGTTTCAAATTCACAAAGATCCTTCTGCCTCTGCTTCCCAAGTGGTAGGATTAATGGTGTGTGCAATCACTGCTCACTAACATTTTTTAATTTAAAAACATTCTCATATCTATTTGTTTACTGTGTGTATCCACACCATAATATACATATGAAGGTCAATAAACAACTTGCAGGAGTTCTCTCTCATCATGTGGGTTCTGAGGTCATCAAGCTTGGCTGCAGGGCCCTTGCTGGCACAATGAGCCATCTGATTGGCTCAACGTTCTTTATTGACTCCTTTCCTCCTGTGTATAGGCCACCAGTCCATGCTTTTCAGGTCTCAAAACTTTTTTGTTAAAAACTGAACATTTAAATACCAGATTTTTGCTTAACAGCCAAACCACCCCAGTAGCAAAGAGGCGCTCTTTCTTAGCAGTGGTCCTGATCACCCCAGGGAAGTGAAGACATAGACATAGCTGTATATTTGAAAGCGCACTTTGCAGAGGCCTGATTGACAACTATTTCTAGGGAGCAGTACAGATCTGCAGATGTCTAAACTATATGAACCTAACACATAGAACTGACACAAACAGAAGAACTCTTGACATTCTAATTTGATCTGAAAATTCTAACATTTATCTTTTGGTTGTGTTATCCAAATGCTGTGGTTTTTAATGTATTTTTTGCACTAAGGTACTGAAATATCAGAAATGTAAAGCTTTGTTCATAAAACAGCATTATAGATGTTGGTAATATGAATGTTCTTTACATTGATATATTAGGGAAGAATTAAAACTAATTTCTCAAGACATATGAGACACTAATGGAAAGGAAATAGTCTGCCTCTTTTACAGAATTTCTTTACTGTCTAGTGGTGATACTGAATATCTTATCTTTTTCAGTCCCATAGCAGCTTCTAACTGGAACAATTTTAAGTAAATATACTTAAATATATGTGGCAGCTAAATTTCTTCATTCCTGCCTTATCTATGCAATCTGTAGTACTATGAAAAGGAGGGGCTGTAACATAATGATACAGTAGTTATATTCAATAGTTCAATAAAATATTTCTATACAGTAAGGTTTGAGATTGGGCTTGTGTATTTTCAACATTTAACCATGAAAAATTAACCAAGCACTGGAAATAAGCATTTAACAGGATAATTTGAATTATACAAGGTGACAGAAGAGAGGCATCTAGACAAACATGAAGGCTTAAGATGTTTCCCCCTGGAGGAAATCATACCTGAGCATGCTTAGTACAGTTCTGCATCCCTAATCTTAGTATCTACAATGCAAATGTGATAGTTTGAATATGAAATGTCTTCTACAGTTTTGTGTATTGAATGTTTGGTCTCTAGCACTACTTTAGGAGATGGTAGAAAGTTTGGGAGAAGAAAGGCCTAGCTGAAGGAAGTAGGCCAGGAAACATTCTTTGGAAGGTTACAAATAGCTGGTCTTGGGCCCCTTCCACTTTCTCTGCTTCATAGTCCCTATGGTGTGAATTGCTGTGCTTCATCTCGTCCTCTCCATAGAGATGGACTAACATCTCTGAAACCATGAACCAATATATATCTTTCTCCCCCTTTTAAGTTGTTTGTATCATGTATTTTTATCATAGTGAAAAGAAAGTCTGAACAACACAAATTCTCAAAAACAAAATCTGAAGCTATTCTGTTCCATTATTCTCAAAAAGTTTTGTATTTTTTTTTAAAAATTGTGTTTCTAAATTGGGGTTGCTTAACTACAAAAATATGAAAAACTCTCGAAGCCTGGAGCTGGTGCTCTATACTTCAGATAAGGGATTCAAAGATCTGTAATGTATTGTTTTGCTGGTGGGGACACCCTGACATTTGTAGCAGAGAATACAAGGTACATGGCATCATGTTGGGTCTTTCCAAGTCTGTTACTAAATGCTTACCCTCCTAAGCCGGGATCATAAACTTTTCCTGTCTACATTTTTGAAACTTTCTAACTTCTTAAAGCCATGTCAATATGTGGCTTATATTATGGTAGGCACCACAGAAAATAAAAAATATGGAAAAAATATTTAGGGCAGTTAAATACAAAGTTTTAATACAATTATAGAATTAATCAAGGATGAATACAGCAAATGAGTAGTAAGGAAAATAAAAGTAATCCTGGTTTTACTTATTTATAGTGTCTTGAGAAAGATTCAAATGTGACATGAACTGAGCTAGAAAGAGAGCATTCTAGGTAAAGAAATACACTCCAGTGTCCTCCACAACATAATCTAGTTATCTGAAGTAAAGCAACAGTACAGAAGGTAGAGCTAAAGAAATAAAATGGGTTTAGAATATGGTAAATTTGCAATTCCAAGATTTGTACTGAAGATGTTAGCATAGCACAGGCTGGCAAGGCTCTCCTCAGAAGTCTAAGAAACCTGACATGGGGTGAGAAGGTGGAGAAGACACAAACACAATGAATGCCATGTACCTTGTACTCAACAAGTCTCAAAGTCTGCCCTCAGCCAGCAAAACAAGTTGTAGACTTGGAAGGCACTCTCTGCTAGAGTGGAAGAAGGGCAAAGAGGTCATAGTATCCTACTAGCTGGAACACTTTACATATCTTCAAGCAGGTAGAAGGGGAGACTCCATAAATTTGTCATCAGAAGGTCAACTTTCACACACAATTTACCAAAAAGACATGGGAAAAAGTTGTGTGTTCAGAGCCATTCAAGATTGCATTAGGCATTATTTTTGTTGACAAAATGCTTCAGCTCTTAATAAAGTTAGTAGTTATTAAAATTAGCATTAGGACTGATTTTCTTATTGTTTTGATCTTCCCCTCCCTAGTAAATCAATTTAGATTTTTAAGTGGGCTTTGAATAATCCTCTAGAGTAATTTTAAAAATTGAGAGAAAGTCTTACTTTTTTTGTAGCCAAGGCTAGCCCAAGAATTCACTATACAACACAGGCTAATCTTTAAACTCAAAACAATCCTCCTGTTTCAGCATCCTTAGTACTGGGATTACAGGGATAAATCATCACACCCAGAAAAAATTATTTCTATAAACCATTTCTTAAAAAATACAATACACTTAGGGCTACAAAAGTTTTTGATATTTATACTTATTATAATCTGATTCTGGTCAGGCAGTGGTGGTGCACATCTTTGATCTTAGCACTGAGAAGCAGAGACAGACAGATCTTTGAATTGGAGGCATGTCTGGTATATAGAACTACTCAGGACAGCCACACAGAGAAACCCTTTCCTGAAAAACCAAAACCAAGAGTCTACAAAGACAAAATCCCACAACAGTATTTATTTTAAATGGTGTCTGTGTTTATGCTTATTATAAAATGCATCACATTTTACATCCTCAAAGGCCCTTTACAAAGCATGTTACTATTTTAGTTGTTATGAAGAGGTCTGATCAGAAACATGTTTGTCTATAAAATGTGATGGTCAAATATTTTAAAAATAGAGTAAACAACATAAGCAATGATAATCACAGTGTGTGATGAGCAAAAACCAGTTAATATTAAAGCTATAGATTCCCACATGTGCCTTGTTCATTACTATATTTTCAGTGAGTGGTATCATAGTTGATGATATCCAATAGATAACTGTTAAATTATAACTTAATGAAATAAATCATGTCAGGGTTGGTGGTATATTATATGATATTGTTTGTGTTCTGGCAAATAAACCTATCCTGGAGATCAGAGGGCACAGCTAGCCACTAGTTAACCACAAAGGCCAGGCAGTGGTGGCTCACACCTTTAATTCCAGCACTTGGGAGGAGGAAGCAGGAAGATCAGGAGTTGGGGAGTTCAAGGCCACGCTGTGCTAGTGAGAGTGTACCACTCTAAAAGAAAAATAGAGCAGGGTGGTTGCACAAACCTTTGATCCCAGTCCATGAGAGGCTTTGCCTTTAATCCCAACACTCAAGAGGTGGAGACAGGAATATAAGGCAGGTGGAGACAAGCTCTCCCCATATTTAGTCTGAGGAACTATAAAAGAAGTCTCTAGTGTTTGCTGTTTTGCTTTTCTGATCATTCAGATTACCCTAATATTTGACTTTAGATTTTTATTAATAAGACTAATTAGGATTGTGCTTCAGTGAGACATGTGTGGCATCCTGATCTACATCGTGAGCTCTAGGGCAGCCAGGGCTAAACAGAGAAACCCCATCACTATACTTTCCATGTTTAACAATATATCTAAAAGGTAGTTAATAATTGAACCAGAGGACTCAGGTTTGATTCCCAACATCCACATGAGAGCTAACAACTGTTTATATTTCTTGCTTTAGGAAATTCAGTGTCCTCTTCTAGCTTCTGCATGCACTGGGGGGACATTCAAGTGGTGAACCGACATGCTTTGCAGGCAAAATGCCCCTCCCCCAAACAAACAAACAAAACACACAGACCGCATCACCAAAAATGCCCACCACCACTGCCGCTGACACCACCACCAACAGCAAAATGAAACAAAAGGTTATGATTTAAAACTGATATATTGTATGTCAAGTTGAGAAGGGGTAGGGAGGGTATAATTAGTTTTAACTAACTACCTGACACACCTTTCACCAGTAGATTATGTTAAATGTAGTTTTCCACTAAGAAAATATAAAATACAGACTAAAGGTAACTCAGTGGGTAAAGGTATTTCCCAGGATCTATATGGTAGGAAAGAACTAATCCCTGTAAGTCATGCTCTGACCCTCATATACACTTGTGTTATCCACCCATCCACTTTCAATCCCAAGCACCATATAACACTGGGCATGGTGATATATGCCTTTAACCCCAGCATTTGGAAAATAAGGCAGATCAATCAGAAGTTCTTGGTCATCCTTGAGCATCTAGTAAGTTTAAGTTCAGGCTGTGCTACATGAGACCACATATACATACATACATACATACATACATACATACATACATATAGTGAGAGAGAGACAGACAGAGACAGAGATAGACCCCAATTCTATGATATTTAACTCATTTTTCAACTCTTTACCTTCGACTCATAAGTGGCCAGAGTTGTTTAAATAATGCAAAAAGAAAAAAGAAAGAAAATGATCAAATTAATAGCAAGCAAAAACAAAACAAAACAAAACCAAATAGCAAATCTTAAGAAGAGATGGCTTAGTAGTTTAGAGTACAGCTGCTCCTCTGGAGGACTTAGGTTTCATTTCCAGCACCTATATGGTGGCTCACAACTGTCTACAACTCTAGTCCGGCCGTCACAAGCATTGCATGCATATATCATACAATCATTCAGGCAGGCAGAAAACATACATAAAATAAATTTTTTAAAAAGGATTGTTCACGAAAAGGATGGTGGTGCACACTTGTAATGCAAACACCTGGAGGAAACAAGGGGAGAAAGATCACTGTAACAGGAAAAAAAAAAAAAAAACAAAAACCAAAAAGGCACACATCATCTAAATGTTCATATATTTATTTAATTGGATACACAGGGATTTTGTTGTTGTTAGCATTTAAGGGTTTTGTTTGTTTGAGACGGGTCTCACTATGTAGCCTTGACTGGCTGCAGACTTAGCTAGTCTTAGTGATGTCTAATTCATAGTGATGTCTTCCTTTGCCTTCCAAGTTCTGGGGTTAAAGGTGCCAGCCATCACTCCAGGCTTAAAACACAGTTTTGACACAGGTGCAATGACAAGCATTTATATATACTGTTTTTAGAAGTGTAAATTAATAGTGTCTTCCAGTATTCAATTGGTCAGCTTTTAAGTAAAGGATTAACAATGTTTTTGACTAGAAAATGTATTTGAAAAACACCTTTCAAAAAGACGCCCAGTAGGAAAACAGATAGGGAGAGGGGCCATGAGTGGTAATAAAGGTGGTGAATTTCCAGAGGGCCAGCTTCTCTCTCGCCCTCTTGAGTTGGGACAAAAGCCTGACAGCTTACAACAAGGTCTGCATGCTGTGTTGTCTCCCACCAGCAAGGGACCTGACTGGCCTGATCAGGACTTGCCACACACAGCTCTGAGACAATCAACCATCCTGGCTCTTGTCAAACTGACCAGCCCTAAATTAGAAAGGAAACTCTTCAGAGGCATTACAGCTACAGCACTGCAGCAGAAACTGGCTCTCTGCTTTCCTCACCCTAGCTGCTGATCCTGTCTGCAGGGCTTGAGATTTCTATGCTTCACTTGTTGACTCCAGGTTCTTCCTGCCTTCTAATTCTTTTAACTAGCAGAGAAAACAAACCTGATCAAGATCCCAAGAATGCATGATACACACCGTTTCTAGAAAAGGATCTTCAACACAAACTTATAAAAGCAGAAACGGCTAAGAAAATTTGTGGTCATCAACAAAAGATACTTAAAATCTTTTGGGTCTTATGCAGCCATGGCTAGTCACTCACTATGTAGACCATGCTGGCCTTGAACTTGGAGCAATCATCCTGTCTCTGATTACAGTTGGGCAACACCATACCTGACTTAAAATGGTATTTTCAAGTATGCTTAAATTCAGAAATGACTCAGAGTACTTGTGAGAAAAAGAAAAGTAATATTATTTTTTAAATAATATGTGAAATACACATCTGTAGAGGAAAGTTGATGTGGGAATGCCTTTCTCAATCTTTAAATAAAGGAGCTGTTTTGGGCCATGACAGGCACCATAGAAGAAGTAGGAGGAGGAATCAGAATAGGTAGGAAAGGAAGGGCGGAGTCAGAGACAGACCGAGCTGAAGGCCAAAGGAGCAACATGTAAGGAGCACAGGTGAGCCACAGGCCACATGGCAGACAGACTAATAGAAATGGGTTGATTTAAGATGTAAGAGCTAGCTAGCAATGTGCCTAAGCCATAGGCCAAACAGCATAAAGTCAATATAAGCATCTGAGTCATTTCTGGGGGCCTGGGCGGCGGGCGGCTAAGGGGTCTGGCACAGCAGGGTCTGGGTCTCAGGCCGCCCAGGACCTAGAAACCCCCACTACTACAGAAAGTGACAATGGTTACTGTTCTTCTGCAGAGTGGGATTTATTTTGACTTTTCTTTTGGTGATTAAGTGAAAAATAAATCTTTTTAAAACATTAAATAAAGGATACTGTTTTTTATTTTGTCATAAAATGTTATGCTATCTTATTATTCATTTTTTTTTTTTAAATTCCAACTACATTAGTGAGTGAGGAAGAGCAGCCAGAAGTAAAAGACAGAGTGAAGTAAAAAGGAAAAAAGTGAGTGGTAGCAAATGGTGCTGTAAGGTAAAGAGTAATATAGAAAAAAGACAGCCAAAGGTGCTGTTCCTTACACTGTGAGAATTACTTTATTGACACCGTGGAAGTGGAAGTCAGTCTGCAATAGGATGAACACTAGGTGGGAACCGAGATCAAAGACAAGTAACTACAGAAAGTCATCTTAGAAGCAAACAAATTGGAAAGGAAGGTATTTCAAGTATACATAAATGTTACACCTCCCAAAGACACAGGGAAGCAACCAAGGACTCAAGAAACAAACAGCTCGTTCTATGCAAATACTCTATTCTCTAAAAATAATTCTAACAAACAGGAGACTCCAAACTCATTTTTGGAAAATAATCTAAACTACAGAAAAAAAAAATTAGCAGAAGCTGGGTGATGATGGCGTTAAGACTTAAATCCCAGCACTTAGGAGGCAGAGGCAGGTGGATAACTGTGAGTTCAAGGCTAACCTGGTCTACAAATCAAGTTCCAGGATAACCAGAGATGTTACACAAAGAAACCCTGTCTTGAAAAACCAAATAATAAATGAATGAATGAAAGAATTAATTAATTAATTAATTAATTTCTGGTATCAAATGTAAAACCACAACAAATAACTAAATCTGTGTACCCCATGACTAAGCAGATTTACCCCAAGAACATGAAAAGATTTACTATTATAAAATATACTCATTTGTTATAAAATAAGAAACTCATGTGTTCTTCCTAAAAATGTCAGAAGAAAAATCCCACCAAAAATCAAAATTCAAGCTCCCATGACCAATTTTCCCTATAATACTAGGGATAAGTGGTATCTTCATAAACCTGGCAAAGAGCTGTCTTCTAAAGTAAATATACACTTAAAAGCTTTCAAGTGTTAGGCTTTAAATTAGGTTTTGTTGTAGTGGAGGTATGAATAAATGTAACATTTAGGAAAAAAGAAATGAGGTATAAAAAATAGTAATAAAAATGATAGGTATAGTGACTGTGTATGCCTTTAATCCTAGCATTCAAGAAGCAGAGTAGGCAGATCATTGTTGAGTTTGAGTTTAGCCAGAGCTAAGAGTTATAAGACTCTTTCTTTAAAAAAAAAAAAAAAAAATTAGTAATGAGTGATCATCTGATGTCTAGATATACCAAAATCTGATGAGATTTCCTAAATTCTTGGACCTAGAAAAAAGTCAAATTTAGTAAAGATGTTAACTAAAAAAGGGAGTACAAAAAAAAAAAATACAGGAATTACCTTGTAACCCAAATTAAAAAATACAAAAGACAGATTGAAAGGAGATATTCTATAAGGCTAGTAAATCCTAGAAGCAGTAGGTTACTATGCAAAGTTTCCTGTGCCAGGTATGGGAAACGTCTGTAAAAGCTGTTGGTTAGAGGTCACAAGGGCTCCTAACACAGCAAAGGCTCTAGCCAGTCTTCTTGTTTGCTCCAAAAAACTATAGGCTAAGACCTTGTTAAAAACACCACATACTTTGGTTGGAAGACATGGGGAAAGTGAGATGGAACTGAGCTAGAAATATAAACTTCCTTAGTGTTTGCCTACTGCTGGAAAGTACAACGTAGGCAGCTGAAGGAGAAAAAGTATCAGCAACCTTACCTAGCCGCAAACCCTATGAACTACAAACCAATCTCACAGGTAAGATATACACACCAGTGTGACAGTGTCGTGATGGCTATTAGGGCCATCTAATTGGATTCCAGGCTTACTCCACAGGAGGAATGCATACTACAGTGGCTTAGTCAAACTGATACAGAGACAAACTGTCTTCTAAGTATCTATGCCTATACCTACTACCTACTGATATAGTCTCAACCTTAATCAAAGAAGCCTGTCTCAACAGGGGATGATAGTGAACGTAGAAACTCATGGCTGCCCAAGGCACGGAAAATATGTGATGGTTGAGGGACTGGCCCTCAATGAGACATTTATACCACTTCCTCTAAAGTGAGAGAACACTGTAGAAGAGAGAGTGAGAAGAAGAGCTGTGAAATGCCATCCTCTGAGCGTGACATAATCACTGTAATCATGAACTTGGAGCAGCTAAGGGTACCTGTGCTGGGACTACATAAAACTGCCTCTGTCAGCAATCAGTCATGGACAGGAAAAGGACTACTGGGATTCTACCTCAAATTCCTGAACTATTAATAGACTCTAGGAAAAAGGGGATGTGGGAATATGTTTCAAATTTAATAAAAACATTTGGAGATATCAGAGGGATCTACCCACAGTCAGTCTAGGAGGATCAGACAGTGGTAACTCACACATTTAATCCCAACACAGGGAATATCCGGGGGGTGGTGACCTACGTACGCCCTTAATCCCATCAAATCTGAGTTTGAGATCATCTTAGTTTACAGAAGGAGTTCCAGGCAGTGGTGGTGCTCACTGTTAGCCCCAGCACTTGGGGAGCAGAGGCAAGAGAATCTCTGTGAGTTCAAAGCCAGCCTGGTCTTCAAAAGCAAGTTCCAGGACAGCCAGGACTGTTACACAGAAAACTCTGTCTGGAAAAAAAACAAAACAAAGATTGGAAGAGGTGGATCTGTCCTCTGATATCTCAGACTGTTTTTATTAAATTTGAAAATATCCCCACAAAAGGGTATCTTCAGTTGTACACCCACTGGTAAGCCCACCAGACTTACCCTTGGTCACACAGATGGCCTTGGTTAAACTGATAGGTCATAAAACAAGGCAAATGGGCAAGCACATAAAAATGATAAAGAAGGGGGGGGGGGGAGTCAGACAGTAGTGGGAGGGAGATGAAAAGAGAATAGAGGTTGGGAATAAACAGTAATCACATGTATGAAAATATCTAAGAATAAATTTAAGTAATAAAAACAATTAATAGAACTAAGAATTTGGAAAAAAACCATTATTTTTGTTGTTGTTAAAAGATTTCAAAAAAAGCCAAGGAAATTCAATGGGAAAGAGAATTAAGTATTTAGCAAACAGTGCCAGGATAATAGGTAAAATAATCATATACAAGAAACAAATTAATAAAACCTAAGTTAGAATCTTACATCAAATATAAAATGTAATTAATACAATATTAATTAATATATAATATAATTAATAGCCGACATATACATAAGAGCTAAAACTGTAGAATTTCTGGAAGGAGTATAGGAGAAGTTCTATGATCTTAGAAAAGGTTAACATTTCTTCCAGACATGACACTCAAACCATGGCACCAATAAACAGATTACACAAAAATTGTGAACTTCAAAACATATAATTTAAAAATAAGAATCTAGGACCTGGAGAGACAGCTCATTGGTTAAGAGCATGGCTGATTTTTCAGAGGATCCAGGTTTGGATCCCAGCATCTCTATAATGGCTTATAACCATCTGTAACTCCAGTTTCAGGTAATAGGATGCCCTTTTCATTTTCCCAGGCCACTGAATGCACATAGTGCACTTACGTACATGCATGCAAAATACTCTTACATAAAATAAAAATAGACAAAACCATAAAAGTAAGAATCTACAGCCTGGGAGAAATGCTTGCAAACAGAGTTTCTGATGAAGAACTTTTGTTTAGAATATATAAAATCATAGCCAGCCACAGTGGTGCACACCTTGAATCCCAGCATTTGGGAGGAAGAGGCAGGTGGATCTGAGTTTGAGGCTAGTGTCCTGTATAGAGTGAGTTCCAGGACAGCCAGGGCTATACAAATAAACAAATATACAGGACTCAAAGTAAGTAAATATGAAAAGAAAAAAATGAAATGAAATGTAGACTAAAAAGATCATAATTCAGTAAGAAATACAACCTAATTTTAAAAAATTGACAAAGAATCTACGTAAACATTTCACTGATATGACATATTGCTAAGCCTCTGAATGAAGTCCAACTTGATCAATCATGTTAAAACAGCACTGAGTGCTGGCGACATCATGGAGGCAGTGCATTTGTTTTACATGCATAGGGCGGGCCCTAAGTTTATTCCAAGCATTGTTTAAAAAAACAAAGAAAAGAAAAGAAAGCAAGTGTCTAAGAGATGGCTCATTAGTTAAAGGCACCTGCTGGCAAGCTTGATGTCTTGAGTTAGATGGACACTTGGGACCCACAGAGTAAAAGAGAACCTACTACCATAGGTTATCTTCTGGCCTTCACATTCACGACCTACTGAGCAAATACACATGCACGCACGTGCTCGACGCACATACGCACACGCTCAACATATGCACACGCTCAACATACGCATGCAAAAACAAAACAAGTAAGCCAAACCAAACCATAATGAAGCATCATAGCAAGAATCACTATGACCCAAAGGCAGCAAACAGCAAATGTTGATAAGCTGAAGAATAGCTTGCAGTTTCTTTAAAAAAGCACTATGATTCAAAACTCCCTCTTCTACATACCCATACCATGTAGTTATCTACAACATGCACATATATTTGTAGAAAATTATTCATAATAACCAAACTCTAGAAAGAAATTCCAAGAAAATCACTAAATTTTGTACTCATAAAGGATGAATTCTGTAGTATCAAGATTAAGAAACTGGAGATATGGCTCTGTAGTTACAAGCAATTGTACATGCAGAAGACATGGGTTCAATTTCCAGCACCCACATAAAAAAAAAATTATTATACCTTGCACAGCCTTGATGCAGGGGAAGGGGCTTGGACCTGCCTCACCTGACTTTGCTGACTTTGCCAAGCTTTGCTGACTCCCCATCGGAAGCCTTATCCTTTTGAAGAAGGTGATGAGGGGGGGTTCGGCAGTGGCAGGAGGAGGGATGAGAGCAAGAACTGTGGTTGGTATGTAAAATGAATTTTAAACATTTTTTAAATTAAAAAAAAGAAAATCTAAACATTACTGGAAGGATTTAAGTATAAGTCTACTCAGGCTGAGTAGTTGTCCCAGCTACACAGGAGGCTGAGGCAAAAACTGTTAAGTTTTATAAAGTACAAGTAACTGCAAACACGGAAAAATATGTCATTAATTGAATTTTAAAAACAGGACTTGTGGTTTAGCCTGTTTGCTTCATTGTCTATCTATTTTTAAGGCTGAATTAAGTAAGAAATTTTTATTAATGAATATTAGTCTAAGACCACCTAATTTCAGAAGATAGATGTTAAGATGATCAGAATTTAGGATGACTCAGATTGGGCAGCAGAAGTGATTAGGAAGGTTCAGCTCTTAGGGAGAGACAGACAATTCTGTGGGACACAACCATAATTCATGTGCTCATGGCTTTGGAGTCTTCAGAAAAACCCCTCTGCTTGTTAACTGACCAATCATGAAGGAGTTTGCCTTTGATGGGAAGAAGGTAGAGGTGACATTCATATCACCCTTGGTTAGTGATTAACAGTCTAATGAAGAGTGACAGATGAAGGGCCGGTGAGAAGGAAGTAAGGGATTAATGCTGAAAGCAAGAATGTTTGCAGTTAGGGAATTTTATTTTTGAACACTTTTTTTTATTTTATTTTCTATATTAAAAAAATTTGTATTCAAAAGGACAAAAAACACCCCTCCCAACTGGCCTCATTTTGTTGGATGTGAATCTTACCTAGTACTTCACTGGGGGAAGTGGGCTGGACTAGGAGGGTAGTTCTCAGTACCTGCATGAGCTATTGCATTAACTGTTCCTACAGAAAGGAATTCTGCGTGGTGTTTTGCTGGTAGACTCTCACTTTTGCTCTGTACTGTTCTGAGTAGACCAGTGCTGAGGAAGAATAGTACTAGCTTAGGAGCCTTGTGTGTGAGGGTTCAGAGGAGCCTAGAGACTGACCCTCAGTGTTATGCTTGAAATGCAGTTTCCTGATCAGTAAAGTGAAATACTCCCTACTTTATAGGGCTTTGAAGACCAGAGATACTACACAAGGCTCATGTCAAAGATTATTTAGGCTTAAGGTTTTTTTTTTTTCTATATGATGCTTATTGAATTCTTACCAAAAGAGTCAGTCAATCAGTCTCTCTCTCTCTCTCTCTCTCTCTCTCTCTCTCTCTCTCTCTCTCTCTCTCTCTCTCTCTCTCTGTGTGTGTGTGTGTGTGTGTGTATGTGTGTGTGTGTGTGTGTGTGAGTGAGTGTGTGTGTGTGAGGGGGAGGGGAAGACGGGGTCTCAGGAAGCACAACTTCTGAACTTCCTGATTTCACTTCCCAAATGTACCAACAAACACAGCTTCAGATACATATGGGGGGGTATATTTCCCATCCCAGTCTATTCTGTAATTATCTTCTCATTTTTGTCATAGCTTTCAATTTAGCAACTCTCCACCACACCCCTTGACTCTACTTTTGGTGATATTTAAGAAAGCACTGTCTAAAGTCATACAGATTTATACTTTACTCCCTAAGAGTTTTATAGTTTTAGCACTGACCTTTAAGTCTCTAGTTCATTTTAAATATTATTTATACACGGCAGTAGTGGTTTAATCATTTTCTGTACATGTGTAATTCAGCTGTGACCAGTACCATCGGCCCAAAGAACACTTTTTCTCCCACTGATAATCTTGATTCTTCCAAAAATAAACTATCAACTAGACTTCTGTATTTCTCTTTTTAAAACTGAATTTGTATCTTTTTTTCTATTAGGTGATTTTATTTTTCATATTAACTTATATGTGACCATGTGACAAGTAACTCACCAGGTGTCTAGAAGCAGTAGTTGTGGAAGAAACTGTATTGGTTGCCCATCCAGAGGAGGCAGCACTTCCTAGCCTCCTCTGCTATTGCTAGGTATGGTCAGGCCACTAGGCTTTCTCTACCATAACATGAGCAAAATAATTAATACACGCCACTTTTCAGACTACATCTCAGGAAAACGTAGGTATGTTTTCTCCATGTTCTCACTTTCCTACCCACTGGCTAAAATCCAAGTAAGTCAGTACCGACTATTGATCACACCTATGATGAGAGTTAAGTAATGGAGCTACCCTGGTACCTGAATCCTTGAATAACTTCAGAAGCAGAACCCATTTACTGATCTCTAACTATTGCATGACACGTAATTAAAATTTATCTCTGTGAACCATCATTTGGGAGATCTTGCTAGTGTAGCCATTTAGTTTTTATCCTAATTAATACAAACTTAGTATCCTGCAGTGGAATACTGCTATCACAGAAGACTAATGAAGGTGGTATCTGCTAAGTGATGGCATAGAAAACAGTGAGGAAATGTGCTACAAGACTAACAAACAGGTCAGGATTATGCAGTGTGTGCTGTAGGGCAACATTTCTAACCCTCCTCCCTGCAAGGATTCTCACCTAGATGTAAAGCACAAGGCTTGACACTTATGTCAACAAATGTCATCTACTGTTTATTGTTATGCATTTTAAAAAAACTGGAATTGTTGGGGCTAAGAGATGCTCAAAAGTTGAGTGCTTGCTGCTCTTAAAGAGGACCCAGAGTTGAGTTCCAAGCATCCACATCAGGCAGCTCACAACCTCCTGTAACTTCAGTTCCAGGGGACCTGATTCCCTCTGGTCTCCATGGGCACCTTCATATACATGGTGTGTACACACACGCATGCACGCATGCACGCACGCGCACACGCGCACACACACACACACACACACACACGCACATGGGGCAGGGATGGTGGTATAAATTTGAAATTGTCAAATCTACTACTATTTTCCCAAGTAGTACTTTGTCTTTGGTGAAATACTTTAAAATCATACCCTAACACTAAGATTGAATAAATATTCACTCTTATTTTTGGCTATTTACCCTTCACAAACATATCATCAACTTTAGGTTGGTATACTTTAAAAAAAACAATTTTTAAGAGCCTAAATATCCTATCTGTAATAATCTGTTGCTTTCCCACTGACCTGAAGTCTATTTTTCCAGTCTTAGAAGTTTTAAATATCTAACTGCAATCAATTGTGCTTTAAGTGGAAATGAGACAAAATTCCCGTTTCCATATGGCTGAGGAAAAACTACTAACTGACAAAAATCACAAGCAGCCACATGCCTTCACTTAAAAGACAACTTTGGGAATCCACACTCAATAGGTACACGTTAGAAAACTTCCATTTGGGGCAAGGACAACAACCCCAAACTCCCCAGTTCCCTTGTATATCTATCTGCCTAGTTTACCAAATGATGACAAAGGCTTGAGGGAAGAACACTGAAAGTATCTTCTGGAAACTCCCCACGAACTGTAACTGTGTTCGTCCTGCTTGGTCACTCATATGAAGCAACCACTCTCTATTTTAATACCAGAAAGATGTATATAAGCCTTTAAGGGGAAAACTAATATTAGCTTTCATCAGTCCTGAGCAGAAACAGTTGTAATCTTGTTCTTTTTTTCTTAAAATTTATTTATGTTATTTTATGTATGAGTGTTTTCTATCACATATTTATCTATGTACCATGTATGGCTGGTGCCATTGAAGGTCAGAAGAAGGTGCTAGATCTTCTGGAGCCAAAGTTACAGATAGTTGTGTGTAGTTATTAAGTGTATAATCACCACAGTCGTGAGGCCGTGTATTCTGTGAGTTAAACCCTGGTCTTCCGTAAGAACAAAGGTCTTAACTGCTGAGTTATTTCTCTGACCTTTTCTTGTTCCTTACTTATATTCTCATCTTTACTTTAAAATGAGAAATTAACACAGGTAAGAATTTACTTATGAGTCATTGTTAATTAATAAGGCGATAAAAGGTAAGAAAATCAACAATTGAAGAATCCCTTTTATTGCAACTTATGGACACAGTATTGGTAGCCCCAGTTCTGTAGATGAGCAAACAAAACCTTACAGTTAATTAGCATAGTAATCAGTATACTCTGGAGAAGGGCTTTCCTGGCAGAACAGTGCACAGATGCTTTATTTCTTTCTTTCAATTTTGATTTTTAAAACAAGGTCTTACACGGTAGCTTTGAAACCATGGTGATTCTTGCCTTCGTCACCCTCCAAACTCACATGCTTAGATTGCAAGGTTGCAACTGCCACACCTGGGCATGACTTATTTTTTCCTATGTTCAAGACTTCACCTTCTCTAAAACATCAGATGCCTCGATGCAAACACATCTACACTTCTACTTGTTTTACATGGACAGTCTTCCAAAACTTGGGTCACTAAAAGTAGAAAGGGCAAGAGGAACTTACGTAGGTATGGGTCCCAACAGAAGACGAAACAAAATAAAGGAGGTACGAGACATTACAGAAACACAAGACAGTTGTGTGGCAGAAAAGGCTGTTGCTATTAAAGAGAAAATTCTCTGAGACATGGTGTAGAGAAGTCCTAAGAAGCACCAGAAACCAGGGCAGCAAGACAAACTCCACATTTTAGTGTTCTAGACACTTCTCAATTCCATTAACAGTTTGTGTTTCAAGATCTCTAATCTCAAACTCGATTTCATTTTAAGACAGGGTCTCTCTGCCCAACTCCTTGCTGTCCTGGGAATCACTGTGTCAGTCACTTTGCCTTTGCCTCCCCAAGGACTGGGATTAAAGCTGTGTACCACAGAACCAAGTGCAAATTCAATTTTAGAAACATTTCAATTTGAAAAGCTAAGCCCTCCTATAACATCAGTTTTGACACGACACTAAATCTTCTTATAAATAATAAAACACTTCATTTATAGCTATAAAAGACAATATACTATCATAACAAAGCAGCATGGCTCTGGCACAAAACAGACACAAAACAGTGGAACATAACAGAAGATCCAGAAGGAAACCCACACATCTATAACCACCTCATCTGGGACAAAGTATCACAAATATTCATTGGAAAAAGCCTCTTTAACACATGGATCTTCAAAAACTGGGTGTCTACACATACGAATAAAACCAGATCCACATCCTTTAAAAGATATGGAATCATCCTAAAAAGTTAAATGGATTTAAAAAAAACTATAAAAATGAATACTTATATGAACATTGGGGTTTTATTAAGTTATTAATAGAACAAAATAATGACTTCTTCAAGAAAATGGATGGAACCAGAGATAACTTTAAATAAAATAAGCCAGACTCAGAATAGCAAACACTACATTTTTCAACTGTAGAATCTAGATTAAATTTATGTGGGTGCACGTATATCCTTGCCCCCCCCCCACATGACATGGAGGGAGAAAGAGCATTATAGGAGGAAAGGTTCTAATCTTAAGAGGTCAGTAAAGGGCAAATAACTAAGTCTAAAAGTGTGCGTGTGTGTGCGCGCGCGCATACATGCATGTGTGCGTGTGTGCGTGCGTGCCTGCCTGCGTGCGTGCGTGTGTGTGTGTGTGTGTGTGTGTGTGTGTGTGTGTGTGAAAACGTGGTATTTATCATGCTGTATGCTGTTAAGAATAAAACAATACTAAGATCCCCAAATAAATTTAATTCAAATTAATTTATTAAACTTGAATACGACATTTCCCGTTTTTAATTTTAACTAGTGCATAAATTATAAATATTAACTGAGTACTACTTAATGTTTTGACACATGCCAATGATAGAACGCTAAGGGATTTGGCTTAAGCAGGTTTTGGAATGCTTCACTCTCTAACTAGCTGTTGTCACTTACTGTAACTGACCCTTAAATGAAATCTATTTGCCATTTCCCTTTCTTTAAAGTTACAATTCTCAATACAATAGCAACCATTTTGTAAACCACCCAAAAGTTCTATCTTGATAAAGTTGGTGATAGGTGTGGAAGTTGGATATACAATACGCAATAATGAAGAAACTTCATGGGTTGAAATATGCTTGGATAAGAATACAGGTTATAAAGGTTTTCACAAGAATTCTGAAGCTGCAGAAGGCTAACTAGAAATCTGAGGATGAATGCATGGGCAATGAACTGTGCTCAGGGAGAGAGGGGCATATATATCTCTCACCATCCTTGGGCATGCTTGCTAATTAGCATATTTTTTTAGTTAGCTTCACTGTGGAATAAATACATACATGGTGACCTGGGATTGGGAGGGCGTCATGCCTACGAATCTAACTCAGCCTTACTCACACTTAATGCTTTCCATCATCAATACTATTAACATTAGAGCCTGAACTTTCATGTGCAGTTTCAAATGTGGTCTTTGTCCTTCCAGTTTTCAGTTGCTCTATAGGTATAGCAAGCACAGGTATTTCCAGGTAATTCTGAGGTCTTCACTGGGTACTGTTTTACATATAGGAAGTGTGTATAGCTGAGAAACACTTTTGAGAACTGAATCTTAAATGAATTGAAGACAATAATAATTCCAGGTCTCTATTTACACAAACCTTCCCAAGCAAGTTATTAAACCAAAAATAATAATAAATAAAACACAAGGTAAAACTCTCTAAGTGACATTTTTGTTTCTAGTTAATTACATGTCAAGAGAAACTCATAAGCAGTCAGCCATACTGTATAGAAGCATGCAATGTAAGTCATAAATTGCCAAAGTTAGCTCAGTGGTAATCAAACTGGTTTACTGTTTGATATGAACTTCATGTCACTTGTGTTTTCCACTCTACTACTACTCCATTTGTACGTGGTCTTTCCTCCTACCAAGATGAGGCTCTGTGGGAAGAAGCTGCAGCTCTGACCAGGTCAGGGAACTAGTAATGTTCCTGGGTCTCCAGAACTTGACACATATAATCAATGAGGTCTTCAATTTTACTCTTAGAATTTTTCCAACTCAAGGTACTAGCAATAAGGTTATTTAGTAGACAGAAATTTTAAGATGGGATTAATAGAACACAGAAAAGATCTTGAAGACCTGTTTATGAAACCGTTGAGGCCACAGTTATTTTCCTATGAACACTAAGACATAATTAGCCTTTTCCACTCTCAATGCCTCCAGAGGCAAGTAGTAGTTTTCAGAGGACAGGTAATATGGATGACACAATGACTCTGGTAGTCAGAGAAATCTGTTCTTGAACATTCTATTGTCATAAGTTTTCTGTTTGAATTTCGAACACAGTAATTACATTCCACACCAACAAAATCTTCTTAGGCCCAATAGTTTTTAAGAGCAAAAAGTGGTTCTGAAACAAACAAAAAAGGTCTGACAACCACTGGAATAAGCTGAGTCAATATACAAAGAATAGAGACATGTTTATATGTAGTTTAGTAAGATAAATTATGAAGAGATCACTTAAAATAAGTTTTTCTTCACAAGGAGGTGGTGGTGCATGCCTTAATCTAAGCACCCGGGGGCACAGAGAGGCACATGGATCCCTGTGAGTTCAAGGCCAGCCTGGTCTATAAAGAGAGTTCCAGGACATCTAGCAGAAATATCATGTCGTAAAAAACCGAAGAAAGAAACGAACAAACAACACCTCCCCCAAATGTTTTTCTTCGACCCTTGGCATAGTGGTGTACACCTTTAATCCCAGCACTTCAGAGGCAGAGTTGGCGGATCTGAGTTCGAGGCCAGCCTAGTTTACAGAGTGAGTTCCAGGACAACCAGGGCTACAGAGAGAAATCCTGAATGGAAAAACAAACACACACATACACAAAGGGTTTTTTCTTCTTCAACTATTCTCTACTAAGGACACATACATTTATGCCAATTCTTGTATTTGTATTGATTTTTCCTTCTTTTAAAGTTGGCACCATATTTCTTTAAGTGGGAGAATGCCATTTCATCAGTTTTCGAGACTCAACACAAACGTCATTACCACGTAAGAGGAAAGAAACCTAGAGACAGAAATATTAATGGCTGCCAGCTGGGAGGTACAGAGAACAGAGAGCAGCAGCAGAAGAGGCTTTTGTGAATGAGAGAAATGTTCTGGAAAGAATAGTGGTGACTGCTATAAAGTCCTGTACAAATTCTAAAAGACATCAATCTACCCTCCCAGGTGGTGAATTTTATCTGAATATTAAAGAGAGGTAGGTAGAGAAGATAGGTCTTTCAATTTCCCAAGATTTTCTATTTTATCTTGAGATTAATAAGAAGCTTCCAGAGGTTTTAGAGAGGGTACAATGCAGAAGTTCCAAATCTAATCTACTTTTTGCATAAGTAAAAGATACATTATAGATACACGACCCAGAACTCAATTCATAGCACAGAGAGATCTTTTTTGACTTGAAGCTATTACTTGTAAGTATGCTTCTCAGAAAATCCCTCCAGATGGGCCGAAAGCTTTGTTGAGAAAAGTGTATGCACCTCCAGAAGGTCAGCTGTCGGTTGTGCTGTCTGATCGACAGTGACCCCTTGATGTGTCCCTGAAAGATAATCATTAAGATCATTAAAGGCCAAATTGCAACTACAACTGTGGCCTAGGTAATTCAGCAGGAAACTCTGGTGGCACCGTTCTTGCTATGTAATATTTATGCCTTAATTATGCTGATGCATGTATGATAAATTGCAATTTCCATAATGGGGAGTTGTTTGGATTTCTGAAATGATAGTGCTGACATGAAATTCCAGAATTAGGAACTTGCTTCATTTTATTTGCATGATTCAAGATTCTAAATCTCACTGTGAGCATAAGATCTGCTCACAGAAGGCAGGATGCTTCAGACAATTATCCTTACTTCAGAGGTCCAGCTCTCTCTGATCAATATTTCTCCTTAGAACTTCAGTGGTTTATAATGTTAAAAGGCATTTCCACATTAGTAATCAAAATAAAGCACAGCAATTCTCTCATCTAAAAACTGACAACTCATACCAAGACCTTATCCAAAGATTCATCTTACATGAAAACAACTATTACTATAAATACATGTGTATGTATATATGTACATTGATGTACATATGTAATTATACTTAAATAAATTTTCTTTGAAATCAACTTAAAGTATTATACTCAGGATATCAATTAGGCAGTTGGTTTTCTTAAATCCCTCAAGCTTTATTCTCATTGTCACAGCTAAGTTAATAATTCAACTCCCTACTATAGAATTTGAAATCAATCTTCAAAATCCCAAGATAGAATAAGCTGCATACCAATGCTTACTATCTTCATCGATGGACTTTTTCCTTCTTGGATTATGTTAGAATGGTTAGAATGGTTTCATTTAATCTAATTTGGCTTTGAATAATTTACAACTAGAATAAAAATTAGATTAATAATTGTGTAGAAAAGCTGATTAGGTTTTACTGCCACCTCTTCTCAGTTGACTTTCCAAAGTATATATTTGAAAGAGTGCAAGAAACATAGGAAGAAAGGATAGTTTGCCTTAACTTTTGAGAGTAAAGAGTATTCTATTTCTTTACTTCTTCTTCTGTGGGTTGTATAAAGTAAATTTAGACAAAATTACACTCCATTTTCTTTAAGGCACTGTAGAACATAGAAAGCATCACTGATTTTAAAGACATTAAAAAGCTAGCTAGAGTGGCTGTGCATTCCTTTAATCCAAGCACTTAGCAGGTAGAGGCAAAGTGATTTCAGTGAATTCTAGCCAGGGATAACCCTGTTTTGAGGGGGTAAAAATTTAAAGATTAAAAAAGCTCAAATCTTAGAGTTAAGGAAATAAGGCATGTGCTGGTTAACTAAATAAGAAAACATTTGAAATTTCTTAACATGAGATGGAACTCAACAAACTTCAGGGTTACTTGTAATAAAAGCAAAATTCTTAGGTCTAAATGCTTGACTGAAAAAAATTAAAACTACTCATTGGTCATGCTAAGTAAAATAGTACAGTGCCTAGCTACAAAAGTGAGGACTGAGTCTCTTTACAGAAACAGAACCTTTTGCTCATCACATCCCTTGTTGTCTGTAGCCAGGAACTGTTTTAAACTTTGGCTAAGCACATTTGTGAGGTCTACTGTATTTTGTAACATCATTGATTAAGTTGATGACCGCAATCAACAGCCACAAGAACAGAAAAATGAGTGATTTTTCCTCTTTACGTCAGTCTGAAATGAACAATAGAAAGGGATACACTGACAATTGCAGATAAGCCAAAAAAAACTTGGTAACACCAGAAAGGGCTAAGAATGTTAAAGACTTTGATCTGTTCATATACCATTTTATTTCTTAACCACCAATGTTACCCCATCCAGGCCCTCAAGTTTTTAACTAATGAAAATTGGCATAGAATCTAGGAAAATAGCAAAAAGCCTAAATGGTCTACAGTGCAATTATTTACAATGGAACAACATAATCCCCCTAAATCCAGTCTTGAAAAAACCAAGTAAAATAAAATCTGTTCCTTCAACACCAAACTTTGTAACTATTTCAACAGAGAGATTGCATGGACTCTGTGATCTTGCCTTTGCCTGCATCTGCTCCAAATCTATCTCTGCCCCAGATTTGTCTTTGGAAGCTAACCATAATATTGTAAGAAAACCTAAGAGACAAAGTGAAGCCATGATCAGAGGCTCTACCTGATATCTATGAAGAAGCTTGAGCCATAAGGCAGCACCAACCACCAAATATAGATGAGAGCTGCTCACCTTTGAACCCACTATCTGATTTAGGGTGGTGCAGAGATAGGTTCTTCCTGTTGGAGCTGGCCCAAAGTGCAGATATGACAGCAAAATAAATGGTGCTATGTTTTAGGCCACTAAACTCTACAGTGATTTGCTACATTGACAGAGCAGCATAATAACTAGGACAGATTCATAACTAAAGATAGAAATTTTATTTCCAGACATTAACAAAAATATTGAAAAGATGAGAACATAACAGCTACTGTAACAGTGAATGATAATATTTAGGAATAAATTTAACAAAAATAAGTGAAAGATTGCCAATGTGGGCAGAATCATGCAATGAGTGTGCTATTGGCTTACTGTGAGCACAGATGAGACTGATAAATGTGATGTTACAGCAGAGAGGCCAAAGACTTTTTTTTTTCAGCTAGCAGCAAAAAGTAAGTCTGATACATAACAGGAATTCGTAAATGGGATCTATGATGCTATTGCTGGTTTATTAATGCAGGGAGTCTATATAAAGGATATAGCAACAAACTCTAGCAGCTGATAATGATCCCAGCCTATAGTTATCAAGAAATCAGATCCAACCACTGGAAAGTGAACTCTGCCATTGTGAAGGACCTTGGAAGCAGATTATTTTCTAGAATATCCAGATAACAAAGCTCAAGCAACACCTTCATTCTTGTGAGGCACTAGGCATAAAATCCAGCTAATTCTACCTGGACTTCTGATCTATGGGATTATGAGGTAATAAATGATGGAGTATAAAAATGTACTATGCTCTGCTATAAACCAATTATAACAACAAAGGAAGACAGAAATATTCAAAAATTAGTTGTAAATATACAGTGATTATGTGGTGATACACACATGCTAAAAGAAGGCCCACTGTATACTTAAAATAGATTCACTTTTGTGGATGTTATCTACACATTAAGAAACTGATCTCTTTAAGATTCATTTCTAGTGCTCTTCCTTTCCACCTTGAGTTTAGGGAGAGGAGGACTGGATCCACAGCCTGGTATTCTCTAGGCAAGTACTGTACAATTCCACACACAGAAACACAAGCACATACATAATTAAAAATAAGATGGGTGTGATGATGCATGGTTTTAATCCCAGCACCTGGGAGACAAAAGCAGGCAGATATCCCTGAGTTCAAGACAAGCCTGTTCTATATAGAGCAAGTTCCCAGTCTGCCAGGGCTACACAGGGAGACCCTGACATAAACAAACAAGCAAATGCCAAAAAACCCGAACCAAACTGTTTTTAAACTATACTTCAAGAAACTGTGGAATTAAGCAAAATGCTTCAAAAACCCAGGAAATGGGATGGAAGGCTATACTAAGACTTGTGGAAAGCAGAGGAAAAACAAGGGAAAGAAGACCATAATTTTAACTAAATATTCTCCCTTTTATCTGCTTCAAATACAAAGATTCTTTGTAAGACAGTCCAAAAACCTGTTTTGCTCAGAAAATATTCTAAGAGAATTGCTTTAGATGTTTGAAAAGAAAAAGAAAAAAAGCAGGAAGTACCTTCATTTTCTCTTTCTGTGTCACTCATAATATAACCGCTATTATATTCCATAAACCCAGAGACGTGTGACATAAATCACGCCCAATGCATCTCCATATTATCTAATACCTATTACTTAGTAGACTCAATCACTTACTACATTGAAAGTAATACACAAACAATGTTAAAGGGTAAAGGGAAAGTATTGTAATTCAATAACAGAATCTAGTAGTCTCGAGTAAAACTCCTAACACACAACAATTCTAGGTATATGTCAAGAATCTCTTGCACAGGTGTAGTGTGAAGTATGATCAAGATCAAAGATGATAGCATTATTTATAAGACCAAAACAATAAATTAAAATTTCCATTAGGAAAATAAGTGGACTATGAAAGAAGTAGGTTGGTACTGCCATTTTGACTTCAGACTCCATTTTATCTGCAGGCTGAAACAAAGTTCAGGTTCCCTAGCTCTAGGGGAGCAGAGAAATTTCCAATAGCTGACCAATCTCTTCCTTAAACAGTAGAAATAGTCTGCTATGCTCCTTAATATTATAGCTGTTCCTAAGAACAGAAAGAACAAATGAATCTGGCTGGTTGAACTAAAAAGTTTACATTCTGTGTTGGTTGACAATGGTGAAACATAGGGGAAGCCTCTAATCTTTGAATCCTGATTAATGAAAAATGCAACTGTGACTTGGTAACAAGTGGTTTTTGTGCTTATAAACGACACTCCTGACCCTGCTCAGGGCTGTCAGGAAAAGCAAGGCTCCTGAGTTTTGCCCTGCAGCCCTGATCAATCAGCCACTTATGTGGATTCCATAAGTGTTGTCTCTCTCCTCCCTCGTGGCACACAATAGATATGGGTGTTAACAGTTTACTTATGATATACATACAATGAAATACTATATAGTGCAATAATCTTAAATCCATATGGGTTAATCTGAATGGAAAATGGAAAAAAACCTAACTTGTGAATGTAAGGAGCTATAATACCATCAAAGACCAATTCTGATGTCAGAGGAGTAGTTACAAAGTAAATAAAAAGAAGTTCCAGAAAGACTCACACAGGAAACTCCCATTGCACTAGTAGTACTTCATTTCTGAAGCTATTGAAGTGAGTGTTTATTATTCTTTGACATTATGTCTATAGTCAGAATATTACATCATATAGTTTTTAAACTTCTATGCCAAAGCTGGCAAACAAAGGTTGTTGGGCCAAATCCAATCTAACATCTATTTCTGGCATAAACTTTTTTCTGTACCACGATTACAGTCATTTGTTTGTAATTTATCTATGGTAGTACCATAACAAGGAAGCTATTCTATTATAAGGTCTAACTAAAAATTTTAGAATACAAACGAAGGTATAGCTAATTCATAAATAACTCAATATAATCATGCATGTAGCTGTAGAAAAATAGTCAGCAAGATTGAAAACTGTCCTAGTTAGCTTCAGCTGTCAACTTTACACAGCCTAGAGTTATCTGAGGGAGCCTCAGTTTCTGCCCTGATTTCCCTCAATAATATCCGGAAAGTATAAGCCAAATAAGCCCTTCCCTCTCCAAACTGCTTTGATTAGAGTGCTCTAACACAGCAACAGAAAGGAACTAGAATAATGTAATGAAGACATCGAGTGGCAATGGGAAGAAAATCAAAACTAAGCTTTAGAGCACTGCTGACTGGAACATTAACACGACAGACAAGCATGACAGCTAGACTCCAGCATGAAAACCACATGTGGCTTTGAGTGTCTGAAATGTGGCTGTATGATTCATAAGAACATGCACATTATTCCCAATAATGCTCATCTAAGCACTATCATATTAAGTTACATTAACAATACCTGTCACCTGAAACTTCAAATGGAAGCGGATATTGAAGAGAAATATGAGGCTGGAGAATTGCTGCTACTGTGGAAAGCTTGGCCACCAAAGGTTAAGACACACGTGAACAAGGGCAAGGGCAAGGCTGCAGATTTGAGAATCACAAAGAATCACTGTAAATTGAGCCAAATGGTTCATCTTTCCAAGAAATAAAATGTAAAGCAAGAGAGGCAGAGTCAGGTTTAAGGTCTGGAGGGTTTCATGGTAAGTCACCAGTGAACAAACATGATTTTCATTCTAATTCTTGAAGCAAACTAACACTAGAGGGTGAATCAGAAGTCTAACAGTTAGCTACAGCACAGACGTCAGAAGAGCTGTAACTACAATAAAATAGATAGGTTACACAGTCCAAGTATGACTGAGAAAGACTTTTGGGTTGATGGTGAGCAAGAAAAGTACACCAACGCTTTTCCTCTTCACTTAACAAACAAGCAGGATATGGTGGTGCAAATATGAGGAGGAAGCCGGAGGATGAGGAGCTCAGTGCCGGACTTAAATACCCAGTGAGTGAGGCCAGGCTGTACTGTCCTACATGAAACCCTGCCTCAAAAAAGTGGTTCATCATTTATTCTTTCACCCAACTGTCAACCGGGACACATCTATTTAACTTTCACTAAAGACAAACTTGGTTTAAAAATAAAACCTCAAGATTATTAAGCTTTTAAAGTCTTTCACTAGATCAATATTTGATATATTTTCTACTCTGATCCACTTTCTTCTTCACCCAAGTCACAAAGACAATACCACACAATTTCTGAAAGAGAAAATAAAGACCTTGTATATAGACTAAGAACATACTATTAAAAAAAAAAAAGTAACAAGAAAGAGGGCAAACTGCCTAACAACATCTCAGCCAGCTGAGCTGCTTTCTAGAGATAAGTGATCTTATTTCTAGAGTCTATCAACAGTTTCCGTTTACTTTAGTTGAAGTTAAGTTATACCCAGAGCAAGATATTTAGTAGTGTTCTAATCAGTATTGGCAGAAGGAATAAAAATTATTCCTTGGGGGACACATCTAAATACTTATATACCAGTGTGATTTTATTCTTCAGAGTAATTAACATGGAAGGATTTGCAATGTTTGATAATTTTAGTTTACAATTTGCTCAGAAACCAAGACATTCACAGTATACTACTCTTATTATATTAGTAGTATTTATTGCAGTAATCTTTAACTATCAAGGAGGTTCTAAAATATGGGAAAAAGCACAAAAGGTTACTAGACAATAACACATGCTATGATGACAGAGACTTTGATTTACCTCTTTGCTGTTATGCTAATAAGATCTCACTGAACCTCTTTTATCAGGTAAACTAAACAAGCATACTGATATCTCTTTGGAAACTTTTACAAAAATTAAAACCATTTAAAGTACCTAGCATACCTAATACTAGAGTACCAGATAGCTGCTCTATCTAGTCTCACTCCCAGGTGCTGAGACTCAACTTCCTACACACTCCCAACCACACACCTCAAAAAATTCAAAATCTGTTAAAATGTATTAGAATTTCAGTAATAACAACAACTAGATAAATCACACAATGGCTCTTAACAGGCGCCAAACAAGATAATTCAGAATTATCTCCTATTTAATAAGTGAAGTCCAAATAGCAAGTTTTATGTTTACAATTTTTTACTTTTCCTACATGCTAGGTTGGGATCCAAACCAGAATCTTGTACATGTTCAGTTAATGACACCATCCCTTAGGTCAAAAAAACATCACCATACTGAGTCCAAGCCTTGGCTGTAATTTCCTCATTTGTAAAATGGGAATATTTTATCTCTCGGGGATTAAAATAAAATTGGTTGCTCATTTCTTTGTATAGTAAGTGTTAATTTATAAATATTAAACATGAAGTAGGATTCATAGACTGTTCTAGTAAAATAGACATAAACCACCATAAACCGCTGTCCTTGGGGAATATATAAACGAGAGGGGAAAAGTGCTTATCATTTAAACACATGTGAAATCAAGGTTCTCAGTGCAAGGAAGATGAGCTAAGCCATCTCATGGGAGGTTCATATGAACAGTTCAGGGAGGTCAGGGAAGTCCTTCTCAGAGAACTCAAGGGAAAAGATCTGAAAACAAAACATGAGTGCACGATGAATTTTTATCACTTTCAAAAAAGGAATATAAGAATAACAAATGATATTGAGTCGTATAGATGACCCATGGGATAATCCTACAGTGAAACTCAAAGCTCATGGTTACTATGGCTACCTTGAGCTAAAAATATTCCATACCTCCCCCCGAAATCCTGTCACTCAAACAGCCTTTCCAGCCACCTTCAAGCCAGCACCAGGTGCTCATAATTCCCATGGTAGCCCTGAGGAAACTACATGACAACAGCAGCTGCTTACTCTGGCTCTTGAAGGCACAACCCACCAAGACTATTTCAGACATTTTGCACTGAACATTTTTCTATCAAGTTTCAGTGACTCTGGGGGATATATGACTGCTTCTACCTGGACCACAGGTGGAGCCCCCCACCCTGACTGACTGACAGAGGCACCAATGCTAGTGGCTGATGCAAAGGTCAATGATATGATTGGTATAAACAAAAACCTTCATCTGTCTGCTGTGACTGATGCAAACTCTTCTTGCTGTACAAGAAGTCTTTCTTTGGCTCAGTTGGGAGACACCTCCTATGCTGTCTTCTCTGATGTTCAATAAAAGGCTTCTCTTAAGTAATCTTTTCTTGCTGGAAAAACAAAGAAAGCAGCAGAGGCCATGGTGTAGTGACAGAAGTGGTGAACAGTCATGACAGTGCAGCCAGTACATGAACAGAAGAAATGATAGAATAGCTAGCTCCTTGATAGCTGAAGAATGTTAGAGTTGAGCAGTTTGCAGGATGAGCTGTAGCAATGGCAAAACAGGGGCTGCTGACAAGGTTCAGAAGTAAAAGTACTTCCTGTACAAATCTGGTAACCTGAGTTTGATCCTGAAGATCTACACTTTAAAGGTTGGACATGGTAGGTGCATATCTGTAATCTTAGCACTCTATACAAAGCAGAGACAAGATAATCACCAGGAAGTTACGGGCCAGTTTCTAAAAGTTATCCTCTGTCCTCTACAGGTTTACGTGCATGCTATGACATGAACTTACATGTACACACATTTTTTTCTCTCTTCCCCTCCATATGTACACAATAAATAAAATAAAATATAAAACAGTGTCTGATAGCAGCAAAGGCAGTAAACAAGCAGCAGTGTAGCTGTGTCCTCAAGGGTGGCAATTATGACAACAGCTCTCGTCTAAAGTCAGCAGAAGAGCAGAGACTAAGAAGATGGAGCATTGAAGCTAAAGGCTAAAGTAATTAAAGAAACTGCGGGCCCTGGCCATGGAGCTTCACAGAGTATCAAGTCTTTAGGACTAGTAGTCTCAGATATCTCAAGCCTGGCAGCTAAAACACTGGTTCCTAGGAAAGGCTCTAAAATCCCCACAACTAGGCCTTCCTGGACAGAACAACTTGAGCTACTAAGGGTTAAAGGTAAAATGAAAGTGAGAATGCACAACAAGAAACTGAGTTCAAATCCCCATCACGTGAGGGAGGCGGGAACACAGAAAGTCATTGGGTTTACTGACTGTCAGCCTTGCTTCTGGTTCCATGAGAGATCCTCCTCCAAGTGAACAGGAAGAAGAAAGGGAACATTCTCCTCCATTCTCCCTGTGAGTACACAGTGTACACACACACCTACGTAGAAACAGAAGGGCTTGGGAGAGGAATAAGAAAAGAAAGTACTCCTCAGGGCACTGTGGCACTGTGTGTGGTAGACAAGCAGTGTATCTCTGAATTATGTTCACAATCAAAGGGGGAAAAAAAACAGACATGGAGGCGTACACCTATCAATCCCAAGGCTGGAGAACCTCAAGTTTAAGGACAGATATCAAGATCACTGCAGTAAGATCCTGCCTCAGCCTACACTCACTCTCTCTCTCTCTCTCACTCTCTCTCTCTCTCTCTCTCTCTCTCTCTTTCTTTCTCTCTGCACGCGCGCGCGCACACACACACACACACACACACACACACACACACACACACAGAGAGAGGAGAGAGAGAGAGAGAGAGAAACAGACAGACAGCATGAACAGGAGAAGCAATATTTTAATAATAGGAGTTCCAGAAAGAAAAATAAAAAGAGTAATTAAAAAAATAAAAGAGTACACTAAGAACCACTGTAAGATGCTACAAGGGAAAGAGGGACCAACAAAAATGAACCAAGTAACATGGGAAGCAAGAAACAGTGGAGTACTGACTCTAACATTTGACTGGAAATAGCTTCCAACCTTCAATTATATATAGAATTGAAGCATAGAGTAATGACATTTTCAGAAGCATGTCATCTCAAAAACAATTGCCATTTATGCCCAGGATAGTACTGGAAGACATGTTCTTCCAAAGGACAAACCAATATAGAAATAAGATAGCACAAGAGACAGATAAAGAATCTCAAGATTCCTGCTTACACTAGGCATAGAAGTCAACTAATGCAGACACAAAACCTCAAAAGACAAACATGATAAAGGCTATCATCCCCAAGATCCCAACAACTGTGAATTTAATAACGGAAACTCTAGGAAATATAAGGAGAGTGTAGACTATTACTTGTTTTGGTTTCTAAGAATGTAGAAGGGGATGAGACAGAACCCAAAGCTGAAGTCAAAGATCACCTTTGCACAAGAAAAATTCTACCATAAGCTTCCAGAGTCTTTTAATACAGATGAAGATAAGCAGTAGATAACAATAAAGTTCCTTTACAATGGTTACTGCTCTCTCTGGAATTAAAGAGGAAAATTTATATGCTGAGGCTGGGTTGGAGTTCAGTGGTAAGTCATTTACTTGGCATGCAAGAGGCCCTGGGTTCTGTTATCAGCAACACACACACACACACACACACACACACACACACACACACACACACACACACACACACACACACGGGGGGGGGGGGGTCATTTGCTTATATGTACCAGTATAAATTTGATGAAAATAAAACTGAAATAATTGTTAAAGCTCATAGGAAATGTTAACAACAGAAATACAGAAATAACAATGAGCAGTGTTGAGTGCTCCTTTGGACTATAGATAAAAAGAAATAATCGCAATTCACTAAGTTGAAATTTTCACTTTATTTGCAGACCAAAGGTGGTTAAGAGTATTACCTAAGTCATTAACTATGAACTCTATTCACAATAAAGTTAATAAGAAAGAATGATTATAAAGTGACCAAGAAAATCTCAGAACAATATTAAGCAATAGCAGATAACAAATATCACTGACCAAAATCCTTTAGCAGTAAATGACTTTATTATTCTTACAAAACCATTTACAAGGGCTGGAGGGAAGGTTCAGTAGGTAAAGTGTTTGCAATATAACCATGAGGACCTGAGTTTGTACTCCATGCACCCATGTAAAAACCCAGGTGCAGCAGTGTACCTCTATAATCCAGTACTGGGAAGGCAGAGTACCAAGCGAATCCTGGAACTCACTGGCCAGCCAGCCTAGTGAAATCAGTGAGGTCCAGGTTCCATGAAAGATCATATCACACACACACACACACACACACACACACACACACACACACACACACACACACACACACAAAAGTCCAGCAGAGCTGGGAAGACACACAATATTTACCTCTGGCCTCCATATTTATGCACGTATAGGATGGGCACCTGCATGCATATGTGCACACATGCAAATGAACAAACATACAAACACATTTCACGAATCACTTTATACACATATCTTTCGTAGAGATTTTTTTGTTGTTGTTTTTTTCGAGAGGAGGTTTGTGTAGACTTGGCTATCCTAGAACTCACTTTGTAGACCAGCTTGGCCTTGAACTCACAGAGATCCACCTGTCTCTGCCTCTTAATTACTAGAACTAAAGGCTTGTGCCACTACACCAGTAGGGTTGAGAACTTTTTTAAAAATTATTTTATTTATGTATATGAATGTATGCTCTTGTTTGTTCATGTACAAAATGCATGCTGGACCTGCAAGTACCAGAAGAATGGGTAATAGATCTTCTAGAATTGGAGAAATAGGTAGTTGTGAACTCTAAGATAGTTGCAGGTAACTGAACTCAGATCCTTTGGAAGAGAAGTGTCCTTAACTGTTGAGCCCTTTTTCTAGCTTCAAACTGAGATTGTTTAGGCTTAAAAGTGTTCCACTTGTCTTTGCCTCTTCCACAGCTTAGCTCAGTAGCTATCACACTGTGACTATTAATTGCATATGATTAAGTAAATAAATAAACACCCTGCTTCTAAGGCTCCTACATATACATTTGTGTTTGTTTGGTTATGATTTTGTGAGATTCATTATGTAGTTCAATTTGGCCTTGAACTCACTATATGAGGATGGCTTCAAACTTAAGAGTCCTCCTAACTCAGCCTCCCAAATGCTGGAATTATAGTTATACAATACAATCCATCTTACTATCCACACCCCAAACACAACATACACACCAAAGATCCTAACTGGGGCCATGTTATCATAACAACTATCTATAAAAAAGAGGCACTTCTATAGATGGATGAATCTCTCCAGCCTGCTGGTTCCCGAATAACCAGTCAGAGGCCTAATATTAAACTGTTTGATCTATTCATCAGGCTTTTTGTTAGCTAGTTCTTATATCTTAAATTAACACCATTCTATTAATCTATATATTACCATGTCTTATGGCTTTACCTGTATTCCATTACATCTTGCTCCCTGGGACAGCTCACAGTGTCTCTCTGACTATGCCTTTCTTTCCCCCTGAATCTCTTTTGGATTCCTCACCTGGCTATGTCTTGTCTTGTCATAACCATAGCAATGTCTTTATTAATCAATGGTAGCAATACATGTTCACAGTGTACAGAAATGCCACAGCAATTACCACCCCCCCCCAGCAAAGTGAATAAGTATTACTGTGAATTCAGTGATAAAATGTATTGGGTAGCTACAAGCATGATTAATTCAAGTTCTCCAATCCTGCAGGTCATAGAATTAGCATGAAGAAGAAAATGAGAAAATTTTTCTTTTTCATTGAGACACGGTCTCCCTACATAGGCCTAGCTATTCTGGAACTTGCTATGTCTCCATAGTACAGGGATTAAAAGCATGCCTAGTAAAATGAGTTTATACATAGTATTTAAAAAGCACAAAGAGGAACCCCATCTTCATCTAAAGCAATTTGGTACCCTAGTGAATAACCTCTTAATGTTGCTAAGTAGTGAAGATCATGACATACATGAAGACTTCAAAGTTAAATTCAAGGATACCAATTACTGGATAGCTGATCAAGCCCCTTAATTCTCCTTTTGTCTGCAATAAAGCAAAGCCCCTCCCATCCCCATGTACTTTTCCTAGTTTATTAAGATCATATTTTTTGATGTTTGATGTAGTTTCAATTTTTAATATATACAGTATGATTTCTGTGCTACTTTGAAAAAATGGCCCCACAAAACTATTCTGGAGTAGGTATGGCCTTGGAGGAAGTGTCACTAGAGCAAGGTGGGCTTTGAGGTCTCCTATGCTCAAGCTACTCCCAGCAAGACAGTCTACTTCACATGGCCTGCATATCAACGTGTAGCAGCTCCTTCTCCAGCACCATGTCTGCCTGCACACTGCCATGCTCGCCATCATGATGATATGGACTGAAACTATAGTTGACACCTCAATTAAATGTTTTCCTTTATAGTAGTTCCCATTGTCATGGTGTTTCTTCAGACCGGGGAAACCCTAACTAAGACAATTATTATTTACCTTTTTAAAAGATCAGCGTTAATAACTAAAGCCAGGGTATTGTACATGCTGGGCACATGCTCACAGAGTACCACTGTGCTACACACATAACCTGAGATTTTATTTTTGCTGCTGCTTAAGCTAATATATGTCAATTTTAAAAGTATATGCAGAAGGAAATAAGTATTTAGGTTGATTCAAACAGTTGAATCCAAAATACTCCAAATTCTGAAGTACTTCTGATACCATGCTTTTCAAATAAAGGATATTCAATTTGTATTTATCAGGACTGATTTAACAGCAGACACATATAGGATATATGGAATTACTACTTTTAATTACAACCTATTCTAAAGTCTTATGTTCAGCAAATATACTATTTAAAATTGCAAATAGTATTCTCTAAAGAAACCATGTTAGAATGGGAGCTTGCAGTTGGTCCTTGTAACTCTGTAGCACTATGTAACACCTAGTAGGACCTAAAACAGCTGAAGGCCTGCTCTAATACTTTGGAAGGGTGTAAGCAAAGTTCCTGTCTAATTGTCTGGTCTCATTGTAACTTGCATTCTGATCACCAGCAGTTATAACAGGATAGTTGGGATGAAAAGAGAATTCTGAGCAATAAACAAACAAGATAGAAAAAATTTTGCAGTATGGCATTTCTTAGTTCAGGGACTTCCTCTATCATTGTTTTTTCCAGAAGATCCCCCAAAACACCTTGCCTCTACTTTTAAGGAACGAACTTATTATAGTTTCTTAACAGAGTTGATCTCTTTCAGAGAGCTAGCGGGAAAGAACACCCAGGCCAGCTGCGGCCCCACTCTTAACTGCTGATCCCTTAGCAAACAATTCAATACAGCAGTGTTTTCTGCACAGTCATAATAACCATTCATCTGGGGCACGTTTAGTGGTGCACACCTTTAATCCCAACACTTAGGAGGCAGAGGCAGGAGGCTAAGTTTAAGGTCTATAGAGCAAGTACCAGGATGGCTAGGTTACATAGAAAAACCTTGTCTCGAAAAACTGAACAAGCGAATAAAGAAAAGAATCATAAATATGAAAAGAGTATGATGAAAATACAAAAGAATAGTTTAATGTTTGAGTTCTTAAGAAAAGAAAATAATAAAATGAACTGAAAGTGGGCAGTAGCTCACAATGCTTTTCTACTCTGCTACCCCTTTCCCATTACAGTAAAAGTGGAAATACGGGTGGTATAGCTGGAAAGTGACCAAAATATAGTCTGGGGATATAACTGCAGTCCATTCTGGCAGACACATCTTCATATAACCACTAGAAATTTTCTTTTGTTTGTCCAATACATACCTCAAAATCATCACATATCAATGTACAATTTTAAGGTAAAATTTAAAAATTTCAAATCTACTTTTTAAAAAAATAGAAAGCACAATTGATAGTTCAATTATGATAAATAAAAAATTCTGCTCATTGGACATGGTAGCACACACCTTTATTCCCAGCACTTGGAAAACAGAGGCAGGGAGACTTATGAATTTGAGGCCAGTCTGGTCTATAGAGTGAGTTCCAGGACAGGCACACAATGTAGTAAGACCCTGCTTGAAAAAAACCAACCAACCAACCAACCAACCAACCCACCAACCAACCAAAGAACAGATTCAATTTACATAACAGACAGACTATAAAGATGTATTTTTTCATGAAAATAATTATTTATAAGAACATACTTTATAAAAACTTACTTTTATAAAAATATTTTTCAGAAAAGAAGAATATTACCAAACAAGCACCTATCCTGAACCATCTCTGGTGGTTCATAAGATACTTGGAGGTTCTACACAACTTCAATATTTTATTGATTCCACTGACTCCAGTCTCAGGAAATCACTCAGAAGCAGTACTCCAACCTTATATATTTTATATCCATCCTCTACCTTTCACATTAATAATGGCTAAAAATAATACAACCCTTTACTGTGATTTGGGTTTAAACATTCATTTTTTACTTTCCTTTTGTAGTGTTATGGATCAAACCTATGGCTTCATACACATGCTAGAAAGAGCTAAGCTTTAATGCCAACTCTAAACAGTTTCTTAAACTAAAAATCAGTTCAAAGTTACCAACTAAATGACCCAAACAAGAGCCAGAACATTCCAATAAAGTATAAAATAACCATACAAGTATAACTCTATCCCTCATATCTAATACCTAGTTCACAAACTGGTTTTATCCTTAATGAAGCAAAATTACCACAAATATAACTGCATTACCTTCATAATGTTGACTAAATCTGTTTGATAGTAGCGGTCCTGATGTGCATTTGCTGCTGCTAATGTAAGAAGGTAATCATTCCTTGCATGAGTAGCTTTGGAATTACACTCAGATCGCCGGGCTTTTAACTACACACAGTAAACAAAAACAAAAAATTAATGCAAACTGACATCATACTGCAAAACACATATGACTACTACTCTTAGAAGCATGGTAGCACATTTGTAAACCCGGCTCTTGGCAGACTAAAGTAGGAAGGTTTTGACCTTGAGAGTAAACTAGATTACTAAAACAAGATCCTGACAAGGAAGAATGGGAAGTATTGGTAATGAATGAACGAATGATAGCTCACTAAGAATAAATAACAAAGTAGAAAAGTATGTAAAAAGTATTTATTACTAAAAAATGAAACTACATACAGAAGATTATTTTCTAATTATTTTTTTAAATTGGTTTTTAATTTCATATGAGCATGGCGTTTATGATTCCTGTGTCTCCCCATACTCCAACTCCGTCTGTGTCCCTTCCAAATTCATGATCTCTTCTTTAATCATATGAGCATACATACATACATGTGTGCATATATGTGTATATATATATATGTGTGCAATACACATACACACGTGTGTGTACATATAACCAAATATATTTAACATTACTTCTGGGTCTAGGGCTGACCACTTGGGAATAGACAACTCCAGACAACTTATATGAAAGCTTGTCCCTGGGGAAAAAATGGACTCTTCCTCTCTTAGCAGCCACTGAAGACCCAGAGCTCCTTATCTAAGGGTCAGAGCATGTGAAATTTCCCTTGTCTGTGCTGATGTGCTAGTCCTGTTCAGGCAAACATCAAAATCTCATGGGTGCATATTCATGTCTAGAGAACACTGTATAACAGTTAAAGTATCTTAATTATATTTAACATACTTCTGAAGCTTTCTAGACAAACTCAAAATATTTTGCCCATTTTATTCATGAATTGGTATAAAAATAAGATGGGTTTGAAATTAAACACATTATGTTCCAAAGCAATGGTAAACCTAGTAGAGTTAGAAAGTAGTTTTTAAGAACTATTTAATTTTTTGGTAACATCTCTTTATTTGTTGGCAGTATGGGCACACATGCTATGTATGATATTAGAGAACAACACTCAGGAAGTAAGTTCTCTCCTTCCATTTTGTAGGATCTGGGAATTGAACTTAGGTCCAATATTAGGCTTGGTTAAAGATGCCTCTATCTGCTGAGCTAACTCTAAAAACTATTAAAACATTCCTAATGTACTAGAAAAACTACCATCTGCTGGTTAGCCTCACAGGAAAGCCAACCCATCACCTTACTGGTAGGTATTCTACAACTTGAAGGTCCATATAAAAACTTCCTTGCATCTTGTCCAGAAAGCCTGCTAACTGTCTCTGTCTGAGAGAAATAAGATTTTGAGTACTTCCTAAAGTCGGTGTACTGTATCTCTGAACTAAGAGATAAGGATATAAATTCGGATTAGGATAGAAAGCTATCCCTAAAGTAATCTTAAAAAGCAAACTGTGCCCCAAGTGTCCACAACTATGTGGAAAATCTCAAGTATTAGGAGAGAGAGAGCTCATGCTTGGGTTACTGACCTTAAAATGCTTTTCCAAAGTAAAAATAACACACCTCCACCCCTGATAGATTCGACTGTTTACTTTAGAATCCAAGAGGCTTCTCACTTGTGATATATGCTGTTCAAAAACTCACCTTCACACTTGCTTTCTGTAAACTGATTCTTGATTGAAAAAGACTAAGTTTAGACCTATAATGAAAATAGAAAAGTATGTTTAAAAGACTATAGACTATATAGTGAAGTTATAATTATTTTAAATGACTTTTTCAAGATACTTCTATAACTAAGTTAAAGGTAGAAAACCAAGAGAAATGCTTATTTGCCTTTATTGGAACAGTACTGGAATGCAATCCACAGACTCTGGGACACCCGCCCCGAATAAGTTATTCTTGTTTGCTTGCCAATCTATGTTCCCTTTTGCTTCTAAAGGTATCCTGAAGTTACTTAGAAGGCCTAAGGACTCTTCACTATGTGGTTCTGATTTTTCTATTTAGTCAGGTTCCATTCAGTATTGAAAGCCTTAATTTTGTTTTGTTTTGTTTTGTTTTTTTAAAAAAACCATAATGCAACCATAAGTAGCAAAAATATCTTGGCGCGCGCGCGCGCGCACACACACACACACACACACACACAGAGTAGAGATAACTATACAGGAAAAAAGTAAATAAGAAGACTCCCATAACCAGTGACTTTTCTGAAGCTGCACAGTTTGTCTTGAGTGCGGTGTCATGGTGATTGCCATGGGAGAATTCAACACATGTACTGGCAGCTATGCCTTAATATTAAGTACAGTCTCAGACCACTTGGGATTGGAAAACAAAGCAGTCAGTCTCTGAAGGGTAAGGCAGACTCCTACTTCTAACAAGAGAAGATATCCAGGGACAAACATGCATTCTCCCTAACCCCTCTCCCATGTTTGTTTGTTTTGTTTTTTTTTAAGGTTCTTCTGCCCATGATCAGGTTTGTGGCTAGAGCACTTGCCTAGAAGTGCAAAGCCCTAGGTTCATTAACAGCATTAAAACAAAGAAACAAAACTTAAGATATTCCTGATTCAGGTTATTTTCTACCTTGTAACATTTCTATTTTATGGAGTTTGTTTGTATTACTCAGAATTCTATTTTGATTCAAAAAGCAAAGGCCAAAGGATTTAAGATAAGAAAGTACTTGTGTAGAGTAAGAAAGACTGTATTTAAAGTATTTTCAGTTCTCCTTTTTCTGTAGACATTATCAGAACAGGCTGCCCTGTGCCTAGATCTTCCAATGCAAGGTTTTAAGTTTCTGACTTCTGAATCATTTGCTAATCTACACATATTGCTTGAACAGTACTAAAATAATAGTGACAAAGAAGACAGTAAACGGCTAGGTGCTATTCAGATGCCTCATGGGGTAAAAGTGCTTGCTGCCAAGTCTGATATTTAATCCCCAGGACCTATATAGTGAAAGGAGAGAAAGACTCTTTTGAGTTGTACTCTGACCTCCATATGCACAATGTAGCACACCTATATCCGTATACCTTTACACACACATAAAATAAATAAATAAATATAATTTTTAAGGGCATTATCTGGGGCTGAGGAGATGGCATAGTTAGTTAAATTCTTGGCATACAAGTATGAGAACTTGAGTTCAAATACCAATCCCGGGGAAGCAAAGACAGGAGGATCCCTAGGGTTTGCAACCAGCCTAGCTAAAACCAGTGAGCTCCAGGTTCAATGAGAGGCTATGTCTGAAAAATTAAAGTGGAGAGCAAGTGAGAAAGATACCTGAAACTTACTTCTGGTCTCTTCACAGACATACACAAACATATATATGTACTTTCATACACATGTACACACATACATATAAAGAAAGACAGTACCTATCCTCAAAAAGAGGTATTTAAAAAAGTAAATGGGATTTTTACAAACATACACTATAAAATAAATTATGTTGGGGCTGGAGAAATGGCTCAGAGGTTAAGGGCACTAGCTATTCTCCAAAAAAATCCTGAGTTCAATTCCTTAAAACCATATGGTGGCTTACAACCATCTCTAATGGAATCTGATGTCCTCTTTTGTAATGCAGGCATACATGCAGACAGAGCACTCATATAAACAAACAAACAAATAAAGCCTTAAAATAAACAAGCAAATAAACAAATTTGTAGTAAGAGGTTTCTGGCCTGGACTTTCAGGTCTAGCCTCAAGGTTTGGACCTGCAGTTCCACAGAGACACACAGATGTTTACATTAATTTTATGCTGATCAGCCTAAGGCCCAGGCATATAACTTGCTAACTCTTTACCCTTAAACTAACCCATGACTCTTAACCTGTTCAGTCATGCGGCTCGGTCCTTTTCTCAGAGCAACACAGTTGTCCTCTGAATCTTCTGGCTTGTCTAGCAACACTGGAGTCTCTGTGGCATTTCTGCTCTGTTCTTCCTACTCCCAGAGTTTTCTTAGTCTGGTAGCCCCGCCCACACTTCCTGTCTGCCTTTGGCCAATCAGTGCTTTTTATTAAACTCATAGGCGGGATAATTATTTACAATGTAACATCATAAATTCACTACACAAATTATGCTGTTCACTATTCCTTATCATTTACCTTTCGAATGTTCATGTTCTCTAGGTCTCCAAACTCAACTTCACATTTAATCATATATAAGATTGTATCCTTGTAATAATGAGCAAATGACCCTCAAAGGAGAATCATCACTCCTAAATTGTTAGGCAGGAGCAAACGTTTGACTACCTACCAAACATGCCCATGTCGTTGTGTCTAACTGGCTCTTTAGAATCTACATCTCTAAAATGGAGTTGTCTCCTTCAACTGTATCCCTCTTTCTATGGCCTCATGGTGTCTATCACAATCTGTCAAATCGTCTATCAATATTGTAGTCCAATTTTCATGCCCCCTTCCTGATATTCCTTTCTCTACTTAGAAAAATAATACTAAGCTTTAAGGCTCTGCTCAAACATTCCTGTTTCTAGAAAGACTTCCCTTACTTATTATTATAAAAAAAAATTAACCTTCAGCTTTTATGCTTTTGGTAGTATTTTCATATTATTTCTATGAATAGTTACTTAACGAATGATTTTAGGCATTTTTCTTGAGTTTACTGTAAATGAACAAATCATTCATAAAGTTATATTTAAATAAATGCTCTTATTCTAGACTCCAGATTTGAGGGCACAAAGCTTACTTTATTATATTAATCTCTATACTCACAATACACAAAATAAAGTCCTAATTCAACTGAGTGCTATGCGAATGAATAAGCAGACTGGATTATTTTTTAATTAAATTAACTTCTAGAGAAGTTGAATACTTTTGACATAAAATGTCATGTTTTGCATTTCAACCATGAAGGCAGCTCTGGTGCTCAGCTGTCACCTAGGCTCTACTAGGAAGTCAGATAGAGCTCTCGGGAAGCCAGTCTACTTTGTTTTCATCTTTTGCACCATGGCTACTGAGGTATTTACATAAGCTCTACAAATCTAAGAATTTTCAGGTCAAGACTCTATGAGAAGTTAAAAAAATAAGTTCATAAAACCCACTATTATTGAAGATATTTTCCCAATTTAAAGGTTTCAGAGAGAGATAACTCAGCAGTGAAGAGCACTTGTTCCTGGAGAGGACCTGGATTCAGTTCTCAACAACCACATGACAGCTGACAACTATCTGTAATCTCGCTTTGCCTCTCTTATATTCACACATTAATAGTAATAATAAGTTAAATAAAAAACCTTTTTAAGTCTTCTAAGTGAGAAGATGAACTCAGTGAAATACATAAAAATAATTACATGCTAAAAAATAAAAAAGAATAATAAAACCAAAATATGTAATTGGGAAAATGCTAATGTTTCCTTGTAACATTAAAAATGTGATGAGCATTGATTTACCAGCATTATGAGCTAAATTAAATTTTAGGCGCCTACCAAATGTTTATGTAATAGTTTAAGTTTCTTGCAGATAGAGCACTGGAGTGACACACTGTCTTCTGGCATGACAGAGGAGCCGCACTCATGAACTCAAGGAAGCTGTGGTTCCCTGCACAAGACCAAGTCAGAATTCTAATGCAGAGGGAGAGGAGGCTCAGGGCCTTTCTCCAGCTGATGAGCTTCTGGGAAGGGAAAGTCAGTTTTCTTTAAGAGGGTGGTCCCTGGTTGTTGAAAATACTGCAATTAACAGCCCAGCACCAACAAGTACACTGGACTCTGTGGGTTACTAACAACGGAAAGGACATGAAGTTGTGAGGGGACAGGAGGTTGACATGGATTTGGGGAGGGGCAAGAGAGAAATGAATAATAAAAACACATTATACACACATATAAAAATCTTTTTATCTCTTCCACCTTGTAAGGCTTTTATGCAAATGTTTTGATTTTCCCCATCCAGTAAAATTTCTGTTTATACAAAGGCCCACTCCTCTATTCTAGGAATTTAGAGGCCTGAAGCAGTGACCCCTTCCTCCTTTCTTTATTTTCTGTGCACCATTTCTTTTCAGAGTAGCCAGCCACTTGAAAGAGACTGCAAGGCTGGGCAAAGCCACCACCTGAGTTAGACTAAAAACCAAATGTACTTCCTGTCTTGATGTATTTGTTCTTCCAGGCACAGGCTGGAAGCAGAGGTTCCAAGCATCAGGTTGTCATTGGAAAAAATCTTTCCTTTGTGTGACCTATATCTCTTATAAGTAGTTGTAGTGCTTTCTTTTCCTTGTTAGTGCCAAAATAAAGAACTATAATACATATAGCTGAAATGAAATTAAGCACTGCTAAAATATAGATACAAATGTATATACACTAAATCTCATGTAAAAAAACAAATAAATTAAAAAAAAAACAAAGCAAACAATAAAAAATTGTGCTTCAGAAAAGCTTTTATATGGGTCCAGCCCTTGTTCAACAAATGGAGCCAATATTATCAACACCAGGCTCTTAAATCTGATTATCAGATAGCATAGCAACATTAAACTTTCAGTGAGTTCTGAAGTCTGTAAATATAATGTTCATTTATTTATTATTATTTAAACTCAATTTAATTATGAAATATATCTATCTTGCCAGATTAAAATAAATAAAACTAGCTGACAGAAAAAAAAATGTGATCTATGGCACAAAATCCATGGAAATCAAATGAATCCAGCACAACCTGAGATCAAGTCTAGACCTTCCATTAGGAAAAACAAAGCAGTGATAGGATGACATTGATTTGCATAGTTGTTTTCTTAGAAATGCTAAGATACCTACTTGGCTTCGATGTCAGCTTTCTCTCTTACTGCATGAGCCATCTGTTCCGTCTCAAAGTACTTCTTTTTGCCTTTTGCTAAATCTTTCACAGTTTCTTGTAATTCTGTTTGGATCTTTGTCAACTGGTCCACACACTGTAACATACAAAAATGCAATTATTAAAATTTAGTTTTTAGGCTTACAGAAAACGAGTTTGTCCTAAGGACTGTGCAATATGACTTTAGGTTGTAAACTCAGGAGAAAAATCAGCACTTTATTGACTTTAAGTTGCAAATTAAAATCTGGAAAACAGTTGGTTCCTTTTCAAGTACTGTACCAAATAGTGTACAGCTTGCCTTCCCATCATTCTTTGGAAATAACACCAGTGCTGCTGCTGATATTAGGTAAGGCTAGAAAAAGCAACTATGAAAAGACTCATGCTATTACAAATATCTTGACAATAAACTCAAAGAATAAGGCAACTGTATTTTTCAGAATCTTAATAAAATCTATTTTAAGTATTAAGATTGAAGGAGTTAAGATAACTACAAAGTGTACTTTGGGGGCTATGGAAATAGTTCTGTGGTTAAAAACATGTAGTACTTTTGTACAGGATCCTAGTTCAATTTTGGGCACCCAAACAGCATAGCTTACAACTAACTACCTTTAACTCCAGCTTCAGGGAATCCAACCCCCTCTTCAGGCCTCTGCAGGCACCTGCTGCACTCATGTGCACACTTTGACATACACATACATGGTTTAAAGTAAAATACTTTTCTAAAGAATAAAGTTTACTATATAAAGAACTTACACACACTTTTCTATGTATCTGTTTATATATTAAATTTGAAATGTTTTTATAAATTACATCATCTGAATGTAACAAGAAGCATATTCACATTCCTGTTTTGCTATTAACTAAATCTTCTAAATATTTTGCTTCATTTTCAGCATTTATAAGATGCAATATATTCCCATGTATATGGTTATGTAAGTTGGGACTATATTAGATATGGTGGCAGTTTATATGTCTGGATGGTGCTAGCAGTCCAAACTAAGGGCCTTGAAAGCTAAGAATATACTTTACCACTGAACTACTTTTACAGTTATTTCAAGGATGGTAAGTATTCTACTATAAAAATCAAGATATGGGTAAGTAAATAGAAGAATAGCTAAGAAGCCTTAGGTTATTATTGCTCTGGTTTTGACTTATAAGAAATATCAGCATATAATAAAAAATTATCTGGGTAGGATGTGGTGGCACACGCCTATACCCAGCAATCGGGAGGTGGAGACAGGATAATCAGGAGTTCCCATCTGGGAATGAAACCCAGATCCTCTGGGTTTGAAAATAACAGCTGCTGAGCAAACTCTCCAGACCCCAGGACGTGAGCTAGCCAGGCATGTTGTTGCATGCTTGTTATCTCTGCAATTGGAGGCTGAGGTGGGACAATTACCACAAAAATCAAGACTAGTCTGGTCAGTAGTAAGTTCTAAGCCAGCTAGAGGTTTAAAGTGAGATCCTGTCACAAACCAAAAGATAAAGTTAGAATTGAAAATGCTGCAGAGAAAGTATTTTGAGTAAAATGAGTTCTGACAGTGAGAGAATAACTTGGGCCACAGTCAAGTACATTAGCTGCCACAGCACACATAGATCATGTGACTGGGAGACCTGGGATAAAGGATGCATACCCAGATGAGTTTTCCAGCGGGCTTTTCCAATTACAGCAATTACTAAGTCATGGGACAAAGACTATAATTAGGGCTGGGAGGTAGCTCAGTGGGTAAGCCAAGCTGATGGCCTGAGTTTGACTCCTGGGACCCACATGATGGAAGGAAAGAATGAACCTCTATATGTGCTTTTACATACACACACACTCACATGTGTATATGGGCACATATACACATATATATGGTATTTATTTCAAGTTTTATAAACAGAAATTGGTATTAGTCCTCTACTCTGTAGAGAAAGCTTTCCCAAAGAGCAGGAACTTACAAAGCAGAACTAGAGAGAAAGCTACCACAGAGGAGCAAGCAAGTCCAAAACACCACATACAATTTCTTCCTGAGTTATTAGCTGACTTCTAAACAGCATGTGTTTACCAAAAAATCTAGTAAACAGTAGCTGAGGGGCCAAGTGGTCAGCAGAGATCAGAGGGTCAGAACAGGCACATGCTCTGAGAGAACACAGGGTGCAGTTCAAGTCTTGTCAGCAGAGAAAGCGGGTAAGTATCCCACAGTTTCAGTTAAGTCCATAGGAGTAAGTAAAATAAATCAAGCCTGAAAAAGTCCCAAACCAGACTCCAATGGGACAAGGGTTAGAATGTGCCAGCCTGTCAAATTCTGTTCTCTTTGGCAGAGATATCTCAGACTCTGCAAAGTTCTTGCCCATTGTATCCAGTACACAGTAGGACCAAATTACTGAGACCGATTCTTGGGACTCACATGATGGCAACCAAGAAAAGATGTCCAATAATAAAAAGTGACCAATATGACTTATATGGTACAATTATGAATAAATATGTTTAACAGGATAAAAGGTCAGGACATGGGTCAATGGTAGAAAGTTCTCCTAACACAAGGCACTGTGTTTAATCTATCACACTTCCAAAATAAAAATTTGAGAGAAATATTTAAAGAAAAAAACAGAATAAAAGGAAAACATAAAATTGTGCCTAAAACATGAGATCTATTTTTTTAAGTGAGTCAAAACTTGTAGAACTGAAAATTACATTAAGATTCATTTAAAGCCAGGCAGTGAAGGCACATGCCTTCAATTCCAGAATTGGGAAGCAGAAGCAGGTTGATTTCTGAGTTCAAGGCCCGTCTAGTCTCCACAGAGAAACTGTCTAAAAAACCAAAAATAAATGAAAAGACATTCAAATACCAATAAACAGATTCATTCACTACAGAAACCAACTCTGGTAGGTTTATTGAAACTTCTAGAAAGGTTGCCTACCTGTAATCTAGTGAGAGAATTGAAGAAAGAAAAGAAAGAGGTCATACCATACACACTAATTATAGCATTTTTATTTAAAAAAGGAAGACGAGCTGATGGATTCTTTTTTAATGTGAATTCTAAACACAAACATTTGAGACCCTGGATCTGTCCATACTTGAAATCCTAGAAATTTGAGATATATAAACTAACATAGCCTCTTCCGAGCTTAAGGCAGTTTCAAGGAGATGTCAATTACTATCTAACTCAAAGTTTTGATGAGTACACCAATAGGTACATAGTGTCTGGTCACTTTCTAGATGGAACATAAATATGTTATCAGCTATAATATAAAACAAAGTCATACACAGAAAAGGAAACTGTTAAATCTCATCAAATATTCCTTGCCCATGAATGTTTTTTAGATTCAAGTCTGAGACTATTCCAATAATAGAAGATAAAAACTATCAAAAATTATTATACTCCTTCAAAACATTGTTTTATTGAAAAAAGATGGAACTTTTCAGTAACTGAATTAGACTTGGCAAACGTAATGGCAACTGGGAATGTATTTCTATCATCATAGGACATTAGAATAAACTCTCTGCCCCACTTTTCACTCCTTCTATAAAAATCACACGTTTCTTCTCTCAAACCCCAGCCACAAACTCATACACTCTATTTTCCTGTAAATAGAAGTCACTGCCAGAGCTGTGATGATGGAAGCCTTTAATTCCAGCGCTCAGAGGCAGAAGTGGGTGAATCTCTGTGAGTTCAGGGGCAGCCAGGGCTACACAGAGAAATCCTGTCTCACCCCCCACCCCACCCCCAAAATCACTACAGTGGTTTTATACTTTGTTTACCATGTATCCTTTGAAAAGATACCATGTATCTTTGGCAAAGATAAGCCACAGGCATTTTTACACAAATGTGTTTAAGCCAAATGATGTTAGATAAGTGTTCTAGAAAGGTAAAAAAATTATATACATACATATAAATATTTAACATTGACTCTGGGCTACTGATATCATTTTTGGCCTACAGATATTTTTTAATTTCTAAAAATCCAAATTAAAATCAAAACCAAACATTGCATGACTCCTGAAATGCTACCTCCTTAAGTGATTACTGTTTTTTTAAGTATTAGTAATTTCTAATAAAGAACTTTATCAGGTCATTGGTAACTTAATTTCTCAAAAAAGGACATAATTAAATCATCTAATTCCATCCCCAACCCCCTGGACCTAATGCAGTTTTATTTCAGGATACAGAGAAATTAAACTAGCTGTGGGGTGGGAGGGAGACTTTCTTTGACAATCCCAGGGAAACAGACCTGAGTTCCCACAATGCATCAAGAACTTGGGCTTTGTGGGAGGGCACCTGGGTTTACATCTCAGTATTTCCAGATGTTAGTTATATGACTCAGGGCTTTTAATCCCATTAGTCTTAGCTTCTCATAAATAATACAGAGGTTAAAATAATATAACTACCACAACAGGTGATATTTACAAACCAAGTTAAGAGCAAGAAAGCATATCTCTGATACATAGCAGTAGTTATATATTAAGCATCTTCCTTTAACACCAAACTTTTCTTAAAAATAATATTCAACAATGACATTTTCAATTTTTAGTTGAATCAAAAAAACAAAACCACAAGTCCTTTGAAAATGTTTACCTGTTAATCTTTTTTTTGGCAGTGTGGGGGAGAGAGACTATTTCTTTTTTTTTATTTGCTAGGTTGTCCTTAAACTGGCTTTGTAGCTCAGGCAAGCCTCAAATTTATATTATTCCTTCGTTGGCTTTCTGAATATGTATTACCACATCCAGATATTCCTCAACTAATCACTGGTCTTTTCTGGGAGGAAGGGATGAATGAGACAGACTCTCACTATGTAGACTCGCTGGCCTAGAGCTCATTACATATACCAGGATAGCCTCAAACATAAAGATCCACATGCTTCTGTCTCCTAAGTGCAGTGATTAAAGGCTTGCACCAATACTCCCCGCTACATTAGGCTTTTAAAAATTAAAGTTACTAGTATATTTGGCAAAATGTGCCAATTTCTTTAAGTTGTCCAAAACGGCCCAATTTGGAATTAAAGCTGCTTAATGCAAACTTCTCCAAGACTTAGTGGAATTAAGAAGAGAAGTATTTAAACACACATCAAACCAATACCAGATGACTATGTAGCTAAATTTACTTGAGCTACTTAAGTGGCCTCATTCTAGCTGTGGCTATGTAGACCAGGTTGGCCTTGACCTCACAGAAATCTGTTTGTCTCATCTCCCAAGTGCTGGAATTAAAAAGTGTGTACCACCAACCATGACACAAGTGGTATCTGGCATTAAGTGATATTCCTAAGAAGTATTTACTGAGCTTTTCCAAATTCTATAAATTTAGATTATACTCACCTTTATTAGCTAACACAATATCTAAGTTACAGAGCACATGATACCAGGTGGTAGTAGCACATTCCTTTAATTGTAGCATTCAGGAAGCAGGGGCAAGTGAATCTCTGAGTTCAAGGCTAGCCTGGTCTACAGAGCAAGTTCCAAGACAGCCAGGACTACAAAGAGAAATCCTGTCTGGAAAAAAACAAAACAAATGAACAAAAAAGGTAGGAGTTGAAAAATCCTGGTAGACATGCTATCCAGAAATATTTGCAAACACATTTTCCTCTAACAGCTCTAAGTTTTAAACACAATTATGATATAATCTTACTGATTATAAGTATTAAAATACACATGACAGAAGAGAAAACAGAAACAATACCCGTTTAAGTTGTTGTTCTTTTAAGCTTCTTACTGTCCTTGCAGGTTCAGAAATGAAGTTTTTATAGTTTTCACATATATTGATCCGAGACTGGGCTACCTGCATTGTTCCCTCAAGAAAAGATTTCCAAACAGGATACATACTCCTAAATTCAAAGAATGACAGGAAAGTATTAGGTAGGAATAGGAAGGTTTCTGGTCACTAGCACTGTCGGAATGACTATCCTATTCATTACTGTAAATGTATCTTATGCTGTCCTCTATGTAATATTTTAGCACATGTGCACTGAGCACTCTATTTAGCTCATGAGTAGAGAAATATATTATTAATGATGGAGAAAAAACATTATAATTTGAGACAAAATAAAATTGTAAAATAAATTAGTAATGTGGACTTTCAATGTTATTGTCAACTTGTATTACTTCATTATGGGTCATTTCCTATTTTACAAATAAGGAGAATAAGGCTTATTAAGAGAATGACTAGGTCACTCAAGAGTATGATAGTACTGAGATGAAGATGAAGGCTAGGTACTTCTAAAGTACATTATCTTTCAGCTACATTGTCTTATGTAAACCTACGTAGAAAAACAAAATCTCCAAGAGCCTGAGATGCCTATTTTGTCTAAAACAAACAAACACCAGTGGTGGTGTTCTACATCTGCCCCTGCTTTAACATGCTTGGCAAGCATAACACTGCTCAGAAGGTGTTTCAAGCAAACCCCACACCTTCCTGATACAATGCTGAGAACCTCTTGGTAAAGTCAAAGAATTATTCATCTTTTACTTTTCTAGCCAACTTCTTTTTCAAAACATTTTTTCCCTAACTTACCAAAAGCTTCAGTTAGTTCTAGAATTTTCTTCTATTATATATATTTTATAACTTACAAGAATAAATGGCATTTAGTTTTTTAAATGAGAAACACTGAAAGTGGTTGATATGTTTTAATTTTATTTTATTTTTATTTTATTTTCTAAATTTCCCTCATTAAAAGAATTTTTCTACTACACTGACAGGATTATACAATACATAAACTATAAACTGATGATATTATAAAGGTAGAAAAACCCAAGGTAGGTCAGGCTAAGTTCCTGGTGAGTCAAAGCATATAATAAAACTGTCTCACAAAGCTGAACAAAACCAAACAAGCAACAAACAAAAATTTGATAAAACAATGATTTCCAACTAATGAGTCTTAAATATTACTCCATATAGTATACTCAATTGGTTTAAATATGAGCATATATTTAGGTAAAAATATACCACTTACCTCTCTTTGTAAGACTCAATGCATTACATAGGGAAAAATGATGGGTAGAAAATACAGCAACACTTATGTTTTGCATGACTTCACTGCCTGACAACTGTCAGGATTCATAATGTACACTATCATGCAATCAGATAACTGATATTTTCCCTCAGCACTGAGGGGGGTGAAAAAGTCAGTACTACCCTTAACAGTTATAAGTTCATGCTTCAACATAAATTGTAATGAAAATGAAAAGGAAATGAATAAAGAAATCATGGTATAAAAAGGGAGAGATGGAAAATAAAATCCATGATCTATGTTTTTCCTTTAGTGGATAGCCCCTTCCCCTAGTTCACTGCTATTCACAATTCAAATTTCATTTTAAGCATAACTTCCTTCAGGAAGTCTCATGATCACCACCACACCAACCTTGAGGCTCAACTAAACAACTCACCTCTGTTAACTACTCATGGCTCCAGTATTTTTCTTTCAACAAATATTTTATACCCTGGCAAGGTGGCACACACCTTTAATTCCAGCATTAGAGAGGTAAAAGCAGGCAAACCTTTGTGAGTTCAAGGCCAACCTGATCTAGAGTTAGAAGTTCCAGGAGAGCTAGGGTTACATAGAGAGACTGTCTCAAAACAAAACAAAACAAATCACACAAACCCAAACCCCCAAACAAGTATTTTATGAAATCGCTTAATTATATAAAAATTAATTAATTTCCTTACACAGTAGCAGGAATATGTGCTTGTGGACAACTATGTTGTAAATACAGAATAGTTACAATAGTATGTGAGAACGAAGGTCACTTGAAATGCACAATTGAGATATTTTCACTAAAAACATTTTTTGAAATTACAAGATTTCTGGCAGCAAACATATTCTGAACAATGAAGTCCCTGTTAAAAAGGCACAGAATTCGGATACCAGTTAGACACTTAGGTTTAAGCTCTGTTTTGAGTCAGGGTCTCATTCTAGAGCTCTGGCTGGCCCAAAATTCATTATGAAGCTCAACCCAACCTTGAACTGGCCACAGTACTCTGGCCTCAGCCTCTCAGAGTACAGAATTACAAGAATACACCACTGTGCCTGGCTCAAGTTCAAACTCCAGCAGCATAATCATGCAGCGCACATGATGCATTTCTAGTGCCACAACTTACTAAAAAGAAGGTGAAAATACCAAGTTTTCAGGACAGTACTCTCCTTGGCTCACTCTGCCTTGCTAGGTATTCTCATTGTCTTTTGTTAACTCCTCTTTATCTTCTAATCCAATAAATGCTGGAGTGTCCCAGAGTCTATCCACTTTCTCTTGTATTATTCAGCCAGGCTCATGCTTTAAATACCATCACTATGCTGACAATTTCTGAACTTTTAAGATCTTTCCCTCCTTCCCTAATCTTCAACTACTGACTGAATACATTAGATATTTATAAGCACTGTATACTATTCTACCATGTCCAAATCAAATTCTTGATTTTCCTAGACATGGTTCTGGCAATCTATTTAACCTCACTGATGGCTACTGAAACATTGGTTCATTTTTCTCTCACAGCTCACCAATGTTTCATCAAGGATTCTTCTTTCCTTGAATTTACAAAACAGAATTTGATTACTAATGATCCCCTTCATTACCCCCATCTGTTTTTAGTCATTGTCATCTTGTGCCTGGATTAATGTAAGTCTCCTAACTGACCTCTGCCTGTCTGTCCTGTCCCTACAATACACAGTGACTACTTCAATCTAACCATCATAAAACTGAGCAGAATTTAATGTCAGGAGGTATCAGAATCAACTCCGTTGTTCTGTTACTATACAATAGAGACATAGGATGTTACCACTGAGGGACTTGAGTAAAGAACAAAATAGTAAATTACATTTACATAATGAAGTATTACTGATCTTATTGAGTTTACTGTTTAAAAGTGGAGCTTACTGTTTAAAAAATGACATTATGAAATTTTCTGGTAAATGGATGGAACTAAAAAAAAAATTATCCTAAATGAGGAAATCCAGATCCAGAAAGATAAATATGATACGTATTCACTTATAAAGTAACATTGGAGGATAAGTAAAGAGGAAGGGTCTAGAGGAAACTCAGGGAAATCCCTGGGTGGGGGAAATAGAACAGATTTTATGGGTGAACTGGGGTCAGTTGAGGGGGGAAGATGGAGTGGAAGGAGAGAGTACAAGGAGAGACAGATGGAATATGGGGTGCACCTAGGAGACTGTAGAGAAACCTAGTGCAGTGGACATTTTATGAAATCTTTGAGGTGATCCTAATGAGAACTCCTAGTAGGGTTATATGGAGTCTCAACTGGCCATCTCTTATAGCCAGGTGAGGCTTCCAGTGGTGGGAACTGGTTGTATTCAACTGAGTTGTTGGCCAAGGGGGTTCCATAGAAATCCTCAAACAATCCAGGCTATTGGTAAAACAAAAGGCTGCTCTCCAAAACCTGGTAGTAGAGCCCCATTGCCAAGGAAAAAATATCACTTACTCAATTCACTGAAGAGGGAGATGTCGAGCTGGTGCCTACTCTGATCCCTCATCCCTATTGTCTAATCTCTTTTGGTGAGGGAAGATACTTTGCAGTCTGCCAAAAAAGAAACACGGACACCAACCCAACCATAAAACTTTTGAGCTATAATGTGTACTACCTGCAAAATACACTAGGGCAAGGTGGCACAGAATTTGTAGGACTAGCCAACCAATCAATGTCTGATTTGACTTACAGCCCACTCATGAAAAGAAACCTATACTTGACAATGCTTGGGTAACCAAGAACCAAAGACTAGATAAATCCAGGGTAAACCCAAACACTACTACCGGTCAAAAATAAATGATTTCTAATGATATTCTGTCATACTCATATATCAGTCAATATCAGAGAGGCTTCCTAGGCAGTAGATGGGAACAGATGCAGAGACTCACAGGCAAACATGTGAACAAAGAGTCTAAATAGGAGGGTTCCAGCAAATCCCTCACCTCAGAGCTTCTGTTCAGGGAGCTGCAGAGAAGAAGAGAAGGGTTGCAAGAGCCAGGGAGGATGGAGGACACCAGAACAAGATCTTCTAAATCAACTAAGCAAGATGCATAAAAAACTCAGAGACTGAAGCAGCAAGCACAGGATCTACACGGGTTAGATTAGTATTTTTATGGGACTCCTAACTGTGAAAACAAGTGGGTCTCTGACTCTTGTACCTGATGGGTTGCTGTGTTCAACTTTTATATAAAAGTTTTGCATCATCTTATATTTTATCTTGTCATGTTTGGTTGTCATCCCTTAGAAGCCTGTTTCTTTCTAATGAGACAGAAAGGGAGTGGATCTTGATGGGAGGGGAGGTGGGAGGAAATGGGACGAAAATTTAATCAGAATACAATGTATGAGAAAAGAACCTATTTTCAATTGAAAATTAATTAATTAGTAAAAATCTAACAAAGAAAACCACTGATGAACCCAACGTCTAGAAATACTTCTCCTACACAAGATTAACTTACACAGTAAGGCAAAATGAGGAGCAGGAAGTGTTCTGACATGTAAATATTCATGCATTACTGTTCCTGACAGGAGGAAAGGAGATTATCCTAAGGGAAAAGACCAACTTGCAGCCTGGCCTACCAACTCAACTATCACCCAGACACACATCCAGGCCTTTGAGTTGACACCCCAACATCTACCCTATCTGTGGCCTGCTGGAGCACATTAAAAAACTGGTCCTGTTGGATCTTCATGACTCAGGACAATAGCAAGACATGCAATGGGAGTTTCAGTGAGGGTATAATACTAGTGGTTACCAAACCTGACCAACAACACACTATACAATGAACACCTGCAAGTAAAGCTGTTTAGATAAAAGTGTGTACTGCATGATTACACAGTAGTTCCCAATGCCACTAAGACAAATTATGAGACAATAGAGGAGTAAGTAACGTTTGTTTGTTTTTTAATTAATCTTACTTTTATTATTTCTTTTTTTTAGTTTTTCTTGAAGGAGACATTACAAAGGTGAGGGAGGAGGGTGGCTATGAAGGGACTGGGAAAGGAGCGAGACTGGGGGGCATGATGTGAAATTCCCAAAGAATCAATACAACTTATGCTAATTTTAAAAAGAAGAAGAATTGCAGCAAAACTGAGGCTGAGGCACTCGGGGAAGAGAATGAGACAGAAGCAAAGCTGCTGCAGATCAGACTCAGGTAATTGGCAACCAGGCCTCTTTGTGGCTTTGAATATGACAAATAGAAATGTAAGTTTCTCTGTTGGCAAGGATAAGAGCGAAAGATTTTCAAGTAGTTGAGTAGAGGAAGGGCTGTTGTACAAAGACGTGAGACAGTCGTGATGAAGACGTTTGTTGCCCTGCAGCACACAGAATCGTGAAAAGGAGCAATCACGGGCGGAGAGTAACAGCCACTTAACACTCCAGGGAAGAGAAGATGGAATCCAGAAGTGAAAGACACTGAAGTTTTGTTTTCTAGGCTTAAACATATTTTCTAACAAAAATGTCAGTGCCGGTTTACAGACAATATTTATTTATTTTACATGTGTGTTTTGCCTGCATGTCTGTCTGCACATCAGAAAAGGGCATTTGATCCCGAAGGATGTCAGTTATAGGCAGCTGTGAACTGACATGTGGGTGCCAGGAATTGGACCTAGGACCTCTGAAAGAGGAGCCAGTGTTTAATATTTAAAACCAAGATTTGTGAGGGAAATGTCTAGAAAGCTGAGGAGGGATCTGAGAAGCACTGACAGCAAAAGTCCAAAACACCTACCTGCAAAGATTATAAAAAATTCCCCCAGAGATAATAGTACAGAGTCTAGTTTTCAGGTGAGTGGGTGGTTTCAGAGTTAACAGCACATGTATCATCAGACTGGCAAATGAAATAAAGGACCAATCAGGCATGCTGATGATAATGAATGACTCAATAAAAAAGAGTAATTTTAAACAACATTTGAAGAAATATAAAAATACATTGATAAAAAACTTATGGCAGACAACTTCCAATATCACCATTGTGAATGCACTAAACCTCTATGGAGAATTTCCTTCTCTAAGAAATTTACCCCACAAACATAGTTATACTTTCATAGTATACAAAGATGTATTTGTAAGTATAGGAGATATATTCATTATGGCACTACTTATAATAGTAATTAGCTACCAACAGGGAAATGAGTAACAGAAATGAATCATCCATACTCTGACATTAAAATAACCATTAAAAAGGATGAACATTGCTGTGAAAGGCTGTCTAAGATAGATTTTGTGCATGTGTAGGCATATACACATTTGCTGGCAAAGAAACATCTTTGTATAGAATAACTCCAGTCCTGTTAAAAAGAACAAAGCTGTAAATATTATAGTCATAAATAAATCACATAGGAAAAGAAAGGTGTAAGAAACGACCACATGCTTCTTACAGCAAGGAATAGAATGTGAGTGGGTGATACCTGGGAAAGAAAAGGCTAGACTTTGTACTGTAGAGACTTATATACTATTTAGCTAATTACTTTGATAAGAATTTTTAAACTAAGCCCAACTATAAATTAACTAAATTAAATAGGAAACTGAAATTGCTAAAACCAAATAAGCTTCAAATAAATAAATCAATAAAAATTGGCAATTCCATTCCCAACAGATACTTCTACAAAACACTCAGACATCTAAGGCTCAGAAGATTGGTCAGAAGATTTTTAAAAGATAAGAGGACCCTGGCGTTTTCTATGAGTCTGTGTCTCCTCCGACTGCCAGAAGCTACACCCATAAAGTCTCATACACATGACTGCCTAAAGAGGAGCTGAACAAGGAAACACCAATCGATAATTAAATAAAGAGAAGCCCATGACACCTCAATCCTACAAAAAGTTTCAGGCAACTAAGGCATGCTGAGAGCAGTAAAAATAATCTTCCCCAGGGAAGAGCACCAAATCATCCCAGAAAACAAACCATGAAGTAATATGATACTTCTGAACCAGCTGTATTTAGGAATATATTATGTATATGTACACACACACACACATATAGCAATAGTTAATGAAAAACATGAATTTGAAAGAGATAATGGAGGGGTATATGGAAAGTTTGGAGAGATGAGAGGAAAGGGGGAAGGAAATGATTGTAACTGTATTATAATCCCCCAAATTCCTTAGAATGGCAGTTGCCATTCTTAACCTCAATTTTTATCTCTCTATTGTCTTCTCCGGATTCCCTTCACCATTTTCTCAAATCACCTAAGTTAAGATTTCTGGGAATAAAATTTTGCTAGCACCAGAACAGTTGGGAGCTCAAGAGCAAGCTTAGAAGACACTGCTGGATGGGGAAAGTGACTCTAGAGAAGAGAGGAAGAAAGTACAGCTTCTGGGAATAACAGTGTTCAGAAAAGCCCAAAGCCCAAAGGTGGAGCCAGTGCAGTAGTAAGGTCAGACACATGCTGCATGAAAAACATGGCAAAATCATGGAAGCTATGGAAGAGGTAAATCTGGGAAAGATATCCAGTGAAGTGGTCACACAATATAATGAAGATAAAGTCAGGTAAGGAAGTGATTTGGGCTGATGGTCAGAGGAGCCATGGTGGGGCTACTTCAAGAAGAAGCATCTTCCTTGACTGTAAATCGGATAAGTCTGTTTACAGACCTACAGTTATGACAAAAACTAGGTATCATATTACTAGGTTAAAGGAAAAAATGAAATAATATGAAAGACTGAAAAGAAAACCTCCTGGATTCATTGTATGATCCTCTCTCCCTTCCTACTTTACTTTAGTTGGTCAGTAAATATTTATCAAGCGTCTTCTGTGCCAACAACTATTTGAGAAACAGAGGAAGCTGTCTATATTTTGCCTCAAAATAAATCTGACAAACCCCCAAACCAAATCAACCATAAGTGCTCCGGCTTCACTCTCTTAGAAACCTATGAAATCTTTCCCACAATCTCATTTTTACTACAATTTCCATGATTCAAATGAAGATAAATGAGGAATTACGAAGTTTTATACTTCAGGTATTTTTGTGCTACTCTACCTTGTTCTATAACTGTGGAGTTAGTCATAAGCCTCTCTAACATTTTTCAAAGCCTCTGTTACCTTTGAATAAAAATATAAACCCCTAGGCATGACGATCAAAGCCCTTTATGATGCTTACTTATGTATTCTCAACACCCACGTCCAAGTTTACCCTCCGACCTACGCATTTCACACTAGCCATCCTGAACTTTGACTGTTACCCAATACTGTATTTTCCTATGCTCCACACCTTCAAGATGTTACTTCTGCTCAAATTCCCTTCACCAAGTTGTCTGCCTGGCAAAGTCCTGTACATTCCTTAAGATTAGGTACTTTATAAGTCAAGATTTCTCTCATATACACTTCTACTACTTCCAATTTGGCAACTGCCTATAGTGTAAGCTCCTAAAAAAGAAACACCATTTATCTTTCAATATCTCTAATCCAAAAGTCAACTTAACAGCTAACATACTATATAAAATAAGGATAGTTATATTTTTCTCGCTGGGTTGTTTTAATAATCACAAACATGAACGAAGTTCTTGCAAGGTGTCTGGCTTTCAGTAACTATTGGCTTAAAACACCACTTACAATAAGGTTTTATAAGTCTGTCTGGGAGAATAGCCATTACCCTTTTTTCTTAGTAACCTACCTCCTAAATTTTAAACAAACTATAATATCCCTCACCCATCACTTGCAATCCTGTATCAGCAACACAGACTCTTCTGGAGGGCAGATTCACATAGAGCCTGTTTACTAACCACTCGGCTTCATTTTACCTATGTCTTTTATTTAGAATTTGATCCCCCTATCTCTTTCCCCTAAGCTGAATTGTTTATCTAATGTTGAGTCCGTAAAGAAAATCTCTATTTTCATTTCCTATTTTACTTTCATATTAAAAAATAATAGCACCTATTATTTTTAGATATGGAGTTGAAGTCTCTCAGTGTAAATAGTTTGGGGGTTTCTTCTAAAATTCCATTTTCCAGTCCCATTCTTTTTGGGAGGAGAGAGTTTGAGACAGGATTTCTCTGTGTAACAACTTAGCTGTCTTGGAACTCAATGTAATTTGACTGGCCTCGAATTCGTAGAGATCATACTGGGATTAAAGTTTTACTCCAACACCACTTGGCTCTAGCCTCATTGTTAAAAATGTTATGAAAATGTCAGTCTTCATCAGCATATCAGTTGCATGCTTTCTAACTCGAGCTTTAAACTGGATACATTATACCAAGGACTTAACCATTTAAGTTTTCTTACTGTTTCTTAACTCCAAAAAGGTGGTAAACGCCGAGCTGTTTGACTTGTCTACTTCCCAAAGTAAGGACATCCCTCATTACAAAAACTAATAATTTCAAACTTTGATGTCCCAAAAGGTATCAAAGTCTAAATAAAATCACAAGATATTAATAGGTTACTGAAGACAAAATTTGTATTCTGCTATCACAGGCATTCTTTAAAAGTTTCATGTGGAATATAAACTGATGAGCTTTTAAATGCTCTCTTATATACATATATTTCTAATGTACGTATCATACTACATACAAAGTACTTCTCATTATTTAAAAACTCATTCACAAATATTTCAATACAAAATTTAAGATTAATTTTAAACAAATCAATGAGCATGATAGCAGTGTAATCTTGTTTTATTACTATTACAACAATGTTCTATTTTCAGATTCATAAGAAAACAATCTGTTTCTCTGTTCCTTCAATCCCATGTGGGTACTGAGTAATACATAATTTTGTATTAAGATGTGTTGAAATAATCTAACTCACAAAGCTTATTCATGTTTTGGAATATAATTTTTAAAATAATTATGTCTTAAAAACATAGGCAAATAAGGAAGCAGCCCTTTTAAAAAAAAATGGAGTGTTATATTGTCTGTAATAGGCCTAAGTAAAACCATTAAAAGAAAGAGAGATGGGGAGGGGGGAGAGGAGAAAGGGAGGAGTGAGTAAAGGAGGGAGGGGAGGAAGGGAGGAGGTCATTGGAGTCCTGACTCAGTTTATACAAAGTATATGGCATGCAAGCATGAAAACTAAGCTCAATTCTCAGCGCCTACATATAAAAACAAAAACTGGGTGCAGAGGCATGTGCTTATGATCCCAGTACTGGTGAGGTCAAGAAAAGACATTCCCTAGGGCTTGCTGGCCAACCAGCCTAGAAAACAAGTTGACAGTACTAAAGAAATAGTATCTGAAGTTGACCTCTGGCTTGCCACCCCCCCCCCACACACACCAATTAATAAGTTACCTGTAATCATTCCGATCCTCACTTTTTATTCCAGGCCAATCTCTTTTCAGATATTGACTAGCCAACTTCTGGATACCCTGTTAAAAAATATATAAATATGAGAAAAGTGGGACTTAAGTGATATCCATTTCCTATCATCTAACTATTTGACCAGGCACACAGCTGGCATCTCAGGCTCCCACTGTTATTTGGCTGAGGCATAGGCCACATTTCTCAATTCCAGCAACTAGAACTCTTGACTAACAGGAAAGAAAATATAAGTGTCCATGTACCATCCTGTACACAGCAAGAACTAAAGGTCTTTGGATCTTAAGTTCTTTCTGAACTTGGCCATAGTAGAATTTCACTATTTCCAGGAACTATGTATTCTGGGAGCTCATCTTAACTACAATCTCCAGTATTTCCACTTAACATCGCTTACAAGAAGTAAGTCTTCATTGCTAAGTATCAGTATTTTTCTCATTTTCTCATTTCTGTACCTTGTTCATGTTGTTTCTATCACATGATATATCTTCCTACCATGCTGCACTCATTGGCCAAATTCTTACCTCCCTTTCTTTTAAGACTCTTGTATTTCCTAAATAAAACACTTATAAGTGTAAGCAAAAAAACACAATTTTAATACACAAGTATTTCATTCCACTCTGCTAAAATAACTTGCTATTCTTTATTTGCAAGTTGAAATCCTACATGAGTAAACTATCCTTCTGAACTATTTGGTTCCTGAGAGAAAGCTCTTAATGGAAAAACAGGATATTTAATTGATCAGTTCTGAACCATTATAGACTTATAATTTAAACAATAAATGCATTTTTTAACTTAAGAAAAAAATTTAATCATTTTACATACCAACCCCAGAACCCCTCCCACTCCCCTTCCCACTTCCCCCCACCTCTCCTCTGAAAGGGTAAGGCCTTCAGTTGAGGCGGCACCAAGCCCCTCCCCCTGCACCAAGGCTGAGCAAGACATCTCATCATAATTAATGGGCTCCAAAAAGCCAGGTCATACACCAGGAATGGATCCTGATCCCACAACCAGGGGTTCCTCAAACAGACCAAGCTACACAACTGTCTTTAGTATGAAGAGGCCTAGTCTGATACCATGGCTCCACAGCTGTTGGTCTAAAGTTGGTGAGTTCCCACAAGCTTGGTTCAGTTGTCTCTATAAATTTCCCCATTATGATCTTGACCCACCCCCTGGCTCATGTAATCTCTCCTCTCTCTCTTCAAATGGACTTCCAGAGCTTGGCCTGGTGCTTGGATGTGGATCTCTCCATCTGCTTAATGGATGTGTTCTAATTAATTGCAGTCAATATATAGTCTCCAAACTGACTCCATTATCATGACCCAACAGATCTGACTATTCTGTTTTCTTTTTGAGTTGCTGGCCCAGACCCAAAATAGGTTAGTTTTCCATGGACTCCTGAGAAACTAGGGGCATAAGCTAGGTATGTCCTTATCTTTTTTCTTTCTTCTAAACCAGTATCTATACCTCCATTCAGTTACTCTGTCACATAATCTTATTTATTTGTCATCCTCATACCCTGTTACTATTTTAATTTTTTTCTTCTTATTTATCCATTTTTATTTTTAAAAAGAAATATATACAGAGGCTGTAACAGAGTAATTAACATTTAGTTGATGTTAAAATATCCACTGACTACATGAAAAGGTTTCATTTATATACTCTAAATCTAATGTATAATACCAATCTTTTGTGGTTTTGCCATTGTAGATTTGAGATGTTTGGATCAAAATGTCTATGGTCCTTAGTTTTAACATAGCAAAAAACAATATAACTATTAGTATCAACTATAAATAAGTTCCTCAGTAAAATTAGTCAAATTTGTCTACGTAGCTTCATGACTGAAAGAGATTATGTTTGTGTTACAAAGCAATGAAAAAAAATCCCCTGAGATTTATTTGATACCTATTTCGTACTGCATATTAATTTTTTTAAAAGTTGAACTAAATTAAAATCCCTGAATTAAAAGAAACAAGAGGTATACAACATAAAATGCCAAGCAACATGCAGATTACTAGAGGAAAAAGTAATATTAGTACCCAAATAGGGAACAAATGATGTGACATATAAATTATATGATCATGATTTGATTTTCAGCTTAATTAACTCCAAAGTGTTTGCAGAACATTTCACATGAACATGATCTAAGAAGTAAGCTTCTTAAGAGAAAGAAAAAGGACAGAATAACAGAACTCTGAGCTTATACTGAAGAAATAAACTGTTTAACAAGCACCTTCACACATTTTCTAAACTGCTATAAGACCTAACTTTTAAAACCACAAAGAAAATGAAAATGTTACAATGTTCACATTTTACTTAAGGTGATATAGTTCATAGACAGTTTAAATTCAAGCCGGGCAAGGTGGTACACACCTGCAATTCCAGTACTTGAGAAACAGAAGTAGAAAAATCACCACAAGTTTGGATGTTTTACATAACAAATTTCAGGCCAGTAACAAAATGGCAAGTTAAGTTTTTACTAGAATCCAAAGTTCTCAAGAGTTTTATAAAAAGACATCATTTAAAATAGATTTTACCTAGTTCTAAAAAAATATCACATTAATTTGTTAACTTTTTGTGCATTCTAAATCACAAAGCAGTTTCTAGAGCTTGAAACCACAAAGCTGGACTGTATTAAACTGAATGAACCTTTCAGAGATGAGTTGAGGGATTCATAAACTGGACAAACAGGGAAATCTCTGGATGAAAGACTGTATTCAAGTAAGTTCACAGAGACAGGAATCATCACTTCTATGTGCTCTATGCAGCTGTTCAAGATCTAATCTGCCTAGATACTCAGAAATACTCCATGGCCATTATCAATAAATACTCCATGGCCTAAATAACACTGCATGTCTCTGAGGGCACTTTTATATATTTATTAACTTATCCACCTTCTAAATTATGCTTAAAGCTACATCAGATAGATAAATAGTCTGTTTCAAAGAAAATTATCCACACTAATTAATTTGCTAAGGAAAATTAAGTTATGGCTTGCTATCTTTAAGGTTTTTCTTCAGTCACTCCCCTGGCCCATGGGGAATAGCAATCTCTAAAACTGGTCCACTAGTCATATATTTATTTACATTGACTTGAACATCAGCTACAAAAAGTTCTTTTGACTAACAATACAATCCCCACTGAAGCAGTGACTTCTATAAAAATGTACTGTCAGACAGCCTTTGGAACATTCAACTTCTTAAAAAGCTGTCAGTGTCTGACATAAGACTCACTTTGTTTTACCATTCAGTAACACTTGCTGTATTTCCCTAACAAGTGAAAAAATACAAAGAAAGCCACTGTTAAGTAGACACTGGGAAATGGGCTGATGGTTTAACCTTTGGCCCATTCAAGACAGCAAGCTGAGCAGGGGTGTGCTCCTGCCTCTCCCAGAGCCATTCTGTATTAGCCATTCTCTCCACAGCACAGAATAAAATTAAAACTTAAATTTTACTAAACGACTGGCATTAGGTAGCTTTTTTAATTATTAGAAACAACATCCTTTTTAAAAAAATTGTTAATTTTTCCCCAGTCCCACCACAGGTCCCATATCCACTCCCCCTCCTTTCTCTTCAGAAAAGGGAAGGTCTCCCATGGATACAACCAACCTCCTTTCCTATGAAGGCTGGACAAGCCAACCAGGTAGGAGGTAAGGATCCTAAAAGCAGGTAACAGTCAGAGACAGCCCTTGCTCCTACTGTTAGGAGTCCCACAAGAGGACCAAGCCACACAACTGAAACACATGTGCAAAGGGCCTAGATTAGTCGTTAGCAGGCTCCTTCATTGTTGGTTCAGTTTCTATGAACCCCTATGAGCCCATGTTAGTTGATTCTGTGAGTTTTCTTTTGGTGTTCTAGACCCTTCTGGCTCCCATAACCTTTCCTCCCCCTCTTCCACAGGACATCCTGAGGTCATTCTAATGTTCGGCTATGGGTCTGCATCTGTTTTTATCAGCTGCTAGTCTGATGACAACTGGGCTAATATGGCAGAATATAATTATGATTCACTTCATTGATTTTATTTATGCCAGCCATGTTTGGTTCTATCCTAAGTTTTTGGTTTGATCAGCTTCTGGGTCGTGGCCTTCCAGATAGTGTCAGGAATGGGCCTCTTATAGTATGTGTCTCAAGATGGACCCAAAGAACAGATGAAAATGTGATAAATTTACCCGTCTGTTAAAGTCAATGACATCATGACATTTGCTGACAAATGGATAGGACTAGAAAAAGACCATCCAGAGTTAGGTAACCCAAGCCCAGAAAGAAAAACATGGTATGAATGGTATGTAGTCATTCATAAGTGGACATTAGCTATAAAGTAAAATAATAACCATATTACAATCCACACACCCAAAGAAATTAAGTAACAAGAAACACTCAAGGGGGACTCGTGAATCTCATTGTGAAGAGGAAATAGACTAAACATCACAGGTAGACTGGGGGTGGAGGGTCCTGGGAGGAAGGTGGGCATGGGAACAGGAGGGATCAGGTAGGGGGAGATGTAGGGAGACAGTACCTGAAAGACATTCTTTATATGCTATGCCTTGTATCACACAATTCCCAATGTTACATAAATAATCTTTTAAAATTAAATACACTGCTGGATGGAAGGTGTGATGACAGCCTTTACCACACTCTCACATTATTTTAATAGTAAAAGAAGAACTTTAATGTTTAATTTTTTTTTTCTTTTGTGAGTGCTAGAAATTTAACCCAGATCCTTCTCTGTAAGAGTAGCAAATGCTCTTAGCTACTAAGCCATCTCTCTAGCCCACAATTTTTTTTTTCAAACTTTTGTTTTTAAAAGCAGGGTCTCACTATGTAGCCACGGCTAACTTAGAACTCTCTGCATATCTGGCTGAGCTAGAATTCACAGAGATGTGCCTGCCTCTGCCTCCTAAGTGCTGGGATTAAAGGAGGACACCATGACAGCAATCCTAACTCCAGTCTGCAAGGAAAGGTTTGAAACGCTTGCTGTTTAAAGACAATAAGAATTAAATTTAAGTACATTACTAAAATAGATATAAATTCACCAGTAATAATAGAGAATTAGGAGGCAAAAAAAATCTGTAACTCTTTAAAACAATATTTTTTCAAATCAATTCTAATGATTTTGGAGAACAATATTTCTAATAGAAATTAAATAACAGATAAAAACTACATACACATACACTATCATATTTGATAAAGTTTTTGCCCAATTGTTATATTTTAATAACTCTACAATATATTATACAGATAGAAGAATTAATAAGTACAAGGAACACAAATTATGGAAGCCATATTACTTGATATTGGAAAGAGGAAGTTACAATAAGCAAGAGAGAGAATATGGAACAAGTTAACTTAGGAAGGTGAATCAGAGTAGGAGGCATCTAAATAAGAATATACATAAAATAATTACAAAGGTATACAATATGTGAGAAGCAAAAAATAATGATTGCATAAATAGATGTACATATGTAAGTAGTTAAAAACATGTTTCCTAGATCTGTCTACTAAAATGTCCTAGAAGCAATAACAGCAAAGCAGACACTCACTATATCCAGTGTCAAGATCTTGGTTTCCAATACATTTTTCCAATAAGAAGAATCAGGGTTTCTTACAAAAGGACTGGCCTCTAGAGCTAGGGTAGGGAATATACCAGGTGCTACTCAAACATCTTATGTGCCTTAGTACCATAAGGTAAGGTGACACACATACACACAATAGGCAGGGATGTCAACAGGGTCCAGGAGTCAACAACATGCTTCCTATCAGCTACAAATGCAAAATGCAATAATTTGGAGCTAGAGAAATGGTTCAGTAGTTAAGGGCACTGACTGGTCTTCTAGAGGACCTAGGTTCAATTCTAGGTATGCACAAGGCATAGAAAACACTGAATGAAACATTGTCACAGACCAATAAAGAGACCAAGAACTAAATGTAATGTTGATAGACAAGAAGGATGGGGGGGGGGGGGGGGAGGGAACAAAACCAAACTGGTATTATCTAGGTGTATAAAGAATCTTTATTTGTGGTGATGTACTAATGTTATGTAGGGGATTATGTTGTTCCATTTAAATAATTGTCCCACCCACTGGTTTAATAAAAAGAGCTGATTGGCCAAAGGCAGACAGGAAGTATGGGCGGGGCTACCAGTCTAGGAAAACTCTGGGAACTGGAGGAACAGAGCAGAATGCCAGAGAGAAACTGGAGGAAGCAGAGGACAACCATGCTGCTGTGAGAAAAGGTACCGAGCCCCATGGCTGAACAGGTTAAGAGTCATGGGTTAGATTAAGGGTAAAGAGTTAGCAAATTATATGCCTGGGCCTTAGGCCGATCAGCCTAAAACTATTGTAAGCATCTGTGTGTCTCTGTGGGTCTGCGGGCCTAAACCTTGAGTCTAGGCCCGAAAGTCCAGAACAGAAAATTCTTACTACAGTTGATTGTGAGAAATGTATTATAACAATGCTAACATATAATATGGAAATCTGGGGAAGATGCCTGTATTATCTTTATATTTTTTCTTTCTAATGAATTGGAAACTGTTCTAAAAGAAAATTTCTGGATTTTCCACATCAAGGACTTGTTACTTTGGGTTTTGTTTGTCTGTTCTAATGCTCTTTTTTAACAAATGAGAAGGTTAAAGAATACTATTAGAGAGTATTATTCTTCAGTTTATGTGTATGGACATGTACAGATTTATTGGTACCAAGTAAAAACCCAAACTGAATGTAATAGAGCCCTAGTATTTTTAAATACTTTAAGATATTTTAATGGGTTCTATAGGATTTTTGTCTTATTCTTTTCTTTCTTTCCTGTTTTTAAGGTAGGGTCCCATGGCGGTTTGAATGAGAATGGTCCTTACAGGGTTGTATCTTTGAACTGTTTGGTCCCAGCTGGTAGATTATTTAGGAAGGATTAGAAGGTGTGACTTTGTTGGAAGAGGTACTGATGTTGGAATGTTTTTTTGTATGTTGTAAAATACAAGGAATGTTTTGGCCTATAGAGGACATTTTAGAAGTAGGTGGAAAAATTAGAGTATAGATAGGGGAAGGAGGGCACAGTCAGAGAGAGACACAATCCAGTCACCCAAAAATCAACATATAAAATGACATAGGTGAGCCAAAAGCCCCTTAATACAAAGTACTTACTGGTATCACTGGGGGTAGGCTGAAAGGTTTCAAAAGCCCATGCTAGGCCCAATTTTCTATCTCCCCCCCCCCCTTTGCCTGCAATTTACAGATCAGATGTGAACTTTAAAGAACTCCTCTGAACCATATTTGCCTGCCTCTAGCTGTGCTCCTTGCTATGATGATCATGGACTAAGCCCTCTGTTCTGAATCTGCAAGCAAGATTGTTACTTTTATATACTGCCTTGGGCATGGTGTCTCTTCACAGCAACAGAACAGTAACTAAGACAGATCCCATGTAGCCCAGGCTGGCCTCAAACTCACCACAGATCAAAAGATGACCTTGAACTTCTGCCTCCACATCCTAAGTGATGGGATTATATGCATATGCTACTATGCTCAGTTTTATGTGGTCTAGGATCAAACCAAAGGGTCTGTGCAAGGCTTCTACCAGTTAAGCTATCTCCGCAGCTCTGGTATTCTCTTTTCTAATAATTTTTTTTTTGAACAGTAAAGTTGAAAAGAAATAAACATCAGTATGTGTAACACCCAGATACAATGGATTAACGAAGGATTGATAGTTAAGAATTTGAACAGATGACTAATTAAGACCCACATACAAATCATCTTGAATTATAGCTTTTGTGATTCTAATTAAATGGTTTCTCTACCTCGAAATATTATTATTAGTAAAGATTTCTGAAAACCAGACAATATAACAATCAAAACATACATGTATATGTACTCTGATAAACAACTGGTTTTGCTTGGTTTATATTCCTTGAGTATTTTTGTTTGCTTGCTTGCTTTGTATAAGACAGAGTCTCATATGATGCAGGCTGGCCTTGAACTCATTATTCAGTCCAGGCAGGCTTTGAATTCTTATCCTCCTGCCTCAGTTTCCCAATGCTGAATTTACGGGCACAAATCACCATATATAGCTTATGCTAAGTGACATATCAAATATATATATGTATACACACACATATATAATCCCTAGATATATAGATATCACTTGTATTTTGGTTTTAAAAGTATATATACTTTTTATAATGCCATTGACAACAAGCATATAATTTAGAATCTATTTAATAAAAGACATTCTCTTTTAAAGAGTCACAGAGCTAAATCTATTAAATGGCAAATAATAAGCACCAGTTATTTAATTACTTAAGTTTTCCTCAACCTTATCCTTGATAAAATATTTTTTTCCTATAGAAAAAAATCACAATGGAAATATTATTCAAACTTTAATCAGGAGAAAACTTTATAGACTTGAATATACCGATTTGGCTTTCTTCTAAGAATAATAGTTATATGATCACAAGTCTCTGATTTTTTTTAAAAAAATTCTTTGTTCATATTTTGTAAATTTTCTTTGTTTTTACTTTTAAAAATGTCACTTTTGTCAATGTATCCTCCTGCTTCCCCTCCCTTCCCTCCTCCCAATCCCTCCCAGTTAGCCTTCAGCCTAGCCCATGGCCATCCACCCAACCCCTCCCCCAAAAGGGAGAGAAGTCCCAAGGTGGGCCACCCCAGCAAGGCACAACTACTCCAGGCAAGTTTGATCCTCTCATCTCATAGTCAAGGCTGAGCTAGGTGTTCTTCTATAGGGAATGGGCTCCAAGGTGTCAGCCCATGAACAGGAACAGTCTGATCCCACCCCCCTAGAGGCTCCACATACTGCTCATGCCAATTGACAGTTGCCTACCCTTGGAGGGTCTAGCTACTTTTCCCAAGGGACCTCCAGTGGCTGTTCTTGATTCACTGAGCTCCCCAGAGCAACAGCTAGCCATCACTGTGAGAATTTTCCTCATAATTCTTATCCCCTTGCTCGTACAGACTCTCCTCCCCTGCTCTCAGCTGGACCAGTTGCTCTGCCCAGTACTCAGTCATGGATCTCTTCCTCCACCTCTATTATTTGTTGGACATAGTTTCTGTGATGACACTTACAGAATGTTTACTCATTTGATTATAGGGGAAGTCCTGTTTAGGCATACCCTCCACTATTGGTTGGAGACCTAACCAGGGACATCCTGCGAGTTCTTGGAGGTTTCCCTAGCACCCAGTCTCTTTCCAACCCCACGCTGACTTCCTCTAGAGATATCCATCTCTTTCTATCTACCTCTTTACCCCCTCACTCAACCATCTCCTTCTTTCAAGATTTGTTCCCAAATTTTGGTTGCAACCCATTACGACCCCAATTCGCTAAGGTGATCTTCTCTATTTTCTCTTCTTAGGGGAATCTCTGGATGTCTCTCTTAAATTCCTTCTATTCCCAAACTGTTCAGGGGCTGTGGTTTGCAGCTTGAGTATTCTTTGCTTTTTTTCTAAAACCCACTTATGAGTGAGGACTTCCCATGCTTATCTTTCTGGGCTTGTGATACCTCACTCAGGAAGATATTCTCCAAATCCATCCACTTGCCTGAAAATTTTAGGATGTCTTTTTTTTTTTTTTTTTTTTTTTAACTGCTGAGTAGTGCTCCACTGTGTAGATGTACCACAGTTTGTTAATCCATTCTTCAGTTGAGGGGCATCTAGGTTGTTTCCAGGTTCTTCCTATTACGAATAATGCTGCTATGAACATAGCTGAGCTAATGCCTTTGGGGTAGGAATGTGCATCCTTTGGGTATGGGTCCAATAGTGGTATTGCTGGATCTTAGGAAGATTGGTTCCCAGTTTTCTGAAGACTAGCTATACTGTGTTCCAGAGAAGCTGTGCAAGTTTACACTCCCACCAACAATGAAGGAGTATTCCCCTTGTTCTGCATCCTCTCCAGCATAGGCTGTCACCTGTGTTTTTGAATTTAGCCATTCTGACAGATGAAAGGTGATATCTCAAAGTTGTTTTGATTTGCATTTCTCTGATGGCTAAAGTTGTTGAACAATTTTTTTTAAGTGCCTTTCAGCCATTTGTAATTCTTCTGTTGAGAATTCCCTCTTTAGCTCTGAACCCCATTTTTTAATTAGGTTTTTGGGCTCTAGTTCCTTGAGTTCTCTATATATTTTCGAGATCAGTCCTTTGTCCGGTACAGGGTTGGTGAAGATCTTTTCCATTCTGTAGGCTGTCATTCTGTCTACTGACTGTGTCCTTTGCCCTACAGAAGCTCCAGGTTCAGGAGGTCCCACTGATTGTTGTTCTCAGTGTCTGTGCTACTGTGTTATGTTTAGGAAGTGGTCATCTGTGCCAATGCATTAGAAGGTATTTCCCACTTTCTTTTCTATCAAGTTCACTGTAGTTGATTTTATGTTGAGGTCTTTGATCCACTTGGATTTGAGTTTTGTTCAGGGTGATAGGTTTGGACCTATTTGCATTCTTCTACATACTACTATCCAGTTATGCCAACACCATTTGTTGAAGATACTATCTTTTTTCCATTGAATATTTTTGGCCTCTTTGTCAAAAATCAGGTGTTCATTTGTGTGTGGGTTAATGTTGGGGTCTTCGATTCTATTCCATTGATCCACAAGTGTTTTTGTGCCAGTACCAAACTTTTTATTACTGTAGCTCTATAGTATAGCTTGAAGTCAGGGATGGTGATTCCTCCTGAAGTTCTTTTATTGAGCAGGATTGTTTTAGCATTCCTGAGTTTCCTGTTATTCCATGTGAAGTTGAGTTATTGTTCTTTCAAGGTGTGTAAAAAAATATGTTGGGATTTTGATGGGGATTGCTTTTGGCAAGATTGCCATTTTTACTATGTATCTATCCAGGAGCATGGGAGATCTTTCCATCTTCTGGTATCCTCTTCAGGTCTGCTCCTTCTTTGATTAGAGTTACACCAAGATATTTAATACTATCTGTAGCTATGATAAAGGATGATGTTTCCCTGATTTCCTTTTCAGCCCTTTTATCCTAGTGTATAGGGCTGCTTTTTTTTTTTTTTTTTTTTGAGTTAATCGTGTACCCTGCTACCTTGCTGAAGGTGATTATCAACTGTAGGAGTTCCCTGGTAGAATTCTGGGGGTCACTTATGTATATGATCATATCATCTGCAAATAGAGATAGTTTGACTTCTTCCTTTCCAATTTATATCCCTTTAATCTTTTTGTTCTTGTTGCTTTAGCTAAAGCTTCAAGAACTATATTGAGTAGATAAGGAGAGAGAGGACTTGTTTTGTTCCTGATTTCAGTGGGATTGCCTTGAGTGTTTCTCCATTTAGTTTGATCTTGACTGTCAGCTTGCTGTATATTGCCTTTGTTTATATTCACAGTTTTTCATATGTTGAACCATCACTGCATCTCTGGGATGAAGACTACTTGATCATGGTGGAATTTTTTTTGAAATGTTGTTGGATTTGGTTTGCCAGAATTTTATTGAGTATTTTTGCGCCAATGTTCATGAAGGAGATTGGTCTGTAATTCTCCTTCTTTGTTACATCTTTGAGTGGCTTGGGAATCAGGAATGACTGTGGCCTTATAAAAAGTTTGGCAATGTTCCTTCAGTTTGAGGAGTATTGGTCTTAGTTCTTCTTTGAATGTCTGGTAGAATTCTGCACTGAATCCATCTGATCCGGCTTTTTTTACTTGGGAGTCTTTTAATAACAGCTTCCATTTCCTTTGGTGTTATAGGTCTGTTTAGGTGTTTAATCTGATCTTGATTTAATTTTGGTAAGGGTTACCTGTCCAGAAAGCTGTCCAATTTCTTTTAGGTTTTCCATTTTAGTATAGTTTTAAAGTATGGCCTGATAATTCTCTGGATTTCAGGGTGTCTGCTATTATGCCCCCCTTTTCATTTCTAATTCTGCTAATTTGGATATTCTCCCTCTGCTTCTTGATTAGTTTGGATAAGGATTTATCTATTTTGTTGACTTTCTCAAAGAATAAACTCTTTGATTCATTGATTTTTTTGTATTTTCTTTCCAAAGTACTGGAAGCTATTGGGAGAGGGGCTTGTTAATAGTAAAAGCAAATATCAAAGTGTGAGCTTATACCAACAAGGATCAATGTTCCTACTTTTTTAGGAACCACATAATAAAACATAACTTCTTTTAAAAGACTAAAAACAGAAAGCATCAACCTTTGTCAGACCGTATGTCCTTGGCTGCTCAAGTTTTTCATTGTTTTTCAACTCTGATAAATGGATTACAAAATATTATGCACTTTATTTACTGAAGATCAGATAAATTCTAACAAACTTAGTATGAATAATAAATGCAAGTCACTCTTTTTTAAAAAGTTGTACTTGCTCCATCACCAGCCCTTTTTAGCTTTAATAAGATTATTGAACTTATTTATTTGATGTGAGAGTATGTGTGAATGTGTGTGTGGGTACAGATATGAAGGTAAAGTAACAACTTTCAGAGTTGGTTCTCTCCTGTCAACTCAGATTCTCAGGGAAAAGGCCCTCGACCCCTGAGCCATCTTGCCTGATCAGTACTTTGATTTTAGAAACAAAGTGGCATCAAATTTAAGATCCTCCTGCCGCTAGAGCCCCAGTGCTGGGACTGATTACAGGGGTACACCAGTGTCCAGCTACAAACGAAATGCTTTGGGTGCAAAATACCACCAGAAATTTTAAAACAAAATTTCCAAGGTCACTCCACATGTAGCTGACGTAAATATTACTTGTTGATTAGACTGCTGCAGTAGGGATAAGATGCTGACAATTTAACAAGTGATTCCCTGAGTAGCTATTACTGAGAATCTCTGGCACACTGGTTAAGAATAAAGACACACATACATAGGTTGAACTTTAAGTCCATCTACTTGTCTAGATCTTGCATTTCCTTATCTCATAAAAGCAATAATAGATCAACATCAATGATGCTGAAATAATTAAATATGGAATATACCTTTACATTGTGTGAATATACATTGCTGTGATTGGCTTATAAAGAAGCTGACTGGCTGGTAGCTGGACAGGATAAAGTTAGAAGAATCAAACAGAGAATGCTGGGGGAAAGAGCAGAATCAGAGGAGTCGAAAGCAGACACAGAGAGAAGATGGCCTGTCTTACTGAGAAAGAGTATCAAGCCACATGGCAAAGCATAGATAAGAAATATAGGTTAATTTGAATGTAAGAGTTAGCTATAAAAAGCTGAGCTATCAACCAACCATTTATAATTAATATTGAGCCTCTGTGTGGTTACTTGGGAGCAGCTTGAGGGACAGAAACTTCCAGCTAAAATTAAATGACTTGGGGTGAGGAGGAAAGGAACAGGCTGAGTGAGACAAAGCATAGCAAGCATGTATGTGCTCAAGTATTCAAGTACTGCCTGGGCATTTTCAACTGTATGTTAATACTCTACATACTAGACACAGTTGAAATATCCACTATTATTTAAAAATTTGTTAAAAGAATAGACAAATATTTAAACTAATATTTACTTTTAGATGAGGAGACTGAAAACTATGGTGAACCAGGTTAGACAGGAATGAAAGTCAGCCAATGCTAGAACTAAGATCACAAGATCTTCAAAGCTTCAAGGAGAGCTGAATACTAAGGCAGGCCTTAAAAAGAAAATTTAACACAACTAAAAACATACAAGTATTATAACCAAGATAATAATTTTGAACTGTTTCTAAGGTAAGAAACAACAACATATAACAAACAATAAAATCAAAGAGCAGACATTGTAATCTCTATCCTAGTGTGTCTTAGGGTTTTTATTGCTGTGATAAAAATACTGCATGTATAAGTGCACACACAAAAGTAAAACAAAATAGACTTAATGTGCATCTGTATATTTATCACAAATTGAACATAGATGAAAAACAAAAACTTCTTACTAGCAATATATGCTCTTGTAAGCAAAAATCCACCTAAATTCTTGCCTAAATTTTACCAAAAGAAATGAACTTGTTACCACTTCAGAACCTTAGGAATTTCTCCTTTTTTCCTTACTTGGGTGTTTAAGTTTCTCACATAAGTGCAGTAGTCTGTTAGAAAACATTAGCAAACACTTGAAATTTATAGAAGGAAGAACATAAATCATTTTCAAAGTTTCTTTTTAAATTATCACATTCCTAGTTAATATTCATGAGGATAATTTCACAAAAGTAGTTTCAAAACTAAGGCAGAGGAACATGGCTATATATAGTTATGCCAGCAAAAGAGAAAGAAATTTCTCTCTTCCCTTAAAATAGAGAAATTAGGTCCAATGGGAAGGTTTCTTAAATAACAATTTTATAGTATTTTAACCAATTTATTCATTACTCAGAAGTAACACTTTGGAATAGCAGATAGTAGTGCACAAAGCCTGAGTTCATTTGATTCAGACAGGTGGCTAGTCTAGAGCTCTGTGTTAGCAGTCCCAACCCACCCACAATAGCCCTAAAGACGATTATGCAAATGCCAGCAACCGGGTATTTTCCCAGGAACAGGAGAAGGGTTCCTAGTAGAGGCTGTGATTGTTCAGCAGTCATGTGGAAAACAAGCAGAACTGTGTTGGGGCCTTTTTTTCCTCCCCCCTTAATTGCTGGAGGCAGAGTGTTTTCATTAAGGGGACTACCTCAGAATGTATGAGATACATAAACACTTACATACACACACGTGTGTATTTCTTTGATGCACATTTCTGAAAACCCATGAACAGTTTATCCCATCCTCATCCCCAGCGTGCCCTGGCTGAACACCCTCCCTTCTTATCAATGTCACATTTCACCTGTTAGATACCTATTCCCTTGCCAGTAAAAACAGGAATTTAGAAACTTTTGAGCACTTGGCTTTGCACTTTTGTTTTGCTTTTAAAACATTCTCCATATATGTGAAATATTTTCTTTCTCATCAGGGATACAATGCAACACATGAAACCCATGAGAAATATAGCATTTGACAAGCAAATACCATTGCTTAACAGCCCACTATTAACATTTGGGGATGTTATTTTTAATATAAAGTCATCAGGGTCTTGGTCTTAAGTTTCTAAATGCAGTGGTTTTTGGGCAGCCTGCTTCTAATATCTGGTTATAAAATTCTCTCTAGAATTAAATGAGTTGGGCTTGGTAACACATGCCTTTAATCTCAGGCTTGTGAAGGCAGATAGATAGATCTCTGTTAGCTGAAGGCCAGCCTAATCTACAAAAGGAGCTCTAGACCATCCAGACCTACATAGTGAGACTCTTTCTTTTTTCTTTTTCATTTACCAAGACAAGGTTTCTCTATGTAGACCAGGCCAGCCTGGAACTCGGAGATCCTCCTGCTTCTGCCCCCTAAGGGCTGAGATGAAAGGTGCGTGCCGCCACCACCAGCAGGAACCATGTCTTTAAAATCATCTTTCATATTTTCTTACAGTGAGAAGACTTCTGTTTATACAACACTCAAAAACAATGCATATGCATTTCCCCCTCTTGCCCTATTCAATCCTCAGCACTTCTATATTAAACAGGGACACTGCTTATTTTGGTTAAATTCCTAAAATGTAATTCCTTTCTTTACTGTGATAGAACTCGATAGTTTCCAGAACTCTTATGCTGCAAAATGTCACAAAGTTCTGTTATAAATGTATTTTTAAAAGATTATTCACATACTTATGATCATAGAGTGTGATACTAATCACAGATATACCATATAAAATATATTTAATGTATGTAATATGTAAATATATTACTTTAAAACGACATAATTTAAAAACTGAATGAAGAATACATATGCATTCATGGAATAGATTAGTATATTTAAGAGCTCTTTCTAAAATGATTTAATTCCAGATTTAAAATTATTATTCGTTATGGGAACAAAGAACTTTGTGTCTCTTATTGCCTGACACTGTGTTTAATATGCCATTCATGCCTTCATTTGTTGGCTCTAAATTCAGATTTATGAGTCACAATCACAGCTTAAAAAGAGCACATCCTGGTAAGAAAAGTATCTGGTTTAAGAAAGAAAGATTGATTTTTGGCATATTCTAACACAGGTATACAGTAGAAAGGCAAGTGCAATACATTATATTTCTTGTTCAAAAATATTTTTAACCATCCCAAGGATGGCTAAAAATTTAAAAGACAATAGCATATGTAAGTAAAGATGAAGCCTTATCTGTTGCTGCTGAAAATGCAAATTGGTGGAACCATTCAGTTAGGAAGAGCCTGAAAATACCAACAATTTAGTTACTTGATGGCCTGATCCTGACTACATACCCAAGAAAACTAAAAGTATATGTCCACTTAAAACTTACACATAATGGGCCAGTACAATGGCTCAGTACATGCTACCAAGCCTAAGGAACTGAGTTTCTGATCTCCAGAACTCATTTGGTGGAAGGAACTAACTCCTGCAAGTTGTCCTCTGACTTCCAAGTGTGACACAAACATGTAAGTGTAATTCAAAAAACAACAACAAAAAACCCAAACTTGCTGGGCATGGCAGCACAGGCCTTTAGAGGATAGAATATCACTGAGTTCAAGGCTACATAGTGAGTCAACATAGTGAGCTCCAGGAAAGCCAGAACTACACAGAGAGACTCTGTCTCCAAAACAAAAACAAACAAAAAACTTGTACATCAAAGTGCAGCAGTGAGATAAAGGGGACAATCCCAGCACTCAAGAGGTGAATGCAGAAGGATGCATAGTGAAATTCTCTCTCAAAAGGGAATGTATTAATTAATTAAAACTTAAAAAGGCTTTTCAGTCTCATTTATAACAAATGGTATGCAAATTAAAAGCAAATAGGTGCCATTTCATAAACATCAGATAAGTATATATTGGATCTGACAATAGTTAAATGTCTTGATGTTGCAGAATCTTTGTTTACACTGTGTGAGGATATATCATTGTGATGGTCAATAACTAAACAGGAGAGAATAGATAGGATTTAGGAGGAAAGAGAGAACTCTGGAAAGACGAGAGGCAGAGAGATGCCAAGAAGAGGTCAGACATATGGTACAAGAGTAGAGGTAACTGAGCCATGTGAAAAAACATAGATTAATAGAAACAGCTTAATTTAAGTTATATGAGCTGGTTGGGGACAAGCCTAAACTAAAGGCCAAACTTTCCTAACTGTTTACAGTGACCTTGCCTTCTACGGTTTTAACTTTTGATATTTGGATTATTCCTTAAAGCTCTAGAAATAACCTCTCTTATGCAATTATCATCACAATTATAAGACTCTAATTAATTATATAGTGAATCCAATCTTCCAAGGGTGCTGACCTTGTCTTTAACAATTGAATTATCCTTTTATATTGTGAGTTAGCATTTTCAAGAGCCAGAGATTCAATTATTATTTGTCAAGCTTCTGAATCCGGAACCATTCTATTTACCACTGTAGTCAATCTTTGCAAAAAGTCTGTAATTTCATAATTAATAATAAATCTCAGTGTCATTATTTGCTGGCAGACAGTCCAAGGAAAGTCTGACTGCAATTTGACAATGTGATAACTGTCATACATTCCCAGTAGGATATGAATTACTACAACTATTAGGTCTCAAATCTGGGGAAGATGGCTAACTGAGGTGCCTAATTAACAAGTCAAAGCAGACTTGACCACCGAGTTATGGGTATAAACGGCATACCCTACCTCATACCCTCAACTTCTACAGCCCAGGGACTGGGCTGCTCTTCCCCCAGTTGCCCTTCACTACATAATCCAGCTTATTTTATTTGTGTAAAGCTTAAAAATAGGAATAAAGAAAGAAACTTCCTTAAGGATGTACACTTCCCTCTGGGAAGGGAAATCAAGTGGGTATAACTAAAAGGGACATATTAAAAACTTTCACCACACTAGCAATGTTGGATTGTGATTTTACATAGACAACAGATAAGAATTTGCTTGATGACCATCTATCTATTCAACATACATTCTCATTCATGGCATTTTATTTATTTCAATGACTTAAATATTTATCTCAAATGACCAGACCATCAAATTATTCAGGGTCTGATGAAGTTTATCACGGTGACTCTACACATTTTAACTGCTATGCTAAACTGGAGGAGATCAAGTCCTATTCCCTGCTTTCCCATACTGCTATAGGATTCCAAGTATTTACTTAACTTTAAGGAAGGAAATCTACCCCATAAAACTGCCCTCAACATCTACAAATAAACTGTGGCACTCTGAGACACACACAAAATAATGAAATAAATTTAAATAAGCTATTAATAGGCCAGAAAACTTGCTAAACTTCAGTGATGTGGGGATTATTGGTGAAAGCAACTAGTCTATCTTTATGAACAAAGAACATGTATCAAAAAGAATATATATCTACAGTAATTTCAAGGTCTATTACTATAGAGAGATACGTTCAGAGGCTGCCGCCTCTGGGAGGATACAACTCCAAGTAATAATGAAACCATGTGAAGAAAAAAATGCCCCCCCTTTTTTTTCTTTTTTGAAAATTGTGTATAGGGGGATGCTCAATCTGATAAGGTAAATAAATTCTGGTTTTGGTTTTCTTAAATTTCTATATTTTAACTGTGGTATTTTATGTGTCAATCACCATAAAATACATACTAATTTTCTACATGTACACATTCAGCAAACTTTTAAGCACAAAACTACAAAAAAAAAAATTATTCACCTAAGTCTACTCTTCGTATACTGAGTATTTATGCTTGCCTAGCACATATGAAGCCCTGGGTTCCATCCCAAGCACTCTATAAGGCGGGTATGTCAACTTATGCTTGCAATCCTGGGAATCAGGAGGTGGAGGTAGGAAGGTCAAAAGTTAAAAGTCATCCTTAGCTGAAGAACAAGTTCAAGGCTAAAATGGGCTACATGAGAATCAAAAGGAAGGAGGGAGGGAGGGAGGGAAATAAAGTCTGTGGCTATGGTAGAGTGCTTGCTTAACTAGTACACATAATGCCCTGGGTTTGATTCCTAGAATCACTAACAAGAAAAAACAAAACAAAAAGTCTACTCCACTTTTACTTATTATGTAATGACATATTTTATAATAAACTTCAAGAAACCCACATTTAAAGAAGAAAAAAAAAAAACACTTCTTTTCCACTGCCAAAAGGTACAATCATATTTTTCACTGTACTAATTTTCAAACTACCTCAAGTCTCCTGACTTTGTAGAAGTCAAAGCTAAGGTGACTGCTGTGAATGAAAATGGGAGAATGTCTGCCTGGTCAAGCTATCTGGGCTGCAGCACCATTTGCTCAGGAAGAAGTTCTTAGCAAGGAAGGCTACCTAGCTGAACGGAAAAAGACTTGTAAATATCTTCCATCTGCACTGTTACAAAAGTCTTCAACTCCACCTCCCTGCGCATAACCACTATTCTAAGAGACCAAATGAGCCTACAAAGTATTTGTACCACACTGACTAGAACACAGCAAATATTGAAAGCTCTTTTTTTTTAACTTTCAAAATTCTTTATTTTTAAATAGTTTAAAAGTAATGTGGAAACATAAAGTAGCTGAAGCCGGTGTAATCTGCTCTACTCAAAGAAAGCTAGTGATAGATTCTTCTATACATTTATAAAGATAAGCATACACTTTGAAATGAATTCACATCATACATTTCTATCATTTTGCTTCATTTAAGGCCTTGTAGCCATTTTTCAATGTCCACTCACAATGTACTTTATGTTAACAACTATGTAGACTTTCTTTTATAGTTAAACCATATTTTATCCAACCAACCTTTGAAGTTTCTACCAGTAATTTTTGTTTCTGCAGTATATTAATCTCAGTTTCTGTTTTTAGAAAAACAGACCTTGACCTCTAGCTTAATAAATGACCCAAATACGTCAAATTTTGTTCATTGCTGGTACATACTACTTTAGTCAGGACTCAATTTTGAGTAATAGAAACCCAACTCAAAGAAATTTCAACAATAAAGAGTATTTATTAATTCACATAACTGCAGAATCCAGGGGATATAGCACTAGCTTCTGGCACAGCTGGATCCAGAGGCATACATGTTGTCATTAGAACTCAAGTCTTTCCCTCTTTTGGCTGTTTCCTTTTGCGCTGGTTGATTCATCCAACATAGTAGGCCCTGTTGGTTTGAGCTTTTCTCCTACAAAGCTAAACATCTACTTGAAGAAAACTTCTCCACAACTGAGTAAATGCCTAAGGTTGGTTATCATTGGACAAACCTGAATCATTCATCCATTCCTGAACCAATCTCTAGTGTCATGATGGATTTCACTGATTGTTGAGGTTGGAATAACAAGCCCAGCACAAGATTCAAAAGGACTGCCTAAATAAATCACATGAACTGAAAATTGGAAAAGATGGTTCCAAAAGACATCAGGAAGTTGTTATATATAGTGAAATGAAATGGACACTGGACAATAAAATAGCATCCAGGATAAGACCAGGTATACAGAGAGCTTAATCTCTGGCCATAAAGTTAACTTAAAGTAGCTGGTATTTCTTCCTTTGCAATCAAATTCTAAAAATCATAAGGAGTGATAAAATCTACAATTCATTTGAATGAACAATAATTTCCATTAGCATCCACTCCAGGAGTCACCATAGGGTTTCCATTAAAATAAGATTCTTCAGTGCCCCACTACATTGGTGATGTGAAGCAGAAAAACCACCCTTCTCCAACTTGGCAAACAGGTCTGTGAAGCCATTTGAGTTAGTTGCAAATTAAGTTCAGTAGTAAAGTTCTGGTGTTGCTTTATGTCTCGTCAAGGTGAACTTATAATATTTTTTAGCCCCGGTCAGCTATATTCATTCTGTAGTTATCACAGGGGAGAAAAGGCATTATGTTCTGCTTTCAACCTGCTATTCTCCTAATAGATCAACCAGATAATTCAGGTGGATAGAAATGTTAGACCTTCATTCTTAACTTAATGTTCATTGAAATTTTTTGTGTCTGGAAAAAAAAAATCAATGATTAAAAACACTACTAATAAGAACGAATACAGAATGAATCTAAACATTATTCTCTTATGGAGAAGGGTACGATGGCTAAATATAGGATCTTATACATGCCAGAAAATCATTCTACTACTGATGATCTGGTGATACTGGCTTAATTTGTTATTTATAGTTCATAGGCATTTGAGAAATAATTCTAAAAAAAACAGTGATATGTTTTGCTGATGTTGCTAAATTAATGTTGTGTAACAACTAATGCTATGTAATTTGTTTTGGCAGATGCTGTTGAATTAATGTTATGTAAGTTAATGCTATGTACATTAATACTACTCCAAAATCCATATGAGTTACAACAATCAGCACTAATTTTTTGCTAGTGAGCCAGCTTGGCTGTAAAACACCTCTGCATCGAGTACAGACCTACCTTACACATCTTTCATCCCAGGACCCACTTTGAAGGGGAGAAGTAGTTATCTGGGGAAACTCTTCTCAGCAGGAATGGTAGTTCAAGAGTACTGGAAGAAATTTGCTATACCTCTTATAGCTCCTTTTAGAAATGGCCTACTGTTACCTCCAATTCTATCTGCCCAAGTACATCATATAACCAAGTCCAAAGTCAGTCAGATTTTTATCTCAAAAGAAAAGCTGGAGAATATCTGCAGAACAATAATTCTATTTACAATAAATTCTGAGGGAAAATTTCAGAACAAATTTATTGTGTTCACTATGACCACACAAACATAGGAAGGTTTTAATCAAGTAACTCATTGCTATCAAATTCTCACATGGCAAAAAGCAAACTGGAACAGCAAATATGCCAATGACAGAGTCAGGATGCAAAAACTTTTCAAAGTACTGGCAAAATGGACTAAGCTTAATGTAATGGACTCTTGAAGGAGTAAAAGTCCAGCTATAAGTTAAATATAAAATGAGGAGACTTAATAGCAAGATAGTCATAGTGGTTTCAGATTAACTTCAGTAGTCAATACTGTCATAAAAATGCCTGATAGTGTAACATTGTATTAAGAGTAATAGCATAGCTGAGCACTAGTCTACATGAAAAACACAGTAAAATTTGACAAAAAAAAAAAAAAATAATAATAACATGAGTTTGAGGCAGTCATACCCAAAAGAATACACTGACTCTGACCTGTGTGTCAATGTCTGAGAAATACTAACTGAAAATCAAATATGTAAACAGTTTTAAACTAAGTTTCATAGGAGAGAGAGCCGAATAAACTACTGATTGAGACTCAGAAGACTAGGAACAGAGTGTAGATCAGTAGAAAAAAAGAAGCAAATATAAAAGTCTTCAAATTCCCTAAAATGCTTTCAGAATTATTGAAATATTAAATGAATTGTGTTAGGTGTTACCACACCTCTAGTCAGCTATGGTAACTTTTCTGCAAAGTACTAGACAGTGAAAATTTTTTGCTTTTCAAATCAGAGAGTCTCTGTGGCAACTACTCACTATTAAAACAACAACATATAAGCAAATAGATGTGGCTGGCATACAATAAAGCTTTACTCACAAAAGCAGGTGTAATGCCAGATGGCAGGAGCTCCTTAAAATCTTTTCTATTTTGAAAAATAATAGAATGGATGTGAACAGAGTTGGACCATGTCACCTTCAAAAAAAAAAAAAAAAAAAAAGGAATACACAAAATAGGTGGGAAAATGACTGAGTAAGGTGGACGGATTAGAGATCGTGTGCAGATATAAATGAGTATCCATAAACAATACAACAGAGGCTCTGAAACAGAAATAGGAATGCAAGGACTTAGTGATGTTTCTCTCTATCTGCTGAACAAGAAGACACTAACTTTAATCATTGGCTTAAACAGGTTTTTCCAAACCTAAGGGAATGAATATCTTCAAATTGCATTCTTAAAGCCCTTTTTTTATTTCTTGGGCAGTACATCTCATACACAGATATTTGGGTGATCAACACATAAACTCTAAGCAAGGCAAAGTTGGTTTCGGCAAAGGTAAGAGATTTCTATCCCATGTAACAAATGAGTCAAAACACCCCTCCTTTTGCTAACCACATACAAAGCCTACATCAGAACAAAGGTTCGTAAACTGGTACTTTTTTGCTGTTTTGTTTTTGTGTTTTGTGCTTTCAAGACAGGGTTTCTCTGTGTAGCCCTGGCTGCCCAGAATCCTTAGACCAGGCTGGCCTGAAACTCAAGAGCTCCACCTGTCTCTGCCTCCCCCGGGCTGGGATTAAATGAATGAGTCACTACCCAGTTCAAACTGATACTTTCCTCTAACCAATGGGCATAGAAATTGGGAGGCATGTAAAAACTTCTGTATCAATCTAAATCTAACTAGTTTGTCAACTATAGATAATCAAAATATAAATCAATCTAAAAATATTATTTATTTTCATGATTTGTTACATTATAATCTAAATTTTAATCAAACCTGTAATTTGCAACTTAATTTTTCAAGTAAGGAAGCAATTTTACATTTTAATCTCTAAATTATGCAAAGCAAAAACCTAATCTGGTCATCCCTGGTAAAGAATGGTACACCTCTGCCTGGGGCAGCAAGGAAGGAAAGAACAGTGGTAATGGATGGCTTTGAAGATGTGAGAACCTAAAGGCCATACTGTTTATATATAAATTACGGCTGGTAGAGGTTGGTAGAGGACTGTGATAACCATACTGTGCTATTTGCAGAGATGTCTAACCATGAGACAAAAGTACCATTTATGTATAAAATACAAGTTCAAAACAAATTTAAAAACTACTAAATTACCAAACTAACAAAAGGAGATATTTGGTGCTTATATAATATATAAGTAATATATAATATAATTTAATATAAATATTAAAGTTTCCATACTTCCTACACAGGAGCTCTTTGGGAAATTACTATGTTTAAAATACACACACACACACACACACACACACTTCACCTGTTCTAAAGAAAAAAAACCCACTAACATTGGTTACATGAATGTGTTGAGTAAATTTGTAACCAAAAAATAAATTTTCAATATTATCAGTTTAAGGCACTCAGGAACTGATCAATGATATTAGAGACCGTGGTACTAACAAATGTGACAAAGCTTTTAGAAAAACTTAAAACACAATGATAGCATGACAATTCTTTTTGTGCGTGTGTGATTTAAACATGAGGTTGTAAAACCTTTTCAGCTTTCCTGCCACCAAACATAACTCCCAATTGTATAAAACAATGAAATATTAAATAGTTTGGAGTTTAGGCTCTGTACAGCAGTGTTTGCTGATAGTGTAGCTGTATGGACAGGAACCAAAAGAATCAGGAGTTTGAGAACGGCAGTGAGGCCCTAAGAGCAGAGATTGGGGAAGATTCTATGTATTATGTAGCTGTCTAAAGATTATTTCTAGCCTACCTTACAAATTTAGCAGAACATCTTCAATATTTTTCTAATCAAAAGAATATCCATATATAAGAAATTTATAAATATCTTGTTTTTAATTGAGAGATAATTTATCCCCATGTTGAATAAACTGTGAGAAGTGGTTACTAATAAAAATATTAACATGGGGCTAGAGAAATGGCTCAGTGGTTAAGAGAACTGGCTGCTTTTCTAGAGGACCTGGAATCAATACTCAGCACCCATACGGCAGGCAGCTTACAACTCCAGTTCAGGGGATCCATGACACCAGACATGTACATGGTGTACACATTTAAATATGTGCAGGCAAAAGATTTGCACTCAGAGTGATGACTCAGAGTTTAAGAGCACTGACTGCTCTTCCAGAGGTCCTGAGTTCAATTCCCAGCAACCACATGGTAGCTCACAACCATCTGTAAATGGGATCTGACATCCTCTTCTAGCATAAAGGTGTATGTGCAGATAGAGCACTTGTATACATAAAATAAATCATATATATATGTATATTTTAAAAAAGATTAGCACTAATAATGAAAACAAATGTTTCATTTGGGGGAATAAAAAGTTTAGCAATTAATTTCTTGAGCTTGCTATATTTTGCCCCCTCCCTCCAGTGCTGAGGATTGTAGCCAACACCATATGCATACTAGGAAAGCATTTACTCTACTACTGAAACTAAATTCATAGCCCTCTTAGTTTTTTTAAAGAAGAAATCGCTAACAAAATCCCCCACTACCACAAATTATGCAGTTTCCCTCATGTGAGGAAATATCGAAGGTCAGTATGCCTAGAGAGCAATAAATAAATCTTACCCTGGAAAAACTACCCTTTGAACTTATTTATCTCCCCTGCTAAGTAAGTCCTTAACATGTCTTTTAAATCTATTCTTCAATTCTCAAAACATATTGAGTCTGATATCACTACACTGAAGCTATTAAAATAAAACACAGTAACAGACACACATCACCTCTTGAGGGTAGCACTGTCTAACTCAGATTAAATTAGTATCAAGAACCAGTTTTATGTCATGTTAAAAAATTAAGTTATATACAGTTTCAATTTAGTCTGGTTTAGAAGAATTTCTAAGTAGAAAGCTGCAATTTCATTCAGCTTTTTATTTAATAGTGTGTAACAGTAACTGTATTGTGACTCCCCATATTAATAAGTTAACTGTTCTGATTATCAACATGATGGGGCAGGAAGCCCAACTGAATGTGAGCAGCACCATCCTATCGAATAGGATCCTAGACTCAATAAAAGAAAACTGAACATCTGTGTTCATCTTTCTGTTGCCAACTGTAGACACACTGTGACAGGATGCCTCAAGTTCCCACCACCTGCCTTCTCTCAGAAACCATGAGCCAAAATAAAAGTCTTTCTTAAGTTGCTTTTTCAGATGTTTTGCTGCAGCAACAAGGACATAATATAGAAGGGAAGAAGACAGTTTCAGTAACACAAACATCCTGCCTAATTCTTTTCTTTTTCCCTACATCTATTTATTGAAACCTAACTTGTCTATAAAATTTAAACTTATTAAACTCATAGACTTTTAATGCAATTTACACAATAATTCACCTTACTGGGTTTTCTAAAGTATCAATTTACAAGTTAGAGAAAGAGAATACTTCTAACAAACAGCTGTATTACCATACAGGGTAGCAAATTACAGCCACTGATTATTTTACTAAATCAAGTTTGGAGCACAGTTATATCCACTTATTTCCCAACTGGCTAGAGCTATTTTCACTCTCTATTTGCAGAGATGGTTAATTGGGCAGTGACCACAGGGCTTTCAAAGTATGAGATACTTATTGTTTAAACTTTGAAGGCAGGAAAGAGTTGACCAAGCTCTGCTGTAGATGATCCATTGGGATGACTTATCATTTTTTTTTCCTTCCTCATTATTCACTAAAGTTAAGACAGGTAATTAAACACCAGACCTCACACTAAAGATGAGAAAAAGTCAAACCTGGCTGTCTCAGCAGCCTTGTACTTTTTCTACCTTGTCTTGAAAATCCAGGGTAACCCTTACTCAGATTTTAGTTCCTCAGATCTTTTTGTTTGTTTGAGACAAAAAACTTATTACATAACTGTGGCTAATCAGAAACTTGATATATAGATTCAGGCTGGCCTCAAACTCAGAGAATTCCAAAATTAAAGGCATGCACCCTAAAACCTAATATTCCTAAGATCTTAATTAAGATAAGACAGAATTTTCTAAAGCTCTAAACACCAAAAAAAACCTGGAGTCTTCAAGCACTGTATTGAAAAGTTCAGCAATTGCACTTGCATCTTCTTGTTCGGCCCCATGTCTAAAGACAGTGCTTCAGACACTGGTCTGAAATACATATTTAGGTGGGAAGTGACAGAATTAAATGTAGAAACCTCCACCAGTTTCAACTGTTACTTCCAAGGAACCAAATCTGGAAGCAAATTCAGTTGCTACTCTACATTTCTGGCTCTGGCTACAGATGTTTAAGGTATCTGATCGTCATTTATTTCCACTTCTTCAACAAAACCACAGATGTCATGAACACATAAACTGTGTGTTCTTCATTATTTTCAGCATGTATAAGGTCCTACCTTCAAAACTCAATATAAAATAAGCCCAGGAGTGCATGCCTGTAATCTCAACACCTGAGGGGCAGACAGGAGAATCAGTAGTTCATGGAACATATAGTGCATGAGGTCAGCACTGGCTCTATAGGAGACCCTGACTTTAAAAAAATAAACAAGCAAACCACAATGGGAAAAAACCTCACATGGTCTCTGTCTCCTATTTTCCTATTACTAATTCTAAATGAATCAAAATAAGGTCTGATACAAAGGAATGGACATTAAATCAGGAAGAATCAAAAGAACGCACACAAAGAAGCTAAAAAGATGGCCCAGTGGTTAGGAGTACCTGTTACTTTTGCAGAAGACCTAGGTTTGGTTTCCAGCACACACATGGCAGTTAACAACTATCCAAACCTCCAGCTCCAGAGATCTGATGCAGTCTCCTAACCTCCATGGCACCAAGCATGCACAAGGAGAACATGCATACACTTAAAATGAAGTAAATAAATCTTCACACACACACACACACACACACACACACACACACACACACACACACACACACACACGCACACGCACACGCACACGCACACGCACACGCACACGCACACGCACACACACATGAGAGATGTTCTAACTATAGAAGTATACGGGCATAGCCGAAATAAAAGAAGCCCTGGTGTGATTTTTGTTTACTGTTCACTCAGCACTTGTTTTTGAGTCAGAATCTTGATTACAGCCCAGACTGACCTCAAACTGAACTCCTACTGCTGTAACCAGCTGAGTGCTAGGATTACATGCATGAACCACAACACCATCTTTATTCAAAAAATAATCTTACATTTATATTAAGAAGCAATAATCAGCTGGGTATGGTAAAATCTTAGCACTCTAGAAGATAATGATTAAAGTGCCCTAAGAAGCCAGCCTGAGCTACAGATTAGGTTCAATGCCAACCTGGGCTACATAGCAAGACTCTGTCTCACAAAATCATAAATAAAATAACCACTTAGAAGAGTAATGAGAAGGTCAGGAAGATTTACCCTGCTGAGGATATCAGATCATGTGGATTGCTGCAGCCCTTCCCCAATTTCAAACCTCTGAATAAAACTGTTTGACTCCCCCACACAAAAAAAGAAAGAAAATCATCAACAATGAAATGGTACAGAAGATACTGTTGTACTGATAATACCTTGGATTTTACTTGCTACTTATAACCCAATCTTAATATATTAAGTTCATCAATGGCTAGTTAATTCAATTATTTTAAAATAACATTCTTTTGTAAAAAAGTTATGCCCAAAGTAGGTCATCATAGTTCTTTATAAATTATAAATCCAAACCTAGAAAATGAAAGGATATCCTGCTATTGTGGGAACAGTCCCACACTGTTAAACAACTCTTAAATAATTTCCTATGATTTTTAGAAAATATACATAGTGAATACAAATTCTCAAAAGTTGTTAACAAGTATAAGCTATGATGTTTTAAATTTTTCAACTTTAGAACAATAGTGCTAGAATATTTTGAACACATATCACAGAATTGATATGTCAACAACTATTTGGATTCAGCCCTTCATAAACTGTGGGCTTTAAGAAGTAAAACATGACCTCTCCCCATGAGTTTCTACCCTAGCTGAAGTCTTCCAACTACTTTCAAAGCAAGCAATACTTTGAGTTCTAATGGTACAATGGAATTTGCCAACAAAAACAAAACTTTAGAAATCATGTCCTTAAGTACTAAAAACTTTAAGTATGAAGTGCTAACTTTAAGAAACAAAATACTCAAGAATGTTATTGGAATGATTATGAAACATGTCTATTTTATGTGTGCGTATACATATACACACATTTTATTTATTTAGGTGATGAGATGGACCCTAGGGCCTCACACAAGCTAAATACTCTCACCACTGAGCTACATCCTTAGACAAGTACCTTTAATCCCTTTTTTAAAGAAATATTTTTTATTCTTTTAGTATATTAATGTTTTTGCTTTCATGAATGTTTGTTTGCCATGTATGTGTCTGGTGCATGTAGAGGCCAGAAGAGGATATCAGAGGTCCCATAGCTGAAGCTGTATATAATTGGGGGCCACCAAGTGGACGCTGGAAATTGAACCAGGGTCCTCTAAAAATACATCAAGTGCTTTTAATCACTGAACCATCATCTCTCCAGCTCCAATCACTTAATTTTTATAAAAAAAAATTATTTTATGTATGTATTATAACATGAAGCATATGTGGAAATCAGAATTCCCTCCTTCTACCATGTGGTTATCAGGCAGTAGGTGTCTTACTAGCAGAGCTATCTCACCCATCCCATAGCAAAGCACCTCTAAAATAAAATTTAAAAAGAGTTCAACCTAGAGAAAAAAAAAAAAACAAATCTAATTAAAATAAAGCACTCAAAGAGAAAAATAATGAATGAAGTAAAAGGGGGGCCAAGAACAATGGTCTGAGCCTTTAGTTCCAACCTTTTGGGAGGCTGACAGATAAGAATTACTTGAGTCCAGGGATCCACAGCCAGCCTATGCAACACAGCTGGGCACACCTGAGCTTGTCCACATCTCTAAAATGTAGTACCAAAACTAAGATGAATTAATTGATGGAGATGGATCAATAAATGGCTAAACATGGAATAAAGCCAGTATACTGTTAAGGTTTAGATGGAAGATATCTGAGATTAATTGTAATTTTAATATTCTTTTAACTTTGAGAGCTAGAAATAAAGTCAACAAGGGATATTCACACTTCCTACAGCTGATAAATAAAACACAAAATATTTGGATACATAAAATCTGGAATGTGATGAATTTAATTCAGGAAAGATATTCAAATGTTCAGATATCAATACAAAATAGAAATAAGCCACCAACAGCAAAGATTAATAGAAAATAAAATAAAGAAAAAACATAGTACTCTAGGAGTAGGGGGTCTTTGAAAGCAGAGACTCAGTTACCTAGAACCCTGAATACAGATTTAAATCCCCAATTTAAAACCTGTTCTACCTAGTTATAATTCCAGCACTCAAGGGGCCAACGCAAGAGAATCCTGAGCTCAAGGAAGCCTGAAATATAAGTAAAACTTTGTCTCAAATAGATGTAAACCTGCTTTAAAAAAATCCAATCATTTCTGTTACTGCTTTCAAGATGGTTCTAATTTTACTCCTCCAGAAGTAAAGTGTTTATGTATACACACACAGGCATAAGCAACGTACTGCCTGATTCATCTTAAAAGTCACCAGGCATCTATTCTAGCCTACCTCTGACCTATATAAAGAACTCAAATTAGAGATTTAAAAAATAATAGAGAATTCTCAACAGAAGAATCTCAAATGGCTGAAAGACAATTAAAGATTGCTCAACGACCTTAGTTATCAGAGAAATGCAAATAAAAACTCTGATACCATCTTACTAAGACTGGAATGGCTATGATCAAAAACACTGATGACAGCCTATGCTGGAGGGTATGTGGAGTAAGAAAAATACTCCTCCATTGTTGCTGGAAATGTACAACCACTTTGGAAATCAATATGGTGGTTTCTCAGAAAACTGAAGATCAATCTACTCAATGATCCAGCTATATCACTATTGGGCATATACCCAAAGGATGCACAATCTTACCCCAAGGGCATCTGCTCAACTATGTTCATAGCAGCATTATTCATAATAGCCAAAACCTAGAAAGAACCTAGTTGCCCCTCAACCAATGAATGGATGTTAAAAAAAAAAAAAAAAGTACATTTACACAATGGAGTACTAATCAGTAATAATAATAATAATAATAATAATAATAATAATAATAATAATAAACATCCTAAAATTTGCAGACAAATGGATGAACTAGAAAAAAAAATCATCCTGAGAGACTCAGAAAGACAAACATGGTATGTATTCACTCCTAAGTGAACTTTAGACTTAATTAAGCAAAGGATAACCAAGCTACAATCCATAACCCCTGAGCAGCTAAGTAACAAGAAGGATCCCCCTGGGAAGGGGAAATAGAGAGATCTCCTGAATGGCCCAATTGGGACCATGGGGGGAGGGGGGGAATAAAGGGAAGTAGAAAGAGAACATGAGGGAATCGGATGGTTGAGTTGGGGGAGGGGTGTAGAAGGAAAACAACAAAATAGTTATATTGATAGAGGGAGCCATTTCAGAGTTAGGGAGAAACCTGGTGCTAAGGAGATACCCAAGAATCCACAAATGTGACCCCAGCTAAGACTCCAAGCAATAGTGAAGAGGGTGCCTGAACTAACCTTCCCCTGTAGTCAAATTGATGACCACCCTAATTGTCAGCATAGAACCTTCATCCAGCAACTGATGGAGGCAGATGCAGAGATCCACAGCTAAGCACTGAGTCAAGCTATAAGTCCAGATGAAGAGAGGGAGGAGAATTACATGAGCAAAGGGGTCAAGATCATGATGGGAAACTCCCAGAGACAGCTGATCTGAGCTACTGGAAGCTCACGGACTCTGGACTGACAGCTGGAGAATCTTCATGACTGAACTAGGCCCTCTGAATGTGGATGGCAGTTGTGTGGCTGGTGCAGTTCATGGGGCCTCTAGCAATGGGACAACTGATCCCTAATGCATGAACTGGCTTTGTGGAGTCCATTCATTACAGAGGGATATCTTGCTGGCTGATGGGGGTACGGGGGACGGGGACTGGTCCTGCCTCAATTTGTATGCCTGACTCTGTTGACTCCCCATGGGAACCCTTACCCTCTCTGAGGAGTGGATGGTGGGACGGAGGGGAGGGGAGAAAGACTGGAAGGAGAGGATAGAGGAGGAACAGTAGTTGATATATTTAAAAAAGAGAATTCTGGCAATCTGAAAAAAATGACTCTGTGAAGATGAAAACTCATGGGAACAGAAGAGATAGGTTTACCTCTCTTTCAAATAATCCTTGACCACAAGAAGAAGTCTTAATATATTAACCAGGTATTGTATCAGAACCTTGCTGATAGGATTGAAGAGATGGCTCAGAGGCTAAGAGCACTGGCTGCTCTCCCAGAGGACCCAGGTTTGATTCTCAGTACCCATATGGCAGTTCACAATTGTCTGAAACTCAGGGGATTCAAACCCCTCACAACTGACATAGATGCAGGCAAAACACCAATGCACATAAAATAAAAATAAATTATTTTTTAAATGTTGCTTGTATCCTCAGAAGCCCTATCCTAAAGTCAGTTCTACCTTACTTCCACCAGGAGTTTCTTTTATACTTAAGTGCTACAAATGTCCCAGAAGGGGTGACCTAATACCTCTAGAAGCCAAGCTCCTGTTCTGTGTTTCTGCAAGAGTTAGTCACCCAAGAGATTTTTTGAATAAATGCAAATGTTACCACTGACTTAAAGTTAAGCCTCACTAAAAATAGTATCAATCAAGGAAGATGTTTAAACAAGTGTCTAATTACACCAAATTGGAGCACTCAGAAAACTGACACATTTATATTGCCATTTCTGCTTGTTTCTCAATACTGTAATATTTACTGGTGGACTTCTCTGTCAACAGTAAATTCAAACCTAATTTCCTAAGAACCTACAATTTCACTAAGACATCCTCTTGTCATTTCAATCATTTTAAAAACAAGAATGTGGAAAATATCAAGATAAAAGAGTTTTGTAGGGCTAGGAGTGTAAAATTACTTTCTTGGCATTGGAGAGATGGCTCAGCAGTAAAGGGCACTTATTCTGCTAGGCTGAGGTGGTGCCTGCCCCAGCACTTTCGAGGCAGAGGCTCGCAGATCTCTGTTGAGTTCAAGGCCAGCCTGCTCTACAAAGTGAGTTCCAGGACTTCCAGTGTTACACACTGAGAAACCCTGTCTCAAAAACAAAAAACAAAATAGAAACAAACAAACAACACTTATTCCAATCAGGCACCACACGACCATCTTCACCTTTAGCTCCACATATAAACCTTAGAAAGTATTTGGTCCTTTTACTTTTCCCTTTTGAAGTGTGCTTGTGAGGAGAGATAGATGGCTCAGCAGATAAAGGAAGTAGCTACACAAACATGATAGCCAAGTCTGACCCCAGAACCCACATAAGAAGCAGATATGGTGAACTCCAATTGTAATCCCAGCACTCCTACAGCCCAATAAGGGGCAGACACAGAGAATCTGCTTGAAGAGAGGACCTCTTAGCCTGAAGTATACAAGACAATGGGAGAAACAAGAGACACCCTGCCTCAGCACGGTAGGATTAAGAACTCCCAAAGGTTGTTGCATGACCCCACACTCCTTCATTAAACAAGCAAGTTTTTTAATATCTGAAGGGAACAGAGAAAGCAACTTTACTTACTTGTCCTCTGTTTGCACTAAATTGTTATTGGGAAACACAAGTTAATGTGCATAAAATGATTAGAATAACCAATGCCTGATATCTAAAGCCTCAATCTATCTTACTTAACTTCTATTAGAAAGAAGATCTTACACAAATGGAATCTATATATAGAGGTGAGATAGAAAAAATTAAAGCAAAGAAACAAGTTTTGATCATTTAGAGCAGGGGACTAAAACTCAATTTATAGAATCAAACAAATTAACAAAAACGTGGAGACTATATGCCTAATAAGACTAATATGCCTAATAAGAAAAAATTAATAGCTGCTGCCACCATATCACCTCTCACTCACCAAGCTTCAGCAGAAAAGGGGGGATAAGTAACAAGGTGCCCATGCCAGGGCTTCTACAAAGCAGACTGCCAGCAAATCCCTGAAATCAGATGCTACTAGAAGTCCACTGAAGTTTTTCTAATTTCCAGGCTCCCCTACCAGCATCTGGAGTGAGAAGTTGCTCAGGACTTCAAAATAGAACTGTGCTTCCAGAGTATAGCTACTAGTGTTTTGTAAGGAAGCAAGTGAGGCATATCTGGCTGAACTTTTTGAAGAACTATTATGCCAAAACATATCCAGCTAGTGAGCCCCATATACATAGAACTTACGTAAGAGTTCTATTATGAGAAAAAAACACTTCTTTAAGAAAAATCCTGTGGGATCAAGTATATGACTATGAATGAAAAACTAGAGGACATAAATCAGGTATTGGCAGTTTTCCATTTTCATTTGTGTATAACTTTCAATATAAATGCAAGATATAAATAAAACACTAATGCAAGTCAAAATGTTTCTGTGAACGTTTCAACAGTTCAACTTTATTACAATTATATATTTAAAAAACCTGTTAAAATTTGCTGAAGAGAAAAAGGAGCAAAAAATTAAAAGTATAAAAATTAAAATAAGCACTAAAACATGGTGCACACACTTGTTAATTTTTACCAGGTGTTTAAGGCAGGAGCATGAGTTCTAGGTCAGGCTGGGCTAGAGAAGTGAAAACCAGGGCTACACAGAGAAACCCTGGGGGAGAGAATGCCAGCAAGGACAACAGAAAGGTAGGGAAGGAGGAAGGAAAAACAGGCATGTTTATCTACAAGAGTTTTAAAACCACAACTCTAGCCTAAAGTCTTCCCTCTCTACACTGTTTCATGCTGGCCTAACAATAATCATTAATAGAAACAGGATCTGGAGAGAAAAAGAATAGAAGAATAAACAATTTTTGTAGGTTTTTTTTTCCCAAGACAATGTTTTGTTTGTTTTTGTTGTTCTCTGTGTAGTCCTGACTGTCCTGGAACTTTCTCTGTAGACCAGGCTGGCCTTGAACCCACAGAGATCCACCTACCTCTGCCCCTCACTTAGTCCTAGGATTAAAGGTGTGTGCCACCACTGCCAGGCTAAAGCAGTTTTTACTCACTTTTTTCAAAAAATGTGCTACAGAACAGCCATGGAAAGATAAAAATCTAGAAAATCTAAGTGCCCAAGAAGAGCAAATTTACTCACATCAATAATTTCTTCTAACATGGCTTTACAACTTTAAAAATTAAACTATATTAAAACAACTGTGATAAATATTAGCCTGTTCCTTCTAATTGTATCCCTAACACCTCTGTAGCCAAAGAAAATAAGATAAAACAAAAAGGCATTTTTAAAAGCATCAATATAAATATCATAGTAACCCCCTCAATTTTGTTCTGATGAGCTTTCTTAGTGGTCACCCTGTCTCCCTATTTACAGGATAAGCATGGAAAGAAAAAAGCTTTAAGTATATAATACACGTGTTTCTCTAATTGCATAGAAAAGCTAATTGCATGACACTGAATTAGCTACACTTTCAAAGCTTCTATAAAGATGGAATTCACCAAAGAGAATTCTTATCACATATATGCATTCTTGGGTTCCATGCTAAACTTTTATAAATTTATTTCTTAAAGAAATAAAAATAGCAAAATTTTAGGTGTCACAGGGTAGGTAATATTACAGGGTAATTGCCAGCATGAGTACGTTTGTTCTGTGTTTGCTCTTCAGTAAGGAGCCGCCCTGAAAAGTCCACAATCTTTTCCTGTTCTTTCTCTCCAACCACAGTAACCGTTTGTATCCTTCCTTCACTAGCAGCCCTCGCCAGAGACTGCAGGAAGTACATTAATACACAGAGCTGCAGAATTTACACACTTTAGTGGCTAGCTATATCTCTAAATCAATCTTGATTTTACCCTAAGATTTAGTGCTTTCTGATAATCTTTTGAGGTTACTCTGTTTTCAGAGATACATTTTTTATGTTTGTATAAGCAGACATTCAAGTCATCTGTTATTTCTGAGAATTACAAAATGAACTTTAGAAACCATGCTTAAAACGTAAAACACTAATACTCTGTAGGAAATTGAAATTGCCATGCAACCTGAAAGAGTTCAGCATTCAAATTCCATCCAGTATAATGAGAATCGGCAACATTTCTCTTTTTTTTCCTAACATTCCCCTAATGATATATTACAAGTATTGCATTTGCTTGAGGAAACATTTTTCAAATTGCTTTCAAATGATTTGTCTCAAGTTCAAATGACCATACACACGAAGGGGGGGGGGGGTTTGGAAAGATTCTCACTCTGTAGCACAGCTCTCTTAAAACTCATTGAAAGCCTCCAAAGTACTGAAATCAAAAGCTTGAGCCATACCTGACTGCTGTTGCAGTTTCTTTAAAAGACTGACAATATGCATTTCATTTGAAAGTTTAAGACAAAAATAAAATAAGTTTCACAAAAGATTAACCAAACAGCAGTAAAACCCAAAGACTCTGCCTCGTCTCCCCCACAGAGCAAAACTTGGTTTTTAAAAATATTTTTGCATTAGAATGAATCTCCTATATGTTCTCTAAATCTCACTGATGCCCAAATCTTTTTGGATATTCCATGTTCTGAATAGAGAATGCCAGTATTAGTAGTAATAATTCTCCAACAGTCATTTGAGAATGACTATTTAACCATAATGCCATGTCAGTGGCTTTGAATAGTAAAAATGTAGTATAGTGAACTGGAAGACTACATACATCCATAAAAGAACTAAGTGTAAAGACTATGCCCACCCCACTCCTTTTGTGAGCACTGTATATCCATAGTATCTACTAGAGTACTTGGTAAATATTTTCTCAATGTATGAGAACAGATCTAAAATAAACATGTAATTTTAAAATAGTAGATCATTATTAGGCTGAGAATGTAGCAAAGTGATGGAGCACTTGCCTAGCATATATTAGGTCCCTAGTTCAATCCCCAGTACCACAGCATAAATACAATAAAACAGATAATACCAAAAAACAATGAAATGGGCCAGGTGTGGTGGCACCTGTCTTTAATTCCAACACTTGGGAGGCAGAGGCAGGAGGATCTCTAAATTACATGTCAAAGTCCAGGCTGCCAGAAATAAACTGAGAGACTCTGTCTCATTAATATACATACATATGAACTAAAATTAATAACTTGGGAAGGGGAACAAATATGTATGAAGGTGAAACCCTTTACATTGTATGCTAAACTAAAAATTTTAAATAAATTTAAAAAACGTGCAAAGTAATAAAGAAAATAAGTTCAAGCATTTAAATTGGAATTCCTTTTTCCTTTCTCTTTCCTTTTTTTTCTCCTTCAGTGTTGGAGATCAACTCAAAGCCTTGTACATGATGGGTAAGTACTCTGAGCTTCATCATCAGCCTCCATTTCTTTAGTGATATAAAACAATCTTGCTTACTTATTTATTGACTTACTTTGTGTGTAAGGAGTAGGTATGTGTGAGTGTGAGTGCCTCCACTGTCAGTCTTCAAATTCCACTTTGTTCTTGTTGGAGACACAGTCTGGTCTTGTTAGTGCCCATGCATGGCAATGTGTTTCTAGGAATTCTCTTCTCTACCTCCCATCCCACTGTAGGAGCACTGGGGAGCATGGATGCATGCTATACATCTGGCTTGTCTGTAGGTTCTAAGAATCACTTCAAGTCATCACAACTATAGAACAAGCAATTTACTCCTTGCACCATCTTCTCAACCCAATCTTCCTATTTAGATGATACACCAACAATACAAAACAGCTGAAATTGTGCATCACTCAGAAAAGACTATTAGATAGTACAATGACAGAGGTAATACCATAAGAAAGTCCAACAATACTGGCAAATGCTTAAGTGGGGTCATGTATTGTGTTTCTAATAAGCTTGCCTGAAAATCAGAGGGCATAGTCAGCCAAGGAGTTAGCCACAGAGGGCAGGCAGTGTGACACACATCTTTAATCCCAGCACTTGTCTCTACTCTCAGTACGTGGGAAACATGACTGCACACACACATACTGCACGTATGTACTTGCCTTTAATCCTAGCACTAGGAAAGTTGAACCAGGAAGTGACATAGCTGAGCAGAGAAAGAAATAAGATGGGAGGAGACAGGAGTTCAGCCCTTCGCCTGCACCCCTTCCTTTCTGCTGAAGACTCAGAGGCATCAGTCTGAGGATTCATGAGGAGTGGCTGGGTGAGAAGTGGCTGACTTGATCCTCTCTCTTGTCAATGTAACAAATTTTCATATTTTCAGAAGAGTAGCAAAATATAGCATAGTAAAAAAAAAAAAGTAGAAGAAATAATTTTGGAAATTTTAAGAATCTATTATCAATACTGGAGATTCAACTACGAAAAATGACCCACATCTATGATATTTTCTAACCTACCATAGCCACCAAAACAAATTATAAAATCTTATTAGGTTCAACCTCATCTACATAGCATTAGTGCTATATAATTCTGGAGTTCAGATCCCTGGCACCCATGTAAATATGGGGCATGTGGCCACCTGCAATCCCAGAAATCTGAAGTAAAGACAGGGTATCCCTGGAGTAAGCTGTCTAGCTAGACGAGCTCTACCAGCTCTAGGTTCAAGTTAGAAACCTTACCTATAATCTTCTTTATTATAAGCAGCAATAAAGCCTTACTTTAAAATTTAAATGGATCCCCCCCCCAAAAAAAAGGAATTAGCCAGAACTACACAATGAGACTCTGTCTCAAATATAAAATAAAACAAAGTAAATTGCATTTTAGCAGGGCCTCGTGGCACATGGCTTTAATCCCAGTACTCAAGAGGCAGAGCCAGGCAGATCTCTGAGTTTGAAGCCAACCTGTTCTAAACAAACTGTTTAGGGCCAGCCAGGATGGCATGATTGATCAGAGTCTTTTAAAAAAAAAAAGAAACAGTTGGGTAGTGGAGGTACACACCTTTAATCTAAGCACTCAGGGAGGTAAAGACAGGTCAGTCTCTGAGTTCAAGGCTATCCTGGTCTAGAGAGTTCCAGGACAGCCAGGGCTACAAAGAGAAACCCTGTCCAAAACAAAACAAAACAAACAAACAAACAAACAAAAAATTAAGGGAACCAAAAGAAGAGTCACAAGTGAGCATGCATCAGAACAAGGCTCTAAGGTTCTCCCTGACAGGAGATCTGATCTTAAGCCAAGCAAAGGTTCACCTAGGACAGGGACTCTAGCCCCACACTCACCTGTGCATACTCTCTTTCAATAGCAGCCTTCTTCTGACTGAAAGTCCTAGAAATACAAACAAAAATTAATCACCAAAAGCAGAACTTTAAAGCCTCATGTAAATTTATCAACAAAGCTTTAAATACTGCCTTGTAACATATGTGAGGGGAAAACATGGTTCCTCCCTATGAACTCAAGAACAGAGGAAACCACACCAGCAGTCTCTGCAGTTTTTCACAAGAGTTACAGTAACATGTACAAGGCCACTGGAAGCTACAGTGTAAAAATATACTTCTTCTACACATGCATTATTTCAGATTCCATGGCTCCCATGCTTATATTTTAATACTTATGGCTGACCTACAGTCCCAACTACTCCTGTCTCTACGTCCTGAGTGTTAGAATTATATGGACCACAACACCTAGCAGGTTTACATTGTGTTCTAAAGATGGAAAGCAGGGCCTCATGCTTATGAGTGCTCTACTGAACCATCCTCCCAACCCCATTTAGCTTACATTTAAGGTTTATCCAAGTAACATGTATCAATACTTCATTTCTTTTTGCTGCTGAATAATATCCCACTATGTGTAGTGGATTTATGGTGTTACATTGTAAATAACTGTCACACCTATGAGTTTAATAAAAAGCACTGATTGGCCAAAGGCAGACAGGAAGTGTGGGTGGGGCTACTAGACTAAGAAAACTCTGGGAACAGGAAGAGCATAGAAGAAATGCTACAGAGAAGCCAGAAGATACAGAAGACAACTATGCTGCTCTGATAAAAGGTACAGAGCCACAAGGCTGAACAAGATAAGAATCATAGGTTAGAATAAGAGCAAGAGCTAGCTAGTTATATGCCTAGGCCCCAGGTCAATCAGTGTACAAATAATGTAAGCCTCTGTGTGTCTTTGGGACTGCGGGTCTGTGGATCCAAATCTGAGGCTAGGCCCAAAAGTCTGGGCCACAAGGCTAGGCCGGAACTAGACTGGAAAGTCTGGGCTAGAAACATCTTACAACAACTATGTATGTTTATCCCTTGATCTAGTGATAGACATGAGCTATTTCCACGTCTGAGCTATTAAAAACAGTGCCACCATGAGCACCCAAGTTTCCATCTGCACATATACACATTATACACACATACAATAGTGCATGCTAAAACACAGTGTGGAAGTTGGAAAACAACTCTCATTGGTTCACTTCTTTCACATTTATATAGATTATGATGACAGGACTCAGGTGATCAGGATTTACCCATTGAGTCATCTTGTTAGCCTGAGATATATATCTGAATTATATGTGAGTGTATATATATGTAGAACAGCTAACTCAATATGATTTTACTTTCACTTTTAAGGAAGTAGCAGAATGATCTCAATATCTCAATAACAAGTATAATATTTTGTACTCAGTATATTTATAATTCCAGTTAAATATAAGAAGCTAACCTTTCAAAATAATCCAGGTATAGTGTACACACCTATAATGAAAGCATTATGGGAGAGTGAAGAAGATCACAAGAGTGAAGTCAGCCTGGCCAGCTTAGTAAGACCATCTCAAAATAAAATGAAAAGGACTAGGGGTGTAGTACAGTAGAGTGCTTGCCTAGAATGTATAAATAAGGCCCTGAGAGCTGACCTCCCCCAAATCATCAATTTCTTTGGGTTTGTTTTGAATGGAGGCACCATGGCTGCTCTCAAACTCCCCATCTCCTTACCTCAACTTCCTGAGTGTTGGGATTACAACCATGTAACACCCAGCTACAAAAGTTCTTTTTATTTAAACAAATAAATGTGTGTGTATGAATGTATGGTGTGTGAGTGAGTGAGAGAGAGTATGTGAGTTTCTGCATGCACCCAGAAATCAGGCATTGAATCTTCAGGAGCTGGAACTAGAGTTACAGGAGGCTGTGAGTTGCCTGATGTGGATGCTGGGAATTGAACTGGCTTTCTCTAAAATAGTAACTGAGAAACCTTCCTAATGCTGCAACCCTTTAATACAGTTCCTTATGTCATGATGACCCCAACCATAAAATTATTTTCCTTAATACTTCATAATTCTAATTCTGCTACTGTTATCAACTGTAATGTAAATATCTGTGTCTTCCGATGGTCCTACGTTACCCCTTTAACCTCAAGGGGATCATAACCCACAGGTTAAGAGCCACTGCTCTAAAAGACCAATACATACCCTTAACCTCTGGGCCTCCATATAAATGTTCTTAATGGCATCTAGAATAGAGGATTTTATGGGCTATGCATGCAGTTCACAGGTAGAAATTTTGCTTAGCACACGAGAAAATATCATCAGAAAAATGATTGCTAACTATAAATCTCTTAAAACACACACACACAAAAAAAATAGCCAGGTGAGGTGGTGCCTTTAATTCCAGCACTTGGAAAACAAAAACAGGTGGATCTCTGTGAGTTCAAGGGTAGCCTGGTCTACAGAGTAAGTTCCAGGACAACCAGGGCTAATACACAGGGAAAACCTGTCTCGAAAAACCAAAATCAAAACCAATAAATTTGTTGCATCAATGTTATCTCTAGTCATAAGAGATAAGAAAAAATATTAAGGCTTAGAATAATGAATCTTTCACAGAAGGTATTCATTTTATTTTGTTCAAATTCATCGGAGGAATAGCTATATCAGATATGACCTTACAAAATACATTTCTTAAATCAGAAGCCCTGAAAATAAAAATTACTTCATAATGCATATGTTGCAGAGTGAATACTATGTTAGCATTATGAAGAAAGTAAAATCTTGTTTATAGCCCCCAGAGCTCTTTGATGACCAGACCTACTGTGTGTGAGCAAGTAGAGCAATCCTATCTACTTATTTATCCATCCATCCATATGCATGTGCATTTGACATGGTTTTTTTAGGCTTTTTGTTTGTTTGTTTAGATAAGGTCTTGTCAAGTAGCCCAGACTGGCCTCAAACTCCCCCTCCTCCTGCCTCTACCTGCTGAGTGCTATAAATAGTATGTACCACCATACCTGGGTTTAAGCAGTAATATTGTCTAAAAAATCCTTTTTTCTCAACAGTGAGTTTGAAATACTCAAATGCTTTGTTTGTTGCTTCACTGAGAGCCCTCCATAAAAAGTAGAACAGACATAATGTAATTCTTAAAGGATCTAGGACTTTTAAAATGATAAGTGATTATTCACTTCAACTTTAACCAAGTCAGCCTCACCACTCTAGCTCTGGACTATTTAGGCTTCCTCCAATATAAGGCTTTTTGTTTGTCATTCAGTGTGGCTACCTTCACACACGCTATAGCTTCTTCATGAGGATTTGCTGCTTCCTTGGATGCTCTTTCTTTTATTAACATAAAAATGGCTTTTTTTCTTAAACTTCATGAGCTAACCAGCTGGCTTAAAATTTTTCCTGTATAGTTTTTCCACCTTACCTCTCCTAGTGTTCCTACACTTGATGGGAGTAGGGTATGCTCTGGGTAAGGCTCTGGATAAATAAAAGCAATTCAAAGGCAGATGATCTAAGCAAGCAACACAAACCTTTTCCATAGCAGCAAAAGGCTTGTGCTTTCTCTTTCTCCTATTATTTGTGTCCCTGGAGTAACAATTTTAAATTGCCTTTACCAACTTTTCCTTTGTAATCACAATTTGGCTGGTTGGCACAAAGGCTTAGCTTTCAAGATACCTTTCCCACTAACCTTAGTCATTTCTGGTTTTTGCCCTCAAATGAAACACATGCAACCCTCCTTCTCAACTGGCTGATTTCAATGCTGTTGAGGAGTAGGGAGGCCGAGAATGAAAAAGTCTGGCATCAGCTGATCACTAGAATAGCTGAACACTCAGAATACATACAACAGTTACTAAAATCTCCATTTGAAATGGGTATAGTTTATGGTACCTCAAAACAAATATTATAATAACATGAAGGATCGATGACTATAGACAAATATATAAATAATAATGGAAAAGTTGTCATTATTTCAAGAATTATCAAAATGTGACTTTGAGCCAGGTGCTTGTGTACATGCCTTTAATCCTAGCACTCAGGAGAGGCAGGCAGATGTCTGTGAGCTCAAGGCTAGCCAGTTCCAGGGCAGCCAAAGCTCTTACAGAGAAACCCAGTCTCAAAAAACAAAACAAAACAAAAAGTAAGACATAAAGTAAGCCTCTGGAGAAATGGTACCAAGTCATTTATTTAAAGCAAGCTTCACAAACCTTTCATTAAACTTAACTTGCTATTTTATTTTACTTTACTTTAGTGCATCTCATTTTATTTTGTAGGATGAATTATCGCTACATTGCCAAGACTGGTCTTAAACTCATAGGCTCAGACTTTCCCAAAGAAGTTGGACTTTCACTACTACATCCAGACTCAAAGTTTCAAGTTTCAAAAAACCAAACAAATCAAACAACAAAGAAACACAGTACTCTGAAGCACAATAAAATATAGTATGCCAGCATAAAAATGAGAAATAAACCCTGCTTTGAAAGGATTCACTAACAGGAGGCCTAAAAATGCTACAGTCCTACAACAACAAGTAGAAACTACTCTTGTTTCTTAGAAACTAGATCCTCTTAATTTCCCCCACTATACTTCAGTTCCTTATCAATAAAACAATAAAGACAATAAAGTCAGAATCTTTCTGACTACAATCATGTCTACAATCCCAGCACTGAGAAAGCTACAGAAATATGACGAGTTTAAAGCTAAGCTGGGCTACAAAGTGATTTCCAGATCAATCTAGGTTATATAAAAAAAAACTCCATAGTGTGGGAAGAGACCACAAATGTGTACTAACTGATGTAGACCAGGCTGGCCTCAAACTCACAGACCCACCTGCCTCTGCTTCCTGTATCCTGGTATTGAAAGCATACACCACCATGCCTGGTACCTATCTCTCTCAGTGTTTTTATAGCCATAAGCATTAAGCTTTATGCTGACATAAAAAAATTTCAATTAAATTGAAATTAATGTATATAAAAATGTATAGATAGTAGTCTTGCCAAGTGAAGAAAAGTGTACTTCATTTTTCAAAAAATAGGTGTCAAAAAATTTAAAAGGAAAAGAAAGGGGTTACCAGCATCCTTCATATGTTTTTTTAAGACTCGTTTTTATTGATGTTTATGTTTTTCTGTGTGTGCCATTTAAGTATAGGCGCCCCGAAAACATTACAACCCTTGCATCTGGAATAAGCTGCCCAACGGGGATACTAGAAATGTAATTCAGGTCCTCTGGAAGAACAGCAAGCACTTTTAAAAAATAATTAAATATTTGTTCTTTGTGGCTTTTACACTATGCACCTTGATCACATTCATCTCCCCATCCTATTGTATCTGCCCTCTGCCTTTGCAACCTCCTACCTACAAAATAAAATAAATAAATTTTAAGAGAAAAGAAAAAAAGAAAAATTTCATCATAGAAGCTTGTGGGAGATTATGTTGTTACATTGTAAATAATTGTCCCACCCACTGGTTTAATAAAAAGCACTGATTGGCCAAAGGCAGGTAGGAAGTGTGGGCGGAGCTACCAGACTAAGAAAACTCTGAGAACAGGAAGCACAGAGCAGAACGCCAGAGAGAAGCGGGAAGAAGCAGAGAACTATGCTGCTCTAAGAAAAGGTACTGAGCCCCATGGCTGAACAGGTTAAGAGTCATGGGTTAGATTAAGGGTACAGAGTTATAGCAAGTGATATGCCTGGGCCTTAGATCGATCAGCCTAAAACTAATTGTTAAGCATCTGTGTGTCTCTGCGGGTCTGTGGGCCTAAACCTTGAGGCTAGGCCTGAAAGTCCAGGCCAGAAACCTCGTACTACAGAAGCTGACATAATGAGTAGCACAGTGTACCCTTTAGTCCATATATCTTTACTGCAGCAAGCACACTTAATCACTGAGTCATCTTTCCAGCCCCTTTTCACTTATATTTGTATAAATTCCTTTTGGATATTCATTAAATTTAAACTAATTATAAAAAGCCACATTAATTTGACATGCTAGTCTAGCTGTGCCACCACCTGACAAGGTGAGCAAATCCTTCTGCAAAAAAAAGTTTGTCACAGCCTTCTTGTTTGTTTGTTTTAGGCTTTATTTTTGAGTCAGGGTGTATGTCTTCCTGGCTGTCCAGGAGTTCACTATGTAAGGCCATGAACTCACAGAGCTCCTCCTGCCTCTGTGTCCTGTAGGATCAAAGGCATGCACCACCACAATTAACTGGCCTTTAATTTTTTGAAAAGCACCCACACAACCTTCCTTTTTACAACGCCTAAAGCAAGATATCTAATAAATACTACTACTGCAAATTATAAGAGAAAAATGCAAAAGCTTTCAGCAGCTGCCAAGGACCTGACAGTCACACTTTCTAACCGCGCAAAGAACTCATCTTGAATGTAGGCTGAAATATAGAAGCTAGTGGCTATCTGTGTAATTCCAGCCCAGCTCTCTTGGCCCAATGTTTGGCATTAGTGAGAAACACCATGTACACTTTACACCTGGTGCAATTAAATAGCACACAAGGTAATATCACTTTACTCTGCTTCTACTAAACAAGAAAAAGATGGGGGAGCACAACCAGTATAGTCAGGCATAGTGGCACTTGCCTATAATCCCAGCACTGCAGAGGGAGAAACAGGAGGACAGGAGTGTAAGCCCAATCTTGGTTTCAAAGGTAGTTCAAGACCAGCCTCAACCCTATCTCAAAAACAAATCGTTAATTTAAAACATGAGAGTTAGAGTACTCAGTGGTGAAATTCAAAATAGAAAGTGTTATATTTTCATATATTAAACAATAAAGCCAGACATAGTGGTACAAGCCTAAACTCCCAGCACTTGAGAGGCTGAAGCAGGAACATTGCTGCAAATCTGAGGTCAGCCTGATGTATAATGTAATAGGCCAGTCAGGGATATTCAACAAAACACAGTCTAAGGAAAAGAAAGCGGGGGGGGGGGGGGGGGGAACCCACATAAATAAGCAAACAAAATAGATTTATTTGAAGCAGCATAGCAAGAGACTAAGCCACAGGGCCAGAACAGCACTTCAGGTTTTTACTTCATAAATTCTCTCACGTATCACCTGATGCTTCAGAATTGTCTTGACTGTTCTCAAATTTCACTCTTTTAAGTTGAGAATCTCTGTCACAAATTTGATGAGAGAAAAAAAGTCTTTTTAAGGTATTATTAGAAATCCACTAGATTTATAGGTTAGCAAACTAATGCTTTTTTACCTATAGATTAGTATATATTTCTACATTAGTTCAAATCTTCTTTTACAGTTTCAGAAAGTTGTTTTTTAATTATTTCCATAAATTTTTGGCACAGTACTTAAGATTTCATCTTGAGTGGCCTTATGAGTCAGTGTGTTTACTACGCTCTTGTAAGCAGAATCATTTTCTTTTATAAATGGTGGTTTCTAGTGTATACAGCAATGTTCATTTTATTATAATTAGCAACCTTGCCCAACTCTAATTGGTTCTCACATTTTGCATCTATTGTCAGTCATCATTAGTGTGTGTTTGTTTGTTTGTTTTAAAACAAACAAGATTTGACTGTGTAGCCAGACTGGTTTGGAACAGTCATTCACCTCCATACTTAAGATTCTTACTGTTTGTGTTTTGAGATACGGTTTCTCTGTGTGTAGCTTTGGAGCCTGTCCTAAACTTGCCCTATAGACCAGACTAGTCTAGAACTCACAAAGACCCACCTGCCTCTGTCTCCTGAGTGCTGGGACTAAAGGTGTGTGCCACCATCACCCAGCCCTTACAGTTTTTAAATGGTGGGAAATTTGACTGATGTGGGATGTCTTTCTGTGTGCTGTGAATATCACTGGTTAATAAAGGGGCTGTTTTGGCCTATGGCAAGACATCTTAGAAGCAGGCGGATAGATAAAGGGGAAGGAGGGTGGAGTCAGGAGAGATGCAATCCAGCCGCCCAAGAATCAACATGTAAAAAAAACACAGGTAAACTACACATGGCAAGGCCGATTAATAGAAATGGGTTGAGTTAAGATGCAAGAGCTAGCCAGCAATATGCCTGAGCCATAGGCCAAGCAGCATGTAATTAATATAAGACTTTGTGTGATTATTTGGGGCTAAGCAGCAGTGGGGCTGCAAGCAGGTTTGAACCTCAGGACTAGGCCGGGCCAGAAACATATTAACATATTTGACATCTTTTTTCCTATCTTCTGATATTGAGGAGTGAAATCAGTCAGCATTCTTCATGAGAAAAAATGAACAAGAGAAAAAGAAGATACATGGGTAAGTGGTAGATAGAGACACAGGGATTTGAAAATATGGTCCATATAACTGGGGTGCTGGCAAGTCTTACATTTGTAGAGCAGGTTGGCAGCCTAGGTAGCAATTAATGCTCTAGCCTTGAAGGAGAATGCCTTGCAGAAACTCTCACTTTTGCTCTTACTAAATGACAGGATCAGGCATACCAGCTTCATTGAGGGCAATCTCTTTACCTTAAGAAAACTGACTGTAAATGCCAACCACATCCACAAAATTCCTTCATAGCAACACAGAGATTAATATTTGATTAAATAACTTACTTACTCACTGCAGCCTTACCACGCCATAACATAGATCTAAGCACCACATGGGGTTACAGGTGTCATATCATGGCTTTAGTGAGAAGTCTTCTAAAACATCAATACATAAACATGTGTCAACAGACTTTTGATAGTCTTCAACACTGTACAGTAACCCTCTGACTTATGGTAATTACTCTTTTCCTATTGCTTTGTTTGATAAGCTGAGTTTTGGGTCTTTTGAAATACAATCTCCCTACATATCAGTTTGAGCCCTCCTTCCTGCCTTAGCCTCCTAAATACTGACACTGAGAGTATGTGCTACTTATACCAGCTCTCATAACTTTTTAAAAACACAGATTGTATTGTGTTTTTTTCTAATTTGTTGAGATGAATATGAAAGTCCACAGAATTTTAATGTTTTTCTCTTTTCTGACAAACACTGATTAGGGTATAGTGGTATACACTTATAATCTCAAGAGGCAGAAAAAGTAGGAAGACACTGAATTTGAGGCCAGCATGGGCTAAGTTATAAAGCATGAGACTCGGTCTCATGGGGGAGTAGAAGGGAGAATATACATGTTAGGATGTAAACTCAGGGTCTCATATGTATTAGGTGTATGTTTTACAAGTGAGTTAAACCCAGTCTTGCTCCCTTTGTTACATACAACATTCATTATTGTTACGTAATTTAGTAATTTTCAGTATTAGTTTAATGTCTTAAAGGTGGTTTTGCTTCACTTTAGTTCCCAAACACAAGAGATCAGAAGTCTCAAGTTAACTGTGAAACTTTTCAAGCACAAAAAAATTTTTGCAGTTCATATCCATATGGTGACTCCCTAAGTTCTGCCATCCCAGTTCATAATGCTTTATTACATATCTCTCTCTAGCCATCCATTCATCCATTCTACTTTTGGTGCAAATGGTAACAAATTAGTGCAAACTATACACACTAAAAATACTTGCTCCTAAATCTTTAAGCATGGAGCCCAATGTTTACTTAGCCTGTTATGGAAAATGACATACAACTAAGTATACTAATAATACTAATATTGTGTATAAATTATTGTACCTTTGACAGTCAGATAGCTATTGGGATTATAGGCAATTGACAATCAGATTACAATGTCAACACCTGTCCAGATATAGAAGATAACATTCCAGACAGCTCCCTTATGGCACTTCCTAGTCAAGTCCACCCTTATCCTCCAGAGGAAAGTAGGGTTTTGTTTGTTTGCTGTTTTGAGAAAAGATTTCACAAATAGCCAGCCTCAAATCAACAATTATGTCTTAGCCTGAGTACTACCATTATAGACATGTACCAAATCAAATGGTTCTAATTTATTTTCCATCAAAAATTAGTTTGGGGACCATTAAGATAGCTCAGTGGTAAGGGCACTTGCAGTAACACCTGACAACCAGAGGTGGAATCCCCCTAGTTGCACGTGGTTGAAGGGGAAAACTGACTCCCATGAGCTGTTATCTGACTTCAATATGCATACTATCATGTGTTTGTTCATGAACACATATGTATACACATGTACACATGACAAATAAACAAACAAAAAAATGTGGGAGTGATGTGGGAATGCCTTTCTGTATGCTGTGAATCTCAATCTTTAAATAAAGGAGCTGTTTTGGGCCATGATAGGCACCATAGAAGAAGTAGGAGGAGGAATCAGAATAGGTAGGAAAGGAAGGGCGGAGTCAGAGGCAGATTGAGCTGAAGCCCACAGGAGCAACATGTAGGAGCACAGGTGAGCCATGGGCCGTGTGGCAGACAGATTAATAGAAATGAGTTGATTTAAGATGTAAGAGCTAGCTAGCAATGTGCCTGAGCCATAGGCCAAACAGCATGGACTTAATATAAGCGTCTGGGTCATTTCTGGGGGTCTGAGCGGCGGGCGGCTGGGCGGCTAAGAGGTCTGGCACGGCAGGTCTGTGGGTCCAGGTCCCTGGCCACCCGAGATCAAGAAACCCCACTACAACATGGGAGCAAGTGGTAAGGACCAGAGTTCAGATCTCCAGAAAGCCAAGTAAATGAAAGAGGGCATGGCAGGCCCCTGGAATTCCAGACCCAGAAGACAGAGATAAAAGATCCCTAGAGCACAATGGATTACTGGACAAGCCACCTCAGCCAGCCCTGGGTGTGACTGCCTCAAAGAACAAGGCAGAAGAACAATCAAGGATGGTTTCCATCATTGACACTGGGCCTCCACAGACATGCTCACACTTGTAACACATCCACACATTCTCATCCTCATACAAAAGCACATGCACTCATATACATGCAAAAAGTGAATGCATACACATGCACACCATCAACACAAAAATTGGAAAACATTAACAGATAAACATAATTTTAATTTTTAGTATTAGCTCAGCATGTAGCACATGCCTGAAACCCCCACACTTGGGAGCTGGATCAGGACTGCCACAACTTCACGGCCAGTTGGACTTAGAAAGGAAGGAAAATAACTTCACTAATGCTAATTAAGATACCAAATGTTAAATTTCAGCAATAACTGCTACAAATACTTAAGGAACATTATGTTTACTAGAAATATAGTAAAACATTTGCCAATATTACTCTACTATGCAATTTTAATTTGAATAGTAAGTAATATTAACCCAGTTCAACATTCAAAACATAGAGAAAAAGATATACAACAGAGTCTTTATTGACTGCCCTCACCTTCTAGCCATCAGAAAAGGAAAAGAAAAAAAAAAAAAGGATGCCCAAGAAATATATTGAAACAAAATAAAATATCAGCGATCAGTCTACAGATAAAAGTTCTGTACTCAGCTACATTAGTCACTGAAAGCAGACAGCTGCTTATGCATTAAGTCATCCTGAGACTGACACCAAGATCACAGAATGACAACTGCAGGATTCAAGGACTTACAAAGGAAAACACCAACTTGCCATCACAGGCCTCCTCAAATAAAACACTCCTTCATACTTTATCCCTCAAGACTGAACTGTCAGTCTCTGTTAATGAAGGGGAAATGATCCAGACAGGGTCAGCTCTAGCTCTTACTGGTCTTCCCTGAATTTCTGTACAACCACTTCACTAACCTCTCACTTGAGAACTAAAAAGAAATGAATAAAATAAATCTACAGAGTTCTTAGATTGACATTTCCATGAACTAGCAAAAGTCTAGAGGTGGCAAAATTTTTAACCACTCCTATATTCCTTAAAAAAAAAAAAGGAGATTCCTAAGAGCCCACCGGCTTATTGGCCACTATATAGGGCAAATATGAAACCCTCCTCCTAACTTAAGATAATGAATTCAAAAAGAGTTGGGAGAAGATATAGTTTACATGGAATCCATGGTTCACAACCTGCTTAAGACAACTGGAATTCCAGCAATGCCCCTGGTATTCTAACCCCAACATACTAATACTTTTATAGGAATCAATAACAGTAAATTGGAAATGAATCTCTCTGACCCATATAACAAATGCCCTGTTACTGTCATGATTACTTTATTCCTTGGCAAAGACCCAATCTAATCACATTCTCAGCCACCAAGCAGAAGGACAAGAATGGACATGTGAAACAAATTTGGCTAACAAGATATCATACAAAGTCTACTAGAACATGTTAGTTAGAACTGTTTTCATGAGTGGAAGGAAAGAAGGAAGGCCTGGGATGAGGATGGGGTTGGGTAAGACCAGATGCATCAGCTGCACAGAAGAAATGGTCTTTCCTTCTATTTCATGTTATCTTACTCAGTTATAACAGAAGAGCTGGGTATAGTGGTGCATGCCTTTGGTCCCAGCACTTGGGAGGTAGAGGTAGGTGGACTTCTGAGTTCAAGGCCAGCCTGGTCTAGAGTGAAGATAGCCAAAGGTACACAGAGAAACCCTGACTCAAAACACCATATATATATATATATATATATATATATATATATATATATATATATATATTAAAAGAATAAAGGAATCATTATGGAGAAAGTACCCTGAACCACTGATTTTATTTAAAGAGTTTTTGGCATCACTGAAACAATTTATCCCTGGGTCCATTACAATTCTCAGTCCACAAATTAACTCTTTAGAGGATAGTCTCAACCTATAATTTCAACTGATATTATCAACTGCTTAACCAAACTACAACTAACACGGATTTATTAAGGCATATATTATATTACATGCACCATACAAGAGATATTTTGCATGTACTTCATTATCAAAATAACCTATAAAGTATTATAATTACTGCAGACAAGAAACATCAATTAAGTGATGTGTGTCCAAAGGCCTACATTTAATAAAGACTAAGCATGTGAGCATGTGGAATGACGGACCAGGTGAGGGAGAAATGCTCCCAAAATTACTCAACACACGTCTATGCTAAATCCTTGTGGTGAACAACTTTACTAGCTCTTTGTTTAATTCCCTTTGGCTTGGGAGAGAATCTTCTATTCAAGTCTAAATTATTAAGCTGCAATGATGACCCCATCCAAAATCTAAAGAACTGAATCTTTAAATCTTATAAGTAGATAAAGAGCTATGAGTAATGTCATAAGTTAATAACCCATTAAATAGCAGTAGGAAAAGGCATTTATTAAAACCTTAGCTTTTCCAATGTAGTCAATGATTTCCCCCCCCCAAAAAAATAGCTTTATTAAATAGCCCTTTCAAACTGCATACTCTCTTCTGCTAGTTTTATCTTCTTAGACTTCTCCCTACACAATTGACCATAGTTTGAAAGCATGTATTTATTTACTGTGATGGCCACTCTTGGTTATCAATTTTAATACATCTGGAATTAAATAAAACCCAAACAACTAGTTACACCTACAAGGATTTTTTTTTTTTTTATTAAATCCTTTGTGAATGGGATATTATAGATCACTTAAGTGGGAAAATCCACCTCTAATCTGGACCATACCTCCTGGTGACAACCTATGTAAAGGACATGAGAGAGGGAAACTCTTCACTCTTTGCCAGTTTGTGTTCGTTCTCTCTCTAGCAAATCTATTTTTTTTACTGGCATGAAAGACAGCTGAGACATCCAGTCTCATGGAATGAACAACTACTGGATCCTTGGACCTTCCAATGGTAGACAGTCATTGTCAAACTACTAAACCAACAGCCTGTAAACCATTCTAATAAACTCTCCCTCCCTCCCCATATATATATATATTTATATATAGAGAGAGAAAGAGAGAGAGAAACAGAGATAGATGATATAGATTCATTCTATAAGTTCTGTTCCCTTAAGAACCTTGACTAATACATATAGTTAACTGTTAATTTAAAAAACTTATTTAAAAATTAGATTATTTTCTCTCTCTTCTATTTGATCTTGTCCTTACAGTCCACAGATAGAAGGAGGAGGAGGGGGAAGAGGAGAAGAAGGGAGGGAAGGGAGGGAAGGGAGGAAGGAAGGAAGGAAGGAAGGAAGGAAGGAAGGAAGGAAGGAAGGAAGGAAGGAAGGAAGGAAGGAGGGAAGGAAGGAAGGAAAGAAGGAAAGAAGGAAAGAAGGAAAGAAGGAAAGAAGGAAAGAAGGAAAGAAGGAAAGAAGGAAGGAAGAGAAAGAGAGAAAGAAAGAAAGAAAAATTCCCTCTCAGGATTTACGTAATCTTTTTCATTTTAGTCTGAAAGAAATCTGAATGAGAAGCAATACTGACTGGTGAAGAAACAAAGCATCTGATTCCAGAAGCTGATACTCTACTACTAATTGCAGGATAACTAAACACCAGTGACTGCTTGGCATATTATTTTACTTCCCATTAAGAAAAAAAAATTGCAGGGTGTTTAATGGTTAAGAGCACTGGCTGCTCTTCCAGAAGACCTGGGTTCAATTCCCAGCACCCACATGGTGGCTCACAGCCATCTATAAAGAGAGCTGGTGCCCTGCTGTCATGCAGGCATATCTGCAAATAGGGCGCTCATATATAAATAAACCATAAAAATGAAAAAAATTGCAGGTAAAATTGATGTAACACTTGGTCATCTTGATCACTTAGAGTTTATATTTATACTTATTAAGAGAATTCTTTTAGCTCTCTGTGTCACCTCCCTTTCAGAGGCTGCCTCCAAAAACCTTCTCTTGACACCCCCATAATAAACTCTTAAAGTGAGGGAAAAAAGTTCTTTTAAAATTATAAAGTCACATTTTTATGATTAATAAATTCTTGAGTGCATAACAAGAGAAACAAATTAGTAAATTGCTGACATTCTGAGTTGAACTCTAATGAATAACTTTCTAAATTAAATTTATTCTTTGTCAGTTTCATACATATATATTAATTGCATATATGTTTGTGTTACTATGGGGGCAGGAATGCATGCACATGAGCATAGTGCATGTGAAGGCAAGGACAACTTCTGGTATCATTATTCAGTAGCTATCCACTTTGTCTCTTGGGACAGGGCCTCTCACTGGCCTTGGGGTTTGACAATTTGGCTAGGCTGGCTGGCCAGGGAGCCCCAGTGACTTACTTATGTTGGACTTCCCAGTCCTAAGATTACAAGTGCACACCACTCACCTAGCTTTTTAGATTCTGGAGACTCAAATTCACAAGAATTCTCTAGCTTCAGACTCCTGAGTACTGAAATTAAAGATATGAGCTATATAAGTTAAAGAACCTAAGTTTTCCTACACAGTATTATGTTATAGGCCATCAAAAGCCTATTGGATGCAATGTTCCATCCCAACTATTATCTGGGATTTTCAGTCAAAGCTATAGATACCTATTCTCCCACTATGTGCACTAACAATGATAGCTGCAGCACAACCAAGTATATCACAATAAAGATGCATCTTAAGAAAATGTGATGAAAGTGTTTCTTATAATTGATGAAATACAACTTTGTCACCTTAAGACTTTCTTCCCAAACTTCAATTTCCAACCGTAAGAGGAGCTACCAAAACTGAATACCTGCCTGGCATTTCACATCTCACTTAATTTACAGCAAAAAGGTAAATGTTGATCTTTCCTCACATATATAAAACACAAGACTGAGAAAAGCTTTGTAACTTGCTCAAGATTACCCAGTCAACTAAGCAGCAGAAGCAAGCTGCTCTGCCTTCAAAGTTCTTATTTGAATTGCTTTAACCATTCACAAAATAACACACACAAGAATTACCTCCCTAGGGTTTATAGCCCCATAGTAGTGCACTTGCCTAGTATATTCATGGGAGGGAAGGGGGGTCAGTCTCAATTGGTGAAATAAATAAGAAAATGCACAACTCACAGGAAAATACTTTGACAGACCCATGATAAAATTCTTGGATTAAAGTTTAAGAGACACAGATAAAAAAGACAGTGCAGGGCTGGAGAGATGGCTCAGTGGTTAAGAGCACTTTTGCTCTTCCACAGGACCCGGGTTCAGTCCTAGCACTCACATACTGACTAGCAATTGTGTATGACTCTAGTGCAGAGAAGCTAAGCCCTATTCTGATCTTTGCAGGAACCAGGAAAGCATGTGGTACAGACATATGTGTCAGCAAAATACTCACACATAATGATAAAATAAATAAACCTTAAAGAAAATAAAAGGTTTCAAAAAGTTAAATGTAAATAGGAGTACAGTAGTCTATGAATTAAAAGTTCTCAACAATATGGCCTACTTTATCTCCTGTTTTCATTTTCATCTATAAAATAAACAAGTATGATTCACAAATTTTTCTCCATATCTTATGATGACCTCCTAAAGAACATTTAGTTTTTATTTTGGGTCCCTGTATTCTCTAGCTTAACATCATATGGATAAGCCATACTAAAAAGGAAAGAGCACAGGCTCTAGTATTTAGAAACTTACTTGGTCTAAGGCCTTGGGAAACGAGAGGAAAATATGTAAATAATAAACTTTTTAAAAGTAAAACAGAAAGGGGGGGTAGAGAGATGGCTCAACAGTTAAGGGCACTGGCTGCTCTTCCAGAGGACCCAGGTTCAATTCCTAGCACCAACATGGCAGCTAACAACTGTCTGAAACTCCAAGACCTAACATTCTCACACAAACATACATGCAGGCAAAACTCCAATACACATAAATAAAAATAAACACATTTTTAAAGGTGGGGGGCGATTGGAGAGATAACTCATTGGAGCAGGGCTGCTAATCCAGGTTCAATTCCCAACATCCACAAGGCAGTTCACAACTGTCCATAATCCCTATTCCAGGAAATTGGACTCCTTCACAGACATACATGCAGGCAAAACAGCACTATATATAATTTTTTAAAAAATAAAAGAGGGGCATAGGTGAGTGCCACAGCACACTTTTTTCTCCATCATGTCAGTCCCTGGGATTGAACTCAGGTGGTCAAGCATGGTGGCAAGCACCTTTATCCCTTTAAGGAAAAAAAAAAAAATAATAAAGTAAAACAGATGGGCACAGGTGCCTGGCAGTGGTGACTCAGGCCTTTAACTCCAGTATTCTGGAGGCAGAAGCAGGCAGATCCCTGAGTTCACTGGCAGCTTGAACTATAGACCATACAGAACAAGTTCCGGGAGAGGGGTTTTACACACACACACACACACACACACACACACACACACACACACACACACACACACAAACATGTCTTGAGAGGAAAAAAAAAAAGTAATGGTGGCAACTGTCTGTAATCCTAGCATTCAAGAGGTAAAAGTGTAAGAATCACTGCCAGCTCGGCCTGATATACACACCAAGTACCAGGCTAGCCAGGGCTCTATAGGAAAATTCTGTCTTAAAACAACACAAAGTAAAGTATGCTTGTCCACTGCTGACAGTCAAATTTCAACAGGAAATGCATCAGTATAAAATCTCCGGAAAGAATGGAATGTCCTTGATTAACAACAAATGACTTCCCTTTCCTTTTCATACTTCACTCCCAACACGTGATCTTCAAAATCTACCCCTGAAGGAATGAGAAGGGAGGACAGCAAAGGAAAAACTGTCATAACTGACTTCCTCCCTCAAATTCCAGAAGATAAGGACAGAGTGTAGTGGGAACCTGCCACATCTAGCATAATTACATAGCATTATATCTTAGGTTTGCCCTTTAGCTTCTTTTAAAATCATAATAACTTCATCTGTGTAAATGGAGCATGGTGTGCAGGTCTAAAATGCCAGTACTAGGGAGGCAGAGGCAGAAAAATCAGGTCAAGGTTATCATCTTCAGCCTCACGGGGAGTCCCCAGTTCAGCCTGGAGTAGGAGAGTTGGCCTTTCCTGCCAAGAGTCAGGGATGGAACTCAAGTCATTAGGCACAGCAGGAAGTGCTCACTGAACAAAGAAAAACATTCTTCTTATTCATTCATTCCTTTAGATTGGAAAGAAAACGAAGCCAAACGTGATGAGGTACCAGCAATTGTGAGGAAAATCAGGAGGACTGCCATGAGCTCAAGGCCAGCCTGGGCTACAGTGTAAGATCCTATCTCAAAAACAATTTAAAGTTTTTCCACTTGGGGACGTTTATAACATAAATAAATTAAAATGCTCCAAAATCCAAAAACTGTTAAGCAGATTCAACTTCTTCAACTTGCACTGGAGGGAAAGAGGGAGAAAGGGAACCAGAAACCTAAATTGGTGTGTGCACAGGAAATGTATTCTACAATTTAACAAAACTGCTTTGAGATTCATCTTTCTTCTTTTTTGAGTTTTGCATTTTTTGTTTTGGTTTGATTTTGTTTGTTTGTTTTTGTTTTTCAATACAGGGTTTTACTGTGTAGCCCTGGGTGTCCTAAAGCTTGCTTTGTAGACCAGGCTGGCCTCGAACTCACAGAGATCCATCTGTCTCTGCCTCCTAGGATTAAAGGCATGCCCCACCACAGCCCCGCAAGCCACATCTCTCAATGTACCAGCTGTCATTTGCTATTAATACAGAGCTACTTCTGTATTAGTTTAGGTAAATAGGGAGACAGTGAAAAATAAAATTATCATGACAGCTCTAAGTCAGAATTTTAAAAAATCAAATTAAAGTCTCCACACTACTCATCTCTAAATAAATATACAAATATCCAAAACCTAAGATACATAATGGAGATACACCTACTACTAATATGTTTACCACATCACAATACATTTAACATGGCATATTAAAAAGCCACACATATGGCCAGACAGTAGTGGTGCATGCCTCTAATCTTCCACACTCCAGAGGCAGAGGCAGACGGATCTCTGTGAATTTGAGGTCTATAGAGAGAGCTTCAAGACAGGCTCCAAAGCTACAGAAAAACCCTGTCTTTTAAAAAAAAAAAAAAAAAAAAAAAAAAAAAAAAAAAAAAAAAAAAAAAAAAAAAAAAAAAAAAGCCACACATAATCTTACACTTTTTAAAGGGTTAAAATTAAAATAAATAAAATAAACATACGTATTTTATTTTATGTTTGTGTTTTACCTGAATTTAAGTCTGTGTACCACATGTACACTGTGCTTGGAGAGACTTTAAAAGGGCAACAGACCCACCAGAATAGAAGTTACAATGGTTGTGAGTCCCAGTGTAGACACAGGAAATAGAACCTGGATCTTCTATCAGTGTCTTAAACACTGAATCATCTCTCCTAGGTGGACCTAGTTTAAAGCATCCTGTACAGCATAATTCTACCCAAAACAAAGTTTGGTTTTATTTCATTTTGGTTTCTGAAGACAAAGTCTTATTACGTAGCCCCTATGTAAACCAAACTGGCCTCAACCTCATATCTGCCAGCCTCAGACTCCTGAGTGCTGGATTAAGGCATGCGCCACCATGCCCAACTAACAAGACAAATCTTGACTTCTATCATTTCTACATAGATGCTTATGCTAGGTGAATTTACAAGCCAATCTACCGCTGTACTCTCACCTACAAGTTTCATAGCAGACATCTGAAGGTCAGAGGACAGCTTGCAGTAATTCTTTCCACCACATGAGTCCCAGGGATCAAACTCCTGCTAACAAGCAAGTGTTCAACCTGCTGAGGCAACTGACAAACCTATAGTGAAGTGGGGTTTTGTATTTTTAAGATTTATTTATTTTATGTGTATAAGAGTTCTACCTATATGTGTATATGTTTACCACATGCATGCATTGCCCATGTCCAAAGAGTGTACCAGATCCCCTGGTACTGTAATTCCAGATAGTTGTAAGCCATTGTTTGGATACTGGAAACTAAAGCTGGATCCACAGCAAGAGTGACACTCTTAACAGCTGAGCTAACTATCCAGCCTTGTTTTGTTTTCCTAAGGTAAACAACTTGCCTTGCTTATCTGAAGTATTTTATAGGTTTTAGTGAGTTTATGAGCAACATAAAAACAATCACAACTTAGTTCTTTCTATGGGAATGAAACATTCTGTAAAATGCACTGTTTGGTTTTATTTTTAAAGATTCATTTATTTTTGTTTTATATATATGTATATATATAATGTATAGTGTGTGTACATACACACACACATATATAAAAACATATATGAGTGTTTTGCCTGAATGTATGGGCATTACATGCATGCAGTGGCCACAGTGGCCAGAGAGGGAGTTGGGTCCACTGGAACTGAAGTTACCAAAGGTCAAAATCCACTATGCTGGTGCTGGGAATGGAACCCAGGTCCTTAGAACAAGTGTTCTTACCAAGCTATCTTTCCAGCACCCAATTTTTCTTTTTTGAGAGTTTTTAACAGTGTAGCCCAGGCAACTTCCAAGTGGATTTTGTTTGTTGGGTATTTTAAACTATTCACTATGTAGCCCAGGACTTCAAACTTCTGCAATCCTTCCTTAGTCTCCCAAATATTTAAAGATATATGCTACCAAACCCAGCTCTTAAAAATGTTTATTCTTATTTGAGTATTTTGGTATTGGTTTTATTTGAGACAGTGTCTCACTATGTAACCCTACTCTGTAAATCAGGACAGCATCAAATTCACAGAGATCCTCCTGCCTCTACTTCCCAAACAATAAAATTAGAGACATGGTATACAACACCGTACTGGGCTTAAAATGTATCTTGTTTGTTAAGGGTGGGTGTAGTGGGACTATGTTCTGTTACATTGTAAATCACTGTCCCACCTACTAGTTTAATAAAAATGCTGATTGGCCAATGGTAGACAGGAAGTATGGGTGGGGCTACCAGACTAAGAACACTCTGGGAACAGGAAGAGCAGAGCAGAGACAACAGAATGATGCCATAGAGAAGCCAGAGAGACTCCAGAAGAGACACCAGCAGAGAAGCCAAGAGATGCAGAGGACAACTACACTGCTCTGAGAAAAGGTATTAAGCAGCATGACTGAAAAAGATAAGAATCATGGGTAAGTTTAAGAATTAATAGTTAGCAAGTTATATGCCTGGGCCATGGGTCAATCATAAAATTAATGTAAGCTTCTGTGTGTTTCTGTGGGACTGTGAGACTGCAGGTCTGCAGTTCTGGACACCTGGCCAGACAGGCCAAAAAACTTACTATTACCGGTGGGGTTTTTTGTTTTGTTTGTTTTTTGGTTGTTTGTTTTGGGTTTTTCCAAGACAGGGCTTCTCTGTAACTTCTCTGGCTGGAACTCACTGTGTAGACCAGGCTGACTTTGAACTCCCAGAAATCCACCAGCCTCTGCCTCCTAAATGCTGGGATTAAAGGCTAAGTCACCAAACCTGGCTTGTTTGTGTTTTGAGACAAGGTTTCTCTACATAGCCTAACTATCCTGGTAACTCACTATGTAGACCAACTGCCTGCTTTTTGCCTCTGAGTGTTGGGATTAAAGGAATGCACCATTATGCCTAGCTTAAAATATATTCTTAAGAATATTCATGGAAAGCTAACATACTCAATAAGGTGTAATATTTCTACAGAGGAAATATAGAGATTTTCCTATTATACTTCAGTACATTTTGTACTGTTTGTTCTTTGTAAGCAGAAGTTCAATCGTGTAGCAATATCTGGTGACCCATTGCATTTTATTTCACATTCACTGAACTTTATTTCACAAAATGAGTCTGTCAAACCAAACGCATCTTTGAGCCAGACACTAAGACTTAAATCTCTCATTGGACAGAGACTTAGAGGCTTAAAAGTGTGTTTTAGCAATGTAATGGTATATGCTACTTACAGTTATATGGGGATGAAAAATATTCTGCTAATGCCTGGTACACTACCAGATTATCCATTTAAATTTTTATGTGTTTGGTTGGATTTGGCTTTTTGAGACAGAGTCTCATTCGGTAGCATAAATTGGTCTGAAACTTACTTTGTAGCCCAGGGTGGCCTCCAGCTCATGGCAATCTTCCTGCCTTGGCCTTCCAAGTTCTAGACTTACATGCATAAACTACCATGCCCAGATACATGTTTTATATAATAAAGAAATACTTTATGTCCAAAAGCACAATAATAAGGACAAGAAAGATGAGGTCCTGAGTTCAGATCTGCAGTACATGTAAAAGCAGGATGTGGTGGGGCTTGCCTGTGAAGACAAGAAGGTCCCTGGAGTTTGTTAGCCAGCCTGTCAAGCTAAATTAATGAGCTCAATTCAGTGAGCAATCCTGTAAAAAATAAACAATAAGAGTCTGGAGAGATGGCTCAGAGGGTAAGAGCACTGGCTGCTCTTCCAGAGGACCCAAGTTCAATTCTCAACAACCACATGGTGGCTCACAGTCATCTATGATGAGATCTGGTACCCTGCACAGGTATACATGGAGGCAGAATGTTCTATATATAATAAATAAATCTTTAAAAAACAAACAAACAAAAAGAATTTAGGCTAAGCCAAGCAGTAGTGGTGCACACCATCAGTCCCAGCACTTGGGAAACAGAGGATCTTTATGAGTTTGAGGCAAGCCTGGTCTACAAAGCAAGTTCCACGACAGCCAGGACTGTTACACAGAAAACTCTGTCTCAAAAAAAAAAAAACAAAAACAAAAACAAAAACAAAAAAGATTGAAGAGATGGCTCTGTCCTCAGATATTCCAGATTATTTTTATTAAATATACAACATGTCACCACAGAAAGGGGCTAAGGAGGGCATAGTGGATAAAATGTTTGCTAGGCATAAAGACTAGGTTCAGGTTTCCCAGAACCCACATAAAAAAAAGCCAGTAAGACATGGCAGCTTGTCTGTAATAATCCCAGAGGTGGAGGATCCTTGTGGTAAGTTAATTATTTAGACTAGCCCTAATGGGTAATCTTGGTGTCCAGCAAGAGAACCTACCTCTCAGAACATAAAATGGAAATGATTGAGAAAGACACCTGACAACAACCTCTGCCCTTCACACACACACACACTCCCCCCCCCCCTCTCTCTCTCTCTCTCTCTCTCTCACACACACACACACACACACACACACACACACACACACACACACACACACACACATATACACACACATATTTGAATGCTTAGTCATCAGGGAGTGGCACTACTTGGGAGCCTTGTTGGAGGAAGTGCATCCCTAAGGATGAGCTTTGAGGTTTCAAATAACAAAGGCAGGCCCAGTCTGTCTGTCTGTCTGTCTCTGTCTCTCTTCCTGTTGCCTACAGATCCAAATGTAGAACTCACAAGTACTTCTATAGTACCATGTCTGCCTGCATGCCACCATGCTCCCTACCATGATGACAAAGGACTAAAGATCTGAAACCGTAAACAAGTCCCAGCTAAATGCTTTCTTTTGTAAGAGTTGCCATGGTCACCCAGGCAGTGGTGGTACACACCTTTAATCAAGAGGCAGGGGCAGGCAGATCTCTGTGAATTTGAGGCTGGCCTGATCTATAGAACAAGTTCCAGGTCTGCCAAAACTACACAGGAAAACCTGTAGTCCCAGATTTCAGGAAGCAGAAAGAGGTGGATTGACAAATTCAAGGCCAGCCCAGGCTCCATAGCAAAAACCTGCATGAAAATGCCAAAAAGAAAAGGAGGCGGCGGCAAACCACAACTGTAGAGTTTACAGATAATTAGATGTCCCGAGTGGCTAAAGGAAAAAGGATGCATAAAGTGGTAATAATTATGCCAAAAAAGAAGTCTGCAACTGTAGGGATATTGTATTGTTTCATGGTAAATAATTGTCCCACCCACTGGTTTAATAAAAAGAGCTGATTGGCCAAAGGCAGGCAGGAAGTGTAGGCGGGGCTACCAGACTAAAAAAATCTCTGAGAACTGAATGCCAGAGAGCACCAGAGAGAAGCCACAGGAAGCAGAGGACAACCATGCAGCTCTAAAGAAAGGTACCGAGCCACATGGCTGAACAAGAGACATGGGTTAGATGAAGGGTAGAGAGCTAGCAAGTGATATGCCTGGGCCTGAGGCTGATCAGCCTAAAACTATTGGAAGCTTCTGTGTGTCTCTGTGGGTCTGTGGGCCTAGACCTTGAGGTTAGGCCCAAAAGTCCGGGCCAGAAACCTCATACTATATGCAACCATTATACTATGGCAAGGTGTTGGATCCTTATCTAGAAGGCCACAGGAAGAGGAACTAGTCACAATGTGGAAGGGAGATTGAAGAAAGGAAAGCATGAAGACACTGCTGTGGTAATTAGAATATTGCTATAATAATGCAAAGAGAGCAATGAATTGGAAAGAATTCAACAGCAGCAGCAGGAACAAGGATCACTATCAACTGAGCTTAATTTATGTTGCATTTATATGTCATTTGATCTGCATAACCTTTAAGAATGAAAGGTACTATTGCCCCATTTTACAAATGAGAAAACTTTAGTTTAGAAATATTAAGTCCATTTTCAAAAGTCCGTATGGCTAATAAGTAAAAAGTATGGACAGAAATCCAAGACTGAATGACTCCAACATCCAGACTCTTGACTTTAAGCTCTTGCTCTACAGTACAAACAGAAAGGATACACATGAAATCTAGAGGCCTTAGATGACCATCATGACATGCCCCACAAGAGATCTCTACTTACACACCAACTTTTTCTTCCTGAAATCTTTCTAAAAATTGCTTACTTCTATTATCTACACATTTGTATGAAATATTTTAATAGGTTTAACAGATGTCTAAAACTGAATTTTTAACCATATAAAGTTTTAGTATCTTGCAGAGGAATTTTTTAATCCAATAACTTACTTGTGGAAGCTGTGAATGTATCCCAGTGATAAAGCATATGCTTAGTGTATACAAGGCCTTGTGATTCAATGACCAGTACAACTTAAGAAAAAAAAATATCCTGGGTGTTATGGAGATGGCTGCTTTACCAGAGGAGTTCAATTCTAGCACCCACATGGCTCACAACCATCTATGATGAGATCTGGTGCCCTCTTCTGTTCCAGGCATGCATGCTGGCAGAACACTGTATACATAATAAATATATTTAAAAAAAAAAAAAAAAAGGTAAATACTCCCACCCTCACCACAAGGCCATAGACAGGAAGAAAACAAAACAGAAAGACATAAAGAGAAAAACAAGAAGCTGGAGACATGGCTAAGTGGTTAAGTGTACTTTCTGATCTTCTAAGAAGACCTGAGTTCAGTTCCCAGCACCCATATGAGGTGGCTTACAACTGCCTGTAACTCTAGCACCAGGAGACTCAATACCCTTCTCTTGTCTCCACATATATCTACATACACATGGCATATACACACAAAGACACGTACACAAAAATATATATATATATATATAATTATTTTAGAAGAGAAACAAATTCAGAATTGAAATTTCTTTCCAGTCAGAAAAGCAACCCAGGTATATTCAAAATGAATGAAAACATTTATATGCCTTAAGAATCCTAAAAAGACTATAGAAGAAATGCTCATAAAAAGTATCTAAAGCAAGCACAAGGGGAAAAAACTCTTTAAAATCTTTGAGCCATAAATAGCTCAGCTATCCAAAACATACATAATTCTATCCTAACAATATATAGTAATGTTTTTCATGAAACAAGACGTTAAAATATTATGGGGAAAATAGCCAACTGATGAGTTGTTAACTTTAACTCTAATTTTATAACTGTTATAAAATTAGAGCTGCTCTATTTGAATATGCAAATCATCTTTTATCCTTTACAACAATATTTGAACTGTTAATCTATACTACAGGTAGCAGGTCAAGTGTGGTGTAAATATCTTTTTTTTAATAACATTTATTTTATATGAATGGGTGTTTTGTCCGAGTGTATGTCTGTGTGAGTAGGTCAGATGCCCTGGACCTGGAGTTACAGACAGTTGTGTGCTGCCCTGTGGGCACTGGGAATTGAACTTAGGTTCTGTAAAAGAGAGGTCAGTGCTCTTAACTGCTGAGCCATCTCTCCAGCCAGATGGTACATACTTGTAATCCCAGCACTAGGAGACATTGGCAGGAGAATCTCTGTGAGTTCCACCCAACTCTGTGAGTTCCAACACAGCTAGAGTACATAAAGACCCTGTCCATAAAAGTAAATAAAATATAGATAGATAGATAGATAGATAGATAGATAGATAGATAGATATAGATGAGGTAGTACTTCCTTTAATAAGAAGTTCCTACTTTCTGCTTGACTTTTTTTTTTTTTTTTTGTAAAAGCTTTTTCTTTGTAGCCCAGGTTGGCCCTGCACTTGTACCCTCGGCCTCCAGAAAGTTTGGATTACTGGGATTCCAAATCTGTGCCACCATGTCCATCTTACTACACTCAGCTATAACATTCATTTTCACAATGTTAGTGCAATGTCTTATCTAGTAAATTCAGAGTTCCCCTGATTATTAATGTAGGTAGCTTTAATAAAACATGACCAACAGTTTTCACTATTTAGACAAAGTTGCACATTTAGACAGTTATACTTGCCATGTTTTAATAAACAGTTTAATTATCTGGAGTGACTGGCTCATCCCAGATATTAACCATTAACCATAAGTATCAGCTCAAAAATCTGTGTAGAATTGCTAAAGCCAATAAATAACTCACAACTTGGTGAAAAGATTAAGACTTTTCAGTTGAGTGATTACAAACCAGCTGACAGACTTTTAAGGCCCTTAATTTCCAATAGTATGTGTACAGTAAGGAGAAGTTTGCACTGTGTTAGTTCCAGTTCTAACTTCCAGCTGAGTCAAAATTCTGCTGCCTGAAAGCAGGAAATCCAAAAGGAAATTCCATCATCAGATCCTGGGGCTTGGCAACTCAAAGGCCCTCAGTGGCAGATACAGTTCTCCAACTCTTCACTGTAATCTTACCTCATATCTTCAAGTAAGTCACATTCTGCTTGATGTTTGGCTTGAAGCTTTGTCATCTGCTCACCTTGAATGTTTTTCAGCTCTTGTGTGACTTTCACCTAAAACACACCATGTATTTATGAAGGCCTTTGCTACAATTTGAACAAGAAAAATTACTTAAAGAAAACATTTGATAGAATGTTTACTTCTAGTTTTCCTTGCCCTAAAGACTAAAAAATCGTTATTTGCCACCTAGTTTTATTACTTAACTATGATTAATGAAAAAACTAGCCAAAGAATCTAAAACAGAAACTGAATAAAAATTCAAAACTATGAAAATTGCAGTTTGAAGAGTGCAAAGTGTCATTCTGTCTTCTTTCTTCCCAAAGACACAGACATTAACCACCAGAAGCCATGAGTGCAGATTAGACAAAAAAAAAAAAGCATACAGTATCTAATACCTATCGAATGAAATTTACACAATCATGAAATAATATGCATAAATAAACAACATAAAATATTCCATAATGGCTGCAAGAAAGCACACTGTCTCAGAATGATGCCTTTCACTTTGACAATGAATCAAATCACAATCTCTTTCTCACAAAGGAGAAGGAAAAAGTGACCTTCCAGCATATGCAGGGCTTTTAAACTAACCCAGTAAGCCAGGCCAGGTGGCAGCCCCACTTCAAACAGCGAGAACCGCCAAAGCCAGCTGGCTGGAGACTGCCCGGCCAGGCCGGACCCCGGGAGTTGCAAATGGTTTTCGATTATGGTGGAATCCTGGCCACCAGAGCAAAGCTACATAGAAAGGTGTGGTACACGTGCAGGAGAAAGGGGGTGGGGAGGGGCGAGTTAACTGGAGAAATCATGATTAAGAAAGGGAAAGGAAACAGAGACGATGAGTTACTCATGTGGCAAATGTTTGCCCACGAGGATATAACTGTCTCTACCCATTGCTCAGAGTAGATATCTAGTATCCATCTGAAAAATGTAAAAAGACAAGAGCACAGCGTTAGCCGCCAGGAAAGGTGGAGAAGGACAGCGCAGCCGGGAAGCTGCTGGCAAGCCCCAGAGCACCGGTCACTGCCACCCAGGCCATGCAAACCCCAGCCATAGTGCTCAAGCCTCGCACCGTCAGGCTCTGGCTTTCAGAGTGGAAGCTCCACCGTTTCCTTGGCCCCTCAGCTGGAGGCGGGGGGGGGGCAGGACCCGTCAATTCTTAAATTTGCTTTCCCTTGGGGTGAGAGGGCGGTGACCGTACGTACCAACTTCTTTTCCGCAGCCCCGTGGGGGGGAAAAAAAAAAGGCCAAATCTTGGAGCTAGACTTGAAACACCCCCCCCCCGCAAATGTGCCAATGGGTGGGGTGTCGACGAGCAACTGGAGGGCTCGAACCTGGCGCAGACTAAACAATCCCACACGCACAAGGCTCTGCAAATCTGCAGGGGCTCCCCGCCTCCCCTCCGTGCAGCCCCGAGAACGCACTTTGCACTGGGCAGCACTGCCATGCAGACAGACACACATATGCACCCCCGAAAAACTCTAGCGAATGTCTAGGGGGGAGGGGCTGCCCTCCCTAGTGCAGTGGACAACAAGCTCTGGCCGCCCCTCCGTCGGAAAGACACCTCACACACGCGACCCCCTGCCTGGAGCAGGCGGCAACTCAGTGACAAGCCAAGAGGCAAGAGCGGTCACGGCCCCTTGCGGGAAGGGGGAGGGGGCGCAGCGGTCGCCCCAGCCGCGTTCTTTGTACGCACCCCCCTCCCCAAAATCTCCAAAGCCCCCAACCAGCGGCGCCCTTACCTTCCTCGGCGGCGGCTGCATGATGCTGAAGGGACATCAATCCTCCACCCACCCCCGACGGCGGCGTTTAAAGGACTGTGAGGGCGAGGAGGGCTGGTGAAAAGGGGGCGGCCCAGCGAGCCGGGACGCGCGCGCGCGCGCGCGTGTGTGTAAAAGGAAAGCCTGAGAAGGAGAACTCGCCCGGGAGACAGCGAGGCAGGCGGACGGCGGCAGCACCCGGGTCGCAGCGGAGTGTGGAGAGAGGGAGGAGGAGCGCCGGGAAGGCCTGGGGCCCGGGCGGCCCGGGGGTGTGTGAGGGAAGGAGGCGGGGCCGGCCAGGGGGCGGGGGCCGCGAGCGGGGGCGCTGCGGGGTGCGCTCCTCGCGGGACGGCCGAGGAGGAGCGGCGGCCGTCGTCCGCGCTAGCCGCCTGCCGCGGCTCGGCTCGGCTGCAGCTGGCTGACGCGGCGGCCTCCCACCCACTCGGGCAGCCAGACCCTCGCGGTGCCCGACGCCCCCGCCCGGCCCGGGAAAGAGGAAGGCGGGGCCTCGCTCGCCGCTAGGGCTCGGCCAACCACTCAGGCCGCGGGAATTTCCGGCCCCGGCGCGCGCCGCAGCGCCCCGCCCCGGTGGCCGAGGGAAGCGCTTCTGGCCACCGCCTGCTGCAGGGGGAGCGAGGCCGCGCCACGGGGCTCCGGATGTCGGTGTGAGAAGGGGGGAAATTTCATGGACTGATCGGCGGAGGAGAAGGATGGAAACAGGAGCGGGGCTCCAAAGATCCCCCGGTTCTCTCTGAGTGTGGAACGTTCCAGACGCTTCCCTTTCTCCCTCCCCCACACGGAGAAAGCGGCTGGGGGCTTCCCGCGCGCCTTCCCGCCAGCCCGCCGGGGCGCGCGCCTCCTCCCGGGAGCGCGCACGTGGGCGGGAGAGGGTTCTGCGCCGACGCACGCGCACAGGCCGCCCCCGCTTCCAGGCTGGCTTGTGCGACTGTACCGTTTGTATGGGAATTTTTCAGGAGTAGAGGGGGTAATCTCGCAGCGGGATTATTTGCAATGAGGAGGAGGTAACGAGGAAAATTCCGGACTTTGCTTCCTCTCGGTCTCTCATGTACCCTCCCTCCCTCCTAGTTAGCTAAATGTGCCCTGAGAAATTGGGCATGAATAAGTCCCTTTACAACTGGCCGCAGGTGCCAGGCCTATGCCATTGGAGGAGGGCAGGTGGAAATAACCTAAAATTGCCAGGCAAAAGAATGAATGGCCCTCTATTACAGAGCATTTAACCAGAGAACGTGGAGTTGACTGGAAAAGAACGAAAAACTCTTGAGTCCGGGCACTCCCATATCACGGATAGAAAGGCTTGTGTCCTCAGAGAAATTGTCTCAAGGTCACGTGGCATGTCTAGACCCCTTGAGTCAGGAAGAGTTATAAAGAGACAAGCAAGGGCTGGGGAGGTGGATTTCGCTGAGTGCTAGAAGCCATAGAAGGCCTGGATTCATCATCAGAGGGTGAGAAAAGAAAGGAAAGGCCTAGGTGAGGAATAAGAACCCTGGGGAGACAGCAAGAACCATGGAGGAAGCCCTTGTCTGGAAGTGAGGACTTAAAGGTCAACCCAGTTTGTGTTTGTCCTGAGCTGGTTGAATGAATTCATCTAACCATGACAATGATCACTCTCAGCAGTGTCCCCTTCAAGTACCTTCCTGCCCTATCCAGACCACCCGAGGAGTGGGCATCAGGCTCCCTTGAGTTGCTTGGAATAATAAACAAAAATCCTCTCCTTCATTCCTCTGCCTTTGCTTTGAGCCACAGATTTACACACAGCCAACCTATGAGCTGGATCTCCCCACACTTAAAACAGAATTTGCAGTCCCTGATTGCTGTTCTCAGAAACATGATTCAGGCCAAAAAAAAAAAAAAAGAGGAAGGTCCAGGAGTCCTTACTAGGCCAGGGGGATTTGCCAGATAACCTACTAGCTCTGGCCAAAAGATGGAAAAGTGGGACTTGGACCCTTGTGCTTTACATTGAGTTGACCCACATTCTTGTGTGGGGAAGTAACAGAGTCAGAGCTCTAGAGCTGTGTATAAACTAGAAGACCTACTCTTCTATTTCTGGTTTCTTTAAGCCAGATAAAGGAAGGCCTGAGGCAAGGGAACAGTGCACGGAACCCAGAGTCCAGAACACCACCATGGGGCAACTTCTAGAGGTAGGGAGATAGTCTTTCTCAGCCTCACTCCCCACTGAGTCTTGTACTCCTCCAGCTTTTGGTTCCTTGCCTACAAAATGGGAATATAAACTATCCTTAGACTTGTACTAATTAGAATGTGACCAACTGCAGACCTGGCACATAATGAATATGCAATAAATGTTCATTGATTCAGTCATTGATGAAATATTTGCTTCTGCCCTACTTTTAAGTGAAGCCCACACCAAACACTAGGATGTGGAAGTAAGCAAGGCAGAATCACCCTGACAGAGTTCCAGACTAAAGGGGAAGGGTGAGGGCACCTACCCATATGCAGAGTCCTGTCTAACCCACTTCTGCTAAACTCTAGTGCTGGGTGCAGCTGCTCTGGCTCAGGGATTATTCTCTCCACTTCCTTGGAATCCAAATCCTTCTATTAGTCATTGTCCTCTATAAATATTATTTAAAGAAATAAAGAGATTTTTCCCAGAATGATGAGTTAGTCTTTATTACCAACTTGACTGCATTTGGGATCACCTAGGAGACACAGCTCTAGGCATGTCTGTTAAGGTTGTTTCCAGAGAGGTTTAATTGAAGATGAAGGATCCACCCTAAATATGAACAGCATGCCCATGGACTGGGGTCCCAAGGGGATGAGGACAGAGGCAGCAGGCTGAGTGCAGCCTCAATCTGTTTTCTCTGCTTAAGTCACTGCACCCAGGTGTTATGTCACAAAACTGAGAAGGTGACTCACATCTCAGGAATAAAGCAGCTTCGCAGCATAAAATACAGAATGGAGCAAGGAATTTCTGTGATCTGTGGAAGCCTGACTTAAACATCTCTTCCAACAAGTGTGGGGACTTGAGTTTATTTTCTGTAATGGAAGTAAGCACAGTGCAACTAGTAAGATCTCTTGAGATTATTGAAGGGAAATTACAGAGCACCATGCCTCAGAGACAACTAACACAGATCTCTGCGGATTTCAGGAAGGTTTTCCAGGCAGACCAGTCCCTAGAGGGAGGGAAAGAGGGATCCTTTCCATCTCTGGGGCTGTACACAAAGGTACTGGCTCCTTTTCATTCAAGAAACCTATGTGGAACTTTTACTCAGGAAAGAAATGAACTGCTATCATTTATTGTGCCTCCATGCTTTAGACATAAATGGGCATGTCTTTTACATTGTTTCACAACATCCTCTTATAGTCCATACGATCCATTTTCACAGACTGAGGCTTAGATATAAAATGAACTACCCAGGGTCACAGAGCCAATAAAGGAGAGATAGCCCTGGTCTCTGGCTCAGCTCTAGTAAGCACCTGCCAGAGGTTGATTGAAAGTCAGAGCCAGGATTAAAAGCTGGCTTGGTATAGGTTTATAAGTGGAAACTAGAAGGCCAGTTACACTGATATATTACATAATTACCGGAAGCAAAGTATATTGAAGTCCTTTCGTGACTACAATTAATGCCTCTCTCATACACCTGCCCATGCTGCACTAAGGGACACACACCACACACACTTCCACAGCCCTCTTGACTTCTCTGTCATTATTCTCCCACCTACCTGGCACAGGCTGCTCAGGAATTCTTGTCAGCATATTCAGATGCTGGTCATTCCCTGCCTAGGCCTCACCAAGCCCAATTGAGGATGCTGCTGCACATGAGTGGGCTTGAATACCCTATTCCCATTCACGTCATTACTACCTGGTCACCTTTCCTTAACTCTGCTTCTTTGTTCCTCCTTGAGTGGACCCCCTCACCCAGCCCTCTGTCTTCTCAAGACAAAACCCAGTACAACTACCAGAACAGGGCAGGGGCTTTCCCTACAGTACACAGTGAGTTGGTAGGATGACCAAACCTTAGATTCCATCAACTGTTCCTCAACAAGGTCTTTATTCTGGGCTTAGTCACAAGTAGGTCTCGGGGGTGAGCCCAAAGTTCTGTTCCAAAGAACTCCCAATCTCCATGCATGACCAAAGGTCACAACAGTGATTGGGACATGCAAGGCCAGGAGTGTCAGAGTCCCAATCCTATCAGATGGTAGCAGAGAGCTAAGCCCAGGGGCAAGTTCTTAAGGTGTAGACAATGGAAGAAGAAATTATCTGGTCGTTTGGGGTTCCAGCCCATCAGCATTACAGTGTATGGGAAAGAACAGGAATGCCACTCCCAGGCCTATGGTTGGAGCTTCCAGGCGTGTGATTTTGACAGCAGGGTGCATGAAGCTAAAGTTCTAACCCTCTCTTTGCCAGGTACTTGCTTCTAGGCATTTCACTTCAGCCTTGGTTTCCATTTCTGTAGAATTATAGCAACAGATTTTTTTTTTCCTGTATCTCTCTTAGGGGGACTGCTGTGCTGGCTAAATGAAATGTCAATATATGGAATATAAAGAGCTGAGTAGGCATGCAAGCCAATGACCGCCAGTCTGGGATGCAGCAGAGAAAGCTGAGTGACTGTCTATGTGGAGTGCCAATGGGAGCTTCCACGGGGAGCTGCACTGTGATTACAGCTCTGAAAACTGGGTATCAGGGAGTAGAAGAGTCAGGTGGGTGGAAACACACCCTTTCGATGGATGGCACCCTCCCTCTTCTGCCTCTCTGGGTTCTTGACAGTCTTAAAGCCATTTTTTAAATGGTTTCTTTTGTTCTGTCAAAGGGGAGAATGGACGTCAGCAGAGTTGTGGTGAAATTAAATGGGACCAGCATTTATGCAAAGTGCTTCAAATTGTGCTGGCCCAGGACAATTTGTAATTCTGTTGTTAAAAAGGAGAAGGAAGAGGAGAAGAGGCCAGGCTGGCAAGATAGCTTAGTGGGTAACGGTGCCTGTTGCCAGGCCTCACAAGTTGAATTCAATCCCCAGACCCAAATGGTAGAACAAGAGTATGCAACTCCCACAGGTCATCCTCTGACCTCCACAGGCATGCTGTTCACACAAAATAAAGCATGTAAAAAATTAATAAAGCAAGTTTTCCATTAATCCCTGCACTACAGAGTTAGAGGCAGGGGGATCTCTGTGAGTTCAAGGCCAGCCTATTCTATGTAGCAAGTTTCAGGACAGCCAGGACTACATCAAGAGACCCCTGTCTCAAAACAAAAAGGCAAGCCCTAGTAGTGCATTTCTGTAATCCCTGAACTTAGGAGGTAGAGGCATGCAGGTCTCTGTGAGTTGGAGGCCAGCCTGTTTGTACATAGCAAGTTCTAAGTCAGCCAAGATTACATAGTGAAACCCTGTCCAAAAGTAAATAGATAAAGTATGCCAAGTAGTGGTGGTACATACCTTTAAGGGAGGTACACTTGGTAAGCAGAGGCAGGCAGATATCTGAGTTGGAGGTCAGCCTGCTCTACCAAGGGAGTTCCAGAACAGCCAGGGCTACACAGAGAAACCCTATCTTGGAAAAAAAAAAAAAAAGTAAAATAAAATTTTTAATCATAAAAAGAATCCCTAAGCCTAACCAGAGTCCTAGGCCTGCCTCTCTCTTACTGTGGGCACCTGAGAAGTCCTTGCTTCCCTCTTAGCCAGTTTCCTTATCTGTAACATTAGGGTTCCACTAAGAAGATTTTCCAAGGTCCAGCCTGGGAAGCATAGACTGCTACCAGTTTCTGCCCCTTTCCGTGGAGAAGGTGCCCCTCAGACTCGAAGAGAAGAGTTGGGTAGGGACCAAAGGAGAGAGAGGGAATTGTGGGATGGGGAAGTGGCAGCATTGTCAACTACATGAGCTGTCTTGTGAAGGAAGTAGGCCCTTTCCAGCTTAGAAAGCCTGCCTGCCTATTTTACCACAGCCTGCCCAGTTAATGCCTAAACAAAACAAGCTTGCCTGCTGGAGGGTGGGGAGCCAAAATGAGCGTCCTGGAGACTGGCAGACACCCTGGCATCCTGCCTGTTCTCCATGGGCACCCGCCCTTCCCCTGTCTGCAGCACCACCCTCAGCCACAGCAGCCCCTACATATCCATGTCCCCCTCCTACTTCCAGCCTTTCTAAGTGGATACCCCCAGTTTGTGAGACTGCCTGACTTCCTAGACTAGCTCAAGCTGCTAAGTCAAGGTTTACTTCTCACTGAGCTGTTGTAGGCAGAGCATCTGGCATCAGAATGCCTAGAGTGGTTGTCGGTCGCCATGGGAGGGAATTCCCTGGCTCAGGAAAGATCTTCCAGAGGGAAAGAGCAGGTGGCAGTCTCCCTATGAGACAGATGCTGCCCACTATGTAAGCAGAGCCAATTCTGGGGTGAGGAGCGTCAAATCTGACCCCCCCACACACACACACACATCTGATACATGTCTACACTGGGAATATTAATACTACCCATGCCTTATAATAGCTACCATGTGGCAGACACCATTCCAAACTCTTCATCCAGATACCTAATTTAATTCTCACCTCTCTGAAATAGCCTCACTTAATAGATAATACATTGATAAGTCATTTGTCTAAGGGCCCAATCCCTAAGTGGCACACTGAAAGTGTTCCCAGGTAAAAACAGCCAGTCTGTGCTGATCTGCTGCTGAATGATAGTATCCCCTAAAATATCACATCTGCACTTGGAAAGCTGGCAAAATGCATCTAATATCTCATAATCCAAGCACTTTGCCAGATTTGCTGAGGATGAGAACCATGTGGGAACTCTTGTTTAACCCTCTCTTAGGATGGAGTAACTTTATTTTTCCCTTTGAAACAAGGTCTTCTGTATTCCAGGCTAGCCTCAAACTTGAACTCAGCCAAAGATAGCCTTGAATTCTGGTACTTCGACCTGTACTTCACAAGTATTGGTATTACAAGCATGTACCACCACACACAATTTATTCCATGCTGGGGATTGAGTCCAGGTGTCCTGTATGCTAGCCAAGCACCCTACCTACTGTACATCTAGTGCAGTGAGACAGAGAAAGTAGCTCTTGCAATGTGGATGAATGTCCTTGACTTCCTGGGGGTCCTTTCTCTAAAATGGGTTACAGTTGCCTACCCTCTTCCATATCCAACTGTGGCTGTTCTGAGACAGTGTGTGTATCAGCACCAGTTTGCCAGGGTGTAAGGGGTTGTTTATAAGCACATCCAGCTGGCTCCTAACAATAGCTGTCATAATAATAGCTAACGTTTTCTGGATGCTTAGGGGGCACCAGACACAGCTCTGAAGGCTTTGATGTGTTCACCCACAGATTCTCTCAACTCCCATTATCTTGATTTTAAGGATGGAGTTAAGTAACTTGCCTGCGATCATAGAATTAGTAAGAAGCAGGACTGCCAGATGGTCCTGCTCCTGTGTCCCAGGGTTAACTGCTCCAGTTAAATTGCTGGATTTGCCCAGCCTCCTCCTCATGGGAACTAGGCACCAAGTTTAATTGAACAAATAGGGACTGTATCTATAGTGTTCAGGAGCTCTCAGAGTAGAAAAGCAGGCAAGATCCGAGTCTGAGGAATTCCAAAGCATGGTGCTATGCGAGTTCCCAGTGAGGAAAAGCTGCCTCTGTGTAAAAGAAGGGACTCAGAAGGCTGCATTGAAAATGGACCCTGATGTCTGGGAACTTGGTTCTCCCAGCAGAGGAACAGTGAAAGCAAAACGCCAGGCTGGATGGGCCTGCACCTATGGAACAGTCCTAACTAATGAAGTTCTTAGGTCCCTTTTTGGTTGTCCAAAAGTTTAAAAAGCAGTGCCTGCCCCTTGAAGCTAGGCATGGGAGTATATTCCTGTAATTCTAGGGCTTTGGAGATAGATGAAAGATACAGGAGTTCAAAGTTAGCCTCAACTACTCAGTGAATTTGGGCCAGCCTGGGTTACATAAGATCTGTCCAGGGTGGGGTGAGGGGTGGGGATGGGGGGGGGAAATGTGTTAACACATGCCTGTAATTCCAACAGTCAAAAGGCAACTCCAGAGAGTCACCATAAGTTCAAGGCCAGCCTGACCTACATAGTGAGTTCCAGGCCAGCCAACGAGGCCAAACAAGCTAAAGCAATATCCCTAAAGCCAAGCACAATTGCTAAGATGATCCTGAATTCAAAGCTATTCTGAGCTACACAGGGAGACCCAACTCAAACAGAACAGAACAAGCAATGATTTTTTTATGATGTTTATTTCACTGTTATAGGCATATGTACTGGCTGCCTCTCCCATGCTATCAGTGCCTCCCCACCCTCCAAAGCCAGAGACCTCAATGAGATCTAATTTGTCTCTTACTTGGATGACTTAGAAGGCACACTGGGTGGGTAGATATTTGAAGGCCTTGAAGACTCAGAGGTTGAATAGGAGTGGGATAGGTAGAATACCAAACATGGGCAGCCAGGTCACAGAAACAGAGGCCCAGAAAACTGGCTAAAAGGAGGGTGTGTCTGATCCCTCCCCCTACAAAGACAGGTCCTTAACTCCTATCTAGCTTTCTCTCCTTATCTGCTACCCAGGGAAGGGCTTGTGAGTGGATGACTTATAAGGAGAGGAGAGGATGGGTCAGAAGGACAAAGAGAGTTGGCTCGGTGATTAAGAGCATTCACTGGCTGTTCATCCAGAAGACTTGGGTTCAATTCCCAGTGCCCATGTGGTGCCGTACAACCACCTATAACTCCATTTCCAAAAAATCTAACACCCTCTTCTGGCCACCTAACTCTTGAAGCATGTGCTACACAGACATACATACAAGAAAAACACTCATACACATACATTTTTTTTTTTTGACTGCTCAGGGTTTGCATACATCTAAGTTAGATGGGGTCCTAGCACTTAGGGGAAGTAAACATAGTCCTCCTCCCCAATCTAGAAACTGTCTTCAGTTGGTAACCTCTCACTAAGGAAAAGTTAGTTTCCAGTGGAATCCCCCTGGGTATACAAACCACACTTAGGCAGGCCCCATGCCCAGCAGTAGATGGCTGACACAGATCAAACTCAGTGGTATTTTTGGAGGGTTTTCCCTCGTAAGGCTTTGGACAGTTTTTAAACTTACAGGCTTTCACTTGTGATCCCTGTGTGTGCAGATCCCTGCTGCATCTAAATATGAGCACGTGTTTTCTCTTGGCCTTTCTGCTTGTTCGTCCTATTCTGATTTATCTTTTTTTTTTTTTTGGTTTTCCTTTTGTTTTTTGGCTTGTTTGCTTTGTTTTTTCAAGACACAGTTTCTTTGTATAGCCTTAGGGGTCCTGGAACTCACTCTGTAGACCAGGCTGGCCTGGAACTCACAGGGATCCACCTGCCTCTGTCTCCCAGGACTAGGATAAAGCTGTGTACCACACAACTGGTCAAGATGTAGTTTAGTTTGGTTGGTTTTGTTGTTGTTAATTTATTTTGTTCATTTAGACACAGTTTCTCTGTGTTATTTTTAGGTGCCTATTTGTTTTCTAATGAGAGAGAGGGAAAAAAGGGTTGGATGGGGAAGAAAGGTTTAGGTAGATGGAGAAGTTCTGAAAGGAGTTGGGGAGGGCAAATATTAATTAGAATATGTTATAAAAGATATATTTTCAGTTTAAGAAAAGAAAAAATGTACTTTAAGTTGTTTTTATTTATTTACTTATTTATTTTAATGAAGCACAAGACACCTAGGGCTGGGTCATACTAACATGAATGCCTTTCGTCTTTGCATACTGGGAATTTGTTTGAGAACTTAATTAACAGCTTAAGTCAACTGATTTTTCAGAATGACTGGTCTGACTTTTGGCTCCTGATGATTTTGCCTTGTGATCATAACTATATACACAAGATACTGGAACTTCTCAAACACCCTCTCATGCCCCGCCCCCATCCAGTGGGTCCCCTATGTCCCACTCTGGCCCAGGCACACATCTGCCCTGCAGGGCTCAGTCTCTGTAGCTGTTGAGAACCATGTGGCTATTGCCAGACTCTGGTCTGGGTCTTTTGTTTCTGTTGTGCTCTTTCATCACTGGGGATCAAACCGGAGCCTTGTGCATGTCAGGGGAGTGTTGTTACTGGATGGTGTCCCCAGCCATAGTCTCTAGTTCTTTAACATCAGGGCCATAGTGCTTTCTAAATGCTTTTCTTCCCTGGGTCAGGAAAAAAACCTCCCCTAAGTCAGTGCTAATCCCAGGAAAAGTGACTGCAAGGCTACAGGGCACTCCATTTGAGTGACAGTCTTTCGGGTACATCTGGAGATGGCAGCTCTCCACTCAACACTCCTGGCCTCCTTGCCAATTTCCACTTGAGTTGGTTGGAACAATGAGAAGACTTGAGGATGAAAGCAGAGGGGTTCACGTGTTTTCCCACTTCTCCCTCCTGGGTCCCCATCCCACTAGGCAGCACTGCCTCTTCCTAGGTTCCAGTAACAGGGTTACTGAACCCTTCCAGGCCTGAGATAAGAGTTTCAACAGTTCTCAGCTTCTGGGAGATGCCTTACCACCCTCTTGGTTGAGCTTTTGGTTTGTGCACACCTAAGTAGAGTTATTTCTTCAATGAAGTCTCTTGCAGGCCGACACACATCTTCCACCTGGGTCTGCTATTTAAAACAGTCCGCTCAAGACTTTTCCCAGAATGCAAAGCCAAGTGAGCAGCCCTTCCATTATTCCTGCTTCCGGGCAACCATACAAAGGGCTGGCATTTCCAGGGAACCCTAGGGTCTGATTCTAATCTGTCACTTGAAAAACCTTGTGGGCAGAAAAAAGAGGGAGCACTGTGAGTAGGGAAAAGCTGCCCATGTGATGCAGGGCATAGAACAAACGTGCCTTGAGGCAGAACTTGATCATTCTACCACTCAAGCAATTGAACAGAAGCAGCAGGATGCCATGGAACGGAGTGTCAGGCAGGCTTTCTGAGAGCCCGGTAGAAACCCTGGGGTGCTGGAACACACTTATCAGAAGAAATAGCAAAATCTTGGCCGGAAAAAGGATCCTGAGGGCAAGGATATGATGATATTGCCCATTGCCAGTTGGCTTTCCTCAAAGTATATCCCCTCACTCTATCCCACCCAGAAATGGGGCTCCTGGCCAGAGACAGGCCTCCAACACCCTCACAAGATGTGTCTGTCTCTCAAAGCTGGACTGTGAGCCGCTCAGCCCCTTTCACTTCCCTTGCTAACCACACCTGCCCAGACCAAAGCCACAGAAACGCCTACATTTTAGTTCTGTTTCCTCAACACCTTTGTATGTTTCATTTTCTCAATAGGGGTGGGGCCTGACACCCTCAGCTCTCCTGTCTCTGCTTCTTCCTTCGATGTCACTCCTGTATGACCCCAACCTCATACTCCTTGCCTCTGCCTCAGCCATCTCCCATTGTATTCCAAATTAAGCCCAAAGTGTGTGTGTGTGTGTGTGTGTGTGTGTGTGTGTGTGTGTGTGTGTGTGTGTGTGTTTTACAGTAGGATCTCATGTAGCCCAGGCTGGCTTCAAACTCACTATGTAACCAAGAGTGACCTTGAACTTCTAATCTTCTTGTCTCTACCTACCTCCCAAGAGTATGTGGGGGATCACACCCAGTCTTGGAATCTTCCTTGAATATTTGAAGACCATTCACATATTTCTTGGCAGCATATTTCAGATATCTTTTGGAATAAGGCACCCAACAAGGTAGAGCTACAACCTTTCAATGGCTACAAAAACCTTGTCACCTCAGCTCCAAGATTTTCCCTTTTTTAAAAAAAAAATATTTGTTTATTTGTTATACATGCAGCATAATGCCTCTATGTCAGAAGAGGGTACCAGATCTAATTATAGATGGCTGTGAGCCACCATGCAGTTGTCGGGAATTGAACTCAGAACCTCTGGAAGAGCAGCCACGTTCTTAATATCTGATCCCTCTCCCGAGCCTATTATGGTTATCTCTTAAAGGACTTGCTTGAAATTGGTTGATGATTCCTTCATCTATGGAAGAGGTACAGTCAAGAATAAATTTTAGTGTGCTCCTTCCTGCCCCTTCCACTGCCCACTCTTTACTGTAAGCTTTTTCATGGGTACCAGAGTGACAGCTAAGTGCAAGCTTGCTTATTGATCGGCACTCGCCAGCCTGGCCATCCTCACATCTCAAGTACACCAATTTGTTGTGCCAATCATACCATATACATACATTGTCCAACAATTTACCAGGCTCTCTTAGCAACCTCACATTTTTGAATAACTTCTGAATATGCTGTTCCCCTGACCTTCAGCATCTTCCCCCTTTTCTCTGCTTGCTAAGCTCCTATTTCCCTTCAAATGCCAGTTAAAAGCCATAGTTATTAATTATTGATTTGCTCATAGCTGAGTGGTGTTGCCTGCCTTTTGATCCCAGCTCTCAGAAGGCAGAGGCAGGCAGATCTTGGAGTTTAAGGCCAGCCAGAGCTATATAGTAAAACCCTGTCTCAAAGCACTGTGATGGTGGCACATGCCTTTAATGCCAGCACTTGGGAGCCAGAGGCAGGCAGATCTTAGTGAGTTCCAGGACAGCCAAGACTATTGCACAGAGAAACCCAGTCTTGGGAAAAAAAAAACAAAAAACAAAAAACAAACAAACAAACAAAAAACCCAAAACACACACACACACAAAACCACATCTCAAAAAACAAAATAGTAAGAGTCTTTTGTTTGTTTATGGTCTGTTTTGTTTTGTTTTGTTTTGAGACAAGGTAGGCCATAACTCATCATGGCTAGCTCGATGCTCACAGCCTACCCTCTGTCTGAACCTTCTAAGTGCTGGGTTTACAGGTGTGAGCCACCAGGCTTGTCAAAGCCACTGTTTCAGTGAGAATGTAATTCTCCCTAACTCAGAGTGGGTCCTCCCAGGTCTAACTTTATCACATCTTGGTAACATGCTTTTCTTCGGCTGCATCCTCTTCTGGATTCCTCTTTCTTTCAGAATCTGGACCCCAGCTGAGCTCCATCTCTGGAGATCCCTTCCCTGGTTCACACATCAGAACTATAATTATCCCATGTTTCCCTAACCATCCTCATAATGCTGAGTTCCCCTACCAGCAAGGTTACAACCAAACTCCTTGTAAACAATTGCCTTTTGTATCCCCGTTGCCCACCACTCCAGACATCCTTATTGTAGGGGTGAACTTTTTTTTTCCCCAAACCCCATTTTTAAAATAGAAGCACTAAGCTCAGAGAAACATTGAGATTTGCCCAACATTATGAACTTGTTTCATAGCTTTTCCCTTTACCCTCTTCATGAATCCTTTGCTTACTTTGCAAAGATAACTACTGGCCAGGATTCAGACCAGACACAAGCCTACACCAGGCCTCCTCACCTATTGCTGCTGCCCATGAACTTTCAGGGCCAAAGCTGCAGATGCCCGACAGTTTTACTTCCCTCCTGGCTGCACCCACTATGAGAGAGCAACTGTCAGACCTCAGGCACTTCCGTTTCACTCTGAAGCAGGCTTCCTTTCCACCTCTTCTCTAGGCAGCAAACAGGCTGTGGGCCTCTGTGCCAGCTCCCAGCTGGTTTGGTTCCTCCTGGACGATCAGGCCAGTCAGCATCCGTCCTTGACTCTGGACTCCCTAAGGACAAGAGAAAACCTCATACACTTGTGGCAAGAAGGCTTTTTGTCTCAGTCTCTGGAGAGTAGGGTCTTGACCTTGTTGAGACTTTGTTTCACCTATATAACTGGGGACAGAAGAAGCACCCAGAAAATCAGGAGCCCTCTAGTCCAGATTGAACCTGTTCATTTTAAAGAGAGAGACCCTGGGATTATAAAGGGATTGGCTCAGGTTGGACAGTGGTGATGTACCCTGGGCGTTTATAGGAAAGCTTGATCTTAAACGCATGATCTCAAATAATAATTCTCTAAAGTGCTTTTGCCTCTGTTAGGAGAGGGAGACACACAAAGGGAAAGTGAGTGTGGTCTTCTTGTTGCTGCCTTTGTAGTATTAGAATTGAACCCAGGGTCTCAGAGATGCCAGGTAATATTAAAGTTGTTCTCTACCATTAATACACCAGACCTTTTTTTTTTTTTTTTGTACAAGGTTTGACTATATTTTGCAGACTGGTCTCAAACTCATGGGCTCAGGTGATCCCATGAGGACATGCACAACATAATTCCTTCATTTTTCTTGATTCCTCTCAAGCAGAGTAGCAGGTGTCTCTTCTCTGCTGCCCTGATGAGCACCTAACTGCCTCTCTTCAGCAGCCCCACAACACCAGTTGCAGGTTAAACCAGTTAACCTTTAAACTGTTCTGAACCTAATCACCAAGGCTTAACCAGAGAAGTGAAAATGTAAAGTAGCATGAATGGGCTCCCACCTAGGCTGAGGAACATCTTTGGGATATCCATAAGCCTTCCATGCTTAGTGTCTGTGTTCTTTAGCCCTTCTTCAGTAGCGTCCAGACACAATGATACTTTTGACTAGTCCTTACACAATTATTCCACATACACTGAGAGGTGCCACCAGAAGAAAGGTGATGGCTAACTTCTCCATTTCTCTGTTTTTTTTTTTTTTCTCTCTCTCTAACTTATCATCTCCAAGGCTAGGAGAGGCATTAAAGATCAGGCAGTCTCAGCCTGTGATGTGACTCAGGTGGTAGAATGCTTGCCTAACATGCACAAAGTTCTAGGTTCCCCGGCACTGCATAGACCAAGAAAGGAGGTGCACTCTGTAATATCAGTACTCTGACGGTGGTAACAAAGTTCAAGGTCATCCCTTGGCTACATATCCAATTGGAGGCTAGCCACACACACGCAGCCTCTTCCCCCCTTTTCTTAGAACCTTTATTGAACAAATTCTCAATGCATGCAGATTTTAGTCTCTGAGATCCAACAGGGTCTTGCCTTTGAGACACTCTTCATCTGAGGAAAGAGAGATTCGTAAAGAACTCTACAGTGGCCAGTGATGGTGACACATGCCTTTAATCCCAGCACTACAAAGGCAGGTGGATCTCTGTTAGTTGCAGACCAGCCTGGTCTACACAACGGGTTCTAGGACAGGCTCCAAAGCTACACAGGGAAAGTCTGTCTCAAAAAACAAAAGAAACAGAAAAAGAATGCAACACATCTTTGCATCATTAAACAAATATTTCACAGCATAAATGAATGTAACATATCTTAAACTAATATTCCACAACACTACATAATGAGTTCTAAGCTAGCTTTAACTACAGAGAAAGTCCCTGTCAAAAAAAATTGGGAAAAAAAATAGGGCTAAGCAGAACCTGGGGAGCAGTAGCAGGCATATTTCTGTGAGTTTGAGGCTAACCTGGTCTGCATAATGAGTTTTAGGACAGCAAAAACTACATAGTAAGACTCTGTCTCTAAATAAATGAATGAATGAATGAATGATGAATAAATAAATAGATAGATAGATAGATAGATGGATAAATAAATAAATAAATAAATAAATAAATAAATAAATAAATAAATAACCTACAGAGGTGTGTATTATGGTAGCAGAAAGTGAGATTTCTCAGGGAAACAGATGAGACCCATGCCTGGGGTCTTAGAACATTGTCACCAAGCAGAGAAGTTGGGAAGGACAAGGAGTGACACAGAATGCTCTGTCTTTGTCCAGTTAGTGCAACCTCTCCTCATTCAGGCTGCCTCACTGTTACAGAATGTTCTGCCAGTCTCCCAGGTTTTATTAGTGAAGTTTGTCAGTCAACAAACTCCACCAGGTCTTTATCTCTGAAGAACTTATACTTGGCCCTGGAGCTACCTGGCCCTCCTCTGCCCACCTGGTCAAGGATAGATGCAGAAAAAGACCTCATTTACACAATGTGGACTGCAGCATGTACATGTGTGGACTGCAGCGTGTACACGGTGTGGACTGCAGCATGTACATGTGTGGACTGCAGCATGTACACGTGTAGACTGCAATGTGTACACGATGTGGACTGCAGCATGTACATGTGTGGACTGCAGCATGTACACGATGTGGACTGCAGCATGTACACGATGTGGACTGCAGCATGTACATGTGTGGACTGCAGTGTGTACATGGTGTGAACTGCAGCATGTACATGTGTGGACTGCAGTGTGTACACAGTGTGGACTGCAGCATGTACACGTGTAGACTGCAATGTGTACACGATGTGGACTGCAGCATGTACATGTGTGGACTGCAGTGTGTACATGGTGTGGACTGCAGCATGTACATGTGTGGACTGTAGCGTGTACACAGTGTGGACTGCAGCATGTACACGTGTAGACTGCAGCACACGTGAAGCTCAGAGAACAACTTGGTGAAGTCAGTTCTGTTCTTCCACCTTCCTGTGGGTCCTCAGTTTTGCACAGCAAGTGCCTTTTACTCATTAAACCATCATGCCAGCCCATGGAGGTTTCTCTAGAGGAGATGACCACTACCTAAGCTCTGAGCTACAACATCTTATCTCCTTTTAATTAAATTGACTAATTTATTTATTGGTCTTGTTGGGGATCAAACCTTAGGGCCAAACACAGCTAGGCAAGTGTTCTACCACTGAGCCATTTTATTTCCCATTTATTTCTTTGTTCCACTTTACTGTATTGCTTTGTATTATGGATTAAACCTTAGGAGCGCTCAGGTACACCAGGCAAGTATTCTACCACCCAGCCACATTTCTCAGACCAATTCTTCATGTTTTTTTAGTTAATTGATTCATAATTATATTTTGAGACAGTTTCACTACTTAGTCCTGGCCAACCTAGAACTCACAATGTAAACCAGTCTGGCCCCAGACTTCTTGAGATCTGCCTGTCTCATGAGGGCTAAAATTAAAGGCCTGAGCCACCACACTCAGCTTGCTTTGTTTGTTGTTTTTTGAGATGGGGGTCTTGCTCCATAGCATTGGCTGGCCCAGCACTTGCTATGTTGGTCAGGGTAACCTCAGACTGGGCACATCCCTCCCTCCTCAGACTCCCCAGTGCTGGGATTATAGAGGTGTACTCCCATGCCTGGCTCATTTCTTCAATTTACAGGTAATAAGATTGTAACCTCAAAAAGGTCAATGCCTTCCATACACAAGGTCGTATAGTGAATTAGGAGGCATCTAGAACCAGAGGACAAAAATGGCATCGTTTGTAGAACTGGGCTACGGGAGAAGGGTGCTGGGGAGGAATGTTCAGAGACACACAGGAAAGAGAAACTGAGAAGCTGTAGCAGGGTACAGTCAGGAGGGTGTGTCCTTCTCCCATACCAGGGAGGACCAGCACTCCTGAAGAGAGGATGCCAGCTCACTGTTTCAGGAGGGCAGGACTGATGGAGACACAGTCTCAACTGACCCTGGGCCAGAATGCAAAAGTTCTTCTCCCAGGTGTCTCTATCTAGCAGTCTCCACTCACTGGTGTGACCTCTGGATGGGACACTTTTCAGGCACCATGGAGACTCAGTTCCTCTGGCATCTGCTGTTAAAAGCTTCCAACTAATAAAGTAGGCCATCAGACTGGACTCAAAGCCCAGGTCTCCAGGTACCGTACAGAAGAGAGACACTAGCAGGTGTGGCCTGGGTACTGGGGAAAGGGCCTGAATGTCACCAGTGCCTTGGAAGGGTCTTTTGCATCAATTCTCTCATCTGTCTAAAAGAAGGCCTGGAGTCAGCAGTCTATGGGGTCTGGTATCCTTTGCTTTGCAAGGGTATGAGGTGGAGCCGAGCTCCTGGTGGGCTGGTGGGCTGATGGGTAGCAGAGGAAGTGGCTTGAGCCACCCCAGGCTGCTCATGTCTGTCTGGACTGTTCCATTAGAGGCAGGGAAATCACAGACTCAGCGCTCAGACATCTGGGAGGCTCTGGGCAGCCTGGGTATTTTTAGAAGGCCAGACTTGCCCAGAATTCCGGGCGTTGCTGAGGCAGAAAAGCAAGGAGAGCAGAAGAAAGCAAACCAAAAGAAGTGGCCTGAGCCCTGCCACCTTCCTCACCAAGGTCAGCTGGCCCTGACTTTCCCAAGGCCGGCTGTGTGCAAGCTCAACCTCCTGATTTGCACTGGCTCCTGCTTCCTTCTGGGTATTCAGGTGCAAACCTGTGAAAAGGCCTAAGAGGACATTCTGTCCAGTGAGCTTGCTTTCCATGATTTGCCCAGGCAAAGTACTTGGTATTTTCTCTGGTTCAGATGAACTACTGGGCCCCAGGGACATATAAAAGAAAGTTGTCTTCCAATCATTTGTCAGTTATGGTGAAAATGCCAGCAACCTGAGATCGCTGTGGGAAAGAAGTTGGAGCAGGGGGAACGATCAGGGCTTCCACAAGCATCAAGTGATAATCTAGATATGAAAATGCCAACAGCTAGCTGTGAGGCAAGCCTGGGCTATAACTGAGGAATGATTACCAGTCCTTTCCAGATCCAAGCTTTTTTCTCTTGAATTGTTTCTGAAACATGACATCTCGGAGGTGGAGTAGCCAAGTGTGATGGTACATGTTGTAATTCAAACAGGTGGAGGTTAAAACAGGACCATCAAATTTGAGGCTAGCCTGGGCTACATAGTGAGTTGAAGGTAAACCTAAACAACTTATTGAGACTCTGTCTCAAAAGGGTATCAAGAGAAGAAGGGACCTTTTGGGGGGGGGGTATACAGTGGAATATAAAGTAAGACGATCCTTTGCAGTGCTAATCTACCAGAAAACTGCAGTGGTAACTATAAAGAACAACCGTCCTTGTGCCCTTCCCCTGATTCTGTCCCTACACATCCCCAGGCAGGTCTGTGCTGATATACTCTATATTTAATAAAATCAGCCTGGAGTATCAGAGAACAGATCCACCCACCACAAGGGTCAGAGAGTGGTAACTCACGCCTTTAATCCCCTAACTCCAGAGACAGATCTTTCTGTGTTTCTGTGAGTTCAAGGCCTAACTACCAAACAGTAGTAGCTCACATCTTTAACCCTAATGCTAGGATTATGATACAGAGTTGAACCTGGAAGTGAAACAACTTCGTGAAGAAGATATTTAAGGCAGGTGTAGGAAGACAGAGATTTGTTCTGTAGAATTGACTAGCCAGGCTGAGGACTCTTGAAGATAGCTTTTACCCTGAGAAGTTGGCTGAGTGAGATTTGACTGTGGTCCGTTTCTTCTCTCTGATATTCCAGCTTTTCCCCAACATCTGGTTCTGACTTTTCATTAAATATCAAATAGAATCTGTGCTTTACAAGTCCACTCCATCACATTACAGACAAGAACCCAAGTCCTAAAGGGGCCTTATAAACCCCGGGTGAAGGGATTTATCTAGCTCAGGAACTCTGAGCTATCTGGAATCTCCAGGTCCCCGTGTGATTGAAAGATGCTTCCTGGCCTGTATCAAAAGGAGAGAACTGAGGTGTGGGGTGGGCAAAGGGTAGGAGTTGATGCCCCCCCCCACACAGTTCCACAGCATAAGTGCATGTGCAGTTTAAACCTGGCCTGTTCCCATGTCTCTTCTCTGTTTTTCCTTTCTACACAGGGTTTCTCAAATTGGTCTCCCTAGCTAAAGTTCCCTGCCTTGTTTGTGATAACTTTGACTTTTGTACCTAACTTATTAAATTTGCTTCTTATACTATAATAATCTAAACAAATTAATACACCATTCTGGCTAAGTACAGAGTGTCTTATTAAAACGGTCCTTTGCCAATACCCATGTTCTAGGCTTATTAGCAAACTGGGACCATCTCCTAAAGTGACTGCTTGACAGGATCTCACACTGAGACTTAGTCAGGTCTGAGGCTTCCTACTCTAGCCAAAGTGATTGCCTCTTCCCTGCACGGGAAGCCATCAGGTCTCTTCCCAACTCACTGTACAGCCTTTGAGTCTCTCTGCCGGAGTCTGAATCTAAGTTTCTCCCTAGTATAATTGAAAGCTGGTTTAGACAATCCTTGAAAACCCCTTCTGGTTCCAACATACCAGGATCCCAAATTGTAAATGAGTCATTTTCTACTTGCTTTTTGGGTTCTTCGGCTGCCCTGGGTACTATAGTGGCATTTCTTGGAGGGCAGGTGTTGGCAGGTATAAAGGAATTAGCTTTCAGAGGGTTAGGATCAGGAGAAGGAAAGCCACCAAACTGGGCATCTGAAATACAGCCCCAGCTCCAACATCCCAGGATTACTTTCAGGTATGGTGCAACTCAAACATCCTGATCTCCTAGGAGATCAGAAACTCCCCCCTCCCCCGCCCTCTGAAGTATACTGTTGACCCTGGTAAGGACTCAAAGCCACTCTGCCCTGTCCCCATCCTGGTTCACACTGAGAACTCACAGCTCTGGAGATCTTGGCAGTGGCAGAACTACCTACCATCTCTGACTAGGTCCTTCCTTCACTCCCACCCTTGGGCCTGCCCAACCCCCCAAAGTAGCCTTGATTTCAGTTTTAAAGTCTCTGTGGTATGAAGCCCTCCATCCTAGGCAGGGTGCTCCCATAGTCAGCTGACAAGACAACCTTTAATGACCTTGGTCTGTCCATACACTGAGCCTCTGTCAACTGTTTCATGACTACAGGCTTTCTCTCCCTGGACTCCTTAATGCCCTTGCTAGCTCAGAATGTGGAGAGAGGATACTCTTGGGACTGAGAGTCTTTACCTGAACAAGGCTTCCTGAAATCATCCATGTTCTGGGCAAATGTGCTAGAGTTAACTCTGCCCTCAGGCCTTTTTCATAGAACTGCTCTAGAGGAAACTTTCTGTTGGATGTGTTCTGTTAAATCGATCACTTTTCTGGGGGAAAGTTGAAGCTCTGTTGCTTGACCAGAAAATTTCAGGCCCGGAAGAACACTGGAGATAGGAGGAAGTATCTACCCTTCCAGAGTCTCCAAACCTCTGGTCCCTCCAATCTCCATGTTCACCAGAGCCTGCAGAGAAAGCTTTGCCTCCACGTGACAGTTTGCTGGTCAGATAAACTAATCTGGGAACCTTGTGTTCCGGCCCATCCACTATCTTGTTATGCTATCCTCTAAAAGGTCTCCTGAGGACACAGAAGTGGTCATAATATCAGGTAGGAGAGGCTCAGATGGGAGATGGACTGCAGGGAAATGCTTTCTGTTAAATGACTGTCCCCACCAAAACCTAGGAGGAGGTGACTTCCTCTTCATCTGTGTTGTGGAACAAGCTTGGCATTCATGACCTGTCTCCACCCTAACCCATTTTAAGAAGCCTTAAAGTCCAGAATTCATAGGTTGTTACCTCCTGGGGACACTCTGCTCCCAGGGCAAAGGTGGCCTCATTTTCTCCATCTATACAATGGACAGGGAGGTTAAGACTCTAATCCCTGGGAGCCTCTGGTCAGGGCTAGTCTTTGGCAGGATGAAATGAAAGAGGCTATGCCTGTGTGTGGGGGACTGAGTACTTGGTACTTCCCACGCATATATCTCACAGCCATAGATCGGAAGGAAATCCTCTTCCCACAGAAGTTGATGGAGCTGAAAATAGGCTTCTTCCCCACCCTCACCCCACCCTGACCAGCTACCAAATCTTGCAAAGATAAGTAGCCTCAGTATTTTGTAAGCATGTGATAAAATATGTAAGACATAAAATCGAACATTTTATATAGAGAATTCATTGCCATTCAGTATGCTGACAATGTTATGTAACTGACACCATGATCCATTTCCAGGCTTTCTCATCACCCCAGAGACACTGTGATCATTAGTTAGAAACACCCTGGTCTCCCTTCCTAGCCCCTGCCATCCTCTGATTGTGCTTTTTGGTTTAATGATTTACCTGCTGTAAGTACCTCATTGTCAATTGAGAAAATCCCTATTTCATTTAAAGATCCTAAGTAAGACAAGCCTATAATCCTAATACTTAAAAGGCTGAAGCAAGCCTGGAAGTGGTGGCACGGGCCTTTGGTTCTAGCACTCAGGAAGCAGAAACAGGCCAATCTCTGTGAGTCTGAGGCCAGCTTGGTCTACAGAGTGAGTTCCAGGACAGTCGAGCTACACAGAGAAATCTTGTCTCAAAAAAAAAAAAAAAAAAAAAAAAAAAAAAAAAAAAAAAAAGGAGGCTGAATCGAGAAGGATCGCTATACGGTCAAGGCCAGTCTAAGCAACAAAGTAAAATTTCAGGCTAGTCAGGCTACAGTATGAGACCTTGCCTAAATGAATAAGTAAAGAATCCCTAGTAGAGCAGACCTCTGGTCCTCATTATTCTGGAAATGGAGGCAGATGATCACAAGTTTACAATCTGCCTGGGCTACAGAGTTGTTAAAAACCAAGCTTGGGTAATTTAGTTAGACTCTTCTCAAAAGAAAAAGGAAGGATACTAAGATATAGCATAGTACTAGAACACTTCCCTAGAATATGCAGAGACACTCCATTTGAAGCCTAATAAGGCAAAATAAATCACATAGAAGAAGCGTGGTGATTCATAGAAACTCAGTTCTCGGGAGGTGGAAGCAAGGAGATCAGAGGTTTGAGGCTATCCTGAGATGTGTTTCTTAGTAGAAAATCAAAATCCTAGAGATTCTTGTTGATTCTAGAACCAGGCATCAATCACCGCACAAAATGTTCCAGTAGGAGCTTTTAAACCTAGCGAAGGCTGAGCAGAGGCATAAGTTAAAACACGAAGAGACAGTCTGTCACCTTTCCTTGAAGAGATTAGTTAACTTCAGGTTACATCAGGTTCCGTATTTGCTGCATAAATAAAAAGTCACATCAGCAGCTCAGCTTCAGCTTTGGTGACTGGAACTTTAGCGCAAGTGACTCCATCCCATTTTCAAGCAGTCATTGTGGGCCTAGCACAGAAACTCAATTTAAAACAACGGCTCCCCATTAATTTTTACTTAGCGTCATATAAATGGGATCATGGCGTGTTTGCCTTCGGTGCCTAGCTTATTCCACTTACTGTAATGTTTTTAAGGGTCACTCATGCTGTAGCACTAATCATAAATTAATCCTTTTACCTTTAGCGTGTGTGTTTGCATTTGTGTGGAGTCAGAGAACAACTCGCAGAAGCCGGTTCTCTTCTCCCACGGTGTAAATCCTGGGATTGAACTCAGATCGTCAGACTTGGAGGCAGGTGTCTCAGCTCTCTCATTGTTAATGATCAGAAGGCCCTCTCCTCTCCGGCTCTCTCATCCACGGATGTTAGGCGGAGCTCTTTATACCTTTTAGCTGTTGAACAATGGTGCCACAGATGGTTTACAAGTATCCTTTTAAATACAAAGTTCTTTTGGGTTTTTTTCCCTAGAAATGAAATTGTCAGACGATGCGGGCTGTTTTCAGCTTCCTGAGAGCCACTGGACTGCTTCGCATAGGGGAGGCTGTGCCAATTTTGTTTTCCACGGGTGGTGCAGTGTACGATTTCTCAACACACTTGGCAATGCTTGTTAATGTCCTCCAAAGAAAGAAACAGTCACCCTAATAGGTGGGGACCAATCTTTCATTGTGTTTAGCCTCAGTATGTCTCGGGGTTTGTTATTATTATCCTTATGGGGCACAGAGGTATGAGTGCTATGGCAGAGTGTAGAGGTCAGAGGACAACCCGAGGGAGTTGGCTCTCTCGTTCCATCATGTCAGCTGTAGAAATTGAACTCGGACTGGAGAAATAACCTACCCGTTAACAGCACTGATGGCTCTTTCAGAGGACCTGGGTTCAACTCCCAGCACCCACAAGATGGCTCACAACCATCTATGATTCTAGTCCTGAAGATAAGATGCCCTCTTCTGGCCTCCAAGACATCACAGACATACATGCAAGGACACCCAGACGCACACAAAATAAAAAATATATTTAAAAAGAAAGAAAAGAAATTGAATTCAAGCTGTCAAGCTTGGCATTTTTACTCAGCTGGCCCCTTTTGTTTGGTTTGGCTGAGACAGAGTCCATGCTAGCCCGGAGCTTACTGTGTATCTCAGGTTGACCTCAATCAAACAAGCTATAACCCTCGAGCTCTAGTCTGCCCCGCCCTGAGATTACAGATATCCTGATACAACTTGAGCTTTGTTTTGATTATCTTTTAACATATTTTACTAGCACCCAAATCTTTCTATCAGAGGCAGTGTTCCCAAAGTCTCCTGCTCGCTGCAAGGCCAAGGGCCTCAATGAGGTCTTAGGAGACTGAGGTATGTATGTGATGAGTGCTCATACCTAAGGAAACTCTCCCAGTCTCCCTTTCCCTACCTCACACAGAGGTCCTTCTGAGGCAACTGGCACAAGGTAAAGCACTTCAAATGGTTACCGAAGCCCCTTCTTTTCTGAAGAACTAGCTTGGGGGAGACCGAGTACAGTGGGGCAGTAAGTTTCTTGTCCTTTTACCCTAGAGACACAAGTCACCTTGGAGAAGGCCATCTCTGCTTTGGCAGTCACTAAAGATTATCAAGTATAAACAGGCCCCGGAGAACAAAACAGAGAACTATGGACCTGACCAGAGCTGTCTCTCCACCACACAGTGGAATGCTGAAACACACACACACACACACACACACACATATACATGAATATTATAAATAAATCTAAAATAAGAAGGACAAAGGGGAAGAACAATTCACCGGGAACCTAAGGAGAATTTACTGGAAGGAGGGCACCTTAGACTGGTGACCAGCCTCAACAAAAGGATGAAGATTCAAAGCCAGGTGGGAGAGGGTGGCACATGCCGTTTATCTCAGCCCTTGTAGACCGAGGCAGGAGGATCTGAGTTCAAGGCCAGCTTGGTCTCCAGAGTGAGTTCCTGGAAAGCCAGGGTGACACAGAGAAACCCTGTCTTGGAGAAAGAAAAAAAAATTGTTAGCTCAAGATTATAAACGAGCTGGCTCAAAACTAATCCCTTCTCTTGGGAGGACTAGGCAAGAGGAACTCCACAAATTGAAGGCCGGTTTAGTCTGCATGTCCAGTTCCATGCCAGCAAGGCTATATGGTAAGACTCTGTCTCAAATTTAAAAACTGATAATAATAATAATAATAATAATAATAATAATAATAAGATTGTGAACTTAGATTTTGGAGGTCATGTGCTCCTGACCACTAGTCCTCTGAGCACTGAAGTGGTAAGGGCTGGTATGACAGAGCCTCCGGGTGAAATCAGTTTGTCCCTAACAACAGAGTGTTTCAACAGCACTCTGGAGTATAAGAGAAAGCCTCTCTTGGGCTAGATTGCCCCATGATAAGATCTCTGGAACCTCAAACATTAAGGGGGTTGGGTTGGAGAACGGGATATGCTTTGTACCTTAAGCTAGTGAAGTGGCCATGCCTGTTACTTCTAGTTTTCAGATTCATTGTTTCTGTAGCTCCCTGGAAGTAAGGCAGAGCAAAAGTGGCCCTGCTGCCCCTCATCTTCATAATCCCACCTCAACCCCTTGCCCAGGGCCACAGCACAGGATAGCACTCAAGAACTTCCCCAGTGGGGACAGCCACATAAACTTGATGACCTGAGTCCTTCCCTGGAACTCTAGTGGTTTGAATGTGAATGACCTCCACAGGCTTATCTATTTATTCTTTTTTTTTTCTTTAAGATGTGTCTGTTTATGTATTTTATGTATATGGGTACATTATCTGAAATATGACTGAACACCAGAAAAGGGCATCAAGTCCTATTATAAATAGTTGTAATTTTGCCATGTAGGTGCTGGAGTCAAACCTGGGTCCTCTGCAAGAGCAAGTGCTCTTAACTGCTGGGCCACCTCTCTAGCCCCATATATTTGATTGCTTGGTTTCCAGTTGGTGAACTGTTTGGGAAGGATTGGGAGGTGTGGCCTTGCTGGAGGAGGTGCGTCACTGGGGGTGGGCTTTGGAGAAAAGCTCAGGCCACCCTTCCAGTTAGCGCTCTCCCACTCCCTTCTCTTGCTGCTGCCGATGCCGCTTTGTAGTTATTGTCTCAGGTTCTCAGTTACTGTTCCTGCACCGTGCCTGCCTGCCTGCCACCACATTCCCTGACATGATGATCACAGACTCTAACCCTCTGGACCATGAGTCCCAGATTAAGTAATTTCTTTTATAAGTTGCCCTGGTTGATGTGTTTGGTCACAGCAATAGAAAAGTAACTAAAACAGACTATTAAAGGAAAGAGTCAACTACACAAAACTGTTCTCTGACTTCTACACAACCAACAAAAGATATTTGGCTTTGGAGTTTTAAAAAAAAATTTATTTATTTTGAACTGTGTGCATTGATGTTTTGCCTTCATGTATGTCTGTGTGAGGTTGCTGGATCCTGAGGTTATAGACACTTGTGAGCCACCATGTGGATGCTGGGAATTGATCCTGGGTCCTCTGGAAGAATAGCTGGTGCTCTTAATCACTGAACCATCTCTTCAGCCCCCTACCACGGCACTTGTTCATCCTTATCATACATCTATCTCTCTTTCTCTGTCTGTCTCTGACTCTGTGTTTCTCTATCTCTGTCTTCTCCTCCCCAATCCCACCTCCCACACAAATTTCTTAAAAGATCTCAATCCAAGCCTGGAGGATGAAGCCTGGAGGATCCGGAGTTCAAGGTCATCCTAGGCTATACAGAAAGTTAAAGACCAGATAGAGCTACATGAGATCTGATCTCAAAAACAAAAACATGTTTATTTCCTTTTCATGCCTGTTGTCACAGCTTACACAGCCTGTTCCCTTCAGGACAAGGAGATAGGCTAATATGATAAAATGGAAAAATGATTAAGGACAATTGCTCCCAAGACTGACGAGCTAAGATGACAGGAAGATGGAAGGAGAGAACTGACCACCACAGTTGTCCTCTGACCTCTGCACACGTGTCATGCACATGCACAATACATAATTAATGTAAGCAAGAATTTACATAACAACTTCTTTACAGGTATTAGTAAGTTTTTTTTTTTTAATTCTAGAATCAGGCCATAGAGTACAGTACATGTTTCATTGAGTCAAACAGATGAGGTTAGCCTTCTCGTCCGGTTTTTCAGTAATACTGGACCACATTCCAGGCAAGTACACTGCCACTGAGCTATCCAGCCCCAGCCCAGAGCCTACCTGCGTAGAGATGAAGGTTTAAATAAAGCAGAAACAAAATACACAAAGAAAACTGATCATTTCAAAGTTGCTTTCCTTCTAAAGTAGGTACAGGAAAATAACTCGATAGTTAACATCCAGATTATTTTATGTAAAATGTATCATTTTGTTTTCTTGAGCTATGTTCTTCTTATGTAGCTCCTGCTCACCCTCACTAACTAGCCTCTTGCCTTCTGGGATTACAGGTACACTTTGCTTAGGTTTTTTTGTTTGGTTTGGTTTTCAGTTTTTGGTTTTTGTTTGTTTGTTTGCTTTTGAGTCAGGATCTCAGTATGTAGATCTGACTGGCCTAGAACTCACAGAGATCTGCACCTCTGCCTCCCAAGCTCTGGCTTTTTTTTTCTCTTTTTTTAAGACTGGGTTTCTTTATGTAACAGCCCTGGCTGTCCTGGAACTCAGTCTGTAGACCAGGCTGGCCTTGAACTCACAGAGATCCAACTCCTCTGCCTCTTGAGTGCTGGACTGGTGGGATCAAAGATGTGGCTCACCACCTAGCCCAAGTGCTGGCTTTAAAGGTATGTGTCTGGCAAGTTTTGGTTTTTGTCAACATACTCAAGAACAAAGAAAATTAGGGCTTGGTGGTATAGTTCAGTGGTGGGACATATGCCTAGCATTAGCCTGCATGTGATCCCCATTACTGAAAAAAAAATTACAAGTACTCAAGACTAATTAGCAATGTAATTCAGGAAATCACAGATTGTAACCATCTTGAAATTATACAACGTGACTTTTGGACTGATACAAGAGCCAAAATCTAAATCTAAATCATTCTAAAAACAGGGAGAGGCTGGAAAGATGGCTCAGCTGTTAAGAGCAAGTATTATTTTTCCAGAGGACCAGAGTTTGAGCCCCAGCATCCTTGTTAGGAAACTCACAACTGACCCTAACTTCTGCTCCAGATTCATACATAGCTGCCTGTACCTCTGTTTCTGTGGGATCCAATGCCCACTTTTGGTATCAATGGGAATTGCATTCACATGCACAAATCCACACACAGATACACAAATATACACGTGATTGAAAAATAAGAAGAAATATTTTTAAAGTATTCTACTGTACTTCTTATTTCACAGAGCCAATAGCCTGTTAGTGGGGTAACCCAGCTGCTTGGAACTTCATAGGCATATCTTCTTTGACTTCTATTGAGCTATACCAAGAAATTTGCTTGCTTCAAATGCAGGGCAATCTAAACATGAGGTTGGAATTCCCCAGCTCAACAGTTCTTCAGTTGTGTGTGAGAAGCATCATTCTATTGGTAGAACTTAGGCAATTTAGAAAGATGCTTGAGAAGATAAATACTTTTGGGGAAAGAGGGAGATTTTCTTACCAAAAAGGCAACATCTACTTACTCACAAAGAAGACAGCATTTTCTGCCCACCCAGGATGGAGCTCAGATGAGGTGTGGGCTCTGGGCCAGACAAACCCAATGTGTCTTTCATTTCCACTCCCTAAGCCGAGATGCTAAATTCTAGTGTCCTATCTGTCCTGGTTTGCCCAGTCACTGTAAGCACATGGCTGGCATTCAGATCACCTAAAATAAAAATCTCAGTTATGTAAAAGGAATCTTTAACCTGAAGTGTTTTCCATACCCGTCATATACAAATTGTTCAATTGAAGTACGGTGGCACACGCCTGTAGACGGAGCTTCTAAAAGGATGGCTTCTTGAGTTGGGAGTTCCAGGCTAACCTAAGCAATGTAAGAAAACCATGTGAAAAACAAAGCCTTGGCTACACACAGGAAAAGGAAGAAAGAAAAACAGAGCAAGAGCAGAGTCGAGAGCAGGAAACAAGGGTCTGTGTCTTCTTATCCATCAAGCCTCCAGCCAGCCTGTTCATTTCCTTCTGTTAATTTCTTTTTGTACCCAAGCTCCATGCGACTAATCAATGAATGAATTCATCTTTGTGCCCCTCTTCTTGCATTTACTGGAACAACTTATTTCTTCCATTTGCTCAGTCATTTGCTTTTTAAAAATTGGTATCCAGGAGATGCCTTGAAGTCATTCTGTAGCCAGGTCTGGCTTTAATGTCAAATCCTCCTGCCACTACTTTTCAAGTGTTGGGATTACAAGTGACTAGCTTTATTCCCTGGCCCCCCCTCATGCTACATCATGTATATATTGGTCAGAGGACAACTTTTGGATGGGTTCTGAGAATCAAACCCAGGCTTCATTCATGCATGGCAAACACTTCACAAACTGGTCCTCAGATGAGGCATTGTTTAAAGCTAAATTCAGGTGTTTAGTTACTTGTACTTAAATATTATCTGATCATAGTGATGCAAGCCTGTGATTCTAGCACTTGGGAAGCAAAGGCAGAAGAATAATTTCAAGTTTGAGGTCAACCTGGTCTATATAGTGAGGTTGAAAACAACCAAGGTTGCAGTGTCAGGACTATCTCAAAAGAAAACAAACACCTCAAAAGAGAGGGAGGGGGAGAGGTCTGAGTTAGTAGAGGCTTCATGGAAGCAGAGGCTGGGCTGGGACAAGGAAGAGGCTGGCCCACTGTATCAGGAGGGTTGAGGGAACAAATTAACAGAATAAACTGACCAATATAAACAGAAAAACCAGTTAGTTAGGACTCTGCAGTTAGGCATGGAGGCTCCAACCAGTAAGCCCATGTTGCAATGAGGTTTCTTGGTCCCGGACAGCCAGAGGTCCAGACCCACAGATCTTTAGCCCCAGACCTCTTAGCTGCCTGCAGCTGCTCAGGCCCCAGAAATGATTCAGACACTTATATTAAGTTCATGCTGTTTGGCCTATGGCTCAGGCACATTGCTATCTTGCTCTTACATCTTAACTCAACCCATTTCTATTAATCTTCCTGCCACATGGCCTGTGGCTCACCTGTGTTCCTTACATGTTGCTCCTTTGGGCGTCTGGCTCAGTCTGCCTCTGACTCCGCCCTTCTCCTATCTATACTGTGACTTCTCCTTCTACTTGTTCTATGGTGTCTGTCATGGGCCAAAACAGCTCCTTTATTTAAAGATTGATATTCACAGCATACAGAAACACATTCCCACATCAAGCCCAGCATTGGGGAGGCTGAGGAAGATTGCTATAAATTCAAGGCCAGTCTGGCCTACATAAAGCTTATCAGGCCAGCTTGGACTATAGACTGAAATGCTGTCTGGGAAAAGGGGGGACCATGGGACAGAACTGAGGAGCTCAGGACTTGCTGTTTTCTTTTTCAGAGGACCTGGATTTGGTTCCAGCACCTACTTGGCAGGGGACCTTGCACCCTCCTCTGGTCTTCAAGGGCAATAGACCTACAAGTTGTGTACACACACTAATGCAGGCAAAACACTCATACACATATAAATAAATAAACAGTGAATCTAAAAAAGAAAGGAATTTGGGGAATTGGCAGATCCAGTAAAGAGTATGATTTGCCAGTTATCTATTTTATTTTCTAGAAATACAGTGCAAGACAAGAATTTTTGTTTGTTTTAGAGAGAAAGTAACTAAATAGGTTGCTGTTCATCTTTAATGTGTTAAGCATGCCAAACAGAATTCATAGGCATAAGGGGCAAGGGTAGGCTTGTTCCCTTACATCAGTGTGAGACCCTGGAGGAGGCTGGCTTCGAGAATGGCTAGATCCGTGTGCACACATCCAGTCACCAAGACGCTGCTCCTACCTCACTAGCCTGCCTTCTTTGGGCTGGTTCCCTTCTGAGTTACCACACTCCTCACTTGCTAACAAGATGTCTCCCAGGAATTAGTTCCATCGTGATGTTATCAGGCTTCCTGGAAGGAGTGTGTCTTCCCAATATTTGAGGAAAACACCCAGACTGAGTCTCATGACTGGGTTATTCCCGGTGCTGGAGCTGCCAGAGTGCTGTCAACTATACAGGAACTCCTTGAGCTGAGAATGGGGGCAGGGCAATCTCCAAAAGGAAACCAGGGTGCTGACAGCAGAAATGGGAACTGCTGAAAGCAGCCAGTGGAGAAGACCCACAGGAGACGAGTCTCAGGGAACCCGTAAACTTCCTTATGTGTCACTCCATTTAATGCAGTCTGAAGGACATGTGATTTACTGAGAAACTGGAGTATTTTCTGGAAGAGGTGAAATAGAAGGGGCAGTTTCTTGGGTCTGATTTAGATCTCTGCTCCCTCCTCTCCTGATCTCAGCATTAAAGACAGGATTTCCTGGAGTTGCAACTGTTGTATAGAGTTGGCTCAAGATCACATACTACCAGAGCAGATGTATGTTTGTGGGAGCTCAGCCCCAGTGGGATAAAAGAAGGCACCAAATTGTGTCTAGATCTTCACCATGGGACAGTACATGTCTGGGTCTTGGGTGCTGGTGTTGGAGACAGATGTAGATTCCAAAGATATGAATTGGTGCCTCCAACCCTGAATAAACAGTAGCTAGTGCTGGGGCTGGGAAGGTGGCTTGGTAGATAAGGCAATTGCTATGTAAGTGTCGGGATCTGAATTTGAATCCCCAGAGCCCATGTGGAGCTGGATGCTAAGCAAAATTCTGTAATCTGAGTACTCCTTCAGGAGAGATGGGGGCAGAGACAAGAATTCCTGCAAGCATGGGCTAGTTAGTTAGCCCCTATGCAGCCAGTTAGCCCCTGTGCAGCCAGTTAGCCCCTATGCAGCCAGTTAGCCCCTGTGCAGCCAGTTAGCCCCTGTGCAGCCAGTTAGCCCCTATGCAGCCAGTTAGCCCCTGTGCAGCCAGTTAGCCCCTGTGCAGCCAGTTAGCCCCTGTGCAGCCAGTTAGCCCCTGTGCAGCCAGTTAGCCCCTGTGCAGCCAGTTAGCCCCTGTGCAGCCAGTTAGCCCCTGTGAAGCCAGTTAGTCCCTGTGCAGCCAGTTAGCCCCTGTGCAGCCAGTTAGCCCCTGTGCAGCCAGTTAGCCCCTGTGCAGCCAGTTAGCCCCTATGCAGCAGAGGACAAGGAGGGATCAAGCAAGACCCTTAAGACGAGGTAGAAGGCAGTAGCTGACACCCAAGGTGGCTTTCTGACTTCTACACACATGCCATAGTACACATGCTCATGCTCACATATACAAATACACACCTCACAATCGCACAGATTTGCTCACACAAGAATGGTGCTAGGAGAGGCCAGGATTCATCTAACTTAGAGATATCAAAGGGAAAAACATGTTCCCCCATGTATTAAGATGAAAGAGACCCGAGCTCTGAGCTGTGAGCCTGAGGACATGGTACGCTTGACTCCAACATAAACAATTTGGCCCAATTAGAGCAAGTATCCATGGATACAATCCATAGGGAAGCCTTGCCGAAGGAAACTGGAAGGACACTGGTAGGTGTCCTCCATCCCCTACCCTCCCATCTTGCTGTGTTTCAGGAATCTGACTTCTATAGATTGCTCCTTCTAATGGACATCTGTTAAATCAGGTCTGTTTTATAAGATGGTAAATAATGAAGCAATGAGTATTTCAAAACTGAAAGAGGGATCCAGAGCCAGGCTTAGTGGCACATTCCTGTAATCCTAGCCCTGGAGAGGTGGAGGCAGGAAGATTCTGAGCTCAAGACCAGCCTGGGCTACATAAGACCCTGTCACAAATTAAGTAATAAACCTTAAAAAAGAAAGCAGGAAGGAGGGAGGCAAGGGGGGAAAGGAGATACAGCACTCTACATGTTGAGGCAAGAAGACAGTGCCTTCTGGTCAGCCGGGGCTACACAGTGAGACACTCAAATAAAACAGTGGGGGCGTGAGAGATAGAGCTCCGCAACGGAGGGACATACTGTTCTTCCAAAGGACCAGAGTTCAGTTCCTGGAATTCATGTCAGGAGGCTCTCAGTCACCTGTAACACCAGCTCCAGAGTGTTCTGATATTTCTGGCCTCTTTGGGCACCTATGCTCTCGCATACTTGTACCCACAGAGACACAGACACATACATAATAAAAACACATATTGAAAACAGCAATGACAAAATGAAAATATCTAAATGTACGGAAACAGATTCTCAGCCCTCAAACCTGCCCCTTTTAGGCCTGGGTTTAGAGGAGTTAGACGTTAGGAGGCTGGGTGGTCTGAGGTGTGGGGAAAGATGGATGGGGTAAGACAAAGTGAAGTAATCAGTGGCCTGCACATGTGTAATCAAACCTTAGGGCTCTTGGGAAAACGGCAGTGTTGGTGTGATCGGAGAGTGGGGGTCTGGGCCCTCTGAAGTCAAAAAAAAGGTCATCCATCAGGCACTTACAGAGGCTCAAGTGAAGGGTGGGTAGACCCCACCAGTTTGAGGTGTCTTTACATTTTTGAAAAATAACTTGAACAAGCATTACCACCACAAGCCATAGGTAGGAAGTTTTATCTAGACCGGAGCTAGCTGGGAATGTGCTGCTAATCAGTATGACCTCTGAGACATGTGACAAGCAAGTCACTGAGGGGGGGACTCATAATCCCCCTCAGTTCCAAAAAGGAAGAGAGTGAGATCAGGGTACTTTTTTATTCCCCAGTCCTCCTCCTTAAAATTGCTCTGTTTCTCAAGTCAGAGTCACTGGTCCCTAAAACACTTCTCAGAGATCTTTCTCATTCCAGAATCTGATAACTGTTCTCTTTCATTGGCTGTTCGGTAGAGGTGGCAACAAGTTTGCCAAGGTTCCTTCATACATAAACTCTCTGTATATTTTCACATTTCTTATTGGGACACTGGATAATTCTGTCCCCAAAATTTTCTCTATTGGCTAAAATAACTTAGAAAGGGTGGTGGTTTGAAAGAAAATGACCCTCAAAGAGAGTGGCACTATTAGGGGGTGTGGCTTTGTTGGAGGAAGTGCATCATTGTGGGGGTGGGCTTTGAGGTCTCACGTAGGCTCAAGCCACTTCCAGTGACTCAGTTCACTTCCTGTTGCCTTTGGATCAGGATGTAGAGTTCTCTAGCATCATGTCTGCCTGCACGCTGCCGTGTCCTACCATGGTGATAAGGACTAAACCTCTGAAACTGTGAGCTGCCACTTCATCTGAATGTTTTCCGTTACAAGAGTTTCCACGGTCCTGGTGTCTCTTCACAACTACAGAAACCCTAACTAAGACACAAAAGGAGTCAGAGAATTAAAGCATACAGAAGCCAGAGGGAATACAGACGGGGGCCATGCAGTGACCAGCAGCGGGCCTTGGATTCTCCACAGCTAACTCAAAGCCCCGGGTTTACTCTATTTCCCTACAAAGATGTCAGCTATCAAGAAGACTGACACTTGCTAGCATGTCCCAGGCTCACAAACATGCTAGTCAGATAAATGACAACCAGGGCCAACAAGATGGTTCAGTGGGCAAAAGCACAAGGCTGATGACCTGAGCTTGATCTTTGGGCTCCATAAGCACCTACAACCTCTCACAGTGATAATAACAAATAAAAATGTTTTACTGCAGGACAAACTGAAGAATTTCACCTGTCGAACCAGGCAGGCCCTCATGCAGCATCCCCTCCTGTGAGGTGGCTCCAGCAATGCCCCAGTTCTTTTCTTCACAGGAAAGAGGACCATTATTGCTGAGGCAGGCAGGAACTAATTGTGGCCTGAGACCTGCCTCTGAATGCAGGGGACGTAAGAGAAGGATCCAGGCCCTAAATTTCCACAGAAAATCCCACCAGCTCTCTGGCCTTTTAATGCCAATGTGCCTACATTTTAACTGAGGGGGATTCCAGATGGTTCTGCGTTCCTTTTTCTTATCAACACCAAGGTGAGGTGGTTGGGGAAAAGAAGCCACAAAGAGACCCTTACGGAGAGAGATTAGAAGGGGTAGATATCTACAGGAAGAGGAGAAGGCTTCTCTCAGGAGTGGCTTGTTGAGCCACAGTCCTGCAGCTGCCTGCTCTGATGCTCTGGAATGAAGTGTCTGGAGGAAACAGATCTGTGTCCAAAGGGTCCCCAAAGGTCAGAGAGTTACTAAAGAAGGAGGTTTCTATAGGTAACTATGTAAACAAACGTGTAACCTTGTCAGGACCAGGGTATGATGGGCCTGGGAGGAAATCAGGGACACCCCTCATTTTCCACACTCCTCACAGCTTCATTTAAAAGTTTTGGGGGCTACAAGAAGGATAGCAAGAAGAGAGGCCAAGCTGCATGACCCAAACTTGGATGAGACACTAGGGACAAAGGACAGATTGCTACCACCTGAGGGAACCCTCGGCAAGGTGGGGGAGGTCAAGGTAGAAGTGAAGAGCCCTAAGAATCACGCATGTCACCTCTATGGGGACCACCACATCAAGACCCAGGGCAGACTGAAGCAGAGGAGGCCAGGGGCTTCTGATCTCCAGAGGGAAGCTATCTGTGGGCTAGTCCACTCCTTCCTTGAATTAGTAATAAATAAAAGTGGTTGGGCCGCCCGAGTCACAATTCTGTTTCAGCCTCCCAGGCTTGTAAAGCCACCAGGAAAGTGAAGTTGTAAACTGGGCTGAGGATTAGGAAATTACATAAATTTTATTTTACCTTCAAAATAAAGAGGGAGAGAGAGAACTGAGTGACTTTGGAAAAACAACACACACATGTGCACATGCACGCATGCACAAACCCACACAGCAGATTTGCTCTCTGCCTCAGTGGACTACCAGCCCAACATCTATAATGAAACAGTGAATCCTCACACCTCCCAGAACCAGGAGTCACAAGACCACTGCACAGCACACTGCCCAAGGCTGGGTTCCACTTCTACTGTTCACAGCGTGAGACCCCCAATCTATTGGGGAAGGAAAGTGGGACCCAGAACTTCAGATATTTCATAATTCCCATAATAGCCATGACCTGGGGACTATCGAAATGACTCAGCAGGTAAAGGAACTTGTCCAACCCAAGTTCAATCCTCGGAACCCATTTAAAACATGGGAGGAGAAAAGTAATTTCACAAAGTTTTTCTCTGATTTACACACACACACACACTTAAACATACACACACACATACTTACACACACATACTTACACATACACACACAGACATACACACATGCACACATACACACATACATCCACACACATGCACACATACACAAACACACACACATACACACTTTACATCAAACATACTAATGAAAAATAAAGTAAAAAGTAGTCACTGCATGGTGATGCAGGGTTTTTTCACTCTAGCACTCTGGAGGCAAAGGCAGGCAGAGCTTGGTCTACATAGCAAGTTCCAGGCCAAAAGGGGTTACATAGTGGCACCTGTCACTCACTGTCTGTCTGTCTGTCTGTCTGTCTGTCTGTCTGTCTATTTATTTATTTGCCAATGAAAAGTGGCAGTTCAGAGTATCAGGGCAGAGTCAATACACTGATGTAAGAAAGAGGATCCAAGAAGAAGGGGAGGGGGGAATGGCCAAGAGTCCCTAAAACAGAACCAAGGGCCTTTTCAGCCTGCGTGAGAATCCAGACGGTGAGAAAACGAGATTAGGTGCTTTTAGAAGAACAGACTTGTCTGATGGGGAGTCCCTGAAGAGAAATTGTGAAAATGAAGGAAAAAACCTTCTACTCCATGGCCTGTAAAAAAAGATGGGCATGGTGGCCATCAATCCCAGCACATGGGTGCAGCAACAGGCAGATCTCTGTGAGCTCAAATCAGCCAGCTCTAAGCCAACTAAGACTCCCTAATGACACCCTGTCTTAAAAAAAGGAGGGGGGGCACAATTTAGGGGATCATACTTGCCCAGGAAGCACAAAACTCTATCCCTAGCATTGCAGAAACAAAGTGCTAAGACCTCAGCACTGGAGAGGTAGAGACAGGAGGATCCAGCCCGAGCCTGGATACCTAGGGTGCTCAAGGTTACTCTGGGCTTCCAGAGACCAACACTTTCTTGAAAGAAATAACAGCATTTGGATTGGAGTGTGTTAGATCCTACTGTATCTCAGCACAGGGGAGGGAGGGGGGACATGTAAGAAGGACTGTTGTAAGTGTGAGGTCTGGCCTGCACAGTAATTCCAGACTACACTGGGCCATGTAGGTTGACTCTGTCTCAGAAAAAGAAAACAACAGAATACAAAAAGAAGTCCATTTCTTCTCCTGTCACAGAACAAAGGTGTGTGTGTGAGGGGGTGAGGACTGTGAGGCATGAACCTGAGCTGGACCCTGGGACAGAAAGAAGACCACTATTGTAAAGTGTGGACTTCAGTTAAGAGTAGTTAGTGATGGTGCATGTGTCTTAGTGGGGACAAGTGTACAACAGTAACTAAAGACCTTAACGATGAGGGATACTGGGTAAGGGATATAAAGATCCCATCTTTGCTGCTGCTCTGCACAGTTTAAATTATTACTTAATAGAGATTGCTGCTTCAAAACAGCCCTGAGTCTCCCTAGCACCTGTGAGGAGTCACTTTTCGGTGTGGAGAAGCATACATCTGGGTTTGCATATGTAAAGAAGTACTCATTTGTCCCTGGGGATTTTGGTGACACTGGTATAGTGCAGGGTCAGTGAACAGAGCCAAATCTCAATTCTTCACTCCTCCAGTATCCTGTGGGGATATGGTAATGTCTGTGGCGCCATCCCTTCACAGGGACGCCAGCATGTAACAGTCACCCAGTGGAGGACAATAGCCTTTACCTTTTCCCTGTGGACATCATTCAGCTGTTCACAGGGCTAGGACTGTAGCAAGGAAGCTCTGCTTCTTCAGTGCACCACAGCCATTGGTTCCTGTCTGTCATGGTGCTCGGCTGAGATGACTACACTCGTCTCTAGGCTGACCCACCTGTCCCCATTTTATAGGTACAGAAGGCCGTACTCACTCCCTTAGAACAGCTTCCTTGGGTATAAGATGAGACAACACCAGGGCTAGGTGGATTGATAAACATGTGGCTAGATGTGGTGGTACCTGCCTATAATCACAGCTATAATCCTACTTATAAACCCAGCTAAAATAGAAGGATTCCCCACGGTGAGTTTGAGATCCTGCCTTAAAGAGCCAGGGAGCGGTGCAGGAAGCTTGTTGAGGAAAGGTCACTCTGGTGTTCCTTGGCCAGCGGCCTTGAGAGCCAGGAGAGTTCACGGAAAGTACCCCAGGAAGGGGAACCCATAAGAGGCATGGCACTGGAGCTGAACACCTAGAAACTCAGGCAGGAAACCCAGCAGGAATCGTGTAGGGAGTTGCTTTGAGAAGAAACGAAAGAATCAGGGATTGTCCCTGCTTTTTCCACAGATCTGTGTCCCTGCTCCCCTCAGGATCTGCTTTGGGCTAACATTAGCATTCCACCCCTGGAGCCAAGGACTGCCCACTGGAAGGCCTCTTTGTTTCTGTTGGAAGGAGGTCCCCACTACAGCCCTCATGGGTCAGTGCTGGGAAGACTCAAAATAGGGCTGAGATGGAAGGGAACTTTTAAGTATCTGTTGTGTGCCAAGTCTTAAAAACGAGTCCTGGGGCTCAAGATGACTCAATCCTTCCCCCTAGGGACATTTGTGTGCTGGTGAGTGGATAGGATGCTGTGGCAGTGGACTCAACTCCAGGGTGACCAGAGGAACCTCCTACTTCAAGGAACCACCTAGCCACACCTCCATAGACTCATTAGGTCCTGGGGGACCAGGTAGCCAACATGGTCAGGAGAGCTTTGAATTTGTGTCTGGCTGAGTCTCCAGGAGGGGACTAAAGTCTAGATGGGGCTGGCCCTGACAGAGATCTAGCAGGGTAAACTAGGTTTCCCACGTGGCAATCCTCTCCCTGATGGAAGGCAGTGGCTAGGCACAGCTTTGTGGTGATGCTCAAGTGCCTGGCTTGCTAGTCTGTCAGTGGTCCACCAGGTGATCCAGGTAATGTATACATACGGGTGTGACATTGTGTACCAGCCCTTTGGCAACTGGGCAAGACCAGACCAATCCAGCAGGGGCTTCTTCCTTCATATGCCAGGGCTTAGGATGCCTTGATGCTCTGGCCACTTACTTCTCCAAGGACAAGCAGCATACGACTAAGTTTCTCTTTGCCTGTTGTTAAGCCTGCACTGTGTGTTTCCACAGAGATTCTGGAATAGGGTATCTCAGAGGAAGGAAGATGAGATTATATGCTCCATAGTGTTGTTATGATACCTTGTATACCCTGGATGGCAGTGGATGGCAGTAGATGGGGGGGTCCTTGCCCCATATGGCAAGGTTGAAGGCAACATGTGAAGAGACACTTAGACTAGGCTCACATGGAAAGACTTTATTATTTTATACATACATACACATATATATATATATAGAAAGAGAGAGAGAGACAAGATGATGGAGAGAGAAGAGAGACAGAGACAGAGGGGGGAGGAAGTTGAGAAGCTTGTCCTCTGGCAGGATGGAGAAAGGGAAATATGAAAAGAGAGAGGGGTCAATGGTGGAGAGCCTTTTTAAATGGAGCTTGAGGTCAGAAGGCTGGTCAGGCTGGCTTTAGGGGCTAGGACAGAATCCGAACACACGGTACTCACCATCATTCGGGGAACTCCTGTGACAAGTGTCGTTTTTAGGGAGGACAGGGTGAAACGGTCTCACTATACAGTTCTGACTGTCCTGGAACTGAGTGCATGGCCCGCGCTGGACCTCCCTCCTATGTGCTGGGATTATAAGCATGTTCCCAAGTACCCAATGTATTATTGTGGAGTGAGTTAGGGGTCTAGATGGGCCCCTCGTGGAGGAGACCCTAAGATTTCCAAGAAGTAACTTCTAGAGAGACTCTAAGATACTTGGTTCCAAGAAGAGAGTGACCAGGGAAGAAGAGGCTGGGAGGCTGTGTGGCTGGGGCTCAGGAGTTCTAACAGGGAGAGTGTGAGAGCCTGGACAGTTGCTGAGAGCAAGTAGACTGGGAGCCCAGACTCAGGGGCTCTACTGAGGCATATGTAACGCTGGGAACCCCAGAGCCTAGATCATCAGAGCCAATGGGGCTTCAGCCTACTGCAACTTCATGAACAGGAAGATTGAGGTCTAGATGGGAGAGGGGCCTGGCTTGGATATCCATGGCAGTGTATCCATAGCGGGGTTCAGCTTCAAGATGGAGACTGTTAATCCCACCGATCAAGAATAAAACCACGCCCACAATTTAAAGCCAGTTTTGAAGGAAGCTTTAATTAAATGTTGGTCAAGTAGATGGGCTCTGGCCAGGTCCTCCATATCCAGGTTTCTTGGAAATAGCCCCAAATCACAGTTTGTATCAGTTTAAGATTGAGAAGGAAAAAGGTTAAGTCATTGCATTTCCCATCAGGTCCAATCAGGGGCAAGCATACATCCTGAAGTACCTCCAGCCTGTGAACCTCCAGCCCACATGTGATTAGTACAGATGAACTTATTTAGGAGAATGACGAGCATGTGGTTTGTTATCTCCCATAAACAACAGCCTCCAGCATTTCAGGATCTATCTGTCTTTGGACGTAGGGCTTGCAGATTAGAGGCATTTTTGCTTCATGGATCCCTTAGGCTTGGTAATTAAAACTTAAAATATAACCTTGGCTCTCACAGGCCCTGCTTCCCAAGATAGATCATTAGACCGTTTTCCTGCTATGCTCAGGCAAGATAAACCCAGCCAGGGAATACCCTCCCCATCCCCCTTGTCTTTTAAGCTTGCTTTCTACAGCTGTGATAAAGCAGGTTGGGGAGGAGAGGTCTATTTCAGTCCCTCATGAAGGCAAATGAGGGCAGGAACTCAAAGCGAGGTACTTGGAGGCGGGAACTGAAGCAGAGGCCATGGAGAAATGTGGTTTACTGCTTGCCGGTGGGTTGTTCTGCCTGCTGACCTTTTGTAGTTGTTTTGGTGAGACAGGTCTCTGTGTAGCTCTGGTTGTCTTGGGATATCCGTGTTCCCCTGTCTTTAATTGGGATTAAAGGCGTGTGCCACAAGCCAGGTGCCATCTGTTTTCTCCTGCCACCCATACCCACCTACTTGGGAGTGGCCCTGTCTGTAGTGGACTAGGTCTTCCCACATCAATCATTAATCTAGAAACTTCCCCACAGAGTTTCTCAGAGGTTCCTCTTCTTAGATAACTCTAGCTGTGCAATGTTGACAAATAAGCTAACCAGGACCATCTGGTACCTCTGCCTTACATTTCAAAAAACAAAAAGAACCGCAAAAAGGCTCAGGGACTTAGAGGTCTCAGTCAGGAGCCAAAAGCCCATCCACCAGATCCTAACCCTCAACCCAGGACTGCTCCCTATGTGTCACTGTTTCTAGGAGAGAGGAGAGAGCAGTCCCGTTTACTGAGTCCAGGCCTCTGACACATTTTTCCTTATCTGAATCACAGCCTCAAAGACAAATGCCTACTCTAAGGAACCCGAGAAAAGAGGTTCAGAGAGGTCAAGCACCTTGCTCTCGGCCACACAGCAAAGTAGAGACTCAAGCCAATGTCTGCCCATTTCTCCTGCCTTTTCTCAAGTTGTACATTTGGGCCCCAGAGTTGGTAACGTAAAGATCCATGGAGAGAGGAAGCAAGGGCAAACTCCAGCAACAGGCTCCAGCTGTCAACTTATGCCAACAAGAAGAGTCAACAGAAACGACCTTGGAACAGCAGGACTTTACCTCCCACTGACAGGAGCCTCCCCTCCCCCATGGACATTGATCCTCACCTGGCAATGATACCTGGGAGAACAAACAGCTGGTAGCCCAGTGCCTGGCTCCCTGACACCCCGGCTGCAAGTTAGCCGTTCTAAGCTGACACTTCTGCTTTGAAGGCTGATATAAGGGATTAGACCTGGAGCTGGTATGGCTCAGAAAGTTGTTAGGTTGTGTCGCCTAACAACTGGGCCCACGTGATGGAAGGAGAGAACGGAGAGAACGGACCTTTGGCTTCTACATGGGTGTGGTGCAAATGTGCACCTCTCCCACACAAATAAACTCAATTGAAAACAAAACAAACAAAAACCTAAAGAGAGAGATTAGACTCTCTCTGTCCCAACATGGAGGGGTCCCTTGAACTTCTGGTCCATCCAACTAGGGGTAGAAATTGTATCCATTCACTTCAGCTGGACTCACTTGCTCTGGTTATTGAAGCCTTGCCATTTAGCTTGAGAGGTCCTCTGTGTGATGGCCATTGTTACTTCCAAAGTTTCCTCGGGGACTCAAAGTTGCCGCCCTGACAACCCTAGAACAGCCTTACTTATGCTGGAGGACAATGATTACCTGACCTTTCTGGGCTGAGCCTGCCCGAAGTCCTGACATTCCTAAGAAATGTGTCAAAGCACCAGAGAAGAGCGGGTCTCCTCCTATCTTCTAGGCCTCATGCTTCTGCTCTGCAGCCCGACACAAAATCTACATCTGTGCATCTCATTACGTTCCTTCTTCTCAGATCTCACCTTATTTTTAAACTTGATGAGAGTGCAGCTTCCAGTATTTCTTCTAATTTTCTTCTCTTAAAGAGTAGCAATTCATGCTGGGTGAGCATAGCTCACTTGCAGTTCCAGTGCTCAGGGGTCAGTGCATAAGCCTGAGAATTGCCATGCCATGCCAGTCTGGGCTAAGTAATGAGTTCCAGGCCCAACAAACAGTAGCAATTCAAAGGGCTATGATCAGTTTCTCGACAATTCCTTCAAGAATCATCTCTTTTTATGCTCAAGGAAGTTTTATTTGTTTGGTTGGTTTGGGTTTTTTTGAAACAGGGTTTCTCTGTGTAGCCCTGGCTGTCCTGAAACTCACTCTGTACATCAGGTTGGTGGTGAACTCACAGAGATCTGCCTGCCTCTGCCTCCTGAGTGCTGGGATTAGAGGTGTGCACTACCACCGCTCAGTCTGCTTTAAAAAGTTTTGTTTATGAGACCATCATACCCAATTTTAAATGGTACTGGTTAAAGAGTTTTGTGTATGCTAGACAAGCACTCTATCAACTGAGCTGCAACCCTAGACCCTCTTCATGCTTAAGACATTTTCTGGTGGGGGTACAGGACTTGGAGAGGTGGGTGAGTGGGAGGGGCTATGGGGAAAGGGGGTGACAGAACACTCCCCTTTAATCTCAGTATCCAGGCAAATCTCAGTGAGTTTGAGACCAGTCTGGGCTTTATACAGAGAAACCCTATCTCGAAAAAACAAAACAAAACAAAAAACAAAAGCAAGAGGAGGAGGAGGGAGAAAGACAATTTTCTGGATTTTACAAAGATGGCTGATGTAAAGGGTCCTTTGGGAACTTTGCATTGCCAGGGTCCTGATTAACAACTGCTCAGACGACCATGAGCCTTACAAGATCAGAACCCTTATCCTGAGGCAGGACTAATTCAAGGTTCAGAGAATCCCTTCTCTGTTGAGCACTGTCCACAGGATGCTCTGGAGGGCTTCCTGCCAGCTGCTACAGAGGAGGTTAGGAGCCCGAGGCTCTAGCTGTGACAGCCGGCAGGATGCTGTAAGCTCGGTTTGGATGGATGGTTTCCTAAGGCAGAGGATATATCAGATATTTAAAACACCATCCCAGCATCTGTATCCCTTAAATGTGAATTACCAACTCTCTTGGCAGAGAGGGAAACTGAGGCTAGACTAGGTTGAGAAGACAAGCCTCTCAGACGGACTCTAGGGATCTTTGGCAAAATCATCCTGCGGTCTGTCCTGAGCTCCCTTAGACGCTTTGAAGAGGAAACCTCCCAAGGCTGGACGCCTGTCTGGTTGTGAACATCAGCTTATGTGAAGTTGTTTAGCCGGGAGGATTCCAGGAAGGCTGACAGAGGAGAGTAAACCACTGGACATGGGCTTCACACCCCCTGGACTTGAAGCGAAGCTCTGGCTCCTGTCTGGGCCCAGGGTGTGTTGTTTAGGAGCTGGGTCTGGATGCAGATCAGAAAACAGGGTCCACCCTGGCCCAGAAGCTGGGCCTGTGAGCGAGTCCAAGCTAAACCATCACACAAGGGTCCATTGTCGACTCTCCACCCGGCCCTGAGCTCTGCCAGCCCTTCCGGCTCCCGGAAAGTGTTTTCCTTCTGGCAACTCCCAAGGCAGCCTGCCCTTGGCCAAATGTTGACTGGCCACACCTCCTGCCTCTCCCATCCAGTGGGGACCCAGAGTGCTAGGGCCAGCCTGCTTGTGGCACACAAGGGTTCCTAAAGCTTGGGGTAATGAGCACTCTAAGACCAAGACCATAATCAGAACTTTGCACTTCACAGCCATATTTTCAGCTCACCAGAAACAGGAGGCAGAAGGTTAGAACCAGAGTGGGGTAGATATGTCCTCATACAGACTTAGGAGACAATCAGAAAGGAATAAGGATATTCATACTTTTTCTGGGAGAGTTCCTGTAGGGACAGTCAGGATAGCCTATGGGTTCCCTGCTTCCCCTGGCATCCAGTTGACACACTGAACTGTACAATCAGGCACCTGGGGCCGGTAGGATGGTTCTGGAGTAATAGAACTTGCTACAAAACCGCGCAACCTGAGTTCAATTCCCAGGACCCCAAGACTGGAAAGAAAACCAACTCCTAAAAGTTGTCTTTTGGCCACACACACACACACACACACACACACACACACACACACACACACACACACACACACACACACACATAATAATAATAACAATAATAATAACAAAACAGATAATACATAAAATAATAAAAATGTAATAAACCAGGCATGAAGGTGTTGTGAAGAGAAGCAGGATTGGAATTTAAGGCCTCATCACTGACTGCCCTATGCCAGAGGAGCTGGGTTCTGGGCTTCCTCGACCTTTACCCTGGCAGACAGCGCCACCTGGGGTCCAATCTGTGGGACTTGAATCCTGCTGGAGATCCCAAGAAATTTTGAACCCTCCAGGGATCCTAAACTGGCCTAAGCTGGGAGCTGAGGAGAAAGATGGGGTTCCCACGCAGATGGGCCCCGGACCCAACAATAGGGGACCATTCGGGATGAGAAAAGGCCTTGAGGAATCAGGATTGATTGATGGGAATCTGCAGGGTGCAGGTTACAGGTTTGGAGTTGGGCCTTTGAAGAGTGACAGAAAATTGGCCTGGTACTCCAGGTTCAGGAACCAGCTACGAAATGCATGGAGAGCCTGGAGTGTTGACTCCTGCAGATGACTGCAACATTTGGTAAACAGAGGAAGGGGGATAAGGCAGCCAAGTTTCTCCCTGGCCTCATAGCAAGTTTGAGGTCAGCCTGAGCTACATGAGACCCTTTTGATGACTCAGTGGGTGAGAAAATGGTACAAACATGAAGACCAGCTCTAATTACTATGTTAAAAAAAAAAGTAGATTTCTGTTCTGACGAAATAACATGACTAAAAACAACTTGGGAAGGAAAGGGTTTATTTTTTCCTCACAGTTTAGAGTCCATCGTTGAAAGGAAGTTGGGGCAGTAACTCAAAGCAGGAACCTGAAAGCAAGACTAAAGTGGAAAAAAAATGTTTCCTGGCTTGCTCCTGAGGGCTTGCTCAGCCTGTTTCTTACTCCATCGATGCCTATCTGCCCAGGAGTGGCACTGCCAGTGGTCTGGGCTTTCCCACATCAATTATTGCCTACAGACAATAGAAGGAGGCATTTTCTCAACTGAGACTCCTGTATCCAGATAACTCCAGCTTGTGTCAAGTTAGCAAGATGGATAGATAGATAGATAGATAGATAGATAGATAGATAGATAGATAGATAGATGATGGATGGATGGATGGATGGATACGTAGGTAGGTAGACAGGCAGGCAGGCAGGCAGATAGATAGATAGATAGATAGATAGATAGATAGATAGATAGATAGATAGATGATAAAATAAACCCAAACTTGGACAGCCTGTAACCCCTGTATTCTGGGAGGCAGAGGCAAGAGGATCTGCCTTGCTGATTAGTAAGAGACCCCGTCTTGTGGGACTAAAGACATTCATCTGCATGCTCCTCTGGCCTCCATGCAAGTGAAAAGGTACATACACCCGTATCCACCACACATGCAAGTATACAAAACCACACTCACATAGACACTCAAACATACACATTTTTTTTAAGCATAGAGAGGAGATAGGGAGTGTAAACGTGGCTGGTTTGATTTAACTTTTGTATCTGTAGTGTTAAGAACTTATAAAAAAAAGAAGAAAAAAATCAAATTCCTCTTCCAAGAGCTCTCCTTCATCCTCTTCCTTCTTTTAAAATAAAAACAGTTGCTTACTTTCTTCTCCAACTGGCATTTAGGTTTTTAAAATTCATGTGTGTAACCATGCCTGCTTGTCTGTATGTACGTCGTGTGCTTGCAGGTGCTCTCAGAGGCCAGGAGAATCTGGGTCCTCTGCAAGAACAGCAAATATTCTTAACAAGACCATCTCTCCAGCCCCATACACCAGCATTTTTCAACTTTCATGTTTCTCTGTTCACTGAAGATATTTTATAAAAATAGAAAAAATGTAAAAGAAAACAATCCATAACCCTACACTTTCAATTTCTCAGTGTTGGTACTTCGAGCAAGACCTAAAGGTGTGGCTTTGAGGTCTTAAGGACCCTATTTGGGGCATGGCCAGCTCCCCTTTAAAGACCAGTTACACTCTGCCTGTCTTTCCTGTTTTGGTCCTGTGTTCTCAGAGGGAGGATTTCCCCTGCCGCCGCTGCATGAGACATTTCAACCCTCCAAAAATTGCCCCAAGGTTCAATCTTATATCAGTGTTTCATGTAAGCCCTCTTAATAAATATTAATCCTTTATATAATCAATTTCCAATAAATAATTCCTACAATACCCACCTGCAGTTTCAGTTCTGCACCAATGGACTCATTCTAGCCCTCTTCTAAAAGCTCAAAATGCAGATGCTTCTGTACATCTGCAGATGTTTCTTCTTGCCCTTATTCCCTAAACGATACAGTATAGCAGCTATTTGCATAGGATTTACATCGCATGAGGCATCACACATAATTTGGAGATGATTTACATTCTACAGGGGAACATTCATTGCTATATGCATATACTATGGCAGTTCTTAGAAGGGACTTGAAGCTGCCAGTATTGGTACCTAGAAGTAGTCCCCCATGTACACTGAGGGTTGATTGTATTTCTTTAAAAAAAAAAAAGAAGAAGAAGAAGACAGTACTGCGGGCCCAGAGATGGCTCCCCAGTAGGGCTGGTAACATGAGTTGTTTTGAGACAGGGTTTTTTGCTAATTGCTCAGAGTGGCTGTGAACATGTTCTGTAGCCCAGGCCATCTGCTTCAGCCTCCCCCATAGTTGGGATTACAGGTCTGGTTTGCTTATTTACTTATTTGATAGACTGTTTGCCTAGCATGCATAAGGCCCTGGATTCCAGCCCCAGCTATCATGCGCTTTGTGGTGATATGTATTTAATAAAATTAGTCTGGAATCAGAAGCGAATCAACCACTGAGCCAAGTCATGAAGGTCAGGGAGTGGCAACCCACACTTTCAACCTTAGCTTTGGGAATGTGAACAGAGGAAGTTATGATAGCTGGGCAGAGGGAGAGAAGCGGTTTTCGGCTTTCTGGACACTTCCTTGGTAGACTAAGGAGAGAGAGGTTTGGAATGGAAGGATTTCATGGAGACAGGCCTGAGAAGTTGGTGGGTAAGAAGTGGCAAAGGTTTGTTTCTCTGTCTCTCTAATATTCCAACTTTGCCCCAATACCTAGCTCTGGGCTTTTATTATAATATTAAATAGAATTCCTGCGCTAGTGCTTCTAATCCCGGCATTTCAGAAGTAAAGTAGAATAAGTTCAGGGTCATCTTGAGCTACCTAAGGCTGAAAAACAAGTAAATGAATTAATATCCTAGGCTCAGGCAGTATTCTTGCTTCAGCCTTCTAGTAGCTGAGACAACAATTGGGTCCTACCATTTTTGGGTACCACTGTTTTTAGAATATTCACAGACATACACGATCATCACTACATTAATTCTAGATCATTGCTAGAACCTCAAAAAAAAAAAACCCCACACCCTTTAGAGGTCACTCCTCTATCCCTGCTTCCCTGCTGCCCTGTTGTAGAGTAATCTTGTAGGCTGTAAAGATTGTCACTCAAATTGGTTTTAATGAAACACTGGTTGGCCAGTAGCCAGGCAGGAAATATAGGTACAGTGGCCAAACTGAGAATTCGGGAAAGGAGAAAGGTAGAGTCAGGAGTTGTCAGTCAGATGGAGAGGTAGCAAGATGAGAATTCTGCACTGAGAAAAGGTACCAAGCCCCATGGCTAAACATAAATAATTATGGGTCAATTTAAGTGTAAGAGCTGGTTAGTAATAAGCCTGAGCTACCAGCCAAGCATTTATAATTAATATAAGCCTCTGTGTGGTAATTTGGGAAGCTGCTGTCAGATATTTGTGAGTTGCTGGTAGGATAGAAACATACCATTACAGCTCTCTGCACCTCATATCTAACCAATCACAAATCTATTTGCTATCTTGACAAATTTGCCTATTCTGAATATTACATGTAAATGGGATCTTTGTGACCTTCTTCCTTCCTGCCTTCCTTCCTTCCTTCCCCGTCCTTCCCTCCCTCTCTTCCTCCTCTTCTCTCTCTCTCTCTCTCTCTCTCTCTCTCTCTCTCTCTCTCTCTCTCTCTCTCTCTCTCTCTCTTTCTCTCATTTTGGTTTATTTATTGAGACAGGGTTTCTTTGTGTAGCCCTGGCTGGCCCAGACCTGGCTGACTTGGTCTCAGAGATCCTCCTGCCTCTGCCTCCCAAGTGCCAGGATCAAAGGTGTGCACCACCACTACCTGGCAATATAATAGTATCTTTTAAAAGACTTATTTGTATTTATGTGTATTTTTCTGTGTAAGTGTATGTCATGTGTTCATGGGTGCCTGTGGAGGCCAGCTGGAGTTACAGGCAGCTGTGAGTTGCCTGACCACAGCCTGAAAACAACTCAAATCCTCTAGAAGTGTGCCTAACTGGGGAACTCTCTCTCTCACCCAGCATTATTTTTTCATTTCTCCTGAGCATGTAGAATAAACCAATATGGACTTGGCTTGTGACCTTCCTAGTAGGCCTTATAGTAACACTGTTGACTTGTTTAAGGAACTCCTAGATTCCGCCCCCCCCACCACACACACACACACACACACACACACACACACACACACACACACACACACACACAAACACACACAAAGTATAATAACCAAACAATTTTATACAGCAGCCAGGAATCTATTAGTATTCTACTTTCTCCACATCCTTCCTAACCTTAGCTATTGCGTGACTATTTCATTATGGCTGTCCTCAAGGGACAGAGTGATTTCCACTGTAGTTTTAGTTTTAATTGCATTTTCCAGATGGTCAGCAAAAATCAAGCATCTTTTCATGTGTTATTATCCATTTTTTCTATTTGCCCATGCCCTTTGGAAAAATGTCTCATCAAATATTTTACCCATTTAAACCTAACTTGCCATTCATTATTAAATTGTAGTAGCTTTTTTTTTTTTTTACATATTTTAGATACAACTCACTCAGATACATGATACACAAATGTATCCTCCTGTGGTGATATGTTTTATATTTAATAAAATAAGCCTGGAATATCCGAGGACAGAATCACTCACAATCAAGGGTCAGAGAGTGGTAACTCGTGTCTTTAATCCCATAACTCACAGAAATAGCCACCCCTTCGGTTTTATAAATGCCTGCTTTGTTACTGGTGGATAGTATATATAGTGGTTAACAGTTTTGTAAGGGTCTGATTTGTTATTGTGGGTAGTGTATACCGTGGTTTAACTGCATTGAAATACATCTAAGTGACAACATGCACTGATGCAGAGCAACTGAGTCATTGGAAACCAGTGAACAAAAAACCTGTATAAATATTCAAAATATAATATTTGGAGGCTGAATCAGTACAGGTTTACATAGGATGTGTGAGTGAGGCCCTGAGTTCCAGCCCTAGCACTCAAGAGGCAGAGGCAGGAAGAACAGAAGTTCATCTTCATCCTGAACTACAAAGTGACTTCAAGGCCAGTCTGGGTTATATGAGACCCTTAAAAATTTTTTTAAACAAAATAGCCGGTGATGGTGACTCATGCCTTTAATCCTGGCACTTGGGAGGCAAAGGCAGGTGGATCTCTGTGAGTTCTGCCAGCCTGGTCTACAAACTGAGTTCCAAGTCAGCCAGGGATACACAGAGAAACTCTTGTTTTGAAAAAACAGGAAAAAAAAGGGGGGGGGGCTCAGTGTCAGTTCTTTCTATCATGGGAGTCTTGAAGATCAAACTCAGGTCACCAAGCTTGGTGGTAGCACAAAACTTTAACTACTGAACTATCTCATCATGTGTCATACTTTGTCTTGACATTCTTGGGGCAAGCCACCTGGTCTCATGGGTATATATTAAGGCCAAATATTTTACTATCTAACCCCAACTGGATTAAGCGTCCAATTCCAGAGAAGCCCAAGCATGGGGACCAGAATTCAGGTCCTCATTAACCTTCAAAATCGCTGGATGGGTGTAGTGGCCCACGAATATATAATTCTAGTCCCAGAAGGCAGAGACAGGAATCCACAGAGCAAGCTGGTTAAGATTGGCCAAATGGTCTAGTTTGGGGTTTGATTGAAAGACCCTGCCTCTGTGAGGAGGGTAGAAGAGCAATTGAGGTTGATTCCTTACATCAATTTACAACACACACTCCACATCAAAAAAAAAAAAAAAAAAAAAAAAAAAAAAAAAAAAAAAAAAAGAACAAATCTTCAAATTCATGAGGTGGTACCTGGAGTGCTCTTTGCCCAGACACATAGGTTGTTAATATATAGCTGAGGCTGACCTTGAACTTCTGATTCTTCTGCCTTTCCTCTCAAATCTCTTGCTGGGATATTAGGCAGTTTTAAGTGAGGGTCTTGCTATGTAACCCAGACTAATCTCAGACTTGCCCAAAGCCTTTTGGCTGCTGAAATTACCGGTGTTGACCCCCACGCCAGGTAAAATGAAAGTACTGGCAAAGGAGAAATGTGTGGCCCGGCTTTGCAGCAGCGTGGCAATTCCTCAGATAAATTCCCCTAGTAAGCATAGAGTTTTCATAAAATTTAGAAACTTTACCCCAGCATTCTAGAGGCAGAGGCAAGTGGGGTTAGTTCATGTGTTCAAGGCCAGACACGGATACATAGTGAGATCCTGCTTGAAAAACAAAACAAAAAGTGTAGAAACTTCATGGCTCAGATAGGTATCAAAGCAGGGTGGTTACCATAAATTAGCATAAATTAGCATAGAACTGTGGATGGACAGTGCTGGGCATACTGCCCAAACAGATAAATAGAAGTTCAGAGATTAAGAGCATTGGTTCTCTTCTAGAGAACCCAGGTTCAATTCCCACCACCCATAGAGTGGCTCAGCTATCTATAGCCACAGTTCCAGGGGATTCAACACCCCCTTTTAGCCTCTGCAGGCATCAAAAATGTAAGCGGTACATGGACACACATTCAGGACAAAACACCCACACACATAATAAAATAAAATAAAGAACTTAATTAAAATAAGTACAGACAGCAAAGCTGGGTGGTACCTATACTCCTAGCACTTGGGAAACTGAGGCAGGAGGATTGCAAATCTGAAGCCAGTCTGAACTTCACAATAAATTCCATGAGATACATTGAGAAATCCTAGATCAAAAGGCCAAGGGCTGGGGATGAAACTCAGTAGTAGAATGATGGTATAGCATTCTCCAGGCCCTGGTTCCATTCCCAGGGTAGCTCAAAAAGCCGAAGCAAGGCTAGGGAGATGGCTCAATCAATATAGCGCTTGCCTAGTGTGCAGGAAGCCCTGCTTCAATTACCAGCATAACATAATTCCAGGCATGGAGATCATGCCTGTAATCCCAGCATTTGGGGGTGGAGCCTCTTGGCCATCCTCCACTACATAGTGAATTCAAGTCTAGCCTAGACTACGGAAGATCCTATCTCCCTGAGTACACATGGAGTATTATTTAGTTATAGAAAAGCATGAAGCACTAATATTTCTGATCTACGCTATGACCTAGATGAACCCTGGAAACACACTACCTAGAAACAGCTAGACACAAAAGAAATTGCATTATATGATTCGGCTTTTTTTTTTTTTAATACAAAATATACAGACTAGGGAAATCCATACAGACAAAAAGTAGATGGTTTGGGGTAGACTAAAAGAAATGGGGGAGTGATTGAATTAATGGACCCTCTTTTGGCCTCTGTAGGCATCAAAATGTAAGCAGTACACAGACACACATGGAGTTGGAAATGCTATAAATTGTGGTGATGGGGGAAACATCAGGTAATATTCTAAAAACCATTGAACTGTACTCTGTCATCATTATTACTATTATGATTATTGGATGTCCTTTTTTGTTTCGTTCTTTTGGGGGTTGGGGGGTGTTAGATAGGGTTTCTTTGTGTAACAGCCTGGAACTTTCTCTGTAGACCAGGCCAGCCTCAGCTTCACAGAGATCTGCCTGGCTCTGCCTCCCTAGTGCTGGGATTAAAGGCAATTGTCAGCACCACCTGCCTGTGTGTCTTTTCTTGAGACAGGATTTCACTGTGTAGCACAGGATGCCTCCAAGTTATTATGCAGTATAGGCAACCATCAAACTGTGGTAATCTTTCTGCCTTTTGACTGTGAGGATTATAGGTGTGTGCCACCATGCCTGGTTTAAATTGTAAATTGTATACTCTAAGTGGGAAAATTATATGGCATATGGATACACATCAACAAAACACATATATGAATAAACAAATGTAATTAAGATACTTTTGAAGACAACTTCAGCAGTAAACCTCATGCTGGCATTTTTGAAATCTCTTAACATTTTCCCTTTGTACAGCGGCAGCATAATTCACTTAGACTCTGTCATTGGACTTTGGTGTTTTCTATTCATTTCTTTGTTTCAAAACATTTCAGACACAAAGGAAATGAGTGGCAGAAGGAACCGCTGCGCCCATCACCCACTTCAGCAATGACTAACACAATTCTTGCTTTTACAAGCATTGATTCAATAAACACTCGGGCAGAATTTTTTGCCCACATTGCATGCTGTTTCCTTCCAATTCATACTCAATTCAGTTCAGCTTAAATCACTTCCTCAGACATTCACAATGCCTTTACAAATGGTACGATGAATCAGGCCTGATTTTGCTCTTTAGGGGCTCCTGGTTGCGTGTGGAGTGACTAGTGGGGACAGAGGCTGTGTATCTGGAGGGAATAGGGTCCTATTAGTCAAGAGGGTCCTATTAGTCAAGAGGGTCCTTGCCCCATCCTGGGAGACTAACACAGCCCTGCATTTCTTCCTTGATGCCACAGGGTGGCACCAGAGGCAACTTTCCATCTTTCAGGGCATCCTCAAGGCTCTCTAAGAAACCTGGGTAGGTGACCACTCTGTGCCTTTTCTTGGGGTGACCCTGCCTGGTGGTGATGGCTTTCTAGGGTCCCAGATTCTCATATGGTAAGTGAAGGAGATAGATTCAGTGAATTCTCTGGAAATCCAGACTCCCAGGGAGAACTAGCTCTCAGCAGGGGTTTGGGGTGCCACTGCCCATCATGTGCTTGGATTGAGGATTGGCGGAACCCCTCCATTCCATCCGAGGAGAAGCTAATGTTCACTCTGCCCTTTTTGCTTTTACAGTGGCTCACAAGGATGTCAAGGGAGTGATCCACTTAGTGAAGCTGCTAGCTGCCCCTCAAGAGCCAACATGGGAAGACAGCTTCAGGGACATGCCTCTGTCCAGGAGCAAAGTCATGACTGGAGATGGAGGAAGTGCATATGAATCACTAGAGACTTCCAGAGGCCAGGCCTGACATCTGGTCCAGCCTAGTAGAGATTAGGTCCCCAAGGAGCATTAGACAGTAAGGCTTGATGAGTCCCACATAACTGAAGGCCTTGACAAGGAAGGAGATGGGGTAGGGTGGAGTGGGAGAGGGGAGGTGAGACGGACACATAGGGTTGTTTACTTTCTGAGGACTTTTGTTGTAAACTGTGCCTATTAGTTTGGCTACCTCTTCAGTCTGAGCCAAGGTGGATGGGGCGGGGGTGGGGTGGGGAGGGCAGGCTCTGAGCGTCTGTCAGAATCAACTTCCTGGGCTTCCCAGTCTGGTCTGTGACCCTGGCATCTCTCCTTGGGTCCTCTCCAGGCACCTCTCTTGAACCCAGTGTGTCAGTTGCAGCCAGCCAGGATACAAGTCAGTCCCGAGAGACTAGGGAAAGAAAGGGCCAGCTCACACATCCTAAGCACCTACTGTGTGCCAGGAAGGCCGGGGTGGAGGGTTTCTTGTCCTCACATTTCACAGAGGAGGAGGAGGAAGTAGAACTGGCCAGCAGAGCGAGGAAGGGCTCAAGCCCAGACTTGTCACCCTCCCTGTTCTTCCAACTCATCGCTTGCTTTCTGAATCACTGGGCATGACCCTTACATACCTCATCCACCCAGCCCTCACTGCTCTCCTCCCGCATTCCCCAAGACCACCTCCTGCACTGTGCTCTCAAGGTTGCATGCACAGGACAGGTGCAAGATAGAGACACCGGATATCCCAGCCCTGTCTACTGTTGATCTGCTATGTGATCGTAGGCAAGAAATTTAAACATCTATAATCTAGCACTCAGGAGGCCAAAGCAGGAGGATTGTGGGATCTTGCCTCACAAAACCAAAACCCAAATAAAAAAAAAGAGATGTGTAATACTCTCGGTGCCTCATCTGGGCATTGTGTTCAATAACGGTGGGACTTTGTTACCGTTTCCTATTCTCCCGTTTTCTTTTCTTGAGTCATTCTCCAGTAGCCCAGGCTGGCATCAGACTCACTGTGACCTTCTTGACCTCCTGCTTTCTCCTCCCTCCCTCATCCTGGGGTTACAGGCCTGTGGTACCAAACTCAGCTTACTCAGGGCCGAGGATCAAACTCAGGGCTTTGGACATGGTAGGTAAGCTATCTACCAACTGAACTAGATAGCCAGCCTTGTTTAACTCTTCTAGGCTAACTTTATCTTTTAGCTCAGTTCCGATACTTTCAACCGTTCTTTTATTGAGGATTGAGTGCAAAGTCTCATGTAGCCCAGCTTGACCTCAAGCTTGTTATGAAGTCAAGGATGACCTTGAACTTCTGCCTCAGCTGGGGTTTCAAACGTGTACCTCCATGCCTAGCAGAACTTTTGTTTTCTTAAGCCTAACTGAGCATTCACTCTTGGGTAGAGGAAAGACCCCAAATTTGGGGCTGGTCACTAGTCAACCTACTCCTAGGGCAAGCTGGTCTATTCTTGAATCCTTCTACACTCTTAGGAGTTGGCAGTAAGGTATGAGGTTATCTAATTCAGCCTTGAGAAGACAGGTCAGTCCCTTGGACTGTGTCTCAGGAGGACATAAATAGCAAGGCTCCCCCCTAGTACCTTCACAGCTCTAAAGGGCTGGTGGCTGGGAGCCAACTCAGAGCCCAAGTTGCTGGCCTGGGTCTCTCTGTCCTTCAAACCCCTTTGACCTGTATCTATAGGAGTTTGTGACTCTTGGCACCCAGCATGGTGATAGGTCCCTGCTGGAGCTTTGGCTGGCTTCTCCACTTGAGCTGGGTGAGGACTCCATTCCTGGCACTGTGGGAGTCTACAGCTGGGCCAGCTCTTGTTGCCTTTGCCTTGGAGCTAATTTTAGGGCCTCCTAGCCCATCTCAGCTCAGCCTGGGTCATTTCCCAGCCTCTCAGTGGTGGGGTCAGTTGGGGTCTTGGAGGAGTGGGAAGACCAGGCCCAACTTTGGTGAAATTAGAGCCCTTGTCCTCTGTCCAGAATCTCCACCACTACCTAGGAAGTCATCCTCAGAGCTGACTGGCAGGATGGGACAAGACCCATCTTTTCCCAGCCTGATACATACTCAGCCTCTCTGCAAAGAGACAAATGGGATGCTGTTTAATAGTCATGGAGCTCAGAGAGGTTTGTGAAGATCCCTGGGAGATATGCTAGCTCAAATCTGTAGAACCCAAGAGCCAGAGAGGTAGAGATGTTAGCCTAGGTCACACAGGCACTCTCTGCAGAGCTGGTACTAAAACCCAAGCCTCCCCAGATGGCTTTATTTCCTGTGACCGATGGATGACAGTGCAGAAGGGCAATGACAGAGAGAGGGGAAGGGCCTTTTCAGCCCCCCCCCATGCCAGCTCAATTAATAGTCTTTTTCTTTTTTAGGATTCTTTGTTTGTGACGCTGTCTCATGTTGCCCAGACTGATCTTGAACTCATTATGTAGTCAAATATGACCCTAAACACCTGATCCTTCTGTCTCTACCTCCTGAGTCTTGGGATTACAGGTGCATACCATCATATCTTGCTTTTTTTGGAGGGAGTAATTTAGAGAGAAATTGGCTTTTGTAGCACATTGGGGCCACTAGTTCACTATGTAGCAAAGGCTGGCATTGAACTCTTGATCTTCCTGACTGCTCCCAAGTGCTGGGGTTAATGGAATAAACTGCCATACTGTTTTATGGGGTGCTAGAGTTGAGCTAGGACTTTTTGTCCATGCTAGGCATGTGCTCTGCAAGTGCTGAGTTACATCCCCAGCTCTTGTTTCTCTGTGTGTGTGGCAGGGGGTCCTCATTCTGTAACCTACACTAGCCTTTAGACTTGCTACAATTCTCCTGTACCACCCTCCTGAATTCTGGACCTTTGCCTCCAACCCTCTCCTGTAAGTCAGGTATAGGGAGGGACACATGCTCCTAAGCTGGATGGAAGGGACAGTGGGGGTGAAATGAGTTTTAAAAAACTCTTTGGGGCTCAGCATGTATGTGTCCACCCAAGTGATATACTACCTGTTGACGGGGGCCCTCCTTACAGTACCTCAAGCTTGCTCTGCCACTCCCTATGTTCCCCACCCTGCTCCCTCTGGACCATGCATCCAAGTTGGAAAAGAAACTAGTCTTGAGACTGACCTAAGCAGAGGGCAAAGAGCTGCAAGCAGAGGTCAGGAGGAAGCTGTGAGCCACCTTACCCCCCACCCACAACCCCTACCAGCTTTTGCCCATTCTGTCCTTGGATGGTTGCTGTTTCTAACTCCTTCCGGCCTTCTCTTCCTGTCGATCCCAGCTGGTCTCCAGCTGGCTCACTCTTGGAGGTTTGGCTGAGTGGGATGCTAATTGCCCGGCAGCCAGCCAGTAAGCTGTAGCTCAGTCTTCCAGATTCCTATCTCTTCCAGTAGCCTAGGAACCCCAAAAATGCTGGATTCAAAACCTTAGCTCTGAACCCCCAACCTCACATCTGGGTCTTAGCTGCCTCATCCCTGCTCATTCGGGTTCCCTGAAGTCCCTATGGGTTCTGCCTGCCCCTTGAACGTGCTGGTGCCAGACTTGGCTGCAGGTGGGCATATGAGGGAGGGTCTATGTGCACTTGGCTAGCACTCAAGAAATACTCAGTGGTCGATTTTAAATCATTTTGAAATAATCAATTGTAACCACACTGGCAAAAATGAAGCTATTCTAAAGAGAGTATCAGGGTTCTCATCTGGGTCTCCAAGACATCAGAATTTCTCCAGGGAGAAAATGGTCCCCAAGACATCAAAATTTCTCCAGGGCTCTCATGATGGAAAAAGGAAAAATGCTAGTATCTAGTTCCAGCCAGAGGAGGAAACTTGTCTCCCAGAAAGAGATTTCACACAGTTCTGACAATTTGCAGGAAGGCTGGAGTAGATCCTATGCAGTGATGAGCAGGACCACACCTTGACCAGAACTGCTGAGCTCAGCATACCTCTAGCCCTCCATTTAAGTCTAAACCTCATGTCAGGACCCTGGAGATATTTGGAATTCACTCCACCTCTTGGTTCATCTTTCCACTGTGGCCCCATTAAACAAATCTTCTTTCTCTGCTTTTCATTAACATTTGCCTTATTTAACTGACCTGTTGAGGGTGGGTGGCCTCCTTTATGCAGGGCCTCTGGTAACAGATAAAGCATTTCCAGGGCAATGGTGAGGTGTGGAGCAAAGAAGTGATATGATTGGGATCCACCTCTGGCTGCTCCACGGAGTATGGATTGAAGGTGGAAGGAGCAGGTTCAGGAAGCCCTCTGCTTCCAAAGTTCAAGTGGAAGAGATGCAGCATGAACATGGGGTGGGCAAGGCTGCGGGACATAAGAAGTACACAATTCCAAGACACCATGGAGCAGTGGCCCAAATTCACTGACCCAGGTGACCAGCTGAGTCGAGATGCTCTCGATGAAACTGACAGAGAAGCAGGTCGGGAAAAGATAAGGAGTTGAACTTTGACTTTATCATGGGATAAGGCATCTATTATTTATTGTATTTATTTGCTTGTGTGTATGTGAATGCATGTGTGCATGTGCATGCATGCATGTGTGCCATGGCACTCATGTGTAGATCAGAGAACTCCCATGGTAGTTGGTTCTTGTTTCTTACCATGTCTGTCCAAGGGATTGAACTGGAGTTATCAGGCTTGGCAACCTTGATCAGTTAAGCCATCTTACTGGCTTGAGAGAAGCCATCTAAAAGGAGATACCTGGACTGTTGTGGAATATTAGTTTAATTGTGTAAAGATGTGTTACATTTGTTTACCTTGCCTGCCTAAGGCACTTGATTAGTCTAATAATAAGTTGAAAGGCCAATAGCTAAGCAAAAAGCTGAATGGCCAATAGCTAGGCAGGACTTCTGGGCAGAGAGAGTGAGTAGGAGGAGGAATGTAGGAAAGAGAGAGCGAGAGAGAGCAAGAGAGAAAGAGAGAGCACTGGCCAGGCATCCAGCTAGCCAGACCTGGAGGAAGCAGGAAAGCAGAACATACAGATGAATAGAAACAAGTTATAAGAGCCAGTTAGACAAGCATAAGCTAAGGTTGAGCATTCATAATTAATAAGTTTCTGTGTCTTTATTCAGGAGGTGGTTGGCAGCCCAGAGAAAAAGCAAGGATATGGGACTGGTTCTCAAGATAGACCAGGAGTGAACTAATCCCCAGGGTAGGATGGGCCAAAGACTCAGCAAAGGGTCTGACAAAGGTCAATGGGAGGCTTGAGACCCCTGGAAAAGGGAGTCCTTCCCTAAAGTAGGAAGAGAGTGCCTAACACCGAGGTGTGGGCATAAAGAGAAGAAAGAAGCCATTCAAAGTTGAGCTGGTAGCCTAGATACTAGGTCATCTGGCCCAGAGGTGTGGTGACCAACAGGTGGTAAGCCCAAGAAGACTGAATGTGTCAGGAGCAAAGAGGCAGCTTCAGTTCCTTAGGCCAGCCTGGCCAGAAGTTGTTGTTCTGAGTTTGGGCCGCATGGCTATTCCCGGGTGTGGCTCCAACTCTGTTCTCTCAAGTTCCCTGTGCCAACTCTCTCAGTGCCCTGCTCCTGACTCCAACAGCTAAGCCCAGCAAGGTGACTCAAGAACTATGTACTGATGAGGCTGGTGGTGTGGCCCAGTTAATAACTTGTCAAAAGTTTAAAAAGCCTTGAGTCTGATCCCCTGCCCCACCTAAACTGGGTACTATAACATGTACCCATAATCCCAGCATTCAGGAGGCACAGGAAGAAATATTGCCCAAGAGTTTGGGGCCAGCCTAGGCTACATAATAAAACCCTGCCTCAATAATTAAATAATAAAACAAAAATAAAACAAATAAACAAAAAACAAACATAAAACCTAGGTTTTATGTTTGTTTTTGAGACAGGTTTCTCTGTGTAGCCCTGGCTGTCCTCGAACTCACAACGTAGACCAGGTTGGCCTCGAACTTAGAGATCCAATGCTTTTGCCCCTGTCCACCATCCCAAGTGCTGGGATTGAAGGCTTGTTCCAGCACTGCCCAGCTGGTTAGTTTTATTATTTGGCAATTTTATACGTGTAAGCAATGCATTCTAATTACTCTCCCCCGGGCCCTCTCCCTTTCTGTCAGCACCCCTCCTTAATTCCAATTTCCTTTCCAGGTTCATAATTTCTGAGGAGCTTTTGTTTGCTTACTTGCTTTGGTTTGGTTCATTGTTTTACCCGATACAAGATGGGTATTAGGAAATCATCAGTACCTGTCTTGCCCCAGGGTACTTAGTCCGGTCCACCGGGGCAGGCAGATGGGAGCCCAGGCCCTCACCAGCAGCAGCCAATAGGCTTCTGGTGGTCAATACCTCACTCACCACCACTTGGTGATGCTAAATTCTCAGCCCTGACCTGGGCTAGTGTATATACAGAGGTGGGTGAATGTCGGTGAGACTGCTTCCTTCAACAGGTATTAATTAAGCACCTCCTCCATGCCAGGGCTGGCCCAGGGGTGATGATGAGAATTTGAGAGTGATGGACATACAGAGCAATGCAATGTCGAGTGAAATGAAGAAGCACAGAACAAGGTAGAGAGGGCAGTTTCACTGAGGAGCCTTTGGAAGAGAGCCGTACAGGCCAGTGTTGCTAAGTGAATTCTGGATGAGCTCAGGCCTCTTAGAGGGGTGGCTCTTTTGAGGTGCAGTCCCACCCACCAGGGCTGCTGGGTTGGCTGCCAGTGCCGCTCACTCTTGGCACCTTTCCAGAGCTTGGTAAAGCTCCAGGGCCTTTTTACTCTGTGTGCAGCTTTTGGCCTGGCCCGTGAAAGTGACTCACCTGGGGGTTTTAGGATATCCGGGAAACAGCTAGGGCTGTTTCTAAGTTGGGGACACCCCCTAGTTCTGGTCTCTGGGAGGCCCAAGTTGTAGCTAATATGTTGATGTGTGTTCAAAGCCTGGCCAATGCCATTTCTCTCTGGGCCTCTCAACCTTCTCCACACATATGGGATGAAAGAAGAGGTCAATGCCCAGTGTCCTTTGCAGCTCTAAGGTCTTATATGTTCCAGAAACCCCAGAACTGGAGGCTCCAGACAAAAGCGTGTGACAGATTCTGAAGCAGGCGGCTTAGGAAGGTTTGCAAGGTTTAACCAATGAAAGTACAAGAAGCTCTGTTAAACTGGGATTTGATAAGTAATACATCTTTTTTGTGATAAGCATACCCAAGACTTACTTATGCTAAAGAATTAGTCATTGTTTATCTGTAGCTCAGACCTCACTGGGTGTTTGTAGTCCTTTGTCAGCTTTAGGTGGGGAAGAAGTTGGAGCCCAAACTTCAGCAGAGGGTAAGAATCCTAGGCATCCAGACAAACAGTGTGTGTGTGTCTGTGTGTGTGTGTGTTAATTTTTAGACAAGAATCTATCTATGTGTTCCAGGTTGTCCTTCAATTCAATACCCATCCCCCAGTTTCCAAAGAGCTGGGGTTACATGCCAATGCACCTGCTTCAGCCACTTACCTTGTTGCCCCCTAGTGCCCAATCCACAGGCTTCTGTTACATTATAGGGAGATAAGGGAAGAGGGACTTGGGGTTGGGGGAACTTCAGATCTGCAGATAGGCAGAGAGGCCCTGAGATGTCCAGATAGCACCTGAACTCCTCTGCCCCATCCAGCTCACCTCCACACACTTTACGATCACATCTGCTACACAGCTCTTGACTCCACACATCACTTGCCCTAACCCTGCCCTGCACCCTTGTGTAAACTCCTCCAGCCTCCTGCTGGGGCTCCACCTTTACCACAGTCCCCAGGGAGTTATCAGTCACATTCCTCCACCAGAGACATTCAGTCACCTGAGTGCCTTCCTTGTAGCAGGCTCTGGACTCTGGTCAGGACAGACACAGTCCAGGCCTCCAGACAGTGTGGGTGTTAGAGAGATCCTTCATTGCCCTTTCATGGGGCCTAGCTGGTCAATGTACTGGACTTCCTGCCTCAGACCGCTCCACAGAGCACACTTTATTGGCCATAAGTGGAATAAATGACAAGAAAGAGAGAGCAGAGAGGGCCTGCAGACAGCCTTCCCAGAGGCATTGGCTCTGGAGAGGAAGAAAGACCTTCCAGATGGAAATGTCCATGCAAGAGAAGGTCCAGAGTTCTCTGTAAAAGAAGGGACAGAGGCTGGCATGGAGGAGAATGGGACTGGGGACCGAGAGGTCACAGACTGAATTAGGCAGTGCTGATATGTCCTATGACCCGGAGGCTTGGTATGATAGCACTCTGCTCTTAAGGCTGGCCTAAGAGATCAGCATTTCCTGAGGGCATGGGCTGGGTCTCCTTCCTCCATTGTCCCATTTAGCCCTGAGCTGAGAACCTGCCACCAGAGATGAATTGATTGAGAGCAGTTGGATGGGAAACAATGAACCCGGCCCCAGAGGCACATGGAGGACCAGTCAGGCTACATTGTTCTCTCTGGACAGCTTAGTACTCAGGGCAGCTTCAGCACTAATCACAGTCACCAGACACTATGAGGAAAGGGAGTTGAGGGGTTCCTGTGGCTAGAGCCTTTGTTTACCCAGGTCCCTTCACAGCCACGATCTGGAACAGTACAATGACAGAAAAGATAGTGTCTACTTCCCATTCACAGAGCCCAGACAGAATGAGCCAGGTCCCCTGCAGATACCATTGCTAGATTAAAGAAGCAGTTCAGGGCTAGGGTATGAGGAAATCCCTTTTCCTTTGAGGAATTGTTGAGGTTTACCATTTGAGGCAGTTAGAAATTCATTCCAGCTTTAAACCCTTCAATCTTCACAGATGTAAACATAGCTGCTTCTTGTCTGTCCTGGCCTTTGCCCAGAAGCTGTAAGCCGGGGAAGGAAGAAGCAGGAAGGCAGGGATGTGACCAGCCCTTCTTGGGGTTCATTGGCGCTGTCCCTAGTTTCTCCACCCTTCCTGAAGTCCGACGCCCTACCCTGAATCATACACTCATGGAACAGCTATGCTCTGTGCCTGCACACACATCATTCCTCTGCAGCCTGGGCTCACACCAGCACTCCCGTATCACCTATACCTGGTTTTGGACGTACTTTGCTACCTCAAGCCAAAATGTGCAGCTACCACAGGGCAAGATGCTTCCTAGATATGCATGGAAGGCTCAAGGGCACCATCCCTTATCCTCTAAGCTCTGTATGCCCAGAGAAGTACTGGAGGCCACTGTACTGCTGGAGCTGATATATAGTCAGGACACAATGCCTGGCCATAGCTGCCCTGAGACTTCCCAGTCTCCAGCCTGTTGCTGTCCCTATGTGAGCCTCTGTGCTTCGCTGTAGCTCTTCAACTAAAGGACTCATATCTCACACACCACTCTGACCTCAGAAATCCGGGCCATATCACCTATATCTTGGGCCTGTTGGACATCCTGGACCTCTAGAGGTATGTGCAGAGCATGTTCTCACTGGAATGAATGCAAGGCACTTATGTAACGATTCACCCAACCTGACCCTGCCAACTATAAAGTACTGTTGGATACAGATATGCATGAGGCCTCCTAACCAGCAACCCCCACCTGTCCCTTGTCTCCTCTTGACTCCAGGATCTATCCAGGCCCCCTCCTGTTTGTCTTCTGATAGACTATGGCTTTGGTGATAGGTGCCACTTCCCTGGAGCATAAGAATTCTCATTAGCTCCGTCCAAGAACTGTAATGGGATTCCAAAGCCTGTTTAAAGTTCTTGTCCCCTCATAGAACCTGCCTGTGTTCCTGGCCACGGCCCAGTGTTATTATCAGCTTTTAGGTTATGGGCAAAGCTGAGACCTTTGGTATACCTAACGGCCATTCCAGGTTATCAAGTTTGTTCTTTGACTCATCACAAGATGGCCCTCTAGAAATCATCCTTGCAGAGGTCACAGAAGCAGAACATAGCAAGCAAAGACGACGTCAATCTCAGCAGAAAGAAGGAGGCCCATTTGCATGGCTGGACTAGGGTTGGGTAGAGCTGTGTGATTCAACTTGAGGTGATTCAGTTAAGATTACGTGTGGAAATCCCTTATTTCAATATTGAACAATATTCTGTAAATCATAATTGCTTCATGAATTACACACTAGAGGCACTGTGACATGGCCAGGTTGTCAGATTTCACATTGTGTTCCCTTATCCACTGAGCCATCTTGCCTGCCCAGGATAGTGCCTCTGATGACTATGGAGTATTTCTGACATTTCCTTAATCAGAAAGTGGTATCTCCCCATGGGGATATTCACAGCAGGTGTATTCCTGCCCTTAATCTTTCCTTCCTTATATGGGAGAGGAGAAAAGGACAATGTGTTTAAGTGGGGGAGGCCAGGATGAGATTCAGACCTTCCCTTCCCCAAACTGTTTATTAGGAGGTCTTGGCTGAACTGTATTCCTGAGAACAATTGGATTGACCACTGTGTTCACACTGCTACTATCAGAGATATTACAGAAAATGTGCACACGTGGAAAGTGCAGAGCCAACCTGCAGCATGCTAAGCGAGAAGAACTGCCCAGCAGTGAATTAGGCCCTTTGCTCTGTAATTTGCCTTCAAGTTCAACATGGGGTAAAGGAGACTCCAGCCTATGCTTATTGATACAGTCTCCTCAATCAAACTGCACCCAGCCCCTGAGAATTGAGGGGGGCTGATCATGTGAGTCAGACACCATGTTTGGATCCTTTGTATCAGGTGTGTTCTTCAGCATGTTACACAAATCATCTCACCAAATCCTCCAATGTTCATCTAAAATAAACATCATCGTCACCCTTATTTTACAGTTGTGGAAATCAAGGGCTATCGGGACTGAGAAAAGATTAATGATAGAATCGGAATCAGAAATTGAAGTTGTGTCTTGCAAACATTCTCTCTTCACCACTATTCAGACTTGACCTACATTTGTGTCTGAGGAAAGCACCACCCAAAGCATTATGTGGTCCCTACTTAAGAGTGATGGAATGCTTTCACAATAGAGGAGGAAATGACCCTAGGGTGGCCAGGTGGAAGGTACATGAGTATTATACCAGATTAAGAGATATCACTCTGCTGTTGACTTAGAGTGTAACTATCTGTGATGAGACCACATCCCTTCGGGCAAGGAATGAGGTGGTTTATCCGAGCTTCAAGGTAGACATCCCATGAATAAAATTTGTGATCGGGAAAATGGGGTCTCTGCAGAGCACTATGATACAGTAGCCCTCCACAAACTCTTTAACTGTACTACAAAGTGTCCACAAGGACACCCCCCCCCCAATCATGGATCTATTAAGAGGCAATCTGGGGACTTCAAAATGGGAATGGCCTGTCATGAAGACTGTCAGCACCTGGAAAATGGTATATTTTTTTCTTTCCGAGGCAGGGTTTCTCCGTGTAGCTCTGGCTTTGGAACCTATCCTGGAGCTTGCTCTGAAGACCAGGTTGACCTTGAACCCGTGGAAATCGGCTTGCCTCTGCCTCTTGTGTGCTGGGATCAAAGGCATTCACCAGCACTCTCATTTGTTGAAAAATTTTAAGTTTTTTAAGGGTTTGGGAGTTACCTGCATAAGCCAGAACAGGGTGTCTGTCTTCCTGGAGTGGAGGTCCATGTGAGCCACCATGCGGATGCTGTGAATTGAACCCAGGTCCTCTGGAAGAGCAGTCAGTGCCTTCACACCCTTTCTCTAGCTCCTGTTTAAGAGTTTTTTTTTTGAGATGATTGCTTTGTTTTTGCTTCGGGTGGTGCTGGGGATCAGACATACGGAAGCACACATTTTTAAATTTTAATATAACATAGCTAGATGTGGAGGCAAACACCTTTAATCTCAGCACTTGGGAGCCAGAGGCAGGTTGGTGCATTTCTCTGAGTTCAAGCTGTCCAGAACAGCTAAACAGCTACACCATAAGACCGTGTCTCAAAAAAGCAAACAAGAAAATTAGTTAATTAAGGTTAACACCATGTTTTAATTAATTTTTGAAAATGTCAAAGATGCATTTTAAAAGACAGTTTTCATTCTGATGTCTGAGAATTGAAGCAAGGTCTTTGTAAGTATATGCCAAACTAGTCCCCAGCTAAGACCATTCCTCTTCTTCTTCTTCTTCTTCTTCTTCTTCTTCTTCTTCTTCTTCTTCTTCTTCTTCTTCTTCTTTTTTGTTTTTAAGATTTATTTACTTATTATGTATACACACACCAGAAGAGGGCACAAGATCTCATTCTAGATGGTTGTGAGCCATCGTGTAGTTGCGGGGAATTGAACTCAGGACCTTTGGAAGAGCAGCCAGTGCTTGTAACCTCTGACAATTCTTAAGGTAAAAATAAATAAATAGATAGATAGATAAGTAGATAGATAGATAGATAGATAAGTAGATAGATAGATAGATAGATAGATAAGTAGATAGATAGATAGATAGATAGATAGATAGATAGATAGATAGATAGATAGATAGATAAATAAAATTGAAGTAAATAAGTCTTGTTTTCTCTGTGAGTTTGAGGCCATCCTGGTCTACAAATCAAGTTCCAGGACTGGTGTACAGATGCATGCTTGTGTGCTTAGGACAATTTGCAGGAGTTGAGACAGGGTTTCTCTGTGTAACAGCCCTGCTGTCTGGAACTTGCTTTGTAGACCAGGCTAGTCTCAAACTCACAGAGATCAGCCTGACTCTGCCTCCCGAGTTCTGGGATCAAAGACAAGTGCCACCCCCACCCTCACCCTCAAGTGCTAGAATTACATGTGTATTCTACTGCACTTAGCCAGGAGTGGCCTCTGTTTTTACCTAATGTCTTTTTTGCGTCCCAGATCCTATCCTGCACACCACATTACATTTTGCCTTCATCTCTGCTTACCTTTTTAATGGTCTGGATACTTGCATGTCTTCCCTTGTTTATATATATATATATATAATATTGACAGTTTCATTTTGTGTTTTGAAAACAAACTATGTCTATTTTGATATAAAGAAAAATTATATAAAAAAATTATATGGTGCAACCAGTCTGTTCTGCTTTGCTTCTGTTGATAACAGAGTCGTCTGGAGCAGTGTCAGCCAGTATGCATACTCTAATACTGTTCACATCTTGTACCCAATTCAGATTCATTGTCACCATAGTGATGTCACAGTATTGGCCAACATATGCAATACTCTGTTTCTGATATCCTCAAGGTGGGGCAGTTGGCAAGAGTGGACAGTGTGCTTTGCCCTGGCTGGTCATCATCAGCGTCTGCCTGTAGCCCAGCACATACTTCCTGTCTTGTATAACAAGTTGGTACCTCAACTTCATCAACTCCAAAGATTTTTTTTCCATCTTTTTTGCAGCCACTGCCCTTCTGCTGTAGACACAGGGTGACTTCCTCCCAACCCCCAACCAAGAGCAGCCACCAAGACAGGCAAAAAGAGGGCTGTGGAGATGGCTCTGTCAGTGAAGTGCTTGCCTTGAACACATGAGGACCTGAATACAATCCTCAGAATTCATATGAAAAATCCAGGGGTGGTGGTATGTACTTGCAATTCCAGCATGGGGGAATCTGAAGACAAGCAGAGAGATACCTGGGGTTTGCTGGCCAGCTAGCCTAGCTAAATTGAATTGGCAAGTCCCAATGAGAGACTTTGCCTCAAAATACCAAGGCGGGGTTGTGAGATGGTGCAGTGAGTAGGGGTGCTGTTGCTTGATGTCAAGAAGAGATAACTGACTCCCAAAGGTTAACCTTTGATCTTCACACAAACACTTGGCAAAAGCATGCTACCGCCAAATATATACAGTAAATAAATATAAAATTTTTTATTAAGAAAACTAGAGAGATGGTTCAGCAGCAAATGTCCAGTTGAGTTCCCAGCGTCTATGTCGAGTTACTCACAGCTGCCTGCAACTCCAGTTCTAGGGGGTCTTTTGGGGATACACACACACACAATGGCTGAAAATCAGGAAAAAAAAAAACAAAAAAAACACTGTGTATTGCTGTGTATCCCATACTGGCCTTAAACTCATGGACCATACTCTTACCTCAACCTTTCCAGTCCAGTACTGGGCATATACCACCATGTCCAGCCCAACTTTATCATTTGAGAATTAGTCTTGTAAATGGTTTCTCAACACGGGTATTTCTCATGAGTAGTCTGTGGTTCTGTGTTCTCAGGGGAAGATCACAGAGATAATATCACTCTCATTGCATCAGAACAAAGCCACATGCTATCAGTGTGCCCGAGGTAGACTGTCAGGTTTCTTTCCGAGAAAAGGAACCAGATGGAGTCTGGAGGGAAGTGATACAGCTCGCTTGTTCAAGTCTTGCCTAGTATTCATAAAAGTCCCTGGGTTGACTCCAGTTCTGCCCTCAAATAGGAGTGATACCTCTTAAACCAGCGCTTGTGAGGTGGGGACAGGGGAGCAGAAGTTCAGGATCATCCTTCATTACACAGTAAGTTCAAGCTTGCTTCAGCCCCTGGAAGCCATTTCAGAGAGGGGGCAGGCTCACATAGTCCCCAAACGCCGAGACCAGAGTAGTACCTGTCCACAGGATGCTACTAATAATTAGTGGGAGACCCCACAAAGAAGGTGAATCTCACAAGGCTGAATTTGAGTTCCAGATATAGCTGTCTTAACTTATCTTTTAAAACTTTGGACTAGTCTTTGTAGGGGTCAGATTTTGCAAAGATATCCCCAGTACAGAGCATAAGGCTATCTGCTATATGGTTTGATTTTTCCTCCTCCTCCTCCTCCTCCTCCTCCTCCTCCTCCTCCTCCTCCTCCTCCTCCTCCTCCTCCTCTTCCTTTTGGAAATGAGGGGGAAGAATTCACTGTGTAGCTCTGGCTATCTTGGAACTCTTGCTATGTAGACCAGGCTGACTTTGAACTCACAAAGACCCACCTGCCTCTGCTTCCCAAATGCTGACACTGAAAGCGTATACCACCATACTCAGTTGCAAATATATTATTTATAGGAGTGGCACCCCCATAAGTGAAACTTCAAGTATACAGTTCAGAGGCATTCTCTATATACACACAGACACAGCACTGTACAACCACTATCTCTGTTTAGTTACAAAACATTTTTAAGAGTATTTATTTCTGCTTTATGTATATGGATGTTTAGCCTGCTTGTCTGTCTGTGCACCTGCCTGCATGGTACCTGTGGAGATCAGAAGAGGGTGCCAGATGCCCTATGGTTGTGAACCATCACATAGGTGCTGGAAACCCAGATGTTCTCGAAGAGCATCAGTGTTCTCAATTTCTGAGCCATCTCTCCAGCCCTCGTGTTCCCATCACTAAGAACATTCTAAACCCATCAACAGTCTCTCCCAAGTCATACTTCTCTCAGCCCCTGGCAACAACCAACCAGTTTGCTTTTTTTCTCTATAGATTTATTCTGGATATTTCGTATAAGTGGAGTTTTTATAATGAGACGTTTTGGGGGAGGGTCGGGTCTGGTTCATTTCAGGTAATATAATGGTTTTGAGGATCATCCATGAGGCAGCATTTACCTGTTCATTCTTGCTGATGACTAATAGTCACTGTATATGCACCACCTTTTTCTTATCCACTCAGTCATTAAGGATCATTTGTGTTCTTTCAACCTTTGGGTTATGTCAACAGTGCTGCTGTGAACATTTCTGTGACAGTATTTTCTTTATATGGCTCGAAAGGCGTAATCGGATTTTATTGGACAGTTGCTCCAGAATCGTATTACACTTATCTCTCTGAGTATGGACCTAGTCCTGCCAGAAGCGAGTTCTGTCCCAGACTGAGTTCATATTAACATCTGTCAATAGGCCTGCCTGGTAAAGAGAAATATCAAGGTCACGAATGACAAGAAACCAGGAAAGAAAGTTAAGACTCACAATGCAAATATGTAAAAGGGCCAGATGCAAATATCTCTAAAGTGGGCAAAGCATCAAATTCAGTCTTGTGTGTAGGTTCTTCAGAAAGTTCTCCCAGCAAACAGGATAGAAGCAAGACAGTGTATCTGTCACTCTTGTTGCTGTGACAAAATACAAAGGCAACTTAAGGAGGAAAAGGCTTGTTTTGGCCACAGTTTGAGGGTACAGCCCATTCCAGAGGGGAAAGTCACAGGCTACAAGGAGGCTAGTCACATGGTAGGCATAGCCGGCTCAGCTCAGCTTCTCCACTCTTGGCCTTGCACCGTGGGACAGTGCTACTGATTCTATACTCAGGACTGCTTTGCCCTCTTCAGTTAAAGCCCTCTGGACCTCCCTCACAGGTAGTCACACCCAGTCAAGTTGGCAAACGCAGTCCAGTTGACAGCGAGGAATAAGCAGCTGATTTAACTGTAAATAATGCAGAAAGGAACCTGGGGTTCAAGCTGAGCAGGCATGGAGCCAGGGTGGGGCTGCCTGAGGCACAGCAGGTGAAATGGAGGGAACTCTCTCTTCCAAGCTGGTGTTCTCCACTGCATCACATGCCCCTGGATCTTTGGAACCTCTCTGATGTTCAGAGTAGGCTCTGAGTGATGAGAAAATGAGCATGTTACCCGAGGCCTGGAAACGACATCATGTGACCAGTGGGCAGAGGGGCTGGAACAGGGTCTCTGTAGTCCAGGGTCCATAGGGCTGAAGATGAGATTTTCCCCAACAAGGACTCTTTCCCCTTGGGGCTGATGTGTGGAGCAAGTAGGAGAAAGACTCGGAAGAACATCAGGACACCTAAGTGATCCCAAGAGATAGGTAACTTGCCTGTCTATGGCTTTTTAATACCGAGAGCAGACTTGGTAAGAAGAGGGAGACAGAAGGGTAGAAATAATAAATATACTTGAGCTTATTTTTTTAAAATAAAATTTTAAAAGATCATTTTATCTATGTGTATGACTGAATGGGTTGCCTATATATATATGTATGTATGCGGACCATGTATGCCTGGCGCCCAAGGATGTCAGAAGAGGGAGCCAGATCCCTGGAATTGGAGTTCTAGGTGATTGTGAGCCACCGTGTGAATGCTGGGAACCTAGGACCTCTGGAAGAACAGCCAATGCTCTTAACCTTTTAGTCAGCTCTCCAGTCCTTGGAAGTTAGCTTTGTCTCGCCCTTTGTCCCGTTCCCCCCCCCCCCGTCCCCCCCCCCCCGTCCCCCCCCCCGCACCCCATGCCTTCTTTCCCAAGAAGAGGCAGTTAAACCTCCACATAGTTAAGGGCTTTTGAGAGAATGATGAAGTGAACAGAATGGAATTAAAATTTATTTTTTGCTAAAAATGCAGGAATATGAAGCCCTGGCTGGTCTGGGATTCACTATATAGACCAAGCTGACCTCCATCTCAGAGAGATCGGCCCACTCCTGTCTCCTAGGATTAAAGGATTAAAGTGTGCATCCACACCTGGCCTTGCTTTTTGTTTTTTGCAACAAACTCTTATGCAAGAGGGCTAGGCTGACTTCAGACTCATCAAGTAGGTGAGGAGGAACTTGAACCCCTGGACCTCTACCTCTCCCGTGCTGGAATTATAAGAATGTGCCAACATGTCTGCAAGCTCCCCAAGCACTCTGCCAACTGAGCCACATTCTCATTTCCACACTAAACTCTAATATCAATTACCCAAATAAATCAAGACAATGGGAATTTTTGTTTTCAGTTTATATTTTTCTGATTTTTAAGAGTTCTGCAGTGCAGCAATGTTCTTTCAACTATTAGAGGACAGCAAAATGGTACCCCTTGGGAACTACGTGAACTACAAGACTTTTGGGCCGCCAGAAGGCTGCCTGACCACTTCTGGTGGGCACTGGCCTTTCGGTGGGTGTGGCTCCCTCAATCTCTCTCCAGGATCACACCATCAGTCCTGCTCCCAGCAGGCACTTGGGAAATTTCAGGAATCATGGGTGAGCCAGCTTAAATAAACTTTCTGGAATAAGAGCCCTTGTTTTCTCTCTCTCTCTCTGTCTTCTTTCCTTTTTTCCCTCTCTCCCTCAGGTAGACCAAGGGGAAGACAGGAGACAGGAGCAGCTTGCAGAGTTGGGCAGTTGCCAAAGTTTCACAGGTCTGTTCTCCCTCTACCATAGGGGCTTCTGCGGGGTGCTCTCAGCCGGCAGGAGGCTTTGAGTCCTGGAGAAATGGACTGTGTGTGTGGCCCACACTGTCTCCGGAGGATACACAAGAGTACATATTTGCTGAACTCCTCTGTGGTACTGTTCTGGACTGATCCTGTGTACCAAATCATCCCATTCACTTACTGGACGCCAGCCTAGGCTATACTGTGTGAGGAAAAAAATAAATGGGCCTCATAGGCAGGGAAACACAGGCCTTAATGTCAACCTCTGGGAGATAGAAGGAACAGGAGGTCAGTGTCATCCTTGGCTATATAGGGTGTCTGTGTTCAGCTTGGCTACGTGAGATCCTGAGCCTATAATCTCATTCAGGAAACGAAGGCAAACGGACTGTCAATAATTTGGGGCCAACATTCAGAGCTACATAGAGATTCAGGATAGCCTGTGCTACACAGTGAGAAAGGGAGAGGAGAGGGTGACAGAAAGCTAGAGAGGAGGGAACCTCAAACTCTGAAACTGTCTCCAGAAGATTGGGCTGTAGCGATTGATGGGGGAGGGCCCAGCCCATTGTGGGCTGGTGGTTCTGAGTTCTACAAGAAAGCAGGCTGAGCCAGCCATGGGGAACAAGCCAGTAAGCAGCACCCCTCTGTGGCCTCTGTATCAGCTCCTGCCTCCAGGTTCCTACCCTGCTTGAGTTCCTGTCTCTATGGAAGTGTAAGCTAGATAAACCCTTACTCCCCAGGCTCATATGGGCATGATGTTTCTTCATAGCAACAGTAATCCTAACAAGACAGCAGAGTATCTAGAATGCATGATGGCCTGGAGTAGACCTCCCTAGCACTGTATAAAACCAAGTATGTTGGTTCTTTCCTAAAATCCCAGCACCAGGGAGGTAAAGGTATAGGATCAAAAGGGCGAGGTCATCCATGGATACACAAGGGGGACAAACAGAAGGGGAAAATGGGGTTCAGAAAAATGTAGTAGCAGGTCTTACAGCTTGTATGTGCAGGTGTGCCTAACCACTTGTGGGTGGCTGCCTCGGAAAAGGCGGACAACACTGCACTTCCTTCTTGTAAGTGGCCTTGCTGTGGCCACAGATGGTTAGGTAATAATAATCCATGATGACATGGTAACTGGATTTGGAGAAGTGACGGCCTGCTGACTTCTACCTCTCAGGCATGGCAGAGTCCCTGCCCCAACCTCTGGCCTGGCTTCAGTGAGCTATGTTTGGCTTTGGGACAAAGGAAAGAGACCCTCATGTATTGCATAAATTCAATTTGATCTTATAATAAAAAACCCAGAGTCAGATATTGGGGAAAAGCTAAAAGATCAGAGAGACAGGAATAAGCCACAGCCACTTCTCACCTATCCAGCTCCTCAGGTCAAAAGGAATAGATGCAGATGCTGTCTCCACAAATCCTCAGACTGAATGACTCTGAGTCCTCAGCCAAAAAGGGAAGGGGTGTACTCTGTCTCCTCCCCTTCCCCTTTGTATACCTCTCTCTGCCAAGCCTATCACTTCCTGGTTCAAACTTCTTAGTGCTGGGATTAAAGGGCTGTGTGTTTCCCAAGTACTGGGAGCAGAGGCATGGGATCCCAAGTGTTGGGATTAAAGGCATGTGCCGCCATTGCCTGGCTCTGTTTCTCTCCGGGACTGGGTCAATCTCATGTAGTCCAGAGAAGCCTTGAACTCACAGAGATCCAGACTGATCTCTGCCTCTGCCTCCTGAGTGCTAGGGCTGAAAGCACGCACCACTATGGATAACTCTGGCTGGCTCTGTCCTTTGATCTTCAGGGGATCTTTATTAGACACACAATATATCACCACACTCATAGAAGTCACAAAAGCTCAGACCCAAGGTTGGGGGAGTTCCTATTGCTGAGGGCATTTGGGATCAGGGTCTGAATGACATGATTGCAGAGAGGCTCTCTAGCCCTCACATCCAAAGATGATCCAAGTCTGAAACTACCAGATACTGACTGGAGAGGGACAATCATGGGCATCAAGTTGGTACCTCTGTACTCCAAGAGCCAGATGCTTTTAAAGCCTCAACACATCCACTCAGGGCTATGACTCTGAGCATCCTTTCCTGCTGCCAAGAAAGAGACTGGTATTTGAGCAGTTCCTGTGGGATTTCTGGAAGTCAGGCCTCTTACGGTCAGGACATAGCTGTCGCTGAACTAAACTGAACACTTTCTGGCTGTCTGAGTCAGGTGCTAGGGATACCAAGGGTAATGGCAAGACCTGTCATTGGATGGTATAATTATATTCAGTCCTGGGGTGCAGGTAGTAATAGTAGGGAGACACATTGCAGAGTGCAGAAGACAGGCCTACCCCTGGGAACACACACACAAGACTTTACAAGACTGTTATGGTTTTTCCCTTCCTAGTTCCAAGAAGGCTTCTAACAAACCATGGGGCCCATACTCATGGCCCCAGAATGTCCTTGAGTGTCCCACTGCTTGGGTTCAAATACACTGTGGAAGTTGTCAGGAGAGTGGCAGCTGCCTCCTGGGGCCCATTGGGTAACTGGGAAGTCTTGGCCATCTACTTGTGAGCATTGAGTAACCACAGGGCCTCGACAAGCCACAAACTTTTTTCTGGACCACTCCTCATCTTCCTCTTTCAAGGTCAAGCTGGGGTCAGGAGCCACAGTTGAATGACTGTTACTGGTTTACAAGTTTCTGTTCACTGTGCAGACAGCTACAGGGCTCTGCCTTCCCAGGTTCTCTAGCTTAGGCAATGGCCCACTGCGTACACCTGCAGGAAAGGCAGGGATGTAGACATCAGCCAACATCAGCCTGACCTTATTCCTCATATTCCGTCCCATTCCCTGGACATCTGTCACATTTTCTATGGCTCCAGTAGTCCTTCTTTCTCTCCAGACTGAGCGAACGGGAGACTGCTTGCTTCTGATGAATTCCCAGCACTTGGCACAGTGCCTGATGCCTAGATGCTCATCCAATGTTGCTGACTGAGCTAGTAAACCCTTCAGTTCTGAGCCCTTAACATCCATAGCTGTGTCCTCCATGGCAGTCTTTCCTCAGCTCCCACATTCTGTCTGGACCACTGAACAGTCTGACTGGGCAACGGCCCACATCACTTCCGTTCTGTTATTTCCACACTTCAGAGCATTCATTCTAAAGCGCCCACCGGTCCTATGCAGAAGGCCTTCCTCCTCTGGCTCAAACACGCCATCTATCAGCCCACTCTGGATACCCAGTTGGGAGGTGAAAGAAGACAGCAAAAATGCAATGCAACGATGTTACATAATCTGGAGATAAGAGAGGTGTCCAGGGTGAAGTGTGAGGGGGAAAATTGCTGACTAGATACAGATGGGGACAACACACTGCCTGCTCCTCCCTGGGTCACGCTGTGTCTTTAGCTGACCATGAGTTATCTCCCCTGTACTTCAGGTTATATCAACTTATCTTGATATCCCTGGTAGCTAGTGCAAGACATGTTCCATATAACCACTCGGCTGATAGCTGTTGAAGGAAAGAATCAGAAGGTTGAATGAGTTCATGAGAAGGCAGCCAGTGGTCCTGTGGTGGAGAAAACATTAACTGTTAGTGCATACCTCTGTTCCACAGGCTTTTGACCAGATATTAATACACAGATCGATCTTCTGACAGTCAGAGCAAAAAAGACTGTGGAATCTGAGGCCAGATGCCATAGAGTTCTGCCTCAACCGGTTAGCTGTGCGATCTTGGACAAATTACAAAACCTCACTAAGCCTCACTTTGTCATCTGTCACATGGGGATTATAATAGTATCTATCTTGCAAGATTGTCATGAGAATTCAATTTACATAGGTCATATATGTTTGGAGTATATACATATGTGTGCATAGTATTAACAAACAAATTCACACATAGTGCTGCTCAAGTGCCAGTTATTATGAGGCTAATGAGGATGGCAATTCCTCTAATCCACCCCATCAGCTTCTCTCTGCATCTACACTGTTTAATGGTGGAGTTGAGACATCGACCGTTATTAAGCAATACAGCACAGAGTTGAGAGGGTCAGGAGATGGGGCCCTGTTGAGCATTATTTCCTCCTAATCAAGAAAGGGTGAACAGAAATTACAATAGAGCCTTGAAAAAAAAAATCTCACAAGACAAGGAAGAAGAAAACCGTTCTGAAGGATCCGATGAAAAGCTCTTTATCTGGGAAATGACTTTATAAGAGACAGAATAAACTCAGAATCATTTGTCACTCTGCAAACAAACAGTTCAGGGAGCTTTGATATGGTTACTCCCTGGGACTTTCCAAGAGAAAAACAAATATGAGCGTCTGCTCACAGCTATGAGAGAATGGCCCCAAACGTAAGAAAAGACCAGTGCAAGCCACAGCTCCAGGGAGACAGGATTTAGCACATATCAGATTAGCAATGCTCCCAGGGCTGGTATCAAGGGCTTGAGGCCCTGGGGATTTTACATTGAGAAAGTCACCCCTCCTTGTCTCCCTGAGATTTCCTCTACTCCTACTGGCTCTGGCTGGCTTAATTTAAACTTGCAAGACTTCTCCACATCCCGAGGGAAATCTGCAGATCTTATGAGTTTTGAAAGACTTGAGTTTTGGTTTCCTCATCTAAAAGTTGGGCGATAAAAGACTTTTGAAAAGCAGCTGGCACAGGTATAGTGACATGGCAGTTTGATAAGAGGCATTTCAATATATGTGCTTGACTGATCTAAAGATTTATGTAATTACAGACCTGATTTCAATTTTCTAAATTACTATAGAAGATAAAAACAAGCTGAGTGATAGTGGCCCATGCCTTTAGTCCCAGCACTCAGGAGACAGAGGCAGGTGAGTTTCTGATTTGAAACTGGTCTACAGAGCCAATTCCAGGACAGTAAGGCATACATAGAGAAACCCTGTCTTGGAGAGAGAGAGAGAGAGAGAGAGAGAGAGAGAGAGAGAGAGAGAGAGAGAGAGAGAGAGAGAGAGAGAGAGAGAGAGAGAGAGAGGAGAGAGAGAGAGAGAGAGAGAGAGAGAGAGAGAGAGAGAGAGAGAGAGAGAGAAGATAAAGGTGTAGTGGGATCAGACGCTATTTATCTTGACCTAAAGGTGTGGCTTTTAAGTCCTGAGGACCCACGTGCTGGGTGTGGTCAGGTCAGTCAAAAACCCCTGTGCACACTGTTCTCTCTTGCTGTTTGTTCCCTGAACCACCACCATCACTGCATGGACCAGTCCCACTTTCTAGGAATTACCCTAAGGTTCAATCTCTGTATCAAGGAGTGTTTCATATAAACCCTTAATAAATATTAATCCTTTTATATAATCAGCTGATAGTGAATAATCCTATAATAGCTGGTGTCCAACATGGGTGTCATTTGTAGTAAGACGTTTCTGGCCTGGACTTTCTGGCCTACCCCTGAGGTTCAGACCCACTTGCAGCCCTGCTGCCACTTAGCCCCAAATAATCACACAAAGACTTATAATAATTACATGCTGTTTGGCCTATGGCTCAGACTTATTGATAGCTAGCTTTCATATCTTAACCCATTTCAATTAATGTGTATTGCCACATGGTTCATGGCTTACCTGAACTCCATTATATTTTTTTGTTGTATGAAGTTTCTGGGGCAAAGATGACAGTCTTATAGTTGGTTGGATTGTTTTGAGACAGGGTTTCTGTAAGTTGACCAGGCCGGCCTTGAACTTGAGATCTTCCTGACTTGGAGTGACAGATATGTGCCGCCATAACTATGTATGTATTCACACATCCCCAGGCTTGAAAAATAATTCAAGCACATCCTTTTCATTCCCACACTTGGGTGGCAGAGACAGAAGGATAAGAAACTCAAGGTCATCATTAGCTAAATTGGGTGTTCAAGACCAGCCTGAGCTACATGAGACCATTAAAAAAAAAGTGCAATTGCACAGTCTATTCCTTGGAAGAAATATTTATAAAAAATATAATACATAACTGTGTTAAATACATTTGTAAGAAGGTATGACAGACTATCAAAGTAAAACATGGAGACAGAGGAGCTAGCTCCATGGCAGGGTGTCTAACATGTATGAAGCCCTGGAATCAACCCAACACTGTAAGAACACAAGAGACCAGACCCTTCAGAGTACAAAGTCATTTCTGACTGTGGCTCTAATTCCCCAAATCATAAAAAAACAAATTAAGAAATGTAAGCCAGATATGAGAACGGTCCCCATAGGTTCATATATTTGAAGGCTTAGTCATCAGGAAATGGAACTGTTTGAAAGGATTAGGAGAGAGGCGTGGTCTTATGGGAGAAAGTGTGTCACCAGGGGTAGAACTGTGAGGTTTTTCAAAAGAACATGTGAGGCCTGGTTGATTTCTCTCTTGGCCTGTGGATAATAAGGATGTAGCTCTCAGCTACTGCTCTGTAGACATGTATGCTGCCATGATGGAAATGGACTGAACTACTGAAACTGTAAGTAAGCCCCCTACTAAATGCTTTCTACGCAACAATGAATAGACACCAGAGAAAATAAATTCTACAAAACCTGAGTAAGGTCTCAAGATAAATGACCAACTGAGGGAAACCATTTGCAATTTAACTGACAGATACAGGGATAATCTTCCTAAAGAACCGACAGCTGGATAGAAAGATATCTGCAGGATATAATGAAAAGGGGCATCCTAAAAGATTCTTTTGTTAGAAAAAGATGCACCCAAAATGCAAGTCAAACTTCCTGGAGCCTTGATATTTTTTATCCATCAGAGTGAAAGAATTCAGGAGTTCCACATCACCGTGTCTGTGGGGACATGAGGACTCTCTGCCCGCTTATACGCTGAAAGTGCATAAACCTTTTGATCTATAAACAGCATTGCAATGAAATCTTTCTGTATGTGTTGTTGGCACCTGGCAAAAAATATGTACACAGTTTCTCATCACAGCATTGTTTGTATTAGAAAAAAATTCATTAATATACAGTTAAATACATGATGATGGCGCTGTGCAGTGGATCCCTGCATGCCCGATATACTGATTTGAATAGATCTTTAAGACACTCTGCTGCTGGATGTGGCAGTACATGGTGGTAAATCTGAGCCCTAGGGAGGCAGAGACAAGAGGATCGTAAGCTCTAGCCTGTGCTACAAGCCAAGAATCCAGTGTCTCACAAGTGTGGTGGGATTAGGGGTGCTGGATAAAGATACGGTTGGTAGAATGCTAGCTTGCACACATGAAGCTCTGGGACTGATTCTCCGTAAGAAATAAATAAGGCATGGTGGTGCCTGTCTATAATCCTGGAACTTGAGAGGTAATGGCGGGAGGCTCATAAGTTCAAGGTCATTTTCAGTTACCTGGTGAGTTCCAAAACAATTAAAGATATATAAAAATAAGACTTTGGACCATGGAAATATTCATTCAAACTTTTATTTTTTAAAACTTATTTTTATTATTTTACATTATATGCACATGTATTTGTCTGTATGGGTGGGTATGTCATATGTGTGAAAGGTGATGAAACCAGAGGCATCAGATTCCCCTGGGGCTGAAGTTAGAGGTGTTTGTGAGTTGTCTGATATGGGTGTTTAGAAATAAACTTGAGTCTTCTGAAAGAAAAATAAGTACTCTTAACCACTGGACTTTCTCCAGCCCCTCATTCAAAATTTTATTTTTAAATTAGATATGGTCATTATATTTTACATAGATGGATATTTTGCCTGTGTGTGTGTATGTGCACCATGTTTATGCTCGGTACCCGAGGAGATCAGAAGGCATCAGATCTCCTGGAACTGAGGAATGGTTGTGGGCCCCTGTGTGGGTGCTGGGAACCAAAGCAGGGTCCTCTGCAAGAACAAGTGCTCTTAACCGTTGAATCTTCTCCCCAACTCCTTATTCAAAATATAAAGAAAAAAGTAAAAGGGCATAAGAAGTTTCTGTGACAAAGCACAGACAAAGCTAAGTAAAAGCAAATGAAATAAAGTAGGGAATGTCAATCATGACTCAAAAACAATAATTGTGACCCTAGTTGTTATCCACTGGCAACACCAGCATTCAGGAGGTAGACTCCTCGAAGATCAGGAGTTCAAGGCCAGCCTGAGCTACGTGAGTAACACACACACACACACACACACACACACACACACACATACACACACACACACATACACAGAGACCTCTTTCTAAAATGCCCATGATCAGACTCAGCGGTAAGTGTTCCCTGTGAAAGCCTGAAGACCTGAGCTGGATCTACAGTCAATGGGAAGAACTAAGTCCTGAGAGTTGTCCTCTGCCCCCCTCCAACTCTCCCTCACATATACACAACACACAATAGTAATAAAGAAAGTAAAATAGAAAAAAAATAGCCATAGATCACACAAAGATAAAATTCTAAAGACTAAAGTATATGCAAATTGCAGACTTAATCCTTCACAGGGCCTAGAGATGAGGCTCAGAGGTAAAAACACAGACCTAGAGCATATAAAGCCCTGAGTTTAATCCCTCATTTAAAATCTTCGAATTTGGGTGTGGTGGTACATACATTTAATCCTAGGACCCAGAGACAGGCTTTAAGACCAGCCTAGCCCACATAGTGAGTTCTAGGAAAGCCAGGGCTATGTGAAGATTGCAGAAAGATCCTGTCTCAAAAAAATAAGTTTCTTTGCAAACTTTAATTCTTTGATTTAACCCTCTTCTACATGTCTATAGAAAAACTACAACATCCTAACACATTTAAACAATATTTTTACCAAACCCCACTCTGCCCCCAGGACCCTGCACATCCTCCAGCCACAAGATTAGAACTTTATTGGGCTCAAGATGTTCTTAAACAGTAACAAGATCTGGGACATCACAGACAAGCTGTGCCTGAAGAGGAAGGAAGGCAAGATGGTCAGCAGGACAGAGAGCAACGTGCAGCTGTACAACTCGCTCATAGGTAGGAACTGCTCGAGTCCCCTAAGTGCAATAATCACCTAGGTTATAGCATAAGGGACCATAACCGCAGGATATCACCTTCACAAAAGAAGCCTACATTACATGAAAGTTGAGTCAAGTGGGCAAGGTGGCTCAGATGAGAATGCTTGCCACTGAGTCCGAGGACCTGAGTTCAATTCCTGGAGTCTACATGGTGGAAAGAGGAAAACCAGTTCTTGTAAACTATCATCTGACCTCCATGTGCCTTGCTCTGTGTGTGTGTGTGTGTGTGTGTGTGTGTGTGTGTGTGTGTGTGTGTGTGAGTGAGTGAGAGAGAGACATGTGTGAGGGTATCCATGGAGACTAGAAGGTAACAGATCCCAGGGATCTGGAGTTACAGAAGATTAGGAGTCACCCAATGTGGGCGATGGGTGTTGAACTTGGGTCCACATCCCAAGTTCAAGAGCAGCAGAAACTCTTAACTGCTGAGCCATCCCTCCAGCCCTTTGCACTGCTTTGCAGAGGACCTGAGTTTAGTTCCCAGCACCCACATCAGGTGGTTTATAACCATCTATAACTCTAGCTCTGTGAAATGTGATGCCTTCTTCTGGAATTTTAGGGTACCTGCACATATGTGCACATATTCACACAGATACACACACATTAATGAATTTTAAAACAACAAAAAGAAAAAAATGTTAGCCAGGTGGTAGTAACACAAGTTTTAGTCCTGGCCCTCATGAGGATCTCTGAGTTTGAGGCTGGCCTGATCTACAGAGTAAGTAGGACAGCCTGGGCTCCACAGAGAAGCCCTGTGGGAAGAAAGGGGAAGAAGAAAAGAAAATAAAAATGTTAATAACATGCACAGTTACTTTGGGTTTGTTACCAGAGTCTTGTTCTGGAGTCCAGAAGTGAGTTTGAGGGGTGAAGCTTTTCTTGGGATATCTAGCAGAGCTACATATGTGACCAAGAGCCAAATAGGGCTGTGTCTCATCAAAGTACAGAGTAACTAACAATGGAAGAGGCCTCACCAAAGGTGTCCATCCCAAGACCCTTCATGACAAAAAGGCCTCCACTTTCGAGTCCAGTCCTGACTGGCCAGTGTGTAAGCTCAGGTCTGGCTAGTCCACTGGCCAGCTGTGACTATTAGAGCAAGGCAGGTTTTCAGGAGACTGTGTTAAAGGGATGTGTTTTCAGCTGTTAGGGGTTTTGTTGTATGTTTATGACAAGAGGTCTCACTGTAAATCTCTGGCTGTCCTGGAATTCACTTTGTAGACCAGGCTGGCCTCAAACTCACAGATATTAGTATGTCTTTGCCTCCTGAGTGCTGGGATTAAAGGCATGCACTACTGTGCCTGGTATTTTTTTGCAGATGTATTTTTAATTCCCAGTTGTGAATAAGCCATAGGTTTTTATTTATGCCTTTGACTTTGCTGTAAAAGCAGGAAATAGATACATTCACTGTGGGATCCAGTTCTGACATCTGATTATTCATTCTGTTCTCATTTTGGGCAGGTCCAGACTGTGTCAGGTCATCAAGGGGTCATGACTTATTACTACTTTTTATCCATAAGGACTTAAATGCAGCCCAAAACATTGTGAATTCTTCACTTATTTTTATGTGATTTGTTTAGAATAGAGGCATTATCTTTTTAAAAAAACTTTATTATATATATGTGTGTGTATGCAAGCTTATGTGTGTGTGAGAGAGAGAGTGAGAGAGAGAGAGGAAGAGAGAGAGAGAAAGAAAATGCATTTGTATATGTGTATGACATGCCTTCAGGGCCTGTGTAAGTCAAGAGAGGGTGTTGGATTCCTGGAAATGGAGTTACAGTCAGTTGTAAGCCTCCATAGAAGTGCCCGGAAGTAAGTGCTCTTAACTATGGAGCCACCTCTCTTTCCCTGAGATATTGCTTTTTAGAAGGAATCAAGCAAAAATAAACAAATGAACAGGGCAGGGCACACCTGTAATCTGAGGACTCAGGAGACAGAAAACAAGGGGATCAGAGTTGAAGACCAACCCCCAACTACATACGGAACCTAAGTCCACACTGGGCTACAGAAGAGCCTGTCTCAGCCTACTGAGTGGGAAAAGATCTTCACCAATGCTACATCTGACAGAGGACTGATCTCTAAAATACGTAGTGAACTCAAAAAAATAGAAATCACAAAAACATACAGAATGGGAAAAGATCTTCACCAACTCTATATCTGACAGAGGACTGATCTCTAAAATATATAGAGAACTCAAGAAAATAGAAATCACAAAAACAATCCAATTTAAAAATAAGGTACAGAGCCAAAGAGGGAATTCTCAACAGTAGAACTTCAAATGGCTGAAAGACACTTAGAGAATTGCTCAACATCCTTAGCCATCCAAGAAATGCAAAACAAAACAACTCTGAGATGTGATGGAATTCAGGTGTTAGCTCACAAGGCTGGGAGGCATGTCTCTGGTGTTCAGGGAGCTTGAACTGGGTGTGGTCAGCCCCGTTGAAAGGGCTGCTGGGATCTTGAGCAGCCCCTGTTTTGTTCTTGGAGACCGGATCAGCAACCCCATTGTGGGACAATCCTAACTTCAAGAATTGCACTAAGGTTCAATTTGTATCCTTGTTAAAATACCTTTTAATAAATATTAATACTTTGGTATATTGCAAGTGAGAATTACTGCAATTTCTGGCACCCAACGTAGGGTGCCATCTGTTGCAATGGGTTTCTGGCCTGGCTAGCTCCAAGGTTCAGATCTTCCTGCCACCACTTATTTGGACCATGAATCCCAAAGTCCCAATGAATCACACAGACCTTATACTAACTTCATGCTGTTTGGCCTATCGCTTAGGCACATTACTAGATAGCTCCTTAATTTTAACTCAATCTATTCTCATTAATCTGTCTGCTATGTGGCCCATGGCTCACCCGTGTTCCTTACATGTTTCTTCTTTGGGGGTCTGGCTCAATCTGTCTCTGAATCCACCCTCTTTCTCATACCTATGCTCCGATTCCTTTGCCTACCTCTACAGCATGGCCAAAACAGTCCTTTATTTACAATTTGTAGAAAAATTTCCCACATTACTGAGATACCATCTTACACCTGTCAAAATGGCTAAGATCAAAATCACTGATGATAGCCTATGTTGGAGGGGATGTGGAGCAAGGGGAGCACTCCTCCATTGCTGGTTGGAGTATATGTAGTAGTTGAGATTTCTTGGTCTGGGGTGGCCATAGGTCTAGACCCTGCTGCGCCAGACCCCCTAGCCGCCCGCCGCTGCTGCTTAGGCCCTTAGAAATGACTCAGACACTTATATTAACTGTATGCTGTTTGGCCTATGGCTTAGGCACTTTGCTAGCTTGCTCTTACATCTTAACTCAACCCATTTCCATTAATCTGTCTGCCACGTGGCCCGTGGCTCACCTGTGTTCTTTACATGTTGCTCCTTTGGACTTCAGGCTTGGTCTGTCTGACCCTGCCTTGCTTCTCCTACCTATGCTCTGATTTCTCCTCCTACCTTTTTAATGGTGGCTGTCATGGGCCAAAACAGCTCCTTTATTTAAAGATTGATATTCACAGCATACAGAAAGACATTCCCACATCAAGTATAAACTTGTACAGCCATTCTGGAAATCAGTATGGCAGCTCCTCAGAAAACTGGGAATCAATCTACCCAATGATCCAGCAATACCACTATTAGGCATATACCCAAAGAATACATAATCTCACCCCAAGGACATTATCTCAACTATGTTCATAGCAGCATTATTTATAATAGCTAGAACTTGGAAACAACCTAGATGCTCCTCAACTGAAGAATAGCTTAAAAAATTATGGTATATTTCTACTCAGCAGAAAAAAAATGGCATTCTGAAATTTTCAGGCAAATAAATAGATCTGTAGAATATCATCCTGAGTGAGGTACACAGACCCAGAAAGACAGACATGATGTGTACTCACTCATAAGTGGATTTTAGGCATAAAGCAAAGGATCATCAGGCTACAATCCTTACAACTCCCAAGCAGCTAGGTAACAGGAGGAACTTAAGAGAGACATCCATAGATCCCCTGGGAAGGGAAATAGAGAAGATCTCCTGAGTAAACTGGGATCATAAGGGGGAGGGTGTAAGGGGAGGTGGGAAGAGGACATGAGAGAATGGGAAGGTTGAGTAGGGGGAGCAACAGAGAGGGAGACCAAAGAAATAGATGTCTTGATAGAGGATGCCATTGTAGGGTTAGAGAGAAACCTGGTGCTAGGGAGACACCCCAAAACCCCCAAGATGAGCCCAGCTAGGACTCCAAGCAATAGTGGAGAGAGTGACTAAACTGGCCTTCTTTTGTAATCAAACGAATGACCATCCTAATTGCCATTATAAAACCTTCATCCAAAAAATGATGGAGGCAGAAGTAGAGATCCATAGCTAAGTACCAGGTCAAACTCACAGTCCAGCTGGAGAGAGGAAAGAGAGATTATATGAGCAAAAGATCAGGATCACAAGGAGGAGACCCATGAAGACAGCTGTCCGGAGCTATTAGGAGCTCACTGACTCTGAAATAACATCTGAGGAACCTTCATGGAATGGATCTAAACCCTCTGAATGTAGATGACAGTCAAATGGCATGGGCAGTTTGTGGAGCCTCTTGCAGTGGGACTAGAGTTTATTCCTGGTGCATAAATTGGTATCTCAGAGCCCACTCTCTGCAGGGGAACACCTTACTCAGCCTAGATACTGGGGGGGGGGGGGGGAGGAGACTCGGTCCTACCTCAACGGGGTATGACAGATTCATCGACTTACTTTGGGAGTCCTGCTTCTACTTCACAAGTGCTGAGTGCACCATCACTCCTGGTTTAGAGTTGTAGTAGTGGGGTTTCTTGGTCCCGGGCAGCCAGAGGCCCAGACCCCTTAGCCACCTGCCGCTGCTGCTCAGGCCCTTAGAAATGACTTAGCCACTTATATTAACTTTATGCTGTTTGGCCTATGGCTTAAGCACATTGCTAGCTTGCTCTTACATCTTAACTCAACCCATTTCCATTAATCTGTCTGCCATGTGGCCTGTGGCTCACCTGTGTTCCTTACATGTGCTCCTTTGGGCTTTAGGCTTGGTCTGTCCCCTGACTCCACCCTTCCTTTCCTACCTATTCTGATTATTTCGCCTACTTTTTCTACAGTGCCTGTCAAGGGTCAAAACAGCTCCTTTATTTAAAGATTAAGATTTACAGCATACAGAAATCCCACATTCCCACATCATAGAGTTAAATTTATTTGTTTAAATTTTGAGATAGACTGTCATTTTGTAGCCCAGGCTGGCCTAAACCATTCCATTCTGCCTTAGACTATCTGCTGGATTGACAGGCATATGCCACTACATTCATTTGAGCTAAAGAGTAAATTAGAATGCAAGAGATTGTTTAGTGGTTAAAAGGCTTTGCCATCCAAGTATGAGAATTATTACCCCAGAGCCCAAGTGGGCATAGGAGCCCACCCATAATCCCAGTCTTGGAAGGTGGGATTCCCAGATCAAAGTTATTGAGATTAACCAAGACACAAGCTCTGAGTTTGACTGAGAGATACAACTTCAAGAATAACGTAGGAGAGCAACAGAGGATGGCTTCTCACATGAACCTCAACATTCATGCTAACACATGTGCCATCACATGCAGACCTGAACACACACACAGATAAATGAATAAAAATAGTATAAAAGTTAAAATTCAGTCATTAGCTGGCTGTAAAATAATGATTTCAAAAGTGTGTGTGTGTATGAGAGAGAGAGAGAGCGCGCAAAACTGAATTTAGAGGGGAAAACATTTAACATTACTTGAAAAGAAGGATAATAAAATAGGAAGCAGCCATGGTGGCTCCCACATCTAAGCATCTGGGGGACAGAGGTAGGGAGGATTCCTGCCTGCCTGGTCTACATATCAAATTCTGTGTTGATCAGGACTATAGAATGACTCCTGTCTCAATAAATGATAAATACAGAAGTAGATAAATCTAAACAATACACATTCACTTCAACAAACTTATAGAAAATGAAGAGGAGACAAGGCTAGAATAAACTAACAAGAGCTACTTCAAAGCGATGAGGAAGAAATCTCAGGGATCCAAGTCTTTTCATGGTAAATCAATAGTCCTGGCAAACAAATCCAGGGAAATTTGCTGTTTGAGGTTTATTTTTCTTATTTTATGTGTAGGAGTGATTTGTCTTCATGCATGTCTGTGCAGCATGTATATGCATGATGTTCCTGGAGACCAGAAGAGAGTCCGAAACACTGGACCTGGAGATTCAGTTGGTTGTGGCTGCTGGCAGCCTAACTTGGGTCCTTCAGAAGAGCAGCCAGCCACTGAACAATCTCTCCAACCTGTTCATTTTCAGGCAGGGAGTTTTCTCTGTAGTCAGACTAACCTCCAATCTGCATTTTCTTACTTCCTGAATGATGGGATTACAGGTGTGTTCCACCACACCCTGATTCCTTGGGAGTCTATGAATCTTCTTGCTGGATAATGACCACTGCCACTCTGGATCGCTCAAATGTGTCCCGCCTCCCAGTGGGGCTTTGTGGATGTAAACAGCTAACCACACAAGTCAGCATGGGCTGAGCACTTGAGACAGTGGGTAAACCCAACATTAGTGGAGCAGTGGATTGGTGTGTTAACGATAGGTTAAGCCCAGCTGAGGAGGTGGAGGAGCGTTGGCTGCTGGACTGTTTCTGCCCACAGGAAAGCTGAGGTAGAATACCCCGGACTGGGAAAAAGCACACACAAGCACAAACAAGGCTGTGTGTGTAAAAGGACTGAGCCAGCCATGCACAATGGTGGGATGTCAGACGGGACAGCAGTGTGGAAGGCTAGTAAGGAATGAAGCAGGTGACTGTGGAAGAGCATCAAAGAAAAATCACAAAAGGCTTTCAAGGGAGCACTAAGGGACGATGTTCTGTATGTTTTGAGGTGATGGTTAGTACTGCCCTTAATGAGACAGGAGACCACAGTGAGCAGCATGGGCGCACTGCCAGAGAGGAGCTGAGGCAGTCTGCCCTAGTGGGAAACTGTGGGTCTGGGGTCCTAGAACACGGTCTGATTCTCCTAACTAAGCATTTTCTGATTCCTGCAGGCCACCCTTCACTCTCATCCCAATTAGGGAGGACCTAGGAGGTAGCTTCAGGCGGCTCCCTGGTTCCTGTGTACAACTTCAGCAGCTCCCAATTTCACCAGCCCCCACAAGGACTCCATGGTCCAGTCTTTGTGTCTGCACAATAGATATCTTTGTCTTAAGCAGCTGCTGCCTCCTTCCCTTTGGGTCTTTCTGTCACTCCCCCAGCTTCCCCTCAGCCTCTGTGACCTTGACTTTCAGCAGAGTCTCTGTACAGCACTGATAAGGTGACTTACTTGTCTGACTCAGGTTGAGTGCTCTAAAAGGAGAATAAAATTCGTGAGGCTGGAGAGAGAGCTCAGTGGTTATGAATCCTGCTTTTCCGGAGGATTGGAGTTTGGTTCCCAGGATCTATATCAGGTGTTTCATAACCATCTGTAACACTAGCTCTAGGGCATCTGATACCTTCGTGTGGCCTCTGAGGGCAATGCACTTTAGTGCACAAACACGCCTGTGTGACACACACACACTTGAAAATGAGTGGCTCAGTATTGAAAGTACTTAATATTCTTTCAGAAGAACCAGATTTGCTTTCTAGAACCCACATGGCCGTTTATAACTATCTGTCTCAAGTCCAAGGGCTCTGATGCTGTCTTCTGATATCAGAGGCACCAGGCACACATGTGGTACACAGATATATATGGAATCAAAACACCCACCCACATAAAATAAATTTTTTAAAAGAATCAAAGTCTTTTCAAGAATTCATCCACCAAAATGTCTTATATTTATGGGTTGGGTTGTGTATGTGTAGGGGTGGAAATAGTTCAGTTTATATAATGTTTGCTTTGCAAGCATGAAGACCTGAACTTGATCCCCTGAATCCATATGCATATGCTGGGCTTGGTGACACATACTTATAATCTCAGTGCTGGTGAGGCAGAGACAGGAAGATCTGTTGGGCTCACTGGCTGGCCAATGCAGCCTAATTGGTGATCTCCAGGTCAGTGAGAAACCCTGTTTCAAAAGAGGTGGGTGAAACCCCCGAGGATGATACCTGGGGTATTCTTAGGCCTCCATGTGCATGCATACACATGTGTATATCCTTCCATGTGCACCTGTACACATACATGAAAAAAAGAGATGTTCATGAAGATCCCTATTCAATCCTCATGCTGATCATTAAACCTCCTAATCACGTCTTCTCCCTTATTGTCTCTGGCTAGATGGTTACCATTAGCCCATTTGACAGATGTGGAAAGAAAGGCCTGAGGGCAGGGCTGGCTTTCTAGGTATTAGAGCTGAAACATTAGTTCCTGTTTATTTTGAGACAGAGTCTCTCTATTATGTAGTCCTGGCTGCTCTAGAACTCACTATATTAAACCAGGCTGGCCTCCAACTCAGATATCCACCTGCCTCTGCCTCCAGAATAAAGATATGTGCCACCACATCCTTCCCAGGACTTAAATACTTCTTTCACCCTTTTAAAATTCTTAATAATTTTTAAGCACGGGGTCCACATTTTCATTTTGTACAAGGTAATACAAATTAGGTAGCTGATCTTGCTTTAGGGGAGGTGGAAGGGCCTTTGCCAAGGCTTCCTGCTTCTCAGGGCTGTCTCTCTGGAGTGCCTGCCTTCTGTGGCATGCCAACAGCTGGAGCTTCCAAGATTCATTTGCCTTCCAAGACCTGGTACTAGTCAGTGAAACTTGAGGAGCACAATCCCAATTCTGAGGGAGGGAAGAAGGAAGAAAGGACCATTTGACTCACAGCCATCTCTGGAGCCAGGAAGACAAGCTGGGTGTCCCACCTCTGCAGAAGGGAGATGCCAGGGTAGGCCCCAACACCAGGACCCAGCCATGATCCAAGAACTTTCTCTTCAGGGCCTTCCCACAGTATCTACAGTTCCAGGATTAGGCCCACAACATACTTTATAAGCCTGTTTCCCTAAATGTGCCATAGGAATGATAATACCTGACTCACAGGGTCCTAGAGGCTCAAGATACTTTCACATAGTAACCAGCACAGAGAAGGCGAGCCACAGAGAGTCCTGGAGACTGATCATGGGACATCCAGTTGTGTGTAGGATGGACTGGGCCCCACTTTCAAAGAGAGCTCCATGATAGGGGACAGGGGTTGGTGACAATGTAGGGAGAAGAGGAATCAGGAGGAGGTCTTAGGAGATCAATGGGAGTCAAGAGGACAACAGTAAAGAAATCCAGGAGGCCGAAGGAGTGAGCAGCTTGGCAGGAGGTGAGTTAGAATTCAGGACTTTAAGCGGCCTGGCTAAGTGAAGGAAGGAGGGGAGGCAGAGAGAAAATACTCTGAGGAGGCTGGGAGCTAGGCTACCTTGAAGGCAGTGGAAGCCCCAAAGAGGGTGTGAACCAGGGAGTGTCAGTGAGGGGAGACAGAGGCACCATTCTAGCAAAGACAGCATTGGAGAGTTGGAGGCTAGGCCAGGCCTCCCCGCACCCCATTGTGGATTCTCAAGGCAGAAGATTTTCTCAGGGGAGAGAGAAAAGTCAGAGAGGGGGGATGAGGATGCCTGCCAGGAGGCAAATGCTTGCTCAGGGCTGGAGAGACAGGAAGCCTTCTAATATGAGGTGGACTGGGGGAGCTAGGGTGGGGGGGCTTTGCCAGTCCCCTCCTGAACCGCTGCTGCTAATGCAGTTGCCCCTGAGGCTTCATTACACCCCATAGGGATCATTACAGTGCCAGGGCTTTACCATTAGCCTGCTTCGGCTGCTGTGAGGTTCAGGGAGATGCCCTTGATGCTTTTCCACCCTTCATTCATATGGTTCTTACTATGACTCACTGGGCTTCAATTTCCTGGCTGGATCAATATAGGTCCTTCATTTTTTTAGTCGTGTGTAAGTGAAAATATAAAAGCAAAGGTACTCACATTGGAGTAAGATGGTAAGGGGAACAGTGCTGGGGGACGGGGAGTCTGCTGGATTTGGTGATGCACAAAATCTGACTTAGGAAAGTGTTGGCAGACCTAGCTTCTCAGGCTCTTCTAAGAGGGGATATTCACTCCTCTGGCCCTGGAAGTCCAGAATAAGACATTGAGTCAGAATAGCGAGTAAGGACTGTTTAACACATTGCTGAAAAGCAGACCGAGAGCCAGGCATGGTAGCACATGCCTACAATACCAGTACTCAGGAGGTTGAGAGTGGAGGAGTGCTGTAGGTTCAAACAGCCTGAGTTACATAGTGAGTTCAAGGCCAGCCTGAGTTACATAGTGAGTTCAAGGCCAGCCTGAGTTACATAGTGAGTTCAAGGCCAGACTGGCCTACATAGGGAGATCCTAGCTAAACAAAAAAAAAAAAAAAACAAAAAAACAAAAAAAAAAAACAGAGAAAGGGAGAGACTGGGACTCAGAAAGTAATCACAGAGAAGGTGAGGGAAGATGAGTCTGAATACATGGTTGTGAGGTCCTTCTGAACCTTCTATCTGTTCCTCGGGCATTACTAGTTCACCTGACCTGAAAACTCAGATGTCATACACATCAGAGCTGTTGTTTCCTTGGCTGTAAAGTCAGGGACTGGATGACAGAAGCACAAAGTCCAAGACTGGCCATTGGCCATGCTGTGGGTCTTTAGAGACTGGATTTATCCCGGGTCCCAGGGGAAGCAGCAGTTAACAGAGGAGGGCCTGGTGGCTCAAAAGGGAGACCAGGAAAACGAATCAGCTGGGGCTTCAATAACCAAAAATGCTTCCCTCACGGTAGGGACTCTAAAGCCACAGGTGTGGTTGTAAAGATATCTAGCTCTCTGGAAGCTGCATGTACCTTTCTATCTCCTAAGTGAAAGCCCCAGGAGGCTCCAGAGAAGCTCAGCCACACAGCTTTGCGAGTCCATCCTGGCAAGGCTGTCACTGTGGACAAGGCTGCAGCCAACACCTCTTCTGGGCCCCTCCTGGGGCTGGGAGCACGGCTCTGGTCAGCTGATACAGCTAACAAGGCCTACAGCCCTGGAGCAGAGAGCAAGCTCCCTGGCCATAGACAAACTCATCTATCTGGCCATCTGAGGACGCCCAGAATGGACAGTGAAATCGGATCATGACAATTGTCGGCTCCATTTCACAGAAAATGAGTTCTGGAGTGAGATTCACAGTACTCAGAGCTTATGCTCTAGATTCCTGGGCCAGAAATGGGAGAGTTCAGACAGACTCTCGTGCATCCATCCAACCATAGGACAGCAGCTGAGAGATGGCTGATGTGACCCTTTTTATATTCAGACTAGGACAGGGGCATAAATAGGGTTCGTGACTACAGAAGATCTTCAGAGCAGGGCAGAGAGAAGAATTCAGGCAGCTCAAGATGAGAGGCCAAACTGAGCAGGGACTTCAGGGACCTGTAGGCTAGGTGAAGAGCTAGAGCAGGTGGAGGTGGAAAAAGAGGTAAAGATCCTTCCCGGTACCGGCAGTCCAGAGCAGGTCCATCCGGAAGTGAGGTGGGCTAGGGCGGCAGCGTAGGGGAGGCTGCGGGTTAGCATAAAGGTCCATCCGTGGGCAGCGACAGGAGCCACGCCAGCACCAAGCAAACCTTGTAAAACTTGGGCGTCTCTGAAAACTTCCCCTCTGATCCGGTGAGCTAGGCAGGTGGCCTCTGCCCAGCCAGGACGGTTGCCTCCTGCCCCTCCCTGCTCAGCACCCGGTGCGGACACGTTGACCCTGCAGTGGTACAGCCAGGCCGCGTCCCCAAGCGGGTGACAGACTGAAGGCATCTGCCCCGGACTGCTCCGGTGTCTGCAGAGAGTCCGCCCCGCCCTCCTGCTTGCAGCCCGGCCCTGGGGTACGGAGCCAGGCTGGGTGGGGCGGGGAGCGCGGCTCTTGCAGGCACGTGGGACCCTACGCGGCTGGGCATGGGACCCGGGGACCAAGAACCGCGGCTGTGGCTCCTGCAGGGGACTAGCGCGTCGCGGAGGTGAAAGGGGCAGCCTAGAGGGGAGCGGACGCCGGGAGAGGTCGCCACCGGGTGTGGCCTGGGGACTGGCTCTCCAGCCGACTCAGCGCCGGGCAGGAGAGCCCATTTACGTGACTCTGTGCGGCTGGGCCCCCGGCTCCCAGCCCTGGTACAAAGCAAAACTGGACGGTGAGAGCTGGCTGGCGGCCGGTGCGCTGTTGAACTTTGTCTCCCTTGGAGTGTGGATCTCGGTGAGTGACACCTGGTGTATTTACCAGCGTACTGGGGGAAATCTGTGTGTTAGTGGGTGAATGCACACACCCCAGGGGCGTGAGTGACTGAACTTGAGTTAGTCTTTGTGTTCCCCTGAGGCGTTAAGTCTGTGGACAGAGACCCGGGAATCCTGACAGTTCTTGTACTTGAATTTCTTCGTCTCTGTCCAGTCATTCGGTGTGGCCCACTGGGGTGGCGGGGCGGGGGGGGGGGGCGAGATAGAAAAGGCAGTGGCAGCCCCGATGGGAGGGGTGGTGGTAGGGCAGTTTCATGTAAGGACAGCTAAGAGTTTAATCTATCTGAAAACTTTTAATCTGGCAGGAAATGCTGTAAGAAAAGTCAGACAGAAGAAAAAAAGTGCTCACCTCATTAGGGCTTCTGTGGTGTGTGTGTGTATTTGTGTGTGTGTGTGTGTGTGTGTGTGTCTGTGTGTGTGTCTGTGTGTGTGTGTGTGTGTGTGTGAGAGAGAGAGAGAGAGAGAGAGAGAGAGAGAGAGAGAGAGAGAGAGAGAGAAACAGAGACATAGACAGACATAGACAGAGACAGAGACAGGGAAAGATAGAGACAGAGACAGAGATATCAAGCACTGCTGATCTCCAGAAGCTAGACCCAAGTGTAGATCCTGCTGGGAACTGGGAACAAGCTTTTCCAGTTTGGGGATTTATAGGCCTAGGTGACTGCTGTTTTCGGAAAGGCATCCCCAGAGTCCTTGGGTCAGCAGCCTTGTTTGGATTAAGTTTGGAATAATGGCTTTTGAAGATCAGGTTGGGGCCCCAGGGAAGTGTCAGTTATCTGCTGGTGGGAGTGAGAGGAAGGAGATTCTGTGAACAGCCAGCCTCTAAAGGGCAGCCAGTGCCAGTAAGGTCCTGCATGCTGGATGGGAACAAGTCCTGCTATAGAGGCCTGCCACCCTCCATGATTTGGATTCTCCTGGGTTTTGAAGAGATGGGAAAGTTGGCATCCTGAGCAATTCTTAGAAATGGCTGCCTAGCACTCAGAATGAGGCTGTGACCTTTCTGGTACCCCTCTTGCTCATGCCCCCCGCCCCCACGAACCAGTTAAAATTGTGAGGACATCACCAAGGCTTCGTGGGTAACAACAGGAGATCTTTAATTTCATGACTGTTCTCTTTCCTTTCATTTACAAGTGCTTACGCTACTTAGTGGAATGTTATTGAACTGTTACTTGTTACAGTTTGCAAAAATTCCTCATTTACGCTCTGTGAGAAAGAAACTATTATCTTTATTTTGTAGATGAGAAAATAGAGAATGTTTTGTCCAAAGCCACAAAGCCACATAAAACCTGGTACTCCTGCCTACCTGCCCCAGCTGAGGCCTCCCATCCAAGACCAAAGCTTCAAGATGAGGCTATGCTATTTGTTTCTAGGCTGAAGGGAATTTAATACTAGGTTCTCACTGTGTATCCCTGGCTGGCATGGAACTCACTATGTGGACCAGGCTGACTCACAGAGATCTGCTGTACCCTAACTGAAACTCTGGGATTTATGGTTCATACCACATCATACCTGATTGCCTCCAGGAGCCTTTCTTTTGGGGCTTTCTTGGGGCCTAATTATCTGTTTCTGGGATAACTACCATTATCCCTAGTCTGCTCATAGGATGGGGAAGATCTTGCTGAGTAAGAACTGCCCTCAGTTGGCATCCCCTGCCCCAACTACCTTCCTGTCTGGCCTGTCTGTGCACCCTTTAACTCATACCTGGCACCCCCCAGATGCCCTTGAGTTCCTAAGCCACCACTGGGACCTAGTGGGAAGAGCCTGGCTACAGGACTCTCCTTAATCTCTAGAGAAGCCAGTTAGCTGTATTTTGAAGCCGGGCCATCTCTGTCTTCTCATTCTGTCCCTATCACTCAGCAGAGATGGGGGGTGGGGCACATAGTGAGTGCCAGGGAACATTTTGGAAATGAGAGACCAGGTGCAATGGATATTCAGAAGAAAAAAACCTTGTTTTGTAAAGAGTCACCATAGTGTCCCGACACATACCCTTAAGACAGGGTTTTATGTAGCCTAGACTGGCCTTGAACTCAGTTTATAGAAAGATGTCAACTTCTAATCCTGCTTCAACCTCTTGAGTGAATGCTGAGGTTATAGGTATCTACCTGGCTTGCTTGTTTGTTTGTGTTGGTGCTAACAGCATCCCAGCCCTTCAGGGGTCTCAAGAGAGAGTAGCTCCTCAATCATTCTGCTACCCAGACCCTGAGGCCTACTTCAGTCTTGCTATAGAATGAGTAGCAGGATTCCCTGATGCAGATGCTGGCATCCTAGACTTCACTGGGCCCAACTCCACCCTCTGCTATGGTGTCCTGTCACTGCTGTTGTAGAAGAGACTTAGGCACTGGGCCTCCCTTCAGCTTGTACGGATACAGCTCCCTGGAAGTGCCTAGCCTCCATTTCAGTTTATAAGAGAGATTTGCCCAGGCCTGGGCTTGGGTCAGAAAGGAGGCTCACAGGGAATCCTGGAGCAAGACACTAGCTCTTCTGCCTGTATATGTACAGTGTCCTCTGTGGTCTCCCACACTCCAAACTCCCTGGTGCTAATCACTTTGTAAGGGTCAGCTCTGAAAATGTTTTCCCTTTGTAATGTGGAAGAACAAACCCTCAGCTTGGCATTTGAGTCCTTTCATATGAATTGTTTAGCCCCCACACATTCCATGCCACCTAATTCTCCAAGCCAGCCACATACGATCTTCTGGCATTTCCTTAACAGCCTGTACCCTCACCCACTGAATCTTGGTTGGGACTTCCACCCCCCCCCCCATCCCTGTCTGCTTGACAACTCCAGGTTATCTATTAAGGTCAGCTCCTTGGGGAAGCTTCTCCTGACCACCTCCTCAAGAGGTGTCCCTGTCTCTGACCTGAGTCCCCAGTCCCTGGGTTCCGTTGGATATGGTTGGATCTCCCAAAATGACCTATCTATTCCTGAGTCTTTTCCCAAAGCTTGGCTGGCACTTCTCAGAGGTTCTGGCAGAGTTCATCCTCCAAAGCCACGCATGTAGAGACACTGGCAGGTGTTTGCTGGAGCTTTGCGGCTCTTAGGACTGTGGGTTATGATTGCTTGACTGATTGTTACTCTGAGCACAAACTCCTGGGATTCTGAGAATCTTAGCCAAGGCTTCTTGGAGCCACAAGAAACAGAGCTTCAGACATGGCACCTGATTTGGCAGGTGATCTGAAGGGACAGCATAGGATTCAGGCACTCTTGGGATTAGGGCCACTGACCTGGGAATATTCCAAAAGTGCTCTGAGGAGACAGTCTGTCTCACAGCCTCATGCATATTCTGTGATGCAAACCTGGAGTCTCCCATCTCATAAGCTGGATGCTTCCTGTCCCTCCTCAAAAAAAAAAAAAAAAAAAAAAAATCACAGCTTGGACCATGACCTCTGTCTCTTTGCTGGGGACTCAAATGTGATGAGATGCTCTCTGATGAGAAATGTTGTTGGACCCTAAAATTCAACATTTTCCTGCCATGATGGGAAGATAGTGCCTGCAAGTCAGGACTGTACATATCTTGCTCCCCATAAACCCTATCCACATGGTTCCCTGGTCTTATTCATTTTTTATGAGCTGCCCCATGAATCTGTGATTCTTCCAATTTGACCAGTAAAGAACTCGTACTAAGGATTGGGTCTGGCTAGACCCAGACTGCACAGCCTAATGAGCTCCAAGTTAGAGCCTGAACCTAGGGTTCTTGCTTCTTGGGTCTTGCTGGAGGCACTCAGGTGTGTTTGGCTGGGGTGGAATCTTGGACCTTGTGGTTCTGAGGACATTTAGCCCATCTCTCAAGCCCTGTGCTACACTCAGCTGAGCTGGGCCAGGTAGAATCAATGATATAGCATCCTGACCTGGCTAGGTAGGCCCTTTCTCCTTAGAGTCAGTCTCAGCTTTGTGCTCTAAGGAACACTCGTGTGTGCCTGTGCTCTCTCTCTCTCTCTCTCTCTCTCTCTCTTAGCGAGTGCTTCCACAGCTGAGATCTTGGGAGCTTTAGGGAAAGTGTTGCAGAACACAAGGCCCTGCTACAATGGAGGTCTCATACCACAAATGCACCATCTGATACCATCAGAAGTCACCCCTGAGCTGTGTCCCCAGACAAGGTCTGGTGCTCCATGTTCATGGTATAACATACCAGGCCCAGCTGGGGGGACTGCTATCCTGTAACTGGTTAGGAGGGGACAGACAGTGACTTCTAGGCTCCTAATCCTATGCCACCTAGGTTGCCCTGTACATGGAAACCACCGGGATTGCTTAGCACTTCATGTCTTCTTGCCCAGATTTGTGCTGATTCTTTTCCCACCCACTCGATGCCTACTCATCTTTCTAACCACAAGTCAGGTGCCCTCTTCTCCAGGAAACCTTCCCCAGCGGGGCCTCCCCACCACCGGTGCCTGCTTTCCCAGCAGGGCCTCCTTCAACCGATCACCCTGAGTTGGCACTGTCTGTGAGTGTGCCTCCCTGACCTTGGCAGCAAATGTCTTGAGATTAGGGGAGAACGTAATCTCAGAGTCACACAGGACAAACCTGGGGACAGTGTGTGGAGGGCTCTGGACCTCCTTCCCTCTGAGGGTGGGTCTGGAAATGTGAGGTGTTGATCTTAGGTCATCCTTGCCACTGTAGCCCATAATTCCTACAGGACTATTTGCACCTCTTGTCTTTTGAGAGTACCCCATTTCTCCTGTCTCCACCTATGTGGCAACCTCCACTATTACTATTCTGTAATGTGTGTGTGAAGTTTTTGCTCATAAGCAAGTTCTATTCTGTTAAGAGGACATTGGCATGCCAGCTGTGAGACAGACAGCTCTGTCCACCCAACAGCTGAGAGGAACAGAACAGATTCCCCACCCACTCTGTGCTCTCTCCTCCTTCTCGATGCTCTTCTAAGTCCGGGTGCTTAGTTCCCCTCTCAAAATCGCTTCCTGACAAAGACAGGTAGGTACCAGGGGTCTCCGGGGTGTGTGTGATAAGACACTCTTTTCTGCCAAGCTGGACAGGGTCCACCAGCCTAGCAGGTGGCACATTCCAGAGCCACCCTAGTAGAGGAGCTGGAATGTTGTCCAACCACCCAGGAAAGTCTGCTTCCTCCTCTTGGTTTTAGACTTACTAGCCCTGAACTAGTCAGAACAAACCAGAATGGAGTCAGTAGACCTCCTCTGCTGGAGATGGAACAAAAAGGCGGAGCTTTTTGGGGGGGTTGGGGGGGCGCCAAAGATGAATGACCAGGGAGCTCCCTGGGCATGGGATCTGGACATTGCAGGGTAAGTCAAGGGGCACAGCAGAGCTCTGTGCTACTTGCTAGTTTTCTGGCCCCGAGGAAGTTGTTTTAGCCTGCTAGAACCTCCAGATTGAATATGAAGAGACTTCTAAAGTTACCTAGCATCAGAATGGATACAGATAATACTCAGTTCTCATCACGAGACCGATGGTAGACAAGAAGGAAAGTTGTCACTGAGCGAGATGGAACCATGTGACTGCTTCAGTTGTACTGAGACAGGAAGATGAAGAAGAGGGGGAAGATGGCAGATTTTCTAGTGGAATGGCAGGGACCAGTTTAGTGAGGATCTTGAGAGCAAGGCTGAGGCCCTTAGATGCAATCTGACAGCACTAGGGAGCTATGAAAGGGCGTGTGGGCAATGGTAGGCATTAAGACTGTGTGACTGAAGAGTTAAGGTTGGACAGGCGGGCAGAGGGAGGTGAGAATGGTGAGTGGTTCGGAGGGAAAGTTCAGGCTTATGTTTCTACTTCAGGACAAAGAGCATACAAGCACATCTAAGGAACCCCACTGGTTAAAGTGGTAAGACTTAGTGAGCGGCAGGCATCCGATGGGGTGGAGTGTGGAGAGATGGGAACCTAGGAAGATGGTACAGGCCCTTTAAGAAAATGATATGCTTTGCCCAAGCTGGCTGGTCATGCACCTCCTGAGGACAGGGGGAAAACAGGGGTTCTTTCTTCTCACCCCTAGACTCTTGAGCAGACAGCCAGAGAGTAAATCATCCTCTGGCTGGTGTCAGGCTAAGATGCCAGAGCTAGGTGCACCCTCTTGATCCCGTATCCTGAAGCCACTCATCTCCTGCTCCCCATCTTTATACTGCACCTCCAGTTTGAGGGCTCCACTCCCCCGTGGTTAAGAAAGAAAGCAGATGGGAAAAGATATTCCGGGACTGAGAAGTTGAAATCATAGCTCAGTGGTAGAGCACTAGACTCAAATGCTTCAGGCCCTGGATTTCAACTCCCAGGACCAGAGAAAAAGGGTGTGTGTACACACCCTTTTGGTAAAGTACTTGCCTAGCCTACTTGAAGGCCTGGGTTATCTAGCCCCAGGATCACATAAACAGAGTGTGGTGGTACACATCTCTAACCCCAGCACTTGGAAAGTAAGACAGAAGAATCAGAAAGCCAAGTTCATCCTCAGCTGTACAGTGAGTATGAGATCAGCCTGAGATGTGCACCACTTTTTCTCCAAAGGGGGAAAAAAATATTCAGGAAGCTCCTAGTGAGTGCTGGAACCTATCTATACAGAGGAGTCCTTTCCAATCGGCTGTCTACTCTCTAGCAAATTCCCCATGCCTGCTTTATAAGAGGGACTCTCAGCTCAGCTCTGTCCTTGATTTTCCTCCTCTGTCAAATAGAGATTCAGCTCAGGTAGCTTCCAGAGGCTGCACCAGGCCCCATCTAGATTATGTCAATATGCCCTCTGTGTGAGGGCATGAATGTCAAAGTGTGTGCTTTGGGTGTCTATGTACATTTGCATCTGTGTGTGTTCAACCGTATTGTATGTGTGTATTTATAACACCTGTGGAGTACTCTGATTAGCACCTATTCCGGGCAAAGGTATGTTGCCAGTGCTGTGCGATATTTGCTGGGCCAATGGAGTATTGACTGTTTGCTGCTATGAGGCTGAAGTACAAAACCAGAGCCAAGGGAAAGGACACTAGAGACTTGGCTCAGCTCTGAAGATACCAGGGTAGATCTTCCACAAAGCCTTCTTCCCGTGAAAGGGGGCACCCAAGAAGGAGACTATGAACAGCTCATTTCTAACATACGAGCTAGCTGGGGATATCAGGGTGTTTGGGTGTGCAGAGGGCGCTGTGACCAGAACAAGTGCACTGGGTCTCCTCTTGGCTTCTTTGAGGCCACAGACCACAATCTGTGGGAGGAGGGGAGAAAAAAACAAAACAATAAACAAGCAAACAAACAAAAACCAACCAGAACATGGCCTGGCTGATAGATTCTAAGCCCACATTTACTTCTTTATCTCTGGGTGTCTGCAGGAGCCCTCCAGGCAGCTGCTTGCCCTAAAAAATGCTGGAGGCTGGGCACAGTCCCAGGCACAGGAACCTGTTCTTCCTGTTTCCTGCCTTAGTCCCAGCAGCTGGTCCAGGCCTGAGCATTTATGAGTGAAGAACTGGAGCAGGCATTGAGCATCCTTGCCACACCAAGAGCAGGAGCTGATCAGGTCCAGGTGTGTAAGGTGGGTCCACTGGCTGGGAGGGTGGGCGTTTTGGATGTGTGTGCATTGAACTCTGCTTACAGCAGTAGGATCTGAGGCAGGGACCCTGCTCTGCCTCTTTATCCCAGGCTCTGCCTCCAAGCCACCCTCAGGGTCAAATCCTGCTTTTCCAATGCCTTCCAATATAACCAAAATAAATAGCTTAACCTCTATGTAGGTATTTACCAGAGGCTGAACGCTACCTTGTGGGAGCTGCTTAGATGTAATCAGATCCCCACTGAACAGAAGACTGCAAAACGTGGGAACTGATTATATTGAGCCAGAGGTGGGCCAGGTAAAATATGGGATTGCCTCAGCCTGCTGACAAATCCCAGATTGTTTCCTTGGCTACAGCATAGAAGGACAGGGCAGGGTCTTCTGGGTCCTGTTAGTGTTGAACCAAAGAGGTAGCCTAAGGATACCTCTGGGGCAGGAGAAGGACTTGGGCAGGCTGAGTCCCATGACTTGTGGGCTCAGCTCCTCTGGGTTCCCACAGCCTCTAACGCATCATTTACTCATTCATTCACGGACCCTTTCTTTCTGCAACAACCGCTTGCAGGTTGGGCTTCTGAAAGAGTTCACTCAGGCTCACTTCTCCATTAAATTGGGAGTTCTTGGGACACTGCCAGCCAGAACTGGGCACCGCAGAGCCTCCGTTCGAGGGGGCCAATGACCAAGTCAGGAAGCAGTCTCCATGGAGCTGAGGTGGGGTCTCAAGGGAGTAGTGATCAGGAATTGATAGATAAGCAAGTGGGCTTCACAGGTTAGTGAGTTGGCCCAGGGAGGGAGTGGGTCAATCTGGACCAGGGCCACTGTGATGGAGTTCTCAGCTGGCCTGGAGGGCAGAGGCCAGGATGTCTTAAAACAGGTGGAAAGGGAAGCTCCTTGATTCTGGAGACAGGAAGTTTCCACCCTGCCTGTAAGTGTCAGAGATTCCACCAACAGGGAACAGCAGGAAATTAGTGATGCTGACTAGAACAGGCAAGAAGAGGCCCTGATGCTGCCTCTGAAGCCCATGTTGGCAGAGATAGAGCAGCCGTACTAAGGTGACATCATGGTAGGTTAGAAGCCACTGAGTCTGCAGTGGTACACAGCTCCTCCTGAGGGGAGGTTGAGACTACCGTTCTCCACGGTGGGGGTTCTTACCCGGGACTCTCATGTTCAGTCAGCTCTCTCGTCCTTTAGTCCACCGTGCCTGCTCCCTGCCTGCAGCTGAGAGTTACATTGTTACTGTCACTTTTATTTTGCTTTGCTTTAAACAGATTTTTTTTTTTTAATGAAAAAGGAGAAAATAATTCCCTAAAGTGCCTCCAAGGAAGAATACTATGGTTTACAAACTATTTCTCTGTTGTCAATATTATTATCTCTTGGAGCTGGAGAGGTAGCCTAACAGTTTCTTGCAAAAGACCCAGGTTTGATTTCTTCCTTGGTGATTCACAACCATTTGTAACTCCAGTTCCAGGGAACTGGATGCCTCATTCAGGCTGCACGACGGCACATGAATATTCAGGCAAAAACTCATACACATAAATTGTTTATATTTCTGGGCTGAAGAAAGGGTCAGTGGTTAAGAGCTATTGTTATTCTTGCGGGGGACCCAGCACCCACATGGTGGCACACAGCTTTTCCTGTTCTGACCCACCTTCTGATCTCTGCAGGCATTAGACACACGTTGTATGTACATACATGCAGGCAAAATATTTACATACATAGAGAAATAAAAAGGTGTTTTATTTATTTCGAACCTGTTCAATGAGATAAGATTTAACCACACAAACTTCTTCTCTGTAGCCATACAATGTTATTATTTCAGGAAAATGAAGGCAAAAGAAGCCCATTATCCACATTGTATTGTGTCACGTCTTGCCTTAGGACTCTTAGGGGAAAACGTTTTTACTCACTACCGGGCAGAGCTATTATTTCTTTTTAAATCCACATACTTCATATTTGTGATGTCAGTTGTTTATTTTGTTGTTATTGGGGTGATTTTGAGTCTGTCTATGTAGCCCAGGCTGGCTTCAGCACCCTGCTCCTCCTGCCTCAGCCTCCCCTGAGTGCTGGGACGGCAGATGTAGGCCTCCTCACGCTAATCTGAAACAGTTCTTGATGGTCCCAGGGTGAGGTGCAGAGAGGAGGGGAGGGGCCCACGAGCCCTCCAGGCTCTTTAGTCCACATAGGCCCTTTTGTCCGCTGGTGTAAACAAACTGGGTGGAAAGGCAAGCCGGAGGCCCAGAAGAGCTAAATTTGATCCACCGAGGAAACATCCCCATTCCCTATTCCAGAAGCAACCTCAGACTTCCCTAAATTCTTCAGGAAGGTGGCTGCTCCAGCTGGTTGTCTCTTACGGGGAAACCAGGATTGCTGTAAGCAGATGTGGAAGGTACCAGAATGATGATAATAATGCCTAAAATAAAGAAAAAAATTTTGAGGCCAGGTGGTGTGGTGTACCCCTTTAATTCCAGTACTGGGGTGGGGTGGGGAGGCAGAAGCAGACAGACCTCTGAATTCAAAGCAAGCCTGGTCTACAGAGAGAGTTCTGGGACATCCAGGGTTGCATGGAGAAACCCTGTCTTGAAAATCTGAAGGAAAAAAAAAGTTGAACAAGGGGCTGGAGAGGTGTCTCACTGATGAGGAGTATACTTGTCGCTCTTGCAGAAGACTGGGGTTCTGTTCCCGGAGTAGCTCTATAGATTCAGGTCTAGTGACCCTTCTGACCTCTGCAAGCACCAGGCACACATTTGATGTCCAGATATACACACAGGCAAAACACACACACTCTCTCACACACACTCACACACATACACACACTCAAATACACACATGCACACACACTCACACACAATCACACATGCACACATCATACACACTAAAAATTTAAAGAGAAAGACGAATAAGAAGCTGGATAATGGGAAATTCTCCAGCCCCCTGAGAACAGAGGATGAGTTTAAAAGCTAGCATCAGCCAGGGCCCCAGGCAAAACTGATGCCCAGGCCAGAGCAGCCTCAGTGGGCAGTGGCACTGTGGTACAGATCAGGGTCAATCCTGAGGCCACTTCTGTAATATGAAATTACACCCCTGTATAGCCAGACTTCCTTCGGATTGCCAGCTCCCAAATAATGACACAGTCTTTTTTTAATTATGAAAGCTTGACCTTATATAGGCTCATTCCCAACTAGTTCTTAAAACTTGGGTAAACAAGTTTTTAAAAATAATTTATTTTATTTTATGTGCATTAGTGCTTTACCTGCATGTATGTCTATGTGAAGGTGTTGGATCTCCTGGAACAGGAGTTACAGACAGCTGTGAGCTGCCGTGTGGGTGCTGGAATTTGAACCTTTGAATTCCGGAAGAGCAGCCAGTGCTCTTAACCACTGAGCCATCTCTCCAACCCAACGGATGTTTTTTGTTGTTGTTGGTTGGTTGGTTATTTAGATTCTTTTGTAGGTGATCTGTTTTAAGACAGTCTTACTGTGTAGCCCAGGTTTACCTCTGACTCACAATGTGAGGAGGTCTTGAACTCACAATTCTCCTGCCTCTGCCTCCCAAGGAAAATCTTTAGTCTGTGTGTTACTAGGGTAGAAACCCAAGGCCTCCTGCATGCTGAGCAAGCCCTGTCACCAGGCTATACACACTCTTGCCCTAGGCAAATCTTAACAAGGGCATGGGCCCCTTTGGGCACCAGACCAGACTTATCTTCTCCACACCTTCCTTTCCTGCAGGGCAATGGCAGCAGACTTGGACCCCTGGAATAGCACTAACAATGGCACCTGGGAGGGTGATGAACTGGGCTACAAGTGTCGCTTCAACGAAGACTTCAAGTATGTGCTGCTGCCCGTGTCGTATGGCGTGGTGTGCGTGCTCGGGTTGTGCCTGAACGTCGTAGCTCTCTACATCTTCCTGTGTCGCCTCAAAACCTGGAACGCATCCACCACATACATGTTTCACCTGGCGGTTTCTGACTCACTGTATGCAGCCTCCCTGCCCCTGCTTGTTTATTACTACGCCCAGGGTGACCACTGGCCATTCAGCACGGTGCTCTGCAAACTGGTGCGTTTCCTCTTCTACACCAACCTCTACTGCAGCATCCTCTTCCTCACCTGCATCAGTGTGCACCGGTGCCTAGGGGTCCTGCGCCCTCTGCACTCCCTGCGCTGGGGACGGGCCCGCTATGCCCGCCGAGTGGCTGCGGTGGTGTGGGTTCTGGTGCTGGCCTGTCAGGCACCAGTGCTCTACTTCGTCACCACCAGTGTACGGGGGACACGCATCACCTGCCACGACACCTCTGCCCGAGAACTCTTTAGCCATTTTGTGGCCTACAGCTCCGTCATGCTGAGTCTGCTCTTTGCTGTGCCCTTTTCCATAATCCTGGTCTGTTACGTGCTCATGGCCCGGAGGCTGCTCAAACCGGCTTATGGAACCTCGGGAGGCCTGCCTCGAGCCAAGCGCAAGTCTGTGCGCACCATTGCCCTGGTGCTGGCTGTCTTTGCCCTATGCTTCCTGCCCTTCCATGTCACCCGCACTCTCTACTACTCCTTCCGATCACTTGACCTCAGTTGCCACACCCTCAATGCCATCAACATGGCATACAAGATAACCCGGCCGTTGGCCAGCGCCAACAGTTGCCTTGACCCCGTGCTCTACTTCCTGGCAGGGCAGAGACTTGTCCGTTTTGCCCGAGATGCCAAACCACCCACAGAGCCCATCCCCAGTCCCAAGGCTCGTCGCAGGCTGGGCCTGCGCAAGTCTCACAGAAATGACACAGTGAGGAAAGATGTGTCGATCAGCAGTGATGACTCAAGACGGACAGAGTCCACACCTGTTGGGAATGAGACTAAGGACATTCGACTATAGGTCAGAGCCTCTCAGGCGTATGCTAGTTCGTGTGGGGAAGCTGTAGGGGACCAAGGCTTGTTTAAATAGGCTGCTGTCATCAGCAATTCTTGTTTGTCAGGGGCTCAGGAGTAACAGGACCCCAAAGTCCCCAATCATTTGTATGTGTGAGTTGGGAAATCGTATTTTAAGAAAAGGCAAAGACCCCTGACTCCCATGCAGACAGCTGCCATTCTTGCCAAGGTTTGGGTTCAGGCAGACTGAGGTTCAGCCTCCTAAATCCAAGAGAGAAGCAAGGCCAGAGAAGACACAGCAGAGTCTGGCTTAAGATTAGGAGGAGGATGGATCACAAGGTGGCTAGCGGACTCTGTGGGTAAGCAGGGCTGAGGTCCAATGGTCGCCTGGGATGGAACTGGGCACTACAGTAACCTCAGCTTAGAGGAAGACCCTCGGGCCAAGAGACAGACATCTGGGAACTGATGACAGATCCATCTGGAGGCTCCCCAGGGCTGGAGGCCAGGTGGACATTCTAATTTATATCAAAGGCTGTGCCACCTGTTGGGCTGTGCTCCGCTACATAGTCAGAGGACAGGGCAAGCCTTCGTCACCTACACAAAGGGCTTTTCCTCTCCTCTTCGCCTTCTGACATGGCCTCCCAGGAGCCTTGTATCAGGGATCCCCTTTCAGACTTCCAGGTTAACCCCACTGTAAAGCCTGTCTTCTGTATTGTACTATGCCAAGCATGGAGAAAAGTCAAGTAGAACTCTAGTTTGCACAACTTCACATGTGCAGGTGAATGTCAAACCATTTAACTAAGTTGGCGGGCCTTTATTTATAGCACTGCCAATTGTTTGGGGGCAAGTAACCCCACCACGGCCAATAAAATTTCAATTTTAAATTACCAACACAATAGCACCTCTTTGCAAAACTCCTGACAATTAACTACTGGTTCTTTTTTTGTGGAGAGGTAGTATTGCTGGTTAGGTAGGATCTTAGGTAACTCAAGGTGGCCTTGAATTTGCCACAGAGTTGAAGCTGACTTTGAGCTCCTTACGCTAGTCTCCATCTCCAAAGTGCCTGCATTACAGGCAGATGCCACACCCCTCCAACACCTGGTTCTTAAAAGCAGCTGCAGGGTACTTCAGCACAGACCATGCTGCTGCTGCATAGCTAGAGCTGTGTGACCCCTGGTTGGGGGTGTTCCCTACAATGTAAGAAAGCAAAGGGCAGGGGGGGGCAGCTCTGGGGTTTAGGCAGGAGTAGGCACTGGTGATGGGCCTCACTTCACCTCAAAGGCAGGAGGTCCCTGAGAGGACTGTCTCACCATCCACCTGTGTGCCTCCTACATCTCCCCTCTCCCCTCTCTGCCATTAAAGGTGAGGCACCCCAGTTTCTCCCTATGCATTTTGTTGTTTTGAGCTGTTTCTCAGAACAACCTGGACTTCCTGGGCTCAACAGATTTAACTTAGCCCGCTCTGTAGCTGTCTTTTTATATAGCTTGCCTCCAGAGTGCCCTCAAGTGACAAGGAGCCATCACAGGCCAGGACCCAAATAATTATTCTGCATTGTGTAGTACGGCATCATGTGTCCAGAATAGCCTGAGATGCTCACCTTCCACATTCTGTGTTCACACTAGTTAATGTACCCAGAGTCCCTCTGAGCTCCAATGACTTCCTCCACTTATGGACAGTCATGGGTCTTTCTCCAGACCTGAACCTGTCTGTTTGTAACACTTCTCACGCAGAAACACATCCAGGTTTATAGGCAGACCTTTCCTACAGGCCCAGAGGACAAACACACAGCATGACCTGGAGACCTTGGATGCTCACCCATGGATGGGGATAGGGCTGTTTCCACCATGGACCTGGGTCTCCCTACTTCCCATTCTACTCTCCACCCCCACCCCTGCCTCCCCGCAGCTGCTCTGAAGATCAGAGAACTGGCTTGCTCCCAGAAGCTTCTTTAAACCACTGCATGCAGATTTCGGAGGACACGGGGCCTAGGGGACAGGAGGACCTGTCACCACCTAGTATGGCAGCCACTGGTAGTAGTGATTCCTAGGGGATCCAGGGCTAGGGCTATGGTCCCACATCCAGAAGCCAATCAGATTGCCTGTCCACTTGGCATAGACATCTAGCCTTGCTGTCCAGCATCCAGGCCACTTGCCTGGTGGGTAAGATTCCTGACCCTCTGCCTTGTGCTATTTTCGGCCCAAGTAAGACCAAGATTTTCCATCAGCTCTAGACCATTGTCCAGCAATGACTCAAGGTGACCTGCCTTCCTCAAAATATCTCTTCTTACCCTCTGGGACTCGCTGCCCACTCCCCACCCTGACAACACCTCCTAGGGCTACTGGCTCCTGAAGGCCACCGTGAAAGGGCATAGGAGCCACCCAGCCACCAGACAACAGCCCAAGGGTTGTCTAGCCAAGCTGCAGACTCAAGGCAAGAGGGGTAGGGGCCATGTCCAAGGTCAGTGGGTAGGTCAGTGAGGTTCTTGGGCATCAGCCAGGGGCTTGGGCTGCTCCTGTACCACCCCCTCCAGTGACTTCATGAATGTCCTGTGCCCCCTGCACCCAGCTCACCGCCCCCCCCCCCCCAGATGGAGAAGTGTGACCAGGAACTTGACACAGGAGAACCATAAGGAGATAGGCTGAACAAAAATGTTAAGTGCATACTGATCTCTACAGCGAACTCCGCGTGGCCAGACACCACCAGGGTCTCTTCCCTGGGTGGTCCTAGAAGAAGAGGGATGTCCTTAGAGGACACTAATGTCCTTGTCCTGCAAGATCAGAGAAGATCCTAGATGACATGTCCATCATGCCTAGTTGCTCCAGTCTTGGTGTGTGGCAGGCCACTATGTTCTAGCCCTGTGTAGTCATGGCAGATTTGGGCTGGTCCATTTAGAATGGGTCATAGGGTCTTGAACTCATGTACTGGACTACATGTACTGGACTACGTCTCAGGCACCAAGTAGAAGTCACACATGGCTTATTTATCCTTCACAACCAGTCTGAGATATTGTCAGTGGTACTTAACAGCAGAGAAATCAGAAGCCAGCAGCTAGGGGTGGGGGTTGTCTAGCTAGGCTACAAATAATAAGGCCAAGGATGGCTGAGTCAAGAAAAAGTTCAGATCCCCAGAGGTCCCAGTGATCCTTAGTGTTCCACAGTGGGATGGGGCAGGAGGGTCTATCAGTGAGTGCTCTTTCCTCTGATTCAGGCCCAGACAGTCAGTGGGGAGGGGAAGCACACAGATTCAGTTGAAGGTCATGCCTATGCTTTCAACAAAGCTCCTTGGACTCATTGCTCCATCTCACAGCATCCCATCTAAATGAGATATAACTTCCCATAGAGGCTCCTACCTGGATGGACACACACACACCACTTAGTCCAGCATCTGCCACACAGTGCCAGGGACATGGTAATGAGCCCTTGGACCTAGCCCTCCCAGGATCGGGTCTGGTCAGCAAATGCCTGGGACCTTCTTGCTCAGAATCCCTGAGACCAAAATTCCTATGCCCACAGGCTGTGGAGGGAAGGATGTAGGTCTATCCTAGTGGAGATATGACCTCAGTTCCACCATGCCTGGCATCAGGTAGCTTCTAGGCCTATGTGTGCTTCCAAATCCTTGCCTTAAAGTGGCAACAGGAAGGGGGAATAGTGGATAGTGAGGCAGGGGCATGGAAGAGTAGAGAGCTTCCACCCACCCATAGGGTAGACTTGGTAATATATCTCCTGAATGTTTGTTCCCACCATGGTAGTCTGTGGCCACGCCTCCATTCAGTCATGTGCTCTGAGATCCAGAATGGAAGAACAGACTTAGAGATGGGTTCCAGAAGGTAATAAATATGCAGCTATTGCTTGTGACCTGTTTCCCACGTGGCCTCTCTAGGCAAGTCTGGAGGTATTTCTTCTGGGTTCTGATTCTTTTGCCATGGGATCCCGGACCTTCAAGGCACAACTGCTGTTTTCTAAGGACTGCCAAAGGGTGAAGGGACTCCCCTGTACCACACAGTGCCACACAGTGGGCTGTTCTTGTTGGTGAGGAGGGCAGTTTAGCCAGGCTGACCTGGAGACAGAGGAAGAATGGAGCCTGAGGGCCAACCCAGCTCCCTGTGTGGGTAGGACTTGGGTGAGATGCTTCTTCTCTCTAGGCCTCAGTTTCCCCATACTTGACAACTGGTTTTGTCTAGGCCACCTTTGTTCAAAAGGGACTTTCTGGTTTTGCCCTGGTTTCTGCTCCAGCTCAGCTGGGTGTTCTGTTTCAGTTCTGTTCCAGCCAAGAACAATGAGCCAGTCACTTGTTGGACCAAACCCTGTCCCCAGGGTCTCCGCCCACTATGTTGGACTATTGTCAGCAATGGAGTCAAAAGAAAAAAGGACTTTCCACTCACAACACAATGATTCCCCCCTAGACCATTGTCCAGCAATGACGTGGGGGATCTGTTTGCCTCAAAATATCCCCTGTGCCTATCCTTGGGGCTTCCCTACCCTACTCCTCACATCCCCACTGACATAATTTCCTGGGGCTGTTGACATCCAGTGACTACAGAACAGCACAAACAGCTTTCCCTATTCGGCTGTTCCAAAGGATCTGAGGCCCAGAGAGGGCTGTGCCCTGTCCAAGCTCACACAGCAGTTGGAGCAGAGTGCACACTATCCAAAGCCACATAGAAGTCAGAGCAAAGCCCAGACATGAGCCCATAGCTCTCCAGCTGTTCTGTCTGCCTCATGAGCTTTAGCTTGCCTTAAGGGCCTGGGGAAGGGGGTTCCTAGAAGACTAGGTGGTGGAGAAGTAACCTGGCTGAATCTCTGATTCTCATCTTTGAGCAAAGAGCTCAGAGCAGAGGCTTGAATTTCCAGTTTGTTTGTTTGTTTGTTTGTTTAAACCAAATGTGTCTCTTGGGTGGGGGGGCACACTGACTGTGTCCTCTCCAAACTCATGTGCTGAAATTCTAATTGCTCCTGGATGTGCATGGCAGTGTAATCCCAGCACTGGAGAGGTAAAGCAGGAGGATCAGAAGTTCAAGGCCATCATTGGCAACTTAGAAAGTTCTTGAGGACCAGCTGCATAAAACTCTGTCTCAAACGAACACCCAAGAAATTTTAATTATCAGATTTGGAGAGGTAAACAGGCCATGAGAATGGAGAACTACATAATTAATGCCTGTATCAGCTAACTTTCTGTTACTGTATCAAAATACCCAAAGTATTGAACTTATAAATAGAAAACGTTTGGGGTCAGGGTAAACCAGAATGCGGGAATTGGGGTTGGGGCCTGGGGTGTGGGGTTTTTTGGGGTTTTTTTTTTGTTTTTTTTTTTTGTTTTTTTTTTTGAGACTGCATCTCAAATAGCCCAGGCTATATGATATTCTTTTGTCTCAACTTCCTGAGTGTTGGGATTACAGGCATACATCAAGTCCCAGTAATAAAGGTTTATTCTGATTCACAGTAAAGAGTTTCCAGTTCACAACTGGTTTATCCTATGGCTTCAGGCAACTTGAGAAGCCTAAATTTGATCACTGGGGTGCATGTGCATGGTGGAAGGAGAGGACCAATTCAGCATGTTGTCCTCATACCCCCATAAGAGTGCCATGGTACACACAGTACCACAACACACACAAACAAATGTGACCTAAGAGTTGTTAAAAGGAGCCAGATAGCCGGTGCTATACAGGTTTCTCTAAACCCTATCTTGGGGAAAAAAGGGGGGAGTGACCCCAGAAAGCTCTCTCATCTCTGTGCCAAGTGAGGGTATCATAGGAAGATAGTGTGCTGTAACTGGGAACAACCCAGTCATGGGACCTCAATCAGCCTCCAGATCATCGGTGAGAAATCACTGTCCACTGTGGAGCTGGGGCTGGAGATCCAGCTCAGTGGTTAAAACACTTGTTTCTCTGGCAGAGGATGCAAACTTAGTTCCCAGCATCCATGTGGTGGCTCACAGCCCTCTCAAATTCCAGTTTCAGGGGATCCGATTCCCTCTTCCAATCTCCATAAACACCAAGCACACATGTAGTGTACATACATACATGCATGCAGGCAAAACACTCATTCACACACATGTAAAATAAATGTTATTTTTTAAAAAAGACTAGTTTAGTGTATGGTGAGCTCAGAGTTCAAAAGAAAGCTTTAGGGAAAGGACTTGACTGGGAACATGGGGACAAAGGGACATGCGCAGATTTGGACCCAGGCCACCATTGTCCCCACCCAAGGGGCTGCAAATTCAGGTTCCTCCTCTGGTAGGCAGGGCTAATCTTTCTCTCCCACGTTACTACACAGCAAAGATGTCTGAGGCCTGAGTGTCTCGAGTGTGCACCATTGTGTCCTTCCCACCGAAGCCGCTGCTGGCTGATACCTGACTTCCCTTTCCTGACTGTACCCTGCACTCTTGGCCAGCTCTGATGCCATGAGTCACTTTGGGTAACTGATAAGTTCACTGGAATTTGAGGTCTTGGTCCCTGCTTGAATTAATGCGCAACCTTCCTCCTGGTGCATGACTCCTTCCCCACCCCCTTTTTGTCCACGGGACACTTCTTTCCTGAGGCAGCTGGTCAGAGGGTGGGTGGAGATTGTCTGAGGCAGTGGCTCATACACCCAGCTCCCTTCTGCCTGACTGGTCCTTTTAGTGCCTTCCATTCAGGCAAAGCCATGACTCTTGGCTTTACTGTAGAAAAGAATTTCCAGGCTAGCAAGATAGTCATGCTTGGCTGCCCATACTTCTGCTAAGAATAATTTAAAGTCTCAGTCCTAGGGAGGCAGAGGCAGGAGGATCTCTGTGAGTTAGTTCATGGCCAGCCAAGGCAACACAGTGAGACCCTGTCTCAAAAATAAATAAATAAACAAATAAAAATAAAAAGCAAAAAGAAGGAGCCAGTCACCAAGCCTGACATTGTAAGTTTGACTTCTGGTACGCACATGATGGGGAGAGAATTGATTTCACATGTTGTCCTCTGAACTCCACATGTATGCCACAGCGCACACATGCAAACACACAACAAATAAAAATGTAATTTTTAGAAATTTACAACAAAATAGAATTTTAGAGTGAACCAGTATGAGCCAGAACTGGGTTTTATTCGGTATGCAATTAAGCCTCCAGAGTTAATAGAAAGACAAAGCAGAGGCTGGAGAGATGGCTCAGAGGGTAAGAGCATTGTCAACTCTTCCAGAGGACCGGAGTTCAATTCCCAGCAACTACATGGTGACTCACATCTGTCTATAAGCAGATCTGATGCATGAAGTTGTACATGTAGATAGACAACCATATACATAAGATAAATAAAACTTAGGAAGAAGGAAGGAAGGAGGAGAGAGAGAGAAAGGGAGGGAGGAAATGAAGAAAAAAAGATAAATGAATCCCTGGGTAATGTCGCATCCGACCCAGGACTCATATGATGAAGGAGAGATGAAATAGGGGTTCAGGGAAAGGACATGACACACCCAAGCAGCTAAGCCTGACCCAAACCCTAACCCTAACCATATCCCTAACCCAAACCCTAACGCTAACCCTAACCCTGAAGAGTGTGGTCTTCTCAAGAGAAAGTCAAGATTAATTATCTTTAAGACAATCACCCACATATGTACACAAATGCACACACACACACACACACACACACACACACACACACACACACACACAGGCTGTGAGTGTAGCTCAGTTATAAAGTGCTTGTCTGTTATGTATAAAACCCAGGTTTGCTCTCCAGTACACCATAGAACCATGACTGTATCTAACTGTAATCCCAGCACTCAGGAGGCAGAGGCAAGAGACTCAGAAATTCAATGACAGGCTGGAGAGATGGCTCAGTGCTTGGAAGCATTGGCTGCTCTCCCAGAGGACCAGGGTTCTGTTACAGTAAGGTTTTCTGGTCCCAGGCACCAGGTGTCCAGACCCACAGACCTGTAGTCCCAGACCCTTTAGCTGCCCGCAGCTGATCAGGCCCCCAGAAATGATTCAGATGCTTATATTAAGTTTATGCTGTTTGGCCTATGGCTGAGGCACATTGCTAGCTAGCTCCTTCATCTTAACTCAACACATTTCCATTAATCTGTCTGCCACGTGGCCCATGGCTCACCTGTGTTCCTCCCATGTTTCTTTTTTGGGCATCTGGCTCGGTCTGTCTGACTCTGTCCTGCTTCTCCTACCTATGTTGTGATTTCCCCTCCTACTTTTTCTATGGTGCCTGTCATGGGCCAAAACAGCTCCTTTATTTAAAGATTGATATTCACAGCATACAGAGAGACATTCCCACATCAGAGTTCAAATCCCAGCTGCCTACATGGCAGCTCACAATTGTTTGTAATTCCAAGATCTGACACCCTCACACAGATACACATGCAGGCAAAACACCAATGCATGCAAAATAATAAAATAATTAAATTTTTAAAAAGAGAACGAGAGGAAATTTTTAAAAAGAAAGAAATTGAATCCAGCTTTGGTATCGGTGAGTTTGAGGCCAGCTTGAGACATGGAGTCTTTTACCTTTTTTGTTGTTGTTGTTTTTGAGATAGAGTTTCTCTGTGTAGCCCTGGCTGTCCTAGAACTCATTCTATAGACCAGGCTGGTCTTGAACTCAGAGATCTGCCTGCCTCTGCCTCCCGAGTGCTGGGATTAAAGGTGTGCACCAATACTTCTTATAGAGCCTCTATTTCAACAAGGGTTTTTTTCATTTAAAAAAATTTAAATCACCATATTAATAAGTTTTTCTGCCCCACACCCGTTGTTGTGGGGTATTTATACACTATGTGAAGGTATATTTCTGTGATTGGTTTAATAAAGAGATAAGTAGCCAATAACTAGGCAGGAGGTAGAGGCGGGACTTCTGGGCAGAAAGAACTCTGGGAAAAAGGTGGAGTCACCAGCTGGGCACGGAGGAAGCGCTTGGGCAGTATGGAGAGGTGAGGTAATGAGCCACAGAACAGAATGTAGATTAAAATAAATGGGTTAATTTATGTTTTAAGAGTTAGTGGGACAAGCCTAAACTAAGGCTGAGCTTTCATAATTAATAAGTCTCATTTGTGATTTGGTGGCCCAAAGAAAAAGCTATACCCTGTTCGTAAGTTTCTCCATCAACACAGTAAGCCAGATCAAGCTGAACTTAAAAATTATAACCTAAGGCTTATTGAGCAAAGCAAACCCTCGGGCGAGTTCACCTGTCTCAGAGAATGAGGCCGGAGAAGACGCACACTCAAGCCAGTGTAGGAAAGTTTTATAGATTGTAGATGAGGGCTGATGACATGTCCACCAAAGCTGGGATTGTGCCCAAGAATAGGCAAAAGCTGAGCACTTAGGTGGGGACTTGAGCTGCTGGTACATATGCGGAACTGGGCTTTTAGAACCTTTTCTTTGTTGGGAGACTCTGAGTGGGCAGGGTTTGGGAAGAGAGTTAGGAATAAGATTTCCTGGGGCATGCAGGGTTGAGCCAGAGGCTCCAACCAAAGACACACACACATATATATAATTTTGGTGGCTTTAAACCCAGGGGCTGCCAGGAGGTCTAACTAAAGCCAGGAGATGGAGCTGGGAATATAGCTCCCTTGGGGGAGTGCTTGCCTGGCATGCATGAAGCCCTGGGTCCAGCCACTATCACCACATAAAGCTGGGACAAGAACACACACCAATAATCCCAGCACCGAGGTAGAGTCGGGAGGGTTGGAAGTTCAAAGTCACCGTTGCCTGCATAGTTACAGCCCAGCCTGGAATAGTGAGGCCATGTTTCCCCACTCTGCACCAGAAGGCTCTACAGGTAAACATGCTTGCTTTCAAGCCTGACAACCCGAGTTGGGTTTCAGGGACCCACATGTTAGAAGACCACAGAACTCAAAACTGCCCTCTGACTTTCACACATGTGCATGCCACCTTTAAATGAATAAATGTAATGCTGATAATAATAAAGCAAGGAGCTGGCAAAGGACAGGCTTGGGGGAGGGGTACCGAAGGGGCTGGCAGAAGACACTGGAATATGGACACGATCTAGCAGCCAACTGTCTCTCTCCCTCCCCCATCTACACACTACTTCCATTTGCACTTCCTGTTCCCACAATTCCTGGCGGCAAAGGGATGTAGATGGAAGGAGTCCAAAGCTTAACTTTTACCCAATTGTCCGTTTTTAGAGCTGTCCCTGTGCTCTTTCAAGGCTGTGCTTCGACAATGGTGGGATCAGGGTTGTTTTTTGGTGCTGCACTGCTGCCCCCTCGTGGGCAAATTCTGCTGAGGCACTGGGGTCTTCTAGTTCTACATATCTCTATGGATAGATGACCTGTTTTGCTGGATAAGGGATAAAGATGGAATAGTAAGAGTGGATTGACACAGAGGACGCATATTTTTTTTTACAGATTTATTTATTTTATGTATATGAGTGCTTTATAGACTTTATTCCAAAAATGGGAATTAGATTCTACTCAGAGGCTGTGAGCCACCATGTGGCTGCTGGGAATTGAACTCAGGATCCCTGGAAGAGCTGCCAGAGCTCTTATCTGCTGAACCATCTCTCCAATCACGACACAATATGTTTATTGTGGTTTTCCAGCTAGGTGATGGTGGCTGACTCTGCCTCTGCCATGTCTACTTCCTAGCTCCCAGCCAGGGATGGAGGTCATCCTGTCCTGGGCACTCATTTGCCAGTGGGAAAGCCCTATTTAGTGTTCGGTCTTAGGGACACAGCATATCTGCTCCTCAGGCCACAGCCATAAAAGGGTGTAGCCACGACCAGTCTCCAGGCTGGGCACTTCTTTCTGCCTCGTTCTAGCTCAGCACTCCACCAGAGACCCCTTCTTCCCACAGTGTGGCTCCCAAAGGTGCACTTATTCTCTGGGAAGTGTCTTAGCAGCCTGTGATGTTGGCTTTCAAAAGGCAGGCATTATCCTTCATCCTATAATTGGATGCCCAAGCCCAGAGTAGATAAAATATATCTGACTGATGTGGACATGGGGCTGAAGTGTTGGTCCAGGGGGTGGATTCAGACACATGGAGGTGACAGGGAAACTTTGGCTAGAGCTCCAGGACCCTCCTGCTGTCCCTCCAGAGAGAGGAAGAGCTTGCTCATCTCCAAGCTTCTATTGACCCAATGGCAGATGGAGACCCAAGTCTCACATCACACAGCCTTGAGTTTGGGCTGCAGCTCTTGCACCCACGCCATTTCTTTATATCGGTGACATTTATGTACCTCATAAATCACATCTCCATTTCTTCATTATGCAAAAAATGCAAAACTATACTCATTTCATAGTTCGTCTTCGCTGGGCAGTGATGGCGCACACCTGAAATCCCAGCACTCGGGAGGCAGAGACAGGTGGATCTTTGTGAGTTTGAGGCCAGCCTGATCTACAGAGCAAGTTCCAGGACAGCCAAGGCTGTTACACAGAGAAACTCTGTCTCAAAAAACAAAGAAAGAAAGAAAGAAATAGTCTCTCTTTACCATCTGTCACCTCCTACTTGAATAAAGTTTCCAGAATGGTGCCTGGCTTGAAGGTGAAACACACAACTATTTGCTGAATGGATGAATGAATGAATGAATGAATGAATGAATGAATGAATGAACACAGTTTGCAATGAGGAATGAATGAGATGCACTGGTTATTTTCAGTTGTGACAAAATACTTTACAAAGACAATTTAAGGGGAAGGGATGTACTTTGGTTCTCAGTTTCAGAGGGGATACAGCCCATCACAGGGGACAGGCATGGCGGCAGGAGCACCAACAGCTGGACATATGGCACCTGCAGCCACACAGCCCAGAGATGAACACTGGCACCTAGCTCCCTTCCTCCTTTTCATCATTTTGAGATCCCGGTTCGTGAGACAGTGCAGCCCACCTTCAGTTACTTCGCTCTGGAAATGCCCTCAAAGACAAGTCCAGAGGTCAAGTTGACAGAACCAATCATGGGATGGGGTAACTCCTGCAGATTATACATTAATGCCTTGTCTACAAAGTAAACACAAAACTGGCTGTGATAGCACACACCTGCCATCCCAGCACTGGGGAGGTCTGTAGCAGGCTTTCTTTTGGGCCACCAACTAGCTCCCAAATTATGACATGAGATTTATTAGTTATAATTGCTTGGCCTCATCATATGCTTGTCCCACTAGCTCTTAAATGTTATAGAATATTATTTTAAGGTGTGTTGTGTTTGTTTATGGTGTGGAACATTTGTTAAATGATGCAAAGATGTGTTGCATACTTTATGTTGCATTTATTTAACTCTGTGAAGCTGTGTTTGCCTGTCTGAAATAACTGATCATCTAATAAAGAGCTGAACAACCAGTAGCAAGGCAGGATAAAGGACAGGTGGGGCTGGCAGGCAGAGAGAATAAATAAGAAAAGATAAAGAGGGATTGGAGAAGGAAGAGAGCAAGAAAAGAAGGGGCCAGCCACCCAGCCCCACAGCCAGCCATGGAGTAAGAAGGAAAGAAAGGTATTTAGAAATAAAGAAAGCCCAGAGGCTAAGATAGATGGGAGAATTTAAGTTAAGAAAAGCCGGATAGAAACAAGCCAAGCAAAGGCCGGGCATTTATAAGTAAGAATAAGACTTTGTGTATGATATATTTGGGGGCGGGGCAGTAGCCCCAAGAGAGAGTGAAAAACAACAACTACCCTTATAACTTAAATTAACCTGTTTATCTATGTTTTGCCTCAGGCTCTTTACCATTCTTTTTTCTGTATGTCCTACTCTGTGTCACCTGGCTGGCCCAGGGCATCTCCCTCCCTCTCTTTCTCCTCACTTGTTCTCTCTCTCTCTCTCTCTCTCTCTCTCTCTCTCTCTCTCTCTCTCTCATTCTCCTCCTGAACCTAGATGTCCTCTACTTATCCTCTCCGCCCGCCAGCCCAACCTATCCTTTCTCCTGCCCAGCTATTGGCCATTCAGCTCTTTATTAGACCAGTCATATACCTTAGGCAGACAAGGTGAAGCAGCAACACATGTCTACATAATTAGATACATGCAGCAAAACAAATGTAACACATCTTTATGCAGTTAAAGTAATATTCAATTTCACAACAGAGGTGAAGGCAGGAAGATCAGAAAGTTCAAGATCAACCTTAGCTGTATAGTAGAGTGAGGTCCGCTTGAGCCAAATGGAGCTTGTCTTTTCAAAAAAGGAAGAAGGAAGTAAAAAGGGCCAGTGAGATGGCTCAGCTAGACGTGTTGCTGAGCATGACCCCACACTCAGAGGGTAGAAAAAACTGAACGTATACTCTCCAGACTTTCTCACCTTTTTCTTAGTAAATCTATGTTTCCTCTGCTAAAAATAACAGCAGCAACAACAATAATAATACTATGTGCAACCCCTAATGGCACACGACTTTAATGCCTGAACTCTAGAGGCAGAGACAGGTAGTAGATTCCTGTGAGTTTGAAACCAGTCTGATTTACATAGAAAGTTCAAGGTCAGTCAATGCTACAAAAAGAGACCCTGTCTGGGGGGGGGGGGGGGGAGGGGAAGGAACCTACTTGTATAAGGTACTTTCAATACACTTGGAAATAAATCATTAGTGAATAAAAAAAAGTCATAGATGCTGCCTCTACCTTTACAAGGCAGGGGTGTAATAATCAATAATATTAAAATATAAATTATATGATGTATTAAAAGGGACACTTGTGGTGTGGGAAATACCCAGAGAGAAAGGATTGGGAGCAGGGCAGAGGCAGGTGTGTTGTTGCAGATTTTTTTTTTCTTTTCAGACAAGGTCTCATGTATCCCGGACTGACCTCAAACTTGCCATGTAGCCAAGGACAACATTACTGTTGGGACCCTCCCAGCTGTACCTCCCTAGGACCAAGATTGTAAGCACGTGCCACCCATGCCTGGATTTATACAGTGCTGGGAATTGAAGCAAGGCTCCATACTGGACAATCAGCTACCAACTGAGCCACATCATCAGTTCAAGATCTTTGTTTAAGGGAGGGTCTCATGTGGCCCTGACTGGTTTCCTTATAGCTGTGTAGCTAAGGATGACCTTGAATTTCTGATTCGCCAACTCCCCGTCCCCTGGTGGAGATTACAGGCCTACACCATTTTGCCCAGCTTGAAGCCAAGATCGTAATGGCTGAGGTGCCTTACAGCTTATTGACTGGATGAGGGGGAGAGGGGTGGATGGGCCCAGATGGTAAGAAGGCCTCTAGTTTTTGGACAAGGGGAAGGACTCTTGCCATTTCCACTCACAAACCAGTCCCAAGGCAGCTGGGAGTTGATTTGATCAATTGCTTTTTTTCTCTTCCCGAGTCCGCTATGATGGCCTTTTAATTGGGTGCATTTGTTCCAAGACCATGGGCTGAGCTGAGCAGACACCAGATCATTTGCCCATTATTAAGTAGATTAGGAAATGGGCCTCACTCTTGGCTAGAGACACGAGAACAGCTGAGCAGTGTCCCCAGGAGTCCACAGCACTCAGCACGCAGCACTGTGCCCTCCTGGCACCTGCTTTTCCTACTAGCTTTTGTCTTCAGGGCCCTCCCCTCTATCCTGCTCTCTCCACATGGGTTGCAGTTAACTGTTCAGTGTTCGCAGTTTTATGATGTTGAAAGTACTGTTCCCAGCAACATCTTACAGCATCTAATGACTACATTCTCTTTCTTGTAGAACTTTTTATTTTTCCTGGAGTTAATCATTTCCTAAGGGGGGGGCATAGTCTAAAAACAAAGAGAGTTATAAATAAATCATAAATAATACTTGCAGCCAGGTAGCTCAGTGGTTAAGAGCACTTGCCAAGCATGCCTAAGGACCTGAGTTCAAGGATCTGAGTTCGAATCTCCAGGACCTATCTAAAAAGCTAAGTGCTGTCACATGCATCACACATCACATTCTGTAACCCTAGCCCTGTGGGAGGTGGAGACAGGAGGATCACTCTGATTTGCCTGCTGCCAGCCTGGTTCCAAATACCAAATACAGTATTAAGAGAGTAGAAAATAAAACCAAGTGATGGGGGCGGGGGGAGTATGGTCCCCTGTGGCCTCCTTGAGTACGCATACCCTCACACAGATGCGCACATATACACATCAGTGAGGATAAAGACTAATTTTTAGCGGGTGGCGATCTAACTCAGTGACAAAGTGCTTGCCTAGCAAGCACAAGGCTGCGGGTTCTGTTTTCAGCTCTGAAAAAAATTAATTTTTTTTTCCCTTTTTTAAAGAGGGTAAGATTATAGTGGACTGAGAGACAAACCAGAGAGTCATAATTCTCTTCCCTATAAACATTATATAGATTATTGAAATATCTGATACTTTGATACACTGTATATATTATGTAATGCTAAGTAAAGCATATCTTTCTTATTTATCATTTTCACATAGTAAAACCTTTCCCAGAGGTCATTGGGTCATTCTGATCTGCAATTACAGGTGGTTGTGAAACACCAGATATGGGTACTGGGAACCAAACTTGGGTCCATCGCAAGAGTCACAAGCATTCTCAACCACCGAGCCACACATCTGGAGCCACTCAGCCTTCTAGATTTTTTAAATGTACATACGATGTGATTAGGTACAGTGAAACAATGTACATACAATGTGATTAGGTGCAGTGAAACAATGTACATACGATGTGATTAGATACAGTGAAACAATGTACATACGGTGTGATTAGGTACAGTGAAACAATGTACATACAATGTGATTAGATATAGTGAAACAATGTACATACAATGTGTTAGGTACAGTGAAACAATGTACATACAATGTGATTAGGTATGGCGAAACAATGTATATACAATGTGATTAGATACAGTGAAACAATGTATATATGGTGTGATTAGGTAGAATCACAGTTCTACCCAAAAGCAAACAAAGAGAGGGGCCTCATAGCTCAGACAGGAGGATTCAAGATTAGCATGGGCTACAAAGTGAGTTAAGGCCAGCTTGGGGTATATAACATGATCCTATCTTAAACAAACAAATGAACTATTAAAATAAAAGCAAACAAGCAAATTAAAAAAAAAAAAAACTGGCAGTATGCTTTCTTAGGTTGCTAACATGCAAGTATGTTTTTTCTGTTCTGTGAATTGGTAGGAAAGGACCTAACATTTATCCTGTCCAGTCACATTAGGATATGAAAGTGGTGACGGAAAGTTCAGTTTTTGCTTTCTTTGTGTATTTTTTCCTTTGCGGGAAGGTCTCTTGTACTCGGGCCTATGTAGCACCGAATGATGTTGAGCTTCTGAATCTCCCTCCTCTGCCTCCTGAGTGCTGGGATTGTAGTGTGCACCACCAAGCCTGGTTTTATGTGACGCCGGGGTTAGAACCCAGAACTCTGTGCATGGTCAGCAAGTGCTCCACCAACTGAGTGCTCTACATCCCCAGACTCGTGAGGTTTTATTTGTTTAATGAGGCAGAATTGGAATTTATTAAAAGACATTTTAACCTCGGGCAGCGGTGACACACGCCTTTAACTCCAGCCATCAGGGGGGAGGGGCAGGTGGATCTCTGTGAGTTTGATGACAGCCTAGTTGGTCTACAGAGTTCCAGAACATTCTAGGTTACACTGAAAAAATAGATTTATTCTTGGGGGAGGGGTGTGGGGGGTGTCTTAAACCATCAAAGGATAACTGTGAGTGAAGTAAGTTCTCCCCTCGCCTTTGCATGTGGGGACTAAGATTTCCAGGCGTGCAGGACAAGTGCCTTTACCTTTTCCGGCCCTGAGCATAGATTGTAGGAATAAGGGTTGAGAGAAAGATAAACCTCCATGAAGAAAGTAAGACATACCTGAGGGCGTGAGCACGAGCAGCTCAAAAGAAGAGTCGCTTGGCTTTTCTTCTGAGTCAGGGTCTCACTGTATAGCCCAGACTAGACTGGAACTCACAATTTCTCCTGGCTGGTGACTTCAAACTCAAGGGAACCCTTTTGCGGTGGCCTACTGAGTATATATTTGTTGTTGTTGTTGTTATTATTATTATTATTAATGTCTTATGTAACCAAGGCTGATTCTCCTGCTTCTGTCTCCTCAGTGCTGAGGTCACAGCATGAACCACCACATCCAACAATAATTTTCTTTCTGTTCTTATTTTATATAGGGATGTGTGTGTGTGTTGTATATATGAATGTGGTGTAGTGTATTTATGATGTTACATTGTAAATAATTGTCCCACCTACTGGTTTAATAAAAATGCTGATTGGCCAAAGGCAGACAGGAAGTGTGGGCGGGGCTACCAGACTAAGAAAACCCTGGAAACGGGAAGAACAGAGCAGAGGCCACAGAAATGCCACAGAGTTGCCAGAGAAGCCAGAAGATGCAGAGGACAATTGTGCTGCTCTGAGAAAAGGTACAGAACTGCATGGCTGAACAGGATAAGAATCATGGGTTAGATTAAGAGCAAGAGCTAGCAAGTTACATGCCTGGGCCCTAGGTCAATCAGCGTACAATTAATATAAGTGTCTGTGTCTTTCATTGGGACTATGGGACTGTGGGTCTGCGGGTCTTGGCCATGAGGCTAGCAAAAGTCGGGGCCACGAGACTAGATGGCAAAGTCTGGACCATGAGGCAAGACCGGAAATTCTGGGCCAGAAACCTAATACAACAATGTGGTGTATATATAAGTGTGTTGCGTGTATGAGTGTGTGGTGTATGTGTGCAGAGTCTATTTTATTATGTACTTCTGTGATAAAGGCTAAGACCCACAGTGACCTAGAGAGGAAAGGGCCATTCCTTCCCACAGTCTGTGAGGGTATAGAGACGAGAGCTGAAGCAGAGGCCATAGAGGGAGCTGCTCACAGGCTTCTTCCTCATGGCCTGGCTTCCTCAGCCTGCTTTTACAGCACTTGGGACAACCAGCCCAGAGGTGGCACCACCCATGATGGGCTGGGCCCTTCTACATCAATCACAAATCAAGAAAATACACCACAGCTTTGCCTAAAGGTCAGTCTTTTGGGGCAGGGTTGAGACATTTTCTTAACTAGGATTCTCTCTTCCAGCCAAGGTGGTGGTGTCCCATGCCTTTAATCCCAGCACCTGGGAGGCAGAGGCAGATAGATCTTCAATGAGTCAGGGGCCAGCCTGGTTCCAGGACAGCCAGGACTGTTCCACAGAGGAAGATTCTCTGTCTCCTGACGTGTGTCTTGTCTGTGTTAAGTTCACATAACAGCCAGTCAGCATATGTGGTTTATGGATACACATACAGGAGAACACACACCCATTGTGGTGACCTGGACAGGAAGTGTCCTCTATAGGCTCAGGCATTTGAACACTGGTACCAAGTTGGTGGCATTGTTTGGAGGTTGTAGAGAGAGATTCAGCCTTGCTTGGGGAAACACATCGCTGGAGCCAGGCTTTGAGAATTTAAAGCTCACCTGACTACTGGTTTTCTCTGCTTCTCCTCTGCAGCTGAGGATGGGACAACTCAGCTTTCTGCTCCCACTACCTGCTGTTTGCTGCCCACATCTCCTCACCACAATGGACTCTTATCCCTCCAGAACCAGAAGCAGAAACGAACTCTTTCTTCCATCAATTGCTTTGGTCAGAAAAGTAACTAAGACATCCCATCCATGCATTCACCCACAGAGGGCAGAGGACACAAGGATTTCCAACTCTTGGTTCCTTGCCGCGTCCTCCCAGGGGCTGGGCAGATGGCTCAGTGTTCAGATCATTGGCTGCTTTTCCAGAGGACCCAAGTTCCATCCTCCACACCTACAGGGCTGCTTATAACTGCCTGTAACTCCAGTTCCAGGGGATTCTACACCCTTTTCTGGCTTCTGTGAGCACTGCATGCAAGCAGTGCACAGACACACACACACAGACACACACACACACACACACACACACACACACACACACAAGAGAGAGAGAGAGAGAGAGAGAGAGAGAGAGAGAGAGAGAGAGAGAAAACACTCATATACATACAATGAAAATTAATGTCAAAAAGAAAAAAGAAGTTTCATCACCACATCCATGAAGGATTTTTGGAATCTTTCTAGATGGACGCAGCCTTCCTATGGGGTGATTTGTATTTCTGGCTCCCTATCCTGGTAGATTTAGGTTTACAACCTACTGATACCGAGTTCTTACTTGAAGAGCCTAAGGGTTTGAAAACATTGACTTTTCTTTACTATGTACTTCAACTTGTACCAAATGAAAATATCCAGTTGAATCTTAGATGTTCCACTCATTTTCCCATGCTAAGCCTCACTGTGAACCACTCTGGCTAGATTAGTGAGTGAGTTAAGTAGTGAGTTAGAGAGGTGTAAAGATAGGTAGGCAGACAAAATCCAGTGAATTCACTACATAGCTGAGGATGGCCTTGAACTCCTGGTCCTCCAACCTCTACCTCCCGAGTGCTGAGATTACAGCAGTGCTCCACCACACCCGGCTTGAACTCCTGGTCCTCCAACCTCTACCTCCTGCTGAGATTACAGCAGTGCTCCACCACACCCAGCTTGAACTCTTGGTCCCGTGTGGGTTTGTGTTTGTACCCTCAGTGGCTCTCCAGCCCAGGCCACCAGAATGCAGCAGAGGTCACAAGACCTTGGTCAGTCTGGCCAGCAGATGTCTATGGGCTGCCTCCTTCTTTATCAAGGACTCTGCTCTCCTTAGCGTCACCAAAGAAGATGGCAACCGAGTAAGAGGAGCTTGGGTGGGCATGAGATGTGAGGGTCTTGAATTCACTTACATAGAGGAAGAGAAGGAAGCGGAGCTCTGGGGAAGAGCTGCCCAGACAGGAATTCTTGGGTTATGGGTGAGTAGATGAACTGACACTTGTGTGGGCAGCTGGAATCAGTAAGACTGTGAAGGGGCAGTTTCTAGGAGGAGTCCCCACTGCTGCTGGACTACAGAGCAAGTAGGAGCCATCTTGGGGCTCCTGGACCTCAAGAAAGTAGGTGGGGGTGCTGGGAACACGCCTGTTTTTTGAAAGTGCAGCCCTCCAAGCCTGGTAATAACAGGGTTAGGAAGAGACTCAGGAGTTTCTGGAAATGCCAGGCATGGCCTGTCCAGCAGCATGTATTGCTGGGTGCCTGCCAGCTTCTCTGGCCAGCCTTTCCAGGCTCTGAGGCAGAGGGCTGACTGGAGAGGAAGTAAGCTCATTGCCAGACATAGTTTGAGGGAGGGCTCCTGACCTCTCCTGGGGCCTCAGGGCTGAGCCTGGCTCCTGCCAGCTGCTGCAGACATCACCCCCCCCCCCCCCCCCCGGGGCACTCACAAAACCTCAGTGACAGTGATCGATTCTCTTTCTTCTCTCACTTTGCTGGCTTTACTCCCTTAGTCTCAACCCGGGGCATCTCTTCTGCCTTCATTCTCCATTCCAAAGACAACACCTCAACCAGCCTGGGACAGCACCTGTGTCTCCAGCCAGCCTTGAGGTGAGTGTTGGGATCAAGCCTCTTGCTGAGATTCAGAGTGATCAAGTGTGGCAACTGGAGTTCAGTCTTCATAGAAATTGGGGTGATGCTCTGCACACCCAGGAGGATCTGGGGACAGGGGGTCAACCAGGCATGAAAGGACTAAGCTGGGCCTTGTAGCTTTAATTAAGAACTTGAGAGGCAGTAGCAGGTAGACCTCTGTGACTTCAACCCCCTACCCTCCTCTGCATAAAAAATGTCAGGCCAGTCAGTCAAGGCCACACAGTGAGACTCTGTTGCAAAAAGGAGGAAAGGATGAATGGAAAGAGGAAGAAAGAATGGAGGAGAGGCTGAGAACAGCAGAGGATGCTGGGAAGCAGTTAGGATTCCCCCCCAGGTCCAAATCCATCTCCCACTCTGGCCTTGCAGAGTTTTTCAAGGGCCTACCTGAAGGGCCAGCATGCACTCACCCTAAAGCAGCTGCTATGGAGTCATCTGTAACCATCTACGCCCACCCCCTCTCCTCTGGCTCCTTAATAGGAGAGATCAGCTCAGTGGCTTTCAGTAGCCTTTTAACAGACAGGTCCTAGGATCAATGCCACCCATGCCAGCCAGCATTACTAGGCAGACATTTCAGCTTCCTTGTCTTCAATGGAGGGTGAAGGGACGTATCAGAGACATAATCTGTGCAGCGAGATTCCCAACGACGCTGATCCCCAGCAGGACTCTGCTCAGTCACCACCCAGAGTCAGCTTCCTTCCTTCCCCTGGATCACCTCCCAAATAGACCATTTGTCCTTGAACCTCTGCCTCAGGGTTCCCAGAATTCATTATGCTCAACCTCACCCCAGGTGGATTACTTGCTGTCCTCTCCCCAGAAATGCACCCCTGTCTCTGTCCAGAGAAGCCTTAGTTCTTTTGAATACTCAGCTGAAGACATTCTGGAGCCCTGAAGTCCTGTTTTCCCTGCCCCTAGTCTGGGCATCTCCTGTGCCTCTTCCCACATTTCTCTGTCCCAGTACTCACCACGTTCTAGTCTAGTCTGCATTGGGCTGATGGCCATGACCTTTCACCTTTGTCTACCCAGTGCCCTACATAGGCAGGGACACATCACAGGAGTTAGAAAATAATGAATGATGACCACAGCTCCAAACCTCCAAAGAATCCTGTGTTTATTCCTTCACTCAGACATCTACAGAGTACGGGGCCAAGTGTGGGGAGACTGGCTCATAAATCTCAGATCCAGAGACTGCCCAAAGAGAGGCAGCATTGGACCAGAGTGGCAGGGCCATGCCCCAACAATGGAGCATTTCAGGTCCTGAGAGGTCTTCACAGTGTCCGGGGTGGTGGGGCAGAGAAAGCCTGATTAGGAGGTGCTACCCTCCTATGCTAACCCCACTCATCCCCTTCATCTTCACAGAGCTGGAGAATCAGGGAAGCAAGGCCGTGTCATGAAGTCCTACAGTAGGACATGACTGGGCATAAGGACCAATAGGGTGGGTAGAACAGATGGCATCTACCCTATTGGCCACGCCTAGCCCTGTCTCTTCATGTTTTCTGTACAAATATACTATTATTTTTTATGTTTTGCTTTTACTTGTTTGTTTATTTATATATTTATTTTGAGATCAAGTTCTACTATGTGGTCCTGTCTCACCTGGACCTCACTGTGCAGACCAGGCTGGCCTTGAATTCAGTGCGACCTATCTACCTTCTCTGGGATTAAGAGCCTGTGCCACCATGCCCAGCTTTGCTTTGCGTCTTCTAAAACCTTATGCACCTAATATCATACTTTGTGTGTTCTCCTTTCTATATGTCCATGCTTTTTATCACACTATACTTGTGTTGTTTTAGCTTTGATGTGTTGTTCCAGTTCATCCATTTTCTCTAATATGTGTATTCCATCGTCATGAGATATATATATATATATATGTACATAGATATATTCTCATCATTATGTGTGTATAGTCACCTTTCAATATTAAAATATACTCTATTCCTTTATGATTTTATTATGCATTCATTTTTTTATTAAAATTGCTTTTACATTTATTTATTTTTTTGTGGGAAGGGGGCATTCACACCACTACACATGTGAAGGTTAGAGGACAGTGTGAGACTGTGTTATCTTCTCCTATCATGTGGGTCTCTAGTATCAAACACAAGTCACCAGGCAGCGAGTGCCTCTACCCACTAAGCTGTCTCAGAGGCTTAAAATGACATAATTTGTTTCGGTCTGTCCAAACTCTCAATTAACTTCCAAATATCACAATTCTTTAAAAATATTAGTGATCACCATTTCTACATACCACAAAGTTACACTGTCCAATATGGTATCTATTAGTCACATGGGACAGGCTCTCTCTTGTTTCCATCCTCCCTCCCTCCTTCCCTCCCTCCCTCCCTCCCTCCTCTGGACATGAACCCAGGACCTCTACACCTGCTAGGCAAATGCTCCATCATCCATCACTGAGCTACATGCCCATTCACAGCCTGTTTAAGTTTAAATATAAATTGTTGGCCCCTGGGCTTAGAGGCTTCAGTTGTGGACAGCAAACACCCGGCACTTTGTCATTACAGGAGACTGAAGCATCTCAACCCCTGATGGGGTTGCTCAGACCTACAGGGCAAAGGATGCTGTTTCAGAGACAGGGAGCTGCCGGTCCCTTTTCACTGGCAGATCCTACGAGTCAGGAGGAGGAGAAACAGTGACAATCAGGAGGGATGGTGACACTGAGGAGCACACTCCGTGACTGGCACTGTCCTGTCCTGTGGCCCCGACAGTCACCATTTTATTTTTAGTCTCAGGTTTAATCACCAGCTGAGTGACCCAGAACAAGCTACATTCTCAGAGTTTCTGTTTCTCAGTCGTAAAATTGGCAGATAACACTCCTGGTTGCCCTCAGCACCAGGAAGCTGCTGATGGTGTAGAAATATCACAAACCTGCACTTGGGCTCTGGAGTCAGATTGCCACTTACCAGTCATGTGGCATTGGTAAGTCACTTCAGCTCTCTGTGTCTCAGCTTTCCCACCTTTAAAATAGCGGTCACAAGAGCTGGGTGATGGTGGCAGCTCATGCCTTTAATCCCAGCACTCAAGAGGCAGAGTTCAAGGCCAGCCTGGTCTAGAGAGCCAGTTCCAGGATATCCAGGGCTACACAGAGAACCCTGTCTGGGACATAGCTCTGCTAGACTATATGCTAAAAGACCTGGGTGGGATCCTCAGCACTGCATACACCTGATGTGCTCTCTCAGGCTTGGCATCCCAGAACATAGGAAGTGAAGGCAAGAGGATCAGAAGTTCAAAGTCATACTTGGGTATATATTAAGTTTTATGTCAGCCCAGGATGCAAGAGACCCTGTCTCAAAATACAGATAAATAAAGAAATGATTAAAAAATAAATAAATAAAAGCATAGCCCCTGACACATAGTAGATAACTGTAAAATTATACTAACCCCTCTCCCTTCCTCATCATCCTAGAATTATGAAATTCAGAGCTGGGAAGTTGGAGGAAATCACCATTAATCTCTCTGTGTCTCTCTCTGTGTGTGTCTCTCTCTGTTTCTGTCTCTCTGTCTCTCTGTCTCTGTCTCTGTCTCTCTCTGTCTCTGTCTCTCTCTCTGTCTCTCTCTCTCTGTCTCTCTCTCTCTGTCTCTCTCTCTCTGTCTCTCTCTCTCTCTCTCTCTCTCTCTCTCTCTCTCTCTCTCTCTCTCTCTCTCTCTCTCACACACACACACACACACACACACACACACACCCCACCACCACAAAACAGAGAGAAGGGTAAGAGAGAAAGGGAGAGGGGGAGAAAGGGAGAGAGACGGAGAAGCAGAGGCAGACAGAGAGTCTGAGGCCAGGAAAGGGCTGAAGTGGCTAGGGAATTCAGAATTCAATATAGCGATGTAGGGCACACTCCCAGACTAGGAGCCCTCCTCTGCCGCCCGCCGAGCCGCGTGTTTAACAAGCTACCACCTCCTCCTTGTCCCACCAAGGGCAGGCAGCCCAGCCCTGTTCTGGTTGGGCGGGACTCCGGACGCTGGGTGCCAAGGCCACCGAGCCACTCTCCAGCGGGCCGGCGTCTTGCTCTGGTACTGCAGGGGTCCAAGGACTCTTGGGGCCAGAGCTGCAGCACCACCCACGGCCCCTCATTCAGGTGACGGGTTCGCCTCCCAGAGCCGCCAGCCCAACTCTGGACCCGAGCGGTGAGCGCGCACGCGGGGAGGGACGCGATGGTGGTGGAGACCAAAGGGACAGGAGCTGAAGGCATGGGCATAGGGGTGCAGGACAGGCCTGTCGGCTGAAGGCGCTTGCCCCCCCTCCGGGGGGTGGTGGGGAGAGCTAGGTGAACAATTCCTTGGAGTTCCGTGTAAACAGTGCCTGATTACTGTGTACAGTTAGTGTGTGTGTGGTGTGCCACGTGTGGCAGACGGATTGTGGGGCCTGAGTGTGGTGTCTATGGCTAGGAGTGACCTTGCCAGGGTGATACATGGGATCCACAGCATGGATGCTGGGGCACTATGGTGACTGCTTTGCCAAATAGGGTTGTGAGGTGCCTGCTTTGTCGGGTATGGTGCCACCATTGCCAGGTGCTGAGCTTGATGATGGAAGGCGATCAGCATCTGGGTACTGGCACCACTGAAAGCCTTGCTCACCCCCCTTTACCCCCCCTTCCCTGAGCACCTAATGATCCTGCCTCCATCTACCTCCCAAAGTCCTAGAGCAATGGTTCTCAATCTTCCTAATGCTGTGACCCTTTAATACAGTTCCTCACGTTGTGCTGACCCCCCAACCATAAAATTATTCTCGTTGCTACTTCATAACTGTAATTTTACTGTTATGAATCATAATGTTTCCTGTGTTTGCCATTGATCTTAGAAGACCTTTGCAAAAGGGTGGTTTAACCCCAAAGGGGGGTCTCAATCTATGGGTTGGAAACCAGTGTGCTAGAATTATTGTCCTGACCAGCTGCTGAGGGGTTTACAGAAATTGCAGGTGATTTCCACTTTTGTACCCAGGGCTTGGGAGACAGCAAGCTCACCCTGGATATAGAGGAGTGTCAGGAGCCAGACTCCTGATCTCCAGCCCGTTCAATATGCAAGAGACACTTCTCTCTGAAATCTCATCTTTTAGCTCCAAAATTCCTGTGAATTCCTCTCTGGTGTTTCTGTATTTGTTTTTATGTAAAAGCATCATTCTGACAAGGCTTCATCTGGAGGGTGGAGTTAGGCTTGGCAGTGTCTATTCAGTGATGGGGTCCTCTAGCACCCTGCAAGCAGAGAGCTTCCCTTATCCGCAACTGACTTGGAAGGGTTGAGACTTCACAGGTATGTGGCTTCCTTGTCAGGTTTATGGTGATGTGGTGTGTGCTATAAGATGTCACTTCCAGGACAAGGTCCAGAAGACCTGAATTTCTAGGGAGAAAAAGGGTCTTACTTCTATGGCTCCTGTAGGACCCTGAGAGGCCATTGAGAAGGAGCTTCCATAGCAGCCTGGGATGACAAGGTGGCCTTGGTATCCCAGTCTATCTCAGCTCCCAGCTCTGGCTTTTATTTAAAGGACTTGGGAGAGGTGGTGTCGCCCCTCAGTACCTCAGTTCTTTGTAGAATAGAGATCTTAATAGTATTTGCCCTATAGTGTTATTGTGAGGACTGACTGACTTCCTGGATATAATAAAGTGTTTGCACAGTACCTGACTCATGAAAACATTTAACAGCTTGTGTCAAATCTATGACAACAGTGATGGAGGTCCCCGGACACCTCCAGGAACTCACTCCTCAGAGTTAGTGGTTCTGAGGGATGGAACAAGTGGAATGCAAGGGCCCTCCAATTCGGGCAACTGTGGAGTCATTCTTGTCTCCAAGCTATCATCTCTATTGCATTCTCAGAGACTCCTTGTCTCCTGGCAAGTCACAGGCTAAGAGGGGACACTGCATGGCCAAGGACAGAGCGTGGGAGAGAGGCAGAAGGGAAGTGAGGGCAGCCTGAGCCTTAGATGGGTGCATCTCCATTCTGATAACCCCCGTGAGAGACAGAAAGATGGCCCGTGCACTTGGGGTGTAAGCTTGGAAACTATGAGGAGCAGAGGCTCGTGTCCCTCTGCTCAGGACAAGGAAAATTGAGATGAGCAGGATGCAGATATTTGTTCATTGATCCAAGGCAGTTCCTGGGAGTTGGGGGTAGGTTATGAGGTCAGAGTTGAGCGACTGGCACACATTGACCAGGAAACTCCTCAGCCTAGACTTTATTTCTGGGCTAAAACATTTGTGTTGGCAGCATAAGCGCCCCTATTTCTGTTGACTTCATAGGGCCAGTTTGGAGATAGTGTGCCCAGAGGCCTTGAAGGACAAGGGGACATAAAAGGCAGTGTTGGGAGCTGTGGAAATATTTTGGAGGAGGGCATGTAAATATATCTCCTGTGTCAGGGTGCTGTAATGGGCCGCTGGAAGGCTCAGGCAGAAGCAGGACCGGCCATTGTCCCTGACGTCCACTGTCCCCAAGCAAGGATTATTTCTTTCCAGGGGTCCCTTGTGCTATTCCACAGGATCTGGAGGACAGGGCCCAGCTGAGCCTGAGGCATGTCCCTGACCCTCTTCTGATTTGCTGAGTGTCAATGAGGGGGGTTCTTTCGTCTCAGCTGTTAGGAAATGGGACCCAGTATTGCTGGCTAATCTTCTGTCCTGCTCATTCTGTAATTTAGGATATGCTTACTTACGGTTCTAGGTAGAGTTACTTGGTGCTTAGATCCATAAATACACTGCTTCCATTTCCCTGTATTAAAAAAAAAATTGAGAAGCAGAAATTGGTAAAAAGAAAATGGGTTTATTAACAGTTTGGCCAAACCACAAGGTCCAATTTACACCCTACCATGCATGCCTGTAAATCTTAGAATTTACAGAAAGCCACAAGAGGGCCAGGTGTGGCACAAGCCTTTAGTCCCAGCACTCGGGAGGCAGAGGCAGGAAGATAGCAGTTCAAGGCTAGCCTGGTCTACATCGCAAGAGTTCCAGGATAGCCAGGACTACATAGAGAGACCCGACTCAAAAATAAGTAAATATATAGCCACAAAGCAAAGGCAAGACCCATGTAAATTTAGCTATGAGACAGGTTAATGGATCTTTTCCAGGGTTGCAAGTGGTTTGGCCTGAGAGGTTGATTTTGTTCTTATACAAAGACTGCCATTGAAACTCAAAGAGAAAATGGAGCCTTAAAGATTCCCTCATTTTTTGGTTTGCTTTTGTTTTTCAGGGTTAGTGGGGATTTGAAAAAGGACCTTGTGTAGTTCAGGCTGACCTGGCGATCACTATGCAGCAGAGAGACTCCTGATCCTCCTGCCTCAGGCTCCCAAGTGCTGAAATTACAGAGTGCTGGGATTCCAGATATGGGTCACCACAGCCTGCACGATCTGCTTCTCATGTTTTGTTTTTAGACACGGTCTCGTGTATCCCAGGTTGGCCACGAATTCACCGTGTAGTGGAGGAGGATGCGGAACTTCTCATCCTGTCTCCACCTCCAGAGAGCAGGACCACATGTATGTACCACCATGCTCAGGTTAAACAGCACTGGTGACTGAATCTGGGACTTCATGTGTGCAAGGCAGAAGCACCCCACCAACTGAGCTTCATCCCCAGCTCCAAGGGAAAACACTCCCGGACATATTGTGAGGTATAAGATTCCCACCTATTCTGCGCCCAGAGGAATTCTTAGTTCTTCAAGAGTGAGTAGGAACCTGTTTCTAGTCCTCTTTGGAACCGGCTTCAAAGCCTGACTCCCACATGCCTGTGAAGCACAGTAATCTTCCTAAGTAGCAGAGGGGATGATGGCCTGATAACTGCAGAGAAGAGAGCAAGGGTCTGTTTTGTTTGTTGTGGTTTCTTTGAGACATTGTCCCACTATGTAGTTTAGGTGGCCTGGAACTCACTACGCAGACCAAGCTGGCCTCAAACTCTATGCACCTGCCTCAGCCTTTGAGCTGGGATTAAAGGAGGGAGCCACCACTCCCAGCTATGTATAAGTGTCTTTTAGAATATCTCCTTCCCTGTCAGAGCTTCAGCATAGTTATCCTAATAGTCTAGGACTATCCAAACATTCTCTGTTTTTGTAGCCCAGACTCCAACTTTTTCTCTACACTGACAGTAACAATAATAGTTAGTAATAATAATTAGTGCCCTAATTCCCACTCTAATACTCCAGAATTCTGCACCCAGTGCCTCCCCACCTCCCAGTTTGGCAATCTCACATTCACAAGCATCCAGGGAGGTTGGCTCAGAAGCCCATGAAAGGTCCCCTCCCTTCCAGCTGGAGCGGGCAAAGGGTGGTCAAGTGGCCATGGTCCCAGATGATGACAGTGAGCCCATAGCCTCTCCTCGCCCCCCCACACCCTAGGCAGTGGAGCAGAGGGGGTAGTCAGTGGATGTGGCTCTCAGAGGTGACTGAACACTGTGGAGGGGAACATTTGGGTGCTGGTCTAGAGGAAAGAACTGTGAGGACCCTGGGCACCTCTGAGAGTCACTGAGAGGGAAACAGAAGAGACTACGGAATACCACAGATGGAATCCCAAAGGTCAGCCTATTCTCTCTGAGACATACCTGTGTCCCGCACCAGACTTGGGTGGACAAACTCCAGTGGCGCTGCAGGAGTGGGCATGCGCAGCTGGAGCTGCAGGAATGGGCATGCGCAGTTAAGCTTTAATGGTGTGGTTTGTATGGCGTCTGATCCCCTCACCTCTACTGAAAGCTTGGCAAACAGGCCTAAAACTCTCATGATCCTCTTCCCGAAAAATCTGTGTGTGGCAGAATGCCACGGTGGAGGGCAGCCCTTGACGCTAGCTGAATAGTGGCGAGTGAATGAATTATCTGATGAACAGAAGCAAAAACAGCTACCTGGGCATCCCTCTCCTCTCCCAGCCCCCGTCCACAGAGAAAAGTTGATCTCAGAACCAAGACTAAAAGCCTGTGGCTTGGCTTGGCCTCCAGGAGAACAGGAACTGCGGAGAGTTCAGGTGGAGGCTGGGTTTCATCCCTTTCCCCAGACATTTCCACACCAGTCCCGACTGAAGGAAAGATCCATAGCTTCAGGGGCAGTCCAGACAGCAGGCAGGAACACTCTAAAGACAGTGAATACGTGAAGGGGTCCTAAGCCCCACATCTGGGAGGCAGGATGAGGGTAGAGCTGGCCTAGGTCCAAGTAGTGAGAGATAGGTGAGACGGGCCCAAGCAGCAGGCTCCCCACAGTCCGCTGCTCCAGTCTCTTTGGCGGGAAGGAGCCTATTGCACACATCCTGAGTCTCCACCTTTTCCCTGCTTCCTGGCCTTCCCCTCCAGTCATCAAGCTCTACTGATGATATCTCTCCATCAGTCCTTGTATCTCTACCTTTATGGAGGACCCCTGCTCTGGAACCTTTCCCTGACTCTTCCTTAAGCCCCTTTTTTCTCTGCCCTCATCTGGCAAAGTGGCTTCTCCAGCACACTGCTCCAGGGCTCTCTCCAGTCTTTACAGGGATCACCTGGCTCCTCCCACTGCTTTGGCGATCTTGAACTATTGCAGTCATGGCACAGCCACCCAGGCGACCCTCCCCAATTAACAAGTGTCTTTTCCAGTTGTGTCTGACACCTGTTCTTCCACACTTCCTGCCGTGCCCTAAGGCAAGAGCAAGAAGGGGGGAGGTGAAGTGAGGACCTTTCAGACGTACCACTAAGCAAATACACCATGCACAAGAGAGTTAGTGCAAGAGATTTATTGAGGGAGGGGAGAGTGAAATTGTGAAAGGCTATCAGAATGCGGACAAATGAGGGACGGGCAGACAGATACATAGGAAGACAGGAAGAAGCAAGAGAGGAAGAGAGAAAGCCAAGAGAGCGGACTGTACCTGGCAGGTACTTTTAAGGGGTGTACATACTGTTGGTGGAAGGCACCTGGAAACAGGGGATGTTGTAACTTAATTGCCTTGGTGGCAGAGACAGGGTGCTGCCTCAGCAGAAACTAACAGAGTGTCATGGCTGCAGGTCAGGTACCTCCTGCTTACTGTCTGAGTGGCACTCCGTGAATGCCCTTAATGACCTCACTCTATGGAATTCTCCATTGCCTCTGGCCATGACACACTCTCCACTCCTCATGTCTAACAATAACCTCACCAGATAGCTTGAAAGTAGGGGCATCGGAAGAGAACCATAAGAAGAAAGAACAGTCCTAAGCCAGTCCCTTGGCATCCAGTTCCCTTGTACTCCATCTGGGAACCCCCCTCCCATCACTTATTCTTATGAATTTTTAGATGTTCCCTTACCTCCAACTAACTGTCATGTTGTGGGTGCCCCTCTCCTGAAGGCCCATCATCTTCCTGCCCTGGTGACCAGGGCATTCATCCCCAACCCCAGGACCTCAAACAGATAGAGAAAAGCCCTTTCATTCCATTGTCTGCTCAGCAGCCTTGTTCTAGAACGGCACCTGAGCTGAAAGGCAGCTAGAGTGTTTCCCCAAAACACGGTGTTCTGATCCTCATGGGTCATAGAGCTTGGCAAAGAATTTTCTCTTTATGTTCTTCAGAATGTTCTTTTACTCAAGTTTAAAAACAAACAACCCCCCCAAAAAAAAACAAACTTCCATCCCATCTCAGTAGCCCTTGTGCATGGAAGTTTTACCAAACACACATCCCTGATAGCATAATGACTGTAGGAGAGTCTATATGGGTGACTTGGAATGTTACAACCTTGTCCATTTCCTGTGCCCTGTGGTAATCTCCTCTATCTATCTATCTATCTATCTATCTATCTATCTATCTATCTATCTTCTATATATTATCTATATTTATCTATCATCTATACATTATCTCTATCATCTATCCATTTACCTATCACCTATCATATCTATCATCTATCTATCCATTTATCTATCATATCTATCATCTTTATTATCTACCATACCTTTCTATCCATTTATTTATCTGTCATATCTATCTATCATCTATCTGTTTGCCTGTCTATCTGTCTGTCTGTCTGTCTGTCTATCTCTACTTCTTGCAGCTGGAGCTCACTAGCATTTAACTGGTTGGGTTGCCCTCCCCAATAAACACAGGATTATCCCAGTGATTGGCTCCACCCCCTCAAGCAAATATTTGCCTTCTTTTTATCTGGAAGGGGGAGCCATAAATCCTTTCTGTTTTTCTTTTTGGTCACCAACTTAGACTTTCTTTCTGCCTCTGAGGGGATCCTGGGTACACTTGGCTATTGTTCGAGTCACTCGGCTTCTTCTGGGGAGGAGTGGGGTAATCTAAAGCAATCAATGAGTAACTTCTGAGAGAGTGCCCTGGCTCCTTGGACTTTCTCCTTTTTTTCTATCATGTCTTCCGCCACATGAGTCACGAGACACTGCCACTGCTCACACGGGGGGGGGGGGGGGGGGGGGGGCGCGGACATGGACTGGTTCAAAGCATTGTGTTCAAAGCCTTGCTCGGCCCCTATGAAGCTTTGAGAATGTCAGACAAATCACTCAGAACAGTGAATGGTAACGCTGCAACTCCTCGGCTAGTGTGGGAGGGCTCAACACTCAGAACACACAGTTCCTGTCTGTTTGTCCTGGTCCATCATAAGCACTGTCCTGGAGGGCCACTGGAAAGGTACTGCTGTCTGGAGTTTTCTGTAGCTGAGCTCCTCTAAAGTTGGAAATGGGAAGTTAGGGCGGGGCTTCAGCCTGCCCTCCTGACACTTCTCAGGATACTCCAAGGTGCAAAGTTAACAGTTACAGTTTACTTAGATTGAGCTGATTTGTGACCCGATCGGAAGGGAACAGAGGAGCCTGGGCTAGCACCTGTGCCCTCATGCCCACTCTGAGTTCTCCAGAATCTAGATTCTGAGCTGAGTTCTAGACAAGAATCACCTGTCCTTATCTTTACAGAGACTAGGTCTCCATATTTAGCCCAGAATTGGTCTCTGCCTCCCTAGTGTTGGGATTATAGGCATGTACCATCACATCCAGCAAGAACTTTGTGATACTCTTGCTCATCACTGAATCACCCAGAAGAGCCCACCAAACATTAGAGAGCAGGAGAAAACAACAAAAAAAAAAAAACAAAAAGCAAAAAAACAAAAAACAAAAAAAACCTAAAACACAAGAGAGTAGAGAGTGAAGCTTCAGCAGAGTGAAAGACCTCCTCCACCTGCAAATGGCCTTGTCCCCTCCAGAGCTCCCAATAGCCCACATTCTGCCCTTTGAACTCCAAAGTGCAGAGCAACTTTCCTGCATTTTTAAACATTCATCTTACATTGGTGTTTCTACTGCTGCATTGTGTACTCCAGGCTTACCTGTCCTAGGGAGTTTTCAAGCAATTGGCCTGTCGTTGCCAGCCATCTCACAGCAACTTACAAACACATTCCACTGTACATAGCTTTGTACGTGGGTTCTGACCTCGGGCCAGGCTGTGCAGTAGACGCTCTGCCCTCTGAACTGTCTTGCCAGGTCTATCTAACACATTACTTTACACCACAGACTGAGTGGGTATGTCAAGAACCACCTTTGGAGGGACTTTGATTGTTTTCTCAGTGTGGTCTGGTGACCAGAGAGGGTGGGCCCACCATACCACTAAGTGGCCTGTGTCTGTGGGAAACCTTGCAACCTGTCTGTGAGGGAGCAAAGGTCTAGCGGCCCTGTGAGAACTCAGATCTGTTGCTTTCATCTCTTTCCTGGTTCGGCAAGACCCTTGCCTCATCTTGTTGAACTAAACTTAAACCCTGTGGGTTGGGCTGGACATGTATGCACATGTATGTAGGTGCACGTGTGCACTGTAAACCAAGTCTGTCTGAGTGTGATGAATGTACTTCAGTTGGAGTGGGGTGGTGTTTACACCATAGGCACAGGCTCTCTGCCCTTCTGCTGGGTGTCTGTACTTCCCTAAGATGGCCCACAGCAGTCCCTAGATCCTGGTGGGATGGATTACAGGAAAAGTTGATGTGGCTCAGTCAGAGTACCCCACCTCTCCCAAGTCTGGGTACACTGCCTAGTTTATTAGCCAAGAGGCCACATCTCCTCCTACAGAGTCCAGCCAGGTCTCTCCTATTCCAGACAGAGCAATGAAAATAACGTTGTTCCTGCATATCTCGAGGATGGCAACGAGCAACTGGATAGAGGCCTTAGAGTGTATGATATAGAAGGGATGGTCCCAGTGGCACATTCTCAGTTCCTGCTCTGTGTGGACAAGAAGGGCTCTCATGAACTGCTTCAGAGCACAACTCTGGAAGGAGTAGGTGTACCCAAGGAAGGCGAGGGTGAGACCATGGGCTGGAGCCGGCAATGTGCATCAGGGATGGGGCTCTCAGGGAAGCAAGAGTTGACCAAAGCCATCCTAAGGTAAAAAGTGCCATCAGTTTCTGGGGCTTAGGGTATGGGAAATGGCTTGGTTTGGAGTCTAGAGGTTAGGGCAGACTGAGAACCAGTCTATGGGGACTCTTCTTCCTCTGCCTGGAATTGCTTGAGCTCCCTCACAGGTCTCTGCCACGAAGCTCCCCTTTAATGTGTACATGCCAGGGAAAAGGACATCTCTGCTGTGGTTTGTGACCCAGACAAGGCCTCTGTTCTCTGGCCCAGCGCCTCCTTTGCTGGTACCAGAGGATGTACTTCCTCCCATGGCCTGCAGAGGGCGTTCCCAGAGCCTAGCGCACAAGGCAGGCTCAGGACGCTACAGATCAAAGCCTTGGCTTTGGAGCTGAAGCAGTACCCAGGGAGCAGCCTGGCACTAGCTCCACTAGGCTGTGTGGGCTTCTCCAAAGAGAGATAGAAGGTGTTCGGGGCTGGGGAAGGGGGAGATCTAGGAAGTCCTGTTGTGCCCACCTGAGAAACCCCGTGGCTCTTTGTCCCATACGTCGCTTAACTTTTCTCTAAAGCTCTCACCTCAGGTCTCTCCCTCATCTTGAATGCCACCAGAAGATTACAGGGACATGGTACCTAATAGCCAGGAGGAGGGAGAGGAGAAGAAATAAATAATACCATTGACGGGAGGGGTTGCCCAGGCCAGTCCAGGACCCAGACAGAGCTACCCATTTTCCTTCTCCCGGCCCTTCCCAAGCTCCAGTATGGATTGAAGCTGAGGCGGAGAAGAATCACCTTCCTCTGAGAATCCATCCTTAGTCCCTGGGGAGTGGTGTCTGGACCTCCATGGTTGAAGTCACAGACAACAGATCTGTTAATCTCAGGGTCTAGGTCTCCTTAATGGGCCTTCCATGCACTGCTGAGAAACCAGGGTGATTGTTCCCTGTGGCTGTAACGAGCAGGAGCAAGACTCTGCCCAAACTCGAGAAAAACCATGAGGCGAACCGGTGTGCTAGGTCCTAGCTAGGAGCCTCCTTGTGCCCAGCCCTGGGCTGGAATGCTCCTTCCCCTCACCCTCCCAACAACCCGCGGGCTAAAGTGATGGTCTGATGCTACCCATTGCTTGGGTGAGGACACAGGGATGGCGGTGACTGGCTCCTAGTTGGGCAATGGCCAAGTCAGTCTTGTGCTAGACACTTGAGCAAGAAGATCTCCAGACTGAATCCTGGTCCTGCCGTTCAGAGCTCTGTGAGACAGTGGTGTCACTTCCCCTCCTGGTAACATCAGTTTCCTCCTCTGCCACCTCCCAGACTCCTGCACTCTGTGGCACAGGAACTGCCCGGTAGTAGGGGCTGCTCCAGAGGTCTGGCTTACTCCAGCTCTCATGGATAACAGGAGGTTGCTGAGTCAGGGTGAGCTTTTCAGGTAAGAACCCTCCTGCAGTGCTGGGCTGGGTGCAGCAGGCTGAGCAGGTGTGGGTGGGTGTGGGGGCCTCCTTCCTTCTCCTCTACCTAGTTCTGCCCAGAACTAAGCTGCACACGGGACTGGAGTGGAGGAGATGGGACATGGGGACTTGGCTGTGCTTTGGGTGGGGCTGTGGAGTACTGAGACAGGATTTGGAGCATAGAGGTCTGAGTTTGTGTTCTGAGTGTCACAAGACATTCTTCCTTTCTGGTCCTGGACTTCTTATTCTGGGAAATTTCTAACTCTGTGAATTCTAGTAGTTAAGTATTTAAAAAGTGTTCTGTGCTGAACAGTGTAGCACGTGCCTTTAATGCCAGCTGTGAGTTCAATACCAGCCTTTTCCACATAGTGTACTTCTTGTAAATCCTAAGCCAGTAAGACCCTGTCTCAAAAAACAAATCCACCACAACAAACTGTTCTTTGTCAAGTGCTAGAGAGTACAGAGTACAGAGGGGTCCCTGGGGAGGGTCTGGGTGGGGTTCTCAGAGCTCTTCAGGCTCCTTGGCAGGAGTAAGCAGGAAGGATGCCAAAATACAATGCAGCCTGAAGTTGACCCCAATGGGAAAACCAATTCCCTGAGTCCAGGCACGATTTATTAAGGGGAAGGGAAGAGAAACAGTGAATGGATGTATCTGGGGAATGGAGCTAAACCTTTCTTGGGGTTTCTGTAAACATTTGACTCTGCTGACCCTGATTCAGGGAGGCAGACAGAGGCTTTGCATTCGGTACTGGCCTCCTGAATGTAGACTGAATTCACACCACTCAGAAGCTATTTTCTATCCCTCAGTATCAAATGAGATAAAAATGAAAGGTCCTTTGCAAGCTATAAAGAGCTGTACTTTCTTCTTCTTCTTCTTCTTCTTCTTCTTCTTCTTCTTCTTCTTCTTCTTCTTCTTCTTCTTCTTCTTCTTCTTTTTTAAGACAGTTGTACCATGTTTACAGCCTAGCTTTAAACCTGACTCAGCCTTCCCAGTGCTGGGATTACAGGTATGGACCAAGTCCTATGCCTTCAATGGTACATCTGCTCATGTGTGCAAGTAAAGGGGTGAATATATAGCTTGTGAGTATGTGTGGAACGCACGTGCCTGTACATACTCTCCAGGCCTTCCAGTGGGAGTTTCTCTACACTACTGTGACTCCATTTGGCTGGGGATGAGGTTCAGCTTGTAGTAAAACATGCCATGAAGCCCTGAGTTAGATCTTTAGCATTATATGAGACTGAGCATAGTGGTGAACGCCTGCCATCCCACAACTCAGAATGTAGAAGCACAAGGGTCAGACATTCAAAGTTATCCTCAGCTGTGTGAGAAGTATAAGTCCAGCCTAGAGAAATTAGACCCTATATACTATTTTTTTCTTTTTTTGGTATTTCCTTACTATTTGTCAGTTAAGAAGGAGGCAGGAGCCTCAGACTAGAAGCTAAGACTATTGCCTCTAGCTTGTCCCCTTCTCTCATTCTGGGACTGCTCCTACAGACCCCACTGGGAGCTGTCTGCAGGGTTGGGAAACCTGCCTGGCTCCTCTATGAGGCCCAGTGCCTTTGCTGGGAGCCTCAGTTGTCCCACTGAATCTTCGTGACATCCAATGTCTTCTGTCCCATTTTACAAACAAGGAGTTAGAGGTTTCGGAGGGAAAACGCCTGTCTCAGGATTTGGGGGATCCAGCCTGCTAGCAGTAATACTGGATTTCAACTCCTAACTCCAAAAAAAGTTAGTTCTTCATTGCGGCAGCCAAGCTAGCATTGGCTGTTTGGCCGAGTGGACAACAGAACGGAAGAGCTTTGATACAAAACTGGAAGTGTGGGGCTGGGGAGATGGTTCTGTGGTTAAAGTGTTTGCCATGCAAGTGTGAGGATGGAAGTCCGGATCTCTAGAACCCGGGTGAGTGATGTAGCCCACCTGTAATTCCCCAGGAACAAGTTGGCCAAAGCAGTCATGCTAACAAGGTCTGAGCTCCACTGAGCCCATTTCAGTGAATAAGATGGTAAAAATTGAGGAAGATTTCAGGTGACAAACCTCAGGTTTCTGCACACTTGTGCAACACATACTCATGTGTCCCCACACGTGAGCATGCATAAACATATATCTTATATAGACACACATGATAAAATTAGAAAGTGCCTTCTAATTTACTGAACACTTGGGAGATGACAAGTATCTCTCAAAAAGTGCATGCAGCCAAGATGAGCTGGAACTTAAGAGAAGCAGAAGCATTCTTTTCTGGCACAGGCAAGATGGCCATGGGTATAGAGCGAGCCTGGGCTCTGCAGGGAGTTCAAGTCCATGGAGTGAGTCCTTGTTTCAAAAAACAAAGCAAGAAATTACTTAGATGAATAATTAATAAATCTGGAAATAGAGGCTCATGCTTATAATCCCAGCCCTCAGGAAGTGGAGGCCCGATGATCAGGAGCTCAAGCCCAGTCCTATTTACAGAGTTCAAGTCCAGTGTGAATGAGACCTTGTTCAGACCTAGGGCTCTGAAGTGAATTTTCGTGTGTCTCTGGAGGAGGGATGAGCTGGTAGAGCCTGTGACAGGCTCCCATTTAGGCAGAGGACCTGGGACCAGTCACATGGAACTGAGTTCATAGGGCCTGGCTGTATGGCAGGCCCCTTAGCCCCCCTTATTCCTGGGCCATTTCCCCATTTGTCTCTGAAGTAGTTTTCTATTTCAGTCTGGGTGGGTCTGGAAGCCCAGAATCTGCTCTTCCATTCTGACTCTTGGTGTCTAGTTAGGGCCAGAACCCTGGCCTGGGTATGTGGGCATGACATGCTTACCTGCTCTCCCTGTTCAGTGTTGTGTGGGAGGCAGGCCCTGTGCCAGCCATGTATTGGTCTATGGATATGGCCCAGACTGTGGCCTTTGTGCCCAGCCATGTGCTGGATACCAGAGCCCTAGGGAGCAACCAACTATCCTCTTAAGAACTCATGGGCTGGGACAAGCCCAGGAGCAAGGGGTCTGCAGTGCAAGACCGGTGAGATTACTCAGCAGGTAAAGACACTTCCTGCAGATCCCTGGGACCCAGGAAGAGCAATGGCAGAAAGAAAACCAGCTCCTGACACTTGTCTTCTGCCTTACACACACACACACACAAACATACACACACAGACACACACACATATACACACACAGACACACACATACACACATACACACATATACACACACAGACATAGAAACATACACACATACACACACAGACACACAAACACATACCTACAAACACATACACCACAAACATATACACACATATACCACAGATATACATACAACACACATACATACAACACAGAGACACACACATACACACAAACACATATATACACAAACATACACAGAGAGACATACACACATAGACTCACAAAGAAAGAGACACATACAGAGACACATACATACACACATATACACCACAAACACACATACACATATACCACAGACATACATACAACATACACACAAACATATACACATACTCACACACCACACACACACAAATGCATACACTGTGCATGTGTACTTGCATACATGTGAATACATGCACATATATTATAGATAATAAGTAAATAAATGAAATTAACAACAAAATCTGCAGCAGTTGGAGCTGAGCCAGGCATCCCATGACAGCACTAGTTTCTGCCACCTGGGATAGGGTGGGACTTTTCTGTGATATGGAAAGTGGTTTAAGTCCAGAGCAAGGGAAGCATTATCTCTGTTACATCAGAGAAACCGGAGCAGTTATTCCAATGAGTCCTGAAATCCTAAATGCCTTGTGCTTTTAAGCAGGGAGTGGCAGAGGTGCTAAGGGGCATTTGGGTTCAGGGAAAGGAGACAGACTGGGTTGGGGCCTAGCCTCTAGTAGCCATGTGATTCTCATATATGTTATTACACCCCTTAGAATCTTAGTTTCTTTGTCTGTAAAATGGGATCGCAGGCCCTACCTGAACAGCGCCTAGGGCAGAAAATGAAAGCGTGATGTCATCTGACTTTTAGGTCCTTAGGAAGGGCATCCTGGAAGAGAATTTTCTCTGGGCAGAAATTTGAAGCAAAACACAAAACTCATAAGATATCAAAACCTAGGACTGGAGAGTGTCACAGAGGACACTGTTTCTCAGCACTCATATGGTACCTCACAACCATCTGTGATTCCGGTTCTAGGGTACCTGATACCCACTTTTGACCTCCAAGGGCATCAGGCAGGGATGTAGCGCACATACATGCATACATACAGGCAAAGTACTTATACACACCAAACAAAAATAAACAAAACTTTAACATGTTGGAACCTGCCCAACATTCCCAATTCTTGACATGGTGCAAAGTCTGCCACTGACAGCCGTGTCTGGATCCCCATCACACAGCCAAGGTGAAAATGTCTCTATGCTATAGATGCTAACCCCTTCTGTAAAATATCCCAACGGTAAAGCAGATAAAAATTGTACTAAAAACATGCCCTAGCCCTGGCCTCGTGGCTAGACTGGAAATCTCAGGTTCATGGTGAGCTCCACTGAGGTCCTCACTCCAGCCTTACTACAGACCTGCTAAGTTAAAGCTGCACCTCATGGTTACAGCAAGGGAACAGGTACTCAGTGCCAAACTTACTCCAAGTCAGAGAATCAGTAGAAGCAGAGGGAGGATTCTCCCTTGTCCAGGGGTACTTGTTCCACAAGGTGAGGTCTCAGGACAAAAAACACACACAACAAAAATGGCAAAAGTATGGGTAACAACACAGTGAAAACCACAACGCACCACTTCAAACCCAGTAGAGTGGTTATGATTAAAACGATAATGTAAACGGTCAGCAAGGCTGGACATAGAATTCAGTTGGTAGAGGCTCTCCCAATACACAGGGAAGCCGGGGTCCAAATCACAGCACACTATACAGGCACCATGGTGCATGCCTGTAATTCCAGCAGTTGGGCTATAGAAGCAGGAAGGTCAGAAGTTCTAGGTGATCTTTGGCTACATAGTGAGTTCAAGGCTAGCCTGGGCTACACTAGACCATATCTCAGAAAGAAAACAAATGTTTCAGCAAAGATGTGGAAATGGCATTCTCATTAACTTCTGGTAAGAACATACAATTGTACAGTTCTTAGGAATGAAACTAAACAGTTCCTCAAAAATTAAATCTAAAATTATCCACTCCGAGGAAGGTACCTAAGAAAAGTGGAAGTGTGTCCACAAACTGGGCATGGTGGCAACTTTCCGTGGTCCCTGAGACACTGAGACTGACAGGTTCGAGGACAGTCTGAGATGCACATACATGTGAGACTCTGTCTCAAAACAAAATCCAGGCACTGGGGAGATGACTACAGTCAAGACTGCTGACTGTTCCTGCAGAGGACACTCGCCATGCAGCCTCGTCAGGCAGAGAACCATTGGCCTATGACCTTAGTCCCAAGGCATCCACTGCTACCTTCTGTTTTCTCGGGCACCTGAACAAACACTCATGTACACAAACACGCACACACAGAGATAAATATATACATAAAATCTGTAACCCGTACACCAGAGAAATGGCTTAGAGGTTAAGAGCACTTGGTGTTCTAGAGGATTCAGTTTAATTCCCAGCACCCATAAGATAGCTCACAACCATCTATAACTCCAGTTCCAAGATCTGCTGTCCTCTTCTGCCTTCTGCAGGCACTGTACAAAAACACTCATAAAAATAATAAAAATAGTTTTATTTTATTTTATTTTTTAAGTGCACACCTTTAATTCTAGCACTGGAGAAAAAGAGGTAGCATGATTTCTGCATTTGAGGCCAGCTTGGTCTACAGAACGAGTTCCAGGAAAGCCAGGGCTATACAGAGAAACCCTGTCTTGAAAACTCAAAAACAAATAAATAAATTAATTTTTTTTTTCATTTTGTTGAGACAGTGTTTCTCTGTGTAGACCTGGATATCTTAGAACTTTCTCTGTAGACCAGGGTGGTCTCAAACTCAGAGATCCATGTGGTGATACATATTTAATAAAATTAGTCTGGAATATGAGAGGAGAATCAACCACAGAGTCAAGCCATGAAGGTCAGGGAGTGGTGACCCACACTTTTAATCCTAGCTTTAGGAATGTAGAAAGAGGACATATGACAGAATGTAGAAAGAGGAGGAGATGGGAGGTTTTTCACTTTCCTGAACAGTTCCTTGTTGGGCTAAGGGGAGAGAGGTTTGGAACTAGAGGATTTCATGCAGACAGGCCAGAAGAATTGGTTGTCAAGAAGTGGCTGTGGTTTGTTTATCTCTCTGGTATTCTGGCTTTTCCTCAATATCTGGCTGCAAGTTTTTAATATAATACTAAATATAACTCTTGCAATATCTGTACCCAACATGGGGCCCAACCTATGACCCTGAGATACAAGTCCCACACTCGGTGCAGTTTATAGTCTATTTCTGGGGATATTTGTTATGTGTATTATATAGAAGGGATGAGTCCTGGTCCTGATAATTTCTTGTAACAGAATAAATGATGAAGCTAGTTCTTACTCATCAGGAATAAAGTCAGCAGTTTTTATGTGCAAAACAACTCTTTCTGCATACTGAGAGTCAGTGACTATGTTAAGAGGTTCTGTAAAATCCCTTAATGTCATCATAATAGCATATAATTCTGACTTTTGGACAAAATTATAAGGACTTTGAGCCACTTTACTTACGTTTTCTGACTACATCACCTGATTTTCCTGCATTGTTTGCATCAGTATAAAATGTAGGGGCTCCAGAAATTGGTGTTCCCTGTACAACATGAGGAAGAATTCAGTTAGTTTCCTTTATAAATTGAATTCTTTTGCTTTGAGGATATTTGTTGTTAATCTCTCCCCTAAAATTACTTCAAGCTCTTTGCCAAGGTTTACTTTCTTCCCATAATTGATCAATTTCTTCATTAATTAAAGTACAATTTCTGCTGGGTCCATTCCTGTCCATTGATGAAGCCTGTTTTCCTTTTAAAAGCAAATCAGAAATATTTTACACATATGTCTTTAATTTCTTACTCGGTTTATGTGGTAGAAATATCCATTCCAATATAACATTTCCCTTTGCATTAAGACTCCTGTAGGAGAATGATTAGAAGGTAAAAATAACCAGAATGCAATTAAGGTCTGGATACACACGATCCACATGTGCATCCTGTAATTTCTTTTCCACCAAAACCAATTCCCTCTCAGCTTCAGCTGATAATTCTCTTAGAATATTTAAGTCCTTGTCACCATTTAAAGTCTTGAACAAATTATCCAGTTCATGATTTTTTATCCAAATAGTGGGTCATACATTTGAAATGTCTCCTAGCAAACTTTGGAAATCATTAAGAATCAACCTATCTCTCCAAATTTGTACTTTTTGGGGTCTAACTTTTTGTAGACCTATTTTATATTCTAAATAACTAATGGAATCTCCTCTTTGTATTTTTTCAGGAGCAATTTGTAATCCCCAAGCAGGCAATTTTTTTCCACTTCTTCAAACATTCTTTCTACTTATCTATATTTGGGTGAGCCAATAAGATATTTCTCATGTAGTGGTAAATGATAGATTGTGGGAATTGCTTACATATCAGTTCTGGTTGTTGTACAAAATATTGGCACAAAGTGGGGCTATTTAACATTCCCTGTGGGAGAACCCTGCATTGGTATCTCTTTGCAGGCTAAGAATTATTATAAGTGGGCACTGTAAAGGTGAAATTTCCCTTGTCCTGTTCTTGTAGAGGTATAGTTAATTGTAGAGGTATCATAAAGAAATAGTCTATTAAGTCAGTTACTATGAGAGGCCATTCTTTAGGTAAGGCCTAAAGGAATTCAGAGGACAAAGGAATTCCAGACTGTAGAGAGCCCATTGGTTGAATCACCTTGTTAACTGCTCTTAGGTCTGTTACCATTCTCCATTTTCCATTTTTCTTTTTTTTTATAACAAATACATGAGAATTCCAGTGGGTGGTTGATTCTTCTATATGCTGAGCATTTAACTGCTTTTGTGCCAGCTGTTGTAAGATCTGCAATTTCTCTTTTGTTAAAGGCCATTGCTGAGCTCATATAGATTTATCTAAAGGCAGAGCTGTAGGAACCCTTTAAAGATCAGCAGCTGTTGTGCCTTGATCTTGTAAAACCTAAATGGTCAGTGACTGTTTCTCATATCTTCTAATATTTTTCCCAGAAACATATGTTAGATATGGTTCATTTCTGAGACTGGAGGAATGTTAATCTGCGTATTCCATTGTTGTAATAAATTTTATTCCTAAAAATTCATAGCAATGTTACCACATATGGCTTTAATTTTCTCTGTCCTTCTGGCCCTATACATCTGATCCATCTTGAGTGCTCTTTTACCTGGAATAATGTTCCAGTTCCCCAAAACTGAACACTTATTTACTGAAGGGGCCAATCTGGATGCCAAGGTTCTGGTGAAATTATTGTTACATCCACTTCTGTGTCTATTAGACCTTCAATGATAACATCATTTGTTCTAATTTTTAACTTTGGTCGTTGTTCATTCATAGATATTTGCCAACATATTTGCTTCATGGTTTTTTCAGAATTTTTGTTCTGTTTTGTTCTATTGTCCAGAGCAGTGTGGGTTTTTTTAGAATAGGCTTTAGTTTCTTTAATTGCCCTGGCAAAGTGTTTCCTCCACAATTGCAGGATAAAACTGTACTGGATTTAATACTGGATTTTCAAAAGCCCCCTCAAAGCATTTCCTGAAAGTAAAAAGTTACCTTGCCTGTCCATTGTTGACCTGCACTTATTAGTTCAGTGCCTGCCTTTGCCACACCTTCTACATGGGATCTTTCTTAGCAAAGACATTGTTTCTGGGACCACCTCATTGCAGCTCAGGCTCAAGCTTAAACTTTTGTAGCTCAATAGGAGTGACAAATATTTACAGGGTACAAAGTATAGTTCCACAGCAGATCTACCTGCCTCTGCATTCTCAGTGGTGGGATTAAAGGCATGTGCCACTAACACCCAGATTTAATTTTTAAACTCTTACACACAAATATTCATAATAGCACTACTCCTAATGTTCAGAAGTAGAAATAACCTAAATTTCCACAAATTTATAAGCGAATAAACAAAGTATAGCATGTCCAAATGATAGAACATTATTCAGCAATATAACTGAAAGTCTTGTTTATATTACTACAGGAATGAACCTTAAAGACACTACACTATGCTACATGATTAAGCCAGAGTCAAAAAACCCACACATATGATATCCAAAAATAATACATCCATAAACACAAAGTGGAGCTTATTATTTTGTAGGATGGATGAGAAAAAAGGAACAAGGAGCAACTGCTAATCAATCCAGGGTTTCTTTTAGGGCAGTGATATCCAGCAACCCTCATGCTGTGACCCTTTAATACAGTTCCCCATGCTGTGGTGACCCCAACCATAAGCTCACTTCATTGCTACTTCATAACTGTAATCTTGCTACTGTTATGAATCATAATAAATATCTGATACACAGTACATCTGATATGCTCATGACCCTCAGGTTGAAAATTACTGTTTTAGGGTTAATAAAGATATTCATCCATGGTCCCTTGGTCTGTTGCCTTTGATCTGTCGTCAGGCAAAGCATGATAGAGCAGAGATAAAGAGAAAGGGCGGCTCCCCAGGATTCCCTACAAAGGCAACCCCTCCCTGTGACCTGCTTTCTCCAACTAGACCAAATTTCATCAAGTTTTTACCATCTCCCACTAGTGCAACCAACTAGGGACCAAGCCTTCAAAATAGGAACATTTAAGACCCAAGCTATACACAGGTAAGCAGAGAGGCATCACTGGGGTTCCTGGCAAAAAAGGGAGAAGCAGCATCCAAGAGGAAGAACATGATGGATCCTTAGGAAAACTAACCTTTCAGAGTCAAGAGCCCCCCAAATTGAGTTGTGCCATTGCATCATAAAAACAGGTTTCCTATGCCCCTCCCACCCCAAGGTTCTGATGCAAAGAAAAATCACAACTGTGAGGGGTTTACATTTTACTGCCACGCTCGCCTGCCCCAGTTTCATGGATGCCAAAGACATAAAGCTGGTAGCTAAGGAGCTTTGCTCTTCACAACACCAGGGATGAGAAGACTATCAGTCCCTGGACCAGCTCTCTAGCTGCCATAACCACGGCAAAGGCAGCCAAGTAATACCTGTGTATATAGTGAGCTGGGAACAAGAAAGGAACCTGGGCTTAGGCATCATGTCTTCCGTGATGGGCAGTCAACATGACTGAAATTTGTCTCAAAGGAAAACATCTTTTCAGTACAAGACAGTCAAAAAACCTGACTCTATCATTATTGTCCAGTGCTGTTGGCCTAAAGACACTCTTCTCTCTGCCAGGCTCTGCTGAACCAATGGAAGGCTGTCCCCAGAGTCTGGATGAGATGGTCAGGGCTGTCATCCTTTCCTCCCTGTCTGTTTTCTTGGGAATTTGTTTGAAACTATACACAACAAAATGTATGTCATATTAACTTTTTTTGTTTTTGTCTTGACACAGGGTCTCACAGTGTAGGCTCAGTGGGCTAAAACTTGCTATACAGATCAGGTAATCCTCCAGTGACTGCCTGGCACAGGACACCACACCCAGCTTAACCCCTTTTAAGTTAAAAAAAATTTAGACTGTATTATTTTATTTTATGAGTGTTTTGCTTGCACACATGCAGATGCATCACATGTGTGCCTGAGATCAGAAGAAGACATCAGATCCCCTGGAACTGGAATCATGGATTGTGAGCTATCATGTGGGGGATGGGAACTGAACTCAGGTTCTCTGCAAGAGCAGTCAGTGTTCTTACTGCTGAGCCATCTCTCCAACCCATTTAACCCTTCTTGAGCGCTAATTCTAAGTCACATTCAGCACATGTACATCATTGCGCAGTAATTGCCAACATCCATCCCCAGAATCTTATCAGCCCAACAGTATGCCACACAGTGAAACCAGGTCTCAAGCACAAAATAGTCTGTACCCAGGAAGCCATGGCTCCACACTTCCCTCCAGTCCCTGCACTGTTATTCTCTTTCTGGATCTGGGGACTCTTAATTCTTCCTCTAAAAATGAGTATCCATCATTTTACTTGGCACAATATGTTCAAGGTTCACCCGTGTTACAGCTCATCGCCAGAACTTCCTCCCTCTTTAACACTTTGGTTTGGACTCCAGAGGTAGAATTGCTAGATGATCTGCTAATCCTTAGCTGTGTATTTATTTATTTTAAGAAATTTCTGTACCATTTCTTCCCACAGTGGCTGTTCCGCTTTACATTCATGCCAGTAACGTAGAGAATGCAGATTTCTCCATCTCCTCACCAATCTTTGATATTTTCTAGTTTGTGACTTGGGCTTCAAAAAATATTTATTGATCGTATGTGTGGTATGTATACTGGTGGATGGGTGGGTAGGTGGGTGGAGGTGATCATGCATCACAGCACACACAACCTCGTGGGAGTCAGTTCTCTCCTTCCATTCTGTTTTGGAGGCTGTCTCTCCTCCTGTTTCTGAGGCTGGGCTGCATAGAAATGACCTTCCAGCCATTCCTATCACTACTTCCTGTCTTACGCAGAAGTGCCAGGCCACAGACGCATGCCACCACATGTGGCTTTTTAATCTGTATTTATGGAACAAGCACTTTTACTAGCTGAGCCAGCTCCCTGGTGCCCACCCCCCTTTAGCAATAGACATTGTATTGGGTACCTCTCGGCTTTAACTATCGGTTCTTTGATGATAGGTGAGGCTGAGTATCCCTTCGGTATTTATTAACCATTTGCATATCTTCTTTCGAGAAATGTCTATTCAAGCCCTTCACTGAGTTTGGATTTTTGTTTTGGTGTGTGTGTGTGTGTGTGTGTGTGTGTGTGTGTGTGTGTGTGTGTGTGTATGTATGTGTGTAGTTTGGTTTTGTGTTTTGAGACAAGGTCTCTCCATGTACCACTGGCTGGCCTGGTACTCATTCTGCAGTCCAAGCTAGCCTTGAACTTGTATTAACCCCTAACCACACAAGATTTTCAAATACTGTTTCTTATTTTGCATGGCTTTCTACTCTGATAATGTCCCTTTTTGCACAAAGACTTTCAGTTTTGATGAAATCAAATGAATCCATTTTTATCATCATCACTTGTGCATTCAGTGTGGTAAGGGTTGGTTTAATTGCAAATATCCAATCCACTTGGTTACAAATGTATCCAGTTTCTTTTTTGGATGAGAAAACTTCCATGCTGGGCACATAAAGATTCCTGAGGCACAGTCTAATTGGTTACCTCCAAAGCAATTACTGGTGAGGATGCTCTGATTGGTCAGCTCTGGATCAGCTGGAGTAAGATTACCATCGAATAGGAAGCACCACTGGAGAGACAGACATTTTCCCCCAGAAGGTACACAGGAAGCTGATGGGCATCCCAGGTCAGGCAGGGAGCTCGGCTTGACCCTCATGTTGGACGTATAGGAAGATTCTTCGCATTTGGTTCTGAAGATTCCCTGTAGAAGGCAGCTCCCATGAAGATCTGTAACTGATAAAGGGTGAGGCCAGGGCTGCTTTCTCAGACATCCCAGATCCTCCCTAGCACAGCTGTGGAGCTGTAGTGATGTGGAATATGGTTCACAGTCAGTAACCATTCCTCTGTCTGTACTACCTTGGGCTAACCTCTCTGTGTCTTGCTTTCTCGTCCTGAGGAGATAATGAACAGTCCTATCTCATAGGGTCTTTATGAGGCTCAAATGGACACACATAAGCTCCAGCTGTTTGCTTCATGGTCTTCACTAATCCCTGCCTTTTCTACCCGTGGGTACCAGCACACTAGCATCTCCTGCTCTGCTCACTGCCTTTAAGGGCCTCACCAGGCCTCTGCTCTCTCCATTTACACTGCCTGAAATGCCCTTGGCTTCCTGGTTTCCTTGGCTGTTTCCTTACCACTTGCTCCTTGGTGAGGCTTCCCTGCCTGCAGAATCCCTTCCTGCTTAAATCTCCTGAGGGATTCAGACACTGATATCTGTTTAGAATTATGGAAATTGTCCCTGTCCACACTGGGCTCCTGAGGGCAGGACCTGGTTATCCTGTCAATGTGTTTTCTTTCCGTGAGAGCCTGCCAGCTACCTATATGAGAACAGGCTAGGGTCAGAAACGGCACTAGCCAGGGAACAAAAGACAGCACAGCTGGTCTCAGGAACTGAGAGCAGGTGGTGGTGTGGGGGGGTGTTGGAGAGGTTGCATGCGAGAGGCAGGGTGGTTTGGCGCAAAGAAGAGAAATCAGCAGGCCTGGGTTCTGTGTTACTGGACTCTGGGAAGCTAGTGAGGATGTCAGGGTTTTGCTGAGCTAGGTCTGCTGGTTTGTAGAAAGAGGATGAGCTGCCAAATGAACACAAGGAGACTAGCAGAGCTTGGGGGCTGGTGCGAGACAGGACCTCAATGCTCCCAATATGAAAAAGGCAACGAACCCTTTTCCAGTCTATTAGCCTCTTCTTGTTAGAATGGAAGGACTTTTGTTTTGTTTTTGTTTTTTAAACAATGTCTCATGTAGCCCAGGTTGGCCTCAAATCTCACTGTGTAGCTGAGGATAATACTGAACTCTGGATCCTCCTGGGTCTACCTCTTAAGTGATAGGATTAGAGATGTGTGACACCATGCACAGTTAATGCAATGCTAGGCGTTGAACCAGGGGCTTCATGAACGCTAGACAAATACTTTACCAACTGAGCTAATCCCAACCTAGATAGTAACTATCTTTCTTGTGCCATTCCATAGATTATCATTATTCCTTCCCCACCCTGCATAGGGTCCAGATCAAGCAAAGACTAGATACTCAGGGAGTTAGTCACGTTTGTAGGCTCCAAGACCAGAGCATACATCCCTGCCCCTGGAGGGCTGGGAGACGCAGGACCAGGACACTGCATAGCTGAGTTGTGTTGATGAGACATCCTACTCCAACAGGCTGGGTGACCCTTAGCTCTACCACCCAAGAAGAAACCAGACCAGGTCCATAGCACTCTGGAACAGATGGCTCATGGTTCCTTCCTGTTTTGCCCTGTTCAGCCTGGCGTTGCCAAGACACAGCCCATCATGGAGGGGAAGTGTCTCTTGGGAGCCATGCTGGACACCAGAGCCAGGCAGGAGCAGGAGGTGGCTACCATTTGAACTCTGCTCTGCCCCAGCTGAATATCTTTGGGGTTCATGAGCCTGCTGCCCTAACACCCACCCCAAAAGCAGATGGTTGTACTGTCCCAGAACCAAATGCCTATTTTTCCTTGGACTCAATTTCCTTTCCTGCAAAAGTGGGTGTAAGGAGAACTCATGAATTCTAGGGGCATCCCTCTGAGGTCACAGATAGATGGGACATGGAGATAAGAAAATCCCTAAATGGTGACTGTGGTGCAACCACGATCACCTAGTCCCAGAGGTCCTGCTGCCTTCTCTCTCTCTCTCTCTCTCTCTCTCTCTCTCTCTCTCTCTCTCTCTCTGTCTCCTCTCTCTCTCTCCCCCTTCCTTCCTTCTTTCTTTTCTTCTCTCTCTTCCCCCCCCCCTTTTTTTTCCAAGACAGGGTTTCTCTGTATAGTCCTGGCTGTCCTGTAACTCACTCTGCAGACCAGGCTGGCCTAAAACTCACAGAGATCCACCTGCTTCTGCCTTGGGAATGCAGGGATTAAAGGCACACCACCACCACTTCTGTCCAGCCCCACTGCCTCTTTCCAAAGTTCCCATTTCCTCCTATAAGGCCCAGGCAGGGGCTAGGCCCTTTCCTGGAAGCCATGGGAACAGTGCTCCTCCCCTGGCCCCACAGGGGCTTCAAGTGGTATGGGGTGTTGTCAAACCACAGTCTCCTGCCACCTTTCAGACCCTCAAGCCTCCTCGGGCTCATCTCACCCACCTCATCTAGGGGCTAGGGTGCCTGCTTGTTCCTCCTCACTGCGCTCTGTGCTTGGCCATGGGGGTGTGAGAAGTGGGTGCAGGCAGGAAGTGGAGGGTTCACCCACAAGCATGACTATGAGGGAGGAAGAGGCACAGCTGGAGAGACATGTGAGGTCAACGGAGAACTTTCGCTGAGAGGGAAGTGCCAGGGTAAGGCTAAGGGTAAGGAACCAACCCAGAGGAGCTTTGTAGAAGGGTAGGATGAGGCATGGGCTGCAGGACTGTGGGGGATGAGGAAAGAAAGGAGCAGATGGTTCGTTAGGGGTCGGGAAGTTGAAGCTGGTCCATCTGAAGTCTGCTGTGATTGAAGATGTAGGCTTAGAGGAGAGGGGAGTGAGTGTGTGCAGGCCAAGCAAAAGGTCGGAGTTGGGGAGAGGGACTGGAGTCATGTCGTCTAGCCAGGCTCAGCAAGGTGTGAGGATGAACCAGCCTGACTGATGGTCCCATGCTTGAGGGAGATCAGCACACTAACTGTGGACACATAGGTCTGAGTTCTGGGGTGGGGTGCAGGTGGCATAGAGAGGCCAGGGTGCTACTTCACCAGAAGCTGGATCAGAGGACCCACATAGAGCTGGGGGCATTGGCAAAGCAGACAGAAGCCAGTCTGGGTGTCTGGAAGAGATTCAGATTAGAGAGGAGAGGCCTAGAGACGTCAGAGGCCAGGGCAGAGAACCAAGGCAAGCAGGCAGCCTCTTCCTCATTTCAGCTGGGACTCTTCACATCCCAAACTGCTCATAAAGCCTTGGGACAGAAACAGCTCCAGGAGCAGCCTGCACATACACTTTGTCTCTGCTGCTCCTCATCTCCAGACCACATGCTGTAAGTCAAATGGCTCACTGCACAAAGTTCAAGCCAAGTTCCCTGTGCCCCCAGCAGATTTTTGCTCCTAATGCCAATGTACATGTATTTGGCCACTCCTGGAATTCAGTCCTCCTACAAGTACTTACTGAACACCTACTGTATGTCAGGCACTGTCCCCGGACTGGGGATGCAGCAAAGGAAAGGTGCAAACCTGGTGATCACATCCCAGCGGAGAAGGGAAAGCAAAAAGTGAGTAGAACAGCTGTTCAAAGATGGTGAGTGCAGTCAGTGTACACCTGGGATCCAAGCACTTGAAAAGCTGCAGGTCAGCTCGGGCTACAGAGTAAGACCCTGCCTTAAAAACACAAACAGAATGGGCCTGGTGTATAGCTCAGTCGACAGAGTGCTTACCTGGTATCCACAGATCCCTGGGTTCATCCAGTATAAACTAGATGCGGTGGCCCTGGCCTGGGAGGCGGAGGCAGGAGGAAGGGTAGCTCAGCATTATCTTCAGCAACATAGTAAGTCTGAGGTTAGCCTGGGCTACAAGAGTCTCTGTCTAAAAAAAAAAAGGAAGGAAGGAAGGGAGGGAGGGAGGGAGGGAAGAATGGAGGGAGGGAAGGAGGGTGTGGAGGGGAAGGGGTTGCTGATGAGCTGTCTCAGCAGATAGCAGAGCCCCTAAGCCTGATAAGGTCACTCTCCTGGACATGCAGAGGGAGACGAGCCCAGTTGTTCTCTGACCTCCAGCATTTGCACCGTGACTCTCTAGCCACGTATGTGCACACACACCTAAGTTGATATTAAAAGGCACATATGTAAATAAGTAAACGTAGTAATAAAAAATATCTAAAGGTGCTAAGGAGAAAGATATAACAAACTGATGAAATCCCACACATTTGGAGGAGGTTGCGATTTTAGCTAGGGTGGTAGAGGAAGGTTCCCAGGGAGGGTGTCGTTTGAGTGACACTTTAAGGAAGAGAAGTCTGGGTTCTTCACATGTCCATGGCAGGGTCTTCCTGTAACTGTCCAGCCTCCCGCACTTTGATATTCTCCTGATGACCCTCCTCGGCTAACCTCACACACCTATGAAACCCTCTTCCACATATATGGGTGGGCCCTAGGCCACAAGGTTCACAGTGGAGGTTGAGAGCTGCTTGATGGAAGAAAATGTCCTGACCTCTCTGGTGCTACACTTGTACCACACTTGGCTACAAGGTTTGTCTTGAAGTTTTACTGTGACATGGTATGTGGCCTAAATTTCCCTGGATCTGGAGGTGAGCTCAGGAATCCAGTGATGGGAATGAATACCAGCTGATGAATGGTCTTGACATGATCTCCCGAGCGTGTCTTGGGTCCCAGAGGCAGGCCGCACTGGGCTAGAAGTGTATCTCAGGGCCTGGTGTGACCAAGCGCATCTCCCAATGAGCTTTCTCAACATGGCCTATGACAGTCTTGGAGAGCAGTAAGCTCCCTGTTAAGGGGAATATGCAAACAGGGGCCAAAAAAGCTGCTGGGGAGGCTTCAGGGGTCTCCTCTCAATCAGATGATCTTGAGACCTGTCTGGTTCAGCAGGTCCAGAAAACAGAGCCCTGCCACTGACCCCTGGTTCTGGGATCAGATGTCTTGTCTCTGTCAGGTGGGCTCAGGCCTCAGGAGATGCAAAGAATGTTTAGAGAAGGGCCTAAGACAGGGATTTGCTTCTCATGAGAAGTGAGGTGTCCTCTGAGGCTCCCTTTGGCCTGGCCTTACACATAGGACTGGACACCTTCATGGAGCCTCAGTGTCTTGTCTCTGAAATGGGCAATAAATACTCAGTGTGGGGGAACAGATCCTCCTGAAGTTGGGGTTAGGAAACTAGACAGGCTTAGAGGTTCGATTCCTGTCCTGTGGTCATTCCCCTAGCCCCAACAAAAGCATCATCAGTCAAGATATGGCTCAGAGGGTAAAGGTAATCAAGGTGATCGCCACCAAGTAATCTGAGCTCAGCCTCCAAGGTTCCACATGGTGGGAGGAGAAAAATGACTCCCATAAATTGTCCTCTGACCTCCACATACATGTTGTGGTGTGCGACAGACAGACAGACAGACAGACAGACACACACACACACACACACACACACACACACACACACACACACCCCACACACAGAGTAATTGATTGAAATCAATAGCACCGAGAGAGCCTGTGGCTTATCTTCATGGACAGGGTTTCATCTAACCTTTCCCAGGGTGTCCAGGGATCTTGTCTCCAGTGTCTCACAGAGTTGGAAGAGGGAGGGAGTTGCCGTGGGCCCTGACTCTTAACCTCCATTGTTTTAACCTATTCCTGAGAAGCGGTGCTGGGAGGGGTCTATTGTGTGCACTAGCAAACTCCTAACCTCTTTGGCTTCAGGTTTCTGGTAGGGAAATGTCAACTCTCTTCCCAGCACAGACTTTATCACTACTCAAATCTGCATTCAGCTCCCAAACTGGCCACTGACTCACTGTCACCTCGAACAAATCACCACCTTGTCTAAGCCTCGTGTGTCATCACTGTAACAAATTCTGAGCGACAATCATTTAAGGATTTCTTTTGGTTCATGATTTACAAGCTTGTCACCCCCTGGCCTCAGAACTATGGGCCTGCAGTAATGAAGAAACGTCACAGTGAAGGGCATGGTGGAACAAAGCTGCCTCCATGGTGACAGCCAGCAGGTTGAGAGGGAGAGGCGGGAAAGAGGAGGAGAGACTCCTCTCGTGGTCCCTACCTTCTAATACCCCATCCAACGGGAACTGTGCCAGAGCTAATTCATAGAGAAGGTCAATGGCCTCATGATCCTGTCACCTATCTAGTGTTCCCAGCTGGGGATAAAGCTTTTAACATATGAGATGAATGAACATAACATCCAAACAATAGCCACCTGACTCCTTATCTGCAAAGTGGGACCAGTACAGCCTACCCCATGTAAGATCAATTACAGGTACCAGGGCCCTTACCCAGTGCCAGACTCCACTGAGCAGCCATGAAGTTAGCAGTAACTATCAGGGTTGATGGGGACCCATGGATGTAAAGTGACCTCTCAAGGACACACAACATGTCCCACCAGGAGCTACTGAGATGACAGCAGCCACCCTAAGAACCTCCCTCGCTGCCACCATGCTCCACCAGACAGTCCCTTGGTCCCCACCTACCCTCCTGGTCTAATTTCCCATGCAGAGATGATGGGATTCTGGACCAAAACTGTGTGAGAGGAGGGAGAGGCCCACTACAGATCAGAACTATGGACAAATGGTGATTTAAAATATATATATTTAAAGCAGAGTTGTAGTGGCTCACATCTTTAATCCTAGCACTCAGGAGGCGGAGGGATCTCTGTGAGTTCAAAGCCAGCTTGATCTACAAAATGAGTTCCAGTACAGCCAGAGCCGTTACAAAAAGAAAGCCTTTCCAGAAACACACACATGCACATGCATACACACTCACAGGCGCACATGCACGCACACAATTTTTAACTATGTGTATATATGTGGATATGTGCAAGTGAGTGTGGGTGCCGGTGAAGGTCAGAGAGCATCAGATTCCCTGGCGTTAGAGTTACAGGCGGTTGTAAGCACCTGACAGTATAAGCTCCCAACCACTGAGCCATCTCTCCACCCCTTCTTATCTTTATTATTATTATTTTTTGAGATAAAAATTTCATGTACGCCAGATTGGCTTTGAACTCACAGCTAAAGATGACCTTAAAGCTCTGGGTCTTCCTGCTTCCATCTCCCCATGCCTGGGCTATACAGCTCTGTGAACTGGACCCAGGGTTTTGTGAGCATTAAGCAAATATCCTACTAATAACGACATCCCAGCTCTTCTTTCTAATTTGCTATGTAGCTAGGATGACTTTGAATTTATTTGGTGCTAAGGTACTGAAGGTCACCACTCTCTGATCTTTATAACTGTCGTGATTCTGTCCTCTGATATTCCAGACAAATTTTATTAAATATACAATATTGCCACACCAATCCCCCCCCCCTGATTTTACCTCCCAAGTGTAAGGATTACAGGCCTGTACCACCACACCTGGCTTTGGATGGTTGATTATCAAAAGACAGAACTACCCAGGTCTAGTGGACTGGAGCAAAACAAGAATTTATCAGTGTGTTCCACTACAATCCAGGGGGAGGCTAAAGCCTCAGGCATAGCTGGATCCAGAAGTTCCCTGGTGTTCTCAGGGACTCCTGTGCTCCCTGTCTGACTCTGCCCTCCTTGAATTTTGACAGTTCCCTCCCTCAGTGTTGCACGAATAAAAGAAACTCAGGGCCAGATCTCTGGGAAAGGCAGAGATATTAGAGAGTAAACACCATAGTCAGGTCTTATCCAGCTGTCTTCCAGCTTCCTCAACCTCACTCCTCCTGGCTTCTTCTTACTGCTCTGTCTTTCTATGTCTGCCTTAAATACTTTCTTCACTCAGTTAAGGCGTGGCACCACCACTGCCTGCCTGGGAGCCTGGAACTCCTTCTGTAAACTAAGATGACCTCAAACTGAGATTGGATTAAGGATGTAGGTCACCACTCCTGGGATACTCCCTGTGCTGGGATTAAAGGTGTGAGTTACCACTGTCTGATCCTCCTAGACTGACTGTGGGTAGATGCCTCTGATATCTCCAAATGTTTTTTTTATTATATTTGAAAATAATCCACATGGTTATATCTCCAGGACATAAGAGCATGCCTGGCACCCATGGTTCTAGCTTTGCAGGCCTTACAAAACTCTCCTCCTTCTCAACCATTGATCAAAACTCCTGCCTGAATTTCCAGATGCCCAGTGTGGGGTCTCAGCACCCCTGAGGTGGTCACAGAGCCCAAGGATCTCACTCCTCTCACATGGGTAGGTCACTCCTCCAGATCCACCTGCATGGCAGACCTAGTGCTAGGCCTGAGCTCTCTCTCCCATCACCACCTGAAGTCTGGTTACTGGAGGACAGACAGGTCTGGGGCACTAGTGGTCAGCAGCCAACCGCAGTCCTTACAGCTGAGCAGCAGGCACTCACTGGGTACTGATGCTGAGCAGCAGGCTCTCACTGGGTACTGAGTTGCTGTGTCCATTGAGAGGAAGGGATGGGAGAGCCTGGGATCTAGACAGAGCAAGAGTGCCTCCCACACTAGCTCCAAGGCCAAGCTTTATTAGAAGTGCTGGGTGGAGGCAGTGTCCCAGAAGAAGGGCTATGGGATTTCTACCCAAGGAAGCAAGGGAAGGGCCCCGGTCCCAGACTGCAGCTGCTTCTTCATACTCAAATGGAGCTTTCAGTTCCACTTAGTCCCTGCTGAGCAGAGGATAGAGAAAGTAAAAAGAGAAGAGAAAGCAGACCCTGTCCCTGTCTCCCTTCCCCACTCCACCCCCCCCCCAGCCCTGTGCTGGGTTTGCCAGCTGTAGCCTGGTGGGACCAGAATTGTGCAATAGGGATTCTGTCCCCTGCCCACTGTCCTCCAGGTGCCTGGGACTGGCATCAGGAATCAGTCTCAGGCTGGCTGGAGGTGGCTCCAGGGTACTCAGGCTGAATGCCACCCAGGGTCAGGGCTGAGTGATGCCTGGAACAGAGGGCATAATGTCTCTGTAAGGAAGGAACACAGCTAATAAGTACCTCTCAGGCTCAGAGAGGGTGGATAGCTGGCCTTAAGCCACACAGCTGGCTGGTGATGGGTCTTAGCCTGACTCAGAAGAAGGAAGCCAAGTCTTGACCCCACCATCCTGTACCTTCGCTACTAAATTCACGGGGCTGGGATGCGGCAAGGGAGTTTCCCAACTTAGTTTCCCAGCAGGCAGGCAGTCTAAGCTTGGAAGCCTCATTACAGGTCCAGCAGCAGCAGGGAATTGCTGGTAGGTGGTGACTCAGGCTTCCAGCTCCTGCCCCTGTCCCACAGGCTTCCTCATCCCTGTAGACATGGAGGGTCAGTCAAAGGACATCCCGAGACCCCAGGGTCCATGTAGCATCAAGAGCATTGAGGCAGCTCTTCCTGGCATCGATATCATTGGTGATGATAGAACTGATCTTGTAGTTGTGATCTGGACTAAGAAAAGAGAGTAGAGATTGTTCCTCAGTAGGGTGAGGGGCTACAGTGTTTTTGCTATTGGTATACCTAGGAACCTGGAGTAGAGATGGGCAGAAGATGCCCGGCATCAGGGTGGTACTCCTGGCTGGACACTCAAATGGCTGCTGTGAGGCCTGAGCTTGTTGAGGGTGGATAAATAGGAGGAAACCTGAGAAAGGCCAAAGGAATAGGGCTAAAGACATGTCCCAGGCTAACTCAGTGCTGCCTGACAGGAGGCCCCTGCAGCAAGGGCTCTAACCTTGTCCTCTTCAACTGTGCCCTAGCGCCATCTCATGGCCGCAGGCTCTCATTGCAGGGGTGACTCGGGTCCTTGGAAGAGTCACAACCATTTAGAGGTAGGTGTGACCCAAGCCTTGCCTCAAAGCCAGGACCCCATCTTCCCTTAGGCCTTCAGAGTTGCCTCAACACTGACCGACCCTGGATCACAGGAAACTGCCCTGAGAACATCACAAGAAGCTACTGGGAAGAAGGCCAGATCACCAAGCCTGGCACACACCCAAATAAACTGCAAGTGCCCAATTCGCCCACATCTGGGCAGGTATTTACCTGCAGTTCAATCCTCATCTCCCCCACCCTGTAAAGTGGGCTTGGGAAAAGCTAGTGCAGGGCTTGCCTCTATATTCTAGAAGCCCCCCCCCCTCTAAAAGTCAGAAGAGTCCTGTCTATGGTATTTCAACATGCAGGTGGCAATGGTGAAGTTTGAGCCAGCCCCTGAGAGAGGCAGATGGGAGTGGGAGCCGAGCAGGATATGCGCCCTGCCTCCACTTACCAGCTTGGCATTCCTTCCCTGACTGCCCTGCCCCACCCACATGCCTCAGTGGCTCCCCACCAAAGCCCATCCTCAGGTCACCCTCTCTGAACACTGCCTCCACCCTGAAGAACAGTGGGGAGCTGCCTCAGTTATTCCATCAGTTCTGTGCCCATCATCACACACAGTCTCATGAGCCTGGTCTCTGTGTAGAAGTGACTGTGACTGCTAAGAGGAAAATGGGGGGTTGGGGAGGAGGCTGATATCATACAGTAGGTGCTTAATAAAGGCTTGCGGCAAAAAGAACATTTGGGAAGGAAAGCGTGAGAAGTAGCTGGATAAGCAAGTACCTAAGTGGATTGCCACCTCAAGAGGAATGTCCGTAAATGACCTATCAAATGAATGGGAAATGGGAGATGGGTACAAGAGTTCAGGCTCAGAGAGTGAATGGATTCCTGGTGGCTCAAGTGTTACAACTAAAGGAAGGACCCGGAACTGGCATAACCCACCTGCCCATCTGACAGATGAGAACACTGAGGGAGAGCAGGGTGGAAAGACATCTGCTGGGTCTATGGGGCTCTTTCTGTCTCCTTGTCCCCTCCTCCCACGGCTGGAGTTCTGGGAAGGATGCCTTTTGTTCAGCTCTGTGCTCTTCCAGGCTGTTTCCGCCAGGCTAAGGTGTGGGAGGTGGCAGGGAGGTGCTCCCCCCCCCCCAAAAGGCTATTTCAGTCAGAGCCAGCAGGGTCAGGAAGCAGAGGAAGCTGTTCAAAGTCACACCAGAGATGCATCAGCGTGGCTGAGAACAGGAGTGTGGGCAGCCCCATGTCCGAGTGTCCTTTGTTCCAACACACTTGGTACCACTGACCTAAGATGGTGATGGGATGCCGCATGTGAGTATTTGTGTCTTGAGGAAACAGCCAGTATGGGGTGAGATGGGGGCGACTGGACACTTTAGCAATCTGGGTGGGGTCTGTTCAGCTGGGGACTCAAAGGAGGGACAAGATGGGCCTCTGAGCTTTGGGGTGCTGAGGTTATGACTAACAGGTGGACTAGGAGAGCATCTGTGGAAAGATCAGCACAAAGATGGACAGACGGGCCAGAGAGGCTGTTAGGTCTCAGTCATAGTGGCTGTGCAGTGCTGGGAACAGTGTGATGACAGGAGGATCAGAAATGAGGGCAGTGTGGAAAGAACTTGGGGACCTTCAGACAAAGGAGCTGGATGGGGACCTTGAGAACCAGGGGAGGAGCTTGGGTGTTTCCCTGAGAGCAGAGGAACCTTTGTTGTAGTGGGGTTTCTAGGTCCCAGGCCACCAGAGACCCAGACCCGCCACCCGAGACCCCTTAGCAACCCAGCCGCCTGCCGCTCAGGCCCCCAGAAATGACTCAGACGCTTATTTTAACTTCATGCTGTTTGGCCTATGGCTCAGGCACATTGCTAGCTAGCTCTTACATCTTAAATCAACCCATTTCTATTAATCTGTCTGCCACATGGCCCGTGGTTCACCTGTGTTCCTTACATGTTGCTCCTTTGGGCTTCAGCTCTATCTGCCTGACTCCGCCCTGCTTCTCCTACCTATTCTGATTCCTCCTCCTACTTCTTCTATGGTGCCTGCCATGGGTCAAAACAGCTCCTTTATTTAAAGATTGAGATTCACAGCATACATAAACGCATTCCCAAATCAAACCTTTTTTTTTTTTTTTTTTTTTTAGACAGAGTTTTTCTGTGTAGCTTTGGAGCCTGTCCTGGAACTTGCTTTGTAGACCAGGCTGGCCTGAAACTCACAGAGATCCACCTGCCTCTGCCTCTCAAGTGCTGGGATTAAAGGCGTATGCCACTACTGCCCACTGGAGGGACTCTTACCTTCCTACTGCTGGCAGCATAGCTGGAGTCCAGCAAGAAGCTAGGATTGGAGCCAGCCTAGGACTTAGGGCCTGAAAGTGGATGACAGATACAACAGCCAACATCAGCAGCTGCTCACAGCTGAGGCCAAGGGATCCTTCCCTCTACTATCCCTTGCAGAAGTGGGAGCACTCGGCTCCCTTGGTCCTCTGAGACAGAGCAGAGTATCATCAAGGGAGCAGATGATACCTGAGGTCTGTCTACTCAAAGCCCTATCTGCAGCTCTTTCTCCTTCCAAGGGAGATACTCTTAGAAGGACCAGTCTCCCCAGAGGCTGGAGAAACAAGGGGCCACTACAGTTTCGTCCATGTGTGATCAAAGGCTCCCTTTGGGAGTATGGTCAGAGAGCCACAGGCCTCCATAGAAAGGACAAGGATTCAGCCCCTTCCACCCTTGCCTGTTCCATGCTGTCCCTACTTGGGGTGTCCTTCCTCCCTGCTCTATGATAAAAACCTTCCTCAGCCGCCAGGATCATCATTCTTCTGGGAAAACTTTTATTTATTTATGTAACATTTCTATCTATTTTCCATCTCTGTAATGCTTTCCTACCTTAGCTCCCTCTTGAGAACTGGTATATGTATCTTTTGTGTGTTTTGCCTGCTTGTGTGTCTGTGTGAGGTTTTCAGATCCCCCAGAACTGGAATTACAGACAGGTGTGAAGTTATCACGCAGGTGCCGGGGATTGAACCTGGGTCCTCTAGAAGAGAAGCTAGTGCTCTTAACCACTAAGCCATCTGCATGTGTGCCTGTACATGTTCATGTGTGTACAAATACCAGAGGTATTAGATCCCTTGAAGCAGGAGTTAGGGACAGATGTGAGCCTCCTGACTTGGGTACTAGAGCAGTCGTGAATGACTGAACTGTTCTAGGCTCCTCCTCATCCACACAACCCCACTCCCATCCCCTAAGGTCAATGTGAAAGAAGTACCTGAGTCACCCCTCCTGGTTTACAGATGAGCTTTGAAGGAACGATGGCTTTGGAACATGGAATCCAGTCTGAGGATGCTGGTATTTCCCTCGGTGAGCTCTTGGTGTGTGCACTGTCCACAGGGGTAAACTAAGACCCACCAGAGCTCTCTGTCCTGGACCCAACCTGCCTTGAAGACTCGGAGGAACACTAAACCTGGTACTTCCTCATAAAAGGTCTATCCATCTTCACAAGACAGGTATATATATACCATTACCACATCCCTACCCCCCCCCCCCCCCAGGGAGCTCGGGAGACATTCTGTGTGTGCTCTGAACCCAATGACAGCATTCCCTTATTCCTCCAATAGGGGGAGTGAGGAGGTAAATCTCCACCCCAAGATCACACAAGCAGTAAACAACACAACTGTGATTTGAACCTCAACCCCTCTCACGGAAGAGACAATTGACTAGGGTTGTGAGGGATGAATAGAAGTTCACTGGAAAAGCTGAGAGAAAATAAATACTAAAGAAGTTGACTTGGATTTCTCTCAAGCTTAAGCTTTATTGGAGCACATATTTCCAATCTATATGAATCTTTATGGGATGAAGAGCCTTAAGGGGTGGCAAGTTAAGGACTTACTAGTTCAAGGAGTAGGGCCAACTGGGTTGCCAGAACATGATAGGATGTGCATTACTTCCCTCAGATTCTCCAAGCATAGGAAAAGCAGTTGGGCAGTTATGGAACGGGACAATGACACCGTCCAGGCTCCAGACTTGCCCACCAACTGCGTCTACCGTGAAGATTTCAAGCGACTGCTGCTCCCCCCAGTATACTCAGCAGTGCTGGTGGTCGGCCTACCATTGAACATCTGCGTCATCGCCCATATCTGCTCATCCCGCCGGACCCTGACCCGTTCAGCTGTGTACACCCTGAACCTAGCACTGGCAGATTTGCTGTATGCCTGCTCTTTGCCCCTACTTATCTATAATTACGCCAGAGGGGACCACTGGCCCTTCGGGGACCTGGCTTGTCGTCTCGTGCGCTTCCTCTTCTATGCCAACCTACATGGTAGCATCCTGTTCCTCACCTGCATTAGCTTCCAACGCTACCTGGGTATCTGCCATCCCTTGGCCCCCTGGCACAAGCGTGGGGGTCGCCGCGTTGCCTGGGTGGTGTGTGGAGTCGTATGGCTGGCTGTGACGGCTCAGTGCCTGCCCACGGCAGTCTTTGCTGCCACCGGCACCCAGCGCAACCACACTGTCTGCTATGACCTGAGCCCACCCAACCTGTCCACTCGCTACCTGCCTTATGGTATGGCTCTCACCATCATCGGCTTCTTGCTGCCCTTCGCAGCCTTACTGGCCTGCTACTGTCGCATGGCCCGCCACCTGTGCCGCCAGGATGGCCCAGTAGGACCCGTGGCCCAAGAGCGGCGCAGCAAGGCAGCCCGTATGACTGTGGTAGTGGCAGCTGTCTTCGCCATCAGCTTCCTGCCTTTCCACATCACCAAGACAGCTTACTTGGCTGTGCGGTCCACGCCTGGTGTCTCTTGCCCTGTACTGGAGACCTTCGCAGCTGCCTACAAAGGCACTCGGCCCTTTGCCAGTGCCAACAGTGTACTGGACCCCATCCTTTTCTACTTCACACAGAAGAAGTTCCGGCGACAGCCCCACGAACTCCTCCAGAAACTCACAGCCAAGTGGCAGAGGCAGAGAGGCTGAGGCCCCAGGGCAGACCAGGCTATGTATTTGCCATTGGGACCCTGGTGCCGGAAGCTTCCTCCAAACCCCAAACCTCAAACCATACAGAGAAGTAAAACTTGCTTCAACAGGCCTGGCTCTCAAGAAGTTCCATGTTAACCACAGCTAAGACACCCAGGTTGGAGACTGGTCAGTTCATGTTTGTTATCCCAGAACTCAGGATGTTGTGACAGGAGGGATAACGAGCCCCAGGCTAGCCTGGGCTACATGTCTACAGCCTGTCTCAGACAATCCAGAGTTGGGGCTATAGCTCATAGCACATGCCCAGAGTGTGCTAGCCCCTGGGCTCAATCCCTAACACTGCAAAATCCAACAAAGGTAGCGCCCCCCCCCCCCCGAACCTTTCTTGTTTACAAAGTGCAGGGAACATGAGGGCAAGGTCCTGATCCCTGGGACCCACTTCTTACAAGGTGTAAGAAGCTGGAGGAAGCTCGTGTTCCCATTCACCTGCCAAAAATTTTGCATAAGAGAGCTATATAAATAAATGTTATTTTGTATTTTGTTGTTATGCTTTTGTTTGTTATCAGGCCAGGCCCCACCCCCACCAAAATGTATCCTTTAGACGGATTTCTTCACCTTGGTAAAGGCCAAGCAGTGATTTAATTGGAGTAGGGGTCAGGAACTAAGACCCATGATTAGAAATACTCAGGAGGCCTCTTAAAGATGGCTGATGACCTGGGAGGGTCAGCCCCAATGTGGCTTGAGGCTGAGAGGAAGTACATACATGTCTTATAACGGAAAATCCCGATTACCTGAAACCACGGCAGGGATAGTCCATCCTGGCTTTCACAGTGTTTCCTAACGTTTAACCCTTACAAGCACCTCTGTCCATGAGTTCCAAAGTCATGCGAACGTTTGATGCTGCCAATACCCGAATATCCATTAAGACGATGATACTCTAGAATAGCTCGTGCATCTAGAACTAATTATTCCAGATTGCACCACTTAATCCTTAGCAGGATAATGCGAAGGAACAAGATCTCCAGATAATGTGAAGGAACAAGATCTCCAGATCATCTCGAGGCAATGCTCTTTCTGTGAAGTTACTTAGGACTGAAGCAGGGCACAATGGTTCACAGCATGCAGGAAGCTAGCTCAGGCTAGAGAGAGCTGAAGGTGAGCCTGGACTAACTGACACTTTGTTTCCTTGCGTTTTCTTTTTCAAGTTTTTAAAATCATATTTTACTTATTGCGTGCGGCTATCAGAAGAAAACTTTGAAGAGCCGTTTTTCTTCTTCTAACGTGTGGGTTCCAGGGATCAAACCCAGGAGGTCAGGCTTGGCAACAAGCGCCTTCACCCGCTGACCCCACATACATTTCAAAAAACTAACGCAATCACAGAAGCCTATAATCCTAACTACTTGTTGGGGGGGGCAGGGGGCTAAGGAAGAATGATTAAGATCAAGGTCTGACCACATTACAGAATGAATTTGGGGGCAGCTTGAGTAACTTACTAGAACCCTGTGTCAAAAAAGAGGGAGATGTGAGCCCGGGATATAGTTCAGTGGTACAGAATTTGTCTGTATGCATGAGGTTTAGAGTCCGATCCTAGCAACAGAGAGCAGAAACAACAAAAAGAAGTGAATTCAGAAGCATTCAGTGGGACATGGTGTCACACAGCTTTGATCCCAGCACTTGGGAGGCACAGGCAGGTGGATCTCGGTGAGTTCAATCTGGTTTATACAGCAAACTCCAGGACAGTCAGATCTACACAGTGAGAGCCTGTTTTAGAAAAACAAAGAAGAAGCTGGAGAGCGGTTGAGAGCACTGGCTGCTCTTCCAGAGGACCTGGGTTCAATTCCCAGCATCTACATGGAAGCTCACACCTACTCACACCTACTTGTATCTCCAGTTCCAGGGCTTTTGACACTCTCATACAGACATGTATTCAGGTAGAACCCAATGCACATAAAATAAAAATAAATATTTTTTAAAAAACAAACAAAAAAATCTAATACATGCTCGTAATGATCCTGGGAAATCTAGAGGCTGAGGCAGGAGGACAGGAGGTTGAAGCCAGCTTGGGCTACGTATAATAAGACCTTGTCTTAAACAAGCAAAAGCAGCATCAGCAAAAAATTCTAAAATGAAAATACTTTGAGGATGGTGCAAATGCAATAAAATCAAATGAGACAAAGCAGGGGCTGGAGAGCTGGCTCCGCGGTGAGGGGCACTTACTGCTCTCGTAGAGGACCCAGGTTCGGATCTCAGGGGCCACAGGACAGCTCATAAGTGAACCCCTCTTTTGGCCTCCTCATGCAGTAGTCACACTCATGGTGCACATACATAGACACATGCAAAACACACACACATACATACACACATACACATACACACATATACACACACATACACATATACACACATATACACACACATACACACGAAAAAGTAATTCTTAAAAGAAAACAAAAGAATAGGCATAGTGGTACATGTAATCCTAACACCTGAGAGGAAAAAGCAGTAAGAACAGAGTAAGGTCATCCTCAGTTATACAAAAAATTTGAGGCTGGGGTAGATTACAGGAGGTCCGGGGTGGGGGTGGGGGCGTGGGGGAGGGAGGAGGAGAAAGGGAGAGAGGGAGAGGGGGAGAGACTGACTGATTAGTACAGGTCTGAGAGGGGTCTGAGACTGTCCCTCAGTGGTGGGACACGGGAATGAGATGGACGTTACAATAAAGGCCCTGGCTGTTTTGTTTTTTTGGTAAGATAAGTCAACCAAGCGACTTATGAGGATGTAAAGTGAACAAGAGATGCTAACTCATGAAATCCTAAGCACCCTGAGTCTAATGTGGAGTACAGGTAGTGTCCGTGAGATTGTTTGGCTTTGGAAAGGTGTCAGAAGCCAGATTTCCCCTTCACGTAGCTACTTTCCTGAACACATGATTCTATTAAGTTCCAAGGTCCATCCTGCACATGACCTTGACCATACAACCTTTCCATATTGGTGAGAAGATTGAGGCTCGCAGACACCCACATGGCATCTCACAACTTCCAGGGGATCTGAGCTCCAACAGATTTGAGACACATACATGCAGGCTAAAGCACATATACACAAAAAGCAAAATAAAAAGAGAATGGAGTGAGATGCCACTCTGCTTAGCCCAAGTCCTTAAATATACTCTCTCCTCACAAGTGGGGCCAGAGGCCAGGCTAGCTTACTTCAGCCAAGTATAGCTGGCAGAGCTCTTGGGGCTTATAATGAGTACCCATTCATCTCCATCAGTCTGCCCATTTGTGATATGGGATAAAGATAAAGACTTGTCTCAAAAGTGACATGAAGGCAAATTTTATAGTGCATAGAAGCTGGAAGAGCACACACTTCAGACCTGGTGCTGTTACTGAGCAGTAGGGGAATAACTACCAAGCATGCCCAAAGCCCTAGGTTTGATCCCAGAACAACGCATCCCACCATAGGAACCATCATTATGGAAGGAGACAGTGACTCCATATTCTCCTGAACTTGCTTAGGAGACGCTGATCCCATGCCTCACTTTTCAGACAGAGCAACTGAGGCCCAAAGAAGCAGGAGGCTTACTCATTGTCACCAAGCAAGGCAGAGCAGAGAGGCACAAACCCGGCAGAGCTCTCCTCCTTGCCCACTAATTTGCCAGTGGTGAAGACAAGAGTTGTCATTTATACCCTTTGAGGCAGAACTGAGATAAATCAGGCAATTTTAGACCAAGAGGCTGGTGTCAACTCAGAAGGGCAATCTCTGCATCTGGAGACTTCCTACAAATCAATGAGTGGTCTGGGAGGAAGAGAAATAGCTTCTTACCCTGGAGGTGGTATGAACAGCAAATGGGCCTGGGGTCCTGCTAGAGGCTGCCTTTCCTTACTCTGCAGCCAGTAATCTACCCTCTCCCCATTTTGCTTCACACATTCAGTTACCAGTGCCAAGTGTCTTAAACTGGGACCGATAAGACCCTGGGGTTGGTTGGGTAAAGCATGCACCACTACCTTAGATGCTTATGAGGTGAGCATAAGAGGAATGGGGCCTACATGTAACAGAACTTAAGGAGTTTTTTTCTCTATTCTCAAGGAGGCTGAGTTCTGCCCACCATCCACAGACAGTGAGGCAGGACTGCTGGGCACTCTCCTTGGTCATCAAGATCTGAAGCCAGGGAAAGCTGTCTGAAGGAGTGTTATGAATGAAGACCTTGAAGTCTGAATTTGAGTCACACGTTTGAGCTGCCCTTTCCCCCTGACTTCTGCAGTGGCCTTTATTAGTTCTACAATAGCATTTGTCCCCAAGGGTAGCTTGAGGAATAAATAAAATGCATAAAATATTACCCGTACATCCTACGTAATCCATATATTCTCGCTCGTTTAGATGTAGAGTCCTACATTTAAACCGTCTGGGCAAAGAGGGACCTAACAGAAGCAGATGAGGGTGGGAAGAAGTTGACGCCTCAGTAACCAGAACAATTTTAGACTTGCCAGACTGCCGCAGAGGCGGGAGGGGAGCTCTAGGGTAGATCATTGTTGTGGCAGGAGAGACCTACACCTTCCCGGTCTGGAGGGTGGAGCAGCTGCAGATAGGAGTATAGGTTTGGCGGTAGAAAGTTGAGGGCGTTCCCGTCCAACCTCCTTTTGTGCGGAATACCGAAGAAAGGGCAGAGTGCTTGGCAAAGCAAGGGGGCAGGAAACGCCTGAAAGCAAGTGAAAGCTTCCTAACTCTTCCATGGTTGGTTGTGGGTGGATGGGGTTTTATCGCTGCAGAGCTCGGAGGGAGCAAAGAATCCGGCCCGCAGAGGGCGCAAGAGCCACGTACCCCGACAGCTGGGAGAAGGAGGAGGCGGAGTGTAGAGATTAGAGGCCAGTAGAACCAAGAGGGTAGGTGGGGGGCGTGGCAGCTGGGAAAATGGAGGTGGGAGTTGTGTGTAATAGTCCTGAGAGATAAGACCTCTAGAGCTGCATTAGGGGGGCTAAGGGACAGTCAGTGATGGACAGGCGTCAAGGAGGTGGGATATAGGTGGGGCGTTTGAGTGCAGGGCGGAACATGGGCGTGGTGCAGCGGGATTCGCCGCAGAAGGATGGGTAAGGGGCGTGGTCTGAGCAAGGTGGGGAGCCGCAAGCGCTCGGGTGGGCCTGCCCCGCCCACGACGCCCCGGGTCCCACCTCTTTTCCGGCCAGAAGAGTTTCTGCGTGTACCTGAGTATCGGTGTGTACCAGAGTTTGTGGGTCTTGGGTTGCCTGCCATGTTGGAGCCCCTGCAGGAGAGGTTCCCGCGTGAAGGGGCCCAACGGCGGCGGTGCTGCATCCTGCAGAGTTGTCTACTCTCTGAACTCCCGCGTATCTGAACGAGTCCCCGGGGAGGATCAGCCGGCAGCTTTCCCGACGAACTTCTCTAGAGGGTCATTTCGGTCTACAAATGTTCAAGCATCTTGTTTCTCCTTCGGCTCCTCCCCGACTCCCTTCCCCCACAGCATTCCCAGCCTCGCGCGCTCCCGGAGCCCACCCCCTCTTTTAGGCGCCAGGCCCCGCCCCCCGCCCCCTTTCCTCAGCCTCTAAGTTTATTTGCAACAAAAGGGAGCAGAGAGCGAGCAGCCTAAGGGGAAGAAGAGGGAGCTGGAGTGGGAGCTTGAGGGGAGACAGACTGGCCACCGAGCTTCACAGGCGGACTTTGAGTGCAGAAAGCAAGCCTTGGCCCCTCGCCGGCCGGGCCGCGATGCCCCTGGCCGCTCTCGCAAAGGCTAAGGCTGAGCCTGGGGTCGACGCTGGGGCAAGAGGGGCCGCCCAGGATGAAGCCGTTGCCGTCCGCAGCCGCAGAAACTTGATCCTGGACTGATAAATCTCCGCTCAGGTCTCCACACTCTCCTCCCCAGCGGCCGCACGCTGCGGGTGCAGGATCCAGGCTCTCGGACCGCGGCCACTGCGCGCCCTCGGAGCAGGGGTGCAGGGGGGGTTGGCCGCGGGGCCCCGAGGCCAGCCCCCCCGGAGTGACTGCCACCACCATGGCGGACGGGTCACCTCGGCCCCCGCTTTATCGCAGCGTCTCGTTCAAACTGCTGGAGCGCTGGAGCGGCGGACCCGGGCCAAGGGAAGAGGACGCGGACACCCCCGGGCTGCGGCGCCGAGCTTCGTGCCGGCCAACCGCGGCAGTCCCGGGCCAGCCCTCCCGGCGCGTGTCCAAGCTGGCGTCGGGGCCCCCGGCCGCCCCCGCGCAGCCGCGCCCGCTCCGCAGCCTCTCGCCATCGGTGCGCCAGCTTTCCCGGCGCTTTGACGCGGCGCATTTGGACGACGACTCGGCCGGTGCCCGGGACGAGGGTTACACCCCCGGCACGGCAGAAGAAGCCCCTGAAGGCACTGAGCGTGGGGCCTGGCCCAGCGTCACCGAGATGCGCAAACTCTTCGGCGGCCCGAGCTCCAGGAGACCCAGTGTGGACTCTGAGGCCCTGGGGACAACCAGCCCCGACGGAGTCTCGTTGGAGCCCCCAGTTCGCGAGCCTCGGCAGCCTCCGACGCCACCTCCTCGAACGTGCTTCCCTCTGGCTGGACTGCGTTCGGCGCGGCCGCTGTCCGGGCCGGGGATCGAGGGGAGGCGACGTCGGCAGCAGCAGCAACAGGAGCGGGCGCAGCGTCCGGCGGATGGTTTACATTCTTGGCATAGCTTCTCCCAACCGCAGGCCAGGGCCCGGGCCTCCTCCTCCTCCTCCTCCTCCATTACCTCCTCCTATCCTGTCAGCCGCAGTCAGGCTGCCAGTTCCAGCGAGGAGGAAGAGGAGGGACCGCAGCCACTGCTTGGTCCGCTGAGTCCGGCCTACCTCGGCGGCCACTCTTCAGGCAGTGACGAGGACCCAAACGGTGAGGATGGCCGTCGCTGGAGAGGGAGAGGGTTCAGGCCTGGAAGCTCTCTGTTGGTTCATGGCTGCAGCCAGGACAGTGACGATCTAAATTCGGGAGGCTTGGGATCCGCAGGGAGTGTCAGGAGTCCTGAACCTCTGACATCTCCAAGAACCTCTATGGAGGAGGGACTCCGGGAATGGGGTTCTAGCACGCAGCCCTGCGCCTCAGGTCCCCAGGAGAGCTTAAGGCCTATGTCCGACACTGGGGGAGCACCTTTCCGTGTGGCTAAGGTGAGCTTTCCTGCTTACCTGGCCAGCCCGGCTGGCTCCCGAGGTAGTAGTCGCTATTCGAGCACTGAGACCCTCAAGGATGATGAGCTATGGTCTAGCCGCAATTCTGTGAGCTGGGGTGTTTATCGCTCCCCAAGTTTTGGAAATGGAGATGGGCTCCTTCTGCGGCCTCAGACTAGGTCCCGCACTAAGGGACCTGTAGGCACCACCAGACCACTGAGGGATGGAGGACTGGAGCTAGACAAGAACCGACAACGCAAGTCACTATCCAATCCAGATATTGCCTCTGAGACCCTGACGCTGCTCAGCTTTCTACGCTCAGACCTTTCAGATCTGAGGGTCCGGAAGCCCAGTGGGGGCCCTGGAAATATCCCTCTAGATGGCAGAGACTCACCATCAGCAGGTAGCCCAGTGGAGCAACTTGAATCCATTCCATCCCAAAGTCCAGCATCACCCACAACTCGACCCACCCTCAAGGACTTAACAGCTACCCTGCGCAGGGCAAAATCATTCAGCTGCTCAGAGAAGCCCATGGCCCGACGCCTGCTCCGCACCAGTGTCTTGAAGCCCAGCTCCTCTGAGCTCTTACTGACAGGCCCTGGGGCAGAGGAGGATCCATTGCCACTCGTGGTCCAGGATCAGTATGTGCAGGAGGCCCGTCAGGTTTTCGAGAAGATACAGCGCATGGGTGCACAGCAGGATGATGGAAGTGATGTCAGACCTAGAAGCCCTGACTGGGCAGGTGACATGACCCAAGGGCAGCGGTCCCAGGAGGAGCTCTCTGGTCCTGAGTCCAGCCTGACAGATGAAGGCATTGGGGGAGACCCTGAACCTCTCGGTGCCGCCTTTTGCAGCCTAGACTCCGCCGTGGTATGGCGACCTCTTTCCTCGACCTCGGCTCAGACGAACCACCTCCGTGGGGTTGGGACAGAAGATAGTCTGGGTGGGAGGGCCCCCCTTGTGCCTCCTGAAACCCCTCCAACACCAGGCGCTCTCCGCAGGAGAAGAAAACTCCCACCCTCAGGCCCTAGTGGAGCTGAACTAAGCAATGGGGAAGTATGTGAGGCCTACAGATCCCTGAGTGACCCTATTCCACAGCGTCATCGGGCTGCCACCTCAGAGGAGCCCTCTGGATTCTCTGTGGACAGCAACCTTCTGGGCTCACTGAACTCTAAGACGGGGCTTCCAGTGACCCCAGCTGTGGATGAGGGCCTGACCAGTGGCCACAGTGACTGGTCCGTGGTTAGTGAAGAGAACAAGGGCTATCAGGAAGTCATTCAGAGTATTGTTCAGGGGCCTGGTGCCTTGGGACGTATGGGAGAAGATAGGATTTCTGGCAAGACCCCTAAAAAGAAATCTCTGAGTGACCCTAGTCGCCGTGGGGAGTTGGCTGGGCCTGAATTTGAGGGCCCAGGAGGGGAGCCTATTCGAGAAGTGGAGCCCATGCTGCCTCCATCCAGCAGCGAACCTACCCTTGCAGAGCAGTGGGCAGAGCCAGAAGACCCTGGTCCTGCCAGAGGCAGGGCACAGTCAGAGAGGGCCCTACCTGCTCCACATGCCTCCTCTACTGCCCACCACGACTTTCATCTTGACCCCAAACTGGCCAACGTGCTCTCCCCTCGGCTCATCCGCCGAGGTTCCAAGAAGCGCCCAGCCCGGAGCAGTCACCAGGAGCTTCGGAGAGCAGAAGACAACCAGGACTTAACAAAAGTCCGGTCTTCCTCGAAACATGTTCGCCATGCCAGTGTGCCTGCTACCTTCACACCTATTGTGGTGCCTGAGCCTGGGACTTCTGTGGGCACCCCTGTGGCTGTGCCAGAGCCTGTGAGCTTCCATGTTAGAGCTCATCCCACATTGCAGGCACCATCACTTGAAGACGTCACTAAGCAGTACATGTTGACTCTTCATTCTGGTGACGCTCCTGCCCAAAGTCCTGTGGACCTACCGGGTTTGCCTCCCTCTGTACCGCCCTCTGCTGAGACCAAGCTCCCTGGGGCTGCCAAGGTTTCAGATGAGTCTGCCCCAGTGAGCAAGTGCTGTAGCAAGCCACAAGTGGTAAGTCCTTTGGAGAGAAGATTGGGGGGGGGGGCAGTACAGGAGAGCCATGGGCACTAACCTGACAGGAGCTTTTGTGTCTACTCCATGGGCAGATGACCAGGCCCAAAGGTGCTTATCTATCCTAGAATAGTGTTAATGGCACCAGGCTCCTGTTAATCCAGGTTCTGAAGAGGCTTCAGGAAGCTGCTGGTGTGGGTCAGTGTGCCCCAAGGTGTTATGATGGTGGCTGCAGAGGTCCTTGGGATGTTTTTCAGGACTTGAGATTCCCATGGTTCTTTGTTATGAATGCACTAGAAGTCTGGGAGAGGATGATAGCATTCAGCCAAGGCTCTGGTCTCAATGCCCAGCATTTTACTGATTTCATTACAGGTCATGGTTAACATGGTCTTGCCTTTAAGTCTGTTCCAAGACCGGGTAGACGTAAAGAGGCCCTGGCCTTATGTTATGGAGCAGCAGAGGGTCTTGGGGGTCCACCCCTAGTCTTTTTCTGGTTTTCTGACATTGGCCTTTCTTGTGACTTAACCTCTCCATCTGTAAAAGTGGTTCTGAGTGAGAGATGTGGATGAAGCAGTTTCCACCCAGTTGCTATTGTGCAGGCTTGGGAGAGTCTGATTCATGATTTTGAAGTGGTATATGGAACCAATGCCAACACACCCCTCTTCAGCTAGAGGAGCTTCGAGCTAGCGTTGTTAGGGAAAGGTGGTGACAGACAGGTTTCTGCTGAGGTTCAGCAGCCAAGGCCCCTCAGCAGGACTGGGAACAGTTTGTGGTCCCTGGAGACAGGGCTGTCTTGGTGAAACAGGGTGGATGCTTTGGCCCCTCATCCTGCCTGTCCGTTTGTTCACCCTCCCAGCTCTTTCCTGTTGATTTCAGGCCTCCCACCTTCCACAAAGCTCTCTCCTGTCTTGCCTCAGGTATGCCTAGGTTTAGGCTATGGATTCAGACAACAACCTCCCTGGCATGGGAGAATTACAACTAGATTTGCAGTTCTGGGCTGGAAGCTGAGCTCAGGGATGGCCTGGGGTTATGTCAACTGCAGCCTGCCTCAACTCCCACTGTGTTGCTGACTTCAGAAGCTGGGAAACCCTACACCCTGGACTAATTTGGTCACTTGGCTTCCCAGAGCTCTTAAGGGCTCCCCTGTCTGTTTCTCTCTCCCCTCTTTGTATTTTCTGTGTCCCAACTCTGCTCTTCCTTATGGAGATGGCTGGGATGGACAGGCAGGGAGTGGGCAGGGGGACTTTTGGACCTGGCTTTTCTTCGGAGACCCCATTAGGGGAGCCTGAGCACCAGAGCCAGCTCTATGCTTGGAGGATGGGGAAAGAGAGCCCCAGCTTCCTTTTTCAGGTAATGGATTCCTATGGAAGTATAGTGGGAGTTGAGCAGTGACCAGGAGATTAGGGAGTCTGGGGGGCAGGCACTAAGGCCAAAGAGAAATAGTTTCATAGGGATGGTTTCTGATCCCCTTCACATTCTCCAGTGACACCCCCCTCCCCCGTGATGTGGGGCAGTCAGTCCTCTCATATACAGGCTTCTCCTGTCCCTGAAAGAGGATTTCTCTGACATTTCAGCTCCTCCCACGTCTCCAGGCCCAGCTGGATGTTCTCTGTCCCCCCTTAGAAGAGAGGAGTCTGTAATTAGAAGAGCCAGACTGGAGATCCCCAGGACCTGTCCCATCCCTGTAATGTGGATTGCTCTCCCTTTCTGTAAAATGGAGATAATTGGGCTCTTCCCAGAAGGCTCTGTAGGTGTGCGATGCTGTGACCATTCCTTCCCTGAGGGCAGGAGAGAAGCCGGAACAGGCTCTGCTGCCTCAGCTGCTTCTCAGTGACCAGGCCTGTCACCTGGTGAACTTCATTAGGCTCAGAAAACATTTGCCATGCCTCATTCCCCACCCCTTCATTAAGCCTGGAAGTTCTTCCATCTGCTACCTTCAATTTCTTCTTGCTGTCCCATTTCTTCTGGCTCCAGAAAGATGGGGAGCAGCTGTCCACTCCCCGCTTCCTGCTGGCTTCTCATGAGCAGACAGTGTTCCCTTGTCTCAGGCATGGGGCTCCAGTCACGATCACTGTGGGTGGAGGTGGTATGGCTTGGCCTTCAGAATAAAGAGGGCCTGAGAGAGAAGTTGTCATGTTCTGCCTTCAGACAGAGGTGAGAACCGAGGTCTCAGAGAACCTCAGACTTGATCTTGAGCAGTGGGGCATCCCTAGCACTCAGGTTCCTCCTAGCTCAGCATCTTCCCACATTGTGAGGAAGCAGGAAGCTTAGGTCCCAAAGGGCTCCAGGCATTGCTTAACCTCTGATTCTATCTGGACCTGGACAGTCATTTTTAGGACTTTGTTTTCCCATCTCTGTACGCAGGAATTGGGCAGCCTGATCTTTGAGGCTCTGTAGGAGGGACTCATTCTAGAGCCTGCCCAAGGGGATGGAGCAGGAGAGTCAATGTGTCTCTAGGGGAGAGAAAGTCTGCTCTCCCTCCATGTACTCTCAGTGAAGAGCAGCTCAGCCAGTGGGTCACCAAGGCTGCGTGGCCTTCCTATTTCTCCTATTCCAGGTCTCTGTTTTTTTCCAGTTAGGTCCATAGTTGCCATTACGTTGTCCACCAAGCCATTCCTCTATGGGGCTTTAGAGTAATCTTATATGGTTTATTTTTTTCTGTCTCATGATACTTCTACAATTATAGCCCAGAAACAGAAAGTGACTTGTCCCTGAGAATTGCTGATGGCCAGATTCATGAGACTTTGGCATATTGAAATAGCTGTAACAGTTGTTATTGTTCATTGTATGCCCGTTCTATGGTAGACACCAATGGTTTCTTGGCATGCGAAAGATCGGGTGTCTTACTGTTGGAGTCACCCTGAATCATGGCTTATTGGTGTCTTAGAGAAAAGGGACCAAGGAGCTGTTCCCAGTTTGCAAATCAGACTGGCCTGCCACCTGAGAGGAGGCATATGTGAGGGACGGTTGGGGCATTACTTACACCTTGTGTTCTAACAGGTGGTATTTGATTCACTGGGGCCTAGTGTTGGGTAGGAAGAACTCTGAGACCCAGAAGAGGAGTGTGATGAGCCCAAGGTCACACAATAAGGCCAGGCAGAGCTGGACCCAAGCCCCAGAACCGCTGGCCTTCTTCCTCTCCCACTCACCAGCAGCCTGGCACCCCACCACAGCCTGCGCAGCTGCCCCTGCCTTCTGCAGGCCTGGGCTGCTTTGCCCCCACCATTTTTGTCTGGCTGGCTCCCCCTTGGCAGGGACTTACAGAGACAAGTTTCCCCTCTGCCCTTCCTTGGCTCTTTGCTCTGATTTTCCCCCCATGGAAACTGCTTCCGTGGGGAGGGGATGAAGTGGTTAGGACATTTGGAATTCTGAGCAGTACCAAATATCTATAATTAATGTCTTGTCACCCAGCAGGAGGGTGGGATGGGGGAGGACAGGCAGAAGGGTTGTCTCTTTCAGGGCTTATCCCCTGCCCCACCTTCTTTCCTAGGACCCTGTGGTATTGGGGGGGGGGTGCTCTCCAGGAATGAGTCCACCCAGCAAGAAAGGGTTGAGGGAGGGAACAGAGTTGAGTGTGACATTTTCCAGCCCAACATTTCTGGGACCAGCTGGATTGAAGACTGCTGTGGCTAATCCTGTCCCCAGCCCCCTCTTCCGATGGAGGGACTTGCTCCTCCTGCTTCCCTCCCTCCCATCTGATGGCTAGAGCTGCCTATGGTACTCAGGAATGGGTGGAGCCATCTCATGAAGCCTGGGAGCTGAGACACTCCTCTGAAAATCTAAAAGCAATATGGTCTCGAAGGAGCTTAGGATGTTGGTCTACAGTCTGGCAAGGGAGATTCCTGGAGGTCGATTCAGGCTGCGCTGAGGCCTGGAAAGCTGGGAGAGAGGAAGCACTTCTAGGAGGCAATACCATGAGCAGAGGCTAGGAGGAGGCCTTCCCAGGCAGGCTGTCGCAGTAAAAGTTTGATTTTAACATCTGTACACTGAACAGATAACTTCCCAAGAACCCTGTCGCTGGGTCAGGCGCCATTCTAGAGCAGAAAGACAGCCGCTTAGAGGCCTGCTTTTATGGATCTTCCAGACTGGTGAAGACACTTGTCTACAAAGGACACTGTCAGGGAACAGAAGGTTCAGGGGAGAAGAGGGTAACAGGGTAAAGAAGTTGAAGCTGACAGGCTGGGATACTGTTTTATACCATAAGGTCTGGAGAGGCCTGTGAGAGGAGGTGGTAACATCTGATGTTCAGAAGTAAGGGAAGGAGTCGGGTGGCTTGAGTTGGGGGATTGGGAGAAAGAAACAGTAAATGCAAAGGCCCTGGGGTATATAAAGAAGAAACACTGGGTAATGTAAATAGAGCTGTGTGGTAGGAGGTCATAGGTCAGTGGGTAAAAGATAGATCTTGTAGGTCAGTGGGAGGACTTGGCATAGGCCTGAAGGGAGAGCTAGGTACTGTCAAGAGGGCTCAGAGTAAAATAATGACCCAAGTTGCTGTGTGGGACTTGCAGAGTCTCATGTGGAAACTGTGAGGCAAGTCAGGAGGCCACAGAAGTAAGTGATGCTGCTAGCCTAGGACAGCAAAGATGTGGAGGGGCATGTGTCAGCTGATGCCCAAAGAGCCTAGACATCTAGTACCCATGTGAACAAGGCGCTACTACCTGTAGGATATGGTGGCACACACCTTTTGTCCTAGCGCCTGAGAGGCACAGGCAGGCAGATCTCTGTGAGTTCCAGGGCAGCCTGGTCTACATAGCAAATCTCAGGCTAGACATAGCTATATAGTAAGACCCACTTTCAAAGAATAGATCCCCCTACCTTCTACTCCAGCGGCTGACTAAGTGAGAGGGGTCACAGAAGGGGGTGACATGGCAGGGCTACCTACTGCTCTGTGGGGGCTTAGCTCAAAGACTAGAGAGGAGCTCCCTGGGCCCCAGTGTTTCCTATGTACCCATGGTGGTCCCCTATCCAGTTCTTAACTTGTGGCTCCTGGAACAGGAAGCTTGTGCCACAGAGGCCCTGCCCCTCTCATCTAATCCCAGGCTTGGTGAGATAAAGAAGCAGGCTTGGGGCCAGCAGAGTTTTGCCCAGGGCTCCGTGGCTCACGAGTAATCTGGCCCTAGGTGTCCTGTGTCCAGGTCATACATTGGTTCCAGAATTCCCAGTGAGTCAAGTTGGCAGAAATGTTGGTGGCAGTCAGGGGTAAGGGGGAGCCTGTGTTTCCCAGAAAGACTCGTAACCCTGGCACACTCATTGGGAAATGTGCCCAGGAAGCTTGGCGCCTTGTTGGCAGGCCCTGAAATGGGGGCCCTGGGTCCTCTGGGAAGCACAAGCTAATCAGAGATGATATCCTCCCCCACAGGAGTTGATACCCCACTCTGGCCTCTGGGGCCTCTCATGGGTGGATAAAGGCAGAAAGATAGTGTCAGGCCGCTGGGCTCCAAGCCCTGTTCATGATGTGCAGGCTGTTTGAACCCCCAGATGGCCCTCCAGGAATTGCAGTGTTCACTAGGGGTGACCTGGCAGAGTTAGGCGGCCAGGGATGTAGCCGAACCTCACTATTTCCCTCCCATGAGACCTTAAAGAGCCCCATAGCCTTGGAGCCACAATTGGCTTTGTGGCCTTGAGCCCCAAGATTAGGCCTCCTCCCAAAGCTGCTAGGCTACAGGAACTGTTCTGGGCGAGAGTATCTCTTGCAGATGAGGAAGGGCTAGCAGGCTGGGTACTAGGCTGCTGAGGACTCTGCTCCACCCATTAGCTGCTACTCTTGGCTTCCCCTGCCACAGAAAGAAAAGGTATTTTTTCATACCTGGGACAGGATATGGTCCTTTCACTGAGGAGGCTTGACCCCCACATAGTGGTGTTTCTATGCATAGGACATTAAAGCTTCTAGCTGAGCTTGGGAGAAACAGACAGTTTTTTTTTTTATTGATTAATTTTTTAAATGTATGAATCGTTTGTGTGTATGTATGTATGTATGTATGTATGTGCCACTCGGGCACATCTGATGCCCAAGGAAGTCAGTAGAGGGTGTTGTGTCCCCTGGAATTGAAGTTATGAATTGTTTTGAGTCACCATGTGGGTGCTTGAAACTGAACATGGGTCCCCTGCAAGAGTAACAAGTGTTCTTAACCACTGAGCTATCTCTCCAACCCAAACCAGCAGACTTAAAACCATCCCTGGGTGTGGAGAAAGTGAGGGCCTTGGGAGGGACTCAAGGTGGGAAGACCCAGAAGCTGCTATGGGATGAATGTCAGTTTCCTGTTGTTACAGTGACAGATTGTTAACAGGTCATCTGCTTCAAACACTTTATAGTTGCTGAGTTTGGAAACCTGATACAGGATTCACTGAGCTAAAATCCAGGTGCTAGTAGGGTTGTGTAAGGGAAAATCAATTTTCATGCCTTTTCCAGTTAATGGTGGATACCAGTGCTTGTTGACCTTTGACCTCTTCCTCGGTTTTGGAACCAGAGGCATAGCATCTTCAAACCTCTCTTACCCAGACCTTCTGTCTTCCTCCTTAAGGTCTCTCTGTGATTACATCAGGCCCGTCTGGGTAATCCAGGACCCTTAGTGGCACCTGCAAAGTCCTTCTTGCCTTGTAAGACACCATATTCACCAAGTTCTAGGGATTGGGATTTAGCATCTTTGAGTGACTATTATTTTGCCCACTTCACAGTTAATAAGGACCAGGCTGTCAGCTTCTGAGATCCAAGGCCCTTTATAGATTCTGGGCCTAGGGATGTCTCAGGCCTGCTGCAGTAAATCTCATCTTCACTTTTTTCTGTGCATCTTTGGCATCTATCCATGTAGCAGTCCACACTGAGCCTTTGCTGGCCAGTGGGGCCAGGGAAGGTTTGGATCCCTAGAGCTTTTGACAAAGGACCTAGTCCCTGAGGTAGGTAGGATTCAAAGGAAGGTTGAGCTCAGGCCTCGAAGGGCAGGGACAAATGTCAGCAAGTCTTTTGGGATGAGGCTTGGCTTTTAGACGTGGCTGCCTGAAGTTTGCCCATCAGGCACCGAAGTGAAGCATCGATGAAGGGGACAGTTGGCTAAGAACTCAGAGCCAGGGGAAGCAGGGAAGGTGGGAGACTTGGGAGGGAGCAGAAGCTGTGTCTGGACCAGACTGTCTTCACTGAGGGCAGAGCTGAGAGGCAGACGAAAAGATAGGAGCTAGATGCTGGAGATCTTGGCTTCGTCCTGAGAGCTAGCCTGAGGTAAGAATCAAGACAAGTAGCTTGAAGTTCTCTCAGTGTACGAAATGGGGCAAGGTCCACTCCACAATGTCTTATTGCTAAGATGAAGTGAAATCATTCAAGAGGTCTGCTAACTAGTAACGCTCAAGAAATGTTAGTGCCATCAGGCTGACCGGGCTACTCAGCAGGTAAAGGTGCTGGCCACCAGGCCTGACACCCAGATCTGATCTCTAGAGTTCACATTGTAGAAGGAGAGAACCAACTCCCATAACTCACCTATCCCTGACTTAATAGGTGCTCTGTGTCATGCATGTGCACACATACACAAATACATAAGCATGATAATTTTTTAAAAGCAGCCTTAATCCCTCCCTTAGTGTCTGAGATTCTGTGATTCAGCCATGATGCAGAAGACAAAGCTCTCGACAGGAGACCACAATGCTCTGTAGCCTGGACAGCTGGGGAGAAGGGAGAAGATACCAGCCTGCAGAGACACCTGTGGCCTCTCCTTTCTGGCTCTCCCTCTCCTGTTCCCACCAGGCCCAGCGACAGCTTGCCTGAGATAGCTAAGCAAAGTGTGGGAGGCAGTGCCAAGCCAAAGCGCTCTCTGAGTCAGAGCTCCAGGCCCCAGGCTGCTCAGACCCTCTGCTTCCTTTTCTGGGCCCAGAGCTGGTGTGCCTGGAGGGCCAACTTTACCTTTCTTGCTAGGTGATATTTAACAGTGTTAATATTTAACACTGGACCTCAACTATGATCTCGGTTTCCTGCTCCATAAGATGGAGTTACAGAGGAATTATGAGGATAAAAAGATAATGTTCACAAACCCTTTAGCCCAGGATCCTGGGCCTAGACAGCTCTCAAAAATGAGGCCACTTGGTGAGTGTTTTGAGGCTAGAACCCTGTGGTCACATCCTCCACCACTTTCCCCCAAGAACCCAGACTTCCTAACTTGATTTTGTTGGTTAATTTGAGATCGACGTCCTTTGTCTCGAGAGTCTGGGGCAGGGAGAGGCAGGCAGGTCTGGGGCCAGTGGGAAGGCCTGAGGACTGGAGCAAGTACAAGGTTGGTGTCAGTTTCCTGTTTATTGGTTCCCAGGGGGTGACAGGCCCTGCTCTTTACAGCACTGTGGAGCAGGAGAGAAGGAGGCCATGCTCCTGGCTGCCAGCCAGCCCCAGAGCTGAGCCTCTTGGGACTGCTGAGACCCCATTCCCCCACCTCTGGACAAACATTGAGTTCTTTCTCAGGACGGGGCACTGAAGGTTAAGGAACAGATGTGGAAAGGGGGGAAAGATGAGAAGGACCCTCCCCCCTAATAAAAGCCCTGTGAACTTCATCTTTTTTGGCTGTTGGTTCTGGTTCTGGTTCATGGTTGTCCCCCTGAGTGGGCGTGTTGAGACACCAAAGCCTTGGCAAACCAGGAGGCCAGAAAGAAGAAAAGGAGGGGTAGGTAGGGCCTTGGGTGCCAGGGTCACCCCTCTGGGAAGACTCTAGACATGAGCTTTGTCTTCTCACCACTTTATTAAGAAAGTGAAACTCCTGACACCTCTGATGGTGAAGCAGATTCAGGAGGCCTCCCTACGGTTCTCACCATTGCTCCAGCCCAGACTGGGAGGGTGGAGGGTGGGCACTCACTGAGAGTTCTGGAAGGGAAATGATGGGGTTCACTGGCATTTGAGGGAATTAGTCTTAGCCAGGGCAGGAAAAGAACGCCATTGTGTGTGTCCGAGGCCAATGGAGAGCAGAGGTCCCATGTGACCAGCACACGGAGAGAGACTGTATGTGCAGAGGCCAGTTTGAAGACCTTGGGTACTGAGTCCTGCCCCTGGGCAGTAGGAACTATGGATGGTGAGGAGCTGAAGCTGCCAGTTTTGTATCCACTGATGCTTTGTGATGGTGCCCTGAGAGGTTCTGACTGGAGGAAACGGTGGGGGTGAGGGGTGGGGTGACAAGCCTGAGCCCAGTGATGTGGGCTGAGAGAATTTGGATGTCCAATCTGAGTGTTTGAATTTAGGCTTAGAGGCTCTGTGAGAATCTGGGCTGACGTAGTGGGACTCCTTCCTTTACCTGAGTCACAAAAGGTGACACTGGGACAGGATGAGGGGTGGAACTTTCCTCTGAATTCTGGAAAGGTGAGAGATTCTGAGTTCAGGCCAAAGGTCCATGTCCAGTCTCAGGCTCCCTGCTCTATGGAAGTGCCCTGCCACTTCAAAGAGGTCCCCTAGGAGCAAACAGGCAGGATACACCTCCTGCTGGCTCTTTTGGAAGGGGCCTGATGGGGGGGTGGGCTGACTTGTCTTATTGGTTCTGATCCAGGCCAAGTCACCCTGCCTCAGTTGTCCCATCTGTTAGATGGGAATCCCAGCTATGGTTCTTAAGATTTAGGCTCTCAAGAGGTGGGGGTAGAGTTCGAAGTGTGGGGATTAGTAAGCAATCTGACAGCATTAGCTATGATGGGGTCTGAGGTCAAAGCTAAGAACCCTTGTGAGATTTGCCCCCCAACCCCAGCTGTGCTGGACTGTGCCCCTCAGGAGCCTTAGAAGAGATTTGGGTGGAAAATAAAGAGAGAACAAGGACTTAGATTCGGCACTTGACTTGAGCTTGTCTGGGCATCAGATGCCCGAGACCCCTGCTAGCACCTTGCTCCTTAGATGGCGCTCCACTCCACTCTTGCCTGGACCAGCCATTTTCAGGCCTCTCCCCAAGGCCAGCGGGGGCGTTGCCTGGGGCGGGTGCGGAATTTCCGAGGGAATGGCTAAATTCAGCTCCAGCTAAAAATAGTCTAGGGCTTGGCCCCAAAGCTGGAGGAGGAGGAGGAGGAGGAGGAGGAGGAGGAGGAGGAGGAGGAGGAGGAGGAGGAGGAGGAGGAGGAAGGAGGAGGGGAGGTCAGACTAATCCCCATCTACTTTCTTGTTCTACCTCCATCATAACCTGGGGCTGGGTGTCTTGTGGCTTCTCGGGCGTCTGTATCTTTCTCCTTACACAGGCCCTCTCTCTCCTGGGGCTTCTTCACTCACTGTGGTTCCTCAGTCTTGTGCTATATTCTGTATGTGTCCCTGCCCCTGGAGGGGGAAAGGCCCCCCCAAATAGTCTCTGTCCCTTAGCATCTCATCTCTTGTGTCCCGCTTCAGGGCACATACAGCTATAGCACCTCTGCTCAGCTTGCTGTGTAGTACCTGTCAAATGCCCTGGGGTATGAAGATGTGAGAGGGGAGCCCCTGGGCCACCTAGTGACTCAATGTTTAGTTCTGGCCAGGTGGCTGCCCATGTTAAACCCTCCTGGTCTGCTTGACCTCAAGTTTCCCCGAGCTCCCCTATATGTATGCCAGCCTTATATTCGCTCTTTGGGGGACCAAGAGGTGGAAAATGGCTCAAGAGAAATAGGGGCATGGTGTCAATCAGATCCTGGGCCTAGAAAAGGTAAGATACCTAGTCCAGGTCTAGAGGCCATGAGTGGTGGGATTTATAATTCAGGTTGGCCTCATTTCTTCAAGGCTGGGGATCCACAGTAGCTGACTGTAAGCTCGGGTCAAGGTGTTCATTGAGTTCCTGACTTCAGGACTCCCATTGCTGTGATGAGTGAAGGATGCGGCAGCTCTGTCCCCTGGAGTCACAGCCTATGCATGGTCCCAGTTCCAGGAACTAGCACACAGCAGTTGATCAGTAAATATTAGTGAATGACTCCCCTGCACCAACGGGCTGGCTATAGGCCTCTGGAGGAATGTGTATTTCCGGTATTTGTGAGCTCAGGGACTCTCCTATTGGTGCTGGAACATAGCTGAGTGGTGTGGGACACCCTGCTGGTCAAGAGAGCTCTGGCTCAGGAGGTTGGGAAGGTACTGAGATAGCCAGGAAGGAGAGTGGGTAGGCCCAGCAGGGCTGGCACAGTGCTGCTTGCAGTATCTGAAAAGCAGATCTCTTGGGCTATGGCCGGCGTGACTCAAATGGAGACAAAAAAACCTTCCATATTTGGATAAAGAGCCCAGAGAGGCCCAGGCTGACTCCCCCACTCGGGCCTCCTGCCCTGGCTTCTTCTGGGCCCCCAGGCCTGAGCCCTGTCTTTCAAGTTTAAGTCCTGGGTCCAGGCAGCCAGATCCTCTCCCCACAGTCAACAGACCACCTCTGTGTGGCCAGGCCTGGGCCGTGGCTGCCAGGTCTCATGCTATGACTGCATATGAAGAGTGGAGCCCCTGCAGAAGACACAGGCTAGAAGGCAAGCATGTACCAAAACCATCCCCTCATTCAGCAGGTCCCCTCCCCATCCAGCATAAACAAACTAGAGATAACAGTATGCATGCATCAAGTACACATACACAATCTTTTGAGGTCTCCAGCAGGTTCCTGTACCCACAACCCATGCAGGTGTCAGAAGCGAAGACCCAGCCTGATTCTTCTCAGACCTTCCTGTGAGCCTGCTCCAGTGGCAGGGGTAGATAGAAGTAGCTGGAGTCACATGAGCAAGTGACACAAACAGGCCTCATCCTTCTGGAGGATGCATATGGAGTAATTTGTCCCTGTGCCTCTGAACACCTGACAGGGTGCTGAGCAGAACGTTCCAGAACCAGGACAGTGGGGGGAGGGCCTGGTTCCCACAGGGAAGCCCAACATGCTTGTGATTGGTGGACTTCCTGCTCATGATACTACTACTCCTAACTTTTTCTTTTTGAGATGAGATTTCACTATGTAGCCCTGGCTAGCCTGGAACTTTCTACATAGACCAGGCTGGCCTCAAGCTCACAGAGATTTGCTTGTGTCTGCCACTGTGCTGAGATTAAAGGCATGGACCACCATGTCTGGCTTACTTCTGACTTTTCTAATGAGTCTTGGTAATAAACTCTGGGATCAGTTTTAAAGGATGGACCTTGGAAACCTAGGTAACCATTAGAACCCAGTTTAGCTGCTGTCCACTTGGTTAGCCTGTGGCTTTAGTGTGATCAAGAGAGGACTCCAGGCCCTAGGAACCTAAGAACTGTGAGTCATGAGGCCGAGGCATGTGGAGGTAACAGAGGCTGACTTGGGGATCTTGTGGGTCAATGGAGTCCAGGGCCCTCCAAGCAGAAAGGACTGTGAAAGCAGGGATCTGGGATGGAGCGGTCTTGGTGTGTTTGCGTGCTGTGAGAGTTCCTGGTTCTAGAGGGGTCTGTAGGTCCCTCAGAGACTTAAGGGCCAGGCCTGAATATCTGGACTCGATCCAAGGCCAGTATTCCTTAGTTTTCAAAAAGAATAAAACCCTTTCTCTAGTGGAACCCTGGCACAGAACTGTGAGGCAGGCCAGCCATTGAATGACGTGAAGACAAGACTGTGCCTTATTCCCCGGGCCACTTCTTCCCATGCAATGCCCTAGAACTGCCTTGGGCTCAGTGGAAAAAATGCTTGCTGGGGGCAGAGGGAAGCCCTGATTAAGGTATAGAAAGCAAAGTGGGCCTGCCCATCAAAACTGAAGTTCAGTCAGCCAGATGCTCTGGGTAAGGAGCATTCTGTGGGTCTAGGTCTCCAGGGGGAACTGGCCAAGTATTTTGCTTGTCCTTGGTGTCTCTCTGAGCAAATGATGCTCCTACCCAGACCCTCTAGAGCTAGCCTGAGCCAACTTGGTCATGAGGATAGCCTGTGAGAGTGATCTGCCACCTGCAAAGAAGATCTTTGGAGGAGGCAGGAGTTGGCAAAGCAGGTAACCGGCCTCAGAGCAGCTTAGCGGGGCAGGCAGTGAATGACACATTCTTTAGAAGCCCAGGAATCTTGGCTTCTCTCTCCTGAGGTGATTTAGGTTAGAATCTGGAAGGACTTTGTCAGAGTTGAGAGTGAATGAAAGACTCATGAATGGAGGTTTCTAGGAAAAAGCTGGAGCCCAGAGGCTAGCAAGCATGTGGCCTTTGAGAACATGGGCTTTGCCATCTCATACAGCAGCCTACTTGACTGCCACACAGCCAGGCCCCCACTTTTTTAAGAGCATTGGGCAAGGTTGGATGCAGTGACTTATAATTAATTGTTATCCCAGAACTCTGGAGGTAGAGACAGAAGGATCAGGAGTTCATGGTCATTTTGGCCTATATCTCAAGTTCAAGGCCAGCATTGGCCCTAGAGACCCTGTTTAAAAAAGAGAAAAGGCTAGAACCACAGGGTTTCCTCTCTTTCAAATCCTGTTCGTCTTCTCTGTGTGGCCATGAGTCTGACCTCACTGTGGTTCGGCATGGCGTAGGCACACACAGAGTGTGGATAATGACTGCATCTATTAGAGGGTTGTTCTGAGGGTTAAATGTGATAATGTCTGGTGGCTGGTCTGGAGCTCAGTGGTAAGCCATAAAGCAAGTTGGAAGGGGAGGAAAATGGTGACCTGGCCTGCCTGAAGAACCACAGAGATAGAGAGAGGAACTGAGAGATGACAGTGGCCTAGAGCCAATTTTGGTGGAGGGATGAGCTAGCCGCTCATGGAGGACTTTGGAGTCCCAGTCACAGTTGTTTCTAGGAAAGGGGCTCAGACTGGGCACAGAGTGGGGATGGGACCCTGTGTGCTCAGATGCTTTGCCTAGCTCTCTCGCTGGCAGACATCCTCCTCCTGCTGTGTAGCTGTACATTCCTAACTGGATGGCTGGCCCACACTCCTTGCTAGGCTGACTGGGGCCCAGAGAGGGGCAAAATTGCCAGCATCACTCTGTAACTTCTGAATCCAAAACCTTCATCCTGCCTGGGGACTCATTTTGATGCACTAGCCTGTGGGAGTCCTAAAGTAAATGGTCTGAATGCAAAGTGAACTGCTGGGCTTCCTGGAGAAATGTCGCCTCAGAGACTGGAACTGTCAGAGAGGGGACCAGGAGACACCAGAAACAGAGGCTGGGCCTTTATTCTCAGAGAATCAGCCCATTCTGTGTTATTGTGGGTGCTCAGTGACAGCCACCTTGGGACCTGGTCTTATGTATAGGCTGGAGGCACAGCTCAGTGCCAGGGACACCAGGAGGTAGTCTGAGCCAGGACAGAGATCCTTAAGTCTGGGGAGCCTAGCAGTCCCTGACCAGGGGGAAGGAGAGTAAGCAGGAAGAGGCTATTCATAGCTGAGACAAGATTCGATCAACCTTCCATATTCCTTTTACTACATAACGTTTTTACTATGTGATTACCAACTGTATGGTGCCACAGACTACAGGATATGTGCCTGGGTGTGGTGCATCATGCCTATAATTCCAGCACTCAGGAGGCTGAGGCACTAAGGTAATCTTATATTTGAGGCCAGCCTGGGCTATATAACAAAAGACCGTCTCAAAAACAAAACAAAACAAAACGTGAGTATGGCTGGCCTCCTGGCCTCCATGGATAAAGGCACTTGCTGCCAAGTCTGATGACTTCAGTCCCCAGGACTTACCTGGTAAAAGGAGAGAAATGTCCTGCAAAGTTACCCTCTGACCAGGTGTGTACACCCACAGACTTACACACATACACACACACACACACTCACACACACACATATACACACACATGCACACACACATACACACACACACACATACATACACACATGCACACAAACACCCCCCCACATATACACACACTCCCCACACACATATGCACACACACACACTCTCACAAACACACACATATACACACACAATCACACACACATACACACACTCACAAACACACATACTCACACATATACATATACACAAACCCACATATATACACACATACACACACATACACACTCACAGACACATACTCACACAAACACATACACACAAGCACACAGACACACACATATACACATATATGCACACACTAACACAAACATACATACACAAACAGCCCATACACGCATGCACACACAAACACACATACACACTCACTCACAAACACACACATATACGCACAAATACACACACACACAAACACCTCTCACACACATATGCACACGCACACATACACATGCACTCACACAGACACACACATATACACATACACACACTCATACAAATACACACACACTTACAAAAAACACCACACACATATATACACACACATACACACACAAACACACACATATGCATATACACACTCTCACACAAACACACACTCACAAACACACACACATATACACATACTCACACAAACACACACTCACAGACACACATACGTAGAAACAAACACACACAAAAAAAACCCCACAATAATAATGATGATATTAAGAGTATGGGCTATTTTCATGTCTTTGCTGTTATAAACTGTTCCGGGAGTAGAGTCCCTTAGGGTATGGACCTGCTAAGTGAGACATTATGTGTATGTGATTTACATGTGGTACTACCATCAGACTGGTGCCCCTCACTGTGCCGAAGAAACATTTCCGCAAGGCCTTCCTTACTAACCTAGACAGTTACCAGTCTAATAGACACACATGACATCACACTATTCTAACCCACATTTTTCTCATACGGAGCCAGGATTGAACCCCTCTCCTTCGTCTCACTTCTTCTCTTGGTTGCTGGTGTCCGGGCTTTGCCGTTTTGAGGAACCCTTTAAACCCTGGGAGGGAGGATTTTGTTCTTTGAGTTGTGAATTACAAATACCTTTCCATGATTCCTCACTTGACTTTTAGCTTTGTGTAGGCTATGTTTTTGTCATGTAGAACGCCTTGCTTTTAATTTTTGTAAATTTTAAAGTTTTTATTAGTGTGTGTGAACACATGCCAGAGTGTGCATGTGGGGAGTCAGAAGGACAACCTGGCAGCATCAGCTCCCTTTTGTCTCTTTCGAGCGGGTTCTGAAGATCAGCAGGCTCTTGCCATAATTGACGTTACCCATGGGGCCATCTTGCTGGCCCAGAAAGGCTTCTTGTTATTTTTAAATGTGGTCCAGTTTATCAAGCCATTATTTTCTGGCTGTTCAGTTTGGAGCCCTGGTTAGACAGTCTCCCATTCCAAGGCCGTAAAACAATTCTCACATGTTTTATGTTTTTTTGTTTTGCATCTCGGTCTTTGATCTACACGGAATCTATCGTGTTACACAGTGTAAATTAAGGCACCGGCTCTCAAGTTTGCTCTCCCAGTGTGGCTGGTGTTTTGTGCTGAGGAATCCAGTTGTGCTATCTATCTGAAGCAGTGTGAAGGTCAGTGGGGGAGGGAGGCTGTGACGGCTAAGCGTCCGGGGCAAAGGGATGAAGAAGGAGCTGGGGTGGCACTAGAATAATTCAGTAGCATTTGGAAGGCACAAGTTAGCGGCACAGCATTCTCAGTGTGGCATGACTGCTACATGACTTTGGACAGTCTCCATCGCCTGACTGAACTTCCAGCGCTGTAGCTGGAAGGGGACCCTGGGTATCTCCATGACTGCTGGGTTGACTAGGAGGGAGGAGGTGGGGTACAGAGGGTGACTTTGGATCTAGCACTTGCTGGGACTTGGCAGAAGTACACAGAAGGCTGGCAGCAAAAGTCATTGTGTTCCAGGAGTGGGCAGGTGGGAAGGCCAAGGGGCGGGCGCCTGTTTAAAAATACCCACTGCAGTTTGGCACAGCATGCTGGGAGGGGCAGGCCCTCCGTCTGCTCTCAAGATCCAGGAATGGCAAGGGTTACCAATAGCAGACACATTATGCTATGTCTCAGAGAACCATAGCCATTCTCGGGGTGTCCTCTTGCCCACCCTGAACAGGCACCCTCATCCTCTCTGGAGGTACAGGGATGCCAAAGAGTGGACCAGTCACATCTCAGAAGCTAGCCCTGCCACTGCTCTGGACTTGGTGCTTGACTTTTAGTGAGTCCTAGTCTCTTGGAGTTCTTAGCTATCTACCAAAGGGGACAACTAGCCTTGCCCTGCTGTCTCCCCTATTAGACTGGAAAAGGGAGATCCTAAGAGCCATTCCTCACTCCCTTTACAGATGGGGAAACTGAGGTCACTGGAGAGGCTTTGGATTCCATCTCCCACTTCTTGGCTTTCTTGGCTTCTGGACCCTCCTCCCTGTCCCCAGCACGGCCTATACCAGCTCCCCACCCCCAATCTAGGGCCTCAGTGGTCAAATTCCAGGGCTGCCATTGTCATGGCAACAACCAGCTCGACAGGCCTCTCCTCCAGGGTTTTCCACAAGGCCCTTGTCCAGAGAGGAGGCAGAAGGGCCTTCTGTCCTTAGGGAGTCGGGAGAGAGGTGGGGGGGGGGGGGAGCTCAGACCAGCTGGTTTCTCATTTGTTTTCCAAACAAGAAAATGGAAAAGGCAGATAGTTCAGGCAGTAATGGTGCTCCTGTGACACAGAGTGGGATGGACAGAGGTGATCATTAGGTGGGGAACGTGGGAGCCACTCGGAAAGTCTCTTCCAACCTTACTTGGAGAATCACTCCATAGAACAACCCTAGACCAAAATATTTTGGCATGGTAGATGGAGGAAGAGCCTCCTGAGGTCAGAGCCATGCCACTGGCCTGGGCAGTCTAAGCTGGTACCCAGAGACTAGGAGGGCCAGCACATCTGGGCAGACCTTCTTCCAGGCAGACCTCTCTATAGTTCCCAAAGTACACTGGAGGGGGTGAGCACATCAGTCTTAGAAGTAAGAAAGTAGGGACTTCCAGAGACTATTCTGAAGGAGGCTGAGCTGGTCATTCTTAGACGTCTGCCTTCCAAGAGTCAGTCTTTTTCACACAGGCAGCATCCGTTGAGTGCTTTCTTGGTTTCTGGCCCTGTGATAAGTAAGCGCTTTATGTTCTATACATTATAGATGAGAAGACAGGCACAGGCTGAACTTCCTGAGGTCAGTTAGCCACCAAAAGAGTGTCCCTGGCTGTACCTTCTCCCCTCTCCCCATCCCCGGGCCCTGCCACTGTTGATGTTCTGGTGTGCCCTGTTTCTATTTCCAAATGATGTTGAGACCATCCAGTGTGCAGATATGGGTGCTTCTTCCATCTGATAACACAGCAGACCCCTTCTCTAGCATTTCAGAGATCACATGACTCAGGAACCCTCCCTGTGGTTAGAATTGAAGCAGGCTGTGTGGGTGGAGTCCCTGTACCGGGAACCCAGGCTGGTACTCTCAGGCTCGCCCCTGGCTGGAAGGAACCCTTCTCCTGGCACTCTGGATGGATGTAACTGTTCCAACTCCTCTTCTACCCAGGGTCCCTGGGTGGGGGTGGGGCTGGAGTCCTGTCTGCTTGAGAGATCTCAAGGCCTCCCTTGTCCTCTATGACACAAGGTAATAGCAGGGCCCACCCAGGAGCTTATTTTGAGGTTAAAACCGTCACCTGTGAAGCGCTTAGTAAGCAGAGAGAGGAACCCCTCCGTAGATAGAACTACTATTTTTAGATCTCTGCCGTCTTCCTGTCCTCCGGCTCTGTGAAGTTAAGTGATTTATCCAAAGTCCCAGCCACTTAGTGGTCAGTAGCGGAGGGAAGATACACGTCCCAGCCCATTGCCTAGTCTTGAGATCATTGCGAGTTCTGACTTGCTACTGGGTCTCGCTGGGCCTCTGAGTCGACAGAAGTGGCCTAAAACTCTATGGTACTAAGCAGGGACTTAGTCAACAAACAGACGAGACGAGACTCAGAAAAGTCAAGGCTAAAGCTTTAGGAGTTGGGGAGTTGTCAGGACAGCTTCCTGGAGGTGGTGACCTTTGGTCCTGGGATGTAAGGAGAGCCAGCTGACCTTTAGATAAGAATCTCCAATGAATGACTTTCTGTCCAGCCTCAGGGCTGGTCACTAATCTGTGGAGAAAGTACAGGAAGGACCTAGAGGCAAAAGCTGGTAGTCAGGCAAAGGCAGAGGTCACTTCCGCCAGTGGGGCCCGGGTCCAGTGACACCTTGGCTTGCAGGGATCTTTGAGTACCTCCTGGGTAGAAAGCTGTGAAAGCTGGCCTGATGTGGTGATAGGGTTGATGTAACCAGTGGGTAGCAGTGTCCCCTGGAATACAGGCTTGGGTTGAGGAAACGAGGCCAAAGTATACCCTAGCCGCCTTGGGTACTTCTGGCCAAGTAAAGAATCCCTAAAACCCTGAGTTCCTGAGACACTTTGTGTTGGGACTTAATACCCATATAGCCAGTAGAAAGAAATGGTCCTTCTGGCCGTTCATTTCAGGAGGGTTGGTCATGGACATTATGGCCTGCCTCCCTGTGCCCGTATTAACACTTGTGTGCTGAGTATGCACCTTGTGGGAACTGGGTTCTTTTCTAGCCTTAGAGAGTCAGGGCACACAGTCAGGGTAGAGGAGGTGCTTCCTGTACCATTCTGGAGCTCATAGATTTTTGTTACTGTCCTCTGGTGCTCTCGGTAGCTTCCTAGTGTAAGACTGGCACCTCATGTTTGTAGCGTAGTAAAATGAACGACAGAGTGAATAGGGAATCATCACAGGGCTCCTGCCCTGATCTGAGGTGAAGATGGTCACTGAGGAACAAGAGGTTGGTGAAGGGAAGATTTAAGGCTCCCTGGAAGAAGCAGAGCATAGATTAGATGGGATTTGATCCAGCATCCAGCCAAGAACCAGGAGCAGCTCAGGTGGGGACCCCATGCTGAGGAGGAGAAGAAACTGCCTTTGGTAACCAGGATAGGCTGGCACACTGCTCAGGTGTGGGGAGAGCACATAGTAGCCGTTAGAACTCGTCCACTTCATATCTCCGGACCTTTGGTGGCCTGAGCCGAAGGATTTCTGGCATTGTATAAGTGGGGCAGATGGTCTCCTTTGGTTGTGGGGCTTTGAAAGTCCCTGGGCTTTATATACACAGCTCGGTCAGGCCTGTTCTCTGCTCCCTGGGGCTCTGGCCTGAGGCTGCCTTGGCCTTTCCCAGGGTGCCTGGCTCACAGCCCAGTGAGTCATCTTCCGCCCTACAGGCAAGACACCCCATCTCTATCAACAGTGTACAAGTAGAGCTCCCCCATTTGTGCCCGAGTCTGAAGGAAGGAGGGAACTGGATGGGCTGGAATCAGACTCTAGGAACTTCCGTTCCCACGACCCCTCATTCCAGCCTCCCCACATGCTACCAAACTGGGTGGAGAGATCAGAGAGCCCTCTTTTCTAGAGCAGCCACTGAGCTATAGTGTTCTGGCACCTTCCAGGCAGGGAAACTGAGGCTGAGGAAAAGGTATTTGCAGCTAGAAGGTAATGGTTGAGGATTAGACTATGTGGGCGCTGGATGGCCCAGGTAGTGTTCTGAACAAGATTTGGATATTTGAATGAATGTTTAGAGCTGTTAGAGGAGGTCATCCCATCTTGGGGTTCTAAGGCAAGGCAGGGCACAGATGTGCAGGGCTGACAGGTATATCCTAGGAATCCCTAAAATAGAGACCTGTCAGTTAGCAAGTCCTGTTCTCATCACCATGGTGTAGGGTCGCCTCACACTCAGGTCTGACTTTGGCTCGTTACCTGTAAAACGGTGGGAGGTGGGGACAGAAATGGGCAGAGACGATTGAGTTCAGAGAGGACCAGCTCTTCAGATGTTTCCCACATCTGTTGAGGTCTGACATCACCCACCTCCCAGCCCCCACTTCTGACTATTATCTGGGAGAAGAAAGTTTTCCTTCTCAACCTAGAAGGTTCAGCTGTATCTTCTTGAAACTGAAGGAGGCGGGGTGACAGAAAAAAACGGAAAGGAAAAAAACCACATTAAAAAAAGGACAGCAGTTAAATTCAAACCACATGTCCTACGATGCCAGTCCTGTAGGCCTCTGCTGCCACCTATGAGTAGTTGGTGGAAGTGCAGCCCCAGAGCCCCCGTGACTTGGCTTGGGTTTCAACAGCTGTGTCTTTCTCCCATATGACCTCATCTCTCTATAGGGAACCTTGTCAGGAAATGTAGAACCTACTTGAACCTTCCCGCCTCCCTATGTTATATATCTATTGTATGTCTATCATATACTAGTCACAGTTTTTATTATTATTGTAGCCCTGGGGGCAGGCAGACATTGAGACCCCTCTTCTATTTCTATATATTTCTTAGCCATCCGTGGAAGAGAATACAGCCCCCCCCCCCACACTTCCTAATTCAGGGTGCCCTAGGCTTGGCCTGACTTTGCATTTATGTGCTCTGTCTGCAACCTGGCTTGACTGCTCTGATAGGCCATTTGCTTGGGGATAGCTCCCAGCTTAGCTCACTCCATTGGAGCTCTCGGGTGTCAGTGCATACCTGTGGGAACCAGGCTCTTTTCTAGACCTTGGTGCTTCTGGATAAAACAGAGGGGCGCTCCCAGATTGGGTAGACCCCTAGGGCAACACAGGTACAGTGTAGATTTGTAACATATTGAAGAAAGGGCTAGGGAGCTATCAGGGTACCCAGGAATAGTGTGAGGCATACATAGGGCAATGCATAAAAACCACCCCATTAAACATCAGTCCCCACTGAGGACATGGTGATGTATTTCATTCCCAGCGGTCTGGGATAGGCCAGGAGTGTGGTAATCAGGGGTTTTCTTCTGGGCTGAGAGATGGGCCAGCCAGGTTTATCCAGCAGAAGGCAAGCTTGAATCCCAGTCTTATGAGAGAAGGTTGCCTATTGCCTCTTATAACCAGTGAGTCTCTGGCTTTCTACTACTGCCCATCCTTGGGTCCCAGCTAGACCCCTCTGGGTTAATAGATGAAATTTGGGTCCATGCAGAAATCATCCTGGCTTCATTTCTCTGTCAGTATACTGTGAGCTCTGGGTTCAGGATCTGCCCCTTACAGTCTGCCCGGCCCTGGCTTCCTTGTCTCATTGGGCTTCCATTTCTTCTCACTGACAGTCTTTGGTGCATTGGTGGTCAGGTGGTGCTGGACTGGAGTCCCCACAGAGGATCATCTCTAAGTTGGAAGTTAATATTGATGTTTGGTTGGGGCCTCATCAGAGCTGTCAATTGGAATACCTACCTTTATAGGGTGTGTGGCCTGGGTTCCCTCCCAAGATGGAGTCTGGGCTTCAAGAATAAGCAGGCTTCCAGGCCTCACAGCACAGCACAAGCCTGTAATTCTAGGCGCTGAGGAGGCTGGATAGGAAAGTTCAAGGTCTGCCATGGCTAAAAGATGAGTTCAGGACTAACGTGGGCAATTTAGTGAGATTCTGTGTCAAAATAAGAAATTCTGTTTTTAACGTCTAGAGGAATCTAGGTGTGGTGACATACACTTTTAATTCCAGCACTGTTAGGCTGAAGCAGGAGGAGCTTTGTGAATTCCAGGCCAGCAAGGGCTACATAGTGAAATTCTCTCTCAAAAATAAATAAATAGGGCTTGGAGACATGGTTCAGCAGTTCAGAGTACTAGCTGCTCTTGCAAAGGACCTGAATTTGGAATTTGGGTCTCAGCACGTACATGTGGCTCACAGCCATGCATAACTCTAGTTCTAGGGGATCCAACACCCTCTTCTGGCCTCAGAGCACCAGGCGTACACATGTGCTGTATATACATACATGCAGGCAAAGCATTCGTGTTGTGTGTGTGTGTGTGTGTGTGTGTGTGTGTGTGTGTGTGTGTGTGTGTATGAGAGAGAGAGAGAGAGAGAGAGAGAGAGAGAGAGAGAGAAACTTAAAACTTTTAAAATAAATAAATTAAATAAAAACACTGAGGTACAGCTCAGTGGTGAAGTACTTGCTTAGTCCTGGGTTGAATCACTTCTCCCACAAAGGTGGGGGGGGGGTAGAGCAAGTTTAAGGTGTCATTTAGCATCGCTTCTGCCTGTATTCTGTGTTCAAAAGAATAACAAAGGTCCGTGTAGTCTGAAGGTCTCTGGGCCTCATCCCCATGAGAGGAGTGTCAGCATCATACTGGAAGACAGTCTTTTTGGATGAACAATTTTGTGGACACTAGCTTTGACAAATGATTCCTGACACATCGACCTGGGATTACTGTGAGAAGAAAATTACTCAGTAGTCCATGCCTTGTATATAGTCAATGCTTTGTGAGTGAGAGCTAGCCCGTCTGTTGTTATTTTCTATTTGTAATTATTTTGAATGTAGTGGTTTTGATCGTTACTGAAAGACCCTTTAGTTTTTAACCTCTGCCACAGAACCACATGGTCAGTTACCCCCGATCTCTGTGTAGTCATGTCAGAAGGTGGCCACTGACTGAGAAGCCATGCACATGGGACATATGTCACTCATAGTCTGTCTCCAGCTGCATACAGAGCTCTATGCAGGACTTGGCTTTGAAAGCTCCTTAAACCCAGAAACTCTCCCTTCCATCCCCAGAGCCCCACTCAGAGCAGCTGGTCCCCAGAGAGCTTTGTGGCTCGGACACTTCCCTTCCAGCTGCCTGTCAGGCCTGGGAACTGGGAAACCTTGAGAGGCCTCTCCTTCCAAAAGGGAGGGTCTACAGAGAGCAGGAAGTGACCTAGGAAACCAAGGAAAATAATTGGATGATGGGAAGGGGTGGGGGGCAGAGGCCCCAGAAAATGAAATGTCTTATCCAGCCCACATCCTAAGTGGCACAGTGACGATTTGGACCTGAAATATATGGCTTCAGAATCAGCCAGCTTATTCTCCATACCTCCAATCCTTTGGGCAGTTTTTGTCTCCTTGATGACTCTGAGGATCAGAGAAGGAAGCAGCCATTGGGGAACTGGATGGCATATTAGGTTGGGAACATGTAGTACCAACTCTAGTCTCATGGATATGGGTGGGGCCAAGAGCACCAGACAGTCCATCTGGGCTAGGAGCCAAGGCTGAGTTCCCAGGGAGTATCAGCCTTGATACTGGCATGGCCTGTGGACGGCATTGTGTTCACCTCCAAAATGTCCTGGCTCAGGGGCCCTGTTTATATCATTGATTTGGAATAGAAGAGACCGAGAAAGGTGATTTGGGTCGCTAGTGGACCTGGGAAGTGCAGGTGGGCTCAACCACACCAGAAAGGGACCTGAAGGCAGTCAGGGGGATCCTAGGCCTTACCAGCAAGATGATGTCTCTTATGTGTTACTTTTCTTGTTTATAAAGTGGGAGAGTTACAAGAAATTGAGCCTCGATGTAGGTTGGGGATTAAGGAGGCAGCACTTGCAAAGCATTTCTTGGCCCTGGAAGCTGTGCAGACAGCATTTGTGAGTGAAGAATCCTCACTAGCCTCCCCATATACAGGGGCAGCTGTGGGGTCCAGAGATCTTTTGGCAAAGACAGCTGGGCAGGCAGGAGAGATGAGAGTGCCCGTGCAGCCTGGTGAGACCTGTTTTCCAGAACCACATGTCTCTTGGGAACCGTCTTTGCTCTTTTTGAGACTGAGTCTCATGTATCTCCAGCTGGTCTCTGTCTTGCTTATTAAAAATGACCTTGAATTCTGATCCTCCTGCCTCCACAGTGCTGAGATTACAGGCATGTGCCACCATGCCAGGTATATGTGATGCTGGGGATCAAACCCTGAGCTGGATGCGTGTGCAGGCACTGTGTCAGCAGGGTGACATCCCAGCTGCCTTTGTTTTTTTAATCATTTCTTTCAAGTCCCGTCTTCCTAATAAGACTGTGTGTGGCACCCAGCAAGACATACATGTCCCCTTTCCTCCCCTTCTCTTCTTCTTGTGTGTGTGAGTGGAGCACGCATGTGACACAGCATGTGGAGGTTGGTGGGCAAGTTTTTTGGAGCTAGCTCTCTCCACCTCTTTGAGGCATCTCTCTCTTGTTCTTTTATGCTGCACCTCTGTACTCCAGGATCCTTGGTCTTTGGGCTTCGAATGCTTTCTCATTCCTTGCCTCCTGCTTGCTGCCCCATCTGGCTTTATTATGTGGCAATGGAACTTAAGTCATCAGGCTTGGGTGGCAAGTACCTGCCGAGCCATATGCCTCTTTATTCCCCCAGCTCAAGACCTCATCTTTAAATTCCTAGCATGATGCTTTGTGTCCGATAAGTACTCAATAAGTGTTTATTGAACAAATCAACAAGTAGATGATATAAAACTCAGAGCCGCCGCTCATCCGCTGCATGCATCCAGTCACGTGTTCATCGACCCTGAGCTGATGATGTCATCCACCCATTTATCTATTCATCTTTCATCATTCCAGCTATTCTGCCGCTACCCTATGTCTAGCCTTTATCGTAATTGTCCAACAGCAGCTAAAGGAGCTTAGGAAAGGGATGGTTTTTGGAGGCAGGCAAGCAGGATGCCAGGATTCCCTCAGAGATGAGGAGGTTGTCAACAGACTTGGTGGAGGTTGAAGGGCCAGGGCTTCCCAGGGACTGACAGAAGGATGTTCTCAGAGCCAGGGTGCCAATGGTGTGGCCTGGAATGGTCTGGTGAGGCTGAGTCTTTTGGGTCTTCTGTCTTTGCCTTACCCTGACCAAAGAGGATGTGGGTGGCTCATTGGTGGTGGTAAGGAAATGTCTAGGGTGGGATATGGATGCAGTCCGGAAACAGGACAGGCCTTCATGCTTACAAAAACTTTTCTCAGGGCTGGCAAGGTGTTTCAGAAAGTAAAGTTTCTTGCTGCCAAGCCCGAAGACCCAAGTTCAGTTCCCAGATGAAATGAGAGAGTTGACTCTCAAAAGTTGTCTTCTGACCTCACATATGGACGTGTGCCCACCCCCAATAAATAAATAAATAAATAAATAAATAAATAAATAAATAAATAAATAAATAAATAAATAAATAGATGGATAGATAGATAGGTAGATAGATAGATAGATAGATAGATAGATAGATAGATAGATAGATAGATAGATAGATAGATAGATAGATAAAGTAAAAACAAAACTGTTCTGTGACCTGCTCCAAATATCTACAGGACTCTAAGAGGACGATTAAACCAAGCAGTGGTGGTGCACACATTTAGTCCCAGCACAAGATTAAAAGAAGAGGAAGGCTGATCTCTGAGAGTTCCAGGCTAGCAGGGTCTACAAAGCAAGTTCCAGGATAGCCAGAGCTGTTACACAGAGAAACCCTGTCTGGTGGGGGGTGGGATTAAATCAACACCTCAACTTGGTACTCAGGAACCACAGAACCACGTCTGCATCAGTGCTGGGTGCACAATGCCCTTTGCCTCACCCTAGTAGACCTGTCCTGAAAGAACTCTAATGATGCACTGCCTCAGCATTGAACTGCTGTTCCCTTCTTTGGCTTCCATCCAGTTATCTGCCCCACCGGCACCCCCAGTACCATGACAACAGGCTTGGATCCGGTTACCCACCCATAACAAAGCAACATAGCACTCTGCCTTTGGTACTAAATCCCACCTGTGATAGGGCAGAGGATTCCAGAGCCCTGTCTTCCTGCACCCGTGTCTCTAGACTCCTGTACTGTGTTCAAGGTCTCGTGTGTGTGCTTTGCCCCATACAGAGGCTACTACTTCTGCTATGCCCAGAAGCCAGCTGGGGTGGATCCATTCTTCTGAATTCTGTCCTGGCACTAGTGAGGGGTGGATGGATGGATGGATGGATGGATGGATGGATGGATGGATGGATGGCTGAGCTGGCTGCACTTTGCTAAGACCCCCACACTAGGCACTGCCTCCCAGCCACAAAGAGGAAATGAGGCCAAGACCAAGTAGTTTGAAAGAGAGCCAAATGGGAGGAGGTACTCTGATAGCCGAAGGTGGATTAAGGTTCTACCACGACAGGGCAGCCAGCCCTCGGCCATCTGTGAAACCTGGCTGCCCACCCTGATGAGGAAGAGGAGGAGCAAGCTGTGGAGAAGAAGTGTGGACAAGTCCCACGAGAAGGAAAAAGGCAGATGTATGCAGCTGGTTCCTGGCTCCAACCTAGGGTAGAGTTTGAGATCCTTGGGGGAGGGGTGAATTCCTTCTCAGCACATTCCTAGGAGGTCCTGGGCTCTCAGTCCAAGGACCAGAAGAGTCCGACACACTCCCTCATGCATGTGTCTTTTCATTGAACAAACTAAATGAATGGTTATTTTGATCCAGGAGGGGAGGGGACATAGCCAACACCACAGATTGTCCGTTCATTGATACGACACAGGTTTGCTGAGCACTATCCGGTGTGCCTGCTGCCCTGGGATCCTAGCTCCATGGCCTGCCCTTTTGGGAGTAGCTGAGTATAATTCATTTGTGCCTGGCACAGGCATGCATAGTTGTAATGGTTGTACTCGGGAGGAGGCAGGAGAATCATGGCGCTTTTTGTGTGATTGTTTGCAGGGCTGGAAACTGGACCTAGGGTCTCATAACCAGGCAAGAACTCTACCAAGGAACTGTATTCCCAGTCTTCCTGGTGTGTGTGTGTGTGTGTGTGTGTGTGTGTGTGTGTGTGTGTGTGTGTGTATTTCTGAGGACAGGGCTTCTTGTGGCCCAGGCTGCTTTGAACTTACTGTATAGCTGAGGATGGCCTTAAACAGCTGAGCCTCCTGCCTCTATCTCCCAAGTGTTGAGATTATAGGTATATGCCATCTTGCACAGGTAAAAGTTACAAGCGCTTTAAAAAAAAAAAAAAAAAAAAAAGATTTATTTATCGTGTATACAGGGTTCTGTTGGCAGGCCAGAAGAGGGCATTAGATCTCATTCTAGATGGTTGTGAGCCACCATGTGGTTGCTGGGAATTGAACTCAAGACCTCTGGAAGAACGGGCAATGATCTCTGAGGCATCTCTCCAGCTCAGCACTTTATTTAAAAATAAAAAGTTCTGGGGACTGGACCCATGACCTCACACAGCTATGCAAGCCCTCTACTACTAAGTTACATTCCAAGCAGGATCATGAGTTTGAGGGGAGCCTGAGCTACATCAGAAGACCCAGGCTCAAACAAACAACAGCTACAGGAAGAAAGAAAGAAAGCCCACCTGCCCCTTGCTTTGTAACAAAAATTAGGGGTGCTAGGGAGGAACTGAGCTGTTGGAATATTTGTGTGGCATGCAGAAGTTAAAAGATCCTTCTTTTAACCCTGGGCGTGATACAAACCGGACATGAATGCAAACCAGGCATGGTAGTGCATGCCTGTAATCCCAGAACCGGGAGGTGCTTACAGAAGGATCAGAACTTCAAGATTAATCTCCACCACATAGCCAGTTTAATGTCACCCTGGACTATAATGAGACCTTAGAGAAGGGTGTTAAAAAAAAAAAAGAAAGAAAGAAAGAAAGAAAGAAGAAAGAAAGAAAGAAAGAAAGAAAGAAAGAAAGAAAGAAAAAGAAAGAAAGAGAGAAACAACTCCTGAGTTGGAGAGGTGGCTCAGCAGTTAGGAGAACTTGCTTTTATAGAGGTCCCTGGTTTGGGTGCTAGGATCCAACACCCTCTTCTGGTCTGCATGGGCACACACACATGCAGGCAAGACACTCATGCACATAAATTAAAAATAAGTAAATCTTTTTTTAAAAAAAAATCCATAGCATGAGGTGTGAAGTGTGGAGATGAAGGGCTGAATTGTATGGTGAGCGGGGCTAAGGAAGCAGGCCGGATACAGGGATGCAGGAACCTCCGTGCCAAATGGATGCCTGGAAACTTGCACAGGCTGGCTGGGAAACAGAGCTACCGGAGATTGGTCTGTCAACCAACCATCTGTCACATGTGTTCAGTGCCTTGGCTTATGGAGGACACCAGCTCTTACCTCAGGGAGCTGGCAGTCTTCTGGGAGAAGGGGGACATCAATCTAGCCATAGCTCAAATGTATTATTTCAGACTGCCTGGGATTAGGATAAGGAAAACCACGGGTCTTGGAGAACACAGACAGACAGACAGACACACAAGACCTAATCCTGAAGACTGCTTCATAGAGGAGGTGACCATTGTGCAGAAAATGGTCTCAAAGAAAAAAAAAAAAATGTTGACTGCCAGGGGAGGGGAGCTGCTTAGGTTGAGGCCCTGAGGCAAGGGAGAGGTGTGGAGAGTTGGCTAGGATGCAGCAAAGAAGGGTGTAGGAGTAGGGAATGAGAAGCCAGACTTGGTGAGGGGGTCCCCGTATCCCATTGCTCAGGAAATCTTGAGAGATCTGGTTGGAGAGAGGGAGTCAGTGAGAGCTTGGTAAGTGTGGGAAACCCCAATGTTCAAGGAGATGGAGCTAGCCAGGGTTAAGACACAGCTGCAGGGTGTAAGGACCCTCTTCCTAGTACCCAGTGGGAGCTGGTGTCAACGTGGTTCATCGCCACACTCCAGTCTTGCTTCAGCGGGTCTGGGGTAGGCTCTGGCCTTTCTCGGGGATCAGGTTTAAATAAACACAAGGGATTTGGGTGGAAGTCAGGTGGCTAATAGTCAGAGCCTCTTCCCAGGGGATCATGAGGAAAAGCACTGGGAGGGCTGGAGCCAGGTACAGAGATGGTGGTAGAGTTAGGGGTGACCCAGTGTAGGGTGCTTTGGGTGACAACCCCCCTCCCAGAGCTGGAGCCAGCGAGGTTTCCAGAGATCCCAACTTGCTTCAGCCATGCTGTAGTTGTAGGAAGTCCGCACGATTGTAAGCAGTGTCGGGTCAGACTCATGGGTGTCAGGATTCAGGATCTGTATAGTATGGATCGGTATAGTAACACTGTTAGTTAATAAAGTGCACTTGACCCTGACCTACCCTGATATACCCAAGCACCTGGGCCTGTGCTATACTAACTGTTCATCCGTGGCTCGCGGGTGTAAATCTGTGTGCGTGCTTGCTATATACAGCAGTGAACCTGTCTTTGTCCGCCTGTGTGTGTGGCTTGTGTCCTGGGGCGGGGGTGCCAGGCCGGCGGCGCTGGGCTGGTTGCGGGGATAAGGGGCGGTGCACAGAGGGCGGGACTCTTCCCCCTGCGACGCTGCGCGCACTCCCGGCTCGGAGGAGGCCGCAGCGCCACCGCCGGTTGTGCTCACACCGACGCGGCTACTAACGCCACCGCGGCGGGGCTGAAGCCCCGGAGGAGCGCGGGTGGGAGGGGGCCCTCCGACTCTGCGCAGTGTCCGCCCCGGCGGCGGCCTGACCGCATGCTGCAGATGGTGAAGACCCTGGCCCAGTTCACCATCGCGCTGGAAGACATGCGCGATCTGGGCCCGGCCGCCGCCTCCGGGGAGTCCGCCGGGGGCGGGGGCTCTGACACCACGGAGGAGCCTGGGGAGGCCCAGGTACTGGGAGGGGGAGGGACAGCTTGGGAACCTGGGTCTTGGCCCAAGATGCCGCAGACCCAGGATACGGGGGACGTGTGCGTGGGCAGATGCTGAAGAGCAGGGCCTGGAACTTGGATCAGACATCAGGAATCTGTCTGCCTGCCTGCCAACCTGGGCTTGGGGAGGGCTGACATCCGATGAAGGTAGAGGTTGATGGTGAGGACCACGCTGGTGGGGTTGGCTGGGTACTAAGGGTCAAGGCCCAGGACAGTACTCTTTTGTAAAGTGAACCAGGTGAAGGCAGATTTGTTACTGGGGTACCCTGAGTCCCCAGGAAAGCCAGAGTTCAGCGTCCCTCAGGTTTGAGAGCCCGCAGATGTACGTATGTACTGGGGGTAGCCAGCTTTGCTTCCCCTTTGCCGTCTCTCCACTGGAACTATGGGACCTGGGGATGTCATACTATGGTGTTGAGGAAACGGTGGTGTCCTTATTCCTGCCTCCAGCTGCCTTTCTGGAGGGGGAGGGGCGGGTTCCAGGGATGCTGTCTTGTTTTTTTTCCGTTTATGTTTGACTGGGCCGAGACTCTCTTCCATCTCTGGGCACAATGGGGACTAGGACTGTACCCTAATCGGGTGCTGTCCTGTGTTGTGTGTATGTGTCTCCATTGCTCCGGGTCTCTGGGCAGGAGGGCCTAGCTCACACACAGCTGGATAACTGGGCTACATTTTTGTCTTGATTCAGGGCATCTTGCCTTCATGGCTTCTCTCTGTGTCATCAGGGTCTTAGCCTTTGAGTTTAATGACAGAAGGGGTCCCCTCACCCACTTCCACCTTCCTACACCTCCCTGGTCCCCTGCCCGTAGAGAGGGGATCTGGAGGGAAGCAGGGCTGAAGGGCTGGCCTGCCTGGAACAGGTGGGCCTGCTGATCCGGTTGACAGCTGCTTTGTCCCTCCATTGCCCGCCCCCCTCCCATACTGCTCCCGTGTCTGGACACGTGCAGAGGGTGCTCCATGCAGTGACAAGGAGCTGGCCTTGTTCTCTGTGCTTTACCTGACAGCTGAATGACAGCCCACTGTGCTTTGCAGGGAGGAGGCTGGGAGAGATGGTATTGCAATGTCAGCTCTCTCTATCACCCCAGCCTCCAGGCCAGCAGGCCCAGCGCCAGCCATGCCTCTCAGGAAATTTCTCTGACCATGACCCAGGTTGGGGCTGGCAGGCCAGTGAGTGTGGACAGGGGACCACAGCGGTGAGGCCCAAAGGCTGGTCTAGCAATCTGGTAGTCAGAAAACTTCCCACGAAGTCTCAGTGAAGCAAAATGAGCAGGATCGGTGAGGACCACTGTGTGTGTGTTCACCTCCCTCTTCCTCATCACCAAGCTTGTATGGTACCAGGAGCAAAGGGTTATTATTCCTTTTCATAAAGGAGTATGGAAAAAAAAAAGCCACCAAAGTCACACAGACAGGAAGAATAGAGCTGGAGAACTCTGTGGCCTGAGGATGCTGGTCAGTGTAAATGGGAATGTGGGGTGCCAGGGCCCTAAGGTCCTGCCTGAGGTGGCTAAAGAGGCTCTGGGCCTTGTTTTATCTGTCACTGGCCGTATGGTCTTAGGCATCTGTGCAGTGGATGACAGCACTTGTGTCCTGGAGCTGTTCAAGACTGAAATGAAGTACCGAGGTGGTTCCAGGAGCCGCTAGCGTACAAGTGGACCTGGGAGACCCAAAGCTGCTCTAAGTTTCTAAAAGCCCCAGAAGCACCCAGTATAAATGACCTGCTTGTAGTTGGGGACTCTATGAGATAGGGCCTAAGGCACACATCACAGCCCAAAGCTTGCAGAGATGGAGCAACCCAGCCTTCTGTGTCCCAAGGAGATGTCACCCATGCCTCAATAGAGCTCAGCATGGGAGTCTACTTCTGAGTGTGCCTCCTTGTCAGTTATTAAGAGTAGGACTGATTCCTCAATTCCAAGGTCAGAGGGAACAGCACCTGAGGTAAGCTTACTGTGGCCAGAAAAGTGAGCAGTCAGCTGCGTGGTGGGCTGTGCCTCTAGCCCAAGTGAGGCTGAGGCATCCTGGGCTATATACTGAACTACAGGGCAAGATCTTATCTCAACAAAAAACAAAAACAAAACAAATACTCATAATATTCGAAAGCTGAGTAGTGGTGAGGCCAGGTAGGCTCAGAACTTGGGTCCCTGAGCAAACCAGGGATGAGGCAGAATAGTGGCCAATGTCAACCCAACTCACTCTCTACATTAAGGGGCACTTGGAGTGAGGACTGGAGGGATGCCCAAGCATAAGCACTCATTCTGGATTTTCCATACAAAAAAGAATCTGCAGGCCTTGATGGCTGGAGCTCTAGGCATGGTCCAGCCAGGTGCGAGAGCCCTACACCTGGCCTAGGGCTTAGAGGCTTGAGCCTGTATGGAGTTCTGGAGTGGAGTAGTCCCTGCCAGGGCAGAGAGGCTGCTATGAGGTGAGTACTATATATGAAGGTTTCCTGGATAAGATTAGGACTATTGAGGTTGGCAGCAGGTGAGCTCTGCCTCAGGGGCCCAAGCCAGGCCACAGTCCCGAGCTTGCTCCTAACAAAGTCTTTCCATAGGATAGAGCTTACCTTGACAGAGGCAGGAATCCAATTCCTTGGGATGTGAGTGAAGATGGGCAACCCTTGGGGGATTCCTGGGTTTTCTGTAAGCATCAGTGACTGGGTCTCCCCTCTTCCACTTTCTGAAAATGAGACTAGGGCTGGACTTGTAGTTCAGTTGGTACAGTGCTTGCCTAGCATACACACAGCTTTGGAGTACTCCCTAGCAGTGACATAACCAGATGTGGTAGGCAAATGGAGGCAGGAGGATCAGAAATTCAAGGTTGTGCAGGTCTATATAAGACCCTGTCTCAATAAGAGAAAGAGGGTCGGTGGGATGATTCAAGGGTAAAAGTGAGCATCTGTGTTTGCATTCCCAGAACTGTAAAAGCTGGGCACAGCAGTGTAAATCTGTAAGCATAGTGCTGGAGAGCAGAAGTGGGCAGATCTGACCTCCCTGGCCCTCGAGACTGAAACAGTGAACAAGCTCCAGGGTCAGTGAGAGGCCCTGTGTCCATAAGTAAATAAATAAATAAAGCAATGTGGGAAGCAATAGAGGGAGACACCCGACATTGGCCCCTGTGTTCACACATGCATGCATCGGTGATCAAATCTGCACATATGAGCACACAGATTCCCTGACACGCACACACACACACACAGAGATACAAACACAGATACACACACATACACACATACACAAACACACAGACAGACAGACATACACATGCAAACACACACAGAAAATAAAGAGGAAATTAAGAAACTATGTACCACACAGGTAGGTGGTTAAGAAGGCTGGGAAAATGAAGTGCCCAGAACCGGGCCTGCTGTAAGGGAGGGCTCTGTAACCTTCTGAGAATTGGGATCCAGCCTTGTCAGAAGAATCCTGACACATCCAGCTCCGCGGCTTCTAACACCAACATTTCTTCCCTGGGCTGCAGTGTCTTCATCTAGCAGGAAGAGTCAGCATCTACTCTGAGGGATGCTGTGGCACAGCCAGGTCAAACATGTCCTCATGGCAGCAAGCTGGAACTTGGCATTTTCAGAGTTAGTCCCTAGAGTGGGTGTAGCTGGAGGCATCTTCCTTTGTAAATATGAGGGTTTATTGCTGTTGGTTTTGTCTTTGTCCAGAACCTGTTGGGATGGGAGAGCAGGGCTCAGCTCAGGGGAGTGTTCCCAGCAGAGAATTCCAGAGCAGAGGCCTGGCAGGTTGGAGGTCCACGATGCTTTGGAAAACTATCTCTGGGAGCAAGGAGCAGGCAGGGAAAGGATCAGATGGACTCCAGGGGTGTGCAGATGAGCCTGTATGTAGCTGCAGATGACAGAGTCTAAGGGGAACAAAAGATTACTCACTTTCTACTCCTGTCCCCACAGGATATGAGGAAGCACGTGACCATGACCCTGCTGGACACAGAGCAATCGTATGTGGAGTCACTGCGTACCCTAATGCAGGTGAGGCCCATAGCCTAGGCCTGAGAGCAGCATTTCAAGTGTGGGCAGCAGACATGTGGGATCACTCATATGGACAGGGATTGAGACCAAAGAGCTGTGTCTCTGGAATATACCACCTACCTGTGGAGAACCCCTTTGTGGCCACCCTGAAGGAAGAGGTCACCCCTTTCAGGGTAGGTGAGAATAGAGGGTCCCAGACAGAGCAGGGGTCTCTACCTTATTGTTTCTATATTCCCTTGGCAGCCCTGAACCCCAGTTTTGAGCTGTTTACCTACTTGATCATGCCTTTTTTTGTGACTGGAATTAAATAATGAGTATCTACTGTGGGCAGGCCCTGGTCCAGATACACAAAGTCCAAAGACAAGGGAAAGAAGAATCCTGTTGAGTATATGGGACACTTTAGAGCAGTAGATCTCAGCCTGTGGCTCTCGACCCCTTTGGGGTCACATATCTGCTATCCTGCATATCAGATAATTGCATTGAGATTCATAACAGCAAAATTACAGTTATGAAGTAGCGATGAAAATAATTTCATGGTTGGGGGTCACAAGAGCATGAGTTAAAGAGTCCCAGCATTAGGAAGGTTGAGAACCATTGCTCTAGAGGCTGTGTGCCGTCAGGGAAGGCTCCTTAGGGAAGGCACAGTAGGATGGCAGCTGCAGAGGGCTTGACACATACAGTTAGAGAGGAGGCTGGGTCTTGGGTGATGTCGCAGGAGCCAGCAGGGGTCATGCCATGGGGTCCTTGAACCCCCGGGGGGGGGGGCAGGATTTGGACTGCAGTGGAGTTCCTGGAGATTCATCCAAGGGTTTTGAGCCAGGTAGGCATGTGTTTGGACTGATGCTTTGAGAAGTCTGTGTGACTGCTCAGAAGATGAGTAGGCAAGAGGAGAGCAGGCCACAGCAGGGCCACACAGCCCCAGTAAAGGCACCAACCACAGGAGGAGCAGAGAGGGGCAGACACTTAGGAGGTGAGCCACTCAGGTCAGGTGGGTGCCAGGGATTGAGGGGTGGGCATGAGATGGGAAGTCAGGTCTGTGCCTGGACCCCTGGCTTGGGAGAGGTGGAGAGCATACTGATGATAAACTGAGGCTCAGCTCTGTGTGTACTGTAGAGGCCCAGAACCTGTGTGTGTGCTGAAGTGGAGATCGCAAGCACAATTAAAGATGAACTTACCCAAGCCACCACAGCTCAGGGTGAAGTAGAACCTAAGAAATTTCTAGAACCAATCAGCCTTCCTTCCCTCTGCTGCTTCCACAAATCTCTGCAGAGCCCTTGGGTAGACCAAACACTATTCTCTGGGCCAGCAGGGGACACCATTCAGCAGTGACTCCCAGGGACATGAATCTGTTCCCTGGAGCTCACAGGCTGTTCAGGAGAGTAGCAGTCACCAGCCAGAGAAGTCACGTCTGATGACAAATGATGGACAGAATTCAGGGATGAGTATGCATACATGGGTAGAACTCCATTTGGAAAGGAGTCTGATTCTGACCCACACCACAACACCAATAAATCTCGAGGACACTGTGCTAAGTGAAACAAGCCATTTGAGGTGCTTGGAGTAGTCAGGCTCTCGGGGATAAAAAGTGGAATGGTGGTAGCAAAGTCTAAAGGAGGCTGGGGCTGGAAAGGATGATACAGGGAGTGTCAGTGGCCCAGCTTCCAGCTGGGAGATGACGTTGGTGTTTACACAACAGTATGAATGTGTGTGCACTAGGCTGTGCACATTAAATTGATTACAGTGGGGCTAGGGAAGTGGCTCAAAAGAATGAGTGTCTAGCATGCAGGAAGCCCTGGGTTTGATTCCCAGCACTGCATAAACCGGGTGTGGTGGCTCACACCTGTGATACCAGCACTCAGGAGGCAGAGGCAAGAAAATAAAAAATACAAGGTCATCTTGACTAATAGATAGTTCAAGGGTAACTTGGAATTCATGAGAAACTATTTTTTTTTTAATGAAAGAAACTGGTTAAGGTGACATGTACATGAGAGGAGAAGGCAGACTCTTGAAGACAGCACTTACCCTCTGCAGCCTGAGAAGTTGGCTGGGTGAGAACTGACTGTGGTCTGTTTCCTCTCTCTGATATCCCAGCTCTTCCCCAGTATCTGGCTCCGGGTTTTCATTATATGCTAACTAGAGTTCATGCAATAGCCAGGCAAAGGCTGGGGTCTTCTGTAGGCACAGGAAACCCGAAGAGGGATCCCCAAGATGTCAGGCAGGAGGAGTAGCCATGGCAAGGGCCCATTGTCATCCCCTAAGAAGAGTTGGTGGCAGTATAGTGAGACAGCCCTGGCTTTGAGACAGTTGTCTCCTCCTGGACGACAGGAGTTTGAGTCACGTCACTTCTCTAGGCCTGGGTTTCACCTGTAAAATGAAGTTGTTTGTTATTCTCTTGGAGTGAAGATAGAAGGTGGTGCTGCCCCCGGTGCCTTTTGGCAAAGAGGAGTGTGGAAACAGAGCAGGCAGGCTTGGCACCTGAGTCTGCTGGGTCTCATGAGGCAAACAGGACTGGAGGCGAAGACACCAGGCTAAGATTTCTGGGTGGGAGGAGAGAGGTAGAGGTGAGCAGGAGATTATCTTCTGAACCTGAGGCCTGGGTAAACAGAAGACGGGTCCCTCCAGCGTTCTGGAGCATGACTCTACTGCTCAACTTTGCTGTGTAAGCTAGAACAAATCCTGGGCCCGGCTGTGTCTCACCTGCCCTGGCTGTAGACGTAACAGCCCTTGTCCCAAATGCTTATCTCAGGAGAGATGTGTGTAGCCTCTAACATACCGCCTGCATGTGTGTTGGTGTGTGTATGTGAATAATTGCTTCGACCTTTGTAAACCTTTCGAGGTAGGAATTATGAGCTTCTTTGAATGGGGAAACAGAGACTCAGAAGTTTACTAACAAACCCTGAGATGGGCACCAGCTCAGTGACCATCGCCACCCATGACAAGGATTTAAAAAAAAGCCTTAAGGCTGCGTGTGCTGAACATCTGTCTGTCATCTTGGTAATTTGGGGTAGAAGCAGAACGGGAAGCTCAGCACTAGGCTAGGCTGCAAAGCAGGATCCTGTCTCCAAAACAGAAAACAATACTGAACGAGCCAGCTGTGGTGGTGTATGCCTGTGACCTCAGCACTTGAATGAGAGACGAGATGACCAGGAGTTCAAGACCAGGCTTGACTACTTAGCCAGTTCAGATAAAAACCAAAATATCAGAAAGGAATCACATGCCAGGTCAGCAGCCAGGAGGTGGGATTTGAATCCCAGCTCTAAGTCAATATTCTTTCCTGGTGTCACCCCATCCTCGAGTCCTGTCTTGAGCCTCAATATTTTCAGCTAAAAACAACCTTTACCTGAGCAATTTTCCTCCCCTAGCCCCCACCCTCCCACCCCCACTCCCTACTCCCTTGTTTCCAGAGTTCTTATTCCCTTCTGTATAATAGCGCATTTATATCTTACTCTGGGTGACTGCCCTCTGCTCAGCTTCCAGCTCCAGTGGAGCTTTGGGCTGGTACATTCTAGGGAATATGGGTGTTGGCAGGTTTTTCACCTACAATTCTTTGCTCCCATGGTGTGCCTGCTCCTTTTCAGGGTGACCCAGAGGTGAGTGGTGTCACTTCTGCTCTGTGAGGAACAGATCCTGGCCCAGTCAAGGTGCTGGCTGGCACGGGCCAGAGAGCCCTATCAGAAAGAAGCTGCTAGCTACTTATTCACCCTGAGCCTTTCCAGACTCTTAAATCAGCCAACAGAATTCTGTTTAGCTTGACTTTTTCAAGTTTGTTTTACAAAACAAGCCAGATTTTTTTTAGATGTTTAATATAAATGTTATTTTACAAATGTAACATCACATATGCCTTTTCAAGAACCGCCCTCATTTTTTTGGGCTTGCAGTCGCAGCATGGGCCAGTAGAGGGCGATCTCTCCACAAGCATGACAGCGGACCGGCAGGCATGCTTCGGAAACACCACAGAGTGCAGATTTGTGGTGGAAAAAAAAAAAAACAGGAATTTTAGTCACAGACTGCCGTGGAGATTCAAAAACTTTTAAACAAGTATTCAGCACAGGCCTCTCCAGTAACTTCAGAGTTGCTTTCTCATGCCCTGCTGCCTTCCATCACTTTAACTTACACCCGAGTTGGAAGCCTTTACATTTCAATGAATCCAGAGTTCTCATACTATCTGCAGCATATCATGGTTTAATTGACATCAGGCATTTTTTTTTTCCTTAAAGGTAACTAAAAACCCCAGCATCGGGGCTCTGGTGGCGCACGCCTTTAATTCCACCATTCAGGAGGCAGAGACAGTCAGATCTCTGTAAGTTCCAGAACAGCCAGGGCAACACAGAGAAACCCTGTCTAGTTTCTTAGATTTGGTGAAATGTGATTTTATTTTCATTATTCCTTCCATTTGTGTGTTTCATCCAACTAGATGTGAGCTGTCAGGTCTTTTGATTGGCTTCCCCCCCCCTTTTTTTTCTTATTTATTTATTTATCTGTTTGTTTGTTTATTTATTTATTTGGTTTTTTTTTTTTTTTTTTTTTTTTAAGATAAGATTTCTCTGTGTGTCTCTGGCTGTCCTGGAACTCACTCTGTAGACCAGGCTGGCCTTGAACTCACAGGGATCCTCCTGCCTCTGCCCCCTGAGTGCTGGGATTAAAAGTGTATGCTACCACCTCAAGGCTATTGGATATTTTTTGAGATAAGATCTCACTGTGTAGCTCAGGCTGGCCTTAGGCTTATGGTGTCCTCCTGTCTCAGTCTCCTGAGGACTGAGATAGCAGGTGTAAACCACCACACTCATCTTTGGGTCTTTCTTGTTCACTGCTGCCTTTTACTTCTTACAACAGTGTCTGGCGTGTGGTAATTACTCAGTGAAATATTTATTGAGTTACTGGGGTGGAGGAGTCTTCTTGGAAGCGTCCCACCCTCCCCAGCCAGTCTCCCTGCTTTTCCTCCCTCCAAGCTGTTTTCATCCGTCCAGCATTTCCCCTGCACCTCCCTCTCCCCTGACTAAGCCATGAGCAAGGCAGGAATGTAGCAGAGAGGTTTCCTGGCCCCGGGCGTCCAGAGGTTTAGACCCACAGACCTGCCTCGCCAGACCCCTTAGCCGCCCGCTGCTAGAATCTTCCTTCTACTGCTGAGTGCAGGCCTGGGTGGAGTGATTTCCTGTGAAAAGACTGTGCAGGTGAGGTGAGGGTACCCACCTGTAGGAAGATGCACTGACCCTGTGTCCTCCAGGGCTACATGCAGCCACTGAAGCAGCCGGAGAATTCCTTGCTGTGTGACCCATCTCTGGTGGATGAGATCTTCGACCAGATCCCCGAGCTTCTGGAGCACCATGAGCAGTTCCTGGAGCAGGTTCGGCACTGCGTGCAGACTTGGCATGCCCAGCAGAAGGTGGGGGCCCTGCTTGTCCAGTCGGTGAGTATCCTTGCTTCATAGACTCCGGCCTTGACCCTGACCTCATGTCCATATGGACTTGACGCAGTACTCACCTCATTCTGTTTAGCAATAATCATAGTTTATACCCTCTGGCACCTTTTACATGCCGGGCATTATCCTACACAGTGTACATATCAGAGGCCCTGCCCCTTGTCGTCTGCCATACACCTTGCCCCAGGAACCAGGTCAGCTCGTGAACTTCTCAGGGTCCTTCAATGGTGGCTCAGAGTTTCAAAACAGCCACAAAAGCAAGTTAAAGAAAAAAAATCATTAAAACTCTGTAAATGTAACATACTGTTCCTTCTTAAAATTGGCACTTATTTGTGTAACTTTAATTATATTTGAAAAACTTTTAAGGTACCTTTTTAATTCCCAAGAGATCTTATTTGTGGGGAAGGGTTGCTTTTTGAGACAGGGTTTCTCTGTGTAGTCTGGCTGTCCTGGAACTTGCTCTGTAGACCAGGCTGCCTTGAACTTACAGAGATTCACCTGTCTGTTTCCCAAGTCCTGGCGTTACAGGCATCAGTCACCACCGCCAGGCGAGAATTCTCAATGGTAACTGATATCATAACCAAACTCAAATAAATGCTTATTTCTGTAGAGAATCCTTTCATAAAATTTTTAAGGCAAACCAAAAATTGGTCTACATAGCAAGTTTAAAGACAATCAGAGCTATATTATGAAACCCTATCTTTAAAAAATAATCCAGGGCTGGAGAGATGGCTCAGCGGTTAAAAGCACTGGCTGCTCTTCCAGAGGTCCTGAGTTCAATTCCCAGCCACCACATGGTGGCTCACAACCATCTGTAATAAGATCTGGTGCAGGCAGAACACTATAAAATAATTATTATTTTTTTTAAATCCGTCTATTCTGGGACGTGAGCATGTTCAAGTGTGCTCGTCATGAGATAGAGTGTAGCCTTTAACCTAAACAGATCTTAATTGTCCTTGCTGCTGGACACTGATACCACCAGCTATTGTCTCCATCCTAAGTGTCACTAAGCTCAACTTCTGTCTGGACTGGATGCTGGCTGTGGGCTGACAGGAGGCTCAGCCCAGGGTATGCACACACACACACACCACCATCAGCTCAAGCTCAACCTTGTCCTGTCCAGAGACAGGGACAGTTTGCACTTTAGAGAATCAGGGACTCTCAGATCCATACTTTAGCCTGTCAGCTGAAACAGGAACCCAGGTGTCTTCACCTGCAGGCAAGTCTCCTCACCTAGTGCATCCCTGCCCAGAGCCAGGCTTTACCATGCCAGGTGAGAGTCCCTTAGTCAGGCAGCAGGTGCTTCCCATAAGAGCAAGCTACAGCGAAGTGCCCATGGGGCTGACTGGGCTGGGAAGTGTTCCTGATGGAGGAACTGCACAGGCAGAGTCCCAGCAGCTAGAATGGGTCTGTTCATTTTCACCACAAGGAGGGTCTGAAGCCTGCCTGAATGATTTGATGGCGTTGAAGACCTGGTGATAGACTATCCAGAAGAGAACAAACCAGGTCTGGACACAGCACACACCCAGGCGTATGTACATGTGTTTACACACAAACACATAAAAGATATACCATGCACATACACATTTATATATGTGTATATATATATATGCACACACATCTGCCCATTCAGTCGTGTTATACATGCAGCATGTATACATTTATTTTTATTTTATGAACACTTACATTTTCCCTGCATGTATGCCTGTGTGAGAGTGTCGGGTCCCCAGGAACTGGAGCTATAGACAGCTGTGAGCTGCCATGTGGGTGCTGAGAATTGAACCCAGGTCCTTTGAAAGAGCAGTTGGTGCTCTTAACCTTGGGGCCATCTCTCCAGGCCCCACGTATACATTGAAACAAAGAGAAGTTAAATGGATGGAAGCTGAGACAGGGGGATGTGGGTGAGGGGCACCTGAGCCTGTCTAACCTACCTTCTTTCCCACAGTTCTCCAAAGACATCTTGGTGAACATTTATTCCGCCTATATTGATAACTTCCTCAATGCAAAGGATGCTGTGCGCATAGCTAAGGAGGCGAGACCGGCTTTTCTCAAGTTCTTGGAGGTACGTGGTCTGGGGTAGAGATGGAGATTTGCTCACCTCAGGCTAGCTCTGGGGCATTCCAGGAGCAAGGTGTCAGCTTCTGCCCCCAAGTTCAGCTGCAGGGACTTGCTAGGAGCCTGTCTCTTCCTGGCATGTCATTCCTCACGTGGGGACTCCCTCCATTCTGCCTTGGGTTTCAGCAAAGCATGCGTGAGAACAAAGAAAAGCAGGCGTTGTCCGACCTCATGATCAAGCCTGTGCAGAGGATCCCACGATACGAGCTTTTGGTGAAGGTAGGTCTGGGGCTGGTTGGGCAGGGAGGCAAGCGTGGAGGTGTGGGGATTGGGGGGGGGGGGGGAGTCCTCCTTGATGTCTACCCAGAAGTCTCTCCAGCACCAGCAGTCAGTCTAGTTCCTCAAGAGCTGCTAAGCAGGTTCCTATTCCCAATCTAGGATCTTCTGAAGCACACACCCGAAGACCATCCAGACCACCCCCTCCTCCTGGATGCTCAGCGGAACATCAAGCAGGTGGCTGAACGTATCAACAAGGGAGTGAGGAGTGCTGAGGAGGCAGAGCGGCATGCCCGGGTGCTACAGGAGATTGAAGCCCACATCGAGGGCATGGAGGATGTATGTGCCCCACCCTGCTATGCTCCATTCCACTCCTGTGTCTGCGTCTGTCACTGTGTTTGTGGCAGTCCACATCCAGATCAGGGCCTGTGATGTGCTTGATTCTGTGACCACAATGCCCCACCCTTCTGTGTCCTCCTCATCTGTCTGACCTTGTGTTCCTGGCCTGACAGCAGCTCAGTGATGTGAGAGAGGACAGGACATTGATCCGCTGACCTGATCACTGCAGGGCTAATGGATTAATAATTAGTTTTTAAGACCCCTTGTTTCTCTAACCCACAGCTCCAGGCCCCTCTGAGGCGGTTCCTGAGGCAGGAGATGGTTATTGAAGTGGTAAGAAGTGTCCCATTGGCTGCTTCCCTGTTACCCCCACCACTCAAGTTCACTCTTCTGGTGCCCGCTGCCCCCAGGTCCCTGCTCTCCCCCAACCAAAGCAGAAGCCCTAGATGAGTCCCGACTCGGCATAAAGTGTGGGAGAACCCTGCCCCCTCCCTGGGCACTTGCTGCCCCTGTGGGCACTAGGGGCACATAGGTAAGCCTCTGGACTGTGCACACTCAGTCTGAATCCCACTTTGAACCCTACAGAAAGCAATTGGAGGCAAGAAGGACCGATCCCTCTTCCTGTTCACCGACCTCATTGTCTGTACCACCCTGAAACGGAAGTCAGGCTCCCTACGGCGCAGCTCCATGAGCCTGTGAGTGGCCAGGGTGGGGCTGGGTGGTGCAGGCAGGAGAGCCATTGATCTATTGTGGGCTCTACTCCCTGCCCCAGCCAGAGCACCCCATTGGCTACCCACAGGTACACAGCAGCCAGTGTCATTGATACGGCCAGCAAGTACAAGATGCTGTGGAAGCTGCCACTTGAAGACACAGACATCATCAAAGGTAAGGCTGACTTGAGTCTGTCAGAAAGGGATTCTAGTGCTGGGTTCTTCCTTCTAGAATTGTCTCCCTGTGTTTGAGCTCTGCATGTCTGGCTCTCTGTCCATCAAAATTTTCTGCTTTTGTGCTTCAATTTCCATCCCATATGAGGGGTTGGTTTGGAAGGACCAGATTAACATCCGTGCAGCCATATCCAGGTATCCATGCAAACTATCCTTTTAGTGCACTGTCCCCCAAGACCCACGTGGGGCTGCAGAGCAGTCAGTCACCTGTAACTGTAGCCAGCCACCGAGTCAGCTACTGTTTGAAAACCCACTGTTAGTTGGTATGGTGCCATTCCCGCCTAACGCCCAGGAGCAGAGCCCAGTGAAGGACTGACTAAGGAGAGCCTGGTGGCTTAGGGCTGAACCTGCCAGGAGCTGGACACCCTAAGGACTAATGCTGTCTTTTGCCCCCCTGTTGTGTGGTGACCTCCCCTCCCCCCAAGTCTCACCACCACACTTCAAATAATCCTCTGCTGATTTGTCTATCACTCCAGAACTGACTCTAAGCCTACCTGAAGGTGGCCTCAGATGAGCCAGACTGTTCCACGGGTCCCCAGGGTGAAGACTGCGTTCACCCCTTCTCTTCTCACTAGGAACAGAACAGTTGACAGGCCATTCAGCCGTGTGACCCAGAACAAAGCAGGGTAGAAATAGAAGAAAGCATGGCTTTGGAGCAGAAGAGTGATTTTTAGAAGCAATGGGAGACTGTTTAGTCTGGGTCCCACAACAACAATAAAATCAAACCCCAAAGACCAGGTAGTATGTAAGTAGGAATGTATTGCTCCTGGTTCTGGAACATTCCAGTATAGGACACAGGCCTGTCTGGTGTCTGCTGAGGGGCCTGTTCCTCATGTGTCCTCACTAGGTGAGAGGTTAAACGAGCTGTCCCAGTCTTTGTCTCATTGAGACAGTGTAGTGCTGACTCACTGTGTAGATCACGCTTGCCTGGAACTCACAAAAATCTGCCTGTCTCTGCCTTCTGAGTGCTGGGAGTAAAAGCATGAAGCCCACTCATGAGGAGGCCACCCATGTGACCTTGTCACCTCCTATACCAATATTGGGGAATTTTTTTCAACATATAAACTCTGAGGAGACACAAACATTCAGATGTGGTCAGGTATCCCAAGGCTTGGCGTGCTGCGTCCACAGCCCTGCTTTGCACATACCCTCCTCTGTAGCACTATCAGTATCTGTGTCCATGGTGGGGACACCTTCCTGCCAACTCCATGTCCATCCCCAACAGGCTGCTGTGTCTCTATAGGGGCCCTGGTCACAGGGCCCTTCCAGACATCACTTGTCGATCTCAGAACTTGTTCCTCTTGGAGTGCTGTCATGATACCATTGTCTTCTTACCATGCTGTGACCTGTGATAGCTGCTCATGTGTACTGTGTAAACAGGAGCAGAGAGCATATACAAAACCTATCATTTAGAAAAGAGCAAAGAGAGAGCAGCTTCTTGCCCCTTGATGTCAATAACTTCCCAGACTAGCAGTGAAGACAGCCCCTCTCATGGTGTGCTAGTCTAGACTGAACATATACCCCAGCAGAGAGGTGGACATTCTGAGCTGGCCTATAGGACTAACCCCTTGGAATGGTCAGCTGTGGGAGAAGACCAGGAAATTAGGTCACCAGCTCCTGTGACCTCCTTTCTGGGGAGGCAAGTCTCTCCAGTCAGCAGATTGAACTGCCAGGGCTCTGTCTATTTGGCAAGGCCCCCTGAGGCTGCACCACTGCTGTACCCCGGTGTCTCTTGGAGCTCACATAGCCTGCTACGCCATCCATGCTCGTCTAGCAAGTTTCCCAAGAGTCAGGCATCCTGTGCATGTGCTTCTAAAGCAAGCCCAGTCCCCTCCTCCCAGGCCTGGGACTTTTCTGGAAGCTGCCTGCTAACCTTATTTCTGAGAGCTTGGGTCTGGACACTCTCCAGTTGTTAGGCCCATCTCACGTCCAGCTTCAGGCTGTGCAGTGAGAGAAGTGTGTCTGTCCAAGGCTGACCTTGTCTTATGTGTCCATGGCTTTCCTCTGTTCTTGCCAGGGGCATCTCAAGCCACCAATCGGGAGAATATCCAGAAGGCCATCAGCCGCCTGGATGAGGACCTGGCCACCCTGAGCCAAATGAGCAAGCTCTCTGAAAGTCTTGGCTTCCCTCATCAGGTCTGTACCCTGAGCTAAGGCAGGGTTGGGCTTGGACTTGCCCTGACCTTGTCTGAGGGAGAGACAGTTTTGGCATTTGCCTGCAGGAGCAGTTGGTCCTGTCACTTATCTGAAGGGGAAAATTATAGTCTTGCTTCCACTTAAGGGAAGTGACAGGTCCCAGGTCTGAGGGAGGAGATGCCCAACTGGGAGAGAGAGGCCCAGTCCTGTCTGTGGGAGGGCAAAGCCTTCCTCTGTCTGAAGGAGAGGCAGGTCCTCATATTCCCAAGTGCAGATCTCAGGTGGTGAGACCTCGGCCTGAGGCCTGGGCTCTTTTCCCACAGGGTCTGGACGATGCTCTGAGGGATCTCTCTGCTGCCATGCACCGGGACCTGTCGGAGAAGCAAGCACTATGCTGCTCATTTTCCTTCCCACCCACCAAGCTGGAGCTGTGTGCCACCCGGCCCGAGGGCACTGACTCCTTCATCTTTGAATTTCCCCACCCCGATGCCCGTCTGGGCTTTGAGCAGGCCTTCGATGAGGCCAAGAGGAAGCTAGGTGAGCCAGGGTCCATGTTGGGGGCTCCTCTCAGAGTCTCTGGGCAGTCCTGCCTTTAGAAACCAGAACTTACTGAGCTACAGTCTTCCAGCCCATGATTAGGACAGGTGGACTTAGACCTCTGCAGTGAACAGTGGTCTGGGCATTAGCTCTGGCTCCCAGCTCCTCCCTGGCTGGGAAGGGGCTTCTGCACAGAGTTGTTTTAGGACAGGGACCCCAGCATAAGACTGAAAAGCCAAGACTTTCCTCTTCTCATTATGGTTGAGTCCTGGAAAGTTATTAATTTCATAGCTTAGAGACTCATGGCTATTCCCTCATTGCACTGAAGGGGAAACTGAGGCCAAGAGCAGAGTGTAACTCATAACCTCTCATTCTAGCAGGCCCTCCCTAGGGAGACTCTTGACAGATGACAAAAAACGGAGTAGGGTGGGAGCAGAGGCAGAGTGAGGTGGGTGCTAAGCAGGGTGTGTCTCCCTCTGCTCTCTCCTCTACTACAGCATCCAGTAAAAGCTGTCTAGACCCTGAGTTCCTGAAGGCCATCCCCATCATGAAAACTCGCAGTGGCATGCAGGTGTGTGTGTGCGGGAGTGTCCATATAGATGTTATCTATGCAAAAGTACGTGTGTACCACATCTCATATGTGTTCGAAGCGTGATTGCTCCCTGGGTCTGAGTATATACGTGCACACACTTCATGTGTGTCATATGCGCATTTGAACACACACTATAGGTTTGATGTCTAGTTCATGCACTTGTATTGAGTTTTCATACCTAACCAATAGTACCAGCATCACATATTAGTAGATGCACTATTCAGAGTACATGTATATGTACGTACGGGTTTGGGTGCTGTTAGTATCACAAGCAAGCTATCTGCTGAGGCCTGTGGTAGAGCAGGATACGAGCACAATTCTAACATTCCCCTTTCCCTGTCCATTGGGGTTTCCCACAGTTTTCGTGTGCTGCCCCCACCCTCAGCAGCTGCCCAGAGCCAGCACCAGAGGTGTGGGTGTGTAACAGCGATGGCTACGTGGGTCAGGTGTGCCTGCTAAGCTTGAGAGCGGAACCAGACGTGGAGGCCTGCATTGCTGTTTGCTCTGCCCGCATTCTCTGCATCGGAGCGGTGCCAGGTCTGCAGCGTCACCCGCGGTAAGGCCCTGGTGAGCCTAGGAGACCAGCCTCTCTGTGCCAGTACATAGAAGTTGACCTGGCAGTGGTGGGCGGGGCCTGTATGGGCGGGGCTCTGTGGGCGGGGTCGGGTTGGATGCTATCTCTAGCGCCTTCTAGTGGCACCTCTTGTTCCTTTCCCCTTTGTCTCTAGAGAGCAGCCAGAGCCCTTGAGGAGTCCCCCAGAGACCACCCTGGAGCCCGCTGGGCCCGAGCTAGATATTGAGGCCACAGCTGATGAGGAAGCAGCAACACTGGCGGAGCCAGGGCCTCAGCCTTGCCTGCACATTTCCATCTCAGGATCTGGCCTGGAGATGGATCCAGGCCCTGCCAAGGGTGACCCCCAGACCGAGTTGGTGCCCTTTGACAGCGACTCTGATGACGAATCTTCACCCAGTCCCTCTGGGACACTGCAGAGCCAAGCCAGTCAATCTACAATTTCCTCCAGCTTTGGCAGTGAGTGTGGGTGGGAATGGAGGGAGCAGTGGGTGAGGAGGCACCAGTGGAGGCAAAGGCTGGAATCAGGCGTAGCTTGGCTCAAGATGGCCAGACGAGGACCCTATTGTATGTGAGAGTGAGCAGGGGGAAAGGCCTTAGCAAATACAGGGACCAGGGGCAGGAAGGATGTGGCCACGAGGGACACAGTGAGACCTAGGAAGATGTTAGATTTCTGCCTGGTGGAGAGAATAGAGACAGAGATCTTTGTCTTTTCAGATGAGGAGACCCCAAGCTCCAAGGAGGCCACTGCAGAGACAACCAGCTCTGAGGAAGAACAGGAGCCTGGCTTCCTCTCACTCTCTGGCTCCTTTGGACCAGGGGGTCCCTGTGGCACCAGCCCAATGGATGGAAGAGCTCTTCGCCGCTCCAGCCGTGGCTCCTTCACAAGGGGCAGCCTAGAGGATCTGTTGAGTGTGGACCCTGAGGCCTACCAGAGTTCCGTGTGGCTGGGCACTGAGGATGGCTGGTAGGGAGGGTCGGGGGAAAGTCTGGGACCAGCTCTGAAAGTCAACGCTGGCATGAAGCAGAAGTGAGGGTGGGGGAGGTTGAACCTAGTCTTAGAGATTCTGCCGGCTGGGAATACCAGAGGGCCTGATCCTATGAGAAGCTAGTGCGTTGTGTCAGTCAGGACCTGGTGGAGGGGAGGTGGAGGGGAGGCAAAAAGTGAAGGGATGACTCTTGGGGCCGATAGACTTGACCACATATCACAGATGCTCCCCTCATAATCTACAGTGTCCACGTCTACCAGTCCTCCGACAGCATTCGTGATCGTAGGAACAGCATGAAGCTCCAGCACGCAGCCTCTGTGACCTGCATCCTGTAAGGCCCCGGGTTGCCCTTCCCACCCAGAGCTTTCTTGGCCACCATATAGGCCACCTCTATTCATCTGTCCCTGCTCTGCTGGCCCCTCTTTTCTGTGGAAGATGCAGAGCAGAGGTCTGGACCAAGACCAGCTGTGCACCCCCACACTGTTAACTATGTCACCACTTCTCAGCCACTTCCACCACACACACTTTGACAGTGAAGAATACAAAGAAGTGAACTCTTGAGATCAGAGCCACTATACCTGTGAGGCTTTTGGCCCCAGGATGCCCACTTCCGCCTCCGGAAGTGCATTGTTATTTTCTTTTTCTCAGGTATCTGGATAATCAGGTGTTTGTGTCTTTGGCCAATGGAGACCTGGTAGTCTATCAAAGGGAAGCAGGTATGTGCCCCTCACACACACACCACCCTTCCACCTTTATCTCTTTGGTGGTAACTGAGCTCTCTTCTGGACAAATGGGAACTTCTGGGCCGCAGGCCCAGACATATATGAGGCTTTGGACAACTCCCAGGGTCCCCATATCTTCTCTATCTTCTCTTATAAATGAGAGTATTTGACAGGCTGTGGTGGCTCACACCTTTGATCCCAGCACTCAGGAGGCAGAGACAGGTGGATCTCTCAGTTCGAGGTCAGCCTGATCTACATAGTGAGTTCCAGGACAGCCAGGGCTCCACAGAGAAACCCTGTCTCTAAAACCAAAAAATAAAATAAATGGGAGCATTCAGGTTTCTTTTCAGGGAAAGCTGAAACAAATTTGGGACTACACTGAATTTTATGTTGTCTTTAATCCATTTCTTCTTTAGGGCGTTTCTGGGATCCCCAGAACTTCAAATCGATTACTCTGGGTGCTCCAGGGAGCCCCATCACCAAGATGGTGTCTGTGGGTGGACGGCTGTGGTGTGGCTGCCAGAACCGGGTCCTTGTCCTGAGCCCTGACACACTACAGCTAGAGGTAGCAGGGGTGGGGAACAGAATTAGTGATTTGGGATGAGCTGTGGTCATAGGAGAGGGAGAGAAGATGGGGGGGGCAGGGAAGCATCCAGCTGAGGGTTCAGACCTTTCCCTGGGCCCTCGCTTACCAGGCCAATCTCTACCCTTCTCTGATCCACATTTCCACCTCTAGCTAATGAGGAAGATAATGAATCCTCATATATATTACAATTCCTCATTCATGTTTCTGTTGTATTCTATCAGTGCAATACTGAGATCCTTGGGAAGACACAGAAGGGTCCTTCCTGATGTCACCATCCCTCAGTATAAACTTTTAGCCTTTAGTCCTGTTTTGTTTACATACAAACCATAGGTTTCCAGCCTAGGCAGTACCTAGGGGTCATAGATTCACTTGGGTGTCATTGACTAATTGAAGGTTAAGGCTTGGTCAGGCCCTGTCTGTGACCCTGTATGCGACCATGGGCCTTCTTAGGGTGTCACTTTTTCCTCCTAGGTTAACACTTCCCCATCTATCCAGGGAGAGACCAGTGACTGGTCTTTAACCCACACAAGCTTTAGTCACTCAAGTTTCTAGGGAAAGGGCACTCCTTTTTACTTCTGGAGGATTAAATGGGCAAGCTTTGAAATTGATCATCCAGACCCAAGACCAAGACTGCCTTGGCTGTCAATCCGGGCAGGTATCTAGAGAGGTTTGTGGGGAGCTATGTGAGGGATGAACAATGGTGGGGTTCAGGCAGAAAGGCCCAGGGCGGCTTTGCCAATTACCGCTTTATCTCTCCCCTCCTTCCCTATAGCACACATTCTACGTGGGGCAGGATTCCAGCCGAAGTGTGGCTTGTATGGTTGATTCCAGCCTCGGTGTATGGGTGACCTTGAAAGGTAGTGCCCATGTTTGTCTCTACCATCCAGACACCTTTGAACAGCTGGCGGAGGTAGATGTCACCCCTCCTGTGCACAGGATGCTGGCAGGTACTGACTTCTCACTCCTGTCAGGGGAGGGGTGGGGGGGGTGTCTAGACAGGGTCAGCCTCCAGCCCCAATGATTCTGTTCTTCCCCTCCCCTCCACCAGGCTCTGATGCCATCATCCGACAGCACAAGGCAGCCTGCCTGAGGATCACAGCACTGTTGGTGTGTGAGGAACTGTTGTGGGTGGGCACCAGTGCTGGGGTTGTGCTGACAATGCCCACCTCCCCAAGTACCATCAACTGCCCACGAGCACCTCTCAGCCCCGCCGGCCTGGGCCAGGGGCACACTGGCCATGTCCGCTTCTTGGCAGCAGTCCAGCTGCCTGATGGCTTCAATCTTCTCTGTCCAACCCCACCACCACCCCCAGACACAGGTGGGTCTGCACATTCCACTCCCGATCAGAGGCTCTGCCGGAGGAGGCGGGAGGCTCTAAGAGGGTGGAAAGCCAGAGGGAAGCCTGTTATAAGAAACAGACTGCAGAGCCCCAAATGAAACTGCGTGCTCCTGTGTGTGTGTCTGAAGTGTTGTCCAGGGAAGTGTCATAGGAGACAGGAAGTGAGCTATAAGCTACTAAGGGACAAATATGTTTATGAGAAATATATCCTGTTGTATGTGTTTCTTAAATATACCAATAAGTGGGGCTAGAGAGATGGCTCAGTGGCTAAGAGCACTGACTGCTCTTCCAGAGGACCTGGGTTCAATTCCCAACACCCACATGACAGCTTGTAACTGTCTGTAACTCCAACTTCAAGGGACTGAGCATCCATGTTAAATACATCCATGTTTAAATTGGTTAAAATACCAATGTACAGATATAAATAAAATTTTAAAACATACCAGGAAGTAAAACAGAGCTCAGGAAGTGATGTCCAGAATAGGAAATAGAAATAGCACCAGGGCAGGAAGTAGGGTTAGAAAGTAAAACAGGGGAAATGAGGTACTTCATAGAGGTCATGATGAGCAAAGTCTCACTTTGGAGGACAGGAACCCTTGTTCTCAAGAGGAAATGACAGGGAATGAGGAGGCAGTAAAACCTCAGTCAGGAGCCGTGTGGGTGAGAAAAGACTAGGCCAAGGTAACTGGAAAGATGCATCACATAGCACAGCATATGTTCTGAGAACCATGTGCTGTGTGCACACCATGGATCATCCATAGATCCTAGATGTTAGAAGCCCACATGGCTATGCTATATGGTATACATAAATGGTCAGCCTATTGCTCTTAGAACCATGATGAGTAAAACACAAGATTAAATCAGGGGCCAGAGAAAATGATGCCATAGGAACTGCAGTAAACACAAGGTGGACAAGGCTGATGTCAGTACACACTGGCCTGCTATTTACAGTAAACTCGTCCTGCCTACTAGGTAACTAGTAGGAGTATACTCTGGAAGAGCTAGAACACTTAGCATATTCCTGTTATAGGAAAGGGCTTTGCATGCGTGTAGTCTCCAAACAGAAAACAGAAAAACAGAGAAGATAGAAAAAATAAATAAATCAGTAACACATGCACTACGCTCATGTTTTGGTCTATTTATGCCAGCGTTACCTCACACATGTGAGCAATGTGATGTGCTGCCCATAGGATGGCTACAACTTCCCTAGGAGATAAGGATTTTTTGGTTTCATTGACCAAAATTTCATGTGACTGTAATTACAACAGAGAGGACCTTACAGGTGCAGAAATCAATAAAGATGGAAAGTAGCTGGGAAATTAATGCCAGTCCTGACTAGAAAACATGTGTCTGGGGTAGGGTAGCCGGAGACATGGTACAGCCTAAAGTGCTTTCATGGCAAGCGTGTGGACTCAAGTTCAAATCCCCACCACCCAAGTAAAAGCCTAGTATGGTAGCACATGTGTGTAATTCCAGTACTGGGGAGGCAGAGACAGAATTGGAGGGCTCGTTGGCCACTCAGCCCGGCCTAATGGATGACTTCATGTTTACTGAAAGACCCTGATGCATAGGAGAAAGAGAAGGGGACCTACAGAGAGGGCTCAGCAGTTGAGAGCACTTTTTGCTCTTACAGAGCACCAAAGTTCAGTTCCCAACACTCAAATCAGGCAGTTCACAGCCACCTAATAACTCTAGCTCCAGGACCTCCAGTGATCTCTTCTGGCATGCGCCACACACACGCACACACACACACACACACACACACACACACACACACACACACACACACACACGCACACACACACACACAGTAAATCCTTAGAAATTCTTTTAAGCCAGGGGATGGGACAGCCTTGGCAGTGCACTCACTTGGGAGGCAGAGGCAGGTGGATCTCTGAGTTTGAGGCCTGCCTGGTCTACAGAGTGAGTTTCAGGACAGCCAGGGCTACACAGAGACCCTGTCTCAGGGGAAGAAAAACAAAGAAAGGGGGAAGAGGAGAGAGAGATTGATTGATTGATTGATTGATTGATTGATTGATTCCTTTAAAAAAAAATAAGGTGGAGTAGAAAACGGAGTATTGTGGCACAGATATTCAGTTCCTGCACTCAGGAGGCAGAGTCAGGTAGAACTCGGCAAGCTCTAGACTAGCCTGGTCTACAGAGTGAATTCCAGGTACCTTTGGCCTCCACACACATGCACGTACATTGTATGCACACATAACCATATGAATATGTATATACCACCACATGCACAGAAAGAGTATAAATGCACATGTGAGCATGTGTGTGCACACACACACCCGAAATAAGAAGGATGACTGCCAGGAGAGTGGACTTTTCTTCCAATATGGTTAACGGGAAGTATGTGTGTCTTACTATCTTCTGGGATGTAGAGTTCAAGCAGTAATAGAACATGAAGCTATAGATGGCCTTGCGTTGACAGATTCTCCTTGTTCCTCAGGCCCTGAGAAGCTGCCATCCCTGGATCATCGGGACTCCCCTCGGCACCGAGGCCCCACCTCAGCCAGGCCTAAAATGCTAGTTATCAGTGGTGGTGATGGCTATGAGGACTTCCGACTCAGCAGTGGAGGAGGCAGCAGTAGTGAGACTGTGGGCCGAGACGACAGCACAAACCACCTCCTCCTGTGGAGAGTGTGAGCCTGCCCACTGTGGCCCAGAACTCACCTGTCCGCTGCCCTCAACCGGCCTGTCTCTTCCCAGGCCACAAGCAGACCTTGAGCAGAGTGTCAAGCGGGTGCATACTGTGTAGACTCTGCCTCATCTTGTGGAAGGATTGCTGGTAGAAGACTGCCAGCTAGGCCGAGGCCTCTCCTACCCGCTGACCATCCTGGTGCTCCCATTTGGGAACAGGATGGAGATGTGGAGGCTGCCCAGGACCTCTGTCCCTGAAGTTCCTACCAAAGACACAGCTGGGCCTGGACCCCACAGGGCTGGGGAGGCCATGTGCAATATATGGAGGGGTTTCCAGGGCAGTGGGAAAGCTAAGGGACAGCTTCCTTTCCTGTGTACAGTATTTATGTTACTTTTTAGATGAATACTTTCCAAAGCACTTATTTATGCAGTGACCTGGGGCAGGACATGATGTGAGGAAATGACAGGAAGGATAAAAGCCTGTTCCTGCATGAGAGGCCACCCTGGGACCCTAACCAAGCTTTTCTGGAAGGACCAATGCCCATCCGTTACACATACACACACACACACACACACATACACACTCTCTCTACACACTCACATTCACTCTGCATGTTCAGGGCACTAAGACACTGTCCCTTGTGGTAAACTCCAGCCCTCCCTGACTGGGCTGCCCATCCTAATCCAGGAGTAGAGTTTGCACGTGTGCCCTCAGACATTCAGACAAGATGACCAGGGCGGTGACTCTCACTGGGCAGCTTCCCAGCTTTAGCATTTCCAAGGTCTTGGTGGTGCCTAAGGTTCCTTAATCTGGGAACGTTGGTGGGTCTGGGACAGGGCTTTCTCAGGTAAGAGAAAAGGGCCTCCCCTCCTCACAGCTGGCCCTCGTCTCAGCTCCTGCCTCCTTCCCCGTGTCTTATGCACTGGCATGATGGTCACCTTGGCGGTGGACCTATGAGTCCCCTTTCTCTGACCACTGAATCGAATCCCTCTCTAAACACCCCATCCTGCCAGGGGCAGCCCCTTTAGGGACCTCCCCGCCAAAGTTGAGGGACTAGACATAGCCTTTTAACTGGGAAGCTTCCACTGTGGGGCAGTCTCTCCCTCACCTCCAGGCTGCAGGGAGCCGCCATGACCCTCAGCCCCTTGCTTCAGCTACAACTCCAAAGGTCTGGTTTCAGATAAAGGTTTGTTTGTTCTGTTTGGTTTTGCTTTTCTTTGGGGTGGGTGGGTCATTGTGGTCTTAGATTATATTTCTCTTGCTACCAAACAGTCATGTATTAACTCTCCTCAGATGATGAAATTTAAAGAGTCAATAAATAGAAACAGTAAATGATGGTTCCTCCCTGGGCTTGGGCCACCTCAGGGCTGTGTCTCCCCAAGGATGAGGGCGTCCTGACTGATTCACTTAGACTGCAGGAAGAAGATGAAGAGGGGGTCGGGGGGAGAGGGTAGGCGCTGACTTGCTGTGTTTTCGTGAGTGGGCCACTATGTCTGTCTGGGCTTCAGTTTTTTCAAAAGAACAAAGGAATTTTGAATGTTAGAATTACCTACAAGCCATACACATATCAACAGTGTATCAGTCAAGAGCTTCCAAGTCAGTCTAGGTCTAGGCTTGGACATCTGAAGCAGCCATGCTGGAGTCAAGGAACCAGGGCTGTAGAGGTCCTCCATGGAACCCAACTGTAACCCAAGTCTGTCTGCTTCTAGTGCAAAGAAGTATGCTATTAAACTAGACTGCAGAGAAATGAAAATGTCCAGCAACATGGGGCCACTCCATAGGAACAAAGAGCCCTTCACACCATGGTATCCCCCATGGGGCTTGAGTTGGCCCTCACAAAGAAAGGTCATGCCTCATTACTGTTTAGTTCAATCTAAATGACTGCCTTTAAAAAAAAAAATTCAGTTGCTGGGGCTGGAGAGATGGCAGTTAAGAACACTAGCAGCTCTTCTGGAGGACCTGGGTTCAATTCCCAGCACCCACGTGGTGGCTCACAACTGTTTGTAACTCAAGTTCCATGGAATCCAACACCCTTATACAAACATACATTCAGACAAAACACCAATAAATGTAATCAAGTAAAAAATAAATAATTTATTAAAAATTGAGTTTCTGGGACTAGAACAATAGCAGGTTAGTGGTTAAGAGCAGTGACTGTTCTTCCAGAGGACCTGGGTTTAATCCCCAGCTCCCATATGGCCCCTCACAACCATCTAACTGTAACTCCAGGCCAAGGGATCAAATGTCCTCTTTTTTCCTTCTTTGCCACTGCATACACATGGCCACAGATCTACATGCAGGCAAAACATTCATATACACAAAATAATAAATTTCTAATAAAAAGTTTCTGGTCTGAAAGGGTAGTTTAGTTGACAGAGTACGCTTGGCATGTGGGAAGGCTGAGACATAATGATCTTGAATTCAAATCCAGCTTGGACCAGGCATTGATAGTACATGCCTGTAACCCCAGAACTAGGGAGTCAGCTGCAAGTGGATCTCTGTGAGTTGGAAGCCAGCCTAATCTACCTAGCACGCTCTAGGCAAGCCCATAAGGACCACCCTCACCCCTACCCCGCGGCCATCTCAAGAAAAAACTAACAACTTGGTCAGTATAGGGAGATTTTGCCCCACCCCACCTCCATTCTCCCCAAAAGGGAAAAGGGAGAAAGTGTAGGTGCATGCTTTACAACTCACACATACCCCTCAGGGGTCTGCTGGGTCTTTAATACCACAGGATGTATATAGGACATCTTGTTAGCTTTGTTGTAGTGAGGAGAGAGAGGGTCCTGTTCATGTGCCATCTAAGATACAATGGAAGCAACAGAGATTTTGGGTCTGAACAGATTATGTTTGGAATCTTGACTGCCACTCCCCAGCCACGTGACAAAACCAAATTATTTCTTTCTCAGATCATCCGGGTCTCATGGTCTCTTCTCCCCTACAGGATGTGTGGCTGGTATGTAGAGTTCTTGGAATGCAAGAAGGTTCATTCTAGGTCTAAAAATCAAAAGCATGCCCACTACTAGAGACCTGAGCTGGCAATCACAGGGCCCAGTGTCCTGGAGGTTGAAGGACCATCTCAGGCCCCCGCCTCCCTGCCTAGTCCAGTTATTGTATTTCTGTCAGTGGCAGTAACCCTCAGTGCTTCAGCTGTTTCTGCTACCCCAGGGATGTCTGCCCTTGCCAGAGGCCAAGAGCAGATTGTACCTTCAGCACTAGATACACAGGGCTGGGTCTACGCCATCTCAGCGTGGCCACTTCAGTGGGAACAGGGATGGCACATTGCATTGCCATTTAGATCACCACTTTTCAGAGTGTGGGCTGGCCTGTGGACAGGCGCTTTTTGGGTTGGGCAACTCAGCCTATGCCAATTTGCTGTAAATAGAGTGGTCCTAAGGAAACAGGCCTGAGGCTCACCCCAAGGGAGGGCTCCTTTAAGAATTAAGTCTCCTAAAACATGGTTTACAACCAGGACTGTTCATTATAGTTCTCTGGGGCACAGGCCCATCAAAGGCCAATTAAATGAGAACCTTAGGCAAGATCCAGGTATCAGTATTTTTTATAGGAAGCCACTAATGTCTAACATTTGTATGAGAAAGTACACAAACTAGTGTACAGCTCAACAGATGTATGTAAAGGCCAGGAGGCATCCATCACTCATAGCTCCCCTTACACTCCTGGCCACCCAGGCTTGAGATACCATGGGGTGTGGTTTTCCCAAGCATAGAGAACGGCCTTAAAGCACATGACTGTGGGTGAGAGGAAGTAGAACCAGGGTTTGATATGAAGCAAGGAGGGGTATGAGGGTCCACTGCATGCCAGGGAGAATGAGAAAGTTGAAAGCCAGATGGTTGCTCTGAGGGCAGGGGCATTTCTCTGCTTCATTCCCAAGCCTACTGTGGCACTCATCATACAATAAATGCTCAATAAATGTTGAATTCATGGTTAATGAAATAAATGTTGGAGAATCCATTTGAGATACAGCTATATGTCTTTGCTTTTTGAGGTGGGGTCTGTAGCTGAGGATGACCTTGAACTTCTGATCCTTTTGCCATGGATGCTGGGATTTGAAATGTGTGCCATCACAACTGGTTTTATGCAATGTGGGGAATTAAACCCAGGCTGTTGCTCATGCTAAGCAAGCACTGGACTACATCCCTGAGCTGTAAGTCTTGCCTACAAGACAGAAGGAAACTCAGTTTCCTCTTGCTGCTTGCTGCAAACCACAGCTGAACTCCTCTAATCCTTAATGGTCCTAGCAAGTTGTTGCCACAATTTGCTTCTTTAATGAGGAAACTCAATATCTTCTTCAAGGTCACTCACCTTATCAGGAGGCAGAACGGGATTTACATGTGCCCTGCCTGCTCAGGTCTTGACACCTCATGGGAGAGAGGGGAGATGGGAGAGAGGGAGGTAGCCACACAGAGTAGTAAGCAGAGCTGCCAGAGTCCCATGTAGTCCCATGTAGGGCTCATATTCCTTGCTCTGAACTAACCCTTGCTTGATTCCAGAGGAGGGAGCAAGTCCCAGCCAAAGATCATCTCTTCAAGGAGCTGCTCCTGCAGATCCCTTAGGCTAGAGACAAAGGTCAGGACTTAGCATGACTACCTCATAGGAAAGATGAAACCTGGGGTGGGGGTGGGGGAAACACTTATTTAGTGACTACTACAGAAAGGCAGGATTGACACTAAGGAGCAGACTCTTGTGGTCAGAAAAGTCAGGAAATGTCTGTTAGGACCAAAGGAGGCAGAAGGGTAGATTAGCTAGCTTCGGACTCACTCTTGGAGTTAACCTCTGCGTACCAGTCTAGAGAGCTTGATAGAAGAGCAGAAAGTGGCTAAGCCCTGGCTTAGTCCTGAGCTGAGCCTGGGGAGGGCGTGGGAGTGCCCACTGATCACAAAGCAAGCTCCAGCCCTAGCCTCTGCTACTGGTACCTGGAGACAAATTCTAGATCCTGTGAACCCCACTGACCTTCACATCTTTTGCATGCTTGCCAAATACCAATTCTCTGTCCTTAAGCCACAGGCTGGTTGCAGGAAGTGGCAAAAGGAAGTGCTATTTTGGGCCCAATTATGGCCAGCAAGGAGCCTTGATGGGCAAAAGCAAGTAGACAGGTATCCAGGGCTGGACAGGAGTAGACTGCAGGACAGACTGGAGAAGGCAAGGGAGCAGGTTTCAGGATAAACGCAGAGACCTAGATGCTGTGCTTTGGGAAGGTGCCCAGAGAAAGTGCTGAGCCAGAGACGGGGAGGAGGGGAGCAGACCAGGCCTCCAAATCCCAGTGGGCCTCTAGAAGCTGACACACCTGACATGGGCCTCTGTTGATAGTGTAGGTAGAAAAATAGTCACTTGTTTAAGGTCTGTCACGGATACAGCAACAACTTGACCCCTTTATCCACGTGACACCAAAGCATGTATTCCTCAATTCCCCACAATTCCTCTCCTCTAGGCTGTGTAACCCCAAACACTTCAGCAAAGCTACCTCCTTCCTAGGCATGGCCATGCACCCTTGACCTGTAACTGGGCTGCAAGTCTGACCTAGGTAGACCTATCTGTACTCACTGCCTGCAGTCAGTTCATGGCTCCAGATTCCTCTCTCAGATCCCACCCCACTTCCAGTGTGTGTGTGGGGGGGGGGGGGGGGGAATCATCACTTTCTTCTTCCTGAACGCAAGTCAAGTGGGCCAGTAGGACCCAAGATCAAAGAAATCACAGAATGCTGGGCCTCCAAGGGTGGGAGTCATTGAGGCCAGAGTCAGGACACAATTCTACCCAGTGGGATTCCAGACCTGGCCTGGGGTCTAGACTTAAATGTAGGCTGAGTTAAGTGAGTCCTCAGACCCAGATAGCCACAGCTTAGTACCTGCCCAGCACTGTCCTGGCCAGCCATACCCCAGTTTCACCTTGACCCAAGTCCCTTCCATTGACCCACAGGATCTAAAGCATGAAATTTAAGTCCAAGTGCTGGAGAGATGGTCCAGTTAAGAGCATTGGCTATTCTTCCTGAGTTTAATTCCTAGCACCTACATGGCTCACAACTATCTATAACTGACTATAGTCCCATGGCCCCATGGGATCTGATTCCCTCTTCTGGTGTATATATGGACATGTAGACAAAACACCCAGAAACATAAATAAATTTTAGTTTAATTTATTTTAGAGACACAGCTTCTCTGTATAGCCTTAGCTGTCAAGGAAGTCACTCTGTAGACTAGGCTGGCCTCAAACTCATATATCTGCCTGCCTCTGTCTCTGGGATACTGGGGTTAAAGGCATGTGCTACCACTGCCAGAAATATATATATTTGATACTTAAGCTTATAAATTTAGTGGTGGCCTTTGGTATCTATGAATTCTGTATCTTCAGACTTAATCAACTATGGTTGAAAATTTTACTTATTCATTCATTCATTCATTCATTCATTTATTGAGAGAGGGGGTCTTTTTATGCTGGTCTGGCTGTCCTAGAACTCACTGTGTACACCAGGCTAAGCTTGAACCCATAAAGATCTTCCTGTCTTTGCTTCTTGAGTGCAAAGATTAAGGGTATTTGTCACTATGCTTGGTGGATGGAAAATTTAGACTTATAATAGTTGCATTTGCCCTGAGCAATTCCAAATTTCACTCTGTCATTATTCACCAAATATTATAACAAAGTTTACACAGAATTTATGTTGTGTTGGATATTACAAGTTATTTAGAAAGAATTTAATGTATAGGGGAGGATTGGATGAGCTGTATACAAATATTCTATCCGTTTTATAAAAGGGACTTGAATATCTACAATTTTTGCTACCAATCAAATTCTGGAACTAACTGGAACTAACCGGAAAAGCCGAGGTGACAATACTTCCAGTTTGGATTTCCAGTATAGCCAGCAGGGGGCACCTGCAGCCACCTGTTTAAAGATCTCTCAAAACAACAGAATCCAGAATCCTGGTAGTTCTGCAAGTATGAAACAGGATTTCTACCTCTGCAGGTCTGGTGGGGACTGGGAGACCCAGCCCCTGCCCCTGCTGTGCGTCGCTATGAAAACTCATTAAAATCTACTGAGGTCCTGATGCTGCAGTACCTACCAGAAAGTGCTAGAACACTGGCCTTCTCCAGCTGTGCTGTGAGCAGCGTTCCACAAGATAGTTTCTGAGGCACTCAAGAGTGACTGCCAAGATTCTGTGAGGTCACCTGAGATGCCAGGATTTTAGAGAACCTACGATTTTAAGTCTCTTCTGGAGCCAGGTGACTCTCTTAAGTGCCACAAAGAGCCAGCCCCAATTGGGATCCTCTCTCTCGGTCTCCTAGCTGCGGGGTGGCTCCAGACTCCTGGGGAAGGGCTTGGGAGTCACAGTCAGCTGAGCAATGAACTAGCAAGTCCGACCAGCAGTAAATAATAATTAGACTCCTCCTAACCAAGGATGCAGAAGTGGAGCATGCGCACGGTGGCCTCCTCCACAGAGAAAAAAAGCGACCTCCATGCAATGGGTTGGGTACTCCAGTTTTCAGAGGTGTAGACTGATTGGGGAGATTTGAGCAAAGTTTTCCAGAGAATTGTTAGTAGAGATGGGTCTGGGCCTTCTTGAGAAAATCAGATTAGCCATCAGACCCAAACCTACGTCCCTTTTTGGACTATTTATTAGGTAGGACCTGAAATAACATCATTTGGAATTTTTAAATTGACATATAGAATGTCCTTATATCAAGAAAACATTTCAAAAAGGGATGAGAGATGGCTCAGTTGGTAAACTGCTTATGACCTACATTCAATCTCCAGAACCCAAGTTAAAATTAATAATAATAATAATAATAATAATAATAATAATAATAATAAGGCTGGAGAGATGGCTCAGGAGTTAAGAACACTGACTTTTCTTCCAGAGGACCCAGATTCAATTCACGTACTATACTGGCATGGAGGTTAGCTAACTACCATGTATAACTTCAGATACCCTGCTCTGGCCTCCTGGGGTACCAAACATACAAGTGGTATCCAGACATACACGCAGACAAAAATGCCTATACAAATAAAATATAATAAAATAATTAAAACAAAATAAAATTTAAAAAGATGGGCATGGTGGCACACACCTTTAATCCCAGCACTCTGGAGGCAGAGACAGGTGGGTAGGTTTGAAGTCAGCTTGGTCTACATACATTCCTAGGGCTACATAGAGGGACCATGTCTCAAAAAGAGAGAAAGGGGGCTGGCTGGAGAGATGGGTCAGAGGTTAAAAGTACTTCCTATTCTTCCAGCGGTCCTGAGTTCAATTCCCAGCCACCACAGGGTAGCTCACAACCATCTATAATGAGATTTGGTGCTCTTTTATGAATATTGTACATATATATATATAAAATAAATCCTTTAAGTATTTTCTTTTAGGAGTAGAGAACATCCAGGCTACTGTTTCCACTCTGGGTTTCCTCCATGACTGATATACGGGGCCCTGACATAGCCCCTGTCCCCAGATGTGGGGGGGACACAGTTAACATTGAATGGGCTGCGATCTCTCCTTTTCTGTATTTTTTTTTTTGTTTTGTTTTTCTAAGACCGAGTCTCATTTTGTATCCCTGGCTAGCTTGTAATTTGCTGTCTAGACTAGGCTGACCCAGAACTCACAGAGATCTGGTTGTCTCTGCCTCTAGAGCTCTGGAATTCAAAGCACATGTCTCTAGGTCACTAGACCTACTAGAATCACGGGGTTTTTGTTTTGTTTTGTGTTCTGTTTTTGTTTATTGTGCAAGATGTTTTCCTGCATGTATGTCCATGTGAGGGCATCAGATCCTCTGTAACATGGAGTTATGAACTGCCTTATGAGTCTTGGGAATTGAACTCAGGTCCTCTGGAAGAACAGCCTGTGCTTTTAACCATTGGGCCATCTCTGCAGCCCCTTGGAATCATTATTTTTACACCAGTAACTTGGAACTCTTTCTGCCCTGTCCTGAAACCTGGGTGCAGCCAGGGAAATGGAGACTCTTCCCTCACTCTCTTCACTCAGGTGTCCGGTTCTCCTCCTGGAATTTCCCAGACTCTGGGGACCTGACCTTTTCTCTCTGTCTGTGGCTCAGATTCTATGACTCAGTTTGTTTAGAATCCCACCCCAGTCCATCTATTTCCAACAGACCTATTTACCTTTCTCAACCTCTTTAGTGAGCTGTGATTATCTGACTCCAGCACCCAGGCCTTTGCAGGCAGCTCTGGGTCCTCTGTGCTTGCTGTCTGAATTTCTTCCCAACCTTCCTCTCCTGACCACCTTCATCCCTTGAAATGTACTTTGGGGACAGTGGAGCAGGTTGTGGTAGCTGAGAGGTGATTTGTAGTACTGCACACCATATCACACAGGAACGCACTTTACAGAGGTGAGAATACAGTACATACAGTGCTCTGGCTTCTACACCTATATCTCACGGTGCTGGGCATCCTTTGTTGTTTTTGTTTGTTGGTGTGTTTGTGAAACAAGGTTTCACATGTTGTTGGGAGAGTTCCCACAGAGCTTCACCTGTTTTGACTCCAGAGTGTTCCCATCTAGCTTTAATCTACCTTTTGTGATGCTATCTTTTGTCTCCTGGTACCCTCGATGTGAATCTTGTCTGAGAAGTTTCTGATGGTGCAAAGTCTATGCAAATTTGGTTGAAAAAGAGCTCAGAACACTGCAGGTATTCTTCACTGGGAATTTGCATTTGGCACCGGCTCCTTGGGAAGCTCAGATGAGAGGGGTTGGTGCAAAGATGAACTTACTAACAGGTAAAATGAAGAACAGTAAGAGTCCTTTGCTAAGCTACAGCGGATCAGTCCGTAGAGACTAATCCCCACCCCCACCCCCTGCAGCTGAGAGAGGCTAAAATCATCCTTGAGGTGCCTCTGTCTCATGATTCCACGGACCTGCGTGAACCTACACCCACACTCGATATACAAACAATAGGTAGTCCACGCTGGCTTAGAACTCCGGAGCTTCTTGACTCAACCTCCCAAATCCTACTCCTGGCCTCCATCGTGTACACTGATGGCTGGCACTGGAGATTGAGCGGGACAGCTGGTGTTAGGAAAGGGAGTGTCACCAGCCCTACTTGGGAGAGGGACCAGTTGTTCTGATGGAAGGGATATTCACCAGATGAGCATTTCTTATAGACTCTTTTACTAACTACTAAGTGGGGGATTCTAGAAGCCAGCCTGGGCCTCATCCAAGACACTGAGGTCGTTCTCATCGGCAACCAACTCCAAAAGTATGAAAATTCCCAGAGAGTGGCTCTAGTTACGCAGCCAAGAATGACAGTACCTGAGTGCATCCCTCCCGGCAAAGGGACGCATCCGAAAAGCTTCCTGGTCGCCGCCCGCGGGTCGCGCGCAGCCCCTGCAGTTCCTAGAAGGTTCGAGAGGTGGCGATGTAGAGCAGCGCGGCCTGGCGGGAGAATCGTGAGCCCTTTGCCGGCTCGGGGGCGCCCGGCAAGGGGCAGCAAGTTGGGGCTCTGACGTCGGGGGCGGGGCCAGATGCCGTGACGCGGGGGGCGGGGCCGCGCAGTTTCCCAGCTGGGCCAGCGATTCATTCAAAAGGCGCGCAGGCTGCGCGGCCGGCCCGGAGCGCTCGCCTAACCGGGCCCGGTGCCGCGTCGGACGCGGAGCGGAGCTGGTGCTGCCGGCCAGGTAAGGAGGGCGCGTTCGGCCCGCAGGCCCGCTCTGCTGCTCTGAGGAAGTTCTCCCACGCGGCGGATGCGGCAGCCCCACTCTCCTGCCCCGTCCTGTCTCGCACCGGCGCCTCCCGCACGTCCCGCAGCCCCCCGGCCACGCGACCTCCCCGCACCGGGCGCTGCGTAGTCTGTCAGGAGGTGCGCGAGAGGAAGCAGCGGAACTTGGCGTGCGAGGGGTCGGTGGAACCCGGGAACTTGGATTGACACCAGAGCCGGTTGCAGGACTGGACGGCGGCGTCTCGGTGCCGCTGCAACGCGGGGCTGCCGGGAAGGGGGGGTTTTGAACGGTGTCAGCCCGTGACTGTGGGTGACACGGCGCATGAGGCGGCCTGGCCCGGGTAAACGTGTGGCTGGGACACTGGGCGGTGACGCCGAGCCTTGAGGACGACACAAGAGGGGCTCTGTCTGTCTGACCCAGGAAGAGTGTATGTATATGACTGTGTATGTGAGAGATCCCGGGTCACTGGGGTCACTGTGTGTGGCCCGCCGTGTGACCGGGGCTAGGGCCACTAAAAATTGTGAGTGTAAGGCAGAAGAGAGGAACCTTAAATAATTTGAGCGAGCCCTCAATCACGGGGTCACAGGGTGCATACGGAGCCAAGGAGAGAGAGAGAGAGAGAGAGAGAGAGAGAGAGAGAGAGAGAGAGAGAGAGAGAGAGAGAGAGAGAGAGAGTCTTGTCTGTCTGCTTGACTCAGGACAAAGTAAGGAGACAGAAGGAGGAACCTGACACCTTCCAGCAGTTGAGGGGACAATGAAGATCAGGAGTCTAGGGAATAAAGATCTCTCGAAGGCGCCCCTTCAGACAGTTAAGTGAGTTGTTGCACCCAGACACAATCTAACGGAGGAAGAGGAGGCCAAAGCTGGATGGCATTGGGTGGGATAGCGCCTCTAGCACAGAGAAGACCCCAGATTGTTTCAGTCTCCATTCCACACTCACAAACACTGAAGTCCTCAACATCTGGCCAGGCTCTACATTCTCTCTGTCTTGTTATCAAAATCCGCCCCAGCTGGGCTTCAGTCTCCCAGTCTGCACAGAGGTGTGAATAGCCTGTGAATCATCACTTTGGGATCCTCTATTGTTTTTGGGTCAGTCTCCTTTCTCCTTTTCCCTCCAGGCAGAAGGACTGCAGTGGGGGTGGGGGCAGATTTCTGCTGGTGACTCAATGGACCGAGGTTTGAACCCATGTGCTGGTGAAAGGTTGGAAACAGCCTTGCCCGCCTGCACCTGGGCAAGGAGATACCAGATTCCCACTCAAAAGCCACCTGGTCTTTTAGGTCCTGAAATCTCAATCCAAAGACATTCTCTACTCCGGGACTCCTTCAGCTCCCAGGTTGGAGAGAGAGGGAATATTTGTCTTCCATCAATGAATGGTCTCTGGTCTAGTCTTGGGGCTCTTGCTTAATGTCAGTCTGGGAAAGACTACTCTGAGGCCTCTGCTCCCACATGAGGGTCAGTGCAATTCATGTAGAATGGGTGGCAACTGGGCTCCCTTGCTCCAGAGGTGGCAGTGGGGTACCACACCCGATAGAATGTATACATGGAGGCTCTACTTTCTGTAATCCTCTGAAAATGTTTGATTTTTCTTTTGAGGGGGCAGTAGCAGAGTTTGCTGTAAACACTTTGTAATATGCTGAATCCTTACAGTGGTTCTGAGGTAAAGTAATTGAGGCTCACAGACCACAGTGGCGGCCAAGGTTACATAGAGTCAGGACAGTGCCAAGATTGGAACTCAACCCTTCTAACCCTGTGAGGTGCTTGGAGAGGATCACCACCTTCTTGGGAATTGCTCATGACTTATCTGCGCGCCCATCTCTCACACTTGAGCTGGCAGGCCTGGCACAGATGTCACATTATGAGTTTGCAGTGAGATTTGTGTGCACACATGGCTGGCAAATTGCAAGTGAGTATTTTCCTGTTTCTTCTCCCCCCTAAGCCAGAGACCACCAGAAAGACCTAGCTCTAAAGTATCTGGAGTTAGCAGCACAGCCCAGGGTGACGGGGTAATGACCTTCATCATACCTGAGAGGTCCCCACCCCACTATCTTTGACTCTTACCTATCTGCCATGGTGGGGAGCAGATGGAGTGACTGTGTGTTTGTATCCTGCCCAATCTGGGTCTTTGTCTCCCCAATTCTTCCCAGATACATTTTCTAATTCTGATTATTGCTGATGCTTGGCCTAGAGCTGGGGCTGGGGCTCAGGGTATCCCTCAGTCCTCCCCGGAATGATTGGAGCTGTGCTTTTAGGGCTGTTGAAAATAGCTGTCTTGGTCTCCAGGGGCTGAGCCCAAGTTATTTCCATCCCCAGCATAGAGGTAGAAATAGCTCAGGGCCAGGAGGAGAGAGGGGATAAGGGCTAACTAAGGGTTAACCTTCCCTACCGCCCAGCCTCAGTGGAGCACCCACCCCCAACTTGGGCCTCTGGGGATGACAATGGGGCCAACTGGGTTTCTATTTGGTGTGGTAGTTGCTAGCAGGAGGTGCCTGTGTCTGCCATTAGTACAAAACGGGGGCCCAACTTACAAAGCCAAGCGTTGGAACCAGCAGGCTCAGCCTCACTTTACACAGAGAGAGACTGAGATTCCAAGAATGGCAGGGCATGCCCAGCTAGCCTTGTAGGTCGTCTCCTTGTACCTCTTTCCATGTGATCCCTGGACACTTTAGACAGCAAGGGAAGCAGGTTCCAACACAGCTTTGCAAACTTCTGTTCCCACTCTGGATGTTTCTTTGTGTCCAACTGCTTTCTTTGGTTTTGTTTTTTCGGTGCTATGGATTGAACCCAGAACCTTGTGCATGGTTAACTGGTGCTGCTAGGACTGGACTGGTTAGAAAAGCCAGGGCTGCATGCTCCTGTGTGCTCGGTCCTTCTAGACATAGGCAAGAAGGCACTTTCAAGATCCTAGTGCCGCTGGATCCAAACCCAGGTCTATGGCCTTGAAGGCCAGAATTCTTTCCTGGGCCACCCACCCTGGGAAAGACGAGCACTCTATAAATAAACTGTCCATGTGGCTCCCAGAGTGCCTGGTTGGTTTGCACAGATGGAGGGGGATGGAGGGGCCTTCTGTGGCCAATTAGAGGCAGGGTCCAAGCGTGAGTTTGAGAGCAGGGACTAATCTTGGTCCTATGCATGCTCACGGTAGGAAGGGCTGAGAGTCTATGGGCCTGCACTCTGCTTCCTTGCCTCCTTCAGGCAGCCGCCTCACTACTGGAAAGGGTCAAAGGAGATGGAGAAGTGATGGCTGAGTGGGTCCAGATAGGAAAACTTCTTGGGGTGGGGGCAGGGCCCAGGCCTGCTTGTAAAAAGTTGTTAGCCTGAGTAGTCTGGACCTTCCCCTCACACCCTGAGGTCAGCTGAATAGGCACAATTGCCAGCTGGTGGAAGCAGGCACACACAGGCCTCTACGGGCATAGGAACCTGGATCTCATGCTGCTGAGACTTAACAGACTTGGGTTCCTCACAGCGTGCTTTCAGCACCCAAGCACTTGGGTAGCCTTGACTGGACACTGCTTACTTTGAGCCTGGGTTCCTCCAAAGGCTCTTGTGAGGCTGCAGTGTTAGAATTGGTAGTTCTAACTTGGTGATGGTGGCATACACCTTTAATTCCATCACTCAGGAGGCAGAGGCAAGCACATCTCTTGAGTTCAAGGCCATCTTTGTCTACAGAGTGAGTTCCAGGACAGCCAGGGCTACACAGAGAAACTCTGTCTCAAAAAACCAAACAACAATAACAGAAAACACCTGATAGATCTTGTCAAGCATTGCTTAAGTGAGATTCCAAATATCCTCTCAACATCTTCTGAGGGCCCGAAACTCAAGAGAGGTTAAGTGACCTGTTCAAGGTCGCAAATCCATTAGTGACAGAGCCAGAACTTAGGTGGGCTGGCCTGGGACCTCACCTTGCCCCTGCTGGTGCTGCTGTCACACACATGCCCACCAGGCCTGAGCACAGTTCCTCTGTAGAGCCTCATTCTTCCACACCCAAGCCTAAAGAGTTGGAGGGTGAGCAGGAGACCTTTGGGTTTCTCCTCAGGCTCTTTCCAAATTTCCGTTCCAGTTAGCCAAATCTGGACTATGGATGGAGTCAGGGATAATGCTGAGCAGTCTCGGCCCATCCTGGCTCATTAGCAATTCAATAAAAAGTGGAGGTGTGTGGCCAGAGCAGTGGGTAAGCTGCCTTTTGGGGGGGTAGCAGCATGACTGAGGGATGAACAGAATATTTTCCTCCTGGGCCCTTCTGTCCTGTCTTAGGGCCAGAGGAGGCAGTCCAGGGATGGCCCATGGTGCTTAAAGGTTTTGTACTTAAGGCAAATCCTGGCAGTGGGGTGCCAGGTGAACTGGCTGTTGCTTGTCTCTTCTCCAGTGTTGGTAAGCCTTATTACCTTTCAGACCAGGTTCTTTTAAAAAGTTTGTTGCATGTATTTGTTGATTTTGTACTGTGTGGAGGTCAGTTCTTCTCCTCTAGAGACTGAACCCAGGTCATTCAGTGTTGGTGGCAGATGCCTTAACCTACTAGGCTGTCTTACCAGCCCTAGACCAAGGTTCTTATTATCCAGCAGGACTCAGCCTGGAGAAGAAATGGGACACTGGAGAGGGTCGTTGGGGAGCTCTAGCTCTGTCCCAGGGCAGGGGGTTGGAGTGTGTGTGTGACTGTCTGGTCTCAGACACCGTCTTCTTAATTCCCAAACTTGTCCTAGGAAGGAGGGAGACTGCATTCATTTCTACTCAGACTGGAGGAGCTAGAAGAGCCAGATCTGGCTACCTCAGCCCTTTTCTTAGCCTTAAGGGGTCAATTAGCCCTTTCAGCCCCCTCCTGCCTGCCTTACCACCTCCTGAGCTGCTGAAAAGCAGGCCCAGTGACAGCCAGGAGGTTTGATGAACAGAACCCTGTACAGATCCTGCTGCCCTGAAGGGTGGGTAGCATGGGAAGAGAACCGGGAGAGGGTGCCCTTCTTTCTGCATAGCCTCTAGGCAGCTTGTTTATCTCCAGGCCTTCAGCCTCTGCAGTAGCTCTAGGTAGCTCTTCCTGCCTCTGGGAATTCCCAGACTTCCCCAGTCTTCTTGCTTTCTGTAGTTTCTAGTGCATAAATTAGCACAATATCCAAAAGAACAAGGGCCAGGCAGTTCTGAGGCCCCTGAGGCTGCCAGGTGGGGACCACACCTCCTCCAGGCCTTGCCTAGGTCTTTCTAGTGGCCCTTCAGTTGAGCTACCATCTATCTGTATGAGCCACCTTCCAAAAACTTCTGCGCTAGCCTTCCCACCATCATTGGCAAGCACTCTTGAGATGTCTGCCCGCGGGGTCAGGACTAGGATTTAGGGTTAAAAAGGCAAAGATGAGGCAGTCCTGGGTTCCATCCCTGCCTCAGTACTTCCTGGCTGTGCGGCCACCTCAGGTGACTTCCCCAACCTGTTCCTCAGATCTGAAAAGGGAATGTTCACCTCTCTGACATGGATTGGAGGTAAGCCAGGGTGAGGGATAGTACCCAGCTGAGGTCGGCCCCCCTTCTGTTAGGAAAGTCTTAACTGGCGCCCAGTGTGGGCACTGCCCTACTTCAGCCCCAGTTGCCAGGGAACCACTGGGTTCCTTGCTAACCTGGATTTCTGTATTGATGCTGCCTTTGTTGCTGCCTGGTGTAGCCACTGCTGAGTAAGGCTTGTGTCCAGCTGTGTTTCCAGGCAACCTTTGCCGCTAGAGGCTGCAGAAAAAGCCACAGGCTTGGAAGCAGAATCCACCTTCCCTGCTCTTACCCCGGGTGGGCCCTGTTCCCACCTCCCTCTCCCGTGGTGCCCCCACTTGGTTGGCAGCTCACCTGCCCACCCAGAGACAAATCACTCAGGGTTTCACCTCCTCTGTTCTTCTCTTCAGGATTCCCATAAGCCCTGAGAAAAGTGGAAGCTCAGCATGACCAGGGCTCTGTTTGCCAGTCTTTCTAGAGCCTTCTGTACCTCTCACCTCCAGAGTGGCCCAGTAGGTATTCCCTGTATACTTGATCCCTTGCTAATCGCTATTGTAAATACAAAAGAGAATTTCCCTATGTTCACATTTCCTGGTCAGGCATGTGCTCTTCCTTTTTTAAAGTTTACAGATGGGGAAATTGAGTCTTGGTGAAGTGTAGTGCATGCTTATTGAGGACTTACTCTGTACCAATCCTGTGCTGAGAACTAAAAGTAAATCATCTCATTTCTCCCTCATGTGAGTATATCTGCACAGATGTGAGCACATCTGCACGGGCCCCACCTTCACAGCCAGTGACGAGCAAAGGAAGGCAAGCTTGTGCTCAGTAAGGTTTCCCTAGGTGAGTAGAAGGCTTCAGACACGAGTTAAGATCAGCCCTGCCTCTGGGCTTCTCTACCAGCAGTGTGTTCCCTGGGACCCTTCTCTGGCATAGCTGGGTGGGTAGTCTACTGAAGACATCTACTTCTCATCCCTAGTACAGCCCACACCCAGCATAGCACTGTACATAAAGGACAGCTTGTGGTGAGAAGGGGGCTGGGCAAATGGCACTATTGCCGAGGGGAGGGGTGGAAGTTGGGGCCTCCAGGAGGAAGTAACTTTGAACTGTGCTCTGGAGGAAGAGTAGGTGTTAGCCCAAAGTGATTGGTTTCTGCACAAAGGAAACAACAGGTAACACACATCTCTGTGACCTGAAAGATGCTTGGAGTAGCTGAGAAAGAAACCTCAGGTGACTGGTGTGTGTGTACATGTTTATGTAAGAAGGTTTTCAGGGGTGTGCTGGGACACCGTTCTGAAGGCGAGAAGCTGGCCTAGGGCAAACCCACATCTGTCAGGATACCTAGGCTGCAGGTAAGGTTGACCTAGAGGTCAGAAGTGGATAGAGGCCTTGGCAATTCTGAGGGAGTGTGCTGGGAGGCCCTGGCTGGAGCTAGGGGTAAACCCATATCTGTGGTTCTAGGAAAGAGGAAGCTGCCCGAAGCCTGAGCAGGCAATACAGCTTCCTCTTTCTGTGAGGCCTCCAGGGCTGCTCCTCTCTGGGGCAACTTCTTCTGCACTTTGGAGTCCTGTTGCAGCTTTGCTAGTTGGCGTATACTCAGGGAACTTCTCTTCTAGTTGTTTGGGCACTTTCCAGATGGCTGTGTTTAAGAAAGCCCCCTGAGTCTCCAAAGACATTTGGTAGAAGCATCCAGTTTCATGCCTGGGTTGGGTGCTGGGCTTTGTGGTGAACAAAACAGACATCCCTGCCCTGACTGCTGTCTGGTTGGGGGGACAAGCAAAGAACAAGCAAGCCAACAAATGCTTAATTACCACCCCCTGGGAGTGTGGTGGGGAGGAAGTCCCATGACCTACTTGAGGCCCATTGCCTGGGTTGAGCTTCATGACAGGCTTCTGCCACAGAAGATAAACAACCTATCCTGCAGATGAGGAAACCAAGCCTAAGGAAGTTGGGGGCTTGGATCCCATAGTGGCTGTATGGGTGCTCAGGGCTAGGAGGCCGAGGAGTGGCCTGTGAGCTAACCTCCTCTGCCAGAAGCTCTTTAACCCTGTGTGGCTGAGGTGGTCTCCTCCCTCAGATACCCTGGAGGTGGAAAGGTTTTGTGGGCATTGGGCTGTAGGGTTCCCATTTCTGTCAGCTCAGGTAGCTCTCAGGTGGTGTTAGGTTTTGGGGTAATACTGACTGCATGGCTTTCTAGACAAGAGGAATATAGGGGCCTCCACTGACCCCTCCTAATCTAGGGCCTTCTCTGAAATTGCTTTCCTGTGGGTTTTTAGGGCAGTAGCTTGGATGCTGGAGGACTGGAGGCAGAGGGTGCAGCAGCAGGTGTGCACATGTGTGCATGTGCCTGAGCAGGCAGATGAGGGGCGGGAGGATTTTAGTCTGGTTGAGAGTGAGGGCCGTGCAGCCAGACTGGAGTAAGTGCCAGTTTTGTGGTAATTAGAAGGTACATAATTAGAAGGCAAGGGATGCTGAGTGGTGGCTGTCAGTGAATATGCCTGAGTGAGCCCACTCTGGCTTTGAGGCTGGGCCTCTGGACCCTCACTTTCCTCTGCAAAGTCTCAAGATGACTGGGTTTCAGTCCTGTCTGCAGATGAGCAGCCACATAGCCTCTGCTTGAGGCTCAGGCCACCAGAAGGTTCCTCTAGGGTTCGGGTGGTCCTGAGCCTCTCCTCAGGGCCTTTACCTATTATTGTTCATCCCTTGCCCTAATTCTCTGAGCTGCCTGGGGACATAAAGGGCTGCAGGAGCTGGGAGCATGTTGTCAGGACAACTTGAAAACTTGGGGTTTCTAGACAGGTCTGTGATGATGAGATCCTCTGAAGGACTGTGGAGGAGCTGTGGGAGATGTTCTTGAGGGGCACGGAGCCCAGGAGGGCTGAAGGGATGGACCCTGTGGTGTAGAACCTGGAAGGCAGTTTTGTGACCAAATTTGAGGATGCCATCTGTTGACTGCTGCATGTGGCCTTTACCTATTCTAGAGCCTGTCCTTCCCTGTCCCCGGTTTTCCCCTCAGTTGGCCTGGAGCCCAAGAGGGGCCGGCTGCCAGTGACCTGGAGAGTCCCTGGATGACGCCAGCTCCTCCCCCTCCCCTGGGTGTAACTTGAATCCCTGACCCTGCTGAGGTCTTTGTGGGGCCAGGCCCAGGTCAGGTGGCAGATAGGTTTCCTTCACTCCACTATTGTTTCCAAAAGGGAAGCCTGGCTACCAGCAGAGAGGGGGCTCTGTGACCTGGAACCTCCTACAAGCAACAAGTCCTGTACGTGGCTTGACATTAAAACGGCCTGTGACCCCTTGTCCAATGGTGTGGGGGAAGGCTAGGCCCCTGATAACCCTTGGGTTTCAGAGGTTGCTCATAGCTTGTATTGAGGCAAGAGGAGTACCCTGCCCCACCTGTGACCCTGCCTGTGAGAAACACACATGAACTTTGTGTTGTCTATTCTGACTGAATCCTTGCCATTCTAATCTTGTCCACTGGCTAAAACCTTCTCCAGAGACTGCTGTCTGGCCCCAGGAACCTCACTCAGTATGGAACCAGTACTCTGAAATTTCTCACAGTGGGGCCATTGTTCCTTAGTCTGTTTGCCATAGTGTCCTCAGAGACAGAGCTCCTTGTGGACACCAGTGTTCCTAATTTCCTAGTGCAGAAGCATGGCTGGCGTATAGGAGTTGCTGGGGAGGCTCCAGCAGGCTGAACCCTCCCTCCCAGGTCTGCATGACACATGAGCAGGCAGAGATACAAGCACATAAGCCTGGCCTTTCTGGGGTGTGGGGGTGTAGAGGAAGAGCAGCAGGCCTGTGATAGAGTGAGCGGGGTTACAGCCTTCAAGATAGACTTCTAGAAGCACTTCACACAGAGGCCTCTGATGCTTTGAAGGTAGCCGACCGCGAGAATTAAGGCAGAGTAAGAGTGGCCTGGGAGCTGTGAGAGGCTGAGCAGTAGAGCAGGGCTAGACCCCCAGCCCAGGCCTTCCCCAGCTTCCTTCCTCTTCCCTCTGATGCCTCGGGGCACCTGGCTGTTTATGGAAGGGGAAGGAAGCACTTCCTGCTCTGGGAGTCCTTAGCTCCCCTTCTGCCTCCACCAGTCCTAGAAGGCTGGCCTTAGACAGGTCAGTTGCACCTCTGCTCAGACTCTGCCATGTAGGGCAAATGCTTGCCCAGCACCCCAACGGCAGTCCTGTTATCCTGAAGGTGGCTTGGAGGGAGAAAGCAGCTTCCTGCTCTGGCTGCTCCCCTGAGCTTCTTTTATCTGCCCTAGGTCAATGTCACTCCAGGGCCTGATGATGAAGCAGACTTTGCTGTGCTGGCCCCTGTCTTGCCTCTTTGTGGTAAGTTGGAGAGGGCCCCCAGAGAAGCTAGAATGAGAGCATGCAGCCCAGCACTCCAGGAGCATGCTACCCAGGCACTGCTCAGGTGCCTCAGGCTCTTGGTGGACTTAAAACACTCAGCTCTTTCTTAGGAGAATCCAAGGCCTTCAGAGCCCATGAAGTGTCTACTAGCACTCCTTGGCATGCAGTCGCAACCCTGTAGAGACAGGCACAATCTCTTCTACTCGGGACAGCCAAACCAGGGGATACAGCTTTCCCAAGCATTCCCATATGGGCTGGAGGGATTTCCTAACATCTTCAGGCATGGCTGAGGGCAAGGTGTTTGCTTCAAGCAGGTGGTGTAGGGCAGAGCCAGGAGGGCAGGTGGGGACCTGGAAGAAATTGAGTACCTCATGCTATATGTAGGGTCTGTATTAGTTTAGGGAAGCTCAGATTCTGGGGCTGGAGTCAGAGCACCTTGGGGGCTGTCTGCTGTCTGTTCCTTGTGGGTCTTCCTGATGTGTCTCTGGAAACTCAGGGACAGCAGGCTGAGGGTCTCCAGGAGGCAGCATCTAGCCTTAGCAGGTGCTAACAGCCAGGTCTGACATTCTGCCTTCAGGGTAGCTGGCCCTGCTCAATGCCTGGTGCCCTCTAGCCCTAGCAGCTGGTGCCAAGTTGGAGGACAGGGTTTTCTCATGGCGGGAGTCAGGCAGGTAATCCATTCATTTGAGTAGGAAGCAGAGGGAGGTCACCAGAGAGGAGGCTAGTAACTTACATCTAGAAGAGCCTTCCTTTAGAACGTGGCATGCCCTGTTTAGGTGCAGGGTATGAATGGGTTGGCCTTGGCACAGGGGGAGGTCACAGGGGAGGATGTGGTCTCAGACTCAGCCCCAGGGCCCAGAATAGTAAGTAAGCACCAGCTGCAAACTTGGCCTTAGGCATGATAAACAGAGGGTAGTTAATGACATGCCCAGCTTGAAGGTTGGGGGAGGCATGCAGCAGGAAGGGAGACAATCTCAGAGGAATTCGGAAGCATTTCCTCCTCATCTGTCTGGAGTGAGGAGGTGTAACTCATCTGAAAGAGCTATAATTCAAAGGCTCAAGGGTTTGAGGTCCTGATTCTGTCTGGGGCTTTCCAGTATTTTCCACAAGCAGATATAATTCTCTCTCTACCTAGACACTGGTAATATAGCAGACCTGGCTGATGAGGCAGGTTCTAAGAGTGCCCTGAGATTCACGTTTTGTTCAGGAAGTAGGTAGTGAGTATATGGCCCCGCAGGTCTTGTGCCCAACACCTTCTTCCTGTCACCATGTCTTCTGTGTCCCCACCTGCATTCTTCCAGCTGCTGCCCTGGCCTCTGGCCACTCCAACATCAGTAACTCCTTGGCTGTGTCCACCTGGCAAGGAGCCTGACCTGGTGAGCGAGATGCCGCCCTGTCCTGGGAAGACTCCTGAGGGCAGAGGGATGCCCAGGGGCCCTAGTCCTGGCTCCTGGCCTTGTAATCTTTTTCCTCTCCCACAGGACCCAGGGCAGGGCACATTATGCCGAACCTGCCCCCAAGGCACCTTCTCAGCCTCATGGGACACCCATCCATGCCAGCCTCATTATCGCTGCAGCCTTCAAAGGAGGTTGGAGGCCCAGGCTGGCACAGCAACTCATGATACAATGTGTGGAGACTGCCAGCCTGGGTGAGCACAGGGTGGGGGTGGGGTCATGCTGGACACTTGCTTGCACTACTGTTCCCTGACAGGCCTCCCTTCCCACTTATACATGGATGGGCGGCACCATGAGGGCACTTGGAAGGAAGGAATTCAGTTTTTTCTCAGGACAGGCCTTTACTTCTGGACTTCAATGACGTCTTCCCTCCCTGCAGATGGTTTGGGCCTCAGGGAATTCCTCATGTTCTGTGTCAGCCATGTTCCAAGGCACCTCCAAGTACTGATGGCTGTGATGGTGAGTGCTCGATGGTGGAGATGGATTTGATCCCAGGAGTCCCTGCAGCATCCATGTGGGCACAGTAGGGGCCTTTTCCAGACCCTAGGAGAACAGAGAGCCAGAAGGTGTCTAACAACATGGTCAGCCACCTTGCTTTTGAGTGATAGAGACCATCCAGGATCTGGCAGCTGCTGTGAGGATTGTGGGTTCATATCCTATTTAGTTTTACTGTCCCTGTCCCCTCCATAAGAGCCCTACAGATGTGTATAAACATGTGCCTTTGCACGTACCTGTGAACACATGTCTTCTTACCATGGAGCCAGTCACCTCTTGAGGCTACAAATTCATGTGCTATTGTAAGGAGAGATCCTGTATCTCTTTGTTTAGGAGTGTGCCATGTGTGTCTGTTCACTCCACACACCTAGCATGAGGACAGCTACAGGTTGAGGTCCAAGGAAGCCTCATTGGATAATTGATTGGACGGTCAAAGAACAATGAACTGGCTTTTGTTTCCCTAGTATGGCAGGGTGGGCTATCTTGGGAATATCAGGTCCTGGGACTTGCTGCCCTCACTTCTGCTCCCAGCATCCCACCCCGACCTCCCCAGGGCTCCTAAGGCTAGGCCAAGGCAGGACATCAGGGCAAGATTACCTTTGTCTGTGGTGGAGTGGGCAGACACAGCAGGTCAGGCCTCTGGGACTGAGGAAGGACAGTACCAGCCTAGCAACAAATTTGTATGTTTTTTTTCTCTGCTACTTTGCTGCCATCCTCCATGGTGCTCAGAGTCAGGACGGCGGGCCCGGCGTGGAGTGAAAGTGGCAGCAGGTGCCAGTAGCAACGGTGAGCCTCGGCAGCCTGGGAATGGCACTCGGGCAGGCGGCCCTGAGGAAACAGCTGCCCAGTATGCGGTGATTGCCATCGTACCTGTCTTTTGCCTCATGGGTCTTCTGGGCATTCTGGTGTGCAACCTGCTCAAGCGGAAGGGCTACCACTGCACGGCTCACAAGGAGGTTGGGCCCAGCCCTGGAGGAGGAGGCAGCGGTAAGACCAGACTAGTACAGGTGGGAGGCTAGGGGCGTTGGAGGGGACCTTCCTAGTCTGCAGAGGGCTAATCAGGAAGGAGGTGCTGCGCAGCAGCCTTGAAGGCAGTGCAGACTGAGGGGGAGGATGCTAAGAGGCCGGGCTATGGCCACAGGCAGAGGTAAAGCAGTAAGCTGCATTGGTGAGATTTCTGCCCTGAGTGAGGCCCTGTTCCCCTGTAGGGTTGGAACTCTATAGGGGCAGCAGGCTCCGGTTGCCTGGTTTAAAGTGACCTCTGGCCTCTGGTCTAGAGCAGGAGAATGCCCTGCATCAGGAGGGCTGGCAGGCCACTGTCCTGGGAGGTACTATGCAGGGTTCAGGTTTCAGCCCCACTGTGGTTTGAGACACAAGTACTGGAACCAGAGTGAGAGGGCCTTGGGCCCATTGCTTCTTTTGCTGACCAATGCCTCCTGAAGGGTAGAGACCTTGTGGCCAAATGTACTTCTCTGGTTCCTCAGAAGCCTTCTGGAAAGTCAGTAGAGACTGCGTCTCCCATGCCAGCTTTCTAGAGCCCCTTCTAGCTCCTGGCACTAAGTTATGGAGAGAGGTGGGCAGGGGGTTAGCAAGTCAGGGTCATTTAAAAATTATGTCTGAAATTTTTTTTTAGTTTAAATTAATTTTATGTGTGTGTGTTTTGCCTGCATATATATGTATGTAGCAGGTATATACCTGCTGCTCAGGGAGGCCAGAAGACAGTATAAGATCCTCTGGAACTGGGGCCAGACAGTTTTAAGCCATCATGCAGGTACTGGGAACAGAATTCAGCTCTGTGAGAACAAGTACTCTTAACCACCGAGCCATCATCTCTCAGCTCCAAGTCAGGGCCCTTTTATGTAGGACTGTACTTTGTGTTAGCCTAGTGACTTAAACCGTTGGCTGCTGCCTCAGGATTCATCATTCTCACACACTTGAGATTTATGCCCGGAGCTGTTAAGTAGTTCCATGGAGAGGACAGAGTGCAGAGAGGTAATGGGCCTGGAGAGGTGTTGAGAGTTCTGAGAAGGAGTGCCCATAGCTCCTCAAGATCCAGAAAGAATGTGTCCACCGAAGAAGCTGGTGCAGTCTGCATGGATGGGGTTTTCAGACAGTCCTGAGACCACTGAGCACTTGAAGCTGCTGGGTGCAGTATAATAAAGATGACAGCATGCTTTTTAAAATCTAGGTGATGGGCCTGTGGGTCTTGTCCCTGCATGCTACAGTAGATTCTGCTGCAAGGTCTGTGGCGCCCTCTGCCAGCAGATCCTGGTGTAGCTTGGGAGCTCTGAGTCCCTTCTTTCCTAGAATCACGGATTTCTTTTTTTTCCAGGGATCAATCCTGCCTATAGGACAGAGGATGCCAACGAGGACACCATTGGAGCCCTGGTGCGCCTGATCACAGAGAAGAAAGGTGAAGAGAGGGTCCATCCACGTTGGGGAAAGGCCTGCCTAGCTCAGCCTCCTCAGACCAAAGCCTCAGCCTGACTGGTACTCTGGCCCTGGGTGCTAGATGCTTTTGCCTCTGATCTTGACTGGTGAGGGATAGAAGCCCTGGGACAGGGCTGTGGGAGTAGACAGGGGCTATCTGCCGAGTTGTGGGGTGGGGTGCTCCTTCCCTTTGGGGCTGGGTTCTGACTCCATCTGCCCACAGAGAATGCAGCGGCCCTGGAGGAACTGTTGAAAGAATATCACAGCAAACAGCTGGTACAGACAAGCCACAGGCCTGTACCCAGGTGAGGGAGGGGTGGGCCTTCAGATCATCAGCTTGCCCCGGGGATCCCCACCTGAGGCTGTTCCTTTTCAGTTTCCCCGTGCTCCTTCACTTGACGGAGTCTCCCGCCCTGGCTTGTCTCAGTGACCTTTCTACTTCTCCTGCAGGCTGCTGCCGGCCTCCCCCAGTGTGCCACACATCTGCCCACATCGCCACCACCTCCACACTGTGCAGGGCCTGGCCTCACTCTCTGGCTCCTGCTGCTCTCGTTGTAGCCAGAAGAAATGGCCAGAGGTGCTGCTGTCTCCTGAGGCAGCAGCTGCCTCCACTCCTGTTCCTACCCTCCTGCCTAACCCATCCAGGGCTCCCAAGGCTAGTGCCAAAACAGGGCGTCAGGGTGAGATCACCATCTTGTCTGTAGGCAGGTAAGGTGGGCACAGGCATAGCAGGGTTGGGGACAGACAGGCCCGTCGGTCAGTTTAGGGCTGACTAGCCTTTTCTGGGCCTCTCTGGGTAGTGTAGGTGGCCAAAAAATGTCATCTCACAAGGAGCTTTTGGGTCCCTAAGCATGGTCTTGGTATTAAATACCTGGGACTTGTTAGGCCAAGGGTCTATCTACTTCTAACTAGATGTGGGGTTTCTGGGAGCTGGATACCAACAGCCTTGTCTCTGGGGGGCTAAGAAGAACTCTGTTGTACAGTGCCTTCTCCGTCCTAGGGACCCTCTCTGATAGGAGACGTTGGTGCCATCTCTCCCTACAGGTTCCGTGTGGCTCGCATTCCTGAACAGCGGATCAGTTCATCCTCATCCGAGGTCAAGACTATCATGGAGGCCGGGCCTTCAGGCGATGATCTTCCCGACTCCCCACAGCCTGGTCTTCCCCCTGAGCAGCGGGCACTGCTGGGAAGTGGTGGAAACCACACTAAGTGGTTGAAGCCCCCAGCAGAGAGCAGGGCCGAGGTGAGAGCTGGGAGGAAATTTCCTGTTAGTTCCTGGGTCAACCCTGACAGAACAGAGTCCCAAGAATGCAGTATGGGAAGCCCTGGGTAGATACCGTCTTTCCTGACTCAGCTCTGACCCCTCAATCCTGATCCCCAGGAGAGCCGCTATGTGGTCCGGCTAAGTGAAAGCAACCTGGTCATCTGATGGGCTGTTTAGTCAGTCTGCCTGCCCTGGGAGGTTCTGAAGGCTTCCTGCAGGATAAAGAGCTACAGCTGGAACTGAGGACCAAGCTACAGCGAAGGCTGAGGCCTGGAGGGGGGACCGTCCGCCCCGCTGAGGAGGCAGCCTGTAGCACAGCAGTGAACAGGAGATCAAGAACCCACTCCATCCCTGAAGCCCCAGTTACTTCCCTGCGGGATGCCCTGACTCTGTGCCTGTCCTGAACATATCGTAGGAGCCCTCTGTCCCCCAGAAGTCTGGCTTGGTGGAGGAGTGGTCCCCAGCTTGTGCCTTGGGAACTAGCCACTCTTGCCATGTCCTAGACCCTGGATGTGCCTCCCTCTCTTCTGGCAGCCTTATAAAGGGAAGGGGGAGCGAAGAGCCCTGTACTGGTGGCAGAGTGCCTGGGTTCCAGCTTTCCTGACTTAAGTCAGGGGAGGAGAGTTCACTTCCCAAGACTTCCAGTTATTTGCGGGTTCTGGGCTGAGCCCTGTTGGGGGGAGCTTGACTTTGCTACCCTCCCATTAGTAGCTTTATTTGGCCTGTTTTTGCTGCTTCCTGGGTCTCGGCCTTCAAGGCTCTCATGGGACTATTATGGCAATGCCTACAGAAGGGGCTTAATGCATGTGCCTGCCCCTACCCTGCTATTTTTAATGAAACTGAAAAATGACCTGACTTGCACGAGGCTCTGGTACAGAGCCCCAGGCCACCCTGCTGCCTTCAAACTCTGGAGCTGGGTAGAGGAGGATGGCGGCCTAGAGAGGGCCTCCGCTTTGTGGTTTCCACACTCCTGTGTCTGCCTGAGTTTTGAGTAGCAGGAATGACTGCCAATCCAGCCTGTCTCAGTCTCTGCTCGGGCTGAGGGCCTGCTTATTTATGTGGGGCTGCGCAGGCGCAAGACCCACTACCCATCCCATTTCTTATTTATTGAAAGCTGCTGTTGCCCTGACCCTATATCTCCAGTCCCACACACTTGAGTAATAAAAGGTGGAAAGTGGTGTCAGGAGGCGCTTCCTTTCCCTGTTCCCACCCTGGAAACCTGTTTGCTCACCTCATGCTTCCAGGGGCCTGGCAGGTGTGTTGCAGTGCCCCCTCTAAAGCCAGGGGACAGGCAGAGGTGACTTCTTTTCATTCTCACCAGGGAGCCTAGAGCCCAGTCTTCCCAACAGAAATACAGACTGAGCCATGTGTGTGATTTAAAGTGTGCTAATAATCATTCCAAAAAGTTTTTTTAAAAAGGTAAATTTAATATTTTTAACTCAGTATATTCAGAATGTTTTCATTGCAATATAAAATAATTATGAAAATTATGAATGAGCTTCTATGTTCAGTTTAGAATCACGTATTTTACATATCTTGACATGAACTAATATATTGAAGGGCACAGAGCCATGTGGTTTTAAGTGGCAACAGCAGTCGTGTAGAAGCTCAGAGTGTGGGAAGTGGGAAACACCATGTGCCAAGGCTAGACTAATGGGTGGGAAGGGCTGAGGGTTCTCCAAAAGTTAGGACAAGGCAATGCCTTGGTCCCTTTGGTCACAGTGAACTGGAACACCCGGAGCAGGAAGCTGTTGGGGCTCTCTGGGTAGCAGGTGAGGAGAGACAGAAGGACCCAAGGGATCCCTAGGGTAGGCCTGCTAGAACTTCCTATAGGGTAGGCCTGCTAGGACTTCCTATAGGTGAGACAGGAGATTAGCTCCTAGTTGTGTCAAAGGTGTTTTGAATCGAAGCCCTAGAGCTCTGGGGAGATAGATCTGGGTGACAGGAATAGTTTACAAGCATCAGGTAGGCATTTACAGCCAACTGGGCAGTCCATTTTAAGAAAATGGTCTTAGGACAGATACTAGGGCCTGGCAATAAGAATGACATCAAGGTCCTGGTGGCCAAGAAAGGGTGTAGAGTTTGGGAAAGTTGGCCAAGAGGCTAGGAAGATCATGTGCCCTGCGGAGGGGGGGGGGGGGCAGGTAGACAGCACCTTGGTGAGTTTCCTAAGGGATGTGGTGAGAGCCGAGCCAAGGGACATCATCCCACACCAAAGACACCATGGCTGGCGGGGCCTCTTTGAGGATTTTGTTAATGTGTGGTACTGTTTAAAATGGGAGAGAGTGCCAGGCAGTGGACTCAGGAGGCAGAGGTAGGTATATCTGTGAGTTCTAGGCCAGCCTGATCTAGAGTGAATTCCATGACAACCAGGGCTACACAGAAAAACCCTGTATTGAAAAACAAACAAAACAAAAAATGGGAGTAACACAGACAAATACTACTTTACTGACTGTCCCATGGAGGCTGAAGGAAGCCTGGCCTGAGGAGGGGTCCAAGTGGCTGTGCTGGGACCTCAGAAAGCTTGTCTTCATTGACAGAAACCAAGGTAGGTGGCTGGCTAGCAATAGCAGGAATGGAGGGGTAGAAAAAGGAAAGGCAACCCTTGATAGGATGGGCACTCAATATCCCTATCCCTGCTTCTCCCTACATCCTTTGGGTACGTGGGACCCTGTGGACTGGGACTCAAGGAAATGGCTCCTGTGGCTGCAGAGTGCAGTTGGCATCTGTTTGCTGAATCTTGGTTTTCTTGAATTTGTCCCTTCAGCCAGCCAACTCACCCAGCACCCACTTATCTTGGATTTGGATAACACAGCCCACTTGGGTGGTGTAAGAGGATAAGTGTTTCCTGGAGGGTGAGGCAGGAGGTGGAACCCCATCCATTCTCTGGGGAGTCTAGATTAGAGACACATCCAGATACCAGTCAGGGTGGAAATAACATGCTCAACCTTCCAGGCCTGAAGGATCCTATCACTATGAGCAATATTCTACCCTGCTGCTTGCTGGAAGAACAGCTTGTTTCCTCGTTTGCAATCTCCCAACATCAGAGCAAAGTGCTGAGAGATGATGCAGATATGTGACTGACGCTCTTGCTCTTGGAAACTTGTATAAACCCCTACAGCCCTTTCCCTGGGTAGAGGGGGGACCTGGAGGGAAGAGTAGGCATTGGGGTCCAACCTCTAGCTCTCTGCCTTCTCCCTTCATCAGGTCTACCATGGAAGGCTGGGAGGATAGCAGGAGGCAGAGTGAGGCTTGGAGGGAGGTGTACCATTGTGGTTTGAATGAGAATGGCCCCCATAAGGCTCATTTATTTGAATGCTTGGTCCCCAGTTAGTGCGACCATTTGAGGAGGATTAGATGGGGCCTTGTTAGAGGTGTGTCACTGGGGGCAGGCTTCGGGGTTACAAAAGCCCATGCCATTCCTAGGTAGCTCCTATGTGTTCCCTCTCTCTACCTGCCTCCTACTTTTAGATAAAGATGTGAGCTCTCAACAACTGCTCCAGCTCCAAGCTCCCCATCATGATGGTTATGGATCCACTCTCTGGAACTTGAAGCCCCAATAAACTTTTCTGTATGCTGCCTTGATTATGGTACCTTCACAATAGAAAAGTAGCTTAGGAAAAGCCTGAGCAGCAGTAGCATCACCCTGAAGGGACAGGAGATTCAAATGTACAAGAGAAAAAGTCATTAATGATTGCTGGTACAAGGCTGTTTGAGCTCAATGGTCTTGTAATAAGCCACCAAGCTCCCCTTGGTTTCCAGACACTCCCTTACTGCTTTGAGAGAAGACCCCATCCTTTAAGAAACCACCTCCTAGCCCTTGTGGTGGTGGTACACACCCAACTCCAGCACTCAGGAAGGAGTTTAGGGCCAGAGTTGAGTTCCAGGACAGGTTCCAAAGTTACACAGGAAAACCTTGTCTCAGGAAACACTATACACACACAAACCCACCTCCTCTGGGCTGGACAGAACATGGGCTGTAGCTGTAGTACCTGAATTTTGGAACCTAACTAAGTATGATTTGTAACTTTAGCCAAGGCCCCTCCCTCATCTGCTCTTCCACCCCCACAAATATATGAGACAAATAGCAGGAGTGAGCAGCAAGCACCAGCCACAGACACTCAACAATGGCAGTTTTGTCACTGGTTTTCTTTCATGCTGCGGAGTCTCTCCCATACAATCCCAAGAAGATATGTAACACCGACTGCTTGTTCTTTCTCGTGTGTGTATGAATTTTATGTATATGAATGCCCGCATGTAAGTGCATTATGTATTTGGTGCCCCAGAGACCAGAAGGTGACATGGGATCCTCTGGAACCCAAACCCTGGCCCTCTGTAAGAGCCGCTTCCCTAACCATTAAGCATCTCCCCAGGCTCTGAGACAGAGCCTTCGTGTTGCAATCTACCCCAGCCTCCAAAGCACTGGGGTTCCAAGTGTGTGCTCAGAACAAGTAAAAAGCAGCCTGGGGGAGAAGCGCAGGGACTCACTGACCCAAGGTAGTCTGTGTCTCCCTCACCCAAGAACCACTTGTTGGTTTTTTTGGAGGGAAAAGTTTTTTAATAGTTATTGAATGTTCTACAGCTTACAGTAAATATCATATAGTTACAAACTCTTGGCTTCAACCTTTCAGGGTGATCACTATCTGATCTTCAAAACAAAACAAAACCCAAAGGAATCCAAAACAACAAAGCCAGATTTACACTTCATACATACAAGTCTGGCCACAGGGCTTTCCAATCTTTACACTTAGGCTGTGTTTTGAAAACACCTATAAATTATTTGATCAAACTACTTGGAAGACACAGGTCAAAGGTTTATTATTATAATTATTATTTTTCAATGTTTTTATTTGTTTTTAAAATGTGAGTTCCAATAAAATTTAAAAATTAGATTCCAACCTGTAGGTTAAAATGAATTAAAAAATACAAAATCATACACAACGCTCTCTTCACAGGGATGTTACATGCCATGAGAACAAGCTTCTCTGTCATGTGGTGAAAGAGGGATGCAGATGCCTTGAAGACAGGAAAGGGACAGGCCCTGGGCCTTCAAAGATCAAGGACAATTCCAAGGTGCAAAAGGCCTCGCCTTGCCTCACCTTGTAAGGAGCATGGTTCACAAGACAGATCCAGTCGATCTGGCTGACCTGAGGTCTCTGGGCCAGTACTACTCTTTACTTAGTCTGACTTTCATGCATGAGGAGGATGGCTGGAGCCAGGATGGCTGAACTGGGGTCAAGGACAGAGGATGCTAGGGTTAAGCCCAAAGCAGATTTCAGTCTTTTGATTCCTGGGGGCTGCTGCTATCTGTAAAGCTGTTTTGTTTTGTTTTCTGTTCTCTTGGGAAAGAAAACTGTCCCACAGATTGGAATGGATAAAGGGGCACACTGCCATAGTAGGGACACCTAAGGGCTACTGATATCGTAGCCACAGTGAAGTAGGTGCTGGTATGTCCCTCTTTGGCTCTGTGGTAGGTAACCAGTTTCAACTCCTACGTTCTTAGCTGGCTTTCTGACTGGCATTAACAGTTATAAGTTAGGAAATACCCACAGGAGAACTGAGGGAATGGGGCCCAAGTCTGGCTCAGGCACCTGTGGCCATGGAATGTTGAAGTTGGCCTGCTAGAAATGTCCAAGGCTGAGTTACGGAGCCATATAATGCCAAATTTCACCAATATTTTTTCCTAGGAGAGGAAGGATAGAAGGACAAGCCTGCTACCAGCCTGGCATGTCCGTAGAAGTCTGTATAGAGGCTCAGGTATCATCTGGACCAGTAAGCCTGGCTAAGTTTTTCCCATGAATTTGCTCCCCTTTGTCCACTCCTACCCTGGCTGCCCTTCTCGATTCCCAAGCTTGACAAGATACTGGGACCACACACTCAGTGACATGGTTAACACAGTATGGAAAGGTAGAGCTCACTGAACATGAGTCACACATGGGATGATGACTGATCCAGCCAGAATATGGTAAAGACCACAGATCTCATAGCAGGGGCAAGATATTTGATATGCAGGGAAGGCAGGCTGATTCAGCCAGCCTTTGATGTGTCATATCTGCACAATATGGATGCCAGAATTAGTGACCGGGGACTTGTCCTACTTTTATGTTCCCATGACTCATTTCTGAAGAAGGCCAACCAGGACAGAGCATCAAGCCTTCCAAAGAAACCTCTAGGTCTCAAACATGGAACCGTCTAGATGGCCAGAAAGCACTGGGATGTATGGATCCTAGTTAGTCTTTCTAGGACCTGGTTCTCACTGGTAAGCAAGCAAGCCTGAGAACTCCAGTCCAGACATGCTTTCTGAAGTTCAGGCTTAGGCCATGTTCTGTTGAAGTACCTTGTTGGATCTGGACAGGAGTCAGCCATAGAGTAGAGGCTTCCCAGAAAGAAGGCTCCTTGTTCAAAGACACCTGGTACTGTCCTCAATCATCTTCAGTACTGGGCAGTGTCACCTTTGGTGTTCTGAGTTAGGGCTTTTGTGGCAGCTTCTCAGCTGAATCTACCTCTGGGTTCCCAGAAATTCTCAAAAATTTGTTTAGCTGATAGATGGGAGCTCCCCCAAATCTCCATAAACCCTTCCTCTGTGTGAGGCAGCAGGAAGCTCTTTCCTTCTTCAAGCAAGCTTACATTCAAGTACCCATCAGGAGGCAGCAGGAAGAACAGAGTATCAGGAGTTCAAAACTTGGCTCTGACTCATGAGCTGTGTGTCCTTGGGCAAATCTCTTACCCCTTCAGAGCATTAAGACCCGCCTCCCCTATAGTAGAGGTTTTGGCAATCACTGTCAAAGTACTTTACAAACAAAAAGAGGTCTGGGTAGGTAGACTATGTGTGTTTTTGATGAATAATCAGGAAAGGGGTTATGAACTTCAGAGTCGTCAGGATAACACAAAGGAAAAGGTGTTTTATCGCATAGGAAGAAAAACGGGTATTTTGTTTTGTCTTGAAAGCATGGTAAGAGACTTTCATTCACTGGAGTAGTGCAGACCCAAACTTCTTGACCTAGGGCTGATGAAGACAGTCAAGCTGGTGAACAGAGCCACCTCTACCTTAGCTTGGCACTGGGAAGAGGCAGGGGTGTCAGCAAAGTGTGGTGACACCAGCTCATGATGTCATGTGCACAACCCTTGACCTATAGTGAGGGGCCCCTTCCAGCTTTGGCCTCATCTATCTTAACCACTGGGGCATTCAGAGTCTTTAGATGACACCTAGGTACCTAGGACCCTGCCAGAGCTGTGTTCATCTGACCCAAGACAACACACACAAACACTGTGCTCTGGGGCTCAGTCTTCTTGCCATGATTCCCCAGCTTGGCCAGGCTTGTGGATCTCTGTCAGAAAGGTGAGGCCAGCTGAACTGGGGCTCTTGTGCTCTTACTGAGGAAGGGCTAATGGCCTGGTTCCTCCAGACTACAGGGTGCCAACACTTGATTCTCACCTTGGGGTCTTTCTGATCTTAAATCACAGACTAGGTCTAAGATGGAGTACAGAGCACAAATGCTTCAGAACCTGAGCCTGTGTGTGGACCAGACTTGGAGAGACTAGAGCCAGCAGGGGATTCTTTACCAGAAAGTCCCTGTCCTTTTCTGAGGATTTTCTATGAATTAAATAGCAGGCATCATGTCTTCATCTTAGGAATAAACCATATGAAGTGTGAAGTCAAAAACAGCCTTTACTTACTGGTGTGGAAAGAACAAACGTTAAGAGGTCATCCCAAGGTCTCTTGTTCTCTTCTACCAGGTCACCTGAAGGCTACAGGGTCTTTCTTGGATCTGTTTCCCCATTTGTCAAGTGGGTGGAAAAACTGACCTGCTGCTTGCTCTCAGGGCTAGTACATCAAAGATTGTAAGTGCTGTAACACCCATGAAGCTCCTGACACACGCAAAGGTATTCTATAATTGTTACTGCCATTATTATTTTGGCATCTTCAAACATTTAAGACATAATCTATAGATTATGCTATAGCAACCTTCACCCACCTCTATAAAACCAAAGAGGACAGGAGGAGGCATTGTAAAAAGCAGACCAACACTGGGAAGCTTTGTTCTAAAAGAAAACTTTGTCAGCACCCCAGATCAGCTGAGTTTTCTCTTCCTGGTCCTGAAGTTCCTGGAAGGCCAGGAAGGTAGGGGCCCTGACTTCTGGCTCTGCTACAGATGCTGATAGAATCCTGGGAACAGTCAGACTGTTTCTGAGGTCATTCCAGCTCAAGGGCTTCCATTGTTTCTTCCTTTAGGGGAATCTGGGAAATAGGAGGAAGGTGATGTCCAAGTTCATGTGAATTTAAAATGAAAAGAGTTCAAGTCTCAAATGTTAGCAGTGATCCAATTTTACAGTAAAATATTCCTGTTCTGGCCAGTGAGGCTATTGGCTCTGCTAGCTGGGCACAGGAAGGTGGGTGGCCAATCCATTTCCCAGCTGACCTTGTCCCAAGGTCCCTCTTCTTCGCCCAGAGGTGGTTGTATCTGCTCAGCCTTACCCTTGTCCTCCTCTTTTGGTGGCTCCCATTATTCTCTTCTTGGGATAAAGGAGTACTATCCTAAATGCATAGTCCCTTCCAGCTGGCCCCCCTTCCTCCTCTTCCTAGAGGTGCAGTCAGGTTCATGATGAACATTCCAGATGTCTTCACCACAGGCTTTCCAATGCAATTTCTGTTCCTGCTATCTGCTATGTGGCCTCTGCTTAGTCTTCAGCCCCCACCTTTGGAGTCCATGAAGGAAAATAGCAGAAAGAAGCCCAGAGGTCATTCCAGAGCTCACCAGATGTGGGCACTGCTGACTTAATTTTTACAAAGTCAAGCCAATCCATCTCTTGCTAAATTTTTGTAGGCAAAATGCCAAGTAGGTAGGAAGGCTGCATTTAATGCTAATTTACTATGAGGTTCAGAGAAGTCCTTTCCACTTCTCTGGGCCTCGATTTCCTCATCTGTCAAACAGGGGAATGGATGAAATGATGAATGCCAAGGTCCCTTCAGTTCCATGAGTATGAAATGATTATTGCTATTGTTTTTCCTTCACTATCCTGACCTTCAGAACCGCCAGCTCCCACCTGGAATGTGGTTCCTTCACTTTGGCCATGAAATGGTACAAGGTAACCAAGAGCTTGGCCTGCCTGCCAACCCCACAGACAGACATGTGCCTCGGCACTGGGAAGGACAGAAGGACAAGGGAGAGAGATGCCACTAGTTCCTCTCCTCAGAGTGGGTCCATGAGGCTTGGGTTGAGGGTGGGATTATGTAGGCACCTGGCCTTCCGAAGCCTCTGGATGCTGGGATCCCACCACCATGCAACTGTTTGGCAGGTCTGAGGTCAAAGCATCTCTGGGGGAAGCACCAGGTCAGTTAACATCACTGTGCAAATCAGAAGGTCCTGGCCTAGCAACATGGCCAGAGGCCCTTTAACCCAGCCGAGCACCCTCTTGCCCTCTCTTCACAATACTTCCCCGGTGTTCTCCCTCCCTCCACCCTTCCCCAAATTCTCTTCTTTCCCATGTTCTGAGCCTGGGGGCATGAAGCTGCTGATAACATTCCTACATAACCAAGTGGGTTTGTTCTTGGTCTGTTGCGATGGTTCTTAAAGATACTTCTTTGTATTTGAACTAATCTTGCTTCAGCAAAAATGACAATCTGACAGAGATGTGGCCTTCTCAACAGCTCCAAGTTCCTACCCCAGACCTGAGGGCCACATCTGGTATGCTCTCCAAATGAAATCTAGTCTTTAGATGAACCATTGCAATAAACCTCACTCTCTGCTTGCTACTAGACTGGGATCCCAGGGACAGGATGCTCAGGGAAGGAAAGAAGTGCAGAGAGGACTGGGCCTGGCCAGGTAGGAAGGGGCAAGAACCACAAGGGTATTGGCTAAGAGGGAGGCAGGAGGGGAGGCTCGTAGGAGATTAGAAAAAGCAGCTTTTACAAAAACCAAAAATAAAAATCAAAATCATTAAAGATGCATAAAGTGACCCTTGCACTTGTGTTGTCTCTTCTTGCAAATAGAGGTGGTGCTGCTGGGGGACGGCTCCAGCACCGGTGTAAGACTCAAGGAGTTGCATACAATGTGACTCCAGATCTGGGGAGGAAGAGACAACATTAGAGAGAGTTACACTCCACAAGCCATTCGAGAAACCTCTGGGCACCCTTCCCTAGCTTGGGAGACCTAAATGGAGCCCTCCATCCCTTCCCAGGGGAACAGCAGGCTCTCTGTCCATGGAAATTATGTTGAGAGCTCTTGACAACAGTGGGGGACCTGGGGAAAGGGTCTCTACTTGGCTATAATCAGAGCTGGTGTATGATTTAAGCAAGACTCCATTTGAAAAACAGAATCTCTAGTTAAAAGACATCTGAAGACCATAAAGAACACAGAATTCAGTATTAGAGGATAAGCATTAAAGTCTCATCTCAATCTTAATTGGCTGAGTGATTTCTGAACTGTGTATTTATTTAAAAAACAGAGCTAAAGATCAGAGCTACCATGAAGTTTATAACATTTGTAAAGTGATAGTTCATATTAAGAGTGACATTAAAGAACTTGGAACAAGTAACAAGTGAGGACTGTTGCCTACTTCTATGATTCCTGGGCTCCGATCAAGCCAGGACTTTGAGGCAGTGCCTGCATGTGTCCCCTACCTTCTCCCCTATCCCTATCCTACTCACTTGGATGGGCTGCAGGCTTTACCAGTGCGGGGGCACATAGCTGTACGCAGGAGTTCCTTGGGCCCTGTATGTGGGCATGGAGACAGGGTGGGCTCCAATTGCAGTGTGCTGGGGTGTGGTCAGCAGGGTACCTGGGCATCAGGAGAGAAGAGGAAACCTGAGTAACCTCTAACCCATAACCTGGTACAGGGATGGGAAGAGGAAGACAGTGTTTGTACACGATCTTCTTCCTGTCCATGTTCCCATCATCCCAGACTGCCTGGTGAGCACTGTCCTTTCTCTGCCTTGCCAGGCTTCCTCTCCTTAGGGTGAGGGGTCTTTTGGGATATTGGAAAACAGAATCATTCATCTTAGAAAATCTCCCTTTTATTTGCATGCTTTCCTGATTTCACACACACTGATAGGAACTTCTCTCTCTCCTGTCCTATCTTCTATATATAATCATCTAGGTATTTAGGTATTTCTTCCCAGAATCTTAATAAGAGGCTGGCACTGAGTAAGGACCTAGCAGCTTACCTGTTTACTGTGTAACCATGCTACTGTCTTACTTCAGATGGCAACTTAACTGGTTCTTTAAAACTTGGGTTTCTATAAGGAAGTCACAACCCTCTGGTCTTCATGCCCTACAAGGAAGTTTCTAAGGCTACACTTCCACCTTTATCCCCAGGGTTCCTTGAGGGCAGGTCTTATCACCAGACAGGGGTTTCAGGGACTCCTGTTTCTCTCAGCTCTTATAATTATGGGAATGGTCCTTATTAGCCTACTAATTAACAGTGTGTCTGTGTGCTCTTCCCTAGGCCTTTCTGCCACTGAAGGCCTAGTGTTAACATCTCTCCCATAACCTCTCCCCTACTGCAAGCTCTGTTAGCCCCTTCACCTGAAAGCATTCAAGCCTCCCCACAATCATGTCCTCAGCAGCCATGACAGCTACCCTTCCATTCTCGCCCATCTCTTACATGCCTTAACCCTTTTCCGCCTGTGAATGCACCACACTTTGATCCTTCTGCTTGTACTCCCCTTCCCACTTTTCACCTCTCTGCCTGGTCGCCATTCACCATTACCCAAGGCCTGACTCAATATGCCCATCTTGTGTACAATCTTCCTTATCCCTTCGAGTAATTTAGACTCTAACTTTCTAAATTTTATAGGGGTCTCTCCTTGGCTTCCTAAAAGTCCCCTAGCCTGGCAACATGATGTCTCATGTTTGGCTGCAGACTGCTCTCCAGTGTGAGGAATTTCTGAAAGACAGCAAAGAATACTTAGGTAGGCATTGCCCTTACCTGCTGACATTGCCATGGTGGTGCCTGCCACCATGCCCATGGCCACACCGTTGGTCCTGGGGGCAGCAACAGGAGCTGGGTAGATGGCAGAGGGAATGCTGTTGGGCTGGACAACTGTGGTGTGGTGGATGACATGGGGCTGGGCGGCATACACCGGCTGTGTGTAGTAGGCTCCCTGGGAAGAGAGGCTAAGGTCACATGGGTTCTTGGAAAGAGTAGGAAGGATGGGAAGAGGAGATGGTGGGTGGGGAGCTGCTTTCCCCAGGCTTTAGGGACACAAGCCTACACTGGGGCTCTGCTTTGTCTCATTCTGCAACTGAGGTCAGTTCAGTGCTGTGGCTTAGCTTGCCCTGAAAAATAAGGCCCTCTTCACTCCACTTCATTGACCCTAACATGGTTATGGAGATTAGTAAGAGGCTTGAACATTTAGAACATTTAAACTTTTCAAAATTTGAGTCTTAAGCAGCCCCTAATTTAACAGTAAGGAATATTGTCAGTTTCTCAGCATGCCAGAACATTGCCATACAGGTAGCATTATTAATGGCATTCATACACCGGCACGAATGTTGTTGGTTTATGTTGGTTCTGTCATTATAGGGGTAGCATTTCCCAAGCTGTTCTGAAGACAGTGTTCAGAAGTGACGTTCCCCTTCCTAGATCACACGGTTCTTCCAGGGTGCTACATTTCATGGGTCTCCTGAGCTCTGGGAACAGACAGAAGCATCTGAAATTAATCCAGAAATTCTCTGGTTTTACTAGTATGTAACAAAAGCTTCCCTATAACCTTCAAGCTTAGAGAACACAGGCTAAGATACTATGCCATACTTGAGAAAAACTGATTCAAGCCTTTTTTTTTCCTATTTATTTATCTATTTTGCAGGCAGACTGGACTTGAACTCACTATGTAGCTGATGATGACCTTGAACTTCTTTTTCCATATTAGGATTAAAGGCACAAGTTACGCCCCAGTTTTGTAGTATACTCTGCAACAAAGCTAGTTTTAAAAAGTATTTCCTATTAGTTGCTTATACACACATTTAAATGTGTGTGTGTGTGTGTGTGTTGCCTGCATGTTTGTCTATGTTCCACTTGCACAGAAGCCAAAAGAATACATTGTATCCCTTGAAACTAATTGTGAGCGGCCATGTGGGTGCTGGGAATCAAACTCAGGTCCTTTGCAAGAGTAACAAGTGCTCTTAAACAGCAAACCATCCTCCAGCACCAACAGCTGGAAGCCCCAAGACAGGGTTTCTCAATTTAGTCTTAGCTGTCCTGGAACTTGATCTATAGACCAGGCTGGCCTTGAATTCAGAGACTGGCCTGCCTCTGCCTCTTGAGGGCTGGGATTAAAGGTATGTGCTACCACTGCCCAGCAACAAGGCTGGTTTTTAAATTCTAAAGAACTTTCCTTACTACTTACACCTCATGTAGAACTGTCACTTGAGAAGAATGTGCCACGGCCATGCTGGAGTCTCAAACAGTTCGTGCCTCCTGCCTCCTATCAGTTACACACATTCTCCAGTAGGAGAAATCCAAATGGGGCCAAGAAGACACACTAAAGAATCTGAGGTCACAGAGGGTACTGATAGCAGACACTGGGTGTTTTATTTTATCTTTTCTTTCCTACTTGGCTCATAGATTTTATCAAGGAAAGGGAGGTGTGGGATTAAATAGGGGATCAAGAGAAGCGGCAGCATGGCTTGACCCAGCCAATAATTCACAGCGAGACCTTAGACCAGCCCTTTCTGCAGTCTCAGCTTCTCTGCTTGTTCAACAAAGGAGTTGAGCTAGGTGATTTCTAATGGTCCTCCAACATTTGGGACTCTGTTAACCTAAATGACTCCATGTTTCACCCTTTGGGAGTGAGGCAGAGTAGGCAGTCTTGCATAAATATTACTTCAGTGACACTACAATGATGAGAGCTCATCCCATGCCACCCCAACCTTGCTGGAGGCTCCTGCAGAAGAGGTCCTCCATGTGTACCTACCTGGGCATACAGATTCTGCTGGGGGTAGGCACTTCTGATTGGATACATGGCCGTCTGATAGGGATTGGGTGATGGGGAGTAGGGGGGTGGAGCAGTATTACTCTGGGTTGGTGGGACCTTGTATGGTGTCCCTGCAGTATATCCTGTACCAAGGCAATAAAAGAGACTCTAGTTAGTTGGCAGAACAGTACTGCGTGAAGGCAGCAGTTTCTTAGCAACAATTCCTCACACAAGAATGGGTTGAATCCAGCTGAAACACAGATGAGGACAGACACAGGGCACCACTTGCAGAGCAGTGGCTCAGGCAGCTCCCTCAGTCCTGATGAACAGGGATGCAAGCATGATTTGGACATCTTTTATTTCTTTGGGTTTCTAGGCTTTCATCCAAAACAGAAGCTAGAACCAAATAGTCTCTGGGGCCCTTTCAACTACAGACAACATACAATTCTGAGTTGACTGTGTGGAAAGGCAAGTGTACACTGACAGATGTCCCTCAACTCACTCATTTCTTTTTCCTATTTTCTCACACTGGCTCACTTAGCATCTCAGAATATCTTCTGTTGTCTATTCTATTTTCTCTTGCTTCCCCTGTTCTCTCCTAATGCCTTTGCTTTTGCGTCAGGGTCTATGAAGGCCAAGCTGGTCTCACATGTGTATCCTATGTGCTTCATTCTCTCAGAGGAAACTATTATTTCCCATTGATGGTCTTTATCACTCACGGTCCCTTCCTCTTCATATGTTTAAAGGCAAAAACAAACAACAAACAGAAAACCACCACTCAAAGACCCTTATCTCTTAGGATGCTGGAACTCTGCTCTGTAGCGCTGGTTTCCTCTTTTCCTTTGTCCTGGAGAAGGGCTGCCTCTGCCCCAAACACCCAAGGTCAGGAATCAGAAAGACATACGCTGACCTAAAACCTAGGCTGTCTGTATGTCAGAGGTCGGGCCTGCAGCCACTCACAGAGGCTATCACCCTGCTGCCTTTGAGGAGTCTTGAGGAGTAAGATCTTACTACAAAGGTCATCAAGACTGTGCTCCTATGAATCACCCCATGGAACCCACATCTCCCCTTACACAGAAAATCTAGGGGCTAGGTGAGGCAAGCCTTTTTAGGAACTCCTGAAGTCTACACTCTTCTGTGGGGTTAGTAGTTCTGGAGCACTCATGGAGAGATGCTGCCTTTACTGCTTGGTTGTAGTATAGTTGTGCCTGGATTTATTGCTGAACTTTTCTGGGCTTTTTAGTTCTGGCCCATAAGACACTTACTGAGGACCCTGTTAGCTCCCCAGAGGCTTTTTTTCTTACTTTTTAAAAAAGGCAGGAATGGGGATGGTGCATGGTGGAGCAGGCTTTTGTTGAAAGAAAGGAGATATGGGCTTAGGTCTGGCTTTCCTCCAAACTTGAGTAAATAATGCCAAATCTCTAAAGCTTAGTTTTAGGAGGGGAAAGGATAAGTCTTTAATAATAGAATAAATGGTGAAGAAGATAGGATATGTACAAAGTTTTTCAAATTTGTTTTACTACAGAAGGTGTGTGTAAGTGTCCATGTATGTGTGTACTGAGAGTTTCCCACATACTAGCTAGCCATGTACTCTACCACTGGACTATACCCCTCAGCCTTTTTAAAAATCTTACTTTGAGATAGGATCTTATTAGATTGCCCACTTTGTGACTCAGTCTTGCCTCAAACTTTCAATCTCCTCATCCCTACTCCCCAGTAACTAGGACCATAGGCTCATACCAACACCAGGCTGGACAACTTGTTCCTGCCACAACAGTAGTTACAGAGACTACATGACCCTTAAACCTACAGTATCTGTTGTTTGGTTCTTTACAGGAAATGTTACTGACCTGTAATTTAAATGTTAGCAAACAGTATGTGAAGGTGCTGAGGATATAGCTGTAGTATTAGAATCTCAGCAAAGCTATCTGATGTTTAATACAACAAATAGAAAACAAAAGACACCAAAAACAAAAGTCAAAATAAAATGTAGAGGACTCTGCCAGAACTTAGTGTCTTTCCTATACAGGGCACTATGATCAGAAGCCACCTGTCTCCAAATGCACTGCCTACAGAGCAGCAGTTACAAGCAGCAAGGGAACTGACTAAGGGAATGGCTGACTGGGCCCATGTAATGGCTATTACTTCTTGCTCACTACACAGAGACAATAGTAAGCTTCCTCTTCTGGGGCATATGAGTACTGATCGCTACTGAGAACCATAAGAGGCAAGAGCTAGACTGTGACTATGGCCTGTTCCAAGTCAGAACACAAACTCCAGGGCTCCAAGATTCTAAACTTTAAGCCAACAATACAGGCAGATTTCTTTTATGTGCCTGGAGTACATGCTCTGGAATTTCTAGCTTTTCCCAGGGAAGGTGCACCACCTCAAGTAAGCCTCCAAAGCAGCCACATGACAAAGTGGACTGTCTATGGGGATATTTTCAAATATAATAAAAACAGCCTGATATATGAGAAGACAGATCCACCTCTTCCAGTCTTCGTTCATTCCAGACAGAGTTTTCTGTGTAATAGTCCTGGCTGTCCTGGAACTTGCTTTGAAGACCAGGCTGGCTTTGAACTCACATAGATTCTCTTGCCTCTGCTTCCCAAGTGCTGGGACTAACAGTGTGAGCCATGGCTTCTTTTGCCTGCTCTGTCTTTCTATGCCTGCCTTAAATACTTTCTTCCCTCAGTTAAGGTGTGGCACCACCACTGCCTGCCTGGGAGCCTGGAACTCCTTCTGTAAACTAAGATAACCTTAAATTCAGATTGGATTAAGGTTGTAGGTCACCACTCCTGGGATACTCCCTGTGCTGGGATTAAAGGTGTAAGTTACCACTGTCTGATCCTCCTAGACTGACAGTGGGTAGATCCCTCTGATATCTCCGATTGTTTTTATTATATTTGAAAATATCCCCACAACTATCCCTCTGCAGAGAATCAAAGGTTCTGGGAGACTGCAGAAGAATTTGGTTTAACATTTAAGAATAACCTTGTTGGAGAATGTTTCCTTCTCTTCATGTCATGAAACAAGACATATATACTCAAGATACAAATCAGTATCTAAGTAGCCGTGGCAGCCAAAGAAAGGCTGGTTATGGCCTGATTTGCATCTCTAGATGTTTGGGATAGGAAGCAGATCTGCAGAGCTGAAGGAGATCTTGGAGATCCCTAACACGAGAACTTCAGAGAAGACAGATGCTAAATAGAGAGTGACTGCACACCGAAGCATGTTGTAATCAGGACAAGTCTCAAGGTTACCATCAGTCAGGGGCAGGAGGATCTTCCTAAGGCTGCAGAAATCACCCAAGCTTAGGCATTTTTCCTGAGTTCCTTTTGAGTCTGCTTCCTGTACTGGGAGTATCTTCATTTCAGATCATTTCAGAGGGCATTTCTTGATGCCAACATTCTAAGTCCTAGTATTTCGGCAGGACCTCTATGAGAACAGCATTGCATCCTATCCATACCTCTGGGGAACACTGAAAATCTAGGGCTAATATCCTGGGCTTAGATATCATAAAAGTTAGGGTTTATTACTTTGTGTATTTAAGTAAAAGAAGATGTTGGGTTTGTTGCAAAGACATTTCATAGATTTTTACTCAAAAAAATTTAGGCCCAACTCATTCTCTGAAGGAAAATGAATACTTTGAAATGAATGCTAAATCTGAAGGCCTCAGAATGTGAACTTGGGGATACTATACCTATTTTAAGGCATTTGAGGCTTCCATTCAACCTCCTTCTATTCTGTAATCTGGGAATGCAGCAATTTTTTTCAAAACTGCACAGCATATCTATAGCTGTAAAACTGGCTCCAAGGTCAGAGTTGATGTTGCCCTGGGCAGAGCTGTTTCTGAGTTAAATGTCTCTACAATACAATCTTGGGCATCTGGTGTACTGGCCTTTATATCCCCACGTCATGAAACAAAGGGATTCTACCACTGGAAGTGCCAACTCTGCCTTACAGAGGTTTATTCATGATGCCTGCCTGCTGATTGTGGGTGCATATAAAGAGACTGTGCGCATTAGCAAGATAAAGGCCCTGTAACCCTCTCTTCAACTCTGCTTCACTGTCATAAATCCTCTTCTGTTGTAGATCCCCCACTACCTTCAAGACATTGATCTTCACATTAAGGATTCCTTTTACACTAACTGGTTTATTGATCATCAGATTTATACATTGGGACAAAGTCTAGACAAAACAACACTGTCTGAGTCTTGTCTTGACCTTTAAATCTCCTTGTTGGTGGTTAAATACTGAAGTGCTGAATAAGTAGGAGGGATACCTAATCATGAACAGGCTTTAGCAAGGATTGGTTAAATTGGTATGAATTTGTGAAAGTACCCTGAACACACTATGGTAATAAAAAGCAACAAAACCTGAATGGTTAGAGGAGCTTTTGTGAGTCTGCATGAGTCAGACAATCCTGAATCCATTAAAAAGTTACATCCATGTATATATTACTTGCTTGAAAGAGAGTGATACATTTTGTTCTGTCTAGAAGGGAAGAGCAGGATAGGACTACTGGACATTTCTGTGGAACTTTTAGAAGATTTCAGCACAGAAGGTAAGGCATTCTGATACTGAACTGCCTAGCTATAGGAAGCTACCCCTAGAAGGAATGAAGCCTTTCTTCCTAGAGCTATATGAGCAGAGCCGCAAAGGCTCACTGATAAGGGCAGCTGGAGAGGGAGGACTTTATGAGAAGAAAACAGGTACAGAGCTCCAAAGTGTTGGAACCACGAGTACAACAGCAGGGACTTTAAAGGCAACCTAGTCCAAAGCCACTATTTTATAGTTCAAGAGTCTAATGACCAAAATAGCCATGAATTACCCAGAGTTACAGAAAATTAGGAGTAGAGTCCTCTATCTTCTAATCAGGCCTCTTTCTGCTCCTACATATACAATTGTGGGATGCACATATCAACTTAGATCCTAGAACTTTAAATAGATTCATTCAATTCTACACAAGGAACCTGGAAAACTTCCCACCGCTGTCATTACTCTCATTACTTTTTGAGATTAAGTCTCACTATGTAGTTCAGATTGATCTAAAACATGTTATGTGGCTGAGGTTGGCCTTGAACTTGTGGTCCTCTTGCTTCAGCCTCCTGAGTGCTGGGATTACAGGTGCTGAGCTAGCTACCATGCCCACCTCATTTGCCGTTTGAAAGAGTAAAACCAACCTCATAACGAGTCAGGAATAGAAATCTAGTTTGGGCATATTGCCTTTTTGAAACTTCTGAACTTTCAAAGTGGGATAAAGTCTCCCAAACTTTACAGGACTATAATCTTGAGTGAATAGGGGCTCATTTTGAAAGGAGAATCTAAAAGATACACAATGCTGAGTTAATAGATTTTGACATGTAAAGACAGTCAATGGTAATGGGGAGGAAATAACATTGGTTTTGTTTTGTTTTTGTTTTTAAAAAAAAGGACTCACTATGTAGACCAGGCTAGCTTTTATCTTGCAGAGACTACCTGCCTGTGCCTCCTGAGTGGTAGGATTTACAGGCATATGTCACCATGCCAGGCTTGACATTGGCTATTTATTTATAATTAAAAGATTTATTCTTATTTTGTGTGTATGAATTTGACTATATGCATGTGTGTGCCTCATGACTGTGCCTAATACACGAAGAGGCCAGGAGAGAGCATTGGGTTTCCTGAACTGGAGTTAAGGATGATGGTAAGCTGCCATATGGATGACTGAACCTGAGTCCTTTGGAAGAGCAGTCAAATGCTCTTAAGTGCTGAGCTATCTCTCCAGCTCAAACACTGATTATTTTACACTTGATCTCAGCCAAAAGCTGAGAAGCAATGACATTGGATATTTAAAAGAAAACAAATGCAATGAGTTTTCTTAGCCTATTTAGTAAGTTACTTTTCTACAACATTATGCTAAGGGCTTGTCCAGGAGCTGCTGACATAAATTCAGACACCAGAGCTCATCACATCCAAAGCTAGCCGTTCCCATGCCCAACAGCTGCCACAGGCACAAATTATTCTAAATGATGGTCCTTACTGGAATCATTTGTGTCACCAATCAGCTGTAAAGGTGACAACATGAGTTACCTCACTATGCCTCAGGTTGAACATGACCAATCTGTCTGCTGGTGTCTGTCCATGCCATTCCATGTTCCCATAGTATAGCTAACAGGAACTAGGGCAGTGTTTCTTATACAGAGAACAATTTTCTTCTCCAAAGGAATATTGAGCCCTATCTGGAGACATTTTGGGTAGTGACAATGGTGCTTTGCTAATGGCATCTAACAGAGAAACTATGGTTGCCGCTAAACTTCCTACGATGCATAGGAAAGGACTTATCTGTCCCAGATACCAATATTGCTAAGGTCAAGAAACCCTGTGGATGGGAAGAGACACACAAAGCCTTCAACTGTACCTTGATCCTTTCCCTAAAATAAAGTAACAGTCTTTCACAAATCCAACCTTTTCCCAGGAGTGCTCCTCTCTCGTTCTTATGGTTGTCTTAAAGTTGAAGGCACGATCAAAGATGATCACCTTTCTTACATGAGTAGGAGAACCTTAACAACAGTGTTTATACTAAAAAGTCCTTTTAAAAATCCCCTTTCTTTTCTTCCTAACAACAAACAATCAGTCCTAACCAAGGGAAGAAGAAAAGGAGGGGACAGGCTGTATTTACTGAAAGCTGCAGAGGATGCTTGGTAAGTTCGGTTCTCGGTCCCGGTGTCCACTGGGAGGTGGAAGGTGCCTTCAGTGCCACAGGAAGATGAGTTCTGTGGCCAGGCCTGTTTCATCAGCAGAGTGGCTTAGGGAAGACATAAGAATGACATTAGGCAGAAGTAAGAAGTGGGTATCACCAATTACAGACACAAAAGCAAGGGTCTTGTGCTAGACAGAACATAACTCAAGGAGCCTGCTCAGACACACAGAATGATTCAGCCTTTTTGAGATGGGACAGTGGGTTGGAAAGAGTGTGAAGTAAGCTTCCAAATGACTTCAATCCAAGGAAGCCTACACTTAAACACTGAGAATCAGGATTTTCCTGCCTATGACTAAAAGCAGGAAGATGCCCATGAACATCACCATCTTCCATCTGACCTTCTCACCAGGTATATCTGACTGTGGTATATTCCTCAGCGACTGTCTCATTAACATGAAGCAACTGGGAATTCTTTAACAATGTACTGATTAACTGAGTCTTAAAAAAATTCCCTCTGGTCTAAAGCTTATCTGGAGATATTGTGAGTTGCACCAGGTGTAATCTCAGCACTTGGGAGGCAGAGACAGTTGGATCTCTGTGAGTTTGAGGTCAACCTGGGCTACACAGAGAAACTGTCTTGAAAAACCAAAACCAAATAATCAGAACAAAAATTGTGAGTGGCTTCCAAAGAAAAACTCACAAGTAACTACCATTTTACATGAGCCTTGCTGAAATAGCATCTCCTCTGACAGATTGAGCTGAGGCCATGGCAGCCTAAAAGGCTTGGGCTCTGTGGATTAACTATTAGCTATGCAATGAGACACTCCTTGCCAACTCCAGCCAAAGCCAGATAGATACACCTTTTGCATATGTCTGAAAATCTCCTATAGCACCTCAGGAGCTAGAGATAATTCTTTGGCCATTATGAAAGTGTCGAAATTGGGGTAGGTATGTTACAGAAATTAGTTTGAAATCTGTAGATTTTCCGGGATGGCTCAAAGCTCAATTTGAGAACTTTCAAGTGTTCTAGAAATGGGGAATGACTTAAAAAACTTACCGTCATGTATCCTGAGGGAAAGGGGGGGAGGGGGAGAGAGAGAGGAAAGAAAGAAAAACTATCTTTTCAAATACCATAGGAGACACATTTTTGATCCAAATTTCTACTTTATGGCTAAAAAATGGCTTTCTTCTTTATAACATCTTTTACATTAGTAAGACCTTGGGAGTCTTGGACACAGTGTTTGGTAACAGAATGGGTCTGGACTGGCAACAATCAGATGAACTTAAACTATTTTAATAAGGGGGTAAGGAAAGACAGGGAGCATAAGAAAGGAGTATGTTGGTTATATTGATTCCTGCAGGGTCTGCTACCTCCAGAGAGATTCTACAATGCCTTTGCTGCCTGGTTTACAACTAACACCTCTGTTCCTGCTATTACAGAATTGTATGGCTAGAGAAGGCTGTGGATTCTCCCCTTTTCCTGACCTAGATTCAGAACGTAGCTGCACAGGCTGACACTGTCTGCATTAATGGCCCGCAACACAGACAGCAGACGCTGAGGAATGAGAAGGAAATCATGGGCAGGAAAGTGACACTAGAAGGAAAATAAGAGGCAGCACAGCCCACGCAGAGCCCTGAGACACAGCTGTGTAGCCCCTGCAGGAGGGAATCTGCTGTACATCAGCAAAGGGCGGAGGGACTCAATTAGTGTCAAAGAATCTTATCATAATGTCTCCGAATTCAGGGACTGGCATTCTATCTATGTGGCTTGAAGGCCGCAGCCATCCCCAAACACCTTCCTGCTGTGTCGCATGTGCAGCTCTGAGAAGTCAAATAGGGCAATTCCAGAGACCAAGAGGTCTAAATCTGGCTGTAAGAATTTGGAAAATTTAGAGATCCTGATTTGTTCCACTTTTTTCCTTCTTCTGAGTGGGGCATACTTCTAATTTTCATTATAAAACAAAAGTCTGACAATTGCCTGAAGGACTGTGTGACACCTGAAGTTAGATCAGCCACAGAGCACTGAGGGGAGTGCCATGGTGGACAGGAACACATGTGGTTACATCACTGCACACAGGTACTTAAGGACTACTGGGGATGCAACTCAGCCACACATCAACCAGGGAGTGAACAAGACAGCACGTCATGATAAAATAATGGTGCGGATTAATCAGGAAAAAAGTAAGTGTCACTGTGTCATAGTCTTTCCTAAGTGATCACTTAGGCTAAACTTTACATTTTCCAAATAAAGGAGAAGTTTCTTCTGGTTTTATTATATACTAAAAGCAAACAGAATTTTATGTATCTTTTGTTTGTTTGTTTGTTTGAGACAGGGTTTCTCTATGTAATGGTCCTGGCTATTCTAGAACTTGCTTTATAGACCAGGCTGGTCTCAAATTCATAAAGATCGCCTGCCTCTGCCTCCTTGGGTGCTGGGATTAAAGGTGTGCACTACTATGCCTGGCTGAATCTTTTCTTTATTCTAGAATAGTTAATAATTTAAGTAATTAGATAAATGTGAAAATTAAATGAAAATCATTTTTTAGCAGTCACTTAACCTCTTTATTAACTTTATGATTTTGTCTCTCTACTCAACTTTACAGTAATCCTTTTTGATGGTGGTAGCAATGCAGAGCTCAGCTGCTGCATGAAACCAATCCCAACTGAATGCAGCTTTTATCAGTATGGCAATAGAAAGAGCTCTCTGTCAGGCAGACTTGTTTTGGGTTGCCAAAAGGAACTACTTCCTAAATTGTAAATATAGGTTTATCACATATAAAAACATTGATAAGCTGTTCACTGAAGACTTTATGTACTTAGTAGAGATGTGTAAAAAGGACAGAAGAAAAAACAAAACCATGTGGAAGGCTATGACCCTTGTCACCAGGCTGCCCACATCTAGCTGCTGAGTTGTTCACTTCCTGGATATGGGACCCTCACGCCCTTTGACACTAGAACAATCTGTTAAGCACATTTACAAAGAGAGGCAGCAAGGGACCAACATCCTGAACCATCTACTGAGTCAGGAAATCTTGAGATCTAGCCTGGGCTCTGCCATTTACTAGCTGTAGGACCTTGGGCAAGTTACTTAATTGTCTGAGCTTCAGTTTTGCTGCACTGTAAACTGGCAGTACTAACAGATCATCAGTCTCAATAGTTTCTAGTTCTGATAGCTGTATGCATCCCTTCCTACAGCTGTAGTAACTCAAGTTGAAACTCTAATCATCTCTTACTTCAGTCGCTTCAACTGCTTCTTAATGATTTGGGTCTGTTTGTTTTAACTTGTCCTTTCTAATCTCCAAGCAATGGCCATACTGGTCAAAGCCAAACCATAAATCTCTTAGAAACGTTCCATGGTTGTCTACAGGCTGCAGATTCAACTCTGCATTTGAGACCCCCTTGATCTAATACTGATCATCTCTTGTAGTTTAAATTTAAGTATCCTACATTGGCTCATAAGTCTAAGCACTTGGTCTCTGGTTGGAGGTAGTATTTTAAAAGGTTGTGGAACCTTTAGGTGGCAGAGCTTTGGGAGAAGTAGGTCCCTGGGGATGGACTTTGAGGTTTTATTGGCGGATCCTTCTTCCTGATGAACACAGCTCTCTTGGTTCTCTAATCATCCCTCTCCAAACCATGCTACTGTGCACTAGCTCTTATCATTCCACGAGCTTTACTTCACTATGGTTTTGTCTACTCTACTGGCACATCTCTTTTCACATTCCATCTGGATATTAAGTAATCAATCATGAGTTAAAAATTATACTATGAAGTCTTTTCCTCTGCTCACTCTAGCCACATCATCCCACTTATTGATTATCCCATTCCTTTGAGTTTTAGAGCCTCTGCTTGCCTTGAATGTCTTCCCAACAAACTGTGAGTTTCTGGAGGATAGGGACCTTGTCATACTGGCCTTCACAAGGCATCATCCTAATGCTGCAACCCTTAATAGTTCATCATGTTGTGGTGACTCCCAACCATAAAATTACTCTTGTTGCTACTTCATAACTCTAATTTTGCTACTGTTATGAATCAAAATATAAATATCTGTATTTTCCTGTGTGTTTGGTGATTTGTGAAAGGGTTGTTCAACCACAAAAGGGTTGCAACCCATAGACTGAGAACCACTGCTTTAACTGGAAGAGTAAAGAAACATGCAGCCTTCTTTATGTTCGAGTGTTTTGTTCAACTTCATATACTCTGCAGCAAGCAAAACAAACAAACAAAAACTCAGCCTCTCATAAGTGGTAGGTGAGACAGTTCTGTAGCTAGCACTATTAAAATAATAAAAAATTACAAGAGGATGGGATGTTAGCATTTAAAAGAACCTTGACATCATGAGACATGAAAAACTTTATGGCCTAGGGACATTAGCAAGTTGCCCAAGATCACACAGCCCACAGCAGTAGTGAAAAGAGATTTCACAGCTCATCTTCTGAAAGATGTACCATGCAAAATTAATAAGTAATTCACTTTTCAACATCAAGATTAAAAGTTAAAAAAAGTTCAAAGACTTTACAAAAACATTATGAGCAGCCCATGTGAGTGTGGTGAAAGTGGCAAATTTCTTTCATGGTCCCTTACTGTCTACAACAAGAAGGACCTAGTCAAGTAACACTGCTGGGACCCTCACAGGTGCCCATAAGTTCCTGTGGTGCCTTGGGCCTGGAGTCCACACTGCCCAGAGAACTCAACTTGGATCTCTCACCCACTGGGACACTTGGCTCATATCTTTCATCATTCAGAAAAATGCTGACGATGAAGCCAGAGCTCAAGATCAAGATGAAGACAACGGAGCGTATCTAAAGTCCACCAGGTCTTCAGACATGTCAGACTGCTAAAGGAAATGGAAACTCATCCTGGGCCATCTAACTGTGTTTTAGGGTCCAATAGGCATAATCAAGGGGCTCCTCAAGAGACTTCCATAAAGCCAAGAGAGGAACCACACATGGGCCATAGAATTTTCATTAATTTGTTTGAATCAGGCAGCCAGGTTAGGTTGTGAGACGCCTTTTAGTGCCATGATCCTTTATTACTGCCCTATGGGAATGGTTTATGTGTGTCTCCAACCCATGATTTTGCACCATCAGACATGTTCCTGCATGCTATAGGAACTGCTGCTGAGCCACCTGGGGGAGCCCAAGCCTAGGAGGTGGGATTTGGGAAGGAAAGGAAAGGGAATCTACCATTGTTAACAAGATAACACATTCATAGGCCATAATACAGATGAGGAAAAATAGCTCTCCTACCATAAGCTGAATGCAGGAACTGAAACTCTGTTGGATAGAAATGTTAGTTGAAATTACCACTAAGAATTTGTGCAAAGTTGTACAAATTGCAGTTATATAACAGACTTGTTTCAAGACAGCAGTTTTCCCCAGACTGCATAAGAAGCAGTGAATGGAAAGAATGGGAAATACCTCCCCCTGGAAAGGGCGAAAGACTTGCCATCCAGGAAAGTTCAATAGTTGCAAAGAAGCACCTCCCTAGATGTTACAGGATCTTCCAAAGAAGTGACCGAAAACTGCCTGTATATGAGCAGGTAGGCATAAGGTCCTGTTCTTTGCTTGTCCATATTAAGACCATTTCAATTCTCCCAAGAATTGCTGAGGGATTTCAGGTAGGGGATAATCGTGGTCACCACAAGCCTCTCAGAGAACTAGGTTCAGTGAAGAGATATTCCATCTAGGACAGTGTTGTGCTGAGGAATATGGCTATGGGGTCAGACAAATGGGTTTGAATCCCAGATCCATGGCATTTTAAATCTAATTTTGAAAGTTACTTTATCTTCTCCAAGCTAAGCTGGAGGCAAGTAACTCTAGCTTACAAATACAAAGGTAAAAGGACACATTTATAACTTGCCTTGCACAGAGCTTCAGTGTGCAGGAGTTTAGAAACAGATTATTTTCCTCTACTTTCCCCCAAGTTTGTAATATCCCAAATCAGAATGGGAAAACTATATGCATACTTTAGTGGAATTGTAATTCAAATGAGGCAAGAGATGAGAATATGCTCCTTATGAGTTTTGACATTAGTTTCCTATTTATTCTTCTTTTCACTTTCAAGTTACATCATCAGGAATATGATAAAACCTTTGCTCCCTGGATTCTGATAAAGAAGTCTTCTTGGCCAGCTTTTGTGTCCTATAAAGTTAAATACCTAAATACAATCCCTGAATTGGTGAGTGCTTGGGAAGAAGCTTTTAGAACCAATGAAAGAATGAGCTTTCCCCCTGTATTCTGAACAGATGAATCTAAGGGAGCATAGAGCTGCTAAAAATAGCTCTCTGTGAACAATTTCTTGGTCTCCTTGAAGTAACTGAAGGAAATTTAAAGCTTCATGGCTGGCTCCCTGCAGGCACCTTCCTGTATCACAAATGGCCAGCTCTGGCAAGAAGCTGAGAGTCACCTATAATGTTCCCTCTGACCATGAACCTTTATGGCAAACTTCCTCCTAATAGTCAGACCTGTGAAGGCAGAGGTCAGCATCACAAAATATGAAACAGACCCAGCTATGATGTGTGAGTGTGTGTGTGAGAGAGAGAACAGGAAAGAGAGATCTCCCCCAAAGTCACACAAATATCTGGAACAGTCGATTTCAGTTTGATCCCTCTTCTTTTCTTCCCTCTCTTCCTGATTCTGAGGAAGGATGGCCTTGTACTCCTGATCTTCCCATCTCCAACTCCCAAGTGCAGGGATAAAAGGTATGTGTCACAATGCCTGGCTAGTGCGGGGCTGTCTAACACAATGTACCAGTACTATCCTTTATCATGGATTTTGGTTTCTGAGCAAATGGTCTGGCTTAAACATAGATTAGAAATATGTTGACTTTTCAAAGTATTAATCAGGTTGGATGAAGGCTAATTGTTCCTCCTCCTCCTCCTTCAACTTTACTATTTAAATGTAATACTCTACCTACACTTGCAGTTTTCCAGGATCTCGACTCCCCTCTGTACGGCTTCTTCTCCAGCCTGGCTGTTCCTGTCTAACACCTCAATGCTGCCCACTGCCTGGTGCCATGGCAGGATGCCAGAATGTGGTTTCAGTTGTTGAACTTCTTTAAGTTTCTGTTTTCCCAATTGGAAAACAAAGTACTCAGTTGGTTGTAATACAAAACAAGTTAATATCCATACGGAGGAGCTTCAAATTGACACAAAGGAAACCCGAATTAATCATAGTTTTTTGTTGTTTGTTTTAGAGGGTCTCATTATGTAGCCCTAGCTGGCCAGGAACTCACTCATACGAGATCCACTTGTTTTTGCCTCCCAAATGCTGGGATTAAAGGTAAGCACTACCATGCCTGGCCTTTAATAGCAGTATTTTATTCCTGCCAATTACTCGCCAAACTGATCCTTAAATAAGGCTCAAATCTCTCACCAAAAGTGCTATGAGAAAGTAGCTCACTGCTAGGGGAGTAGAGCCTGAGCCGCCCCACATTCTACTTCCCAAACAAGGAAAGGAACTGAACACAGCTGCTGGGAGGCAAGTGCCGCTCTGCATCTGAGCCTTGTCTTCCACTTGCTCCTTCCCACCAGTGTGCACCTAATCACACTGACACCCCAAATGCCCCACCTGCACATCCCCTTCAACACTGTGCCTTTGTCTCTCTTTCTTGGTAGCTGAGTTTCTGAAAAGCTGTCCATCACTTTCTTCTCCTGCTGCCTCACTGCCCCCAGACTAGAGCCAGTGAGGTCACTAGGATTCCCACTATGAAGACAGTAACTCTTCTCTATCCATGATCTCAACTCACCTCCCCTACTGTAGGCTATTTACAAAGACAACCCACAGATCGCATATTACTTATGTACTGTGGTATAATGTTCTCTTAGTTCTTAAGATAAAACTCACTAATTTGATTACTTTATCAGAACACCTGTGTATTTTATATTGCAGATCCCTGCTATTACAGATCTGGGGCAGAAAAATACTTATTAAAGGAAACAGAAAAATCAACACTGAGCTGTCACTAAGATATTAGTCTACATGTCACACTGGTCCTCTTTAAACAAACAAACTTTCAAGGCAGTAATGGCAGCTTCCTTGAGTGAACATCACCCACAGAACTTTCTAGAATGTTACGGTTTGCATGATTAACTAATAGGGCCCAAATAAATACCTGTTGTTTGGTTAATTTGGATGAATTAAGAAACATCTAGAAACCTGGTAAAGCACACCTATAGGTGGATGAGTAAAAAGGTGCTTCTAGAGATGATTGGGTCAAGAGAGCTTTATCATTTAATCCACCTATGTGTTCCAATTTGGAATAGATTATGAGGAAATGGTAGAAGGCCCTGTCAAGATGGAGGAAGCAGGCCATGGGTGTGTCCTTCAGGGCTGTATCTTACCCGGGGTTCCATCATATTATCACTCTTTACTTCCTGTCTGCCACAACATTTTCAGCACGTGGGACCAAGAGACTATACCTGAATCTTGTGAAATGGTGAACTAAAATGTATTTTTCTTCTCTTAAGTTGTTTTCTCGGGTGTTCTGCTCACAGTTGAACTGTGACTAATAATGCAGAACACAGCTATCATTACTTACTGTGCTTAAACAATTTCTTTGGGGGCAGGTTGTCAGGTTCTCATGTAGCTGAAGGTAGCTTTGAATTTGCTATGTAGCAGAGGCTACATTTCAACTTTTGATCCTCTGCTTCTATCTCTCAGAATTGAGATTACAGATGTTCACCACCATGCCTGCCTAGAACAGTCTGTGGCTGCACAAATAAGCCAAGAGAAAAATAAACGAGGAAGCTGCCTGTAACATCACAGTATGTGTGTAATATGATAATATTTCCAGGGCTCAAATTTAGGTCTACAAATACAGCCCATATTCTTTTCTGCATTAAACACCTCAGATGGAAGTGACAACTGTAGAATGGATAGCAGATTGCCACAGAAAAGTAAAGGACAGGAAATCTGCCCAAGATTTTAGTCTATAAACTGTTGTCAGTTAGCAGGTAATATGGGACAGAACAGTTCTTTTCCAGGATGTCTTAATCACAAAGGAGGGTGAGTTAAAGGATCCCTGAGGGCTTTTCAATTCCATAATACTCACCAAATAAGAAAATGGAGGAAGAAGGATGTGACATTTAAGGTCTTTCCAGATTTGTCCCTTGTAGTGTGTAGTTCAGACTCATCCAGGCCCTTTCATCTATGGGCCAACCATTCCTATTGTTCTAGGTTCCACACCTCCACCATGCCTTTTAAAGCATGCTCTGCCCTGTGTGCTTCCAAAGGCACTTCCTACTTCTGCCTCAAGTCTCTACTGCTAGTTCCTTTGTGAAGTTCCCCTACTATCACCTCCAAGTATACTGTGGTTCTGCCTCTGTTCTAATATACATTCTTTTTATATTATTGCTGTACTGTAGTATAATTCATTTATTAATATGCCAGGATCCAAAATTAACCATGAAAGGCAAAGATGACAACTTTTACTTTTTCTATTGCAGTATAGAGGACATTCAACAAAATGCTTAGTGAGTGAATAGAGAACTTATGTAAAATCACCTGCCACCCTGAGGTTACATGTGAATTTTGGGAAGGTGAAATAACTTGTCCAAGCTGCCAACGGAGAAGAATAATGGAGATTCAAACCCAGGATGTCTAAACCATAGAGCCCATTCCTTTTTCCACATCATTGTTGTTAAGAACTGACTGAGCCCAGGAGTTAGATCAGTGGTTAAAACATCAGCAATGTTCCTGGCCCCAAAACAGGAGGGGGGAGGGGATCTTTCCAATATTTTCTTTTTTTAGCCCCCCCCCATTTCTTTCTTACTATGAACTCACACTAGTCTCAGACTTGTGACCTCAACCTCCAAGTGCAGGGATTACAAGTGTAATCATCATGCCTAGCATCTCCTTCAGTATTTCAATCTCTGTTCAAGAGGTGCCTTCTATTTCTGAAAAACGAGTAAACTGTCTCAGCCTGTTCAAAGGCTTTTTTACTCTGGTGGCAAGTCTCTCGCTCTATTCCACATTTATACCCTAGGAGAGGGAAGGAGAAGGAAGGGGAATGAAGGGAGGGAGAGAAAAAGGATGATTCCCAATGGCAGCCTCAGGAAAAACTGCGCAAAAAATTAATTTGGACACTGCTTGAGAAAGATAAAGCAGTTCTAAGGGGTGGAGGCATGTCTCATTTATTCCAGCATAGGAGAAAGGGGCCACCCATAAATCCCAGGGAATGAAGGAGCATCTACTTCCACTGCTACCCCAAGGTTGTTCTGTCCAGTTCCCAGGGGGAATTTCAAAGAGAATCAAGCCAGAACTGGCTGACTCTAGGACAGTTTCAAGAGAAGAGCCAGTTGTTACCCTCTTCACCACTGCTGCTCCCACCCACTGCTTACCTGGAGCATAACTGGGGCTATTGGTTGGGTACAGGCTGGGATTGTAGGCAGGGGCAGCTGCCGGGTAGGCTGTGGGGTAACCTGCAAAGACAAAGAAGAAAAGCCTCACTTAGGTATGCAAGGGGACTAGAGAGACTTGCCTTTCAGTCTCTTCACAAACTATTTCTGAATACAATGAATAGCTTTCAAACTTCTAAGAGAAAAGTCACCAAAGTGCAACCTGTTTTTAAAAGCAATACACACAATATGTCTGTCTCCTCAATGTAGAATGGTGGAAACCGTATAGACAGTTATACAATAAAGCACAATAAGGCTACCAAGATATTCCTGTCACAACACTACTCTCTTCCCAAAAGGTAACTTCTTAACACTTAACATGTTGGTACCTATTTTGTTATATAGTTTTACTTTATTTTTGTTATATTCATTTTGTGTGCATGTGCACATGAAGACACCCACTGAGCCATCTCATTGATCCTCAGATAGTTTCAGTGCATTTTTTTTTAAAGTTCTACTTAAAAAGATTGTATTTGTGTACACCAGTATGTGATGGCATGCATTTACATGGACACTCGCACCACTGCACATGCGTGGAGGTCAGAGAACAACTTTTGGTGGAGTCAGTTTTCTCCTTTCTGCTATATGTGGAATCAAGGGATCAAACTCAGGTCACCAGGTTTGTGTGACAAGTGCCTTTATCCCACTGAACTATCTAGCCAGCCCTATACCCTGTTTCATTATTCTAAAATTCTCTAATGTACTAAATAAAATTAGTCATATATAAAATTTGTCATTTTAATCACTTGATATCAACTAACTGCTTAATGTTCCTCCACAGGCTTATGCTTTTGACACCTAGTTCTCATCTGTTAGCACTGTTTTGGGAGGTCGTGGAACCTAGAAGACATCATAGGCCATGAGAGAGCAGGCTTAAAGGGTTATAACTTGGTTCTGCTTTACATCCCATCTTGGTTTCTATATGCTGTCACAATGTAAACAAGTGTAAGTTCTGTCCTCATGGATCATGCCAAAACACCATGTCTTCTTAGCCACAATGGGCTGTATTCCTTGAAATTATGACCTAAAATAAATCTCCTTTAGGTCACTTCCCTGAGGGGGCTTGTCACAGTGATCAGAAAATTAACTCATACACTATTTGGTCAATTCAGAACATTTCATTACTTTCTGAGTTTTATACAATGGTCCTCCGTATGTTCCTAAAACATTTCTGCCATCTCAAATAGAAACTCTGTAATCACTGGTAACTCTCAAGCCTCTAATCCTCACTAGTAATCTAATCAATTTTTAAAAAGCGATTTCTAGAATCTATTTCTAAAGAAATAATGAGTCTGGGCTGGAAAGAAGGCTTAATGGCTACATGCACCGGCTGCTCTGCCAGCTCTGCAGATGGATCTTGGTTTGATTCCTAGCAACCACATCACAGCTCACAACTGTAGGGGATTTGTGATGTTACACTGTAAATAACTGTCCCGCCTACTAGTTTAATAAAAAATGCTGATTGGCCAAAGGCAGACAGGAAGTATGGGTGGGGCGACCAGACTAAGAAAACTCTGGGAACAGGAAGAACAGAGTAGAGACCGCAGAAATGCCACAGAGAAGGCAGAAGATGCAGAGGACAACTATGCTGCTCTGAGAAAGGACCTAGTTGCATTGCTGAACAGGATAAGAGTCATGGGTTAACTAAGAGTAAAGAGTTAGCAAGTTATACGCCTGGGCCCCAATCAGTGTATAATTAATATAAGTGTCTGTGTGTTTCAGTGAGACTATGGGACTGTGGGTCTGAAAGTCCGGGCCACGGGGCTGGGCCAGAAACCTCATACAACACATAACCATTTATAAGTGCAGTCTCAGGGGATCTGGCATTCTCTTCTGGCCTCTGTGGGCACCAGGCATATACATGATACACAGACATACATGCAGGCAAAATAACTATTTACATAAAAATAAATAAATGGAATTTTGAAAAAAAGAGCATTTCAAAGATCTTTTTAAGTTTTTCCCCCAGGTTTTAAAACCTTTTACTTGCATTTTTTAGATGCATGTTCTAATTAAATTAAAATCATTTGAACATTAAAAAAAATTGGCAGTGAATTTTACAGCACTCAGAACACCTTGAGCCTTGTGCATTTTTAACAACTTTCACCCATCTTCTTTATTACCAGCATGCAGGTTCTTCTCCTTCCCTGCCAGCCAAACTGCCAGGCTAACCTTCTTTAATGTGAAAGAGGTAGATAGCATGGTCATTTAAACTTGACCCAACCTCTTTTTATGCTCACAAAATTGAACAGCTAAAAACTCAGAGTCTGCAGATGGTTCAGGAATTAAGAGCATTGGCTGCTTTTCTAGAGAATGAGAGTTCAATTCCCAGAAACCACAGAGTAACTAACAACCATCTGTAACTCTAGTTCCAGAGGATCTGGTGCCCCTTCTGGCTACAATGCACAGACATACATGCAGGCAAAATACTTTATACACACAAATTATCAATTAATAAAAAGGGAATAAAAGCAGGAGGCAATGCTTGTGGAACATTCAGGTTATACTGTAGTCTCTGCCTCATTACAACAATCTGCCATTTTGATTCTCTTGTTCCGGCCTTTCTTTTGAAGGCAGAGGATTTTTTTCCCCTTGTATTTCCGTCTTCTTCAATTTCAACTTAGAAAATTTCTCAATCTCATGAATACTGGCTGCCAGAGTAAGGTGTGTGCAAGAGAAGAGTATGATGTGGGCAGTGGCTGCCAGCAAGTGTTGGTGTCTTTGTTTTGTTTTGTATTGTGATGGGGCTTCCTTTGTAGCTTGAGCTAGTCTAGAAGTCATAATCCTTTTGCCAATCCTTGTGCTGGGATTGCATGTGTGAGCCACTCTACTGCTTCACACGAGTTCTAGGGCTAGTCCCAAAGTTCATCCATTCAATAAATACTTGAGTATTTACTCTGTGTCAAAGACTGAATTAGAGATATGCATCAATGCATAAGCAAACATGTTTGCTCTCATGGAGTTGATGTTCTAAAGGAAAAGGCACTGGATAAACATTAAAGCGTGGTCAAAAGAAAACAGGAATAGTAAAAACGTCAAAAATACACTGGAGTAAGATGGGCAGTGGTAGTGCACATCTTTAATCCCAGCACTCACAAGTTCCAGGCCAGCCTAGTCTACAGAGTGAGTTCCAGGAGAGCCCGGGGCTATACAGAGAAACCCTGTCTATAAAAACAAAACAAAACTAAGAAATGCATTGGAGTTAGATCACTCCAATATTAAACAATAATCAGGGTAATAGACACAGAGGTTCCACATCCAAAGGCTTGAAGGAAACTATGTGACAACTAAGTAGACAATGATAGAAAAATGCCTTTTAGATTAAAAAAAAAAAAAAAAAGTAAGCAAACAAAACAAAACAAACAAACAAAACCACAAACCACTCAGTACAGAGTTCCTAAGTTGGGAGATGTAATTACTTCCCTTTTTGCTGTAAAAAATATCTCAGAAAAACAGCTTAGGAAAAAGCTTATCTTGGCTCACAGTTTAAAGGCAGTATCCTTCACTGTGGAAGTTCTAGCAGCAGGAGAGTGAGGCAGTTGGTCACACTTGCAGGCAGAGGCAGAGAGATGATGCTGGGAGTTGGCTTGCTTTCTCCTTTTTATTCAGAAGAGACCCTGTGATGTCACCCACAGTTAACCCAATCTAGAATAGAAATGCCCTCAGGGAGATTTGTCTCTTACATCAATTCTACTTCCTATCAAAATGGCAATTATGAAAATGAGGATTAAACCAGGACAACAGTGCTGAGTGGTGCAATGACCTGGGAAAAGCCTTTCCATGCTTTACCACAACATATCCTGTAAGACAAGCTCAACATGTACTAGCAGTGTATTGGTGCCCACCTAACTACTCATGCAGTTTTTAGCGGCTCATTAGGTACTCTGACTAACAGTGGAAAGCTGGCTTTAAAAGTCAAAGATTAACTCCCTAAATCCCTAAATACTTCTTTGGGATCTGTAAATACTGGAGCTTTAATAATGTATCTTTATTAATATGCTGTTACAGAAATCCTTTGAATTCCAAAGAAAATTCACTACTCTACCCTGATCTGCTTTAGACTTGAAGTAGCCAACTTGTCACTTAATTTCCAATCTAAAGATGTGCCACTTCTCAATTATAGAGAGTCAATAGTCTTTGAAGCTAAGTGACTGAAATTTATATTCAGCTTCTGATAAGAGAGTATATGCCACAGACAACCATGTGTCTATTTTGTCATTTCAGATGAGTTTTACTTCAAAGGAAAATTACTAGATCATCCTCCAATGTTTCCTTCCTTCCTTCCTTCTTTCTTCCTTCCTTCCTTCCTTTCTTTCTGTCCATCCATCTCTGTCTGTCCATCCATCCGTCCGTCCGTCCGTCCGTCCGTCCACCCACCCACACACCCATCCATCCGGTGTCATGGTCTCACTATGTAGCTCTGACTGTCCTGAGCTCACTATGTAAACCAGGCTGGCCTCAAACTCAGAGAGATCCAACTGGCTCCGCCTCTGAGTGCTGGGATTAAAGACATATACCACCATGACCACCAAAATCCTTAAATGTTTCTAATTAAGAGTAATTATTTAATTTATTTATCTTGAGGCAGAGTACCCCAGGATGTCCAAAAAATGTTATCCCAGGCTGGCCTGAAATTCATGATTTTCTTGTCTCAGCCTTCTGAAGGCAACAAAAGTAGAAATGGTAAGAAATAAAATACTAGAATGTATGCCCCTTCCACCGTGTGTGTGTGTGTGTGTGTGTGTGTGTGTGTGTGTGTGTGTGTGTGTGTGTGTGTGTGTTATGCATTTGTGCATTCAGGGATCAGAAGATAGCTTTAAAGAGTCAGTTCTCTCTCATTCCACCATACGGACCTTAGGAATAAAACTTGTCTGCATAAAGTAATTTCATGCTATCTCACTAGCTCAGAACTGGAAGCTTTAATCATAACATTAGGTAAGAGAAATAAAAGGTATCCGAATTGCAAAAGAAGAGCCAAATGATCACTATTTGCAAGTGATATGACTATAAATGGGAAAAAACCCCAAAAGACTAAAGATTTAAAAAACTAATTCAGTAAAAATTTCAGTATATTAAAAAAAATCAACATATAAAATTTAGTATCTCATTTATACACCAGTATTAGACTTGATAAAAATGAAATCAGGAAATCAATCTCGTTTATAATAGCTATAAAAATAAAAAATAAGAGACTGATCATGTAGTAGCTCAGTAGCTCTTGGTCCAGTTAGCCGGAGTACGAAGTTCAATCAAATAAATAGAGACCATGCTTTACAAGTGACCTTTACACTTACACACACACACACACACACACACACACACACACACACACACACACACACACACACACTTACTTTGTGGCTTTTGTGCTCCCACACTCTCCTCTACACATCACACACACACACACATTTTTTTTAAAGTGAAAATGACTATTGTATCCTCAATGCAAAAACTTGTTTTGCTTTTTTTTGTTTTTAAAAAAAGCTGTTTATTCTTTTGAAGCACTGAATTACAGAGTTGGAAGAAGTCTTGGAGATGATTCAGCACAGGAATGTATCAGAACCTCTACTTGCATCCTTTCTAATGTAACGCTAAGAACCTCTTTGGGTAGTCAGACCCATTGCAGAGTTCTAGAGGTTGAAATTCTTCAACTGAAGAATCTTACTCTGAATGTCTTCTCGATCAGTGACTCAGTTCTATCTTCCCTCTTGGATTATCTGCTCCCACTGCTCCCACACAGCCTCAGAGATATTATGAGGGCATCAGGCACTCTGGTAATGCTTCTAGTACAAATCTGTAACACCCAGTCCTCTCAACCTTGCCTATTTCTGGCTGCTCACTTGTTAATAGATTTCAAATTCCCTTCCATTAACAATTAAAAATTTTCTGGCTGGAGAGATGGCTCAGAGGTTAAAAATACTGGTTACTCTTCCAGAAGTCCTTGTTAAATTCCCAGCAAACATATGGTGGCTCACTACCATCTGTAATTAGATCTGGCGCCCTCTTCTGGCATGCAGGTGTACATGCATGCAGAACACTGAATATATATAAACACTTAAAAAGAATTAAAACTTTCTTTCTGCCTCATTCACGTTTCTGCTGATGTTTTCCCTCCTGAATTGGGAAAAAGAAAAAAAAGTTAACTGAACTGACATAACTAGACTCTGATGATGGTGGTCAGTAAAGATTCAACGTGATTTCTTCATATTTCACATTGTTAGGGTTAATCTCCACTGTCAAACGATTAGATTTAGAATCACATGGAAATACATCTGATCATGTCTAGAAGTGTGTTTCCGATGGGTTTTAGTGAAGACAGCAGTCCTACCCTGAGTGCTGTATGACTTTAAAAAAAGGAAAAAGCAAACTGATGACCGGCATCTATTTCCATCTGCATCCTGACCGAATACAATGTGGCCAGCTGCCTTATACTCCTACTGCCCAAATCTGCCCACCACGATGAACTCTATTCTGGAACTACTAGCCAAAATGAGCCTGTTTTTCCTAAATTGCTTTTGTCAGGTATTTTAAAGTAAACAAATATAATCACAGTTACCACCACAATAGTTAGCAGCTAGTAAATGCTTACTCTACAACAAGCATGGTACTAGGTACATCTTTTTTAGAGAATTTAATAGTCCAGTGGAGAAATAATATAGACTATTTAAAACAATCTATATGCAAAACATATCATCTAAACGCTGAGGAAATGAAAAACAATTTTAGGAGAATTAGGAACAGCTTACCAGCAAAAGAAATCTTTTAACCCTGAACGGTGAACAGGAGGATGTTGTCAGATTTATGGAATAGGGAGATTTTTGCTTGCATATATGTTTGTGTATCATGCGCATGTCAGGTACCAGAGGAGGCCACAAGAGGGCACAGGATTCTTTGGAACTCAAGTTACAGAGGTTGTGAACTACCATGTAAGTGCTTGGAGCTGAACCATGTTCCTAACTGTTGAGCTATCTCCCCAGCCCAATATACTAATTTTAAGCAGTATAGAAATGTACATCACAGTTATAGAAAAGACAGACAGTTAAATATGGCTGAAGTGAGAGTAAATGAAAACGTAGACTGAGGGGTAGACAAGAGAAAGAGATGAATGTTAAAAAATGGAATTTATTACTAAATAATAGAAAACCTTCAGAGAGTTTATATTTGTGAGTTTCAAGTTTGTACTATATAAAAACTGTGCTAGGGTATCTGTTATGAATTCATTGACTGGTTTGTATACTAGGTATGTTTCCACATTTAGCAGTGGTCATTAAGGCCATCAAGGTCTATATCAGCAGATCACCAGATGTGTACCTGGAGACTACATGTTCTATTGTTAATGTCCCTTTCCCATGAGGGGAATGTTTGGAATATCAGTGATTTCCCCTTAGGTGCTGGCTCCTCCCTGGATGGTGTCTGCTGGACCCTTCCTGCTGCCTGTCTGTCTTTCATTAAGCCTGCCATGGCAGTTTGTGTTTGGTGAAGCTGCTCTGAACCCCACAATATGTGTGGCATGTATGCTAAGATTGGATTTCTAACAAATAGAAGCATAAAGTATATAGGCCAAACCCCCCTAGAATATATTACCATTTCAATACCTCTGGGGGAACAGTGTTCAAAGCTAAGTGACCTGGGAAAGACCCTTTCTGTCCTTATCAAATTCTCAATCTGTTTCCTCACCTAAAAACAAAACAGAAACCACAACACAACAACAACAACCCTTCCCAGCAGATACTATTATATGAAGCACTTTGTATTTTTTTTACAAGTGAAAAAACTGAGGCCCTAAAGAGCTAAGTAATGTGTTCATGTTTCCATAAAGTTGACAGATAAAGACTTAAGCCACATCTGTCTAATAACAATGAGAACAAGGGGCTGTTTAATTTTATTTCTGTGAGCTATTTGGCCATTTACCCCTTAACATTTAAGGAGATATCAGCTGAATTGATTTTGTATGATGCAAATGATACTGTTGGATAAATTAAAGGTGCATTGAAGTACAGTTTATTCATGGCCTCATCTTCACAGCTGAATAATTAGATCAATCTAATCTGAATTTTACTGCTGTGTTTATTATGACCTAATCAGTTGAAACTGCAACAGGAAATTCAAAAGTAATACACAAAGGCAATATGCTCTGTAGAAGAGAACATTTCATCCTTAATAGCTCAAGGATCCCAAACAAGTTACTTAACTACTCTACAGATTCAGAGAGAGAGTCTAGTCCCAACTTTGCCACTGAAACTAAGGATTCAGTAAAGATATCTTCATGCTCTGAGCTTCTGCTACTTGATATCTGAGGTTTGTTTTGGTTTTGTGGCAAGATCCCAGGGCCTTGTGTATTATAAGTGTTCTTATAAGCACTGAGTCATGTCCCAGTTCATACCTCTTCTATGAAATAGGTGTTGGTTACTTTGCAGAGTTGATATACAACCCTAATAATAAAAATTGACCAATGTTACTTATTACACATTAGGTATTTATGCTAAGCCCTTTATATAACTATCATTTCATCATCATGATGCCTTTGTGAAATAGGTTGTATTATTATTTCTATTGCACAGATGAGAAAATTGGCTAGAAAAGCTCATTTACAGCTTGGCTACACAGCAAGTTTAAGTCTAGCCTAAGCTATAAAGTAAGATCCTGTCTTTAATACCAAAACAGAGAGCCAGAACGAGAGGGAGACAGACATGAATTTACATGCGTAGGCATTGTGGTTGCTACTATGGGCAGGCTAACTCATCACTCATTCTCAACTAGTTTTGCCTTATTTGTTTTTACCACTGAGGCCAAATACTCCTTTCCCAGCCTTTCTAAAGCCCACAAGAGCCATGTCTCTTAGTTCTGACCAATAACACATACAAAAAATTCTGTTGGAGAAATTCTGGCAAGGTCTTTGCTTTACTAATGAAGAGGGATATTACTGATATTTCCTTAAAATTTTTTACTATTATTCTTTTTGGGGGGGGTTGTTTGCATGTATGCTAAGTGCACTGGATCTGGCCTATAGAAACTAGAAGAGAGAGTGAGAGTTGGATCCCCTGGAAGTGGAGCTACAAACAATTTCAAGCTGCCATATAGGTGCTGGATGCTGAGAGTGGAACTCAATTCTTTTGGAAGAATAGCCAATTCACTAACCATTGAGCCACTCTCTAACCCTACTCTTTAAGAACAAGCAAGAAAGCTAACAAACAAAACCCCTTAATTACACAAAACACACAGTGCCTAGAGCTATTGCAGGCATCTGAGATCAAGAAGGAAAGCTGAAATCATGAGAATATTGGTTTTGAAATCACTGGCCCATCTAGTAAGTCAATGTTGCCTGCACTGACCTAAGCTCTGGACTTTTGCAGGGATATGTGTGGTGGGGATAGAACCACTCACGGTCTTGCATAAACTTTTCACTCATCTAGATACTGCTAGTTAAGTATCCCAAGTGTGTCTTCTGTTATTTATCAGACACACTGCCAAATAATGGGGCTAAGTTCAAACCTAGTCTGACTTAACAGAAATGCTTTATAAAAGACTGGACACTAGACTTGGTAGAAAATGAAAATTCATATGATGCAAATGATTATAATAATCTCAATCCTTCAGCCTGCTTACTCAACACTACAAGCTTCTGGAAACTCAAAGTTGTGAGTGGCCTAAATGGCTGAAGAGCTACTCAGGAGTACACTACTCCTCTCCTCCACATTCTGCTCAAACCTCTTGTCTAAATTTCCAATCAGTTTTCACAGACTAGGGGTCAAGAGAAGGGACAGTCTGTGCTCTCTTCCCGCCCTACCTGTGTCATAATACTCCAAGGAATTTAGGCATCCTGCCATGCAGATGTAAGTAATGGAGTTCTCACCACAAACTTAGAAAACCACTCTAGCAGTAGAGGCTGTTGGAGGGTAACATGAAGTATAGTTTTGTAATTTAAATTGGACCAAGGACTATTGATTTTTCTATCTCTTCTCCTGCTGGGAGCAGTAACAAGAAAATCCGATTTGGACACGTGAACTTAAGTACCTTCCTCACCAGTTGAGCAATTTTCAAGTAACCACATTTTTTTTTACTTCATACAATAAGAATCCTTTAAAGTCAATTTTAGAGGCTTGTTAGCTATCCTGTTGGAAACTGCAGCTTCCATCGATGCTCAGGGTTTGGAACAACTTGCTCCCAGATCTCTTAATCTGTCTGAGAAAGGATAGTCATCCTTCTTTTTGTACAAATGGCACACTTTCAAAGCTGTGATAATTCAAAAGAATTATGATATTATGATGGGAAGATTCCTAGGCAAGCTTACGGAATTGGAAAAGAGAGAAACTATCAAACATTCACAAAATTGCAGCTGTGTGTGTCACAGTCATCCACAGTGCTTGTAATAAGCAGAATTTTCTGGGAACCATCTCAAGCTTTTTATTCATTAAGTCTGGAGTGGATCTCAAGAATGTAAGTGTCTATCAAGTTCCTAGGCTTGGGATGACAGAAAACCACTGCTAAAAAGTACAAATTAATCAGAGAACCTGGATGGGTATATATATGATTGGGCATATCTAGATGTTGGAAAAGTCTCTCCATTTCTAAGAAGAGGTTCCGAAATTTTGATACTTACTTCAACTCCCAACATTTTTTTGGTAGTAAAATCAAAACATACAACCTGACAACCAACAGTAACTGGTTTTATAGGTTTTTCTTTAAGAACCAGAGAGATTCCAAATGCTGGAGGCACTAAGAAATGCATTTTTTTATAAGGCAAAGTTTTCACTTTAAATACAGATGTTTTGTGGTTTTGGAAGGTGGTTTGGTGGGTAAAGTTCATTTAAAAGAATGACCTGAGTTCAAGTCACTAGCAGCCATGTAAAAGCTGCCCGAGTGTGGCAGTGTGTATACATAACCCCAGTGCTACAGAGGCACAGCAGTGGGAATCCCAAGGGCCCAATGGCCAGGTAATTAGTGAACTCAGGCTCAATGACATACTGTCTCAGAAAATAAGGTGGAGAGTAACTGAGGAAGATATCCAATGCTTAAATACCCACAAGGAAACAAAACTGTGTTTTTCACAAATTATCTGTGCTCACTACAAATGATCAGAAAAAAGTGATACAAAGATGGAGAAGAGAGATCTATGTGACTGGAGACAGGGATGCAAACATAAACTATACAATTCTGTGATTCCTTTCATGGTGGCCTTCAAGCTGTGGTATGGTACTAATTCTTAAGCTAACCCTAGAGTAGCTGGCAAAAATACGGAGTATAAGTGTACTGGACAGGTTTGTCTGTTTACCTTAATTTAACACATCATCTTTCACATTTTTTTTCTGACCTTGCTTGGGGCCTCAGCCTGTGCAAGTGCCTAGCCTCCAGTAGTAGAACAGACAGAAACACCAATGTTAGTGAGAGCTTTACAGAAGTCCTCCAGACAAAGTGTCTACTGCAGACTCTGAGGCTGATTTCCAGACACTTACAAACCTCTGAAAAGGCTTGATTATTAGCAATTCTATTACCCGGTCACTTATTCTTTCAATCAATCTAAATTCACTGAGCACCAGGTGGTTAACAACATGGAATACCCCATTTTAAGTACTTGCTGGATCTGTGTTAGGGTTAAGGCTCTTCATTTTTCTTGTACTCACAAGGATTAAAACTTGGAGAGGAGGCTGAAGACATGGCTTGTCAGTTAAGAGCACTGGCTGCTCTTCCAGAGGATCCAAGTTCGATTCCTAGTACCCACATAGCAACTCACAATTGTCTGTAACTCCACTTCAAGAGCATCTGGCACTCTCACACAGACATACATGCAGGCAAATCACCAATACACATAAAATAAAAACAAATTTTATAAAAACTTGGGAAAGTTTTACCTTACTTATAGCTTATAAGCCAACCACCTAGAGGCAGGAACTAATGAAGAGGCCATTGTGGGGTACTGCTTACTGGCTTGTTCCTCATGTTTTGCTCAGTCAGCTTTCTTATAGCTCCCGGGACCATCAGCCCAGGGTAGCACTGCCCACAATGAATTGGGCTCTCTCACATCAGTTATCAATCAAGGCCAGTCTGGTGGGAGCATTTTCTTAATACAGGTTCTCTCTTCCAAAAGGATTCTAGTTTGTGTCAACTTGACATGAAAGAGTGTGTGTGTGTGTGTGTGTGTGTGTATGCCAATGAAAACTTTGTCTTCTGTGTGTAAGAATTATGTATTTTAATTGCAAGTTTTCACTATCAAGTGTGGGATAATGCTCTTGTACACTGTAAAGATTTTTACTTCTATTGGTTTAATAAAACACTGATTGGCCAGTAGCCAGGCAGGAAGTGAAGGCTGGCAACTAGACTAGGAGAATCCTGAAAAAAGGCAGCCATATCCAGAGGAAGCAAAATGAGAATGCTGGACTAAACAAAGGTACCAAGCCATGTGGCTAAACATAGATAAGAATTATGGGTTAATTTAAATGTAAGAGCTAGTTAGTAATGAGCCTGAACTACTGGCCCAGCATTCACTATAATAGTAAGCCTTCGAATCAATTATTTGGGAAGTGGCTGCTGGATATTTGGGAGTTCCTGGCAGGACAGAACCTTATGAAGCCAACAGGACTTCTACTGGCTAAAGCAGATTTTAGGGCACCTAAAGAGACAGATAAAAGGACCAACAAATATAACTGAACTAATATGAGTGAACTAAAATAGGCAAATTCACAGAAACAGAAAGCAGATGAGCATTACCAGAAGCTGGGTGTAGGGAAGGATTTCATAAGAGACACGTAATATGTTTAGGATGATGAAAAAACTTTGGTCACACACTGAGAATGTACTTAATGTCACTGAATCATAGACTTGAAAACAGGTAAGATGGACTCAGGAAACAGCTCAATTAATAAAGTGCTTGAGTTTGGTCCCTAAAACCTATGTTTAAAAAAGAAGAAATGAGGAGGAAAAGAAAAAGGGAAGAAGAGAGGGGGGGAGGAGGGAGGAAGACAAAGAGGAAGAGGAGGAGGAGGAAGCAGCAGCAGCTGAATTTGATGGTGCAAACTTGTAATGCAGTGTTAGGGAATAAAAACGGTTTGGTGGTCAGCCTGTGTGGTCTACGTGGCAAGTGCCTAGAAGGTGAGATACTATCTCAAAAAAGCAAGATCGATAGCTCCTGAAACTGAAGGTTGGCCTCCAGCCTCTGCACACTCACATGTAAGCATGCACAGATTCTCTGACTCTCTTTTTCTCTCTCCCTTTATCCCGCTCTCAAAAATGAGTAAAACAGAAAACTGAACTGTTTATGTTTTCTCATGAATTTTTAAAGTATATTTATGCTGGGTATGATGGTACATGTTTATAATTTTAGCATCTAACAAAACTGTTGCTCAAAGAATAAAAGGTTTCTGTGAAGGTCTCTGCAAACTCAGTGGTTGGCAGACTAACAATCTATGGGAGGCAAAAAGGAAATTTGGTTTAACACAACTCAGTAGCCAGTGTTGATTCAAACTTCTAGAATCTGACACCAGGCATTTTATTTTATCCATATTTAAGTGCAGTACAACTTTTTGGAAATAAGTTTTCTGGTAACAATTATCACAATAAAGCATGAGGCATGACTATATTAAAACTCTTCAGCAAAGTACATATGACCTCTTCCATAAAGAGTTCTACAGCTTAAGGGTATAGAGGAGGATCTGGGGTTGTCTAGGTCATGGCGCATGTCACCAAGCTACAGAGTACATGTGACATTTTTTCTAAGGATGGGTCCTATTGACTGAGAAAACATGTTCAAGGTCAAGGTCTAGGGATAAAGAGTCTGGGGGATTCAGGTGTGCCTTGGCCTACAGATAGCACAGGTATCCATCTCTTCTACTGAAGAGACAACCCTGTGTGTGTTTTAACATTTTTGGTTTCCCTAGTGCTTATCTGAACAAAGGGACCCCGTGCCCTCTCCAGGTTTCTGTTAGATTTTGCGTAAGGTGACTTTTATAAGCTGCTAGATCCTAAGTTGAAACTAAGTATCATGAGTAAGTAAGTAAGTAAACACATGAGAAAAACGTTAATAGCTCTTACCTGAAAATTGCAAATGAAGACAATGTTTATAAAGTGCCTTGCCACCCTAATGACAGTTACAAATGGTAGTTATTAATGTAATAACTAATCACAGCAATGATTAATGTAAATTAATGATAATGACATAAGCATCAAGATTTCTTTTTATTTATGTATGAATATTTTGCTGGCCTGCCTGTATGTAAGCATACTGCCTGGGTGCCTAGTATTCTGAAGAAGGTGCGGGATCCTAGGAACTGGTAGTTCTGAGTTCCTATTCGGGTACTGGAAATTTTACCAAGTCATTTGTTAAACGCAGATAGTGCCATTTTTCCAACTCTTATTGCCTGTGTGGATGTGTGTGCATGCGTGTGCATGTGTGTACATGTGCTCACACAAGAATGGAAAAGAAGAGATGGGGAAAACATAAACAAGAGAGAGCAGAAAGAAAGACAAAAGCCCAAGCACAGCGGCAACTCCTCAGAGTAAAGGGTCTTAGAACCCATGCTAAAAGCTACAAGAATGGTAGCTGCCAAGGCCTAAGGTCCTGATTCACCTACAGGGCTACAGTCCACATGAAGACTCTTTAATATTAGAGGGTGCTAACTGCTTCTGCCTGCATCCTACTCCTGGCTGCAATTGAGGGGCTTTTCTTTGCCAACTCATGATTTTTATATCCTAGCAATATATATACATATATATATATATATGTATATATACACACACACACACACACACACACACACACATATATATATATATATATATATATATATATATATGCGCGCACACACACTCATGAGAGAGAAAATCTATCAATGTCAGTATTTTCTCATTTGAAAGAACAGGAGATACAAACCATAGACTGCTAGAAGAAAAATATAATGTAAAGATAAGCCAATATGCGCAGTTTTAAATATACTCCTGTCTAATGTATGAGACAATCATAGAGATGTTTGAAACATAGCTAAAATAAAGTAATCTGAAGCTCAGAGGAAGTGTTTGCCCCACTATAAATCAACTTCTAGGTAGCAACTGAACCCTTGGGCAATCCCAACTTTCAATGGGTGAACAGAATAAAACCCTGAAAGGAAGGAGGCTGGTGAGATGGTCAATAGGAAAAGGAACTTGCCATCAAGCCTGATGACCCAAGTTCAATCCTGAGGAGGGAACCAGTTTCTGCAAGTTGTCCTCTGACACACATGTGTATACTCTGACATGTACCAGACCACAGCAAATACATGTTAAAAAGGGATATTTAAATAAAAAAGAAGAAGGGAGGGCGCTGAGGATGTAGCTCAGTTTGTAGAATGCTTATCCTCGGTTTGATTCCCAATACTGTATAACAAAACACAGTGACTTTGCCGGCAATCCCAGAACCTGGGAAGTAGAGGCAGGAGGATCAGAAAGAAGTTCAGAGTTATACCTTGGTACAACCAGCTAGAAGCCAGAAATGAAATGGTCCTATCCCCTCAAGCAAACCCAGAAAGTGAAAGAGTAAGGAGGGGAGTAGGTGGCATCAAGTTAGGATGGGTCTACAAACAGTCCGTTAGGTTTAACAGTAAGGACAACAGCCATAACTACAGTCAGAGCAGTTCATTCCACAAGGTTCTTCTTCAGTGAAGTTGAAAAAATTAAGTGACCTGACAAAATTAAATGACATGTCTTTTCTGAACAGAGGAAACCAGCTTCAACATTAAAGGAGTGTCAGCAATTTGAGGGTTTTGAATTTGATTTCTTGGCTCAGCTGAAATGCTTAATCACTGTGGTATCCAAAATGTAGCCATATACTCCAGAGTAGTAAAAACATTTATTCTGTAATCAAAAAAAAAATCTGTGTTTAGTTTAGGTTCTGCTATACTGTACGACCTTGAAGTTGATTCCAGTTGTTTCACTTAGAAATAACTACAGCTGTTTTAAAATTTAAATGAGAAAACCTAAGGGAAGATCTGTGTAAAGAATAAAGCTCCAGACTGGGGAAATGGCTCAATCAGTAAAGTTAGTTGCTATGGAAGTATAAGGACCTGAATTTGGAACCCACATAGAAATCCAGGGATGGCTGTATGGTGTTACCCAGCTCTGGGGAGGTAGAGACCAGAGGATTCCTGGGGTTGGCTAACCAGCCAGTGCAGCTGAAAATCAGTGAGGTCTATGTTCAGTTAAAGAGCCTGTCTCAAAACATTAAGGTAGAGTGCAGTTGAGGCCAACCAATGCTGACACATATCGCCATCACACACAAATGAAGTACAGCCATCAGATCAGAGAGAGGAGGCAGAGAGATAGAGCAGACAGAGACAGACACACATGTACAGAATTAGGCAAGGATCTGGTCACAGAAGAGACTATTTCTTAGACATATTGGCCTATCAGATCATACACTGTATCTGTAGGCTGTCAGCTTCCTTAATTATCAAGCTCTTCTAGCTGATAAGCTGATACATCTTTTTTGCTTGTTTGAGGTGGGATTACAATGTAGTCCTGGCTAACCTGTAAGGGGAAAACAGGAGGAGGAAAAGGAAGAATGGGGAGTTAGGAGTGCCAGACTTTGGGTTTGGTGGCCCCCACCTTAGGGGGCCATTTTTTCAGTTTTGTTTGTTTTGGGGGGGACATGGATTTATTATAGAAAGATGCTGCCTCTATCTCCAGAGTGCTGAAATTATAGGTATGTGCTACTACACTTAGCTTCCATGTGTGTAACAATTGGACATATTGTTGCTATAGCCTGAAATCAGAAAATTCATAAAGACACTGCAACTGGTTTCAGGCAGCAGAGAAATAGGAAGTTCCCAGGGAGGAATACAGGGAAAGGAAGATGAAACCTTTGTTATTTCCTTGTGATAGAGAGACAATGAATACACAGGACAGAGTGGGGAGTTAGGTATCAGACCCAGCTCTATCACAAAGCACTTTTACAAATCATTGAATTCTCCATCTTTTCATTCATATAAAGGTAAGTTAGTTTAAAGGACTTACATGTTATTAAACCTCATAATTATTTTCTAAATAAATTTGGAACCCACACAGCAAACTGATGGCTGGCACAGTAACATTTACAACTCTTTGCCTTCTTGTGAAGAAAGCATTCCAAATCTTTCATCATGTTTTTCTTGTAGAATATATACTGAGGCACAAAAGTGTAAGAACTAATCAGATGTCGTCACACAGTGGGTCTGGTTTGGTTTTTCTCTTGAAGCCCTGAAGATGAAGCACAGAGCCATTTGAATGCCAGGAAAGCCTTCCACCAACCATTGGTTTAGGTCATTACCTCACTTTACAGCTGAGAAAACTAAAATTTAGAAAGGTTAAAACAATTCTCCCAATGTGCCACAGCCTATCAAGAGCCCACTGCTAAGGTGAACCTAGGAGAAAGGTATTCAAGTGTTTGCTACTTACTGCCCATCTTAGGCATCTGGGCTGACAGATTGAAAAAAAATTCTGTAAATTAAGTGAACGTCAACAACAGACACAAATTGTGACCTGAGAGTTCTAAGCTGAAATAAACCCTTTTCTCCATAAGCTGGTCTTGGTCATGTTTATCAGAGCAATATAAACCTAAGACACTTATCGTTGGCTGCTATGAAAGCAGTACATCTTTAAGACAGACTGCTTGCTTACAACAAACATGAACACGTACTGTAAACTCATAAAATTGAGTTCAAATCTTTATGTATCCTTTAGAAAAGCTATAAATTACTTCACATCACATGGCTTAAATTAAGCTGTAGCAATTTCTTTATCTGCAATTCAAAGTATTATGAAACTTAGAATCATTAATCATAAATAATTCATGTGTTACTTAGCATGTATTTACCAAATGGCAATTAAAACTTTTGACAGTGTTATTACTATCATCAGTAATAAATATTTAATATACTCTATTTAATATATATTTAATATACTCTATTTAGCAACTCATTTCACTTCAATCCTCCATTTCCAGCCATACATAAGAAAAGTTAACTTGAAATTTATTTCCTGTACAAAATATACAGAAGTTGGATAAAGTTTAACAAGCATCAAATTCTTACTCAGGCAAGCAGATTTTGAAGCATGAAAATGAAATTATTAGAAATTAAAAAAAGGGGGGGGGAAACAAACAGAAAGTTAATAAGGAATTGTTGTCAGGCTGCTCTGGTAAGGTGTAGGGGTCCTAGCCATCAAAGAAACTGCTTTTTATAGACACTACGTAAGAAGATAAGGATATGTATGGGCCCTCAAGAAGGTCAGAAACCCAAATTTCTGGAACTGCACAGATCAGTTCTGGCATGGTGGTGCATATCTGTAATTCCAGTCCTTGGGAGGCAGAAGTAGAATTCAGAGTTCAAAGTCATTCTCAATTACATAGTCAGCTAAAGGCCTGCTGGGAGCACATGATACCCTGCCTCACCATACTAAGGGTAAAAACAGAAAAGCTGAAATCTTATGAGTCTTATTGTCGGTCATAATAAAATAAATAAATAAAACATAGGAAAATGAGTTTAAAAAGAAAAGCCTATGAATTTGAAAGCTTATTTTTAATGTGTGTTATTTACGCTACCTTCAGCGTGCTAGAATTGATAACAGATAAATTAAAATTCCAGGATAATAATATTCACTGATTAGTAGACACAAAAAAAATTCTTCTCTCCCTCTAACATACAAATTATCTAATTTAATTCTCACAATTATCCTGTTAAATATCTATAATGTTATCTCAGTTTACAAGACAAATTCAGTTTAGGAAAGTCAACTGATTGTCTAATGTCATGCAGGTATTCATTCAAAGAGTTGAATTTTGGCTTTTCATTCAATTAAAATGCACTGCCAAATTCTACCTTGAGCCCAGTAAAGACAAAGTTTGTTCCCTTTTCCAAAGGAACATGCTGCCTGCTCTTTTTAGTGGAAATCAAAAGTGTAATTGTTTCCTTCCTTCTCAAGCTTAGCAATTCCTAAGAATGAAGTTAGCCAGAGAGGCAGCAAATAGGAAATTGACACCCTACAGATGCCCAGGGTTCTGCAGCCCGAACAGCTTACAGACAAATATAAAAAACCCCACCAACTTACTTTACTGGAAACACCTTTAACCAGAAGGGAAAAAAAACCCAAACAAACATAAATTTAAAATAAGAGTTCAAAGAAAATATTTTACTATGAAGACTAGTAAGAACAAGAAAGTTGTGATAAATAGGTAAGATTGAAAGTTAGAGATAACCGCTACAATCCTATCAAACCAAACTTCTAATATGAATCAGAGTATTATTTGAATATATATTACTGAAACCTGTTTTATTAAGTTAAAAATATGAAGAGCTGAGGCTGGGTGTGTAGATCAGGGTAGAGTATTTGTCTAGTATGTGCAAGGCTCTGAGTTTAAACCTTAGCACAAAAAAAACCCCCACCAAAAACAAAGCAAAAAAAAACAAAAAAAAAAAAAAAAAAACAAACAAACAAAAAAAAACCCAATAGAGATTCCTCAGCAGTTAAGAACACTGATTTAACTGGGCATGGGGGTGCATGCCTTTCATCAGAGGCAGGGGAATTCCTGTGAGTTCAAGCCCATCCTGGTCTACATAGATTCCAGAAGAGCCAGAGAGCTATACAATGAGATGTTGTCCTAAACCAATACTGTTGGGTGTGGTGGTAGACACCTTTAGTTCCAGCACTCTGGAGGCACAGGCAGGCAGATCTCTGAGTCTGAGGCCGGCCTTGACAGTCAGAGCTATGCAGAGACCCAGTCAATAAAAGAATAAGTCAACTTCAGACAAGAGGCACTCTGAGATACCTTTACTCCTAGTCTACATAATGAATACAGTAAAACATAAAGGAGGTGCTTAAAGAGAAGTGACAGAACTCACAACTTCCATTCCGTCAGTGCCCCATCCTCCCAACTTCAATCCCACTAAACTTTTAGCTACTTTTCCTTTCCACCACGTCTTTCCTACAGTCAAGAACTGGCTATGTGTTCTTTTTGTGCTGGGGTATTGAACCCAGGACCTCTCACATGTTAGATCTGACTCTACCAGTGAGTGAAAGCCTCTAATCTCTGCCACACTTTTTAACCAATGGGTTTATTAATAACATTACCTGTAGGGGGATTATTTTGTTCCATTGTAAATAATTGTTCTACCCACTGGTTTAATAAAAATGCTGATTGGCCAAAGGCAGACAGGAAGTGTAGGCGGAGCTACCAGACCAAGAAAACTCTGAGAACAGGAAGAACAGAGCAGAAATGACATAGAGTTGCCAGACAAGCCAGAAGAAACAGAGGATAACTATGCTGCTCTGAGAAAAGGTACCAAGCTGCAAGGCTGAACAGGATAAGAGTCATGGGTTAGATTAAGAGCAAGAGCTAGCAAGCTATATGCCTGGGCCCCAGGTCAATCAGCGTACAATTAATATAAGCATCTGTATGTTTCACTGGGACTATGGGACTGTGGGCCAGAGGGCAGAGGCCACAAGGATAGCCCAGGAAGTCCTAGCCAGAAACCTAATACAACATGATTTCTATTCAATATTTTTGAAGGCTTGTGATGTGCAAAATATAAGCTAGATACCTTAAGATACTTTTTTTTCCCATTGAGTTCCATTGCTGCACAATCTACCTTTATTTGTAAACAAGAGTAACTATTTTTAGGCACTTACTTTATACCAGGTATAATATGCTGCCTGCCTTACAGTAGCCTAAGAGAGCCTCAAACTCATGGAATTCCTCCCATCTAAGCCTCCCAAATTCAGGAACTGTAGATTTCAAGGTAACTTTCTAGAGAAATAAGGTAAAATAGTCAGAGAATAACATTCCAAACAAAAGAGCAACATACATAAAAACACAAACAAAACATATAAAACAAACACCAAGCCTATGATTTTTCTCATCTGTGAAATGGTGATAATAAGCTACATTGTATATGGGATTTAATTTAAAATGAAAGTTAGGGCTCGGAGATGGCTCAGTGGTTAAAGATAGTTGTTACAAAGTCTGATGGCCTGAGTTTGACTCCCCAGAACTCACATAGTAGAAAGAGAGAAACAACTCTACAAAGTTGTCCTCTGACTTCCAAGCATATATCACGGTGGGTGTGGTATACACACATGCATACATGCACATACAGATATATACAAACATACACAAAATGTAAAATTCATTTTTAAAATAAAGGTGAAGTAAGATAGTAAAGGTACCTACTACATACAGGCCAGACCCATGACAGGTGCCCAGTAAGTGTTAACTCCCCTTTTGTTGATAATTCAATAACCTTTAACTAGAAAAGCCACTTCTGCCCTGGGGCATACTTGCACACTCTTTTAATCCCAGCACTCAGGAAGTAGAGGTTGACAGATCTCTGTGAGTTCCAGGCCAAGCTGGTCTACACAATGAGTTCCAAGGTAGCCTGTGCTAAAGCTACATAGTGAGACTCTTAGTCTGTCACCTCCATCACTACAGGACCCTAATTAAATACATTTTTTCCATCTCCTAGAGCTTGGCCAGGGCTTTTGGAGCCCTGGAGTAAATTGTTAAGTCACTCAGCAAGTTAGAAACATTCATGGAAGAAAGAGATGAAAAAAGATAATGGGAGTAAAAATAACTAAAATTCACTAAATAAATATAAGAAACTATCAAAGGATAATTGAAAAACAACAACAATCCACTCTTATACCTACTCACCAGTGTAGGCCATGTTCTTAGGGTTGCCGTAAGGAGCCCCAGGTTGCACGGGGCTGTAAACAGGGTTCATTGTGGAAGACTGAGGGTCCTACAACAAAGACAAATAAGCAGCATTGATCATTAATTGCTCATTCCCTCTGACATCATCTCTCGAAAGCCTTCAGTCATGCTCAAAGAAGAACCAAAGCAGAGAAGTCATATAATTGTTTATGTCAGCGCAGCCATTTTAGGCTCTCAGTTTAATAAAAGTTCTGACATTAGTGTGGCATTGGTCAAATTGCTTCTGCTCTTCAGACTTCAATATCCTAATGTTAAATGAACTAGTTAACTGCGAGCTTCTTTCTATTTCTAATGATGCTGACTCAAGATGGAAAATGTCATACTTCTTCAGTTCACCGAGGGAGCCTGGGTGTCTGGTGGCGAGCACTTAGCCTGCTAGAAGAACAGCAAATGTCTTGTCCACCCTTGTGCCTGTAAGAGGATAGGATAAAATATTCTGGCAGCTTTAAAGGGGAAAAAAAGAAATTTTTATTTACATCTAGTTGTGTGCTCATGCACATGCTACAGTGTCATGTGGAGGCCAGAGAACAACTTGCAGAAATTGCTTCTCTTCTTCCATTATGTGTATTCTAGGGATAGAACTCAGGTTGTCAGATGTTGCCACAAGCACCTGCACCTACTGAGCTATCTTAATGGTTCCCAAAGGGGAAATTTAATGCCATTAAACATCGTAATGCAAAAAAACCCAAAAATTTTTGCCAAATTTACTCAAGAAAAAGAAATAAACTTGGAAATTTGTATGCAACAACTATCACCTGTTTATTACCTTAATGAAGGACATTCTCCATTCTGATTAATGGAAAATCAGTCACTAAGCTCTATTAACCAGCCAATTTGTCCCATCTTGTTTAGAGAGCCATATCTTACACATAAGCCGACACATGTTTAAATTATGTGTCTCCAGATATATTACTTACCCTCCATAAAAATCAAACAATTCTCTCCTAACTAGGTTTACGTGATAGATGGGCAATTTTTTAGGTCATTAACTTCTGTTGCACCCCAGGATAGGGAACAAGCTAAATGCTAAAGGCAAGCAGTGAACATCTGGCTCGATGTCAATGGCTCTGTGACTAATTAAGCCTGTCCAGGGTTCTGGAATGGGAGGAGAAGAATTGGTGGGGTCCTAAGGACAGGAAGCTAGGACCATCAGATAGACAAACAGAAAATTCCACTGTAAATTTCATAATCTATAACTTTCTTACATCTATCCATTGCAAAGCCCTGGTAAACAATGCTAGGATTAACAGGGCCGATGAACTTATCTACAAATTGCAGCTACAACTTGAGGCTATATGTTAAAAGAAGGTGTGTGTATTTTCAACTCAATTTAGCAAAAAATCGTTTTCATATCCAGAGCTGAAAATTAACTCTGATGTTAAACTTACCTGCTAACTATAAAGGGACATGCAGATGTAAATATGTGACAATGGTACTGCCGTGCAGCCAACAGAGATGACTGCTTGAACACTTTCCCTTACTTGGACCTTCTTTTCCTTAATCAATTCTCTGTCTAACAAGCCAGTGTTAAATAAGGCTGTTAAAATGCTGCCATGGCTTGAATGTAGTATCCACTAAAAAGCGTGTGTAGGAAATCTAATGACCACCGTAACAATAGTAAGAGGGGTAATGAAGACACCATGAGGGATCTGCTCTCAGGAACTGATTAATGCTGTTAAATGGAGAGGGTTCCCCATACAACAGTGGATGTGGTGGTTTCTTGTGCTCTTTCTCCCACACTCTTGCTCTGTTCCCCTGTTCTTCCTCCATGGAATGGCACAGCAAGAAAACACCTGCCTCATTACTGAACTTCCCAACTCCTATGAGCACATAAACTTCTTGTACATTATCCAATCTGTGGCATTGTTAGAGCATCGTGAACAGACTAAAAGATGCGCTGGGCCACACAATTGGCCCTACAAACACCTGCACATTCTCATTCTGAGAACACACTGTGTGCTGCTGATTGGACAAAATGAGAAATGCTTTTCATAATCAAAGAAACTCATCAGCTGTAAAACAGATCTCCTGCTGCTCCAAAATGAGAGCCACAGACAGACATAGGAGACCATGACATGGACATAACATCAATTCAATTGACAGAAAACATCTGCCAGGGTCTAACATTTGGAAATAAGTCCAGTATGGTGATGCAAAGCTGGATCCCAACACTAAAAAACTAAGGCAAGAGGACTGCTGTGAATTCAAGGCCCAGATGAGATACACAGTAGACTGTCTCAAAAGTAAACACACACAAAAATTAAAGTAAAGCTACTATAGCCACTTCTGGGAAACTGCTGAGAGATCAGAGTTCCTAGCTTCCAAGGGATTATCCTTTGCAACAGAATCTATATACTGTTCATGATTTCAGGGACAGACTGAAGACCATCAGCTAAAATCACAAGGTCTATTGACAGGCAGATTCAGGTTCTACAATTACTACATATCATCAGAAAACCACAGGCAATAATCAGAACACAATTCTCCTGTTATCCCAGCGTCAAATGCAAATTCATCACTGGGCTCACTTGTAATAACCCACAGTGTTTCCTGCCTTGGGCTGGCAAAGAAGCCTGACAGAATAGTGTTTGCTTAAGCAATAACTTAGACTCCACCTTATTTGTGATTACTATAGCAACTACCATAGCTATGAGGAAAGATTTTACTATCTTATTTAAATTTTATAAATCTGATTTTTACACTAATTCCCCCACCCCAGAAGGAAATTTCCTGGAATTCTGCTTATCTTTACAATGGAAGTCTGGAAATGTTGACTCTGATCAGTGATAGAATCAGCCGCAGTAGCCAAAAGAGAAATCAAGTCAGTGTATGGAAGGGAAGAAGGGAGGGAGGGAGGGAGGGAGGGAGGGAGGGAGGGAGGAAGGAAGGAAGGAAGGAAGGAAGGAAGGAAGGAAGGAAGGAAGGAAGGAAGGAAGGAAGGAAGGAAGGAAGGAAGGGAAGAAGGAAGGAAGGAAGGAAGGAAGGAAGGAAGGAAGGGAGGAAGGAAGGGAGGGAAGAAGGAAAGAAGGAAGGAAGGAAGGAAGGAAGGAAGGAAGGAAGGAAGGAAGGAAGGGAAGAAGGAAGGAAGGGAGGAAGGAAGGAAGGAAGGAAGGAAGGGAGGGAGGGAGGGAGGGAGGGAGGAAGGAAGGAAGGAAGAAAGGAAGGAAGGAAGGAAGGAAGGAAGGGAAGAAGGAAGGAAGGAAGGAAGAAAGGAAGGAAGGAAGGAAGGAAGGAAGGAAGAAAGGAAGGAAGGAAGGAAGGAAGGAAGGGAAGAAGGAAGGAAGGAAGGAAGGAAGAAAGGAAGGAAGGAAGAAAGGAAGGAAGGAAGGAAGGGAAGAAGGAAGGAAGGAAGGAAGGAAGGAAGGGAAGAAGGAAGGAAGGAAGGAAGGAAGGAAGGAAGGAAGGAAGGGAAGAAGGAAAGAAGGAAGGAAGGAAGGAAGGAAGGAAGGGAGGAAGGGAGAGACCCACAGGCAAAAGTGTCCTAATTATTCTGAGCCTCAGTTTCCCCTAGTTTCAGAATGAAAAAGAATACTATATAAAAAGGTTTTGTTTGTTTGTTTTGATTTTTTTTTTGAGACAGAATTTGTGTAAAAGCTCTGGCTGTCCTGGAGCTCATTCTATAGACCAGGCTGGCCTATCTATAACTCAGAGATTTGCCTGCCTCTGTCTCCCACATGCTAGGATTAAGGGCATGAGTCACCATTGCCTGCCTAATTTTTTTTTAATAATCAATTTATTGAGGTAGAATTTACACATGGTAAAATTTACTCTTTTTAGGAATATAGTTCTGAGTCTAAAGAAATGTATTCAATTATACAAATCACTACAATTCCATTATCAAAATGCAAAGATTTTTATTACTTTCAACCATATCTTTGTGGTCAATTCCCTACCTTACTCCAGTTCCTGACAATAACACTTTTTTTTTTTGTTGCTATAAGGATTTTCTTTAAAGATTAGATATCTATATATACATTACTTTATTAAATAGTTAACTAACAGCAGTATTCTTACCTCAGATGAGATTAAAAGGACTACTGAGAAAAAAAAAACATAAGAATTGATCAAGTTGTACATTTTTTTGAAACTTCATCTTCTCCCAGATGGACAGTCTAAAGCAGTCCTATCCAATATAATGTTATCCATTCATGGAAATATTTTTAAAATGTATGTATGTATTTATTTATTACAGATAGTATGTGTACTTGAATGAGTTTGTGTGTACCATGTGAGTGTAGGTGCCCACAGGGGTCAGAGGGCATAGCATCCCCTGGAACTGGAAATTGTGAGCTGCTGAATGTGGGTGCTGGGAACCAAACCCAGATCCTCTGAAAGTGCAGTAAGTACTCATAACTGTTAAGCCATTGCTCTAGACCCAATGTATCAGCTAGGAAATGCTAAAAGGTAGACCATTTGCCTAGCATGCACAGGCTTTGGATTTAAGTTTATGTATCCCTCATCCAAACCTGCACTAAGAGGGAAAGAAAGGGAAAGATCTTATACTTGTGCTAACTAATAAGCTCCTGAAATACAGCTTGAGATAAGAAAATTTTAGTTTTAGTTAATAAATAAATGTTGAAATTTATTCAGATTAATGTTATTCAGAAAATATATTTTATATATATTGTACAGAAGTAGCACATGACCATAATTGAAAGGTTCCTTATGTCTAAGTGTTTTCCATTATATCACACCAAAACTACAAATAAAAGAATTCAGGAGTTTGAAGTAACCACATTTAGCTAAATGAACTGATTCCATTTTAATAGATGAAACATGAGTCTGAGAAGGGGCAAATGAACTATGGGAGACCACAAAGTAAACAGAGGACAGAGTTTAGAATAGCACCCAAAAGGATCAAAGACTTAAGAACTAAAAATATAAATCCCTTAGAAGCATAGGAAGGAAGATGGGAGAATGCACCTTCATAATCAGATTGGCAATTTCCTAGATATGCTATGACAGAGGAAAAAAATGGGCAGGGAGATAAAGTAGATTTAAATAAACAATTTTATTTTATTCATTATTATTGTTTTGCTTTAAGAGGAACCACCACCAGTGGGGTGGCATACCCCTGCAATCCCAATAACTCAAGAAACTGAGGCAAGAGGATCTCAAGTTTCAGGCTAGCCTGGGCTACATATATAATATGACCCTGTGTCAAAATAACACGGAAGCCAGGCCTGGTGGTGCAGGACTATAATCTCAGCTATTTGGGAGGCTGAGGCAGGAGGATCATAAGCCAGCCTGGACTTCAGAGCAAGTTCAACACCAACTCTGACAACTTAATGAGAGACCCAGTCTCAAAAAGTAAAAAAGAGGGCTGGGGATATAGCTCAGCAGTTGAGTACTTGCCTGCCTTACTTGATGGCCAAGGTTCAATCTCTGTACCACAAACAAAGTAAGGACACTATCCAAAAAACGAACAAAAACAACCTGAGTTACAGGATGAAAGAAAAATTTCCAACTATGTTCTTGTCTTCTTCTTTGATATAGGGCCTCGGGTATCCCAGGCTGGCTGGCCTCAAAGAACCTGTGTAGGATGACCTTGAACTTCTAATCTTCCTGACTATAACCCAGGTGATAGAATAACCAGTGTGTACTATCATACCTGGTTTTCAATTGTGGGTTTAATAAAGGATCTGTATTTATACAGCTCAATAGTTTAAAAAAAATTTAAGCCGTGATTTTTAAAATGTATTTATTTTTGTGTATAAATGCTTTGCCTGCATGCCTGGTGCCTGCAGAAGTCAGAAAACACTGAATCTCCTGGAATTGGAGTTAAAGATATTATTGTAACTCATTATATGGATGCTGAGAATCCAACCTGAGTCTTATGCAAGAGCAACAAAGTTCTCTAATTACTGAACCATCTCTCCAGCCCAAACAACCTAATTTTTCAGGTAAGTGGAGAATCTAGCTCTGCTAAGAAGATTACAAATGGCAAATAAGCATGAAAAGATGCAAATCAAAATCACATCAACTAGGACAGCTGTGCTATAAAAGAAAGGTAGTAGGGTGGGAATATGACTTGGTTAGTAGAGTGTCTAACATGCAGGAAGCCCTGGGCACCATATAAACTGGGTATGTGTTATATACAATCTTCCAAACTAAGGAGAAGAACAGAAGGGTCCATAAAACTAGGGGAGTAAACAAACTTGGCCTGTCTGAGAAAATAGGAATTTGAAAATTTACAAGAAGAGCTACAGAGCAGTAAACAACTGTGGTGGGGACAATGACCAAGCTCCAGAAAGACATCGCTCAGAGTTTCCTGCAAGCTGTGCAAACACAGCTTTCCTAGGCTGTCGCTGGTGTGGAGGTGGCTTCTTACAACTGTCTCAGATTCTCCCACTGTCAGCATCTCCTCACCTATCCTACTCTAATACCAATAAACTCAGTAATTTACCAACTTCAGTTCTGATTCACATCATTAATTTGGTCTGTAATGAGTTCTTCATCTTGTGGTGATACATATTTAATAAAACTAGTCTGGAATATCAGAGAAGTCAACCACTGAGCCAAGCCACGAAGGTCAGGGAGTGGGGACACACACCTTTAACCTCAGCTTTAGGAATGTAGAAAGAGGAAGTAAAGAGAGGTTTTTCAGCTTTCCCACTTCCTTGGTGGGCTGAGGAGAGAGAGGTTTGGAATCAGAGGATTTCAAAGAGACAGGCCTGAGAAGCTAACGGACAAAAGGGGGCTGTGGTTTGTTTCTCTATCTCTCTGATAGTCCAGTTTTTCTCCAATAAATGGCTCCAGGTTTTCACTATATTCCAAATCAAATTCATGCAATATCACCTGGGTTAAGTAGATGTATGTGTCATGTCTCTCCAGAAAAAGTTTGTCCTACAAATGTGATGGCATGTCACTCCAGCACTCAGGAGCTGAAGGCAGAACTGGTAATTCAAGGTCAATCTGTATTACAAAGTAAATTTGAAGCCAACCTGGGCCACAGACAGTAGATCTAAGTATGCTGGCAATCCTACAATCCCAATCTTCAGGAAGAACCCCGAGAGTTATGAGATTAAGACCAACCTGAGCTGTACAGTGAGACCCATCTTGAACCAACAAAAGAATATAAAAAAAGTGACTATTCTTATTATCTTGCACCCCGTCCCCCAATATACATATTTTTAAGACAGGGTAACCCAGACTGGAATCAGACTTGAAGTAATCCTACTCCAGCCTCGAAACTGATAAAATTGACAGTTTTTCCTTAAACATAGGATAGACAAGCATATTAATCTTTTCAAAGGCCTTGGACATGATATGCAAAATCTTTGACATAGAATACAAGAGCCTTTAGCTTGAACTTGAAGCTTAGAAAACTAAAAATTTAAGCTGCCAAAGAGACTTGGTACCCAAGTTAAGAATCACTGCCTTAGACTTGCTTTTGCTATTATTTTAATTTAAGTTATGTGTGCATGATGTGTGTATGTGCATGATGTGTGTATGTGCATGATATGTGTATGTGCATGATATGTGTGTGTGCATGATATGTGTATGTGCATGACGGTGCTCCCAGAGGCCACAAGAGGGTGTGAGATCCCTAGAGCTGGAATTATAAGTGGTTGTGATCTGCTTGACATGGGTACTGGGAATTGAACTCCAGTTCTCTGTAAAGCATCAAGTATGATTAACCACTAAGCCATCTCTCCAGATCCTGATTTTCTTCCTCCATGCAAGTTTTCTGATATAAGCTTGATAGAAATATAGCAGTGAGTAAGAACAACAAAATTTTTTGTTTGTATTCTAGTTGGGAAGAGACTAAAAGAATTTATTAAATAAAATCTATTGTATATCAGATAGTTATAGGTGCTATCGAGAAATCAAATACAGGTGTGAAGTTCTGAGGACAGAGGTTGTAATTTTAAATATGATAGAAAGAGAAAGTGTTACTGAGTGACATCTGAGCAAAGAGCTGAACAATTTGTAGAACCAAGTCACATCAGATTCTAACAGACGCTGTCCAAAAAGAAAAAAATAGCAAACTAAAACTCCCAGAAGTGGAAGCATGTTTGAGATGCGGCTTGGAGGCTGAACTGAATAGGAATTAAAATCACACAGGCAACAAGGGAAAATAATGCAGGGTCTTATGGGCCAATATGAAGATTTTGTTTTTAGTCTGAGGATGGTATGATGGTTAATTTTAGGTGTCAATTTGACTGGATTAAGAAATACCCAGAGGGATGACGAGATGGCTCAGCAGGTAATGTTACTTGCCACACAGCTAACAACCTGAGCTTATTCAATCGCAGGACCCACATAAAAGTAGGAGAGAAATAGCTCTGCAAAGCAGTCCTCTGACATGCACACACCCTGTAGCATGAGCATTCACATATGCACCAATAAGCAAATCTATAAATAAATTTTAAAAAAAGAATACCTAGAAACCTGGTAAAACATCACTTCAGTTATGACTTTTTAAAAAGTCATCTTTTTATTTTACATGTATTAGTGTTTTGCCTGCACACATGTGTGCCTGGTGTCCATAGAAGTCAGAATAAGGCATCAGATCCCATGGAACTGAAGTTGCAACTGGTTGTAAGCCACCATGTGGATGCTAGGAACCAAAACTGGGTCCTTTGCAAGAGCAAGAAGTGCTCTCAACTAGAACCATCTCTCAAGCTCATGCATTTGAGTATTAGGTACTAGGTAGGGAAAATCAGCTTAGTGTGGGAAGGCACCAGCCAACTGGCTGGCCAGGAAAGACAAATACAAAATTGGAACAGACCCCCACCCCTACTCCTGCTGCCATGAACATCAGAATTCCAGGCTCTCTGGCCTTTATACACCAGAATTCAAGCCATCACCTTCCTCAAACCCTCAGGATACGCAAATGGAATGCTTCCTCTTTATATGAAGCTCTCTGCTCAAATGTTACCTGATTAGAAATACCTTCTTCACTACAAATAAAATAGCTTCTCCACAGGTGGTAATTTTTGTTTTACTTTTTCTACTGACAATCTGTTGATTGTTTGCTACTATAACAGAATACCTGAGACTGAGTCATGTTTATTGAACAGAAATTTCTGTAGGAAGTAAGACTCCACTGGGTGCTCACCTTGGGCTCAACAAGTACCGGTGAGCCCATCTGCAGTGTGTGAGTGAGAACACAGATGCTAAAGACTTTTCTCCTGATAAAGCTGAGTTTCATCCCTAGACTTCCACAACAAAGATGCTAGATATAGTAATACAAGGGAGTAAACTCTTGGGATAGCCAAAGATTCTCCATGAAAACAATCATGTGTAAGGGCACCTGCTGCTAAGTATGACTACCTGAGTTCAGTCCCTGGAACTCAAATTGAAAGGTGAGAACTAGCTCCCACCAGTTGTCTTCTGACCTTCAAACCCATACCATGGCACATTCCTTCCTAATATAAATTAAATGTAATTAAAACTTCTTCCTAAATAATCAAGAGGGAATGAATATGTAACTCACCCTGAGTTTAGTCCTGTCTGGGGGGATACTGTGAGACAATCCAGTTAGATGGACCAAGCAGAACCTCATCGGTTCTGTTTGATGAAATACAACTGAAATGCTCTGCAGTCCTGGGAAAGCTGCTAAACAGAACAGCCTTAATTTAAGAAACAGCCTTCCTTTTCTGCCCCTCCGTTGACTCTTCCCTGCTGCCTACAATGAGGACGGTAGTTCAAGCGCCCTTTTCTTCGAGGTGACCTTGAGAAAAAGTGCCTGCCATAAGCCAAGGGTGGCAGAAGCAGCTTTGATTTTATGGAACAATCATTTCAACCCTAAGACACATATTTCTGTACTTAGTAAGTATGAAAAATAAACCGTATACTTAAATGTTCTGAATTACATTTTATTTGTGGAGGGGAGAGACACGTGCCACAACATGAATGAGGAAAACGAAGTTCTTTCCTTCCTGCATATCCTGAATCACTTCCCTGACCCCAAATCCTGTTCTTTTTAAATTATTTTATTCCCTGTACTATTTTTATACTTGTTCATTCTTCATTTGTTTATTTTGTGTGGGGTTGCAGGTGCATGTGTGTAGCACTGGGAGAACAACCTCTGGCTCTTTCTCTCCACCATGTGGGCTCTGAGGATGTTTGACAAGTACCTTTACCACTCAATCAGATAGCTGGCTCCAAGGCCTGTACTTTTTATGTAGTCAAACCTAATCCAACTTACTGAGAAAGAGAGAGAAAAGTTTGAAGAGAATTTGATCTGTGTTTTTATGAACGACAGGAACTCTCTGTGGAGAACAGGAAAAGGAAGGACTATTTGTGAAATTACACAAGAGAACAAGACATTCAGATAATACTGAGTAGTTCTGTAATGCACAGAATCTGAAGGAAACATGACAAAAGATATTAACACTGATGTCCTATTTCTCAGTTGTGTGCACTCAGGTCTTAGAAGATTTGAAAGGCCAGGCTCAGCTTGGTCCATGACATTATGATCCCAGAGTGTACAGTATGTGTTTTATATTTACTATTAAATTCTTAGAAAAAAAAAGCCTGGCATCAAAACATCTGTTGGGGCTGGACAGATGGTTCAGCAGTTAAAAGTACTAGCTGCTCTTCTCAAGGTCCTGAGTTCAATTCCCAGCACCCACATGGGGCTAAACATCTTAATAGGACCTGATACTCTCTTCTGGCGTGCAGTTATACATGCAGAGCACTCATATGTAAAATACTAATAAATAAAATTTAAAAAAATATCTGTTGGGTGGATGGATGAATATAGTTAATAAAAAGAAACCTTTTATTGAAATTTAACAATCCAATTTTACTCATTTATTTGTCTTTCTGTTTGTTTTGAGGCACAGTTTCAATATGTAGTCCTAGTTAGCCTGGAACTCAATATATAAAGATGGCTGGCCTTAAACTTACAGATATCTACCTGCCTCTGCCTCCCAAGTGCTAAGGTTACAGGTGTGTGCCATCACACATTATGGTGATATATATTTAATAAAAAACTAGCCAAGGCAGAAGTCAGGGAGTGGTGACCCATGCCTTTAATCTCATCACTCAGAAGGCAGACATTTGTCTGGATCTCTATGAGTTCAAGGCCTACAGCTAGGCAGAGGTAGCACCCACCTTTAATCCTAGCACTAGGAAAGTTGATCCAGGAATTTAAATAGATGGACCAGAAAGAAAGATAAGTAGAAGGCATAAGTTCTCCTCCTTGGCCTGCCAGCCCAGTCTGTCTGAAGACAGGACCTACCCTGTTCAGTCTGAGTGGTTCACTGGATGAGAATTGGCTGTGGTTTGTTCCCTATCTCTCTGATATTTTAGCTTTTCCCCAATATCTGGCTCGAGGCTTTATTATAATACTAGGTAGAATTCATGCAATAATACATGGCTTTAATTTCCTTTCAGACATTAACCTTTTTCATACTAAATTGAAGAAATATCAGTTCCAGTAGTTTTTTCCTTAATTCCACCAGTATGAATCACAAAGAAGTCCAAATTTTATAGAGACTATCTTTTTCTATTGTTTTGCCAAATGAAATCAGACTACATATTGGGTTTCTGCATTTTAAAATTCTATACACTGATTTCATTTCAGAAAAATAATAACTCAAAAGATGAAATAGAGAATTCTGACTTCGAAGAATCTGCCAAAAGGATCTCACTATGGGAACAACTTATATAGTTAACAGAAGAATCTTTTCATGCAAAAGCTCAACAAGTGGCTTTTGTGCCTATAAATAAGATGCTCATCTGCAAAATGTCAAACTCCAACCACCACAGCACTTACCCCATTAAGACAACTTAAAAATGGCTTCTTGGCTAATCAAAAACACAACCAAGGGTGGAAAATGAGGAGATGCAAGCATGAGGACATGAGTCTGATTCTAAAAACCAAATAAAAAGCTGGGTACAGCCATACATGCAATCTATAAACCCAATGCTACAGACATGGGTAAGTGCAGAGACTAGAGGCTGGCCACTGGCCTGGTTCCAAGTTCAGAGAAAACCTGTCTCAAAAGAATAAAGGAGAGAGTGATAGATTGGTATTCCTCTGGTCTCCATACACATGTGGGCACATGTATCTCGTATCTCTCCCACCACCAACCTCAAGCGCGGGGGGGGGGGGGGGGGGGGGGGGGGGGGGGGGGGGGGGGGGGGGCACGGACGGGGACACGGGACTGTTTATCTAGCAAATATTTTTTGCAAATAATAAAAAAAATGTGGAGACTGGCTTTTTAAAAGGTGCAAATCAATTTTATGGAGAGCCTCTCTAAATACAGAATTAATTATTCATTAGAACAAAGAGAGACTGGCAAGATAACTCAGCAGGTAAAGGCACTGCTGCCAAACCTGACAAGCTGAATTCAATCTCAGGAACCTATGTGGAGTAAGAAGAACACCAGTTCCTAAAGGTCGTCCGCTAACATTCACACGTGCAGCACAGTGTGCACATTTGCATATGAAGTAAATAAGTAAATAATAAATTTTAATGGCAAAGAAGCACTTGGGATTTACTATGTACTAGTTCTTTCTTTTAAGTTCATCCTTCATTGGGAGAACATGTATATAAGTAAAACTTAGTATAATATTGTTTCTGCAATACAACACAATGTTTGTAACTCAGACATCATTTTCCTTGGTGAAAGGATCAGAAAAGCTTCCATAGTGAAGCACTTTGAATTTGTATGGCAAACACAAGAGTTACTAACAATCTTTCTGCAGGTAACTTTAAAAAAAAAAAAAAAAAAGAATTCATTTGTTTAAGGCCCCACATGGTAAAAAGCTAGGTTATGTTATTTTGCAACTAAGACATATACATAAACTATCAACTGAATAAACAAAAACATAAACGATGGACATAGCTCCAAGTCTTGTTCTAGTCGCTAGGAAACTCAGAATTGAATTTGCTTCTAATTCCTGGTAATGAACAAGGACAGGTACTAAATCTACCCTGCCTTCATTCACTATGCCATCTCTGCTTTCCCTTCACTGCTATTTGTAGATCCTACTATGTATTTCTGTTGAGACAGGGTCTCTTCATGCTGTTTAGCTAGGCTTCATACTCATGATTCCCCTGCCTCTGCCTAAGTGAACAAGATTTCAGGTACCACACTCAAGTAAGTAATCATGCTTGTTTGTTTTTATGATAGGATCTCACTATTTGCTTATTTATGATCAGATCTCACTATTTAGCCCAGGCCTTAAAAATTCAGAATTTTTCTCCCTTGGCCAATGTTGACAGTAGGCATGTGCTACCATACCTGGCTACCTTAGGCAGTTTAATATTGTTGGTATGTGTATGCATATACAATGTGCCTGCCTATATGCTCATATGTAGGGCACATATCTATATGTGTGCAAGTGGAGGCCAAAATTGACAATCTGAGTTTTCTTAGATCACACTCCACTTTATTTATTAAGTGTGGTCTCGCCATCAACCAGGAGCTCACCAACAACTCTGACTAGTTAACCAGTGAGGTAGTTTGAATGTAACTGGCTCCCATAGCTCAGAGGGAATAGCACTATTAGGAGGTGTGGCTTACTGGAATAGGTATGGCCTTGTTGGAGGAAGTGTCTCACTTGGGGGAAAGTTAAAGTCTCCTTTGCTCTAGCTTCACTTAGCGTGATATTCTACTTCCTGTTGCCTGGGGATCATGATGTAGCAGCTCCTTCTCCAGCACCATGTCTGCCTGTACACAGCCATGCTCCCCATCATGTTGATAATGGACTAAAGCTCTGACTCTGTAAGCTGCCACCTCATCTCTATCTTCCCAATGATGGCCCAGATTTTTGTTGTTTTGGTTCTGTTTGTTTTTGGGGGGACAGGGTTTCTCTGTATAGCCCCCCTGGAACTCACTCTGCCTGCCTCTGCCCTCCAAGTGCTAGAATTAAAGGTGTGCACCACCACTGTTGGGCTATGATAACCCAGGTTTATAACACAGGTTATAAAGGGCTCTACCTCCAGTCCTCATGCTTGCAAAACAAGCATTTTATTCATCAAGCCATCTCATCAGTCCAGAATAAGTGTATTTTAAAAAGTTAATCTCCTTTAAGAAAAACGATATGCATATAAAATGTAACCAATAAAACTAGATGCTGTTGGTTGTTTTGCCCTTTTTGTTCTTTGGGGGAGGGGCTGACACCCAGCTCCCAAACAAATCACACATGGAGGCTTATGCTCAATTATAAATGCCTGGCCTTAGCCTGGCTTGTTTCTCGCCAGCTTTTCTTAAATTATCCTGTCTACCTTTCCCTTCTGTAAACCCGCTTTCACTCTTACTCCATGGCTGGGTGGCTGGGTGGCTGGGTGGCTGGGTGGCTGGGTGGCTGGGTGGCTGGGTGGCTGCCCCCAGCATCCTCCGCTCCTCTTGTTCCTAGATCTCTCCTCGTTATTCTCTCTGCCGGCCGGCCTGCTTATCCTCTCTCCTGCCTCAATATTGGCTGTTTAGCTTTATTAGAACATCAGGTGTGTTAGACAGGCACAGCGACACAGCTTCACAGTCAGACAAGAACACACCACACCTTTGCATCACGAAACAAATGTCCACAGCATACACACACGTGACACGTCTTAAAACAGTATTGCACAGCAGCTAGAGACTGTGTAACTAGTCTCTTCACATTTAAAAACAACCATGTGTTAGGTTAAGAGATGAGAGGAGTACACGAGCCACAGTGTACACTGGGAGGTCTGAGACATTTGTGGTTCCTTCCTTTCACTTTTACATTAAACTCGGGCCATTCGGCTTTTGGAACAAGCACTTTACCTGACGACCCATCTCACCAGCAAACTTCACTTTTCCTAGGATTTCTATGATATTATAAAGTGAAAACAAACCTCACAAACAAGCCACCGATAAACACCTCTCATTTCGTCCAAGCACTAATCAACTCTTCAAAGGCCACCTTCTTTTGAGCCTCCACACGTATGGCCATGGTGGTTCAGACACGTTGGTCTACACATACCACTGTCCCTGATCTAACAATATCTCTTTTTCACTTACCTATTATACAAATGCAGGTTTTGGAGGAAAACGCTCATTGTTTTATGTGAGTAAGGCTGAACAAAATTTAGTGGCACTGAACTACACAAAATATTAACAGATTTTGTTTGTGGATTTTTTAAATGATTAAATGTACACAAGTTACACTTTCAACCATTTTATTTTATTTATATTTTTGTTTTATTGGGGCCTTACTATGTACTTACTATGTCCTCATAGACTCAGGGTCTTTCCGCTCAGCTTCCCAAAGCACACACTACAGACCCAGTCCATTAAACTAGTTGTAGTACTACCTGGCTGAGAAGGACTGGGGAAGGCTGTGGCAGAACCCTTGCCTAGCATGCACAAGGCCTGAATTGGATCCCCATCACAAAAAAGGAAAGAAAAGAGTAAACAGTTCAGACGCATTAAGTATATTTTTTGGTTGTATACTCATTACCATCACCCTCTCCAAAAGTCATCTTGCCAGCAGAACTCTTTAAATCCATTAAATACACAACTTCTCATTATCCCCTCTTTCCCTAGTCCCAAGCAACTACAACTCAACTTTCTATTTGTGTGAATTCAGCTATCCTACTAATGTCATACAAGAATCATACAGTACTCATCCTTTGTAATATTTACCTCTATGTGACTGGCTTACTTTATCGTTACATTTCCATAATTTGCCCATGTTGTAGCACACAAAAAAATTAAACTAAAGGGCTGAGATGGATTTTGCTATCCTCCTCCTGCCTTAGCTTCCTAGAATTATAGAACTGTGCCACCACACCTAGCTAAAACACTGGTTTTTAATGCTTATTATCTGTTAGATTTCTATTTTCTAGTACAGATGATCGTAAATTATAAAGCTGACTTATTTATTATTCATTAACTTTCAAGATAAAATAAAAGGCTTGCTGCAGGATTTTCCCCCTCCTAGTGTCCTGGAGAATTCCAGATTGATTTGGCAAATGCAATCGTACTTGTAAACGAATCATTTAGATGGGACATCCTGCTATTATGAAAATAAATTACATGCTCATTAGGAAACAAAATGACCCTCAATTTAAAAAAAAAAAAAAGTAGGTTAGGTGGTAATGGCACAGGCTTTTAATCTCAGCACTTGGGAGAAGGTAGAGGCAGAAGGGTCTCTGAAAGTTCGAGGTTAGTCTAGTCTATAAAGTAAGTTTCAGGGCAACCAGAGTTGTTAACACAAAGAAACCCTGTCTCAAAAACAAACAAAAAATAGACAATTTGGTATCAATGTTTGAATAAAGACTGATCTATAAAAACTATATTTTCTTTAAGGATAAAAAGTCATCTGGCCAGGTGGTAGTGGCACAGGCCTTTAATTCTAACATTCAGGAGGCCTATTTGATCTCTGAGTTTGAGGCCAGCCTAGTCTACAGACTGAGTTCCAGGAGAGCCAGGGCTACAACAAGGAACCCTATCTCAAGAAACAAAACAAACAAACAGCAATTTTAAAAAGTCTGCATCTGCCTGGATATTATGTACAATACCGCTACAAACATTTCCTATTTCAAAGTAGGAATGCTTTTAGTCTTTGCTCGAAAATTTTTGTTATCCAAACAGAGCCATGGGTAATTAGCCAGTAATATCAATGTGATCAAATCAGGTCAGGAAAAACCTCTCCTCTGATAGGGATTTATCTGCTGTTTTCCCTTCCTCCCCAATACCACGCCTGGTCTCCTAGACTCTGATCCAGTGTGATTCCACATATCACCTGTACCAACACTCCCACATCTCTCTGTCCACTCTGTCTTTTCCAATGGACACCCTAAACTTCAACCACTTTTGTCAATGTGCCTTTCACTTCCTTTCTAAGTGAAATCTGTGTCTCTCATGACAATATTGAGATGTCAAAGCCAGGAAAGGCTACACAATAAGGTTCAGGAGGAAGGGAGAGAGGGAGGGAGGGAGGGAGGGAGGGAGGGAGGGAGGGAGGGAGGGAGGAAGGAAGGAAGGAAGGAAGGAAGGAAGGAAGGAAGGAAGGAAGGAAGGAAGGAAGGAAGGACAGATGATGGATTGATGAGACAGACAAGTTCCATCCCCCCTTTGGTGAAAGGAGACTCCTGAAAGCTGACTCTGATTTTTACATGTGGCACATATGAGCCCACATTCTCATATATATATAAAAGATACACATACACACAAATATGCAAATAATGTATAGTAATAAAATTTAAGGAAGCTGGGAAGACAACTCAGAGGTTAAGAGCATATACACGCATTGCAGAGAACCCCCGTTTGATTACCAGTACCATATAGGGCGGTTCATAATCACTTGTAACTTCAGCTCCAACGGGATCCAATGCCCATGGCTTCCACAGGCACTGGCACATATAAAGCACATACTCATGCACATACATACATACATACATACATACATACATACATACATACATATATACATACATGCACATCACTAAAAATAAAATAATCTGCCTATAGTGGTTGTTAGGATTCTGCTCTAGCTTCTGAAGCCACACCCTGCCCCGAGTTCTGACATCAAGCTCTATTCCTCCTGGGAGCACTCTTTATCTCTATCCCCTCTCCCTGCCCTCTCTATTAAAATAATTGTTTATAATAATAAAGTCCTTCTACATAGAAACAACCTAAGTGTCCTCCTCCTGCATCTATAGGGCATGAGGCCTCTCCATTCATAGACACCTGCTGCCAGCTAACCAGGCAAATTGTTATCATATTATACCAGATCAAACATAAGATCCCAAAATCATTAAAGGCACACACCTTTAATCCCAGTACTGGGGAGACAGGGGCAGGCAGATCTCTCTGTGAGTTCAAGGACAGCCTGGTCAATAGAGTTCCAGGACAGCCATGGCTACACAGAGAAACTCAGTCTCAAAAAGCCAAAATAAACAAATAAATAAATAAGTAAAATAATCTTTAAAAGATTGAAAATTTTAAAACATGATGTATAGCACATGCGCAGGTGCCTACACACAGAAGAATATTTATTCAGCCTGAAAAAGACTCAGGGTTGGAGAGATGGCTCAGCACTGACACTTTTTTAGAGGACCTAGGTTTGATTCTCAGTACCCACATGGTTCTCAACTACCCATAATTTCAACTCTGGAAGAGGACCCAATTCTCTCTTCTGACTTCTGTGAGAACAAGGCATGAACTTGGTACACTTATAACATGTAGGCAGAACATTTATACACATAAATAAACCTATTTAAAAAACAAAACGAAACAAAACAAAACAAAACCTCTTGTAATAGGATATAACGTCTGTGAGCCTGATCCTCCTGTTTCTTACTCTTAAGTACTGGGATTATAGTCAAGTACTCCTATATCCAGATCTTGGAACCAGAATTTTAAAAAGAAAACTCTTTTTGATAATTCTGAACCCACTGGTTTTAAGTAAAGTCCAAACTTTTATTTTGATATTCAGTACCCTACATGACCCAAAAATAGCTCTCCCTTCTTTCCATGACCTACTCTTTGGGCCTCCCTCAATTCTCTGGCTTGCCCACACCCCAGGAGGTAGTGGTGAAACATTTGCTATGGTAGATTCCCTGCATCTATGGTGTCCAACAGAAGCACTATTTGCTACATGTAGTTACTAAGTATTTGAAATGTAACTATTGGCTACTGTACTGAAGAGCACATGACTAAAGCACTAGTTAGGGTCCTAAAGGAAAAAAAATAATAGAAACAAAAAGTCCATGTAACCCTTTTCTCACATGTTACAATCTGTGCTCATTTCTTAACAAATAGTTATTGTTTAAGATGGGCCTGGCACGCGCTATTCCAAGCACTGGGAAAACATCACTGAGTAAAACAAACATCCTTGACCATAGATGCTTATGTTGGTGGTAGGTAGGGTATTAAAACATGTTCAATAGGAGCATATAAGATCCACTGTGAAGAAGCTACACAGATTCTGTTCCAAATGGCTATCCTAATTGTAGAGAAGTTCACTGAGTTGCATTTGGGTCTGACTAATTTCAGTGTGTGAATTTTTTATTTGCAATGGTTTTTATAATAAAGTTTTAAATTTTAAAAATTGGAGGGGGAAAAAGAAGCAGCTTATGTTCTAATGAAGCTGAATAGTGTAATATTTAAGAGCAATGAGTTTCGAGTCAGAAAGCTCAAGTTCACATTCTAGCTCTTCTGCTAACCACCTAATCTTCTTGTCTTTATAAGTCAGCCTGCCTCAGGTATTTCATCGTAGTAATAAAAACAGGTTAATATCACCCCTTAATTTCTTTATCTGTAAAACCTGACTTTGCAAGTACTAAGATTACAGGCACCATAATCAGGCCTGGCAATAGTCACAACTTACTTGTTTATTTTTGAAACAGACTCTCAATATGCAGACCAGGCTGAAACTGCCTCTGCCTCCAGATGCTAGGATTAAAGGCATGAGCCAACACAATTGGAAGAATCACGGCTTCTAAGAGTACGCTCCAAGTACCCTTATGAGGTTGTTGTTATTACCAAACCCTTGTATAGACAGAAGAACTGAGGATCAGATTAAGGGGGAGGTCTAAGGTTACACTGCTATGATGCTGACTGACTGAGGTACTGGGGAGATGGTTTAGTGGTTAAGAGCACACTGGCTGCTCTGCCAGAGGATCAAGGTTCAATTTCTAGCTTATAACAGTCTGTAACTCCAGTCACAGAGACCTAATAACCCCTTCTGGCCTCTACAGGCACCAGGCAACATGGGTACAAAGACATACATGCAGGCAAGACATCCACATACGTAAAAATATTAAAATTTTAAATCCAGGCCTGTCAAGAGTCCGTTTTTCCCCTTCATTACAGGATCCTGTTTAATAGCAATTCCTCCCTGCAGTGAAAGACCAAGAGCCTCTTTTCACATAAGCTTCTCCTCTTAACACTGAGATCTAAGTTCAATATGACTATATAAGCTGGTTTAATGAGTTAACTGAACAAATTCAAGCTATTAGCCCACCCGCCCACTTTCACATGTAATGTTACACTCACTCAAGAACTCTGCAGGTTGAGCACAGAACACAGGTATTTATCAAAGTCAACAAGCCTCAAACACCAGAAAGGATAAATAAATTATACATCATAAATGAAGGTCACTGCATCCAAGCAAGCCTTTGAGGAGAAAAGCTTTGCTAAAGGTACACTGTGAGGCAACTATGATCAAAACTAAGCTTTAATCTACAGAACCTGTTGTGATTAGTTGTGATTTAATGTTAGTACACAGGATCTAAAGAATAAGGAAAAACAAAAAATAAAACTCCATGTCTTAGTTTAGGTTACTATTCCTATGGTGAAACACCATGATCAAAAGCAAGTTAGGGAAGAAAGCATTTATTTGGCTTATACTTCCATATCATCAATGAAGGAAGTCAGACAGGAACTAAAACAGGGCAGGAACCTGGAGGCAGGAACTGATGTAGAGGCTATGCAGGGGCTAATTACTGACTTGCTCTTCATGGCTTGCTCAGTCTGCTTTCTTACAGAAGCCAGGACCACCTGCCTAGAGGTGTCCCCACCTGCAATGGGCAGGGCCATTCCATATTAATTACTAGTTAAGAAAATATCCTATAGGCCTGCACACTGCCCAATCTTTTAGAGTCATTTTCCTAATTGAGGCTCCTCTCTGGTGACTCCAACTGTGTCAAGTTAACATAAAACTAACCAGAATACTTCCTGTCCTCACTTTATCTTAAAATAAGCTAGTGATTAGAAATACTTTTTTTAAAAAAATTTCCCCGTATACCAGGTGTAGTAGCACACAACTTTAATCCCAGCACTCAGGAGTCAGAAGAAGGCAGATATCTGTGAATTTGAGGCCAAATGGCCTACTTAGCAAGCCAGAGCTATATAGTGAAATACTGTCTAAAACACCAACTAACCAAACAACAACAAATCTATGTTCTGCTTTACCTGTACTAGCAAATACTGGCACTCTACCACAAACTTCTTGGTGCTACTTTGCTGAAAAAAATCATTAAAATTTTCCAGGTCCCAGTTCCCGAGTTAGAAGCAGCTAGACTAGCTGCTCTCTAAAGGTCCCCTTCCATTACATGTTATAATAATGAAACTGTATCCCTGCACCTTCTCACTCGGATGCCAGCCTCACTGTTAGTATAAATATACACTAACAGCAACTAGACACTGGAAAAACACATACATCAAGTGTCAGACTCATGAAAAATTTCATAGAGATCACTTTCTCATCATATATACAAACATTTCCAACAACAAAACTTGACTCCAAGATTCTTTGGTTGTTTCTTCTCCCCTATACACCCCCAAAACACACTGAAAACTGAAAACCATGTGCAGTGGTATGTGTCTGTAATCTAGCTAACACTTGAGAGGCTGGGGCAGGATTGCAGTGAGTTTAAGAACAACTTTGGATATATAGTAAATTTCATGCAACCCTGAGATCCTGTGTTGAAGAGAAGGGGGGATGGGGGGAGACTTGGCTTGGAAAGTAGTACATGCCTTTAATCCCAGCACAGAGGGACAGAGGCAGGCAGATTTCTGGGAATTTAAAGTGAGCCTGGTCTACACAGCAAGTTCCAGGGCAACTGACGCTTCATAAAGAAACCCTGTCTCAAAACAAACTCTGTAGCTTTCTTCATAAAATGGAAAAAAAAATATTCAAAAATGTAGACAGACTTTCCTTTGAGCTATCAGCTCACAAATAATGACATGAAGACTTACTGATTATGAAAGCTCAGCCTTAGCTTAGGCTTGCCCCGCTAGCTCTTGTAACCTAAATTGACCGCTTTTATTAATCTACATTTTACCATGTGGCTTTTTACCATTTTTTCATTCTGTAAGTCTGACTCCATGTCTTGTTCTTGTCTCTCTTGTGCTGCAATTCGTCTCTTCCTCTTCCCTTCTCTCCCAGAAGTCCCACCTATACCTCTTGCCTAGCTACTGGTTGTTCAGATTTTTCTTATACCAATCACAGCAAATACATTTCCACATAGTGTACAAATATCTCACAACACAAAAAGCCATATTAATGGAAACTGCTTCATATACCGATATGTGCAGCCACAGATACAGCTGACTCAGTACATAATAATCAATGTGTATGCAAGTGTCAAAAAAGGCTCACCTATGCCCCATATACAGAAACAGAACACTGAATAATTCAGTCCAATATTATTATTATTATTGTAGATACAGGAATGGGGAACTTAAGTGGGAAAGAAGCTTATCTGTGCTCATAAACAAATCAAAGAGCAGACCTGAGATTAGATTAGCAGAACTGTAGCAGGCTGGCTACAGACTTGAGTATTAAGTATGTAGGAAGGAAATCTGTGAAACCTGGAAATGGCTAAGAACACCCACATTTACACTACTTTCTTTCACAGGCTTATGTTCTGAACACCCAGTCTCAGCTTGTGGTATTATTTTGAAGTCTGTGAAGCTTTCAGGAGGAAGTATGTCACTGGGAACAGCTCTTTGAAGATGATCTCCACCTCCAATTCCAGAATGTGTCCTCTGCCTCCTGTCAGTACCATGTGAGCAGCACTGCCTCATTATCCTGTGTGGATGGAGCCACAGGCCTCTATCCCACCAAGCTTTCCTCGTCACTGATAATAGACTGATAAGATAAACACAATAAATGAGTAAATACATTTTCCTCCCTTAAGTTGCTTGCCAAATATTCTATCAACAGGAAAAGTAACTAACTGTAAGTAGAAGATCCTTCTTAGGTTAAGTATCCCTCCCATCTACCATTACTGCTTGGTCAGTCAAATGCTTTCTAAATGTTTATCTCAAGAAGCTGGAAAGTGTGCTGAAGCAATGGTTAAGAGGTTAGAAATGTGTATTACTTTTGCAGAGGAGCCAGGTTTGATTTCTAGGACTCACGTTGGGGGACAACTAACTACCTGTAACAGCTCCAAGGGATCAGATAGATGTCCTGTAGGTACCTGAGCTCACAAGTACAGACACACAGAATTAAAAATAAAAGTAAAAACTCACTATGCAAACCAGGTTAGCCTTGAACTCACAGAAACTTAACCAGCTTTTGCCTTCCAAGTGATGAGACTAAAGGTTTATGGAATCACCCCCCCCCCCAAAAAAAATGCTTAAAAAAATCTGGAAAATCATGCATCAGTCATGGACTATGGAACTGGTCAAGAATACCAAGGCTGCATATACATTCATCAAAACAAAATATCTAGAACAATGCCCCAGTTTGTACTGGGGGAAAAGGGAGAGTTTATTACTCTCTGCTTTCAAGGGTTCTCACAACTCAACTTTGTAGAATGAATACATGTACAGGGTTATAAATGAAATTAACGTGAGCTCTATCATTCCTTGCCAACAACCTCATCCTAGTCTATATAAGCTCCCCAGGTAAGAATAGATTTAACAATCTAAGAGTTACTAGGCTACCTAACAACTTAGGTTCTCTAAGGGAAGAAAGATACATATAACATGTCCCTCTATCCACTAAGAGCTTATGATCTTCTATGATTATAAAAAGGTGGTTCAGGGTTGAAAAGATGGCTCTGTGGTTAAGAGCACTGATTGCTCTTCCAGAGGTCCTGAGTTTCGAACAACTAGATGGTGGCTCACAACCACCTGTAATGAGATCTGGTGCCTTCTTTGGGACACATGCAAGGCAGAACACTGTACACATAATTAATAAATAAATAAATAAATAAATAAATAAATAAATAAATAAATAAATGAATGAATGAATGAATGAATGAATGAATGAATGAATGAACGAACGAACAAACAAACAAACAAACAAACAAACAAACAAACAAACAAACCTTTAAAAAGTAAAGAAAGGAAGAAAAGGGGAAAAAGTGATTCAGCAGTCTGATGAAGCGAAGCAGGGTCCTGGTCTCATCTTTGCAACAAGGCTTGTTAGATCTACATAAGTGGTTTCCCTTTACTAGACCTCAATTTTCATCCTACATAAAATGAGTTAGGAACCTGTAAAGGGCCTCTCAGCTACGAATCTGTGGAAAATAACCATATAGTACCACTAGTCCATTTATGAAGCCAGTCAAGGGAGTAGTCAAGTATTCAACGGAATGAGAAAAAAGGCACAGGAGTCAATGGAAACTACTCTGTGACCAGCAGATCCAATGTAGCCTCAAAGGAGGGCTGGGAAAACTGAAGCAGGAGCCTCTGCCCAGAAAAAGAGCTAACAGCAAGGAGCCTGATGACACAGACAATGGACAAAAACCAGCTAAGGCTACATCTTGGGTCTGCTTTGTCCCTAGGTTTTTGTGTTCTGCTCTTGTTTCTGAGATGAAGTCTCACTGTGTATCCCATAGGCTTGAAAATTACTATGAAGCCCAGGCTAGCCTTGAATTCATGATTCTATTGCCTCCATTCCTGAAAACTGGGATGACAAGCATATGTCACAACACCAATAACTGGTTTCTTTTTTTTTTTTTAATTTGACCAAGGCAATAAAAGGAAGAATAAGATCCAGGTCAGATGAGTATTTAAAATATGTCTTGAATCTCAAGGTCTTTTAACAAAAAAAAAAAAAAAGCTTGCTTTGTAAAACACATTTATAAATTTCAGAGAAATAGCTGCAGATTCTTTGTCATCAACATCAGAATAAGGTTTTGCTATCAGTTAAATTCAGTCCAAATCTCAAATCAACTACTTATCACCTATAACTCTGAACAAGTCATTTAGCATCTCCAAGTTTTATTTTCCTCATCTACAATAACGTGATTAAGAATCTCTGTTTTGGGTTGGGGAGATGGCTCAATGCATAAAGCATTTGCTGTACAAAGACTCCAGATCCCCCGCATCCATGTAAATGCCAATTCAGTGTGGGAACCCACCTGTAATCCCAAAGCTAAGGAGGTGGAGATAGAGGGCTCCCTGGCGCAAGCTGAGAGGTGTATCAGCCAAATAGGAAGCTCTTGGTTCAAGTGAGGATCCTGTGTCAACATGCAGGGTGAAAGGCAATAGGGAAGAAACCCAACATCAATCCCTGACTTTTATAGGCACACACAGAACATGCACATGAGCCTGTATACATATTTGTGCCCACCACATATGAGCACATACATATACATACATGAACAACACACAGAGTCCTGCTTTACAGGACTAGTCTGAGAATAAATAATATATAACTTTATCTATAAAGTACTAGATACAGAGGAGTACAAATTCATCTTCCAGGTTATTCTCGTAATTTAAATGCCTATCTCTCTCACATGACCATAAACAGCTAAAGAACAAGGATAGTTTTTATTCCATATTGAGCTCCTGAAATAGTGACTCATGATAGGAGCCTTAGGAATTGGATAAAGTGCTACATGTGCTAGATGGAACAAAATGATGACCACAACAACACTGAACATAATAATGAAACAGACACTTATTATTTACTCTTGTTAGGTATAACTCTAAGTCTTGTTTTAAAACATATATAATATTTTGATTGCAGAGCTGAATCTGTATTTAGGCTGACTTTGATCTTACCCCACTCCTGCTTCAGCCACCACACTAGGCTTTAAATCCCCTAATAATTTTCCCTATTACCCATTCAACACTCTGTAAGCATTATCACCTTTCCTCTTTTGATGAAAAGAAGAAGAAGCATAAGAAGGTTCATAACTTTCCCAAGTCAGGCAACTTCACCTAAAAAAAAAATACACACACAGACATATATATCTCTGTCAGGGACAAGGAGGGGAGCAAAATAAGGAGTGGGTGCTAATAGGTATAAGATTTTTTTGGGAGGTGGTTAAATGGTCTAATGTGCAAGCAAAAGGACTTGAGTTCCAATCCTCAGCACCTACATGGATAGCTCAATGTGATGGTGCATACCCGGAGCCCCAGAACTAGATCCCTACAGCCCCACCAGCCCAGCCGGGGTATCACACCACAGGCTTGCCCAGGGGCCAATCTAGTGGGGACATTTTCCCAACTGGAATTCCCTCTTCCCAAATGACTCTAGCTTGTGTGATATTGACAACTAGCCAGCACAGACACTGAGAATGCCTTTATGCACTAGTCAACCATTAACCCTGTCCTCAGATTTATACTCTACAAGAGTGTGGGTGAGACACACTTATAGATCCTGTCACTGCAGCTTATAACAAATGCTCAGATGAAGTCTGTTCAAGAACTGTTCTGTGAAAAAGGGCCAGTCCAAAGCAGCAGCACTTAAGCCAGCCCTAACCAAGGAACAGTTACAGTAGGGAGAAGCAAGGACAAGTAAGCAGACACGTTAGGGGGAAACAACAAAGACAAAGAGTTTGACAGGAACTCAACAACTAACAGACAGTGAGTGTGGCTGGGACGTAACGAACAGAGGGGAGAGGGGCACAGGGTCCAAGGCACAGATTTTAGAGGCGATTCTGTTAGTCACAGAGAAGTAAGTGGAACATGTCAGCAGATTTGCTTCTTAAAGTTACAACTTAAATACTATTTTAAACTAGCTATTTATAACTCTGGATATAATACAAAAAGGCTCAAGCAATAAATGCAAGTAGTGACTACCCTGTAGCTAGACACCATCACATAGAAAGCACCTTACACCAGAACATGTGTTGTGTTTCCACGACAAGGGTACATATGGCTCCAGGGCCTTCCTGTAATTAACATCTTTAGAATTTTAGAACACAACAAAGGAGAATTGACTTTCTCACTGCCTCATTAATAGTTAATTTCACAAATAATATCTAATTTGACCTAGTTTCCTCAGAAGTCATCCCAAAATGTTTCACTGAAATCAAAATCCTTAAATGAAAAGGATAATTAAGCCCATCACCAAAAGATGTCCTAAGATGAAACTCAGTCCCTTTATGTAACCCAAATGTCCTGCCCAATGACTTTACCCTCTATTATCAGGTACCAAGTCTATGAAAAAGAAGAGGAGGTATACATTATCTCACATTACCATCAAATATCTGCTTAAGCACCCAAACATAAATACAATAATCAGCTGGAAAAAACTGTTATTGGTGCAGTATGGCACTCAGGAAGCAGGAAGATCAGAGGGACCTAAATTCAGTACACTGTGCCCACATCAGGCAGCTCACAACCATCTGTACATGAGTTCCAGAAGATTCAATGTCCTCTTCTGGCTTCCTTGGACACCCACACATACAAAGCATACACTAACAAAGGCACACACACATAAATAAATAAAAATAAACTAAAAAAGAAAAGCCAGGTGGTGGTAACACATGATTTACTCTCAGCACTTGTGAGGCGGAGGCAGAGGCAAGTGGATGTGTGGGTTTGAGCCTGGTCTACAGAGTGAGCTCCAGTTCAGCTAAAACTACACAGAAAAATCCTGTCTCAGAAAAAAGAGGGGGAAGAAGGAGGGAAACATGACACTCATGCTACAATTTATTTTTTAGTTTTCAGAATCTTAAACGGACTAAGGATAGAGGGCTCTCACCCCACAACACTTCACTCCTAGAACTCGGAGAGGACTGCACAGAAAACAGTACATGAGGGTTGTTTGTTTGTTTTTGCATTTTTTAGTCTGTCAGGCAAGTACATACAGCATAAAAGAAAGCTGAGCAGAGGCCAGAACAAAATGAGCATGGAAGGATTGAGAAATTCAACAACAAAGTAATGTCACAGGCAGAGACCAAATCAAGGAACACCTTATTATGAAGGAATGGCAGTAAGGAGCCAAGGAAGACTTTTCAGCAGCAAACTCAGAGGAACAGGTTCTATCTTGGGAAAGATCGCCCTGAGGAGATGGGGAATGAAGAAGGGAAGGCTGGTGCCCACAATCCTTCATAATGCATCCTATTCTCAAGTCAGTTCTCCTGCTTACAAACCCCAGGATCTACTCTTAGTTCACTGTAACAGAATGCTCTATCTCTGAGAAACCTGTAGCTACCAGGGACATTGGGATGAGTCCCCTGAAGAGACCAACACCTGGGAGCCTCTATTTTCAGGTTCCTTCTTTTCCTCTCCTTTGGCCTCCGTTACGTGACAAAGACTGTTATATCGCCATTTAAGAACCTTAGTATTGGTCCAGAGAAGACATGCATATGCTAAGTCCTTACACTCCAATTCCCAATGAATGTGAAGTCTAGCCACTTTTAGAATTAAATAAAACTAGCACAGCCACATGCATAAATGTCTGATTTCTGCTCGTACACTTCTCAGGGAGATGGGAGGAAAACTAGAGGGGTATTACATGAGGACTGGCCTAGTACTTGGTCTCCTCTTACTCTCTCATTTGATCCTCACACAACCTCAGGAAAGGTCATATTTACAGCCTCATTTTCATATGTGACACAATGGCTCAACTTAGGTGTGGTGGTGTATATCTATGTCATTAATACTTGGAAGACTGAAGCAGGAGAATTGCAAGTTCAAGGCCAGCCTGGATCCTGTCCCTAAACTTCCCCATACAAAAGTATATATAGAGGGCTGAAGGCATCCACAAGGCCCACCTGGCCTTGTGACAAGGGAGGGTACCATTCTGAGCAAATATATGGTGGAGAAATGAGAGAAAGAGAGGAAGAACAGTTCGTGTGCTGTGGAAAGAGGCAGAAGCAAAGGCAGTGAGGAACAGGCTGCTGTGGGTGGCAAGCTTGCCACCCAGGGCCAGGGTGATGTCTGGGTCCGTAGTCCTACTGTAGCCAGGATCTGTGTTGACATCTATGATCCATATTGCCACCAAAGGGTACAAGGATGCCTGGAGTTTGGGCTGCCACCTATGGAAATGTTGGAACCAAGACCATGATGACATTCGAGTCTGAGCTGCTGCCATGGGTCCATGGCCCTCTAGCAGCCAGGATCTGTGTTGATGTCTACTGCTTCAGTAACTACTGAAGGCTGTGAAGATGCCGAGGGTCTGGTCAGCCACCTGAGTCCACGTTGGTATCCAAGAGCCATGCTGCTGCTAGGATCATGCTGATCTGAGTGGCCTATGCTGCCACCCTGGTGACATTTGGGCCGAGGCTACAGTATAGGGCCATGTCTGTACCCGTGATCCTGCTGCTGCTAGTCTTTGTTGATGTCCATGGCCCATGTAGCCATAAGAACCATGTGTGTTAAAATCTGAAGGGCCATGCTGAGCCAGTCCTGCTCTTCACTAGCACTGGGATAGTTGGCTCTAGCCCTCACTGCACACTGCAACAAAAGAGCTAGCCCCACTCCTTAAGGGAGAGCTTGCCCCCAACAACATACTTGGGAGAGATTCCCCCCCCCACCCCGCCCCTTCACCATGGGTGTGGGAGACCTGGCCCAGATGGTATAGGCCTAGGAGAGCTGGTTCCACCCTTCACCTGAGGGGGGCAGTCTTGGTGGCCTCAACCTATCAGCTCAGCTACCACCCAGACCTGAGCCTTGGGTTGGCCCACCCTAACACTCACCCCTATGACCTGCTGGAATGTGTGGAGGGACTGGTTCTGTGGAATGATAGCCACAACATCTCCATGCCTCCAGGCAACAGCAGGATGTCTGAGAGGAGTTTAGGTGATGATGGTGTGCCAGAGGCCTTGCACCAGACCAATGACTCACTGCAATGAACATTTACAGATTGGGGCTGGACAAAAAGGCACATGCGTACCGAAGTTCCTGATGCCACTAAGATGAATGAAGAGGTGTTGGAGAGGCGGAAAAGACAGAGGAAAGAGGTGGTTTTCTGATCTGTTTTTAATAATTTAGGGGAGGAGTCCTTTGAGGGGAATACTGCAGGAGTAAGGGGCAGATATGGAGGGACTGGGAAGTGAGCTAAATTGGGGCAGATGATGTGAAACGCCCAAAGAATCAATAAAGAATTATGTTATTTTTAAGTATATATATAAAGCACATAAACAATCAAAGGCTCAAAGTCACAGAGCAAGTATAAGGCAATTGTTGAGATTTGTGTCTATTCCACCACTTCATCCAAGTTCCCTTACTTCATCTATTACCGAATTTCCACTTACCTCAGTTGGCTGATTATATTATATTATTATATAATAAGCCACTTACATATCGGATAAAGAACCAGGAAAAAACAAACAGGAAAATGAAGGACAGGATGAACATAGTGGCTCACACCTATGATTGCCAATACTAGAGAAGCTGATGCAGGAAGATTACTACAGTTCAGGACCAGCCTAAACTACACATAGTGAGTTTCATGTCACCTTGGCAGACAACAGGAGATGAGAGAGAGAGAGAGAGACAGAGAGACAGAGAGAGAATGTTAAGTTTTAAACTTGGGATAAATGGCTAAGTGGACCTGGCTCTCCCTGCACCCCTCAGTCCCTACCTGTTACAGAGCCCTCCTGGCTGACATACCCAGCCTCCTACCCTAAACTCCTCCAACCCAGGGGCTGGGCCTTTCCTCCAGCTGCCTTTTCCTAAATAATCCAACCCTTTTAGTTACCTGGACTCTTTCCTCTACTTTCTTTTGGCCTCCCGGCTGCTGTGCCTGGTTCCCCTCTCTCCTTCCTCATCTCCTCACGTGGCACAGCTCAGTCTGATCACATCACTTTGGATTCTCCCAGATGTCTCAGCCTCTGGTTATGCTCTCCCACATATCTACATACCTATAATACACCTTCTCCTTCACCATATTCAGGACCAGCCATGCTTCCTTTCTCTATTTCTTTTTTCAGGAAGGAAGACGCGGGGGGAGGGGGGGCACTTACATGATAGATTGATAGATGCAGCCGCCAAGTAAATAAACAAGTAAGTAAATAAATAAATAAAAACAGAACATCAACATCAATTCCTACAAGCTCTCAGAGCTACAGCCAATTCTGGCAAGAACTAAAACCATGTTGACAGACTTTCATTTTCATTCCAGAATTGTATCTCTTCACTCAGCCCAGCAGAGAACCTGATAAAATACTGCCTTCTAAGGGCACAACATCACAAATGAATTCCAACGAGCAGGTGCAATATCTCCCCGCAGCCTTTCCATTATTATAAAGCCAGCAGGAACCACAGATAGCTCTTGTTTCTCTGAACTGCCTGCCTGCTCTTACTGGTAAAATGGAAGTGGGTCTGAAAAGCAGATGACTTGTCAAGAGCCTAAACCCTAAGGTGAAGGGGAAGCAATTCACTAAGAGCAAACACTCAAAAGAAAGTCAAGCCTCTGTGAGGTGAAAAGAGATATAGGTCAGTAATAGAGTGCCTTCCTATTTTGTACAAGGCTCTAAGTTTATTCTTCAGTACCAATTATATTAATGATCTTAAACACTCCAGAAATCAAAACTCCACTGAACATAAAGTTCTTATTGCCAAAGTTTACTTGCTTCTTCTAGCTGTATCAGTACTAACAAATTATCTCCACCTGTCTATCAGCCATTTCTAAGACGGAAGCATCCTTTACCGCACAGCTTACCACCTGTGCTGGATGCTTCATTATGTATAAAGCTGATACACCACTTTGCTAGAAAGCTGGTGCACAAATGTTACCTGGGGATGAATAAATCATTCCAGTTGTGTTGGGTTGCAATAGCTAAGGACAGCATCTGCAGCTATGAAAGCAGATGGTCTTATAAGATAGAGGACTTGGCGCCTATCTGATTTTCCTATGGCAAGCAGCTTTGTATCAGCAGGAAGTCTGGCTGGGAAGTGTCTAAGTAGAGCTAGTAACCAATGATGAGCAAAGATGACAAAAATGCTCATTCAGTTCCCTTCCATAAAAAATGAACAAACATATCAGGGGCAGCAATTACCAGGATCCCAAGCATTCATTTTATACCTACTCATCAACTTCTAAATTGTTTTCTTTTTAGTACAACACATCATTTCTTGATTATAACACCTTAAAAGTGAGCTCAGGGAGAATGGCTAGTTCAGCCTTGGCACGAAACAAATACATAAGTTTGGCTCATTAAGGACTAGAGCAATGACTTAATGGTTAAAAACCCTTACTTTTCTTGCAGAGGACCCAAGTTCAGCTCCACTCACAACTGCTTGAAATTCCAGCTCCAGAGGGATCTGACATTTCTGACCTCTCTGTGCACTCACATGTACATACTCACACAAGACACACAGGATACATAATTAAAATTAATAAAAATAATCTTTTTTAGTTTGCTGACTAAAACAAAATTTAAAGTAAAGAAAATCAAGCAGAACACACTTGATGACAGTAAATGAATGCTGTCAATAACGGTAGGTGTGGTTGGTGGGTGGTGTTGCAGCATTTAACCCCAGCACTGAGAGGCAGAGGCAGGCAAGAGCTCTGAGCTCAAGGCCAGTTTGCTCTATAGAACTAGTTCCAGAACAGCCAGGGCTACACAGAGAAACCCTGTCTTGAAAAACAAAACAAAAGTAATAATTATGGTAGATATGGTATAAATATAAGTTTAATTAATAAAATTATATGCTAGATCCCATTTGTTTTACACACGTTCTCTTATTCTCAAAACAATTATAACTTTATTGCCTTCATTTAGACTATAAATGAAGTTAAAACTCAAAACTGTCCAGATCACACATCAACTGATGGAGTCAGAACTAAATCTTCTGAGATTAGATGACTCCAAAGCTCTAAGTATTTGTCTGCTTCTTGTCCTACCACTGGTCTTCTTACTGTTCCTCAAAACCTAGGTAGTTTCCACCTTGAAATCATTGTTCTTTGTACTTTCTCTGCTTTTAGATCCCTTCTACAACATGTTTTGGCTTTTTCCTGCCCCTCTTTCCAGTGCTGAAAATCAACCAAGGGTCTCATACATCAAGGGATGTAATCTATCACTGAGTCAGTCTACTGTGATTCTATCCCTCGTTACAGAAAATAATGACCCCTTTAAGTTCAATTCAGAGAACTTCACTTCATTCTTTCCAAACCTTTACCATGCCTTTCATTCAGAATAAAATATAAGATCACAGCCGTCATCCGTAACATCCTGTATCTAACTCCTTCTACTTAGCTCACCTCATTCCTTACGACTCTTCTTACTTGTATGTTCCACCTTTCTTCTTACGCCAAACTGCAGTATATCTTAAAATTTAGTGTTAACATGTTATTTAGAAACCATTCTAAGATGTCCAAAGCATAAATCAAGAAAATGTGCAAAGCCACATTCATAATCTCAGGAAACTGAGACAAGAGAACTACTCTAAATTTAAGTCCAGACTGGGCTACATAGTAAATACTAGAATAGCTGTGGCTAAACTATAAACCCCTCTCTCAAAACAAACAAAATGTATAAGTCTTAGATCTCTATGTACGAATGACAGAGACATTCTTCCCTTCCTGATCCTTGGTGCACCAGGCATAAACTCACTTCACACACTTAGCTCACACATTTAGCACCTGTAGTTCTTTATCTAAAGCATTCTTCCCTCAGACTATTAGTATGACTTTATTTCATTAAGATATCTACACAAAGTGCTGGTTGTGGTCTTGAATTGGTAGCATGCTTGCTTAGCATGCAGGAAGCCCTGGGTTCTATCCTCAGCAGCATCTGCTTTCCCAATATTTAGGAGGTTAAGATAGAAGAATCAGAAATTCAAAGTTATCCTTAGCTACATAATAAGTTAGCAGAGGAAGTTTGTATGGCAAAAATTTCAGGACCATAAAGGCCAGTTAGCTAATGGCTTCTTTCTTTCAAATTACTCCTTTTCCCCACACATTGATTTTCCTCCTCTACTCACTACAACTTAATTTATTTTTTTAATTTCCTTTATTTTTATTTTATGTGTGTGTTTTGTATGTATGTATGTCTGTGTACTGTATGAGTGCTTAGTGGTCAACAGGAGTACAAGAGAAGTGAGATCCCCTGGGACTGGAGTTACAAATGGTTATTAGCGATCCTGTGGATTTGGATAACTTAGGTCTTCTGGAAGAGCAACCAGTGAGTGCTCTTAATCTCTTAGCCATCTCTCCAGCCCATGTCAAGGACCTAAAGCCTCAGACACACAAAGCCTTCTCTGGTCTAGGTTTAGAAAATGGCAAAGCCTTCTTCTGGTGTGAATGTGAATGTTGATGATAGTATATGCAGAAAATATTCACCATAGCTTTCTCCTAAAATATCTATGGCCTGAAGATTGCTCCAATGAGATTAGCTAAATCAGCCTCATTTATTCAGCTGTACATCATAAACCCTGCCTCCTGTTTATCTACATGTAATAACCCACCTCCTTGTTCAGCTGTGTGCAATAACCCTGCTTCCCTGTTCAATTCTATATAATAAATGGCTAGGCTTTCTAGGAGAATTGCAATTTCTCCTGCAGAGAGCCCAGACCACCTGATGCCAGCTTTCTGATGGTATATTTGTCTATTTTTCTATGCCCTTGCTACCCCAGTCAGATTTATCCCTGATACTATGCTGATGTCACAACTGTTGGCATGTTAAAATTAATAAAATTTTATTGAAATCAATTTGATTACTATTAATTTTAAAATAATATTTAAGGAACTGGAGAGATGGTTCAGCAGTTAAAAGCACTTATTACTCTTGCAGAAGACCAGGGTTCAGTACTCAGCACTCACATGGTAGTTACCAATCATCTTCAACTACAGTTCCAGTGGATTTGATGCTGTCTTCTAGCCTCTACAGGCACTGCATGCAAACAGTACACAGACATACATGTAGTGAAAACACATACACATAACATATAAACAATTAAGATGGTAGATTTTTGTCATTTGTATGAGAATTTATAAATAAATTAACTGGCCACGTACAGTAATATGACAGAAGGACAATGATAGCAGTTAACATTTACTGAATACTTTCCATAAGCATGCTTCTTATCCTACCCAACTATGACCATAATCCTATAATCTTTTACAAATGAGATGTCTAAGCCTAGAAAGGTCAAGTGTCTAGCTCGAGATCACACAGGTAGTAAAAGAAATAGAATTCAATCTTAGGTACTGGCACTACAAAGTTCAAGTGCTTTACTACATCATAAAAGAGAAGTTGGCCAAAATAACTACCTGGGCCAGTCTTGAAAACCTAGCTTCAAACTAAAGATAGTTGTGGGGACTCAATAAAAGTTTCAGAAGTTTTGGAGATATCAGAGGGAATCTACCCACAGTCTATGTGGGGGTTTAGGAAAAGCTCCAGAAGTCCCAGAGCTCTAACCACAGTCAGTCTAGAAAATTAAAGAGTGGTGATTCAAACCTTTAATCCCAGCACAGGGAGTATCCTGGGAGTGGTGACCTACACCCTTAATCCCAACTGAGTCAAGGTCACTTCACATTATAGAAGGAATTCCAGGCTCCCAAGCAGGCAGTGGTGGGGACATGCCTTAATTTACAAAAGGGTACTTAAGACAGGATAGAAACACAGAGGGAAGCCATTCCAAGGGAATCGAGGCTGAGGAAGCTAGAAGACAGCTGAGTAAAATCTTACTCTGGTGTTTATTCCCTCTAATATCTCCAACTTCTTCAGAGATCTATCCCTGAGTCTCATTTACTCGAGGGACAGATAGTCACATTTGAAAAGGACACATTGTATGCTCAATGTAGCAGATCATAAAGATTGTTGAAACATAAAGACTATTTTATGTAAAGTCCTGGCTGTCCTGAAATTCACTTTGTAGTCAGGTTGGCCTGGACCTCACAGATTTGGTAATATTTTGTGTATTCTCTAAGAAATAAAGCTTGCCAAGATCAGATGGGGCCACACAGTGATATCACAGCATGCAGGAGGCAGAGATTCATCTGGATCTCTGAGAGTTCAAGGCCAGTTTAGACTACCGGAGATTAATTAAAAGAAAAAGAGTCAGGCAGTGGTGGCACACATCTTTAATCCCAACACTAGAAAGGTAGAAATAGAAAGTGATATGGCTGGGCAGAGAAAGAACCATAAGGCAGGAGGAGACAGGAGTTCTCTGCCCTGTGCTTCCCTTCCCTTTTGGCTGAGGATTTGAATCTGAGAATTTGTGGAGATAGGATCTTCCCCTTTTGGCCTGAGGATTCAGTAGTGGTGAGAAGTTTTCCTAGTGGCTTGTTCCTCTGCTTATCTGATCTTTCAACATTTACTCCAATATCTGGCTCTAGATATTTATTACAAGACCAATTGGGATTCATATAACACTAAAGAGATTCGCCTGCCTCTGCCTCTGCCTTCAAGAGCACTGGGATTATAGGTTTCTGCCGCCACTCCCAGCTCATAAAGATTATTCTTATAAAATAAATGTACATGTGTAAATTAAGATGTTCCCAGCCCCAAGTCAGTTCACTTAAAAATAAACAAGGCAAACTCAAGACAGTCCTTAGGTGTTACAGGAAGAGGCTTCCCCACCCCTGCCTATCAAGACTCCAGCCTCCCTCAGCTCAATTTTAATACTGCAGATGTAACTGCTACAATCTCTTTGCTGGTAGTTATTTTGAATTTCTAAGGAGCTTTATGTTTGCTCTGAGCAAAGGACTCCCCATTCTAGCTCTCAGCTGCAAACGTGTGCTACATAAAACTACCTTCATCATCATCAGGGCTGTTCTAAGGTGGCTCCTCTCTTTGCTACCAGGTAAACCTTTGTTAAAGCTATAATTAACAGGAAGTGACAGAGTAGGCAAAGCCACCATACCCTACAGAGAAAGCAAGAGCTCTCTAGCTGTGATATAAGGAACGAAAAACAAGCTCTGATTACAGAGACTGGGAGAATTGTAAATGGGTAGCATTACTTACCAGAGTCTTCATCCTATAGCATGGGTTAAACTGTCCTATCTATCCGAAAATAAAAAAGTAAACATGCAAACACACACACAATTTAAAAAATAATAAAAGTAATGTCTATTATTCATTAATATCCATTATTAATAACAAAAGCAGAATTACCTGTGTTTGGGGGTTTGTTTTTTTGAGACAGGGTCTCACTATATATCTCTTGTCCTGGAATGCATTATATGTAGAGCAGGTTGGCCTCCACCTGCCTCTACCTCCAAAGCACTGTTGTTGTATACCACCATGCCCAGCACACACACACACACACAAAGATTTCTTGGTTCTGAAAAATAAAGCTTTGAAAAAAAAATTTCTTAACTCACTACATTTTCTATCAGTTTTAATATTCTAATAATAGTAACCAGAAAACTTACAAATTCCTATTTCCTTCTGAATCAAAGACAAGATTATGATAAACAATGAAGTTTGAGAAGTGGGTTTTTAAATCTTGATTCTCAAAGAGAAAAAAAAAAAAAAGTAACTGTGTGAGGGTATAGAATCCCCTAGAACTGGAGTTACAGACAGCTGTGAGCTGCCATGTGGTTGCTGGGAACTGAACCCAGGTCCTTTGGAAGAGCAGCCAGTGTTCTTAACCACTGAGCCATCTCTCTAGCCCCCAAACTAACATTTTTATTAAAGCTCTCAGCTCTGAAAAGTGACTACAATTGTTTCTTTTTCTACACCTGGTATATCTGACTAATCCTACAGGAAAAGTATTTTCCCTATCACAACTGTCACATTTTTATTGTCAATGTCAGGGATCAAACCCACATGCTTTAAGTATGTTATCAGCATAGCTAAACCCAAGTTCTCTATTACAGCTGCCTGCACTTTCTTACTTATATATCTTACTCTCCACTGATTTGAACCTCTAGATCTACTTCCCATACAGTAACCATTAGCCATTTGTGCCTATTTAAATTAACGGAAATGAAATAAAATTAATTTATAGTTCCTGAATGTCATTTTATATTTCATGTATTAAAGAGCTACACATGGCAGGTGACTGCCAATCAGACAACACAAATAGAGAATATTTTGATTAATGCAGAAATTTTACAGTGCTATGTCTAGTCTGCACGTATTCACTGCGGTGTAATATGGGAGGCAGTTTGGCAGGAGCTACATTTAACTCATTTCTGTACCCCATCATCATCCCATAGTAAGTACCCAGTAAATACTTTTAGGAATGACAGTAACACAAAGTTTGTGCACACATAACCGAGGATTTATTTCCCATAAACTAATATCTTTTACTGGCTAGAATCAGGGTAATAATGAACTATCACTGTAACCTGGGAAGGAAACAGTAGAAGCCACAATTAGAAATAATCAGAAAATGTACTCAGTTCCACGCCCAAACCAAACTACTTACTATGAAATTTGATTAAGAACATGGCTTATTTCTTGTTTTAGGTTTTGCATATAATTAAATTATTATAAGTGGTTCTGAATGGAATTTTTCAAATATTTGAACTCAGAGTTAAGCATGTTAGCTTACACCTGTAGTCCAAACATTTGGGAAGTGGAAGCAGGAGGATCAGCAGTTCAAAGCCAGCCTCAGCTTTGTGAGACCTTTCTCAAAAGAACAAATAAAAAAGGTTGAGAGATTAAGATAAAATAAAAAATTGTCACAAATAGAGAACATGTCATAACTGGAAGATTAAGGACATGATCTGGGCAGTAAATGGCAATTAGTTTAAGGTGGCTGGAACAACATATAAGAAAGGCAGACAGAGCCTGAATCATGCAAGAAATTTGCAAGGTAAATTAAGGAGAGTAAATTTTATCCTCCAAATTACAAAAGAATTCTCAAAAAAAAAAAAAAAACTGAAGCAGGGAAGAGGAATGAAATATGTATTTAACAAAGCTCAGAGAAATACAATAAAGATGATAATAGACTTGGGAGAAGTGAGACAATAGGGAGGTAGGGAAGTTGCTTTAAAAAAGTAATGACACAGGGCCTATCTGATGTGGGTTTAAACACAGCCTATTGAGTCTTTCTCTACTAGTCTATGTCTCTCAAAGCTATAATACCACCATTTAATTAGAAAGTGTAGCTACAAAACCAACTATTAAGGTCAATTCCATAAATTAAAAAATTTAACTGTATTCTTTTGTTCAACAGCCACTCCAAATTCCTAACTAAAACAGTTGACTTTTCTTCTTCCATGGCGTACAATTTTAGAAAAGCAATTCATCCAGATGAGTACATCTGTGCAGTGCACAACAAGTGTAAACAATTTAACAGGCATTTAATGAAACATTTCCTATTCTTTATTGGGGAAAATTCTAACATGGCAACATCAGGTTGCAAATTGACATTTTTAAATTAGAGTTTTGTTGTTGTTTTTTTTTCTTAATATGAACATGCCAATTTTAAATCCCATCTGGCTACATGGTGCAGCTGCCATGAATGAATTTCCAATTATGCATACGGCTGAAGCATTCAGAGCTGCCATGTGCCATCAACAACAACAGTATGAATCCAGAAGCCCTTATACGCCCACGCTAATAGAAGATTTCTTCATCTGTTCTAGAAAAAGAAGGACACACAAGCAAATGAAAAGAGATTTCATACGTTAAGTACATGGATCTCACTTTCACTGTCTCTTCTTTGGAAGGCAGTAGCTGGCCTCTATTGCACAGTTCTTTATAGCCTATCAATGGGTTTACCTGTCTCTATCCTTCTGGCCTTAACCAACAAAAACCTAAAAGGTAAAGCTAAAACTGGCTTCAATTCCAACACTGGGCATCTATAATCTTTGTAATCACAACATTCAGAAGGTTGAAGCAGAAAATTCTTTCCAAACAAGGCTACATAACAAGACCCTGTCTCAAAAACAATAAATAAATAAACAGGCAAATAAATAAACATGGGCCCAGCCCAGAGTTGTTGTGGGGTTATGCTCTTGTACACTGTAAATATGAGGTTAATGAAATGCTGGTTGGCTAGAAGGTAAACAGGAAGTAGAGGCAGGGCAACCAGATAACTCTGGGAAGCAGAAGAGCAGAAAGGGAGACAGACACCAGCCAGATGCAAAGGGAGGAAGATGAGAATGCTGCACTGAGAAAAGGTACCAGGCCACATGGCTAAATATGGATAAGAATTACGGGTTAGTTTAAAAGTTAGGAAATAATAAGCCTAAAAAATAAATATGATTTGTTTAGAAATTATGTACCTGAAGTTTAAAGGTTTTATTTCAGTCCAACATAGTGGCCCACTCTCTTAATGCCAGCATTCAGGAGGCAGAGGCATTTGGATCTTTCCAAGTTCCAGGTGAGCCGGAACTACACAGTGAGACCCTGCCTTTAAAAAACAAAAACAAAACAAAACCTATGGGTGAAATGAATTAATTTAAAAAAGGACTTAGAGCACTGCCTCACACATAATAGTCAATCATTGTTTATAGTTGTTACTATCATCACAGCATACTTCACATTAAGTCATAAATAAATATACACACACATATTTATATAAATAAATGCATATATTTATACATGTGCATTTGTGTGTATATATACAGAGAGAGACAGAGACAGAGGGGTGACTGATACAAAATCCAGATTGGCAGGCAACTCACTATGTTCTAAAATCAGCCTCAAACTCACAATCCTTCTGCCTAGCCTCTTGAGTGGAGTTTTAGGATTACTAAATACACCCCTGAACCTGCTCTAAACGGGATCTATAGTTGTCCTTTTCTTCCTCATGTAGTAGTTGCCACGAAATCAGTGTGTGTGTGTGTGTGTGTGTGTCTATTTGTGTATATATGAATGTGAGTGGCCACACAGACCTGGACTCTGGGCTATGAGATAGATGAGTTGAAAAGCTGTAAAAGCCTGAGAAAATGAATGATCCCAAGGAAGTGTCTTCCAGATACAACAGACTGACACACATACAAAGACACACAGATGGTGACAGCATCACAAGGCCTGCACAGGTTCAAGCCAGACAGGGTCCCAGTAAGACCCAGCAAGACAGATAGCCCAAAGCACTGAGGTTTTAACTATGTGATATCATGTTAGGGCATTAGCTACCTTTGACATCACCAAAGTGAGCAAATAATTTCCAAAGGAAAAAGAGTGAATTATTATAAATATAAGGAAACATAGGTTCTAGTCCCAGGTTCTTCAGTTTTAAACTAGAACAGATGAATGACCTTGAGCAGATGAATGCTTGTCTGGGTTTCTGTCCTTGTCTATATTATAATAGCAGCAAAACAGATAATTCCAGTTCTATGAAATTTCTAAGTTTGTAAAATTTGTCATAGGATTAAAAAGCCTCCAAGGTCAAACATAGTGACACACACCTTTAATCCTAGTACTTGAAAGGCAGAGGCAGGAGGACTCCCACAAGTTTGAGGCTATCCTGGTCTATAAGTGAGTTCTAGGCCAGTCAGGGCCATACAACAAAACTAAGTTTCAAAATAAGTAACATAAATTTGGGCCAACCCTGAGGGTGTGAAAGCAGGAGAACTGGACCCACCCCTCGATCATTGCTGCAAGAGGTGAATTAGCTGGGGCAATGCAGGAAAACTCACCCTGGTGCTGAGGATGGAGGAGAACTGATGGGCTGACCAACCCTGCAGCTGCCCAATCCCAGAACCAGGGTTATGACTTAGCCTGCCCCAGCATCCACCCCATCTATAATCTGCTGGACCACGGAAATGAACCCCATCCACAGACCCAAAGCTGCAGGATTTCCACAACACAGGGCAACAAGAAGATATCCAAGAGTCCTAGTGAGGGTCCAGCATCAATAGTGTGGTAGAAACCAGAGGCCTTGAACCAGACCAACGACTCTTTGCAGTGAACACTTGCCAGCAAAGATGTGTGGACAAAGGAGTTACTGAATGACTCATATTGCAGCTTCCTTGACGAGAATTTTTTTCCCCTTTTTAAATTTTTTTTTTTTCTTTAAAATTTTGTTTTATCTTGGGGGTGCAGGGACAGAGGGCAAATGTGAAGGGACAGGGAAATTAATGGGTTCAAGGTACATGATATAAAAGACAGAATAAATTTTTTAAAGTAAAAATTAACATAAATTTATTTTTTCCTATTTTTTAATGCTAATTTTAAAAGAAGCTTGGAGGCTAGAGAAAGGGCTCAGCAGTTAAGAACTCCTGCAGAGAACCCAAGTTTGGTTCCTACTACACATGCCAGAGAGCTTACAACTGCATTGTAACTCAAGCTCCAGGACAATCAGACTTCCTCCTCTGGCTTCTGTGGAACTGCACTCCCATGCACATAACCCATGTGTATACAGCATAATTAAAAATAAGTATTTTTTAAAAGAGAGTAAACAAGAGTTCAAGTGGGATGTATTGGCTCATGTCTATAATCCAAGCAGTTCTGGTCACCCGAAGCAGGAGAATCGCTTTAAATTAAGAGACTACCCTGGGCTACATATCAAATGCCAGGTTAGCCAGGGCTATACAGTGGGACCCTGTCTTCTAAGGAGGGTGGGGAATAACACAGGAACTCACAGAATATATTACCACTTCAGTTTCTTCAAGCGTTTGTTCAAATGCTTAAATATAAACTCTCTCGTGTGAAGATTATAGACAGCTATCTTAAACCAGCTCAAATATTAAGTGCCACTATACATCAGGGCTATTGTAATTCTCAAATACAACCAAGAATGTTCCAGGAGAAAGCAAAGGCTATAAAAGTAAACTAGCAATTCCAGCACTATATTCTCTTAATACTAGACTTAGCATCAGTTCTTTAACTCGCCCATTCTTCCTTTTATAGAACAGGAAACAGGTATTTTCTCTCCTTTCAACCCCTCAGCACTGTCTTCTCTAACCCTTAAACAGTCTTACAGTTAATCTACCAGGAAACTTTTCCTTGAACTTGAAAAACAAAGGCACATAGTTACACGAATGGGACCCAGGCCCTCTGACAGAGCAAGCAGCTAGTGCCCTGAACTGCTAGGCCATCATCACTTTAGCCTGGCCCAGATATTTTAAAGGCTGCTTCTTATCTTCAGTTAGCATAAATGAAAAAACTGATTTTCCCTATAAACAAATATTATTACGTATTTCTAAGAAAATAAATAAGAAACTCTAGCCAACTACTGAAAACAAAAAACTACAGAATTTGGAATCAGAAGTCCTGAAATTTAGGGTCCAGAATCTGTGCTCATATTTTATATAATTATCTATTTCACTTTTTCTTACCTACAAAATGGATCCAAAATAATAAGATAGAAAATACATTTCATGGGCCAGCAAGAAGGCTCAGCAGGGCAAGGTGTTTACACTCACCCGAGTCACTACACTAACTGACATGGTGATCTCTGCAATTCACATGGTGGAAGGAGAACAGACTCCTACAAGCTGTCTCCTGACCTCCACATAAATTCTGTGACACATGGATTCAGTCACACACACACACACACACACACACACACACACACAAACACACACTAAGTAATAATAAAAATTTTAAATATAAAATTAGTAAGTGTGGAGGCATAGGCCTGCAAGCTCAAAACCTGTAAGGCAGAGGTAGAAGGATTATAAACTCAAGACCAGCCTTAACTACACAACATGTGCCTACCTAAAAAAAGTGGAGGTTGGGATATTGGAGGGAGGAAATATATTCTGTATACATCATCCGTCATCTAAGTTGTCTATTTTCTTTCCTTCCCTTCTCTTTTTTCAAGATAAGGCCTTGCTATGTAGCCCTGGTTAGTTGGTCCTCATTATGTAGTCCTGGATGGTCTGTAATTCAGGCCAGGACTCTTGTCTCAGCATCCCAAGTGCTGGATTACATTTATGCTGTTACACCCATATTAATATAAACTGTTTCTTACAAAAATATAATTATAGGGTTAAGTATTTTAGGTTCTGAATTCAGATTGCTACATATATCTTCATTAACCATAAGTAAGACTCAGCACACTACTTTCTTGATCCGAATCTCAGGTTTCTCTAAATATACATAAGAAGGATTAAGACAAATATGTTATTTGGCACAATTCCTGGCAGAGAGCACAGTGATAGTCAGCATCATTATAATTATCCTTGGTTTGTTGCTGAATATAATAAATACAAAGAAAAGAAAAACTTGGCTCTATTTGAAGAAACAAGTTAGTGAAATGAAAAATCTTTATTTTGGGGCAACAGTGGATTTTGATGCTGCTGTTGTTGTTTTGAGAAAGGGTCTTATCTTACTCTGTAGCCCAGGTTTGCTCAGAACTCAATATATGGTCCAGACTGCCTTCAAACTCACAGTGATCTTTTAGTTTCAACACCTAAATGCTGAAATCATAGGCATAAGTAAAACCTTAAGTAATATAATTCTTATAAAAAAAATAATTATGCCAGGCAGTGGTGGCATGTGCCTTTAACCCTAGCACTCAGGAGGCAGAGGCAGGCTGATCTCTGAGTTTGAGACCAGTCTAGCCTACAGAGCTAGTTCCAGGACAGCCAGGGATACACAAAGAAACCCTGTCTCAAAAAGGGGGGAAGACTGGAGAGATGGCTCAGTCATTAAGACCAGCTGCTCTTCCAGAAGTCCTGAGTTCAATTCCCAGCAACGACATGGTGGCTCACAACCATCCGTAATGAGATCTGGTTCAGAATTACACAAATGTAGTCTTGTAAACTGCCCTGAAGTCAACTGTTACATCCTAATACTCAATAGAGGAGGCGGTAATCTACAACAGCTACATTTAATAAAGAAAAAATGTCACTGTCTGAAAGAAAAGTAAGTAAAACTGATGTACCTGTAATAAAATCCGAGGGCAGAAGTCCCTCTTCAGATAGGAAAATCCTTAACCAATAAATTAAAACATTCAGAAACATCAATAATTAAACATAATTAAAACCTGAGTTGATATCCCACTAAGGAAAAGCATCATCTGCATTACCAAAATACTGTAAACAGAATCCATTTTCAGGAAGCAATAACCTGGATATGACTGCATAAAATTATGCATTCTAATCTTCAAAAACAGATGCCCCACTTGCCAACCACCTGCATCTCTTTTATGTAATGTGCCAACATGTGACACCTGAGAGCTACCACTGGATTCATGTGTAGTAACTGTCAACCTCTGCACATAATCTAAAAGGACTTAAAACTGGTGTTTCAACTTGAGTGTCCTCATTAGACATACTAGTTGCTAACACCATCCCTCTCTACAACCAACACTTCATACATTGCCTAGTATCCAAAGGTTTTCTAAACAGGGAAACTCCTCCTTCCTTATTCCACGGCTCAAGATTATATCAGGATCCAAGTTCTACCTTAAAAATCTCCTTGGCCTACATACGTCACATGCTTCCTCACTCCGCCCCATTAAGCTACCTTCCCACAGTACTTTCTCTACTCATGACCTCATTCTGGCTTCTTTACCGACTCCCAAGAACTATAATAAAATTTATCAAAATGTCTCCTTTACATACTTCATGTAAAAATTTTAATATTCCTCTTAAGATGGTAGTGAATTTTCACTAAAAACCTGGTCAAATTACAAGGCACAGACTAATCCTAAATTATCCAGTAGTTTTCAATTTAAAAGGCATTTTCATACCTGTTATCTCATTTGACCTTTACATTTAATAAGAAATCAACCAACTATTATTATTTCTAACTCAAGTTTCAAAGGAAGTCAGTTGTCCCAAGAAACCCAAAGCAAGTAACAAAGTCAGAATTTCAGCCAAATTCATATGATCACAAACTGTGGTGATATATATTTAATAAGATTAGTCTGGAATATCAGAGAGTCAACCACAGAGCCAAGCCATAAAGGTCAGGGAGTGGTGACCCACACCTTTCATCTACTAACTAATCGACACCAAGACACAGAGGAAGCAGGATGAGAACGCTGCACTGAGCAAAAAGGTACCATGCCATGTGGATAGATATAAATAGAAATATGGGGTGACTTAAAGTAAGGAGCAAGTAGTAAGCCTGAGACATAGACCATCAGCATACAATTAATACAAGCCATTATTTTGGACTTCTAGTGGGCTGGACCTCAGGACTAGGCCAGGCCAGAAACTTCTTACTACATACAAATGGCATTCCAACATGGAGCACATACATTACATAAAACCTGAGAAAGCTTAAAAAGGGATCTAAAAAACAGAAACGGAGCCAAAAACAGCTTCTAGTTGTGTCTCTCAAGCAGCCATGGTACAAAAGGAGGGTTTGCTACAGCCTGAGTGCTCAAAGGAGGGTTACCAAAGTCTCACAGGAGCCTTCCTTGGTACAAGCATGAGTCGTATTGAACTGATTTAAAATTTGTCTCACAGACAAAAAGGGAACAGAGATAGCTTCCCGGTAGCAGCATTTTCTTGGATAGGCTCTGTTTGCTGGTAGAGAGAAGAGGTGTGGCTCCTTTAAGAGAGGCTTCCTGTCTCAGCTTTAGCAACAAAAACTTTAAGGCTCTTTTAAGAGGTCCTGCTGGCAAATACTTAAATAAGGTTTCTGAGCATTGAGTTGGTACTGCTCTATTTGATGGCAGTGTGGGCCTAAAATTTCCCAGAGTTGGGGTGGTAAATATAGTTTCTGCCAATACCTCTGCCATGAAACTAGGCTCTCACAGACCAAGGATCTGGGTGGAGCAAGAGGCCATAGCTGAGCCTTTAATCCTAGCCACTCATTAGAAAACTAAAGGTGTGGTCAGAAGAAGAGAGAAATACAGTAAAGACAGATTCAGACAAAAGGGAAAACCTCTAAATGGGTTACAGTGTGTTTAAAAATATACATAAGCTTAGGAGAGAAAAGAAAAAGGTTTAAAAAAAAGTCCTTTAAAAAGGGATAGAGTAAAATACTACTACTACTACTACTAATAAGCCACATAGACATGGAAATTACACAGAGTCTGAATACTACTGTATGTTATTGTTTTGTCTTGGAGTTTTTTGATTATAGGGGAAGGAGCAAGAGCTGCTAAAAGATATTTGATTATAAACGTTGCTGGATTAAACCAACCTATATATTTTGTAAATGCTTTGACTTCAAAATTGAAGTCAAAAGATATGTTACTTTGGAGAAGAGGCTTTGTTTTTATTTCCACAGAAAAATGAGAGGCTGTGATTTATTCTGGGTTAAAGAACATAATGTCTGATTGAGGAAGACCCTCTTAAAAACATCAAATGCAAACGGATGGCCCAGATGATCCAACATTTCAGAGCACCTCTGTGGCAGTTTCCTCTGAGCTCTGCAAACAGAATAGCTTCAGGAGACCAGCTGAGATGACCTAGTTTCACAGAGTACTTCACTCAGGACTTGCCTATAATCCTAAACTTTTCTTGAGTCCCCATAAGATTTCCTGCCCCCAATAAGCAGGAAATGGTCTAGAGAACTACACTAACTTTCTCAAAAAATTGATTATGGATGTTTGTCTTTGTTAAGAATGTAGGTTACAAGTTGTTATATATAATGGTCTGGAAAAAACCTATACAAAGGAGATTAGCCTTGGAGTTCTTGTTTTAAAAAGAAAAAAGGGAAAATGCTGTGGGATTATGCCCTTGTATACTGTAAATACTTGTCACTCGTATTGATTTAGTAAAACTCTGATTGATCAAGTAGCTAGACAGGAAGTAAAGGTGAGGCAACCAGACTAGGGAAGAGCAGAGAACAGACACCTGCCAGATACAGAGGAAGGAAGATGAGAAGATGGGCTGAGCAAAGGTACCAAGCCGTGTGACTAAACATAAATAAGAATCATGGGTTAATTTAAGAATAAGAGCCAGCCAGCATATGCTTGAACTACTGGCCCAGCAGTTACTATAAAATTAAGCTTCCGAGTCAATTATTTTTCCATGACTGCAGGACCTGGGGTAGGAGAGATTTGTCCAGATCAAGAGCCCAGGCAAAAGGCAGAAACATATGACTACACAAATCCATTGCCCTTTCCACACACTCATTCAGTCTTTTGACCAAGGAAGTAGATACTGAACCAGATTTCTAAACTCCCTTTAAACAAATTGACTAAAGCTAGAAAATCAAGCACCTAGAAAAAATGAACTCTTACTGGTTTCATGGTATCAACATGCAAAGATAACATAAAAGCACTAGAAGATACCCTCTCCTCAATAAAAAAAAAAAAAAAAAAAAAAAAAACTACTATAGTATCAATTGGAATAGTGAGTCAAAAAGGATGGAAGTCAACATTTACTGAATAAATAACATGGTAACCATATCACCACTGTATAGTAAGTATTATCCAAATTTTGCAAATGAGAAATATAAAATTTATTCAATCATTAATAGTTTGTTACCTAAGAACAAATAAAAGGCTTATCAAAAACTACCTAAAAGGGGCTGGAGAAATGGAAAGAGCAGTTCTTGCCATTCTTCCTGAGGACTTAAGTACAGTTCCCACTACTCATATTAAATGGCTCAAAACTGCCTTTAACTCCAATTCCAGGAGATATGATGTCTTTCTCAGGCCTCCAAAGGCACCTGCACATATATGATGCACATATATACACTCCTAAATAAAATTAAGATGTTTGAAACCAGATTCCCCAATTCCCAAGTTTTGAGAGGTGGTTTTTTTGTTTGTTTGTTTGTTTGTTTGTTTTTTATGGGAGGGTGTTTGTTTTTTAGAATGCTTTTTAAAAGTATTTATTTATGCTTGTCTGCATGTGCACCTGCACAACAGATCCCACAAACAGTTGTGAGCTGCCACATGGGTGCTAGGAATTGAACTCAGGACCTCTTAACCACTAAGTCATCTCTCCATTACCACCATCCCTTTTTTAGAATTATTAAATAGGAACTGGAGAGATGGCTAAGAAGTACACATAGACCTATATGAGGACAAAACACATGCACATAAAATAAATTTTTTTTAAAGAATTATTAAAATAGCATTCCTATGAGCTGTGGTTTAGTGGGTAAAAGCGCATACTATTTACCATGAGGACCTGAGTTCAGATCCCTAGTACCCATGTAAAATCTAGGTGCAACACCCATCTGTAACTCCAGAATGATAAGATGCAAAGAAAAGTAGATCCTGGGGTGGTCACTAAATGACCAGCCTATCTGGAACAAGAAGCTCCAAGTTCAATGAAATACCCTGCATTTCAGCAATAGATAAGATACCAATGTTGACTTCTGACCTGTGTGTACACACACACACTTTTTATACACACAAATTAAAAATAAAACAGACAAAAAATAGCACTTTTGCTAGGTGTAGTAAAGGATGGTGCCAATACATCAGCATTGAAAAGGCAAGATGGAAGCAAGAGATTGGGAACTTAAGGTTATCGGGAGTTCTACAGTAAAACTTTTCTATTATTATTATAATAATAGAAATAATAATAATAATAGAAATGATGATGATATGGTGGTGAGATGGCTCAGCAGGTAAAAAACAAGCCTGGCAGCCACAGTGGAAGTTGTCCTCTGACTTTATCAAGCATACAGCTGCACTCACACACATCATACATACAATAATAATAATATATTTTTAATCTTAAAAATAAAAAAAGGATGCCAGCTGTGGTGGCACTCTCATTTTATCCCAGCACTAGGAAGGCAAAGGCAGATGAATCTCTTTGAGTTCAAGGTCAGCCTGGTCTACAGAGTGAGTTTCAGGACAGCCAGAGATACACAGAGAAACTCTATTGCAAAAAAACAAAATAAAATAAAGAATATAGGAGTGATTTTTAAAAATTAGAGTATTGAACTTACTTTAATCCAAAAATCAGCTGTTAATCTCAAAATATTTTAAACTGGTATGGGTTTTGGTTCATTGATACAAATTTAAGGTCAATTTTGTTATGCTGTATTTTTCTACTCTTGTTTAAGATATGATGTTTATGTAACTCATTTAAAATTGTAATGTATAATTAAGAAATGCAGATTAATAGTCACCCATGATAACCAAACTTATAGTCAGTTAGGCTAGTTAGAAAAATTTAGGTATACAAAGATATATTTCAATTAGATAGGTAATCTTCAAACATTTCTAAGACCTACAGAATATGGCATTTAAAATATTTTAAGAACTTAGACTTTTCTGGACAGTGAGACAGATCTGCTCCTGGCAGCACCAATCTACTTCAAGAGAAAAATGGGCATCGAAGAAACTTCATATGGAGTTTACTTTCTTTGTGGCAACTGTTAGCCACTGAACAAGAACCTGTTCTTGTATTGACTGCTTGACAGTATGCTGTTTAAACTGGACATGCAGGTTCCATAGGAAAGTGACCTCTGAACTTTGGCATAATAAGCCGAGATAGTCCTTCAGATTCCTGCTTTGCAGAGAAAACTGTCAGACATTCTTTACTACACAAGGAGAAGAAGCAACTGATGAACTATACCAGAATGGGCAGAGCAGTCCTTCAGATTTCCTGCTTCACTGAAATGAAAAGAGACTCTGGGCCTGTAGGGTAAAGATGGATGCCCCAATTTTATAAAAGAACTTTGGGTGACTGTCCAGGCAGATAGGTGTCATCTCTGTCATTTCTAGATTTTGGAAGTTGCTTGCACTTCCTGTTTACTCAGGTAATAATATGTCCTTCTGTGGTCTTTGATGTAGTTGAGGATTAGAGTTTTTCTTAGCTATTTTAAAAGGTATATTGGATATGAAACTTTAGATTCATAAGGATAAGATAGATAAAAAAGTATTTTCTTTAATTTTGCTAAATACAAATAAACTAGATATTGTTAACTGTAATTCTTTCTTGATAGCTATTTTCTTACATGTAATTTTGCTATGTTAAAATTGAAACCTTCCTTTTTGATTAGACAGAAATGGGTAGGTGATGTGGGAATGTCTTTTTGTATGCTGTGAATATCATTCTTTAAATGGACTGTTTTGGCCATGGCAGGCACCGTAGAAAAAGTAGGAGGGGAAATCAGAGAATAGGTAGGAGGAAGGCAGAGTCATAGACAGATCAAGCTAGATGCCAAAAGAAGAAACATGTAAGGAACACACGTGAGCAGGCCAGATTAATGAAACTGGGCTAAGATGAAAGAGATAGCTAGCAATGTGCCTAAGCCATAGGCCAAACAGCATGAACTTAATATAGGTGTCTGAGTCATTTTGGAGGCCTAAGCAGCTGCAGGTGGCTAAGTGGTCTGGGACTGCAGGTAGTGGGTTTGGACCTCTGGCCAGACGGGGCCAGAAAGAACAACAGCTACATACATCTGGTGATAGGTATTAGTTCATGTATATTATTGAGCCAATTGCTATATTATCTAAGAGTTTAGTATAAACTTGAATGTATTTTCAGGTATGTCTTATAATTGAAAATCTAGAGTGAATGTTGAATTTGGAAAACAGCCTCTTCACCAATTAGCTGGGACATCTTAATTTAGTTACTCTTCTGAATTAAATTTCTATTCTCTTCCTCGAGGTTTTTGCATGAGTAAAATGAAAACAATACCTATTACCACTCAGGATTCTCATTAAAATTTAGAGATGATATATGTAAACCACCTAGGACAGTATTTAGCACATGGTAGCTAAAATCATCTCCTGCCCTCTGGATTTTCCCAGACAAAATACACTGCTGAAAATTTAAAGCATAAACATACGATACTCTAAATACAATAGATTGTTAGGTATTACAGAAAATAAATATTTAGGTGATTTAAATTTTTAACTTCCGTCAGATATTCTGGCTGGGGGAGGGAAGATCCAGATAATCAAACTCAAACTACCTTGAATCCCTAAGCAAAACCTCTTCCTTCTTCAGGAGATCTCAGCTACCTAGTAACCACCTGCCAGCCCCAAACTAAAGAAAATTGGCTCTGCTTTGTGCTAATTACCCAAGCAGCCTGAGCAATCTAAAATAAAGGAAATTGTCAGCTAGAATGTTAGTGAAATTATCCACAACAGGAGACCAGAGAATCCAAATACCACCAGGCAGTTATTTCCATGAGAATAAAATCACAATTTATGAGCCCTGCAAATTATACCATTATTAAAGCAAACATCCCATTGAGGCTACAGCTATCAGATAAATGGCTTTATTGTCCCTATTGTTTCATCCATTGCCACAAAGAGGTACAAACTGAATGAGCTGTTACCAGAAGCAGTAATTTCTAGGAAATTACAATGCAGACCTCCATCTTAAAGCTGCTTTGTGCTAGGGTATACACACTCTAAGAGGGGAAAGGGGAAATGAAGAATCAATTGCTCTTCACCTGCCACCAAACTCAAAAATCCAAGGCTTGATAGGCAGAACTCACCAGTGTTTCCCTGCTTTGTTTTCTTTCTCTCAGCAGGCAGTTCCTGGACTTGCCTAGGAGGAAGAATCTGAACTGAGCAAATCACTCTATTCACTAGAAACCTTTACAATCCTCCAGCCCAAATAAACACAGAAGAGACAAGAAAATGGCCCAGGGTTTCCTTGGCTCCCAACAATACAAAGTACCTCAAGCTAGAGCATTGAGAACTAATAAGAATGTACAAAAGCATGGCAGAGACCCCTCCCATTATTAATAAATAAAAACAAATCCCTTAACACTGTAAGTATCACAAACCTCAAACTATATCTTCAGACTTAAATAAGTGACCTGAGACATAGTATGGAACAACTATTTTGTGCTGATTTACATCATGGAAGAGGCAAGGCAAATGTAACTCACTGAATACACAAATATACCAATTTTGAAAATGGAAGGAATGAAACAAGCATCTGATACATGCCAACCACTGCACACAATATGCCTAATTCTCCCAATCTGGAGGTAGAACAGACATATCCTTACTGAAAGGAAAGAATTTAAGACTCAAAGTCACTAGTCCAAAGTCACAGAGCTTCTAAAACTAAGATCCTTGCTAAAAGTCCTCTAATTTTAAAATTATAGACACTCTTTTAAGTTTTTGCTTTCTTTACCCTACCTATTAGTGGTACCTAATAAAATACTTTTTAAAAACAATTCTGTGATATTAAACCCAAATTCTACCTGAATCTTTCATGATGTTCTAGCACCATAAAGCAGTCACGAAAGATGTAGAACAAATAAACATATCATAAAGTTTACTTTCTAAAACAAATTTATAAAACGAATGATGTTCATAACCTCAGGCGCATAGATTTTATAATTTATTCAGGGCAGAATGGAAATTAAGCAGAACTCTTGGACTACAAATTCACTGTTTACGCAACTTTATCATAATGCCAAATTTACATCTAGGCATAAAGACGAAAATATCTGATTGGAGCTCCTTGCTTATTCATGAAGAACATCTGTTAATAATTAATAGCATGCAGAACACTAGGCTTGGAGGGAGCACCAAAAAGCCCCACAGGGCCTCAAGCTACCTAAAGCTAAACTCTCCTGCTTCAAAAGTACTAAGTTGGTTCAAACGATAACATGAGCTCTATGCAGAGCTCCAAAATCCTCAGGGTCCTCTGGACCACAAAATTAAAACATACAATGGTAATATGACTCCCAGGGCTGGAAGATCTCCTAGATGTTGAACACCATGCTAGTTCTCAGTGTTCACTCCCTAATATTTCTCCTGGTCTTCTAAGCAGCTGGTAGCATCCTCATTGTACAAGCAAACTAAGACTGAGAGATAAAGTGACTAAATGCTTGCTGGTATGACCTCAAAACTACTGTTAAATCTGTGGTATTAGAAAGCATATCAGCATATGCCATGTTCTGTTGATACTCAGAGGAGACCTGCCCTTTCCTAAACATAAACAGAGGAGTGGATTTGGGGGGGGGGGGTAGCAACAGGAGAGGGTGGGGGAGGGGACTGAGGAAATAAGAGGGAGAAGAAACTTGAGCTGGGATATAAAATTAATTAATTAATTAAAAATATTAAAACACATCAGTAGCTGCTTGAGTTGGGGGAAGATCAAAGGGAAATTATTTTAAAGAGCAAGTAGGAAGCTTTTAGAGGAGATAAAAATGTTCACCATCAGAATTGTAGTGATGGTTTCATGGGTATTGCCTATCAGTTTTACCTCAGTGAAGCTATTTAAAGAAAATCACACACACACCATGTGCATACATTTTCTTTTTTACTAACCAATGACCATCACATCACAGTACCAACCTTTATATTTTGTCTGATTATACATATGCCAAGCAAATGAACTATTTCCTTAATCAATTTAGTTTCTAGTTTATATTAATAAGATATCATTGAAATTGATATAAATAACTACTCATGAATAACAAGTATTTTCCTAAACAATAGCATTCTGAACCTCATTTTCATATAAATGTAAATTATAAAATATGACTTGGTAAAAGAATAAAAAGTAAAGATTTTTCTATATTACACAAACTTGGGAGTAAATTTCACTTGATTCCTACCAGTGGATCTAGTAAGGTTTCTAAATCTGTCCAGATCTACAGATCAAAAGTGAGCAAAATGCATGTCTATAATCACAACTCTCAAAAGACAGGAACAACAGATCTCTATGGGTTTGAGACCAGCCTAATCTATAAAGTGAGTTCCAGGCCAGCCTTTCTTAAAAAAGAAAGAGAGAGAGAGAAACTGAGAGTGATAATAACCAGGTTACCAGTCTTAGTTCTGTCTATGTATGTAACTGGATACTACTAACATTTATTTCTTACAAGTCTGGAAGCTGGGAAGTCCAAAAACAAGGTGCCAGGAGATGCAATGTCTGGTGGAGACATGCTTTCTGTCTCCAGATGGCACTCATCTCTTCTCACTGTACCCTCACACAGTAGAGAACAGAGGGGAGGCATGTTCCTTAGTATGTCTTCTTACAAGAACATCCTACAATCAAGATCTAATTACATCCCAAAGGCCTCATTTCCAAATACCATCACATTGGGGATTAGAGCCTCAGTATGTTAATTTGAAAGAAGCACCAACTCTTAACGGAACTATGATTTACAGGAAATCACGCCCTATACCAAGCACTGATAACTACTTTATTTCATTTAATCTTTACAACAGCTATATAATGTAAATACCACTATATCCTCATCTAATAAATGGAAAAAGTTATAAAAAGATTAAATCATCTAGAAGATCACACATCTAGTAAATCCAACAATTGGGATTTAAACTCATTTGCAAGATTATTCTGATAAATAAACATAAATGACATAAAATACTACCAGTGATGGTAGCAAATAAATAATAGAATTTCTACTCTCCTGCCCACGCCGAAAATCAAAAACAAGCCTTAGTGTTCTATTCTTGAGATGCTACAACCCACATGTAAGCTTGCACCCTCTTTTTTTAAAATACAATTTATTTATTTTTACTTCATGTACACTGATTTGCCTGTATGAGGATGTTGAGTCCCTTAGAACTGGAGTTACAGACAGTTGTGAGCCGCTATGTGGGTCCAGGGAACTAAACCGAGATACTCTGGAAGAGCAGCCAGTGCCCTTAACCACTGAGACGTCTCTCCAGTCATCACCCTCCATGACCCCCGCCCCTTTTGTTTTGTTTTGGTTTTGAGATAGAGTCTCACTTCTGGAGTCCTGGCTAACTCAAATTCATGGTCAATCTTCCTGCCTCAGTTTCCCAAGTGCTGAGATTACAGACATGAAACACCATTCCTGGTAGCCTCTACTATTAAGGCAAGCTTCTCTAAAGAAATCTAGTGTATCAAAAAGAAAAGGTTGATATTTAATAGAGTAAATTTTTAACTGGCTAAGACTAATAGTATGTACTTTAACTAATTCATCTCTAGTTTCTAAGACTATTATTTGTTCTATCGGTACAGAACAAAATGGAATTCGGAGTTTTCCAGGCCTTCTGCTCTCAATCTTAGTGGACTGGAAATTACTGGTTCTCAGCCTCTCCAGGTGAAGGCAGCACTATTGGATTGCTCACAACATACTGTGTAAACCCATCTACTTTTATTATGTACTCCTCTCAACCTTCCTCATGCTGCGATCCTTTAATACAGTTCCTCATGTTGTGGTGACCCCTATCCATAATTTGCGCTGTTACTACATAACTGTAATTTTGCTACTATTATGAATCATTCTGATATGCAGAATATCTGATACATGACCCCCAAAGGGGTCTCGGTCAGAGGTTAAAAACTGCTGCTCTCAAGAATTTTAATATAACCCATTAAGAAATAAGTCTGGAAATACATTAAATAAAAGCATGTCAGTTTAGAGAAAACTGAGGCAATGAAACCAACTTTAAAAATGTATACAAATAAAACAAAAACAAACAATAGAACTATTCAATTTCACTGAGTGTTTACCATAAAGACACAAAGATCATTAATTTATTAAATCTCAAATCCCAATCCTTAACTATGTATCTTTTTTTCATTCTGTGTGATTAGACACAAAAATAAAGTGTTTTGCTATGCAGCAAAGTACAAGAACTGACTCAAAAGCTCTAAAACATCCATGCAATGAGGTTGCAAGCTGAACTAGCTGGGTTTGGGGTTTTTGTTTTTTTTCATAAAACTCCATTTTCAATTGAACAACCAACCAACAGGCAAACCATAATTATTCAGACTTAGATGTTTAGCAGAAATGAACAATGCAAAACTGTCACTCAAGGAAAACAACTATCAGTATTTGTTGGCCGTGATAAAATTGGAACTTTCAAAAGAAAATTAAAAATATTTGTTGTTGGCAGTGATGGCACATGCCTTTAATCCCAGCACTCAGAGCAAGTTCCAAGACTACACAGGGAAACTCTATCTCAAAAACAGAAAGAAAGAAAGAAGATTTAACTGAGGGGACAAGTTGTAATATTAATAAGTGTGATTTTTTTTTTACATTGTACAGTAGAAAACATTGGCCTCTTTAGAAGATCACTCAGAGCAACATCCTGAGTTGTGTAACCCTCTCAAATAGATGTTGAAGCCCAATAAAATAGTAGTTAGATTGGAAATTAGAGCCTTTGGGAGAGTTAGGCTTAAGTTATTTATAATGAGGTTTAGATGAGGTTTGGTGTACAATAATGGTGAAATTAGCACCCTTACTAAGAAGAAACATCAGAGAGAGAGGGCCATGTGTCACATGCCTATAATTCCTTTCCTACACTTGAGAGGCAGAGGCAGAGGATCAGCAAGTTTGAAGCCAAACTAGGCTACATGAAACCTGAGTTTGATTCCGGTTAGAAGAAACCACCTCCCGAAAATTATTCTCCAACCTTCATGGTGAGTTCACACACACTCAAACTAAAAAACAAACAAACAAAAAAAAAAAAAAAAAAAAAAAAAAAACCACCACAGACTGGATAGGCAAGATCATGCTTTAATCCTAGTGCTCAAGATACAGAAGTAGATGAATCTCTTTGAGTTCCAAGCATACTCACCATTACCACCCACATATGTGACCACACAACCAGAAGTGCCACCTATTAGGCAAGAAAACGCTTATCATAAAACTAGCCTAAGCCAGGTGGTGGTGGTGTACTCTCAGAAGGCAGAGGTAGGCAGATCTCTGTGGGTTCAAGGTCAGCCTGGTCTACAATGCCTGGTTTAAGACAGTCTGTGCTGTTACACAGAGAAACCCTGTCTCAAAAAAAAAAAAAAAAAAAAAAAAAAAAAAAAAAAAAAAAAAAAAAAAAAAAAAAAACCCACAGAGAGAGAGAGAATGAATTCTGAGAAATTTCCATTACTTGTAAATGACCCTAGGAGATTATTACAAGACAGACAAAGATATCTACCTATAAACACTGTCTGCCTGCAAGAAGTCATGAACACTGGTCCAGGGTGTGATTTACTTTAGCACTTTCTTGGATAATTCTGATGAACAACCAAGACATTATCTAAGTAGGTTTAGACTACTAATACAACAATTTATAACCAGGATGCTTTACATACAGTAATTTAAAAGAATGGGGGATGGCACACATCTTTAATCCCAGCTCTCAGAAGGCAGAAGGAAGCAGATCTTTGTGAGTTCAAGGCCAGCCTGTTCTACACAAAGGACCCCTGTTTCAGAAAACAAAAACAAGAAAAAAAGAACAAAGAATTTTTTAAAGGATTATTTTATTTTTCAGCAGGGTTGGAGAACAAACACAAGGCTTTATACATGCTAGGCAAGGATTCCTTAGATGCCGCCCAAAGGTTTTGGAACAATGCAGATCAAGTTGTTTTGCTTCATTTGAGACAAGATTTCTTTCACTTTGTAGCACTCATTGGCCATGAAATCTGAGAGATCTGCCTGCCTCTGCCTCCTGAATGCTGGGATTGAGGCATACACCACTATGTCCACTGAAGACCAAGTTTTCTATACTAGCTTTTTTCTTACCTACTATGTAACCAACTATAAACTACCTAATTCCTATTGCCTAAACTGTTTGAGTCTTTAACACTTGGGCACAATTCTTTATACAGTAGAAATGTGAGGATTAAACTCTATATGGAGGACAGAAAACATCCACCATATTGCCCACAACAGATACTCAACAATCAGATTGTTTGGCCACCTTTAATCCCTACTTATCCTAAAGCCTAAGAAAAATTACTCTTGAGTTTTGATTCCCTTATCGTTAAAGTAAAATAGGGCCACAAAAGCAATGTATGTGCTACCAACCCAGCAATAATTTAATAGTATTTGCAGAAGTACAAATAGCACATCTATATATTTTATTTGGATATATAAACTGTATGTATAGATAAGGATTTTTAATATCAACATAAGGCATGAAGACACATTAGAAAACTAAAATGAATATAAAGTTACAAAACAGTGCTATAAAAGAAATATGAACATTAGCAGAAATTGTTACATTTAAAGGAAATGATCAAAATGCAAATTTAAATTTAGATCATAATCTCAAATCAGCTAAAGATTGACATTTACTATGAAAAACGTATCAGTCCAGGTTTCCTTCAAAACGTTTATATCTAAGGGATTAAAAAAAAAAAAAAAAAAAAAGCATAGGGCTTGGGGATAGTTCAGTGGGCAAAAACACCTGCAGTGAAGCAAAAAAACCTAAGTTCAAAGGCCATGCACCCAGATAAAAGTCAGCATGGCCACATGCTCCTAACATTGCAGGGTTTGGGGAAGACAGGCAGTCCCAGAAGCTGGTTAGGTAGCCAAATGGGGGGGAGGGGAGTTGAGGGAAAAGAGTATGAGCTTCAAGTTCAATGAGACCCTGTCTCAAACAAAACAAGTGGTGAGCAATAGAGAAAGGGATCTGATATCTCACATCCATGTGCACATGTATCCCTAATACACACACCACAAAAATAAAATGAATAAACATTTAAAAGGCTGAAAACAAAAGAAAAAACCCACAAAACAGACATTTTGAAAAAACCTTGACCATTTATTAATCCAATTAAATTCTAAATTGTTTTGTTTTGTTTTTGAGACAAGATTTCACTGTGCAGCCCTGACTATCCTGGAACTCACTCTGCAGACTAGGCTGGCCTCAAAATCAGAGATCCACCTGTCTCTGCCTCTGCCGTGCTGAAATTAAAGATGTGCACCACCACCACCCAGTTCTAAATTCCATTCTCCCTAAGTAAAAAAAAAAAAAAAGACCACATTTAAGGAAAATGTGGCTCTTGCTCCTCAACAGAGCATCATATTACTGCTTTACTGACTGTTTCAAATGCATTTCAAGGGCAAGAGGTCACTATCATGACAAGAGTTACAACTAAGTGAAAGGAATGACATAAGGAATTAAATTGGGGGCTAGAAAAATGACTCAATGGTTAAGAGCACTTACTGCTCTTGCAGAGGACACAGGTTCTTAGCACCCATATGTGCTCATAACTATCCAAAACACCAGTATCAGGTAATCCGACGTCTTTCTGACCTCTGCAGGCATGTGCAAACACTCATACATATAAAATAATTTTTAAATAAAAAAAAACATAATAAAAAGGTCAGACATAGTGAGGCATGCCTGTAATCCCAGCATCTGGGAGGCAGAAGCAGGACCTCTATGAATTATAGAACAGCCTGTCCTAAATAGAGAGTTACAGGACAGCCAGAGCTACATAAGAGACCTGCCTCAAAATAAAGCAATAATAAATATTAAAGAATTAAATGTTCCTAAAGTCAATCAAGCACTATAACAGGGACATGCACTAGATGTTCTTTGGGTACAAAGCAGGGGCACTTGGTTGTTATGACAACCTTAGCTGTTCTCAAAGATTTCTTAAGGAATATCATTTAATCCGAAAGGATGAACAAAAGGAGAAATGTCATAAGCAACGTTATGAAACATCAACATAGATCAGCAACTACACCATGCTTAATAACCAGTAGTGAGTGATGAGAGATAATCCAGGAGTGTACACTATACTGCAGACAGGCACAGCTCATACATACCCATATATGTTGAGTAATGGAGACAAGGGAGAGATGTAAAGGAGAGAGTGACAAGAACAGATCCCATAGATCTGTGTCTCGAGTAACCATATAGATAATAATGTAATTCCTTTAAGTTAAGATAAAACACAAAAGAAACCATTTTAACTGTTTGTGAGTAGGAAGTAGACAGAGATAGAAGTCAGAAGTAGACAGCAATATGAGTTTTTTTGGTATAATGAATTTGAGGACATTGGAATGATAAAGAAACCAGTGGTATATGTAGGTCTGAAGCTCAGGAAAGGAATCTGAGCTAGAGAATGATTTGACAGTCATTAGTATACGGGAAAGACTATTCACAGTATCAAAGAAGTCCAGTGAGCCAGTAAGCCAACCCTAAAACAATATAAACATTCATACACAGCAGATAAAAATAAATAAAAAGAAAAGTACCAACACATTAAAAAGCAGGAATAACAAACACTTTGTCATCATAACTGTCAGCTACTTTTACAATTCCAAAAAGTTTTTTCCTGAGAGACATGATTTACACACCCGTAAAACCAGAACTTTGGAGGCTGACAGAGGAACACTGAAAATCTGAGGCCAGCTTACTCTAAATTCCAAGCTAGCTCCAATCAGCCCCATGACCTGAGTTCCATCCCTAAGACCCAAAAGGTGGAAGGAGGGAAAGATTCCCTCAAGTTGTACTGACTGCCACACATACACCATGACACTAACACACACCTTAACTAAATAAATTTAATTTTTTAAAAAAATTCTCTCAACCGGGCATGGTGGTATACACCCTTAGTTCCAGCACTCCAGAGGCAGAGGCAGCCAGATCTCTGTGAATTCTAGGCCAGCCTGGTCTACACACTGAGTACAGTCAGTGCTATCCAAAAAAAAAAAAAGTCCCCCTATAACTGGTCCTGCCACTCATTGGACACTACAGCAGGAGAACAGCCCCACCCCACTGAGGAGTGATGGCCCAGCCTTCACTAGTGGCATGAAAGAGCTGGCTCAGATGGCATGGGCCTAGGAGAGCTGTCTCTGTCTTTCGCCTGACAGGGAGGTCCCGTGGCCTGGAACATAGCAGCTCAGCTACCACCCAGACCCACGTCTTGGGTCTTTGGTTGGCCCACCCTACTACATCTACTACATCTGTGCCCTGCTGGAGTATATGGAAGGACTGGCCCTTCGGAACAATAACTGCAGGATCTCCATGACAACAGTGGGCTATCTAAGAGAAATTTTAGTGAGAATCCAGTGATGATGGTGAGCCAGAGACCTTGAACCAGACCAATGAATGACTCACTGCAATGAACATTTTGTGGGTGGGGCTTGTTGGACAGAAGGGTCTACTCAGTGGCACACTGCAGCTCCTAGCACCACTAGAATGAGTAAAGAGGTGTAGGAAAAACAGAGGAGTGAGGTGGTTTTTATTTGCTTGTTTTATTTTTAGTTAATTTTGAGGAACATGCTGTAGGAGTTAGGGGCTGATGTGGAGGGACTGGGAAGTGAAACAGATTATAGAGTGTAGGATGTGAAATTCCCAAAGAATCAATAAAGAATTATTTAAAAAAAAAAAAAAAAATGTTCTCCCTGTAAAAAGAAAACCAAGAAGGGCAAAAAATAAAATAAAATAATTTAAAACCATGAACAGTAAAATCTCCGTTTGGATATAAAGCTCATCAGAATGTTTGCCTCAGTAACAGTAATAGCTACTATGTTAAGTGTCAACTATGTGTGCCCGCTTTCCAGGTACTTTGTCCTTATTTAGCTCATTTGTCAGTCCAAAAATAGGTATTAATGCCCTCGTCAGTGTGAACAACAGTCCTCACCCTATTACTCTCTGTTAGAGAAAACTAAAGGGGAAGTAGCTCTATTTGTCTGGATAGTGGCAAACAAACAACATATATTTTCCACTTCAATAAATCCTTAATTTTTTCAGTTTCAGGCACACTTAAAGTGGCACTGGTTTCCAAAAGTTCACTAGGAAGAAATCCTGCAGTCCTTTTACTAAGCACCTATAGCTAACAACCTTTAAGTTTCAAAGGAGAAACTAGGGAATAACTTTCATGCCCCCATTCTACCGGAAGAACTAAGTCTAACAACTTTTTATCATATAACAGTCCCCTGACTTCAGCTTGGAAGGTACATTTATATAATCGTTTACAATTTAAAAATATTTTCAGTTATTATACCACTTGAACCTAAGTTGATGGATAAAATGAAGTTATAATAGATCATCCATGGATATAGATTACAAATTTCTTGGACAAACATTTCTTCATTCAGGATGCTGAGCTTCTGGCATATGCAACTGAAGATTTCCTATTTGTGGTACTCTGTATTCCAGAAGGGAGATGGTCCCACACAATAGGGTAAGAGCCAGTTTACCAGGTAGGCTGCCTATCTGTAAAATGGAAGATTATAAAAATATAACTAGAAAGGAGGAGTGATCCAGGCGTGTGGTGCATGCCTAACATCAATGAAGGCAGGAGGACCTCATGTCTGAGGCTGGCCAGAGGTACACAGCAAGTTCATGCCACCTAAAATAGAGAGACTGTCTCATAAAAAAGTAATAGTTAGCCAAAACATGACAAGAAGCGTCAAGCTAATATAGCAAAGAATAAGAATCTAGGACATCTAGAATTCCCACCCAATGTGAAGACTTCAAAACAGTGCCTTTTCAGAGCTTACAAACACTACTTCCACCACCACTACCTTGTCACTCTACTGCCTGGGTAATTTGATTGTCCATACAGACAAGTTTGCTTCTTCTAGCTATCTAGACTGCCCATATGCTTCAGTGTTTGAATACCATAACCTATGGGAAGTTCTGATCTGAAGGGAAGGAGCAGGGAATTAAATGGTAATTTCCTATTTATTACAAGTATATGTATTACTATAATAGAAAATATAATGCTTTTTATAGTTAAAAAAGAAAAATACGGCAGAAAAGGGGAAAAAAAGAAAAGGTTGGCTCATATAAAATTCAGTAAAGTTATTACTTCTAAGGGAGAAGAGAGACTCAAGCAGGAAACTACTCGGCCTCCCAGGAGGCTGTAAAACACTACCTTCTGTAGGGGATGTAGTTCAGTGGCAGACAGATTTGCCCAGCATGCTCAAGGTCCTACATTTGATCTGGGGTGAAGGCAGGAAGCAAGGGTGATGAAGACAAAGATCTCTGATCCTATAACTTGAATTCTTAAGGCTGAGGCAGGAGCTACATAGCAAATAACAAAAACACTAGAAATCTCCTTTTTATAAAGTGAGGTAGTGAGTACACTGGTCTTCAACTTGGTATTTTGGTTTGGTTTGGTTTTTCAAAACAGGGTTTCTCTGTGACACAGCCCTAGCTATCCTGAAATTTACTTTGTAAACCAGGCTAGCCTCAGATTCAGAGATCAGCCTGCTGCTGCCTCCCAAAGTCCTAGGATCAAAGGTGTGTGCCACCATGCCTGGTTCAACTTGTTATTCTTTAAATTGTGGATTTGTGTTAAATACACACACACCAACACAGTCACACGAGCCATTTCTTAATTTAATATATATATATAGTCAGGGTTGGAAAATCAAAATTCTAGGAAATAACCTAAACTACTCCGTCACTTAATTTTATTACTCTAGCAGCATAGCTGTTATTTGCTAAATTATGAAGCTAATAACAACTGTTTTGACATTTAATGAACTACTTAAAGCAACTAAACTATAAACATACAAACTGCAGATTGTAATTTCAAAATAATATAACATAATAAGATCTTTATAAACTAAAGAATGCCATAATACTAATTCAGTGGCAGGGTAATAGAACCATTCACTATTCTAGCTTCTGCCCTTCTCTCTATGATAATGAAAACTAATATTGTTTTAAAATGCACTACATACAACACATTGAGTTAAACGCTTCCTTAACATATTCTCTTTAACCCACAAAACTTTAATGAGGTTAATTTTATTATCCTCACTTTAGAGATAATCTCATTGTGTCCAAGGTCACACATCTAGTAGCAGTGAGCTTCAGAATCCACACTTTGGCAATCACATTCATTTTGCTTCACTTCTAAACTTAAAACAGTCTGTCCTTCCCATGACACTGAGAGCTCCATGACAACTGCTTTTAGTCCATCCCCTCTACCTTAGCACTGGACAGGCATTAAACAAACAGTGGATACACATTGTATATATACACGAGGTATTTAAGACATGAACTCCTTTGTCTCCCTTGACAGCCTTTGTCAAATATAAATGTTGTTTTGCCATATTAACCACAGTTAAATATACAATTCAAGACCTTCAATGACTCACAGTGTTGTACAATAATTACCACTAAGTATAAAAAGGGTTTTATGACTTTACTGAAATCACTCCCTTTCCAAATACTGGAATCAGAATTGGGATGTGAAGTGAAACCCCTTGAGCCCTGAGTTCATGGGCTCTTCATTCCCAGGCTTCTGTTTACGGTTCCCCCACTTTTCACCAGTGTCCGCTCCCCCACTGCACAGGCAACAACCACAACCATAGGAAAAATAAATCCACCAAGACAGCTCTCCCAGTTGATTACTTTTCATTTTGAGCTTTCAAAAACCAGGGCTTTAACACAAACAGCCCATCAGCAAATTCACAAAAGCAATGTCTGGACCCCAGAGTAAAATTAGGGGAAATGGCCTCCTTGGTTAGATTACACTCTCACATTCTCATTGAATTACAGGTAACTGTTTAAGCTTGATTTTTTTTTTTTTTTAATTAGGATACAGAAAGCATCAATAAACAAAAACAAACAAAAAAAAAACCTACTTCTAATTCCAAGGATGTACACCCATGGGAGGGGGGATTTTTAACACTCTATATGAGCATTTTTATGTGTTCAGTTATGAAACCCAAGAAAAATGGTTTGTAGCTAGCTGAACACTAAAGCTTTAACAACAACAACAACAATAAAAATTAATTCTCACTAGTATCAATTTTATCTTCTTTCCATTTCTCCTCATTTTTCCTACGGCTGAGAGCTCCAATCAACAGCCACTTCAAGTTTAGCGTATCATATAGTTATCATGGAATTATTAATTATTAATGCAATTAAACCCAGGAAACTGTTCCCTAAAGATGTTCCCTCTCTATATTCTCCTTTTCATGTTATCAATAGCATTCTACCACGATAAACTTATCTCTAAGCTTTAAATCAAATTTCATGAAATAGATGGAGCTATAGTTTTTATAGCTAATGCAACATGCCTACATCATCTCCTTAAAAATAAAACATGGTTGTATATATTTCAATTATCCACACCTGACAAAATTCTGATCGCCTGAACTCCATTAGAAGAAAATTCAATCTTTAGAAACAGCCCAATTATTTTAAATCATACCAGGTAATGTCAAAAAAAAAAAAGAATCAAATGAACAACTCCATCAGTTCCATATTTCCTCTCTGTCTTCTCTCTGTTTACATAAAGTGGTAATGTCAAGATTCATCTCAGGATTATTAGTCTGCAATACAATGATGGGCCTAATTGCCTGGCAAACCAGGACACCAATAAATGGAGTCTTCAAGCAATCAATTTTATTGGGAGGAGGTGGGACTTGGTAACCTCTTTCTGCAATACATGCACCTTGCCTTCCTAGAAAATAAATTCAGTCTTCCTATTCTTCAGTATCATTAACCAGTTCTCAAGAAAGAATGAATGCACCCTTAACAACCTCAAGTTCATCAAAGTCCACTTAAATTAAAAATTCCAGAACTACGGAGGGAGAAAATGAAGAGGGCAGAGACCGTTTCACCTTCTCCCACCTTCCCTTTGTGAGTGGTCTTCTCTTCCAACCACCAAGTTTCTCTTTCTGATGTAGGAACGGCAAGACACCCTCCTCTCAGTCAATTCTACCTTAAAAATGAAGGTTCTCTCAAAACTTTACCCTTGGCTGTTATTTCCAGACAATACCAACATAAACCGAACAAAAAGGTCAGATCTCCCCTAGAATAATCTTTAATGTACCTTCTTTGTCCCCTGTGGATGACCCTTTTAATGCCCTTATTATCATTGTCTCTCACCAAAGCAATCATGAACGTAAGTGTTCTAATCTCTAAACCTCTGGCGGGTCTTGGAAGACTTCTTTTCCTAAATAAGACAACCCACTCCTTCCCAGCACCGCTCACTAGCCCTCTCCCTCCCAATCGTACCCAAAAATTTCCCCTCTGCCACCACACCACAGGTAACCAGCTCTTCACAGACATTACTTCTGCAAAACTGGCAGAGAGACATTTTCTTTAGGGTACCATCCCCTAACCTTGCTCACCACCTGCCAGTATTTTCCGTGAGTCCAGCTGAGTAAGTAGGCTTACATGCCCTCTGCCTCCAACTTACGCCCGGGGGAGTTACCTTGCTCCCTCCAGTGACTCTAAACTCACCCTAAATCCTTTTCCACTGTGCTCTCACACCCAATTTCAAACCTTGCCCTCCTATTTGGGGCCCAATTTACAATTTATTCCCTCCTGTCAGCTTACCATCCATTTCCTGTAGTTGGAAGTCTCAGCCCTCCCAGCCCATTTCCAACCTCCAGCAGCCGACCCCAAGAAAACCCCAAACAAATTCTACCTTTTCTGTTCTCTCCAAACCCAAGCTATTTCCTTAAGTATTCACAAATTCCACTAACCCCAGAAGACAACAGCCCACTTCAAGCTTAGCTCTCAACCCATGCCAAACCCCTCACCTCCAGCTCTATCATCTCCATCAGCCTTCCCCAGGTCCACCCCAAATCCCAACTTCCAGAATTAGCACTCCCTGGAGTCCAATCCAACGTTTATACCCCACTCCGCATTGAAAAGATCTCCTTAGCCCACACCCCAGCTCTGATCCCAAGCTGTCAACTGCTTCAGGCCAACCCCAAATCATCACCTTCATTCAGTCCCCTCCCCCATTAAAAGACATCCCACTCCAGTCTCACCTTCCACCTCGCCCCAAGACAATCCCAGATTCCACCCCGATACCCCCCACACACCATGCTCCTGTCCCAGGTCTGGTTACCCCTTCATGTAAAGTCTCCCCCCTCCTCGCTTACCCTCCCTTGACCTGCCTGTGTCCCACCCTCACCCAACCCCCAGTCCGCGCTCGGACAAGTCTCCCCCACCAGCCCGCCGTTCCATCGCCACCTCGGCTCCCCTCCCCCCCCCCAGCCGGCGCGGGGGACCCCACAGCCCCCACCCTCATTCTCGCCGGCGCCACCAGCCAAGCTACTCCACAGGAGCGGGCCCGGGGAGTGGGGGGGTGGTCTCCTCACCGGCGAGCTGCTGCAAGCAAAAACCGCGGCGGCCGCAGTTGAGGAGGCAGTGCCCTTGTCTTCTCAGGTGGCTACCGCGGCGACGCTCTCGGTCCCTCGTCCGTGTCCAGTAGGGTGGTGGATGGCGCGCAGGGACGGGAGCCTCCTTCTCCTTCTCCTCAGCTACTCGGCTCTGAATCCTCTGCAGTAGCCGCGGAGAAACCCGACAGTGGGGGGAAGGGAACGCTCGGCTGCAGGCAAGAGAGGAGGAGGCGGAGGGAGGGGGCGGGGGACCGCTGAGAAGGGCGGGGGAGGAGGAGCCCGCGCGCCGTCCCGACACGTCCCACAGCCTCTGAGCTCTTGGACTACAACTCCCGACGTGCTCTGCCGCGGCCCTGCATCTTCCAACCGCGGCCCGGTTCTGGGGCCGCACCCTCTTGGGTCACAGACAATGGAATGAAACCGACTGTCCATGGGAGACTTTTGTAAACTCAGACCACTTGAAAGGGATGTCGGATATTTCTGCAGCCTCATCTCCATGAAGCAAAACTCCCTTCGTCTCCAACCTACACGAACACTCGTTTCCGCCCAAGGGACTACACCTCCCAGCATGCCGCACTCAGCTGCCCACCCGCTCCTTCCGGACCCCCTCTCAGACCCAGTACTACAGTTCCCAGGAGTGTAGTCCTTGCGAAATGCTGGGACATGGAGTTCTCAGTCCTTCCTCCATGTTAAGAAAAAGAAGTGAAAGAGAGGAAAAGGAGGAGGACTGTTCCAACACACAGAGCTTGGGCCTAGTTGGACTACATCACCTGCAATTCTGTACTCTCTTCGTCTTCTCCGTTGTCACTGTGTCCAGAACTAACGCAGCAGCTGCCGCATAACTGGCTTCCCTGCGAATTAGGGAACGATTCTGCAACTTGAATCCTCATATAAAAAGAGCATTTGTTTACATTTACATTACTTCTAAGAAATTTGCATAAATGAACGAAATTTAAAAAAAAAAAAAAAAAAAAAAAGAATGACCAAGGTTATTAAAGGAGGTTGTTGAATGGGAACCGGGGAAGATGTAGGTACCCATTAATAATAGGCTGATTCAGTAAATGGTGATGCTTACGTACAACGTAGTGCTAAGCAGCCATTTAAAATGCTGATAAATATCTTTAGACACAGAAGGCTCTTCACATTTTCAGGGCGGGGGGACAAATTGATTACAAAAACAGCATAATTAGACAGGTTCAATGAAGTCTGAGGATATAAATGCATAACAGTTTCAGGGAAAAAAAAAAATTCTCCAAAATGTTACCAGTGATTATCTTTGAAAAAGGGTTGTTAGGTTTCAAGTTACTCTTATTTTATATTGTCTAAATTGTTTAAGGGAGTACACACACCGATTTTTAAAAGCTGAAAGGCTAGTTCCAAAAAATATCTCCAAATACAACAACCTCTCTTTCCCACCTAGAAACTTTCCTTGGTTCCTTGTTTTTCAAACGGTGCTTTAGGACTGTGAATCTTTCTGTACACTCAGTAGATCCACTATTTTTATGTACTGTGGTTATGTACTGTGTTAGTAACTTCTCTGGTTTCTGAGACAACAACAACTTAAGAAAGGAGGAAGGGTTTTTTGTTTTGTATGTTTGTTTTTCTAGGTTTGTTTTGTTTTGGGGGTTTGGGGGGTGGGGGGAACAAAGTTTCTCTGTGTAGCTTTGGCTGTCCTGAAACTCACTCTGTAGACCAGGCTGGCCTCTAAATCACAGAGATCCACCTGCCTCTACAGCATGGACTGAAAGGTTTTTGTTGTATCAGCTCCAAAAGAAACTCTGTTTAGATGGCTATCTGTTGTATCTATTAACCTACCAAAGCCTATTCCAGCCTTCAGGTTCCCTCATTCCCTCCCTATCAGAAGAACCTGTTACAGAGCCCATGATGGCATCCCTCTACTCCCTATCTTAAATTTCTCCAGCTCATGGGCTTTGCTCTCCCAAGCTTCTCATTCCTTTATGACCCTGCTATTTGAGTTACACACTCCCTCTCCCATCTTTCTCTTCTCATGGCCAAGTCCAGTCTTCTGGCCATGTTTAGTCTGTTACTTTGTCTCTCTGCTCTGGATCCTTCCAGATGCCTCTGGCTGTACTCTTCCCTCATATAAGCAATAAAAACCTTCTCATGAGCCATACCTTGGAGAGTTCATGTTGTCAGTTCATACAGATTGGCAGCAGGAATAGGTTACATTAGAGGGAGATGCTTATGCTCAGAAAGCACTTTCTCCCTTTTATTCAGTCTAGGAACCCCATCCCATGGTACTGCTCACAATTAGGGTGAGTCTTCTACAGCAATTAACCTAATCTAGATAATCCCTGAGATGTGCCTAGAGATTTATTTTTCCATAGTAATTCTAAATCCTCTCAATTTGGCATGATTAACCATCACAATTATGATTTATTTAAAAACAAAGTGAGCAAGGGACTCTCAAATTACTTCTTTTTTTGGACTCTCTCCCAGTTCTACAAAGTCTCATATAGCCCAGGTTGGACTGGAACTGGATGTATCTGAAGCTGGACTTGAAAGCCTGATTCTCTGTCCTCTACTCTCCAATGCTGGAAGTACAGCCTTGCATCATGTACTCAGATTTCTCTTTCTTCCTACTCCAATTCCAAGCTAATTATACCTTTTTGGAGTCCATTTTTGACACAATGATTTTCCTTATTGCTTGATTCTTATCTTGGTGGCTTCTAACCTGTGGGCCAGAGACCACTGTGCACAGGGTAAGTAAACATTAGGGAGCATAATTTTTGTAAAGGGTCTACAACACTCCCTCACAAACCATTGGCCATGAATAAATAAAATGTACTTGCATTTAAAAAATATATTTCTGGGTTGGGAAGATGGCTCAACAGACAAAGACACTATCTAGGCGAGCCCCTCTAGCTGGAGTATGAAGCACCATATGGAAACTGGAGAGACCTTGCCTCAAGAGGTGGAGGAGAGAACTTACTCCCCAGCTTTGTTGGGTTTTGTGTGGTTGAGTTTTGTGTTTGTTCCTTTTTTTGTTTTGTCCACCCCCCTTCTCTTTCTCTTTGTTTTGTTTTTCCAGACAGGGTTTCTCTGTGAAGAAGAAAGTATAAAACAAAATAAAAGCCAGGAGTAGGGTATATGGTTCTAGCAGTTAGAAAGTGAAAACAAAAGAATCAGAATTTAGGGTCAGCTTCGGCTATATAGCAAGTTCAAGGCCAGCCTGGGCTACATGGACCCTGGCTCAAAAAAAAAAAAAATCAATGAAATTTTAACTATATATTTTTATGCCCCTGAGTGTTGTTTCCTGCACTTGTGTAACCTTGGAAGAAAAGGATATCAGATCTCCAAGAATGGGAGTTACAGACAATAGTGAGCTACCATGTAGGTTCTGGGAATCGAACCCTGGTCGTGTGGAAGAACAACTAGTGTTTTTAATCACTGAGTCATCATTCTAGCACCAAGACTTTCTTTTCTCTATATTCCAAAAACAAGGAAGGGTGAGCATGGTGGCTGGTGCCTTTCATCCCAGCACTCAGGAGGCAGAGGCAAGGGAATCTGAGTTCAAAGTCAACCTGGTCTAGAGAGCAGGTTACAGGACAGCCAGGGCTATACAGAGAAACCCTGTCTCCAAAAACAAAAAAGTAGAGAAGTGGATTACTCAAACTGCTCTTTCATTGATTTTTATTGGATATTGTTTCAGTCATTATGATATTTCTTTATTAGTAACTATTTCCATCAAGTCTACCTTTTCCTTTGTGCAATTTCAGCCACTGTTGGCTTTTATTTCAGGTTGATTATTTCTTCTAAAAGGAATTTTCCCAGGGGCCAGCTTTGCAGCGTTCAGTGTTATTGACAAAGACAGGATCGCTCAGTCTGTTTCTCCATCCACAGTAAATTGTACCGCATGGGACTTTAACGACCGACGGTTTTATTTTTATGTTGATGATTTCAACCATATGGAATTTTTCTATAATCCTATGAAAATAAACTCGGAGTCAAAATGACGCTGCCCAAATACCATCCTTTGCCTGTCACCATCTGATTAATTTGTGCTTTGTAATGAATTTGTCCTAGTAACGTGATGGGCTTTGTGCACCTGTTTTTCAAAACATCTCTGGAAGCCTTAGTACAAGTGGGAGATTTGTTTCTAAAACTACAATCTGGGGACAGATTGTAGCTCAGTGGAAGGGTGTTAACCTATCATGTTCAAGGACCTGAGTTTAAAAAAAAAGAAAAAAAAAAAAACACTACAAAATGTCTCTAAGGCCAGGTATGGTGACATCACACACCTGGGAAGTGGAGTCAGTAAGACTAGGAGTTCAAAGGTCAACTCCAGTGTGAATTCCATGAAACTCATCAAAAACAATAATAATAATAATAATAATAATAATAATAATAATAATAATAATTTACTGTGGAAACATAAGAAAATGAACATTAAAGATTATAAGAACTGATCTTTATTAATGAGTCAATGACTGTTTTAGTGTCTAAATCTATTATTTTATTAAAACCTTCAGTCTGTGCTTCCTCAGATACATCTTTTAAAAAAGGAATTTTATGTATGTGTGTGTGTGTGTGATAGAGAGAGTAGGTATGTACACATAAAGTACAAATACCCACACAGGCCAGAAAAAGGAGCTGCAGATCCCCTAGAACTGGAGTTACAGGCAATTGTGAGCCACCTCTCGTGGAGACAGGGAACTGAACTGTGGTCCTCTGAAAAAGCAGCAGATGCTCTTAACCACTGAGTTGTCTTTCCAGCATGTCATATCAGAGTTAAAGCAAGAAGACATGGATTGGCTGAGGGGCAATTAAAACCACACCAGCTTTAATCTTCAGCTAGGACACTTTGGTTTATCATAACTTCCAAAGTTACCTTATTTAATTTATACATTTTGACAATCATCTTTTTGGAGAGATATACATAATTGTTTAGTTTGTTTTTGTTTAGTTCCTTTTGTTTTTGTTTGAGACAGGGTTTCTCTGGGTAGCCCAGGCTGTCCCGGAACTCACTCTGTAGACCAGGCTGGCCTCAAACTCACAAAAACCCATTTTCCTCTGCCTCTGAGGGCAAGGATTAAAGGTATGTGCCACTACTACCTGGCTAATTTTTTAGTTTTTTAAAGAGGCTAACCAAGAGAAAACACGTGGATATAAAGAAAATGCTCCAAAAGATTTTCTTGTGACCAAATAGAGACAGAAGCATGAAAATGTTAATGGCCCAATATTAGATAAATGAAAAACTACCATTTATGCTGAAGGCTGTTTTGTGGACCTGCTGTGCCAACTTTGCAGAGTGTTAGGAAGTAAAGAACACAGCACTGACATTCAATATGTGAGTAGCAAGTACCCATTCTAATATTTTATTACAACAGTCAATGGTAAGCAAATAAAGTTGGATCCTATTCATCCTTCAGGACCTGAATCAAATATCAGGAAGCCTCCCCTGATCTGCTTGGTTAGGAATCTGCTCTGGGTTAGGAGCTGGCTCACAGTATTCACTATCTACCTTCCTTCCTCAATGACAAGGCCCAAAGGGGTCTGATTCATCTCTGTGACCTGGAACTCAAGCTAGCTCAGGGCTTCTTGTAAGTTGAGTTCAGTAAATGGTCATTGAATTAATGAATCAATCATTCAATTAACACATGTACATAAACTATGTAGATAATCAATTCAAATGCAAAGAAAAAATATACACTAAATTAAGTGAAAGACAGATAATGGAACTTTAGAAAGCCATCATAGCAAGGGATGCTCCACAAAATGAGAGCAATATGAGGGGGAAAAAAGCCTTGACATACTGCGCTAACTTCCTGCTTTAGCCACTTTCAAGCTATATAATCTCTGTCAAGTTGCTTCCCACCTACACCTGTTTTTTCATCCATAAAAGTGGTCAATCCAGAGACTCACCTTCCACGGGACAGATAAAAGGTAACTGAGGTCATGGAAGCTGTGCGTGGTATGAAGAACTGGCAGAGTGACAACTGTCACTGACAAAGGCCAGGATTGGGAGAAGAGGTCAGAGTTGAAGCCTAGCAGAATCCTTAATATAAAGCTGATTAAATATACAAACTTTAAAAAATGAAAAGTAGGATCAGGGTTGGAGAGATGGCTAATACTTAAGAGCACTTGCTGCTCTTGCAGAGGACTTGGGTTTGGTTCTCAGCACCCACATGGCAGCTTACAACTGACCCTAATTCCAGTTCCAGAATACAGGGTGAACATTCATACATGCAAGCAAAACATTCATACACACAAAACAAAAATAAAAATAAAAGAAAGAAAGTAGAGCTGGCAAGATAGCTCAGCCAGTAAAGGCTGCTGCTGCTGCGAAGTCTAACAATCTGAGTGCAAGTCCTGGGGTCTCATATGGTGGAGAGAGATAACTGACTCCTGAAACTTGACCTCCTACCAACACATACACACTCACAGTGTATTCAAGTGGACACATGCACATACAAAATAAACAGAAAGTAATATCAATAAGTATACCAATCACAATTGTTTGAATTGTGCCTCCCTCTAAACCACCACCACAACAAAATGCTCGTATTTGTAAATGGAAGTTTCTGCTGTGCCAGCAACTCCCAAATACCCAGCAGCTGTTTCCAAATAATCACTTAGAGGCTTAATATAAATTATAAATGCTCTGCCATTAGCTCAGGCTTGTTACTATCTAACTCTTACATTTAAATTAGCCCATATTTTTATTTATGTTTTGCCATATAGCTCATGGTTTGTTACCTCATTTTTACACATCCTGCTTGCTTGGTGGCTGGCTGGTGTCTCCTCTAACTCCACTCTCCTTCTCCTTATATCTTTGTTTGGCTTTCCTGCACAACCTTATTCTGCCTGGCTATAGACCAAATCACCTTTTATTATCCACCAATGGTAGCAACACACATTCAGAGCATACAGAGGGACCCCCCACAACACATGTCTACATCTTAACCCTTATACTTGTGAATGTAACCTTATTTGGAAAAAAAGAGTCTAGGCAGATAGGATTAAAAAAGAATTTTGAAATGAGATAATCCTGAATTTAGGTGGCCCTTAAATCTAATAACACCATAAAGAGAAAGTTAGGTTGTGGGGATATTTTCAAATATAATAAAAACATTCAGAGACATCAAAGGGATATACCCACAGTCAGTCTAGGAGGATCAGACAGTGGTAACTCACACTTTTAATACTAGCACAGGGAATATCCTGGGAGTGGTGACCTACGTCCTTAATCCAATCTGAGTTTTGAGGTCATCTTAATTTACAGAAGGAGTTCCAGGTTCCCAGGCAGGCAGTGGTGGTGCCAGGCCTTAACTGAGCAAAGAAAGTATCTAAGGCAGGCATAGAAAGACAGAGGGGGAAGAAGAAGCCAGGAGGAGTGAGGCTGAGGAAGCTGGAAGACAGCTGGGTGAGATCTGACTGTGGTGTTTACTCTCTCTAATATCTCTGCCTTTTCCAGAGATCTGGCCCTGAGTTTCCTTTATTCGTGCAACAGTTGGCATCCAACTTTGGAGCATGAATTCCTCCCCTCCCTACCCAAAAAAACTATACTTGCCAGCCAGAACAGCATGTGGCCAGAGGAGTAATTACTGACTGGCTAGGCTTTCTGTTCTGAGTTAGCCTCCAATCTTAGGCAGACTGGCCCCACATGTGTTTCCATTTCATTTTCATCTGGGTAAGTTTTTCAGGCAGTGGCCTCTTTCTCCTGGTGGGTTTCTTTTTTCTTTTTGGACCTTTCCTTGGGCTGCTATCACACTAAGTAGCTGCCCCACTTCACAATCAATTGAATCATGAACAGATAACAATTGGTGAGTAGATCAATTTTTTAAAAGAAGGAATTTGTTTAAAGCAATGGAGGGTGCTTGGTCCTTCTGTGATCTTTCGCTAAACAATTTTGTATTAAAACCAGTGAAGGAAAACATAAATAAGGTAGATGGGACTATCATAATGTCTATCATACTGTTTATTATGAATATTTTTGTTTTATTTCTATTTTATCATTTAAAAAGGTGATTAATATAAATCCAAAGAAAAGGGTCTTTAAAAAGTCTTTCGAGAGAGAACACAAAGATGTTCAAATTCAAACAAAGGAATATGAAGAACCAATTTCAGCAATGTCATCTACAATTAGACAAAAACAGGCAACATTAATATACTCAGTAACCTTTAAAAAATGAAGAATAATAAAGATGATAGAGAAGCCAGTTGGGCTCCAGTAGAAATGCTAGAATTACAGAGAGTAAAAGAAACAATTGTAACATATGGGATGCACTCACCATTTGTAAAACAAATGTTGAACTCTTGCTCATGTTGTTAACCAGGTCATCCCTAAAGATTGGTTAGATATGGTTACAGCTATGCTAGAGGCAGGGCCTCTCATGCAATGGAAATCATGGTGGAGGGAGGAGGCTAAAACAATAGAACAAAGAAGCAGGGCCAGAGGCATAGAAATCTCCCAAGACCAATTTCTTGGGGAGAGAGATTATGCTGATATTGAAAGGCAGTCATTATACAGTGACCATATTCTGGATTTATGTCACATGGCAGCTTTAAAAACCTGGAACTGGATTCAAGAAATAGGAAAGAAAACTGAATCATTCACGAAAGTAATTCAAAAGAAACTTTTACAGACTTTTTGCACAGATTAACTGCAACAGTAAACAGAATGGTACCGGCTTCAGAAACCAGGCAAATAATAATTGAATCACTGGCTTTTGAGAATGCTAATGCACAATGTAGAAAAATAGAGAATGGTAACAGACCTACAGGCAGTAAATAAGGTGATCCAGCCAATGGGCTCTCTACTGTCTGGAATTCCTTTGCCTTCTCTGTTACCTAAAGAATGGCCTATTATAGTTATTAATTTAAAAGACTGATTCTTTACAATACCTTTACAAGAACAAGACAAAGAAAAATTTGCCTTTGCAGTACCCACTTATAATAATTCTCAGCCTATAAAAAGATACCAATGGAGGGTTCTCTGTCAAGGAATGCTGAATATCCCCACTTTGTGCCAGTATTTTGTACAAAAGCCAGTAGAACAAATATGTAACAAATTCCCACAATCTATAATTTATCATTACATGAACGACATCTTGTTGGCTGATTCAAATATCAATACCTTAGAAAAAAATTTTTGAGGAAGTGAAAAGAATTTTGCCTGCTTGGGGATTACAAATTGCCCCAGAAAAAATACAAAGAGGGGATTCCATTAAGTTTTAGGCTTCAAAATAGGCCAACAAAAAATTAGATTCCAAAAGGTACAAATCAGGAGAGAGAGATTGAAGACAGTGATTATCAAAAACTACTAGGAGACAATGCCAATTTACAACCCACTATTGGAATTAAAATTGATGAACTGGATAATTTGTTCAAAGCCTTAAATGATGACAAGGACTTAAACAGTCCAAGAGAATTGTCATTTGAAGCTGAGAAAGAATTGGCTTTAGTGGAAAAGAAATTACAGGATGCACATGTGGATCATGTGAATCCAGACCTTAATTGCATTCTAGTTATCTTGCCCTCTAAGCATTCTCCTACTGGAATTTTAATGCAATAGGAAAATGTTAAATTGGAATGGATATTTCTTCCACATAAACTGAGTAAGAAATTAAACACATATATGGAAAAGATTTCTGAACTTATTTTTAAAGAAAAATTAAGACTTCGTCAATTGACAGGAATGAACCCAACAGAAATTGTTGTACCTTTAACTAATGAAGAAATTGACCAATTATGGGTAGAAAGTGAACCTTAGCAAAGAGCCTGCAGTGATTTTTTGGGAGATATTAACAGCAAATATCCTCAAAGCAAAAGAATTGAATTTCTAAAGAAAACTAATTGGATCTTTCCTCATATTGTATGAGATAAACCAATTTCTGGAGCCCCTACATTTTATACTGATGCCAACAAATCAGGAAAGGCAGGTTACAAATCAAAACATATAAGTAAAGTGGCTCAAAGCCCTTATAATTCTGTTCAAAAGTCAGAATTATATGCTATCATGATGGTATTAATAGATTTTACTTCTTGTACATCATGTTGGGTTTTAATCTCTTATCAGTTTTCTGCAGTGATCCAGGACAAGGCCTAATTGTGAACTTGAAATATGCAAAAGGAAGATGGGGCCCCACAGTGATCATTTCACACGGACTCCAACAAAGCCACTAGGCCTACAAATACCAACCAAAGATCAGATTTGGACTACAAACTGCTCAGGACAATTTTGAGGCAGCTCACTGAGATGAACCAGCTTCACAGACTACTATAGTCAGGACTTGAGATAAGCCGTGCACTTTCCTCTTATGCAGAGACTGGACAACAAATGACACAGCTACTTATTTCAGGACTTGACATTTAACAAATCTTTTCAGGATCCCCAAAAGATGCTGTCACCCCCCAGACAGCAGGAATTAAATTTAAGAACACGGTGCCCACATTCCCAAGAGGTGGGGTGGGTTGTTCTTGCTCGTTCAATGAGTCATGGATGATTGTCATTGTTTAGGTTAATTGGTTAAGAGTTGTTAATGGTTATGGTTAGAAAAAAGTTAAACAAGAATGATTAGATTCAAGATTTGTGTTTAAAAAAATAGAAAGAAAAAGGGGATACAGATATATAGGATATAAGGATAGATTATTGAATCTTCTTTTAAAAGGATTTATTAGCTTTAAATATTTTACATTGGATTGGATTTTTGTATATTGAATATAGATTGTGTATATTGAGATTAATTGTGTTACTGTACAAATATCTCTATTCTTGTTCAAGGTATTATACTTATTCAGTCCATATAACATTATAATACAAGTTGCTAGTTCATATAACATTATAATACAAGTTGCTAGTTCATGAAAGTTTTTATTACCAACTAATTAGAATATAAAGTAATGTAAGTTAGTAGTTAGACATTACATTCAAACATAGTCATATTTGATATGTTTTCAAGATCAAACAATATATTTTAGTTGAACAGGTCTTCTTCAAACACTTCAGAGATCCATAGAATATGGCATTTAAAATATTTTAAGAACTTAGACTTTTCTGGACAGTGAGACAGATCTCCTCCTGGCAACATCAATCTACTTCAAGAGAAAAATGGGCATCGAAGAAACTCCATATAGAGTCTACTTTCTTTGTCACAATGGTTAACCACTGGACAAGAACCTATCCCTGTATTGACTACTTGACAGTGTGCTGTTTAAACTGGACATGCAGGTTCCATAGAAAAGTGACCTTTGAACTTTGACAGAACAAGCTGAGATGGTTCTTCTGGTTCCTGCTTTTCAGAGAAAACTGTCAGACATTCTTCTGGACACAAGGAGAAGCGACTGATGAACTATACCAGAATGGGCAGAGCAAATTTCCTGTTTCACTGAAATGAAAAGAGACTCTGGGCCTGTAGGCTGAAGATGGATGCCCCAACTTTATAAAGGAACTTAGGTGACTGTCCAGGCAGATAGGTGCCATCTCTGTCATTTCTAGATTTTGGAAGTTGCTTGCACTTCCTGTTTACTTGGGTAAATATTATTTCCTTCTTGGGTCTCCAAGGTAGTTGAAGATGAAATAGTTATAATTTTCTAGTGAGAGTTTTAGAAAAAAAAACTTTGAAGTTAAAGTGTTTAAGTTTATGAGACATTAAAATAATAGTAATTATTCATTACTTCATTAGTAATACAAGTTAGAAAGAAAGTAAATTAGGTATAATCCTTTGGACTCATCAAAATAGGATAATTAATGAAATATTTTCTTTGAATTGTCAATTGTTAATGGAGTGGACATTACTCATTTATTGTTTGTATATATTGTATATAATTATTGTCCCTATTGTATATGGTTTTTCTTATGTTAGCTATAACCTTTTTTTTTAATTTGACACAAAAGGGGATATGTGGGAATATTTTCAAATATAATAAAAACATTCAGAGATATCAAAGGGATATACCCACAGTCAGTCTTGGAGGATCAGACAGTGGTAACTCACACCTTTAATCCCAGCACAGGAAATATTCCTGGAGTTGTGACCTACACCCTTAATCCAATCTGAGTTTGAGGTCATCTTAATTTACAGAAGGAGTTCCAGGTTCCCAGGCAGGCAGTGGTGGTGCCAGGCCTTAACTGTTGGAAGAAAGTATTTAAGGCAGGCATAGAAAGACAGAGGGGGAAGAAGAAGCCAGAAGGAGTGAGGCTGAGGAAGCTGGAAGACAGCTGGGTGAGATCTGACTGTGGTGTTTCCTCTCTCTGATATCTCTGCCTTTCCCAGAGATCTGGCCCTGAGTTTCCTTTATTCGTGCAACATTAGGTTTTTGGGTTTGTTTTTTTTTTCAGCATTGAACCTAGAGCCCTTTATACGTTACCATTTTTTTTTTTAACCTTTGAACTCAGTACAAGTTCTATGTCCTTGAAATATAGAGAAGATGGCATAGTGGTATTCAACTGTAACCCTAGAATCCAGGGTTGAAAGGTGAAGTTCAGCCAGGACTACACTGAAAGACCCTGTCTTCAAAGAGAAAGGGAGAATCTGGGCTTTTTGGCTATTGATTTTAATCCCAGCACATGGGAGGCAGAGACAGGGAGATTTTTGTGAGTTTGAGGCCAACCTGGTCTACAAAGTAAGTTCCAGGACATCTAGGACTACTCAGAAAAATCCTGTCTCCAATAATAAAATAAGGGTGGCATATTTTGGCATGATGGCATATACCTTTAATCTCATCACTCAGGAGGACAAGGCAGACAGATCTCTGCTAGTTCAAGGCCAAACTGATTTAAAAGCAAGTTCCATGCTATCCAAAACCACATACTAAGACTGTCTCAGAAAATAAAAAAAACAAATGAGTTGGAGTTTGGGGTAGAGTGTGCTGAGAGATGGCTCAGTAGATAAACATACTAGCTGCTCTTCCAGAGAACCCATGTTTGATTCTCTATATGCACATGGCAACTCACAAACATCTGTAACTCCAGATCAAGGGGATCAGACATCTTTTTCTAGTCTCCACAGGTACCAGGTCCACAAACATATGCAGCCAAAATACCCATGCACATAAATAAAGGAAAATACAAATATTTTTAATTTCTCATAGTAGGTTCAAAGAAGCCTGTTTTGGAAAATGTTCATTCATTAGGTCCCTTACTTAAAGGGGAAATCACCTTTAACTTTTACTAATTTCCAATTAAAACTTAGAATTTTCTCCAATTTTATAAACCACCACAGAATGATAGCAGTCCCTGTGACTGACGCCCATTGCAAGATAAGATGCTTCACACACACTAGAGTCATAGCCACACCAAAAGGCGGAAGAGCACTTCACCATAGCGTCATTCTCTGACATCATTCATACGCACATCTGTACACACAACACAAATAACAATAATTTACAACAATTTAAATAGAGAGTCAAGTAGATGTGGTAACACGCTTCTCACTGTCCCTAAGAATGATACCCTTGAGAGTCGCACAGATTGCTAACCTGTATCAGTCACCAAAGAGTAGAGTATTACACTACATTCTTATATAATGAACTAAGGCTGTTTAACCATTCCCTCACTGGAGGGTTGCCAGCTGTTTGCACTGTGACAGATAAAATAAAGCTGCTATGCACACATTCATGTGTATGTTTTGGGGGGAGTTATTTTGGTTTTTGTTTTTGGTGTGTGTGTGTGTGTGTACCTAAATTTTTGTTTCTCTGAGATATATGTATAGCAGGATGATTGCTGGGTGCAATGGTCTGAATACCTTACCTATATTCATCTCTTAGAAAATTATTCTTCAATGCAGCAAAATGAGACATTGGGCCAGAAGACAAATACATGTTCTATTGATTTCTCTTTGTCTGCTTATTTTTGAGACAGGGTCTCTCTGTGTAGTCCTGGATGACCGGGAACTCAATTTGTCCACCAGGTTGGCCTTGAACTCTGCTTTTCTAGCTCTGGGATTAAAAGCGTGTCATTATGCCCAGCTACATGTTTTACTTTTATTATTATAAAATAATAATATTGAGACAGGGTTTCTCTATGTAGTCCTGGCTGTCCTGTAACTCACTCTGAAGATTAAGCTGGTCTTGAACTCAGGTATTAGCCTGCCTCTGCCTCCGAGTGCTGGGATTAAAGGTGTGTGCCACTACAACCATCAATCCTGGGTCCTCTAGAAGAGCAGTGCTCTTGACCACTAAGCCATCTTTCCAGAACCGTTACTACACCCTTTAAAAAATACATTTGCATATTTTTATAAGAAATTTTTGGAGCCCAGCAAGATGGCTCAATTGGAAAAGGCACCTGCTATCAAGGCTGACAATTTTGTTCTGTCCGAGTTCTTCCATCCAAAGAACTACCAGTCTTCCCCAGGTTGTTTCCCCTCTCTCTCTCTCTCTCTCTCTCTCTCTCTCTCTCTCTCTGTCTCTCTCTCTCTCTCTCTCTCTCACACACACACACACACACACACACACACACACACACACACACACACACACGAAAAAAAGAGAACACGTCAGGCTAGGGAAATAGCTGAGAAGGTTAAGGTTCTTGTCACCAAGCCTGATGACCTATTTGATCTCAGACCCGATGTAAAAAAGAGAGAGCCTTGCATGTTGTCTCTTGACCTCTATACATACACCATGGCACGCACCCACATACACACGTGTGGAAACTAAAGACAGTGAAATATATTTTATAGTGGCTGTATCATTTTACATTCCTACCAGTAATACATGGTGATCCAGTTTCTCTACACCCCTGCCAACATTTGGTGTTATGACTTTTTAAACTGTTGTCTGTCTATCTGTCTGTCTCTCTCTCTCTCTCTTTCTGTGTGTGTGTGTGTGTGTGTGTGTGTGTGTGTGTGTGGTGTTTAATCAATGAATTTCCAAGGACAACGCATACAAACCAAATTCCTCACCCTCCCCTCCCAAAAAACCCAGAGGATCACTGGAAGGAAAAGGAAACCTTTGCTTTCTCCTTTAAAGGGCAACTAAATTAATGTTGTCTGTCCAGGAAGCATTTTACTGTTGTTCCAGGTTTGAGAACTTTCACTGATGACAGAAAACTGAAACATTGAAAAGTTCTTGTTTGGAGTGGCTGGGCCTCGGAATCTTGGTTTTTGCAGACACATTTCTTCTCAACACCGACAATCATCCTACCCACAACTTATCTCCAATTTCATAGCTAACTTTGACTTAGGAAGTTCTTCAGGACTTCCCTTAACTCAAAGATCGAAGTCTCATTAAAGGGAGATGCCGCTGTCTCTCTGTGAGGTACTTCTCCATGGTGGACATTCACAATGGTAGAAAAGACAGAGAGGACTCCTTGGGTATCTAGGCAACTGTTTTTGCCAAGGGAATTGGTGGAGCTGGCATCGGTGGGGAAAAACTTTGCTGTGATGTCCTTCAGGCTTTTCACTTTGACGGGCCCTTACTGGAGGGATCAGAACAGCAAGAGACACTGTGGGATCCTTCCTTTGTCCCACTTGTAACAACTCCTTCTCTGCTTAGTCTAACTTACTCTGATTAAATGCAGCAGAATAAAAGGCTGTGGAATGGTCACCTTCAATGCCACATGTCTGCACAAGGGACCCCATAAGCGTGGCAAAGGGCCTGACCACAAATGTGTAAAGAACCAGTATTGGAACTATAGGAATGTCCAGACTCTGCTGTGGCCAACTTCTCCCAGGCAGCTGTAGGTCAAAACCCAGTTTTTAAACTTTTACCTGCTCCAATAGCTGTACAGTTGAGGTTTAAATGGCGACTCTTTCTCTTTGGGTCTTTAATCTTATTTGTGGGTTCAGAAAATGTGTATGTATGAGTGTAGGTATCCATGTGCTACAGCACCAGGTCAGATGAGCCCTTGGGTGTTGGCCCTCATCCGTGTTCCTACACCTTGTTTGAGACAGGATCACTTTGCAGTTTCTCCTGATGTGCATGCCAAGCTAGCTAGCACAAGAACTTCCAGAGATTCTCCTTCGTCTGCCTCCCGTCTTCTTCCCACAAGAGCGCTGGAATTACAGAGGCTCACACTATGTGTCTGGCATTTACGTGGGTTCTGGGGATTTGAACTCACATCCTCGTGTTTGCTCTCTAAGTGCTTTTACCCACTGAACCATCTCTCCAGTCTTCTCTTTTTAGAAAGTCTGTGTATTATTATCCTTTTCAAAAGATATAGGAACTCTGTGCTTTAAAAAAAAAGATAAGGCCAGGTGGTGGTGGCATACACCTTTAATCCCGGCATCGAAAGCAGAGGCAGGCATATCTCCGTGAGTTTGAGGCTAGCCTGGCCTAAAAAGGGAGTTCCAGGACAGCCAGCGCTACACAGAGAAACACTGTCTTGAAAAAACAAAACAAAAAATTAAAAGAAGATAGAAAGAAGATGTGGAGAGAGTAGGAAGAAGAAAGAGGGAAGGGCCTATGTTCTTAGACCAAATTCATCCAACTCCGATGATTTCTCCTAAACTTGAAATACATCTGTCCTAAACTTTATAAATTAAGAAAAAATAAAATATGTCTGCCTTCTACTCGAGGTGGTCTGGGACACTATCTTTTGTAAAAGGCCAGGAAAAAAAATCCCAGCAGACAAAAAGTTAATGCTTTTAAGAACAGTGAGAGCATAAACTTCCTGACCTAGGTGGTGGTCAGGGATTTGTGTGTGTGTGTGTGTGTGTGTGTGTGTGTGTGTGTGTGTGTGTGTGTGTGTGTGTCTAAATATGAAGAGGGCCAGCAATATGGCAAACCAGAGTCTATCACATTCACTGAGGTTGGATATTCTCTTCATAAGACCCCTCATGCTTTGAATAACCCTGGGGTATAAGGAACCCAAATAATATCCAGCCATAAGATTCTGAGTAGGGCTTCATAGGATTTAAAGTGAACAAAGTAAAGCTAGGCATGATGGATACACCTGTCATCCCAGCACTTGGGACGTGGTGGATCCGAAGTTCAAGGACAGCCTGAGCTACATGAGATCTGTGTGAAAACAACAAAAGGGAATGTATTGTGTCATCTCCTGTTCTCCTAAGGTTGTGACATAAAACTGATGCTCAGAACAGAATCACCAGGAAACAATGAGCCAGGGAGCTGAATTGAACACAGTGAACTTGCTCACCAACAACCAATGGGAAATCAAACCACTCTTGTCAAGATGCAGATCTGTAATCATCTCCCCAGAAAGTAGACTTTTTAGAAGAGAAAATTACAGCAAAAGATAAGAAGTTGAAAATGTCATTATTATTAAATTTGTACTATGGGTTTTTAAAATTTATTGGTGATTTGCTTAACAAGTGCCCCCACTGTCTCATGCTTCCCAGAGGATTAAGTGGCCAGTGACCCCTTCTTTTTATATTCTTCTATTATTTTGTGGGTCCCTCTTTTGATCCTGTGGATATTTTTAATCTTCATTATATTATATAATTACAATAATTTTTTAGGTAAAGATTGTAGCCAAAAGTTTCTGGTTCGTCTAGCCTGAGGTCCAGACCAGCAGTCCTGCAGCTGCTTAGCCCCAATAATCACACAAAGGATTATGTTAATTACAAAATATTTTGCTTATGTCTTAGGTTCATTATCAGCTAACTCTAATAATTCAACCCATTTCAGTTCATCTATGTCTTTCCACATGGCTAGTGGCTTTCTTTACCTGTGTTCCATTACACTTTGCTCTCTTGGGCAGCAGCTCACAGTATCTCTCTCCAACTCCACCCTCCTTCCCCTTTAGCTGTGCTTGAATTTCCTGCCTGCCTCAAGCTGTATCACTGTAGGCCAAAAAAGTCTTTTATTATCTAATGGTAATTAATAGCATACAGAAAGACATCCAACATCAGAAGATTTCTGGAGTTCAGTGTAAGTGAAAAGGAGTAAGTTGGAAACAGACTTAATGAAATTGTTGAACTGACCTAATAACACATTTTTGGGTAAATCAGCTACTCAAGGTAAAAAAAAAAATTGATATGATATAATTCCATGTGAAAGTCTAGGTTAATAAACACAAGACAAAAATATTTTTGGGTCAAAAGAGGAGACCACAAAATGATAAAAGAACCAAAAAGATGGAACTATGTATGCTGATGCTCTGGGAAGTTCTGGGGACAGTTAAGCTGGGAATGATGGTGCACACTTGCAATCCAGCACTTGGAAGGCTGAGGCAGGGGGATCATGCATCTGAGGCCAGCCTGGGTTCCTTCAAGAAGACAAGGTCAGAGATGTAACTCAGTCAGTGGAGTGCTTCAGTGCACAAAGGCCAGGTTCAATATGGCATAAATGAGATATAGGTACAAACCTGTAATCCCAGCATTCTTAGGGTGAGAGTAGGAAGATCCATCCTCACTTACATATTAGTTTGAGGCTCCCCTAGGCTGTATAAGACCCTTGGTGGGAGAAGGAGAGGGAGGGGAAGAAGGAGAGAGGCAGATAATCATCAGATCACCACTATATTATTATTTAATTATTCAATCATTTTTCATCAATACACAATTTCACTGTGTGTCTATTTGTGATCATCTTGATTATGGCTTAGCAAATATTCATGCGCCTCCCTCTACTGAGCAGGGAGTGGAGCCCATTAAAGTTGGGCTGGGCTATATGGCTTATTTTGGCCTGTGGAATGTTCCTAGACTTTACAAGAACAGTGTGGCCTTAAATGGGCTTGTGCTGTTTGACTTGGCTCTCGCACCTCAGGGAGCTGCCGTGGAAAGAATATGCCCTAGGGAGACTCTGATCCAAGTTGGATGAGAACACGTGGAGCAGATCTACATCTAGTTCCAGCCTAAAGCTAACTCAGCCAGCCCACACAGGAGGCAGAGGTACACACCAGGCCCAGCCCAGATCTGCGGCACAGCGGGCAATCTGCAGACCGGGAGAAATGAATTCTGAGTTTAGAGGCAATGCAAAAAACTAAAACAAGAAGCAGCCGCAGCTATGATGAAGGGTGCATGCAAAGAGGAAGCACTCGGGCTTCGAAGCACTGCTGAGCCTCTGCTTTTCGGACTGGGCATGAGTTTGCCTGTGTTCATCATATTCATTACATACATATGCTGTGTGTGCTATCATTTATTAATTTTTTTCACAGTAAGAAGACAAGCAAAGGGAGAGAGAACGACCTGAGTTCATTCGACCTGAGTTCATTCTCCAGGACCCACACTAACCAGCTAACTAACATAGATTGCCACCTGTTCTCCACACCTATGCTGTGACCTGTGCATGTAAACACACACACATACACACACACATACACACATACACATACATACACACACATACAGGCACATATATACACATACACACACATACACACACATACACACACACACACACACACACACACACACACACACATGAAAGAAAGGAAGAAGGGAGGGGAGGAAGGAGCCATTCCCTCCTCTGAGCTCTGACATCAAGCCCCACTTAAACAAGGATTCCTGCCTCTGAATCTCTCTCTCTTCTTTGTTTCTCTTGCGAACTCTCTCTCACTCTCCTTTCTTCCCCCATCGCTGCTCTGCTATCATAACCTTCTCTGTCAATCATAACCATACTCCTCTGACAATAAAGTCCTTCCTACATAGAAACAGCTTCCAGGTATCCTTTGCTATCCGCTATGGCCTTTTGCTGCGTTCCCATGAGGGCCCTGCATCCATAGAAATTCGTTGCCACAAATTTGTATTTGCGCCATACTGCATCTGAACAAAATCCTAACAAATGTTTTGTTTGTTTTTAATATTTATTTATTTACTATATACGTATAGTAACACCAGGAGAGGGCAGCAGATCTCATTCTAGATGGTTGTGAGCCACCAGGTGGTTGCTGGGAATTGAACTCAGGTCCTCTGGAAAAACAGCCAGTGCTCTTAACCTCTGAGCCATCTCCCCAGCTCCTACAACCAACTTTTATGTGTTGAACAGAAAGTGATTTGAAAAGTTAGGAGCAGCTGGGTGGTGGTGGTGGCAGCGGTGGCGGCGGCACATACCTTTAATACCTTTAATCCCAGCATCAGGGAGGCAGAAGCAGGAGAATGTGTGAGTTGGAGGTCAGTCTGGTCTACAGAATGAGTTCCAGGAGAATCAGGGCTTTAGAGAAACCCTGTCTCAAAAAAAGAGAAAAAAATAGAGTTGGGGGCAGACTCCATGGACCGGGGCAACCTAGAGAATCTTGGGGCCAGTGGATAAACAGGTACAAGGCTGATGAGACAATGTTTGGATCTAAGCAGTAAAATATAAAATTTCATTTTCCTCTCTTTTTTTTCTTTTTTAAGATAGGGGTTAAAATTCAGGCTTCAAGTTGTTGTGTAGCTGTAACCTGAAGTTCAGACCATCCAGCAGCCACCTCTGAGTGTTAGAATCACAAGTGTGTACCACCAAGCCTGCTTCTATCCAGTGTTGGAGACTGAACCCAGGGTTTGGAGCATGCTAGGCAAGCAGTCTACCAACAGGGCTTCCTCTTCGGGCTTTTAACTTTCTTCTTTATCCTTTTATGGATTTCCCAGATACCCCATAATGAACATGGATGAGTTTTGCATTAAGGAAAAGACAAAAGACTATTATGTCAGACAGCTTGTCACTTCTCAGCAGGCATTCTCTCTTTCTGTTGACAGCAATCACAGTTGGTTCAAACATGACCTGGTATGTCTCCTCCCCCTGAATTTCATTTAATGTATGCTCCATGGTGGTGTGAATGAGAATGCCTTCCTTAGGTGCCTACATTTGAATGCTTGGTCTCCAGTTGGTGCAACTGTTTGGAGGTGTGTCACAGGGATGGACTTTGAGGTTTCAGAAGCTAAGCCATTCCCAGGTAGCTCTCTGTGTCTTGTGCTTGTATATCTAAACGTGAGCTCTCAGCTACTGCTCCAACACCACGCCTGCCTGATGCCATGCTCCCCTCTACGATGGCCATGGACTCCAACCCTCTGAAACTGAGAACCCCAATTAAACACATATGCCAGAGGTGGTGGTACGCCTGTAATCCCAGCACTCAGGAGACAGAGGCAGGCGGATCTCTGTGAGTCTAAGGCCAGCCTGGTCTGCAGAGTGAGTTCTAAGACAGCCAGGGCTACACATAGAAACCCTGTCTTGGAAAACAAAAACAAACATGTTAAACACTTTCTTTTATAAATTGCCTTGGTCATAGTGCTTCACCAAAGCAATAGAAAAGTAACTGAGACACAGTCTACCCACACAGATAAAGGCTAGAGTGTGCTAAGGGCCAGGGCCAGGGAGGAGGCAGAATTTTGAGAAAGACATCTCTACCTAACAAAAATGGGACAAAAGAGACAAGAAATGAAATTTCCTGGATATTTTCTCCCAGGTTTTAGAATATCACAATGTCTTGAGATGACAAGATCTGTACAGCTGCCTTGCAACCTCTGGGTGGGTATGACTCAGGGGAAGAGATAGAAAGGCCCTGAGTGACAAGTTGAGCCCATGAGTCAATTCAAGGACTCTTCCCATAGTGAGGTATAAAATTTCTGTGGCTCAGGTCACTTTTCATTGGGAAGACTCAGTTATCATAACTAACACAAGATTCCCCAGCCCACAGTATTAAAAGAGCCGATCCATCTGTAAACCTCAAAGGTCTGTTTCATGTCCCCAGACTGACAGGTTGGCACCTTCGAATTTACTAGGACCGAAACTTTCAGCACTGAGTACCAAGGACGCTCCTTTCTCACAAGAATGCTTCCTCTACAACATCTCAGAATCCTCCCCTCCCCCTGCCCACCCTATTTAAAAGTTTCTTTCTCTAGCATGCATGTCAGCAAAATACATTCCTTTCCCATTTGGACGTTGCTGAAATCGGCCATCTTCTCCTGCGACGCTGGCCACGGTGCAGCGGGGTAGAAGACTGTGGAATTGCATTGCTCTATTTCTCTGCTTGGACATTTCTCCTTATTACAGTCTATTTTATAACTGCATCTCTGTGACAGGGCTCGTGGTAGATGAGAGTTTAAGACAGAGACGATAGGACAGACGTGAACCAGACTTCGCCGAGTCAGCATCTCCCAGTGGCGTTGGACTCTGAAGCCGGTGGACTGGGCCAGGTCTGCAGCTCTACCAGCGCCATCTGCCGGCGAAATCCCACATAATCTATCACATCTATTTCAAAAAATGGCTAGACCCTCCTCTACCACCGACGGAAACAAGTTGTCACAGGCTGTTTTCTAATTGTGTAATCTCGGAATCGAAGGCAGGGCTTTACATATGCTAAAAAATTGTTCTACCATTGAGCTATACTATCAGCCACGCAGTGAGTTTTTCAAAAGATAAATTACGGGACGTGAAACTTCAGGACTGCAGGGTGGGGGAAGAGTATGGCCCACATTTGTCACCGTTCCCTACTCAGGAGGCAGAGGTGGGAGTCTCTCAAGTTCCTGCTTGCCTGGGTTACATCGTGAGTTCAAGACCAGCTTAGGCAACTCAAGTGAGATTCTATCACACAACAAAGGAGAAAAAAATTAAAACCCACAAACAGCTACAAAATATCTCTCCAAGGTTTTCTACCCCACACGATATTTATTTTTCCTCTTGCTGTCCACAACGATGGGTCTCATCTGTGCTATCTGGGATGCCAGGGGCCATTCTCCCTGGCTCTCATACAAACTCTTCACTCAGGACTTGAGGATATCAACCATGTGAGAATCATCAAGGTCTTCCAAGACATCGTGTTCTGAGAATGCCAAAGTCACATCTAGGAACTTCAGAAGACCCTTCAAGCCTCCCACCAACTTAACCCATCTCCTTTTTATAAAGAGCAGGTTGTTGGTCTCCCACTGGCCACAGAGGTGCTTCAGAACTGACATCCAGACTTGTGATTCAGATAGTCTCCTGTGGAAGAGCAGCTATAAAATATCACAGAATGAAGCTGTTATCTGGGTCTTCAATATAGCCAAAGCAATGGAAAGTCCTTTTCTGATAGACAGGCACAGGGATGGATGCAGTAACTAAATATATCCACTAGGGTGCAGTAGCACCTCTCAAGAACAGCTAGAGTTGGTCTTCAACCACCAAATAGTATAAGGTACTTTACCCTGTTAGAGAAGAAGGGACAGATGGAAGTCTGTGGGTGAAGGCAGATAACATGATGTGCTTTAAATTACATTCTTAAGTTAGGAATGTAGCTTAATTCTTGCCCAGTGTGGTGGTTTGAACAGGAATGGTCCCATAGACTCATGTGTTTGCCTGGTCACCAGAGAGTGGCACTATTAGGGGGTGTGGCTTTGTTGAAGGAATTGCCACCTGGTCTCAAATGCTCAAACCAAGCTCAGTGGTTTAATCTCTCTTCCTGCTGCCTGCCAATTCAGATGTAGACCTCTCAGCTACCTCTCCAGCACCATGTCGGCCTGTATGGCACCATACTTCACACCATGACAATAATGAACCAAACCTCTGAACTGTAAGCCAGGCCCAATTAAACGTTGTTCCTTTATAGGAGTTGCTGTGGGGGCTGAAGAGAAGGCTCAGAGGTTAAGAGCACTGGCTGTTCTTCCAGAGGTTCTGAGTTCAATTCCCAGCAACCACATGGTGGCTCACAGCCATCTATAGTGATTTCTGGTGCCCTCTTCTGGCGTGCAGGCAAACATGCAGGCAGAACACTGTGTATACAATATAGAACACTGTATACATACTAAATGAACATCAAAAAAAAAAAAAAGAGTTGCAGTGGTCAGGTGCTCTGGTGCATGCCTTTAATCCCAGCATTCGGGAGGCAGAGGCAGGCTGATCTCTGTGAGTTTGAGGTCATCCAGAGTTACACATCTAAAAAAAAAAAAAAAGGAGTTGCATGGTCATGGTGTCTTTTTCACAGCAATAGAAACCCTAATCAAGACACTGAGCAAGCACAAAAGCACTGAATTTAATACCCAGCATTGCATAAAACCAGATGGGGGTTGTAAGCCTATAATATCTGAGCCCAGTGAAGTGGAGGCAGGAGGATCCAAAGGGTTTTTGTTTGTTTACTTTTAGTTTTTCAAAACAGGCTTTCTCTGTGTAACCTTGGCTGTCCTGTAACTCTAACTCACTCTGAAGACCAGGCTGATCTCAAACTCACAGACGTCTACCTGCCTCTGCCTTCTGAGTGCTGGGATTAAATACATGGTGTCACCACCATCTGGCAGAAAGGCCAGAAGTTTAACATCATCCTCTGCTGAGTACTGTCTTCGGCTGAGTAAGATCCTATCTAAAGAGAGAGAGAAATATGGAAGAAGATAAAATAGGGAGAGAAAACAGAAAGGAAAACCAAGAAAAGATAGTAAGACAAGAAGGCTTGGGGGATGATGCTCTTGTACACTGTAAATATTTGTTATTCATATTGGTTTAATGAAACACTGATTGGCCAGTAGGCAGACAGGAAGTATAGGCGGGGCTACAAGACTAAGAGAATTCTGGGAGGAGGAAAAAGCAAAGCAGGAGACACCAGCTAGATGCACAGGAAGCAAGATGAGAATGGTGCACTGAAACAAAGGTGCCAAGCCATGTGGCCAAACATAAATAGAATCATGGATTAATTAAAGCATGAGAGCTAGTCAATAATATGCCTGAACTATTGGCCCAGCAGTCACTATAATATCGAGCCTCTGAGTAATTATTTCATAAGTGGCTGCAGGACTGGCCAGATGGGAAAGAGAAACTTCTGACTGCAAAGGCCCTATGCTTTGAGACCTCTTCTCATACAGGCTCAGAATTCTAGATCCCTGTAGGCACCTCCTATGGTCAGAGCACATTACCTGCCCAGGGAGACTGAAGGGTGCGAAGAAATATACTCTACCTTCTTGACCCAAGGAACAGCAAAACACCATGCACACCGGTTAAAGGGATGGCTCAACAGTTAAGGGTGCTTGCTGCTCTTCCAGAGGACCAGAGTTCAGTTCCCAGGACCTTTGGTGCACCTGTAACAGCAGCTTCAGAGGATCTGAAACTCTCTTCTGGCCTCCACAGGTATCTACACACACTGGGTTCTCTCTCTCTCTCTCTCTCTCTCTCTCTCTCTCTCTCTCTCTCTCTCTCTCTCTCTCTCTCACACACACACACACACACACACACACACACTCACACTCACACATACTTTTTTTAAAAAAAATTCATTTTTGAGTTAGGGTCTTACCTTACTTTGTTACCTTGGCTGGCCTAGAACTCACTATGCAAATCAGACTGACTTCAAACACATGGATCTCTCCCTGCCTCTGTCTCCCAAATGCTGGAATTAAAACCATGTATTATGCCCAGTTTTTAAAAATCTTTTTAAAAAACCATACACAGAGGGGCAGAGCTATTTTTTGTAACCTACTATACCTCTGGTGACACTTCTTTTTGTTTTTGTTTTTGAGACAGGGTTTCTGTGTGTAGCCCTGGCTGTTCTGGAACTCACTCTGTAGACCAGGATGGCTTCAAACTCAGAGATTTGCCTGCCTCTGCCTTCTGAGAGCTGGGATTAAAAGTGTGTGCTTCCTGGCTTGGCACTTCTTATATATCCTTCCAGAAAAAATATATTTAACATATTTACACACACACACATCAAGACAAAAACATGGGCACTCCTAATAATATCTTAATAAACATTAATAAACCAATTCAGAAGATTAAAGAGCACGGTGACATTATTCTGTGACTAGTACAGGAAGGCCTTGCATTGGGAGATTGGAGGGAGCTCAGAGTTCAGTCTAGGGCTTTCAGGAAGACCTCCTTGGGGTAGCAGCTCTTGGGCTGTATTCAGAAAAATGCATCTGAGCATATGGCTCTGTGGGCAGTTAGGATGCCCAGCAACTCAGAAACCAAGGTCATTTTAACAAGTGGAACAGATGCCATGGTCCTTAGGAGCACCAACTCTAGAAAAGGATATTTTGATCTGGAACCCACAAGCCCATGTCATTTATGACGTCTGTGACGTTGGATGTGATGGTAAACACCTGTAAGCCAACACTTGGGAGACTGAGAGAGAAGGCTCACAAGCTTGAAACCAGGCTGAAAAACACATTGAGATCCTATCTCAGAAATAAAACAAGGCTAGAAAGATAGTTCAGTACTTAAGAGCACTTACTGTTCTTCCAGAGGACCCATGTTCAGTTCCCAGCACCCATATTAGGTGATTCACAACTGTCTGTAACTCTGGCCTCTATGAGCATTGGCACTTGTATGCATTACCCACATGCAGACACACACACACCTACATATGATTAAAAATAACAAAAATTAAATATTTTAAAAAACATCCTTAATGAGTGAACTTTAATTTCCTTTAACTATGACTGTAGGCAGTAACAACAGTTACCTTGACTCTGTTTCTAAAAGAAATCACAGGTATTTTCATGCTACTATTGACCAAGAATAAAATCAACCTAATTAAGAACAAAGAATATTACACTCATTTTGGGCAAAAGTTTAAACATTTTTTTTTCTTCTTTTGAGACAAAGTATCACATAGCCTAGGATGGCCTCAAATTCTTCTGTAGCCAAGGATGACCTTGAATATCTGATCTTCCTTACTCTATCCTCCAAGTTCTGGGATTATAGTTATGTACCACTATTCCCAGTTTATCCAGTGCTGGGGATTGAACCCACAATTGTATGCATGCCAGGCGATCACTCTACCAACTGAGCAATGTCCTCAATCCTTAAGCAATCCTGGAAATGTGCTCCAAAGCTTTACAAAAGGCAGCTGAGCTCATAGTTTTAAACAAAGAGTTAGAAATCCCATTACTTCCCACCCAGAGAGAAGATAAGAAGATTCAAAGAGAGATACGTCTCAAAACATCAAGGCCTATGTGACCGCTCACTGGTCCTGCTCTTCCACGGGACCAGGCTTCAATTCTTAGCTCACAAGTTTTTCTAACTCCAGTTTGAGGGGATCTGGTCTCCTTAGTCACTGAATGTACATGCTGCACAGATATAAGAAAACACCTATACATATAAAATAAAAATAAATAAAATCTCTCTCTTTTTCTTGTTGGGTGTTTTGTTTGTATGTTTGGCTGGTTGGTTTTGCTTTTTGAGCCTGTGTAGCCCTGACTGTCTTTGAACTTACTCTGTAGATTCAGGCTGGCCTTGAACTCAATCTTGCCTCTGCCTTCTGAGTTGGAGGGACTAAAGGCAAGCATGCTTGACTTAAATAAAATCTTTAAAAGAATTTAAAGCGTCATATGGGGGGGCACTCCATATAGAAATAAAAAACATGGGTTTGTCGAATTGGCTAAGTGGTTAAGTCTCTTGCTGCTCTTCCAGAGGTTCGGGGTGGCAGTTCACAATTGTTTATAACTCCAATTTCAGGGATCTAATGCCCTCTTCTGACCTTCATAGACACCAGGCACTGGTGATATACAGAGATACATGCAAGCCAAATAGTCACATATACAAAATAAAAATTAAAAACATTTAAAAACAAAATAATATTGACCATTTTTTTTTCTCTTGAGACCTACTTTGTTATTTTTTGTTGCTAAGGGCAGTACCCAGAGCCTCCTATATCTGAAGTGGGCCCACACAGTTTCTTCTCGAATAAAATTCTGTATCCTGGAGCTTTGCTGTCTCATCAAATGTGCAGATTATGGTATGTGCACACCAACAGCATGTGCTCTCCTCCCCACAAAAAGGAACCTAGTCACTGGTAAAAAGATGAGTTTAGGATGGGAGCTGGGTCAATCCCTGTCCTTCCCTGGGACTTTTTCTGCTACTGCTGGTAGGCCGGACCAAAGTAGAGATGAAGGGTCAGGTGGAGAGAGGAGGAACATGCTTCATTCAAACTAGACTTAACTTTCTGTGCATAGAACCTGAACCCCTGCTTGATACTGGCTGTTTCTAAAAGGTTCACTTTTGACTGTTGGGATTTATGCCATTTTATGACTGGAGGGTAAACATGTTAGAATTCATTTTTAAATTATTCATGGCTCTACTGCAAACACATATACTGAAGCACAGTCTTAAAATTCCTCAGTGTTGTTACCAGCACTTGAATGTGGGGTGGGTTGCTTCGTGGATATAAGTCTTTTGAACTGTATGAAGGGGCCAGGGCACTGTAGGTGAGAAGTCACTGCCCTGGGCAGTCCTGTCCTGGGATAGTTTGTCTGAGGACACTGAGACTGTGACTCCTTTCCTTCCCTTCCCTTGCAGCCAGAATCTTAGAAAATGTCCATGGTAGACCCAGACAGTTAGGAGCTGGGCCTAAAACAAGGTTGCTTTACATAGGATATGTTTGCTGCCAAGTCTGGGAACCTGAGTGGAATCCTGGAATCCACACAGTGGAAGGAGAGATCCAACTCCCACATCTGTCATGGCACACACACACACAATAAATAAATAAATTCAGTTAAAAAATTCTCACCAGGTGTGGTGGCACATGTCTTTAATCCCAGCACTCAGGAGGCAGAAGCAGGTGGGATAAATCTGTGAGTTCCTGGCCAGGCAGAGTGACACAGTGAGATCCTGTCTCCAATGATTTATTTATTCATTTATTTAGGGGATAAAGAGATGGTTCAGTAGTTGAATGTATTTGCTTGTCTTACAGGAGACCAGGCAACCACACATATATTTTTTTAAAAAAGCAAATCTCTTAAATACATTTTAAAAGATTATTTATCAAATGATTTTTAAAGATTTATTTATTTTATTATTTTATGTGTATACATGTTTTGCTAATATGTATGTATCTATACCACATATGTGCTTGGTACTAAAGGTCTTTCACAGAGGGCATCAGATCTACTGGGGCCAGAGTTACAGAAGATTGCCAGTTGCTGTTTGGGTGCTGGGAACTGAACCTAGGTCCTCTGCAGAGCTATCTCTCCAGGCCAGACACTGATCTCTTGTTTGCTAGTCATTACTGGAATGTATCAAGGGATTTGGGAAAGCACCGTCCTTAGCTTCTCCACTGGCAACAGGTTCACAACCCTTTAAAAGCACATAACAACCTTAACTCCTGCTAATGTTGCCACTCAGCAGTGACCACTCAGACCTGATTCAGTGCCCAAACCATGGCTCTTTCAACTTTGCAAACTCAAGATTACAAGCCTCTCAGTCACCCAAATTATAGTTTCCAATGCCAAGTTCCTACCTCAGCAAGACAAACAGCAAAAAAACAAACAAACAAAAAAAACTAGTTCCAGCTTGATTTTCTGTCTTTTTCTCTCTCATTGAACTATGCTAAAAGTAGCAAGATCGAAAAAATAACATCATTCAGGATTTTCTTACCATTTCTGAACTCTATTATTACATCTCATAGCTACAGCTCAGTGTGGAAGCGATCAGCCTTCCAGTGCTGAAAGACCGCCCTATAAAACCACAGCTGTTAGTATTAGAAACCTCAGGTGGTACCTCCAGTAAATGTGGGCTCACCCTGTACTTCAGTTGAATTAAGAGAGTTTGCTGGAAGGTTCTAGACCTACTCTCTAAGGGTGGCAGACGAGCAATGTTTGAGTTTTGCATTCTTGGGAATCTATCGATTACATGATGAAGCCCACGTTTGGAAATGTGATCAGGAAGGACACAGCCATTCGGTCGAGGTCCCACATATGTTAGCAAAGTGATCCTGGACACAGCCTCGGGCACCATTTCAATGCAACCGGACCTAGGGTGCCAAGGATCCAGATGAGAAGAGAGAGCATGGCTAATAAAAGGAGGAGGCAGTCTGCTGCTGATTTTCAGACAGTGGTCCCTGTCCCCCAGCCCTTCAACAGCCAAAGTCTGAAAATACCAAATGGGAAACTCCAGAAATAAATTATTCATGATGTGCTGAGAACCTCTCTCAAAAAAGGGGGTGGGGTGGGGTGGGGCTGGGGTTGTAGTTCAGCAACAGAGTGCTTGCATTGATAAGCTCTGGGTTCTGTCCCTAGTATAAAGGCTGGAGTAGTGGTGCATCCCATAATCTGAGCACTTGGAAGCAGAGACAAAGAAGACTAAAAGTTTAAGGCCATCTTCAGCTACCCAGCATGTTTAGGACCGGCCTGGGCTACATGAGACCCTGTCAAGCACATTATTTACATGCACACAACAAATGGAATCTTCAACATGTGTGTAGCCTTTCCAGGAACTTCCTATATCACATGGGCTGCTGTACCTTAACATAAAATGTCTTAAAAACAAACAAACAAACTTGAGGGGTATCTGTCTTGGAGTTCCACTCTCAGGAATTCTTTCTAGCTTTTTCCATAATAAATCTATTAGCACACTACTTAAAAATAATAAGCTTTTTTTTTTTTAAATTTTAACTCATTTGTTTGTTAGGACTCATAGCTTATTCTTGATTTGAGGTGGCCAGAGATGGATCTGGCCAAGTTCATGCATGCCTGTGTGCCCTCAAAGAGGCCAGAGGTTAGAGAATTGGTTCTTGGCTTCATCGTGTGGATTCCAGGGATTGAACACAGGCTTGACAGCAGGCATCCTTACCTCCTAAGCCACCTCACTGGCACTATCAGACACATTTACTAGACACTATTCTAACAGTAGGAAGGATTTATTGAAAGAACTCTCGGAGCTACAGGTGAAAATGTAGCTGCCACCACAGAGGAGGCAGTCAAGGCTTAAGACCTCTGATGACAGGACCTTGCTGCCGGCTCCCTGCCTCAGACAGTCACCCTCGGAGGTACCAAGATGGCTGACACTAGATTCAGCATACTTTGGGCCAGAAACACTAAAAGCTGCCCAAAATCTCGGCTCTCTGGCAGCTAGGAGCCCTATAATACTTGCAGACCCCTCATTGGAGGATCCTCTGCAATCATGTGCTGTTCCAGAAACATCCTAACCTTTGTGCAAATGCAGTGTCAGGGGCTTTGTCTTCAGAACCTTCCACACTTGTTTCTAACTTCTCAACACAGTGTCCACAGCTTAAAAAAAAAAAAAAAAAATCTCTTAATGCTCTTACTAAATTTTGTTAACTAAACACCTGGTTAACAAAAGGGATTGTAAATATCTTATATATGTTCACTCAAGAGCCTGAGCCTGGGGAGATGGTTCAGGGGCTGAGAGTGCTTTCTGTTCTTGCAGAGAACACAGGTTCGGTTCCCAGCACCCATGTCAGGAGCCTCACCACCAACTTACCTTCACAATCCAAGGGATTTGATGCCCTCTTCTGGCCTCCAAAGGTCACCCGCTAAGCTGGATGTGGTAGCACTCACCTGTCATCTAAGCACTTAGGAGGCAGAGGCAGGGAACTGTGAGTTCCAAGGGCTAGCTGGGGCTACATAGTGAGTCCCTATTAAAAAAAAAAAAAAAAAAAAAAAAAAAAAAGCCCACTGGCAACAGTGAATCCCATATCCCAGGCTCTATATCTGTCCTCATGTTAATCCTTATAACCTTCCCTAGAGCTGGACAGTCTCTCATCCACAGGTGGGGAAGGAAAGGAGACTGAGAGGCTAGGTGATGTTCAGGGTCTCCTGGAAGGGGTAGCAAGTCAGAAGAACAATGGGAGAGTCCAGTCCAGAGAAGCCACCGTCTCTAGAAGAATATAGGAAAAGAGCCTCCTGCTTTTCCAAGGAAGCTTCCTGCCGAGTCTACAGAATGGTCTTCTGATGGCTCAGGATGGCTGCCATTCCTCAAACACAGCAGCAAGCTCTTCCTCTGTGCCTTGCTGTGGACACTGGACACACAGAAGCAAAGAGGCCCAGTAACTATGGCTGGAACTTGTTGCCCATATGGTGGCAGGAAGAAAGCAATGGGGCTTTGAGGGCCATAGAAGGAGATGTTGGTAGAGAGGGAAGCATCAGCCAAGACCAGGTTGACCACAGGAACTATGTGCAACATCCATCCTGCCCCTGCCCTATTCCCTTCTCCTCCTCTCTTCTCAGGTGTGCTGGGCTGGTAGGCACATGTTTGCCTCCAAATGGAGCCTCATTCATGTCTTCCACAGTGTGTCTTAGCCCAGCAGGATCGGGGACAGAAGATGGCTCTGGGTGGCCTGGTTGCCATGGAGATGTTTCATCTTTCTGTAGATCTATACTGTGGGTGAACACAGGTGGTGCTAAGGAGTTTGGTGATTTGTTTTGTTCTGTTTCTCCCCTTAAAACGGAATCTCATGTAACCCAGGATGATCCGGAACTTACTACCTGACCGACAAGGACTTTGACCTTCTGACCCTCCTATCATTGCCTCCTGGGTTCTAGGATTACCAGTGTTTGTCACGAAGCCTGACTGACACAGATCAAACCCAGGACTTTGTGCTTGCTAGGTGAATGCTACATAGAAGTAATCTCTGTCTGTACCCAGAAGCATTGCTAACACAAACACCAATACACATTATCTGTCTCCACTGGCAGATATTTTCAGCCATGGAAACAAAATATTTTCTGTTGGAAGTCAGGAATCCTCACTTCAGCACAAGTTCCTGTAAGTTCTTGCCAGCAGGAAAGCAAATCAAAGCCTGGTGTGTCTACTGTCCTGCTTAGCAGCAAGTCACTGGGGAAAAAGAAAAAAAACTTTGGTATTTGGATCACACTGATCTGCTCTCTTGTATTGAAGTTCCTGTTCCTAGAAGATGAAGTCTAATTGATAAAACTCAATGGGAAAAACAAAAATCAAGGTTAAAACTATTACAGACAGAGCCAAGCATGTCAGCACATGCTTTTAGTCCCAGCATCCAGGAGGCAGAAGCAGACAGATCTCATTGAGCTTGAGGCCAACTTGGTGTACATAGTGAGTTCTAGGGCAACCAGGGCTCCATAGAAAGACCCTGTCTCAAAAAAACCCGTTACAAACAACATGAAACTCAGAACTTTCCCACGGGATTCCAGAGCGTGGGGGAATGTTGAGTCAAGTCAAGAAGAATGCTAGCCGAAGATTACCACACTAGCTGGCCCAATAAAGGAGCCCTTGGTATTCAGGCATGAGACCCTGGATTCCACCCCAAGTTAGGTGAAAAAAGAAGGGGCCACAGGGGTGGCTCAGCTGTAAGGGCACTGTTTGCTCTTGCAGAGAACCCAGGCTCGGTTCACAGCATCCACATGGCAGCTCACAGCTGTCTCTAACTGCAGTTCCATGCCTTTTTCAGGACTCAGTGGACACCAAGCATGCACATGGTACAAGCAGGCAGGAAAACCCTCGAATACAGAAAGTAAAAACAAATGCATCTTTAAAAGAAAAGGTGGAGACGGAAGGAAAAGAAAAAAGCTTTGACAGCTTCCCTTGAAGAGAAGAACATGATAGCTGGGCAGATGTGCTGATATAGTGTATGTTTAATAAAAGTAGTCTGGAATATCAGAGGGCAGAATCACCCAGAGCCAAGCCGTGAAGGTCAGGGAGTGGTGAATCATGCCTTTAATCCCATCACTCCTGAAACTGAGATCATCTGTAAGTTCAAGGTCTAACCGTCAGGCAGTGGTGGGAAAAGCTGAACTTCTCCCTCTCTCCCTCCGGTCAGTCCTAGACTCCCGACAATGGAATGGTGCTACCCACAATTAAGGTGGGTCTTTCCACCTTAATTAGCCTAACTCTGCTCACAGAGGATGCTTCTAGGTGGTCCTAGATCTTGTCAAGTTGTCAAGCAATATTAACCATCAGTTAACCTGAGCATCCACGTGACGCTGATTTAAAATCCTGAAACACTGAAGGTCTTTAAGTTGTTTCGATATGGGGGAAGGTAGTGTCTTTGGGTTTGGTGGAGGCTTCCACACATCGGGTGGGCTTTCACTCAGGAGTTAAGAGTGTCACACACGCTGTCACCTAAAACTTCCACTAAATCAGTGGTGGCCCAGAGGTTCTTGTCTTGTGAATTTGAAGAATGAAATTCATGGAGCACAGGGGGATGAATTTTTAGGATAGATTCATAGGTAGGAATTTGAGGGCAAGAAGCCATAGTTCCTGTATAACAGGAGTGGGTCCCTGGGAACAAGGTATCATCTCGTGGGCCCCACCTTAGAGTTAATTAGGCTTTGTGAGATGGAGGCAGAAAGATGGAGGATGCACATTACCACTGGCCCATTCATGAGGTGTCCAGGTCCATGGCAAGTCACAGCCTCACATGTAGTTTAAATGGATAAGAGAAGTGGATAAGCCATACCTGTCTTCTGGCATTCTTGACTTCTGGGCAAGGATGAACCATGCATGCTGGCTTAAATGATTCTGGTATCTGGCCTTCAGCAAGGGAAGAAGACTGACAGAGCAAAAGGCATTTCCGGCTTTTAGCCAAGGAAAAATTGTTTACTTTGGGGGTATTCTACTCTAAAACTGCCTGGCCAGTTTCTGTCTCTCATTTTCATCAATTTAATTATGATTTCTCCAGAAATTTGAAATATATATGTGTGTGCATATATATATAATATAATATATATATTTGATTACTTTAAAAGGCTTTGGCACCTAAACAAAAAAATAGCCTGATATTTAAAAAGAAGAAGGGTTGGAGATACCTCAGCAGTTGGGAGCAAATACTGCTCTTGGAGAGTATATAGAGATTCAGTTCCCAACACTCACACGGCAGCTCACAACTGCCTTAACTCCAATTCCAGGGGGTCTGACGCCCTATTCTGGCCTCTTCAGGTTCCTGTATGTACATGGTACAGATAGACTCATGTAGCTAAACAGACAGGCATATTAAAAAAAATACATAAGCTGGGAGGTGATGGCAAAGGTCTTTATCCTCACTCAGGAGGCAGAGGCAGGAAGATCTCTGTGAGTTTGAGGCCAGCCTGGTCTACAAAGTGAGTTCAGGGACAGCCAGGGCTACACAGAGAAAAACCCTGTCTTGAGAAACCAAAATTAATTAAATGCACAAATTCTTAAAAATGAACATAAGAAGCCAGATGTAATGTTGTACTTGCTTCACCTAGAAAAAAAGGGACAAATAACAAAACTTTGGCACACACAGACTTTTGTTCAAAGTGCATCTTGAAGAGCCTTATGCTCTTCTGTTTTAGGTATGAAGTAAATTTTGTGTATTCCTGAAAAAAAGTCCACATTGATATAAACTTCTAGGGCCCTTTTACTTGAGAAAAACATATACTCTACTTATAGTACATTCTCTAGAAAATATAAGAAGCACAACTGAATTTGGGCTGGTTAAGTCTGTCCACTATTCCCTAAACTATATATCACCTGTAAGCTCTTCATGCACCATATACATTGGAAATAGTAAAGTGCTTTCCTTCTGCGCCTATAGTTCTAGGTACCAGATTATAAGTTACCTGTTGGCTGGTTTGTTTCAGTAAAGCTGTAGCTGATTAAACAAAATAAGCCAAGGCCAGACTCTGCGGAGCTGAGCTTCCAGTGTGATCTCAGACCCTTGCATAGCAGTCCACATTCTTTCCACATTCTACCCAGTAAGATTAAAAGAAAACCATCGGGAACCAGAAATGGTGCCACACACCTTTAATTCTGGCACTTTGGAGGCAGCGGCAGGTAGTCTTTGAGTTCAAGACCAGCCTGGTCTACAGAGCAAGTTCCAGAAAAGCCAGGTTGCATGCAGAAATGCTGTCTCAAACAAACAAATGATAGAATAAAATAAACCACTGGGGACAGTGAGATGGCCAGTCAGGAAAAGGTACTTGTCACCAAGCCTGGTGACCAAAGTTTGATACCCAGGACCTACAGGGTAGAAGAAGACTGATTCCAAAGAGTTCTCTGATTTCCACATATCCGCACAGGCACATACACTATATGCACATATATTTGCAACACTTTTAAAAGATGTATTTGTGTGTGTGAGAGAGAGAGTACAAGCCACACATGTGAGGGTTCTTGAGGAAGAAGGCGTGAGATTCCCCTGGAATTGTAATTACAGTGTTAGGAACTGCACTCTGGTCCTTCAGAAGATCAGCAAGTGCTCTTAACTGCTGAGACATATCTTCAGCCCCAGAATTTTATTACTTTTTGAGACAGCAGGATTTCACCACATAATCCTGGCTGGCCTGGAACTCTATGTTGTTCAGACTGGTCTCAAACTCACAGAGATCTATATGCCTATGGCACGTGCCCTCACACCTGGTGCAATACTTTTAAAAAATAAAATAAAATAAAAATGGACCAACAGTGTCTGACTAGGGGCTGTGCACACTGTACACTCAGCACTTGGAAGGCAGGAGGAGTTTGGGGCCAGCTCATGTTAAAACCCTGTCTTAAACAACACAGGGGCTTTGCAGCAAGGAAAGAAGGCAGTCCCTGTGAACTGTTCTGCAGCTCTGTTGGGGCCCGTTCACCTTCAGAGTCTCTCAGAAAGGCATAAGGTTTTCTTCCTTTCTGGCTCTTTCTTGCTGGCCAGTGTGCTTTCACTGGCTCATTTAGGATTCTTTTCTCCAAAGCTCCTCTCCCAGCCCTGTCTGCCAGGTATCTGACCTCTGCATCAGCTTAACTCAAGCAGCATAGATTTTTTTTGGGGGGGGGATCTTTTTCCTCTTCCTCTTGGATATAGCTTATCTGCCCTAGAGTTTTCTTTTAAACTTTAATAATAAAATTGTCCTCAAGCTTAAAAAAAAAAAAAAGTAAAGAATGGAGCTGTGGAGGCTGCTTGGTGGTTAAGAGCATGTACTGCTCTTCTAGAGGACCAGAGCTTAACTCCCCACACCCACATTGGGAGCTCACATCTATAATTCCAGCTGCATGGGATCCAGAGCCTGTGGTTTCCTCTGGTACCTGCACTCACATGCACGTACCCACCACCACCTCCACATACACATAATTTTTTAAAAAAAGAAGAAAGAAAGAAAGAAAGAAAGAAAGAAAGAAAGAAAGAAAGAAAGAAAGAAAGAAAGGAAGGAAGGAAGGAAGGAAGGAAGAAAGAAAGAAAGAAAGGAAGAAAGAGAGAGAGAGAGAAAGAAAGAAAGAAAGAAAGAAGGAAAGAAAGAAAGAAAGAAAGAAAGGAAGGAAGGAAGAAAGAAAGAAAGAAAGAAAGAAAGAAAGAAAGAAAGAAAGAAAGAAGGAAAGAAAGAAAGAAAGAACTGTGGAACTGTGGGGGGGTGGTGGAGAGATGGCTCAGCAGTTAGGAGCTTTTGTTAATCTTTCAGAGGACCCAGGCTCAATCCCAGCACCCATATGGCAACCATCTCTAACTCCAGTTCTAGGGGGCCAACACCTCTGGTCTCCTCAGGCACCAAGCAAGCACATGCATAAAGGCAAAACAGCCATATATGTGCAATAAAAATAATTAAATCTTTTTTTTAAAGACTGGCAAAAGAAATCGGACTGGAGAGGTGGCTCTGTAGTTTAGAGTACTGGCTGCTCTCTCAGAGGATCCATGTTCAAGTCCCAGCATCTACATGGCAAGTTGCCTGCAATCAAGTTCCAGGAACTCTGATGCCCTCTTCTGGTTCCCATGAGCACCAGGCACACATGAGGTACGCACATGCAGGGGAAAAAAAATCCATATGCATAAATAATAATTTTTTAAATTAATAAAAGAAATATAAAACAGCTACTGAACAGCAACACCAATGGCTCTATGGTTTATATTTAAAAAGGCATTTCTCTCTCTCTGGAGAAAGCCTGCATTTTTTTTGAGACAGGGTTGTGCTATATAGCCCAGGCTATCCTAAAATTCTAGATTCTCCTGCTTCAGCTACACAAATAGTGAGATTACAGACATGCACCACTACATCCTATCAACTCATGCTTTTTATTAATATTTTGAAGGCAGCCACTGGCCAATACTCCAGGGATGCATGCCAAATCTTACAGCATTTAAACTCAGTATTGGTACCTGTGACTTCAGTTCCACGTACGTATTCCTTTTTCCTATCTTGCATCCTTCTTTATGAAGCTGATGGAGAATCTTTCTCCTGAACTCTGCACTCCTGTGGAGAATCTTCTCATTTCTTCTTGTTGCTAAATCTGGAGAGTGTAATCTAGATGTGTGTACCACCTCCCCTCCTCCCCTCAGTGGAAGACAGCTAGTTGCCCATCTAGGAGGGTATCCTAGTTACCCAGGAGGAAGAGTTGGAGAGAAGCCAGGCACTGGCAGGATCCAGGCCCAGATTCTGAGTCCAGCTTCCTTGGTTGTTAGGGTTCTGGAGACGTCCACAAAAGATCACCATCCACATATGCAATCAGCAAGGACATTTATTACCAGCATGCTGGGGACATCCATTCTACACAAAAGCAAAAATGGCGTCAATCCTGAGAGAAGCTCACAGGCTCCTTTTAAGAACAGCTAAGTGGGGGGCGGGCCCTAAGGCAGTGAGGTCATTTTATATATGATTGACTTAGGCAAGTGGCAATCATATTAGTACATTCTGATTGGTTAGGGCAAGTCCCAGCCAGGCTCCATCTTTTTTTGGTTATTACCTTGAGTTTATTGACTGTGGAGGCTGCATCCCCATCCTTGCTGTCAGGTTGTTGGAGACTGTCCTTTGTTCATGGCTCTTCCCCAGAAACTGCCTGCTTGGTTCCAAGAAGCAGGGACCAAGACCTAGTTCTTGATTGAGCTATTAAGACATTCTGTCACGATATTTGCCTGGCCCTCTCATTTCTCTCCCTTGAGAAGTGCATCACCTCAGATCTTGGAGATGTTTCTTTTTAGTTTACAGGCTTGTATTTGTTTGGAAACCATTAGTTGAACCATGGAGATCCATTCTTTAATAAACCTGATTAAAACATTAATTATATAAGGTTCATAGGTCAGAGCTAACAGTAAGGTAATTAAAGGCCCAGCTAAGGCTGGCAGGATGCAGTTAACCAGAGTGACCAGCTGAATAAAGATTTATATCATCTCTCACTTATTATTTTTCTTATTGTCTGTTTTGTAATCTCTTTTGAAGTAGGGCCATGGAGTCCTTAATATTTCCAGAATGATTAACATAAAAACAATATTGCTCTCTTAGGGTCTTTCATAGGCCCTTTCTATTTTGGAGAATTATTTTTAGCTAGAAAGGAAAAAAATTCTTTAAACATGCAACAGACTTTTTTTTTCTAGGGTAGTGACATTTATATCTGTTGCCATTCTCAAGGCCCTGTAGTTCCGATCTTGTAACAACAAGGCTGAAATTCCAGTACCTACGGCCCCAGTTAGACTGATGCCTAGGATAGTGGATACCTAGATAGCTGTGATGACTTTGCATTTTTCCCATCCTGGTGATGGTTTTAATTGGTAAAATGTTTTATCATCAGGGTAGTAAACGATTCTTGGAACTAATTGGACCAGGATGCAAGAGCCCTTTGTTCTGATTTAAAATCTGAACATTAACATAGGGGGTTAAGTCAGAGGTTGTAAGGCCCCCCTCCCCAAGAAGTAGAGTTAGCAACAGCACGTTGTAAGGACAGTAAGCAACTCGCCTAAGACATATTAACAGGACAGTAAAGATTAGCTTCACTGATAAAAGAAAAACTGCAGTTAAGAGCCGTAGTCAAGAAACAGCCCCCAACCAAAGATTCAGCTGGGCAGAGGGGGAAGGGAGGAGAAGCAGTTACTTAGCTATGGGATCAGGCCCAGCCTGATCAGGGAAAGAATTCCAAAAAGAAGATAAAGAACAAAAGAAACAGCAGGCCTGGGGGCGGGTGATAACCAGGTTGCTTGGTCAGGCCGGATGGCAACCTGGGGGCCCTCACCCCTCACCCCTCAACGGGCGATTTCATTCAAACCAGCCAATGGAAACTTTGTAACTTCACCTTTGCCTCTGTACGCACGATTTTGCTTCCCTAACCCTATAAAAAGGCCCTAAACAGAGGGCTGGGCGCGCCAGCCATCCCAAGTGGCTTGGTAGCCCGCAGGTCCTGCGTTATTCAATAAAACCTCGTGCTGTTTGCAGCTGATCTGTGGCTCGGTCCTCCTTGGGTCATGGGGTCTCCTTCCGAGGAAAGGTCCATTTCGGGGGTCCCTAACCCCCGGGGGTCTTTCAAGGTATATGCCCATCAGGCATCCTCCAGTGGGATTAGGAAGCTGCCTCACACTGGATTCTGTGTAAGATTTACAGAGGTGAGAATAGCCACGAGGAGGTTTACTTATACAGAGACAGTTTCCCATTAGTGGTTGCAAAGTGAGCTTCCCCCTATTTGGTTGCTGCCATCTGCAAGTTTGTGTGTCATGGGTTTGATCCAGAGACTGATAATAGAATTTTAGCATCATCAGTTTAATGGTACCCAGACAGGAATTATCATCTGGTTAAGGCTTCAGTGACGTAAGAGCCAAAGCAATCAGCAGGATCAGAAGGGGAAAAAGCCCTGTGATGGCTGAGTTCTTCATCTAGAAGGAACTTTGAAATGAGAACGGGGACCAGTTATTGTTTTATATCAGGTTCCCTATGACAAGAAATTCCCTTCTAATCTAATGTTCCGGTGGATGGGGGGCGGGGGACAACAGATGATATATTTATTGTAATTGCTTCCTGCTGACATTAGGATGTTGCTGTCTGGACCCTTGAAGGCTAGAATGTTATTTAAAGGCAAGAATGGAATTTAGAAGCATCTGGTTCATTGACCAGCTGAAGAAACAGCATTTATAACAGCTGGGTTAGTCCATATCAGTTGTCAGCAAGTTCAGGGCTCCCAGACATTTGGAGTAGGTTGTTGTCAGTACCATCAGAGACTTGAGAAAGACATATTCTGAGTAAACAGAAGCTCAGAGCAGCTTCCAGATCTACGTGGCCTGTAGCTCACCTGTGTTCCTTACATGTTGTTCCTTGGGCGGCTTGCTCGATTTGCCTCACCTTGCCCTGCTTCTCCTACCTATGCTCTGATTTCTCCTCCTACTTCTTCTATGGTGCCGTCATGGCCCAAAACAGCTCCTTTATTTAGAGATTGATATTCACAGCATACAGAAAGGCATTCCCACATCAGTTAACCTGCAGATATATTAGCCAAATGGACCTCTTGGGTCCTGTTTTTCTTTTTATAAGCATTTTTTAATTTATAGACATATGTTATATCCTTATGCATTATAGGAACAGTTAGATTGAAGTTTTCATTATAGACCATAGATATGATGTTGACAGTTTTTAGAAACAGGTTTTGACTTCTCCATGGAATTCTGATTGGCTAAGAGCTTTAGTTTTGCCATTTCATTTCCAGTCATCTAAATTCCTGTAACCCAGAGGACTCTGACATGATGGTTTTGGATCTTGGTCTTTCTCCTATAAAGAGCGTGACTCCATTTCTAACATAAATATTTTGCAGTGAAGAATCGGCAGGGTTTTCAAAATGAAGAAAACCAACCAGAACTAACCAAATACGGCTAAATTCCCAGCATATTTATGGCTTCTCTTCAAATTCACTATAGCTCATGCCCCTATGTGAGAAGCCCTCTGTACTTCTCACATATCCTCAGGTCAGGCTTTTCCTGGCTTTGCTCCTGGGTTCAGTCACACATAGATACCCCTCCCCTTTTTATTATTCCAGTTTCCTGCTTTCTCTGTTGCTCCCCCAGACAACATGCAATTATCAAAGTCTTTTTTTGTGTTTTCTTCCCAGGAATTCAGAGCATTATGTAGGTACAATATTTCAAACAAGAGTAGATATGTATGCATATATCATAATAAAAATAACTTTATATTTACATCACTGTATAGAAACCTGTACCAATGTGGAGCATCTGATACGAGCAGTAGTTTTGCTTACCCTAATCAATAATAATTTATAGCTAATTCCCCTAAATGACAAGTATCTACATATTTATTTATTTATTTATTCATTCATTCATTCATTCATTTATTTATTTATTAGAGATTTATTTTCCATGTATTCCGTGTTCTACCTGCACACCAGGAGAGGGCGCCAGATCTCATTACAGATGGCTGTGAGCCACCATGTGATTGCTGGGAATTGAACTCAGGACCTCTGGAAGAACAGCCAGTGGTGTTCTTAACCTCTGAGTCGTCTCTCCAGCCCAATGACAAATATTTATAATCCACTGGCTCCAAATGACCATAACCATATGTTTTCCTTTTTGTGGGAAAAAAAGCATATTTTTTCCAAATATATTTTATAGGCTGGTTTAAATCAACAGTTTTTTAAGCAGTATCAGAACAGAGAAGGGTTAAGGTAGGATCATAGCAGCTAGCCAGCAGAAATGGCCTTAGTGTTATCACAAAACCATCACAGTGAAGAAGAACTCAGTTTAGGAAGGAAGGAAGGAAAGAAGGAGGAAGGGAGGGAGGGAGGGAGGGAGGGAGGGAGGGAGGGAGGGAGGGAGGGAGCAGTGGCTGGTAGGTACAGAGTACCCTTGGCAGCCAGTATTCCTGAAAATAAAAAAAATCGTTAATTCCTCTGATCATAGCAGTTAACCCCAGATTCTCTACTTGGCATTCATTAAAGCTTATCAATTGCAGGTAGTCAACTCCCTGACACCCTGTCTACATGAGCATGCTACCCTGTAGCCCATCGCTGCCCCAGTAAAAGTCACAGCTGGCTGTGGCTCTCTCTAGTAGCCAGGGCTAGCCCTGCCCTCACTGTGGGCCAGAGAGCAAGGGAGTGACAGAGGGAAGTAGTAGCCCTTGCCCCCCCCCTTTCTCTCTCTCCTCCTCCTTCTCTTTTCCCCTTTGGAGAGTTTTCCTTCCTGGGGCAGTAAGCCCCAAGTCATGGCTTGGGCCCCACAGTCCTGGGAATGATCCAATAACATTCTCAAGCAGGAGGGAAGAGGCTGTGTGCCTCAGCCTTTTCAGGAGAAGGACGGAGGGGAACAAGAGAGTCACAGTCTATCAGGTAACATTACCCCAGATCTGGGACAATGGCCATTCTCAAGGTTAAGTGAGCCCCATTCATCAGATAGCCACTCTTACAGTGCACAAGCCCCACCTGGCAGGAGTGACCTTAGAATCCCAGTCCAATCGGGGGCTCCAAAGTCTCTTACAGGCACAGATGAATCAGAGGCGTCTCTGGACCCACTTGTGCCGAAAGTCTCAAGAATGTGTCCATCCAGCCCTCGGACCTTAGTTCAAGCTTCCCACGGAAACACGTGGGACAGAACAGTAACACAGTAACAACCACAACTCGGACCTCTCACTGACCTGGTTATCAGACTCTCAACATGTTGGGAGCCTTGGGGGGCACTGGCGCATCATATGTTAGGATCCTGGAGAAGTCCACAAAAGACCACCATCCACTTATGCATCAGCAAGAACATTTATTACCAGCATGCTGGGACATCCATTCTATACAAAGGCAAAATGGCATCAAGCATAAGAAAAGCTCACAGGCTCATTTTAAGAACAGCTAAGGTAGGGGGAGGTTCCTAAGGCAGTGAGGTCATTTTATATATGATTGACTTAAGCAAGTGGCAATCACATTAGTACATTTTGATTGGCTAGGACTGGCAGCCGTGGACAAGTCCCAGGCTCCATCTTGAGCTTGTTGACTGTGGAGGCTGGCTCAGGCCTGGCACTGCATGTACCAGGCCTCCTCGTCCTTGCTGTCAGAGTGTTGGAGACTGACTGACCTTTGCTTTGTTCATGGCTCTTCCCCAGAAACTGACTGCTTGGTTCCAAGAAGCAGGGACCAAGACCTAGTTCTTAACTGAGTTATTAAGACGGGGCTGTCATATTGCCTGGGTCCTCTCTCAGTTGTTCCTTCCATTCCTCTCTCCCCGGCTTCTTTCATTTCTTCTGAAATCAACTCACGGGATCCTTTTGCTCTACCCAGATTGTGGGGTAGACAAATCTCAAATGTTGGTCTCTGGAAGCTCTGTGTTTTGTTATACACTCTTTATTAACTGAGTGTAGGCATGTGGGAGCAGCAGCAGAGGGTACCCTGCAGAGTCACAGTCCTCCTGAATGCCTCTGGTACTGGGACATGTCTCAGCTCTCCTAACACTTCCTCTGCTTCTGTCATCCTGCTTCCTGCCCTGCCAACTCTCTGAAAGTCTAGCTGCTCTTCTTCAGCTGTCAAGCAACTGACTGCTTTGCCACTTTCATGGCCTTGGCTGTCTGTGCCACTCTGCCCAACCTGCAGTTCCATCCCTTATGTTACCAGGTGCCAGGCACTGCTGGCAGTAGCTGAGAAACTGGGAGAAGCTTCCTATTAGGCCTAATGTGCAACACCAGAGAAGGAATGTGCCGTTAGGTGATTAGACGAGCCTGAGAGACCCACTTATACAGCCAGAAACCTAGTGTTTGGAGGAATCACCGCCTGGCCTTACCAGTCATAGCCAGGAAGGTTTACTTTTGGACCAATCACATCCTAGCGTCTGGAGAGCAGTCACAGCAGTCCCTCCGGCGGCCACCAGGGGGCGCGTTTCCCTCTCGCGTAGGTGGAGCATGACGGTCGCAGCCAGTTCATCTAGAGTTCACGGAGCCTTGTAATCCAAACTACTGGAAGCTGCCTTGGCTGAAGCTGCTTTTAGAGAGCTGGCGTCATCAGCTGCTGTCATGCGCAGGTTTTTCAAGTCTACTGTGGAGACTTCAAGACCAGCTTGAAGTGGTAAAGGTTGTCCTCCTGGCTGCTGCTGATTCAGTCTTTCTTTTTTCTTCCTTCTTTCCTTTTGCTCAAAGGCAGCCAAAGCAGCAAGAGAGGTTCATAGGAGCTGCTAATGAGGCAGTCAGATCTCCCTATCCCCAAACCTTTGCTTACGTCCAGGAAAGTGAACATCAAAAGGAGTGTCTAAGTGAGAATTTAATTCATTATCATCAATAGTAATAGTGATCAGCATAGCATTTTAGCAGTTTAACTGGCCAAGGGTCCCAGGGAGAGATGGCTTCCCCTCTTCCTTCCTCCCCATTTCTGTCCACTCCTTCTTCCTCCTCCACTTTTCCCGTTTTCCCTCTGTCCTCCCATCCCGGCCATAGGGAGCAGAAAAGTTAGCCAGAGCTGGGTAGGTTGGGACTTTCCAGAGACTAGGGAATGAGTTGAAGGGACAGAGATGAAAACGGAGTGGTTTGGAGGGTATGGTTCTTGGGGGTGATGACTGGGGATAAGCCACTGGCTAATAGGATCTATTGTGGAGAATCCCCCAGAGACGCACGCACTGCACGAAAGGGCTGGAACTCTGGGGTGCCCCCAGGTCAAGATTAAGAAGACCAGGGAGCCAAGAAGGTTTAAGGAGCCAGGCTGCACAGCCAGGGCTGGGTGATAGGCACAGTCTTCTAGCCTCCGGATGAATACTTAGCCCCACCTTACACTAGGGTAGAGAATCCACCTTGCCCCTCATTCCCTGCCTGCTCTATCTCACCCTCCTCCCAATCCTATCTTGGATTCCTAGGTCAACATCACCTCAGAACCACCAGGTGACTTGGCCAGGAACTGAAGGGCAGAAATATCAGTCAGAAACGCTGGGGAGGGGGACTGGACTTAAAGGTGACTTTATTTAGGGCTGGTGTGTTTCCTCTCTGCCTCTCCCTTCAGGGTCTCACTTGGTAGATCTTTCCTGATCTTCTCTCCGAGGCTGCAGAGCCCGGCCCCACTGCTGGAACCTTCTTGGGAATGCTGCTCTGACCAACAGGAACCATGAGCCCTGCAACTCCGGTAAGGAAGAGTTCTCTGGGACAGGAGGAAATTGGGATAGTGGCCTTTTCCAAATACGTAATACCTTGGACTCTGGCATTCTCTGTCTGCTCCCTGCACAGGTCTGGATTTGAGCTAGTCTAAATAGTGACCCCGTAGGGCAGGCCCAGGTGACAAAAAGTTCATCTTTCTCAAAACTAGCCTCTGATCCATGTCCATTGTGCCCTAGGACCTTCTAACCTACTAATCATATGACCTAGCCTCCTTTTTTGAAGTCATCCCAGCCAGGTAGACACTATACACAATATCCAGGCTGCCACCCAATCCTTGTGATATCTTGGCAACTCTGCAGCTCTGTTCCTTATCAGTCTGCATCTCCTCAAGCCCTACTAGCCTTCTAAATGTACTTCAGACCTCTGAATTTTCTATCTAAGAACATGGGGTTCTTAGGTCCACACTGGGGAAATGCTAGGGACTCCTTAAAACCTCTCAGCCTCCTCTGAGAAGCCTTTCTGAACATCTTGGGTGAAAGGGACTTCCTTCTGATTAAACTACCCTTGCATTGATTACTTTTACCTTTAGCCTCCTCCAGTAGACTGGGATGGACTGGGGGACAGGCTCCTGATACCCAAGAGCCCTATGGTGCTTTACACAGCTCAAGAATGTTACATGTAAACTAAGACAGAGCCTGGATTCTCTTTGCAATATATATGTGTGTATATATGCGATATGTATATATACATACATATACATATATATTTGCAATAATTACATATATAGATATATATGTAATTTGTTGACAGATTTTGTGTGTGAAGTGGTGGTGAAAAATCTAATATGGAGCCCAGGATAGCTTTACTATGTAGTCAAGGCTAGTCTGGGATTCTGAGTCCTGCTATTTCACCCTCCCAAATGTGGGTTAGTCCTTTTTCTGCTCAATTTCTACTTAATTTTGTTTCCAGGGGGTATTGTTTTCTTCCTTCTGTAAAAGACTTGGGGCTTCTTACATGGGATTAGCCTTGGGGGCACATGGCCACGGGTCTAAGGTAGAACAAGGGTGTTCCAGACCTTTGGCTTCAGGATAGCATTTCTTTTCTAGAACAACACAGTTCTCTCACTGAGAGTTTAGACATTCATGTACAGTTTGGGAAGCACAAAGATGCTGAATATAATGGATTCGGAAATGTTTCTCTGGTGGTTGTGGATATGGACCTCTCTTAAGTTTTGAATAGCAAACTAAAAAACTAAAATTGTTTCTCTCCCCCCCCTCTGTGTGCGAGAGTGCATTTGTGCATGCGCGTGTGTGTGTGTGTGTGTGTGTGTGTGTGTGTGTGTGTGTGTGTGTGTCTGTGTGTCTGTGTGTGTGTGTGTGTGTCTCTGTGTGTGTGTGTGTGTGTCTGTGTGTATAACCCTGAACTTGTGTAGGTCAGAGACAACTTGTGAGACTTGGCTCTCTCTTTCCACTTTGTGTTCTGGGAATAGAACTCATCAGGCTTGGTGGTAGGCACCTTTGCCTGCTGAGCCATTTTGATGACCCAGAAAACTTTCTTTTCTTTTTTATAATAATAATTATTAGAAATCTTGCTATGTAGCCCAGGCTGGCCTTGAGGTATCCTCTAGTCTGAGACTGCAGAGTAGCTGTATAGGCTGCCATATGTTATGGAAATTGACCTTGTTTTTGTTTTTGCTTCAGAGATGGAACCTAGGGTCTAACCTCTGATAATCAAGCCCTCTACCACCAAGCTTTATCTCCAGCTTTCTCCTCCTCTTTCTCTTTCTTTTTAAGTTTTGAGATGGAGTCTGAGTTGCCCAGATGGCCTTGAACTCATTCTGTAGCACAGGCTGGCCTTGAATTTGTGATCTTCCTGCTTCTCGGTCTTCCAGGCTTCTGGGGATTATAGATCTGTACAACCAGGCCCAGATTCTGCTGAACTTAATGTCTTGCCCTTGGGCATCATGGGGCAGTTTGTCCAGCGACCTTCTATACAAGGCTATAGCCCTCAGGGCATGTCCTTCCCTCCATTCCTTCTCTCTGATTCTCTTCTCAGAATGAGACCTCAAGCTGTATAATTCTCTTCGTTCAAAATTTCTTGCTTTTGAGACAAGGACTCATTATATAGTCCAGAAATTCTCTCAGACTAGACTGGCCTTGACATTTGATGATCTTTCAGGCTCCAACACTCCCTCTGACTCTTGAGGATTACAGGCCAGGCTTTAAACCTCTCTCTCTATTTTATTATTTTTATGAGGGGGTGGGGTGGATGACAATGGATGTGCATGTGGAGGCCATAGGTCAACCTCAGGTACCCTTCCTTGGTAGCCAGCTACCTTGTTTTCTGAGACAAGGTGGCTTAGGATTCATGGTTAGGCTAGAAGGCCTTACCTGTCTCTTTCTCACAGGGACTGTTATACCAGCTTTTAAAATGTGGGTTCTTGGGGATCTGAACTCAGTTTCTTGTGCACATTGGCAAGTGCTTTGCTGACTGAGGTACTTCCCTCACCCCTCCAGCCACTTTGTTTTTATTTTTCAAGACAGGGTTTCTCTGTGTGTAGCCCTGACTGTCCTGGAACTCACTCTGTAGACCAGAGATCTCTGCCTGCCTCTGCCTCCTGAGTGCTGGGATTAAAGGCCTGCACCACCACTGCCCAGCCATATACACATTCTTTTTTTTTTTTTTTTGAATTTTTAACTCCCATAACAGCATTTAAACAAAACTTCTATGGTTGCTAAGCTTTCTTGCTTTATGTGTAAACAATTTAGCACCTTAATCAGTGTTGTTTGGCACCTGAAAACTGCTATGTATGACATGTATGTGTGTCCCTGTATGTGTTTGTATGCATGTGGCATGATCAGAGGTCAAACTGTAAGAGCAACTTCTTTCTTTTTAATTTTTTAAAAAATAAACTGTCTACTTGTCCTTTATATGCATTGGTGTTTTGGCTGCACATATTTCTGTGTGAGAGTGTCAGATTCCCGGGAACAGGAGTTGCAGACAGCTGTGAGTCCCCATGTGGGCGCCAGAAATTAAACCTAGGTCCTTTGGTAGAACAGCCAATGATCTTAACCGCTGAGCCATCTCTCCATCCCTCACCCACACATTCTTAACAGAAAGTACTTAATGTCAAGGATGGAGTGTAGATCAGTAACTAAGCGGTCCTGGAATACATATCTAGTACCAAAAGGGCAAAAGTATTTAATGAAAAATACACGAACAAATAAATGTCTTGATTGAAAATAATTTGGGAGTGGTGGTACACACCTCTTGTCTCCGCTGCTCTGAAGGGCAGCTCTGGCAATATAGACAGATCCTTATTTCAAAACAGAAAAGGAGAAAGAAAATAAAATTATGTTTGTAGCCTCTTACCCCTTCTGGGGGTCAGCACAGGGCTGCAGACTACAAATCCCAGCATGTCTCGGTCATTGAATTTCTCCACGCCACGCCCCCTCCCTGGGAGTGAGTTGGGTCTGGAGGGCGGGGCCTGGGGGCAGCTAGGCTCCAAGCATAGCCTGGGGAATACAATGCCTCAAGCTCTCTGGGGGTAAACCGAGCGCAGGTGCGACTAGCTGGGGGAGCAGCTTCATCGAGTAGCGGGCTTTTGTGACAGCCGTTTCTGCAACAGGTGTAGACAGGTGGGTGCATTCAGGGGAACTTGAGAGGGAGTGTGCACCTGACTCTCTTGTAAGATCTGTGTCAGAACTTGGAGAGGATGAGCGAGTGGAGAAACGCAAGAAGCCAAGGCCTCCTCTCTAGGTGTGCCAGCTCTAGTTGCGCAGCAACAAGTGTGAGCAGGTGGGGGAAGGGCAGAGGCGCCCTCTCGTAAATAAATCGTCTTTTAATAAGAGAAGACACCTGGACTCCAACCCAAGCTCCATCACATACAGGGATGTGTCACTTGCCCTGATCCCCTCAGTTAGGCCACCTGTAAAGCAAAGGTCTCCACTTAACACAACCATAGTTCTAAGTCTGGGGAGATTTGCAGTAGCTGGCAAACTTTTCGGCCTTTTGGAATCACTGGGGGTATTTGGGGGTCTTTATAGACTAGCAGTGCTTACTCCTCACCCCCAGTTATGATTCTGAGCCAGCCTGATTCTGCATGTTGCATGGTGATTTTTTATTTCGTTGGTTTTGGCTTTTTGAGACAGTCTTTCTGAGCAAGTCTGACTGGTCGGAAACTTGTTATGTGGACCAGGTTGGTTTAGAATCCACAGAGCTCTGCCTGCCTCTGCCTCTGCCTCCTGAGTGCTAGGATTAAAGGCATTTCATCTTTTAAAAGCTCCCGGAGAGAAGCCGGGGTGGCTGGGTGTGGATCCATTGCTTTGGCATCAAGGGGGTCTCTGTAGACTGGACCTCTCCAAGCCCCAGAGAACTGTCTATAAAAAAGGGATGATAGCAAGAATGGTTGGGAAGCTAAAGAGAGATAAAAGCAGAGGTGTGTACCAAGCACACAGTGCTTAATGGCACGGCTGTTATTTTATGTTCTTCAAAAATGGCCCCTGTGGGGCTCCGATGTGGAGGAAGACCTTCCCGTCATTGGAAGTGCATTGCCTTGACTCTGATATTTTGTGCTGGTCCCATTTCCAAATCCCATTTTCTAACATTTTATGAGCTTCAAGAATTACTCACTCTATCTTTACCTGCCTCATTCAGACCAGAGGAGCCTGGAGCAAAGGTTTGCCAAGGTTCTGGAGCTGAGCCTGGCCTGGCTCCTATCCCCACCCCCACCCTGTCCTATTGGGTGGCTGCCTGCTGACCCCAGTGAGACAGTGTGCCTATTCTCTGCAAGAGCAGAGCCTTGGGGGTGGGGGTGGGGGTGGGGCAGAGGGTGCCTGGCCAGTGTTTGTTTACTAATGCAGCCTTGCATGGTTCTAGGGTGGTTCTCTAGGGAGGACAGGGCTGGGGGTTTCATTCTCAGCTGCATTGAATTGTGAAGTCTGTGTGTCCCGGATCTTCTGACAGGTCCCACCAGATTCCATCCTGGAAAGTCCTTTTGAAGAAATGGCCCTGGTGAGGGGCGGCTGGCTGTGGAGACAGAGTGAGTGATTCTGGGTCAACCTTTGTCTGCCTCGCACCTGATTCTGGGGTGGGGAGGAGGGGAACTGTGTTGTACACATCATGATGAACCTTTCTCCCCTACATCAGGACCTTCGGGCCCCCTCTTCTGACTCTTCCCATTTCTGGCTGTTTAACAAAACTGCACCCTTATAGACTGACTAGATTTCCCCATTTGATGAATCCCTTCTGCTCCTGGAGCACTAAGATGGGTCAGAGGTTCCCTCTCAACTCCCACGCTGTTTCCATCTGTCAGCTTTCCTGCCTCCCTTCCCCATCTCGTACTGGCCCTAGACTCTAAACTGCACATTCCTCGGGGTACAGATGAAGTTTGATGCCTTGTGTGTCCATAGCACCCCAACCTAGGCAGGCCAAAAGCAAAGTGAGACACATCTCTTTTTCAGAACCATAGCTCTAAGAAGCCCTCTTTGCGGGGGGGAGGGGGGAGATGTGGGATTTGTGAGGCATTGGGGGAACACAGAGTTGAATGTAGCCCCTAGTTGGCCTCAAACTCACTATGTGGTCAAATATAACCTTGAACTCCAGTCTCCACCACCTGAATGCTGGGATCACAGGCATGTCCCATCAGGCCTAATTTTATTTTCTCTGAGACAGGTCTTATTCAGTAGTCCAGACTAGCCTTGAATTCCTTCAGCCTTCCGTGCTGGAACTACAGGTGTGGGCCTCCACACCTGGCTAAAAAGCCCTCTAAGGGTTTGCATGTCCTATTAGTATTTCAGCTGTAAAATGCCTAGAGTCACAGTGCACACCAACCCCGCCCGCACCACCATCATCCTACCAGGGCTAAAGAAGAGCTGGCTTGGAGACCCTTGGTAGGAGCCTCCACATCCTTTGTTCCTGTCCATTTCCCATTCATTTGGTTTAGCAGACACCAGTTCTGCTTGGCTTTCGGACCTCACGTGGGGAGCTGCAGAGACAAATGATTGCCACCCAAACCAGAGTTAAGAGACCAGACAGGCTTCTGGTAGGGAAAGATCTTTGCCTTTGAAGAGACTTAGGCTTTTCTTGGAAGCTCCCACAAGTTGGTACGAGTCACAGTTCAACCCTTCTATTTAAGCCTCTACTGTGTGTCAGGCCAGTAGCTGGCAGGGATGAGAGATATAGAAAAGAGACCTTTCCCTCATTTTGGAGGGTAGATAGTCAAGAAAGAAGGGAGTGATAGTGTTGAGGGTCAGAGTAGAGGGGATTTTGGGAGCCCATCTGGGGTTCTTGGCCCTAGCAGGGTCAGGGGTTCAGCTTCTCTCGTGGGCCTGGAATATCACACAGGCTCCATCCTCCGCCGCTGGAAGCGGAATTGGTTTGCTCTGTGGTTGGACGGCACGCTGGGTTACTACCATGATGAGACGGCTCAGGACGAGGAGGACCGTGTGCTTATTCACTTCAATGTCCGAGATATAAAAGTCGGCCAGGAGTGTCATGGTAAGCAGAACTTCTTTGACGGAATTCTGCCTGTGGTCAGGGTTTTTCCTGTCTCTGAGAACTGAAATTGGAAGGCTCTTGGTTGCTTTCAGAGAGCTCCCCACCAACACTGCTTCTGGGCTTTGGCCAACTGTAGGTCAGTTAGGAGATAAAAGAACTGGTGTTTGGTTGAGTTCCTACCCCAGAGGTTAGACCAGATAGAATACCTGCAGGTACTAGAGGGTAGATAAAGATGAACTAAGAAAGCTCAGAGAAGTGATGTAACCTGGTCTAGCTAGAGTCACACAGCGAATATAATGCTTCAACCAAGACTGAAGCCATAGTATAATACCGTAACAGAGAGATGAATTAGGAAACCAGTAATATGGAAAGATGGAAAGGGTTTGGAGGGTACAGCAGACTCCCAAGAAAGTATGTGGGATCACAGGATAGCAATGACCAACAAACAGAACCCCAAGAGGTCTGTCTCTACCACTGGGTGTGGCTTCCTGGGGAGGGGCAACTAGGGCCTGTGTTTCTGAAATCTTCACACATGTGTGTTTCCTTTCAGATTTGCAGCCCCCAGAGGGCAAGAGCCGAGATGGCCTGCTGACAGTAAACTTTCGGGAGGGTTCCCGCCTGCACCTATGTGCAGAGACCCGGGATGATGCCATGTAAGTGGATTCAGGGATGTGTGGAGTGAGATCTTGCAGTGCAGTCAGCGAGAGGATTAAGACCAGTTAGCGAGGTTTTGTCATACAGGTTGAGCAGAGGATAATTGTATAACTACCAGCAATGGGCACATACAGAGAGCTTAAGAGACAGAGGCACACCTGCCTCAGGTATTGGGTCCCTGACTTTTGGAATCAGATTTGGCAGCCCTCACCCAGGCTGATTGAAAGGAGCAGGCATATCCAGTGGCATCTCAAAGACCTTCTAAGAGATGCCCTGGTGGAGGGACTCGGAGCTGAAGGGTAGACCTAGACCTGTGGTCAGAAAGCAACTGGCAGTGTCTAAGCCAGGTACCCCAGTATTAGATGCAGCCCATTCTGGGAAGCTCTACATTCTTCCCCTCCCCACCTTCAGCCTGAGCAGCTGGGCCTCTGCCCTAGAGAAGGAAAGAGATGGGTGTGTGGGTATGGGGGCAGCCAAGATCTGGGCAGATAGCATAGAGCTGCTTTATCCACCCCAGCTGGATGCCATGGCAACCAACAAAGGCCTAATTGTCCTGTATCCACTGGGCATTCCTGAGGCTTGGGTCATGGCTTTGGGAAATTGTACAAGTTAGAATGTAGAGGTGGGTTGCAGGCAGAGCATCACTCAGACATGCAAGACTCAGAAGGCCTCTAAGAGACCGCCTCACACACACTTGGGATAAACTAAGGCGAAGAGGCTGGACTATGAGTTATTAGCTCACCAGGCAGTGGTGGTGCACACCTGTAATCCTCATACTCGGGAAGCAGAGTTTGAGGTCAGCTTAGTCTACAGAGAGAGTTTTAGGACGCCAGGGATACACCGAAAAGCCCTGTTTTATAAAAAACAAAAACCAAGCCCAAATAACAAGGTGAGTTATTAGCTCACTTGAGGGCCTGTCCATGCTTTTGTCTGCCTGAGAGGTGGGGGGGGGGGGGGTAGGGGATGGGTTGGAGATGCGCGTCTACAAGGTGGGAGCCTCATATGCCTACCCTGCAAATCTTTCCTTATGACCCGGTGGGTTTTGCCTTGCAGAGCGTGGAAGACAGCATTGTTGGAGGCAAATTCCACCCCGGTGAGCCCCCACTTACTCCCCTCTCCCCTGCCCCACATGCCATGGAATCATGGGTGACTCAGACTCGGTCTCGGCCTATTAGTTCAGTCTAGTGGAGAGAGAGAGATTGTGAAGACTCAGTCCCCTGGAGTACTCTGTGGAGAAGGGAGGAGTCAGCAGGTGCTCCCAGGAGAGAGGGAGAGAAGCCTCCATGAATACTCATTGGAGGGTTGCATGGAAACTAGAAAAGTGGGATGCATGTGTCAGCCATGATGCCACTCAGAAGAGTCCTGTGAGGCAGCGGTTACTGTTCCCTCCCTGCAGATGGTTAAGGCTGAGGCTCATTTGTCCACACAACAGATATGTGTCAGGCACCACGTCAGGGGCCAGGGATAGGAAGTGAACCAAGGGATGTAGTCTCTACCCTCCTGCACTCTGCCTAGAGGGGCCAGATATAAAACAACTAGTTAATTAATTATCCTATTTTGATGTCAGCCACTGCTCTGGCAGAGGCGTGCAGTAGTGACCCTTTTGGTGGGCTGATCCAGGTGTGAATTCACTTGAAGCTGAAACTTGGAGAATAAACACAAATTGGGTAAATGGTGGGGCTATGGTGAAGGAAACAGCTTCCCAGGTAAGAGGGACCAGGATGTGCAAAGACCCAAAGGGGTTAAGATGTCAGGTTGACCAGGGTGAGGGGTGGTGGGGAAGGAGACCTGGAGGTTCAGGCCTGTGCCTTGTGCTAAGAATATTGGCTATTTTATTTTACTTAGAGCATCACTTTGAATTTCAGGCTGGTCTTGAACTCATCATGCAGCTCAGACTGGCCTCAAGTTTTCAGTGGTCCTTCTGCCTCAACTTTCCAAGTGCCAGAATGCGGGCATTAGTGCCATTCCTTTATTCTAAGAATCCTTGTTTATGCTAAGAACACCAGTAAGCCACTGACAGTTTTTTAAGCAAAATGAAAGAATGGGCTGACCAGGTCAGACCTTTCAAAATCTCTGTACTTATTTATTTATATGCCTATAATTTATTTATATACAGTGTTCCCCTGTATTTGTGGATGTTCACGCGGGTGTGTAGAAGCCAGAGGTCAACCTGGGGTAGTGTTCCTCAATAGCCATCACTTTATTTTGTTTTGATTTTTGGAGATAGGGTTCCTGGCTGTCCTAGAATTCCCTCTGTAGACCAGGCTGGCCTTGAAATCACAGAGATCCACCTGCTTCTACCTCCCAAGTTAAAGGCATGCATCACACCTGGCTCAGCCATCACTTTGTTTTTGTGACAGGGCTGTTCCCTGGGACCTGGGGCTCAACAGTTTAGACTGTTCAGCAAACAAGGCCCAGGGATCCTCCTGTGCTGGCTATCACAGCCCTGGGGTTAGGCACGTGCCGTCATGCCTGCTCTTTATGTGGATGCTGGAGATGGAAGTCAGGGTCTCATACTTGCAAGACAAGCACTTTACTGAGCCTTCTCTGCAGTCCTAGACAGTCTGTGTGTGGTGTGTGTGTGTGTGTGTGTGTGTGTGTGTGTGTGTGTGTGTGTGTGTGGTGTGTGTGTGTGGTGTGTGTGTGTGGTGTGTGTGTGTGGTGTGTGTGTGGTGTGTGTGTGTGTGTGTGTGTGTGTGTGCGCGCGCGTGCGTGCGTGTGTGTGCATTTAGGAGCTGCAGGTGAGAGAGTGCTTACTGACTGGTGGAGGTGAGGGTTTGAAGCATTGCTGAGGCATATCCCCACCTGCCTGTGGCACAGCTGAGACTTCTCTCACTTGGAGAGTGTCCACTGGGAAGTAGCGGAGAAGACGGATATCCTCCTGAGTATATCCACCTGCTGAGAGCCAGACACTATGCTAATTACCTAGCATGGTTATGTCATTTTATCCGCCAACAAGGACTGGGGTTGGTGGCAGTTGGTTTATTAGTCCCACTTTACAGATGAGGAAGCTGAGGTTCCTAAGTCATTGAGGAGCCTTTGCTGGAGACTTGGTTAGTGGATTTAGTGAGGAATCCAGCATTGGTAGGAGGAGCTGTGTGAGCAGAGACAGGGAAGATGGATTTGTATGCACGTTTGCAAATGTGTGCATCTAAGGACTGGAGTCTGGCCTGGTTGGAAGGTTTACCATGGAGGGAGTGGCGTTGGAGAGATGACATCTGAGGTCATCGGGATCAGGTCATGAAGGGTCTCAAAGTCTAGTTGGGGGGATAGCTTTTTTCTGAGGCTGCAGTCAGATATTGGGGAACACCTTGGGTTTTCAGGTGGGAGGTGGATGCGGGTCATCGGGGGCGGGGGTGGGGGTGGGGAGGAAGAGCCAGGTCAGCTAACCATCCTCTGAGCTCCAAAGCTCCCCCATCACGCAACAAGGCCAATCAGTATCACTGAAGACAGCAAGAGTAAGGTGAGGGCTGACCGTTCTGCACTCTGTGACTCTATGAAGCTGTCTCGCTCCCCCTCCTCCGCCCTACTGACTCCTCACCTCTGCCTGGCCCTCCCTGCTCCCTCTCTGCCTGTCCATCTGCCAGCTGTACTGACTCCTCACCTCTGCCTGGCCCTCCCTGCTCCCTCTCTTTGCTCCCCAAATACACATCCCTCTGGTCTCTGGCTTACTAGGGCTGGTGCTTGAGTTTATTTTTGTATTTGCATCTGTATGCTTACATCTGTGTCCACGGACTTCTCTGTCCCTGAACCTATGCAGAAGTGGCCTGTGTTTTGTAACCCCTACGTGCCCCACTTTGAAAGGAGGCTAATGGGGACAATAGTCACAGATGAGGCTGGAATTGTGGGGTAAAGAGACTGGACTCCCCATGTGCATGAAATGTGCTAGAAGGAGGCCATTGCTCCTTCTTCCTAATTGACACCTCTTTCCCCATCTCTAACTTTTCCCCAGCACATGAACAGCTGGCAGAGGGCTCTGGTAGGGCCCTGGTAATATCTCTTAGTCACTTAAGGTGTAATGAGCATCTGACATCTCCCTCCCTCTCCCTTCTTGGGTTTCTGTGGCTGGAGCAGGCCCCAGCTGGAGCCACCGTCCCACCCAGGAGCCGTCGGGTTTGCCCTAAGGTCAGGTGTACGACCCTCTCTTGGAAACCCTGTAAGGTTGAGAGGCGGATCTGGGTAAGTGCACACTCAGCCCTTCCTGCCTTCTTTCGGCCATCAGGATTAGCCTCCAAAGCCACCTGTTCCTTCCTTTCCCTGTTCACAGACATCAACGGCTCCCCTTTTCTCACTGGACCACAGCTGGCTTTCAGGGTCCATGGTATCCGCCTAGACTTGCTTGCCACATCTCCTCATCCATGTTTTTGCTCTGCCCTCTGCTGCAACAGCTGTGGCCCCCACTCCTGCTGATACCCAAGCTTTCCTCTGCTGGCCAGCTGATGCTTAGCCTTAAAGAACTACCTCAAAAGCTGCCACCTCCTCAGTAAGGACTTCCCAGAGCTTCAGGCACTGTCACTCAGGGCATAATCCACTGTCACTGGTTCTTAGCACTGGCTTCATTCTGTCTGATCTGAGAGTCACTTTTTTCCTGTCTGCTTAAAAGTTCTGAAACTGGAATTTCCTCCAAGGCAATGACCAGAACTCATTTGCTCTGCTCAGTGAAGCCCAGTACAGGGCTCAGTGATAGGGGACAGTCTATGTACCCCCTTCATAAAGAACTGACACAAACAGGTCACTGAATGAGTAAGGAAAGGATGCCCTGGATGTTTATTTGAATCAGGATGTAATACTACCTTTCTTATTACTGACCAAATATCTCACAAGAAGCAACTTAAGGAATGAGACTTATGTTGGTTTATAGTCTTGAGGGTACATGCCTCTGTGTGGGGAGGGAGGTGTGGTGGAATCTGAGGCGGCTTGCTCACAGTCAGCCAGGGCTAAGTTGAATGCTGGTGTTCGGCTGGCTTTTTTTATCTCCCCTTTTTATTTAGTCTGTAAGGTCAACTCTACCACAGGGTGGTGCTGCCTCATTCAGGGGAGTCTTGCTTCCTCAATTAAGCCTCTGGAAACACAGCACAGACATGCCCAGTGGTGTGTCTCCCAGGTAATTCCAAAACCAGTAACTGACAATGAAGGTTAGCCAGCACACAGGTTCTGGACTTCAATTCTCTCTCTGCCCTTGGGGCTCAGCATGGCACTGGTCTCATGCTATGTGAGTGAACATGGGAGCAGTGGTCTTATTATGTGGTCAATTGCAAATCTTGCTTATTGATGCTGTGTTCTAGAATTGCTTGGGGACTCACATGACAGCAACAAATGTTAGTATTCTCTGTGGACAGGAACCTCAGAATCTAGGATGAGGTCTAGGACCTATAGTACTTCTATATACATATAAGTATTGTTCTGGTGCTGGAGATTGAACTTGGAGCTTCACACATGCTAGACACACACTGCTTTTAACACTGAACTATATATACGCCTAGCCTGGAAATCTGCATACTCAAGACTAACTTCTGGGGTTGGGTTTGTGATGGAGGACATGCTTAGCATGCAGGGCACTGAGTTGATCCCCAGTACTGGTGATGAGGTAGGGTTTCTAGTGATTGTGGCCTGCAGGACAACCAAGCCCAGAAATACTGGTCAATAGATGTAGTTTTGCTGGAGTATCCCAGGACTAATGAGAAACATGCTCAGAGAGGCCTGGGACTCCAAGTGGCAAGGCCTAAAAAAATGGAGTTTGAAAGACCATAAACCATGGAACACAACAGTTTTAGATGGGGTCAGGAGGTTATTTACATGTAACTCACTGATTGGACAGTGCTCTCTCCGCCCACAGAAGGGGCTGGACCATGGGAGAGGCCTTTGGGCTTCAGTTCAGTCTCTGGGGTGACCTGCCTGTTGCCAGGTGCTCTGAGTTTTCTTCTGGGTCTCCTAGAGCTGGAGGGAAGGGACAGGAGCCCCAGAGAGACATGAGGCTGTATTTTCCACTCAGTCCAGAGCCTCAAAGAGGCCAATTCACTGCAGCTTCCGGGAAGGCTCCTGTAGTAATGCTGATTACATACTCTCTTTAAGAATTCTTCAATCTTCTCTAGTCTGATTTCACCCCAACTACTCCTTTGAAAAACACCTCTCCCCACCAAGATCACTCTAGTGTCCAAGTTGCTAAAGCCAATGGCTTACTCTCTCAGCATCAGTCAATAGGTTGTCAGAGGAACATTTTAGAAGATTAAATCCTAAGACCAGGCATGAAAGGCCAGTGTGCAGGCAAGAGTGCCAAGAGATGGAAATGCAGCTCATGAAAAATGCCTACCTAACATGCATAAGGCCTTGGTTCAAATCCCAGTATCACAAGAAAGAAAAGGCTGGGTTTGGTGGTATATGCCTATAATCCTAGCACCCAGGAACCAAAGCAGGAAGATTGTCGGTTCAAAGGCAGCTTGGGCTGTGTATCAAACACCCACTTCCTCTCAAACAGAAAAGGTTCTAGACCCAGGCTTAGTGGTGCATTCCGGTAACCTCAGAACTTGGGAGGGAAAAGCAGGAAGATCAGGAAGGAGTTCAATGTCATCCTCTCTACATAGTGAGTTCAGTTCAAGGCCAAGTGAGGCTGCATGAAGTCCTGTCTCAGAAATGGGTGATGGCTGAGTCAGGAAAGCTCTTGCCACAAAAGCATGAGAACCTGAGTTAAATCCTCAGCACCCACGTGAAAACAGCAGTGTTCCCTACAATCTCAGTGCCGGGGAAGGAGAGACAGGGTCTTCATTGGGGCTGGGGGCTTACTGGCCTGGCAGGTAGGGTGAATCTGCAAGTTCCAAGTTCAATGAGAAACATATTTCAACAATAAAGTAAAAAGTGATTAAGAAAGACACCTTGCACCAACTTCTGACTTCTACATGCCTCCATATATACAAAAACGGTAAAAAGGAGAAGCCCCGTAATTACAGTGCCCACACGATTCCTTGGTTCTAATGCATGGTTCTGACATTTACAGACATTTCCAGGAAGAACAGTGCTGTGGGATAGGGAGATAGCACAATCCCGTGTTAGTAAAGTTGGACACAGACAACCCTTTTGTCTTTTCAGACAAGGTTTTTTGGTGTGGCCTTGGCTGTCCTGGAACTAGGTTGTAGACCTGTTTCTGCTTCCTAAGTGATGGCATTAAAGGCATGTGTCACCACCACAGGCTCGAACTTCTAAAGAGTTTCGCTATTCTGGTGTGAAGCCCTAGTGAGGGACACGATGAGAAGGCAGAGGGAAGGTCCCAGGAGACAAGGGGGCCCTGACCCCCTCCAGGTCTGCTACCCTATGAGTAAAGGGGCAGGTTTGGATTGGCAGTTACTGTTAATCATGCGTGTATTTACTGGCTCCTGTCATGCACTATCTATCCCCTGCTAGTGACACAAACTGAGTGCCTTGTCCTTCAGTGGCACACATTTGGGGAGAAAGGGTAAAGGTTAAGACAAAAGGGGAGAGTACCCAATTCACAGAGAACCCAGGAAGAAATACTTCTGAGACCAGGAGGGCTTCCTGGAGTGGCTGACTTTTGAGCGAGGCTCTAGGAGGTTGGTAGCAACCTGAGGGGAGGGCAGCGCTCCCACCTTCCCTGTGCCCAGCCCATAGCAGGGTACTGGGTACTGTGGAGAGAGCGAGCAATGCCTGTCTCATCGGAGGTGACACAGGACAGCACCTCCCCTGGGACCTGCTCTGCGGTAGACGCTGAATGGTAGTTCCTTCAATTACTTCTCTTCCCACTCCTCCCCTTTTACCTCAGCCCTCTAGTTCATGCCTAGGGCTTAAACGTGGTTCTCTCGTCCTGTGACTTGGAGAGTAAGCAGGTTTCTCCAAGTCAGAGGACTATAGACTTGGTAGACCTATAATGGGAACTTGGGAGCCATGGAAGCCTAGGCAGGTGAAAAGGCATCACTGGGAGCTGGATGTAAAGGCTGAAGTTTTAGAGAAGAGTTATGGGCTCTATGGGCAGGCAGTGCCTTTTCCATTAGCTTCCCGGTGCTCAGGGAGGAGGGTGGCCACAAGAGAATGAAGGGGACAAGACCAAACCCAGACCAGGAAGTAAGTTCTGGGCATTTGACCTGACTGGACTTCCCAGGTACGCGTCTACAGCCCGTACCAGGACTACTATGAGGTGGTGCCCCCCAACGCGCACGAGGCTACATATGTCCGCAGCTACTATGGGCCACCTTATGCAGGTAAGCGCTCCTGGCACGCCTACCCCTCTGCCCACTACAACCCTGCACCAGACCTTGTAGATGACCTATCAGTGATGACTAAGCTTCATCCTTTCGGGGTACACGTATTTTCCAAATCCCACCAGCAGTACCCTCGGACCCCAAGATTCAAAACAGTCATTCCTACTCTCTCATCTCCCAACCTCCCCCGGCCTGCCCCGCTCAACCCGACTGCCCAGCAATGACATTCCTGTGCTGCTGGCGACCCCAGGTGGCTCTTGTGCGAACGGCAATAGCCTCCTTTTTATTCTCAAGGTCTTGGTTTCTACTGTCCATCCTCAGATACTGAATAGATCCCCAGGCGCTCAGGGATCATGGGGTTTCCTGTAGCATAGTCCCAGCACCATGGTCACTTAACCTCAGCAGGGTATGTATGATTCGTAGGATGCTGTGGCAGTGCACTCAGAGTCTCAGTTCCTCTAACCCGGGAGCACAATGAGTTTACAACTTGATGTGGGATTGGATTAAGGTCACAGGGGCTGACCCTGACCCTCTGGCTCTTCTTACAGGCCCTGGTGTGACACACGTGATAGTGCGAGAGGATCCTTGCTACAGCTCAGGTGCCCCCTTGGCCATGGGCATGCTTGCTGGGGCTGCCACGGGAGCTGCTCTTGGCTCACTCATGTGGTCACCTTGCTGGTTCTGAGCCCTAGGGCTCCGACCTCTGCATGTGCACGTAGAACACAAGACCCCTTTCTTCTTGGACTACCCTCTGCTAGCTACCACTTGAGCCCTCTCATTTTGCCCTTTTCCTTTCCATTAAGGTCTCTACACCTAGTCCATTCCTCCTACCACTTAAGCCTCCTTCCCTTTCAAAGGAAGCTAATATCTTGGCAGACTTGGCTGAAATCCTCACACCGATTGCCAGACACCCCCTAAATCACAGATATATATCTAGATACAGCAAATATGACTTCATTTGCCTCCAAATGTCTGAGAGATGGAGATCAAAAGAAAACAATGAAACTACAGTTAACAATCTGACAAGGACACGTGGGGGCAAGCAGCGAGGGAGGCAGTCTGGGTGCTGATGGCAGCAAGAACGAGCGAAGAATATCCTCACATGTCCACAGAATCAAAGAATACAGCTGGCTTAGTTGTTGAGGCAGGTTTGGTTGGACTGTGGTGTCCTCTAGGCCAAGGAGCTTGCAGGATAAAGGTGATGGGAGATTCCAACTATAATAAATATCCTGCCTGCTTTGTTAGGATTGGTGCACATCCTTACTCCGTACATGAGGTTTGGCACCTTCTTCCCATACTAGCTTCCCTGTGACAGCTGAGCTAACCCCTGGGCTCCCTGGCTGTGGGACAGATGAGCTTCTTGGGACCTCCAGCCTTAGGAAATCGCTTCCATTAGGAAATGCCTTTTTGATCCCAGGAGCTCAGCTCTATTGCTGTAACTGTTACCATCTGAGGCTTTTTTGTCTTCCTTCACTCTGGGGGAGGTAGCATTATTTCACTCGGGGCCTGACCCACTCTTGGCATCAGCCTAAGGAACCCTTCATGTGCCTGCCTGTAGGTAACAAGCAGTCTCTCCATTTGATCCTGTTCCAGACTTGTCCACTACCCTGTCCCAGTTGCCAGTAGAAAATCTAAAATCTCTGGTCCAGTGGCCAGAGTGTCCATTAGAGTTCCCTGTAGATGAGAGTTCCATTGGCTCAGCTGCAGACACTAATAAAGACATGACTAGCCCCAAACTGGCTCTGCTTGTTTTGTTCCTCCAAGGGGAACTGTTTCCTCAGGACATCTCTGTGATCCACCATTTACTAACAGAGCACGTTATAAAGTTGGACAGAATTGGTGACAGCATGTAAGCCAAACAATTTGGGACAAGTTATTTTTAGACCTTGCTTTCCCTACCCTAACAATGGCAGGTGCAAGTTGGCCATCTCTAAAGTCTCAAAAGGAAAGGTACGCCAGGGTCTCTGTTCTGTGCTCTGAGCCGATAGACAATCTAGAGCTGGCACTACCTGCTGTAACCTTTGATGTTAGAATGTTTGTGTGTGCACAAACGTAAACCAGAGGTCAACAGAGTGTCTTTTTCAATCCTAACCTTAATTTTGACATTTCTCACCAGTTTGGCTAAATTGACTGGCCAGCCAGTCTCAGGAATCCTCTTGTCTCTGCCTTCTCATCGCAGAGATTAACGGTTTGTGCTGTGGCATTTGACCTGAGTGCTGGGTCCTCATGTTTGTGTGACAGGGCTCTGCTACCTGGGCTATCTCCTCAGATCCTGGGCTTTAGGAGTTTCCATGGTAGCTTCCCCACCTAAGTAGAACCAATTAATTCTTCTCAGATACCTGGTAGCTAGGGACAAACAGAACCTGCATCAGGTTTATGGAAGCTGTCAAACAGCAGCAGCTCCAGCTAAAACTGACATAAGCCAAAGAAAGGAAAACACAGGACCCAGGGTTGGAAGCTAGATTCAAGAGTTGAGAATGAACCGAGGAAGCCATCATCTGTCTCAAGCACAGGTATTGAGAACCATCATGGTGTGGGATATTTGAATATTGCTGTGACAGATATAATAAAAAGCCAATGGCCAATAGCTAGGCAGGACTTCAGGGCAAGAGAACTCTGGGAAGAAGGTGGAGTTGCCAACTGAGAGAGGAAACAGGGAAGAAGCAGGATGAGTGGTACATGACAGAACATAAATTAATAGAAATGGGTTAATTCAAGTTATAAGAGGTAGTGGGACAAGCCTAAGCTAAAGCTGAGTTTTCATAATAAATGTCCGCATTATTTGGGAGCTGGTGGCCCACAGAAAAATCTGACTACAATCATATATCAAGTTGAGCACAGGGGCAAATCTTACACTTGGAACCACCGGGCCAATCCTCCAGGCCACATCTTACTGTAGTACCTTACCTGTTTTCATCAACTCCTCTTTCTTGTGGCAATTGTAGCGCACTAATGCTAGCTCTGAAGACAGCTGCATACTAAATCGTTTGGGGCAGGAATGGCAGTTGTGGCTGACCAAAAGAAGGGATTTCCTTTGTTCTGTTAATGGCCAGAGAGTAAATACTTCAGACTTTGTGGTCATAAGAACTGTCTTAAGTGTTCAATTGTATCTGAATGGTTTAAAAGTATGCCTGAGATCCTATAAAGCTTAAGTTTATTTATTGTTGGCTTTTCAAGACAGGATTTCTTTGTGTAGCTCTGGCTGTGCTGGAACTCTGTAGACCAGGCTGGCCTCGAACTCACCAGATCCACTTGCTTTGCCTCCTGAATGCTGGGATTAAAGGTATGCGCTACTACACCTAGCTAAAGTTTAAATTTAAAACCAGCAATAGGCTAGATGTGGCCAGAAGCAAGGTGGCAACCTAAAGACAAAAATTTTGCTTTGTAACCCATGCCGTCCTTGAACTCAACAATCCTACTGTCTCAGGCTTTTGAGTACTGCATTTAGATGATGCATTATTGTATGAGGTAAAACTACCTAAAAAAAAAAGTGATTCCTTGCCCAACAGCAAAACAATCTCTTCACCAAGTCAACATCAAGAGTACAGATGGGTGTAATGTCTGTGTGTGATACAGTCTACTTCCTGCTGGTGTCATAATCAACAGACCACAAGCTTAAACACAAAACATTGTGACCAAGAAACATAGTGACCATGTGTAAGGGTCTGGCTGGCATAATATTTTGTAAATTTTTTTGGTAAGCAGAACTATATCTAAAAATATAGACATTATTGCCATCATGTATTGTACATAATTTTATGTACTCTTATGTGACTGAAATCACAACAGATTATACTAACATTACCACAGACAAGTGATGTTTTGTGCTATCAGCTGACATCATTTTTTAGCTTAGCTGTAACTGTATGAGACCTCATTTGATATATGGTCCATCACTGACCAACATATCACATCTGGTGCCAGACCGTTTATTCTACTGCTATCCCCGTAAGGGACCCCCACCCCCACCCTATCTGTTGTTATTTATTTACTTATTTTACTTCAAGCACATTTTATAGCTCTAGGAGGGAAGAAGCATATGCGTACTCTGCACACTGGCAGGAATGGGAAACCAAGTCAATAACTGTTCTTTCTTTTGTGTTTTATTTATATATATTTGGCAGCAAAATTGTGTTTCTTAAAAAAAAAAAATTAGACTGTGAACACACTTTACTGCTTCAGCTGAAGAACCCCAAGCAAATAAAAAGAGCAGTATGAAAAGCAGCATACTGGTTACTTTCAAAGATAACATAAAGAATCAAGTGTCAAACGTGTAGGAAGCCAATCACCCCCTTTTCAGAAACCACAATTCCTTTAAATAAAGAATGTGAACCATCTGCCATATTGAATTGATATTTATTTCAGGACATGCCATGTCAAAATAAAACAAAAGAGTTAATCCTTGCTTTTAACAATAATATGTATTATAAAAGCACTTTACAACTCCATCCCATCTTTGAGTATAAGTTACAGGGTGTGTGGGCTAATGATTATCTGAAAGTATTTCTCTATTCAGATCCATAATCCAAGTGCTCTCCACATATTACAAGGTGAGAATAAGTGAGAGGAGGAAGAGGAGAAGGAGGAGGAGGAGGAGGAGGAGGAGGAGGAGGAGGAGGAGGAGGAGGAGGAGGAGAGGGAAGTCAGGTTTTCCCAATTAAGGATTTTGTTGCAATGAGGAGGTGAGGGAGTGTGAAGTTATTTTTGTTGTCTTTTCATCTTTATACTGTGTTAAGTAATGCTTACAACATAAACTCAGCAGGCTTCTTCTGAGCTAGACCTCAGAATGTTTTCCCTGCAAACAATGTATTTACAAATGTGTTTGTTAACTTACACAGCAATCTCACAATAACTAGTAAAGATTAAAAGGGTGCACTCCTAGTGTATTTGTTTGCAACATTTCAAGGGAAACACATATTGCTATGGTGATGAAGCTCTAAATACTCAACAAAACATCTAAAAAAAGGCAAAGAAATAAATATCACCAAAGAAAAAAGATTAATTGTAGCTTAAATACAAAACTAAATTGCTAGTAAACTTATTTATATAGATCTAATAAAAAGCAAAAACAGCTGGAGAGACTCAACATTTTAAAAATGCTAAAAAAATAAGGCATAAATCTGCATTACAGTGACTTTTACTTCCATTCTCCCCTTTCCCTCTTAAGGCTTTCTTTGACCTGCCTCTAGGGGCTTGCAAGGAAACAATTTCCATAATCAAATTTGACCTCAAATGTCCAGAGCAGAGAGGTATTTGCTATTCTGTGAAGGTTCTTTGTTCATAAACTTTGGATATCACTATCTCTACTAGATACAGCAGTTTTTCTCATGTTGTCAATTTATATTTTTCTGTTGGTTCTTAAAGGAAACTGGTTTTTACAATGCCTTGTCTTCATAGCATTTTTAGAAAAGAAATCCAGGTGAAATCTATTGCTTTAAAAGATGTTCACTTTTTTTTTTAAGACAATATTTTGACAATTAAAAAATTTGGGAAGAACTGTTTGAACTTTATAAATTCTCCATGATGAAATATAAGATTGAAAAACAGTTCTGAAGTACTTGGCTACTACTTTCTCTCTCCCAAAGTCTAGTAAAGCTCACATGAAAGGGTTACCTGTTCTGGTCAGAAATGTTTTATGCTCCTTACCTGTAATCACTCAGTAAATTCATTAGGACTCATTTTGAAAATACAAGAGAACCCTTTCCTCTCTCAAGCGCTGCCTATCATGATACCAATAACTTAGTTCTGACCTCAAAGAAGGTAGTAAGGTCTAAGTAGTTTTTATCAGTGCTCAAGAATAATTTTGGACACTGTGGCTCATAGCCTGGAGCTAATGGCATCTTTAAAACTCAGGATGATTCCAAAGGGCTTGATTGGACTGCGGTTTGCCACCTCTTGTTTGGGGAGGGTATGAACAGGGAAGGGGAGAAGGAAGAGGCAAGAAAAGCTGGGAGACAGAAAGAAGGTAGGCAAATGCTGCTGCGAACACACTGTTCCTTAACAAGCCACACTCACACTGCTGAGATTTTCATCATTTTAAAGTACATTATCATAACATTAAAAAGGGGGGAAATGTTAAGAAAATGTATCTAATCCTCAAAGTTGTCACGAATATGCTGAATTGTTTGGCTTTTAAAAAATATAAATAATGAAGACACTGACTTTTTGTGCTTGTGAAGCTAATAGATCATCTCCACGAAACAGGCAGCAATGATGAATTGCAATACGTTATTACTGAAGGGAAAAGGTTCAAGCCAATATTCACACTGCAGTCAATGAGAGAATATGGGGGCTAAAGCAGTGAGCTTCTGCAGAAGGGCTGAAGATGCCAGGGAAAGATTAGCAGGAACAGCCTCCTTCACTGACTGGTTGCTCCTGAGGCTTTTCCAGTTTTATATCAATCACTGAAACAAAAGTTAAGGAGTCATATACAGGAAAGTACAACTCTAACTCTGCTGAACTCTGACTTCTCTGGCAAGACCCTTATATTTCTATTTGACTTCAGAACCTATTCAACCAATATTTTCCAAATATTTATGTATCTCTTATATGTAACAAGACTCAATGAAATACAAACCCTATCCATGGGACTCTATTCTAAGAAAATTATTCTATATGAACAAGAAAAACATATGAAGATGATATTCCTTAAAGATTAAGAGTCTGACCATACCTTACAAACTAATTCAAGGGGAAAAATTTATAATGTTACTCTAGTATTATTAAAAGTAATAAAATCTTAAAAAAAAAAAAAGCAAACATTTAGGAATGATAATCACTGAATACAGTACAGTGTCATGAAATCTTCAGTTTAATAAAATTTGTCTTTAAAAACTTCCAATCAAAACTCTTAGAAATGATGTGTGTTTGTTATGTCCTGTTCCTAAAATAAGAAGCTACAACAAAGTTCCATTCTGAGTTATTTCTTATGCCAAGTCTGAAAAATCCCAGAGTCAAAGGGACTCAAAATGCAACATCAGGAGACTGAGAGTCTTTGTTTTTTTACTTATTAGAAAACAAGTGGGATAAACTTTAGATTGACAGTTACAGAACCAGACTAGGCCCTTTGCATATAGGAGACAATTGTGTAGCTTGGTTTGTTTAAGGGGCTCCTGGAAGTGGGATTGGCAGTGGGATCAGGACCTATGCCTGGTGCATGAGCAAGTTTTTTAGAGCCCATGACCTATGGTGGGACTTTGCTCAGCCTTAATTTGTCGGGGGAGGGGGGAGGAGCTTGGTCCTGCCTCAACTGAATGTACCAGGCTTTTGCCTTACCCTTTCTGAGGAGGTGATTGGGGGAGGGAGGCTGAGGAAGAATGGAAGGAGAGATAAGAGGGAAATCTGTGGATGGTATGTAAAATGAATTAAATTCTCAAATAAATAAATCATAAAAAAGGCAAAAAACAAAACAAAAAACCCAACAACTGAGAAAGTCTGGAGATAGGTTTCAGCAGTTAAGGGTGCTTGGAGCATCTGAGTTCAGTTCTAAGCATCCACATTGGGTGGCTCACAACTATCTGTAATTCCAGCTCCAAGGGATCTGATGACCTCTTCTTGCTTTTTTGGGCATGCAAGCAATCTTAGGAATAAATAAATATGTCAAGAGGGTTGGCACTGCAGTTCAGTTGGCAGAGTTATTTGCTTTGCAGGCAGGAAATTCTGGAAAACCTTTAGTACCACATGAAGATATACTTAGCTGGTATATGCCTATAATCTTTATATTTGGAGGGTGAAGGGTCAGAAGTTTGGGGCTAGACTGAAATCAAGACTGTCTCAAAAAATAAATAAAAACAAACTCCATCCCACCACACCCCTACTGAACAGAAAAAAAAAAAAAAGCAAGTAGGTAAACAACAAAGTCTGAACTACAGTAAGAAGCCAGGTCCATCTGGATAACTAGGCCTAATTTGCTATAGAAATCCTCTGAGTTTCTGTGCACCTAAGAAACCAATTTCTACATTCAAGGTAATAGCCAACTGTCACAGTTGACTAAATCCTTAACATCCAGGAGATAAATGTCTGAGTGTCTGAGAACATTTCCAGGGAGGGTCTGGGGTAGAAAGATCCACCCTGGATATGGATATTACTTCACAGGCTGGGGTCCTAGACAAAATAAAAGAGAGAGCAGAATGCCAGCATTCCCTTCTGCTTCCAGCTGCCTCCCAATCTTGAGCAAGTGGCTCTGCTGCTGCATCTTCCCCATGATGATTAGCTGCATCTTAACAGTGAGCTAAAACAACTCCTCCAATCCTTACCTGATTTTGTCAGGTGTTTATTTCAACAAGTAAATACTAAACTACCCAAGTTCGGCTCCAAAGGGGAGTTGTAACAGTAAAATTCGTTTGTTTTTTTAAAAGAGTTTCTCAACATAGACCTGGTTTTCCTGTAATTCATTGTGTAGACCAGACTGGCCTTGAACTCATGGACCTGCTTGCCTCTGGTTCCTGAGCGCTGGGGTTAAAGATGTGTGCTACCATGCTTGGCTAGAGTAAATTTTCCTTAAGAAACAAAAAGGATACTGTCTTCTCTGCTTCTGTCCTGTGTGCTTTCCATTCCAGGTAAAGCTGCAGCAACACGTCGGAAAAGCTGTGAGAAGATAAAGTATAAGATGATAACCATATTATGGCAAGTAGAGGACATAGATCTTAGGTTACTCCTTACTTAGGCAATTAAGGCTTTCAAGATAATTGATAGTAAGGGTTTATTACTGTCATCTTACAGCTACTATACAATGAATTCATCTAAAAGTCAATTCATCAAAAAATTATAAAATGTATACACCCAACATTAGCACTCCAAAACATAAAATGGCTAGTAGGCATGAAACAATATATAGTAACACAACAATAGGACAAGGGAAATCATCATCTTGACATACAGCAGATCTGCAGAACCAGAAGAGGCCACAGTGGATGCAGGCGTATGAGGGAACTATTTTTTTGGGGGGTGGGGTTCAAGACAGAGTTTCACCTGTCTCTGCCTCCCTCCAGTGCTGGGATTGCAGGCATACACCACCACCAACCAGCCCCATCAATTTTTATCCTTAGCCCCAAATTGATCTAAAATGCAATCCTTACTGACTAATCTCCTAATCTTAGTAGCTAAAATTGATGTCTACTCCATATTACTGATAACTGTTTATCTTCAACAGTTATTTAAGTGAATGACTAACTATGAACTGGATAGTATGACTGCTGTACAGTGGCATAATTAAATTGCTATTGTTCCTCTCTAAGTTAATATTCTCCTCGGGGAACGAGGCACACCAGGCACCAGCTTCTGGACTACACGCTCAATTCTAGCATATTCAAATTCCATACGAATACTGCAAGTGCTACAAATGAAAGAACATAGAAAACAAAGAAAACCAAGAAACACCACCACCTGTAAAACCCCTAATGCAGTAAAAGCACAAAACCCCAGACGACATAACTCTTCTAAAATTACTATCCTACAGTAATGGCATCTAGTGAAATCAGATAAAATCCCAGAGAACTCAGTGTAAGACATATGTTCAACATGCAAACAGCTGAACAAAATAGGTGGTAGATAGTACAAAAGAGGGATTCAAACAAAAAGAAATACTCAAGAAAAACCAATCTGAAATTCCAGAAAATTACAGCAAAAGTCAATAAGTTTCACAGCAAGTCTCAGTACTAGAGCGGATCAAGGAGAGGACAGAATACCTCAGCTTGAAGAAAACAGCAATAGAAACCCGAGTGCAAATAACACAGCAAATGAACCAGGGTCCTAAGAATTCAAACAATAAATAAAAACATTCCTAGAATCAAATGAAAATAGAAGCACAACATACCAACCCCTCAAGATACAGTGAACACAGTTCTACAAGGGAAGTTTATAGCACTAAGTGTCTTCAGTAAGAAATCAGAGAGACTCGGTAATTTAATGGTACTCCAGAAAAGAACAAGAAGCCAAGTTCTATATCAGCAGAGGGAAAGAAATCACTAGGATCAGGGTAGAAACTAATGAAATGGGACCAACAACAAACAATACAAAGAATCAACAAAACAGAGTAGAGGTTTTGTTGTTGTTGAAAAGTAAGACAAACCTTTAGTCAAACTGATCAAAAGAAAGAAGACTCAGATTAATAAAATTAGAGATGAAAAGGGAGCCATTGTAACAATCAAACTCAAATTATTAGGTCACACGCATGCACGCATACATTTCACTACAATGGAAGAGATAAATGAGTAAGTTTCTAAACACATACGACCTACCAAAATTAGATAATTTAAATGGACCCATAACAAGCAGTGAGACTGAAGCAGTGATTAAAAATCTCCCAACTAGGCTACTTAAACAAGGCCTCAACAATTCAGAAACAGGTGACATCACAATGTAGATGGGGAAAATCTTATTGCGTCCCAATAAGATTTAATTAATTTCTGAGAGAGGGAGAATTAGTGTTCCCCAGAGATGAGTCCCCTAACAGGTTATCCAATACCAGGTAGTGAGCCCTAGGAACATATGTGCAAGCAACACTGACACAGCAAATTGTTTATATGTGTGATGGTTTGTATGAGAATGGAACCCATAGGCTCCCTTTTCGTCTCTAATGTAGGAAGGATTACGGGTTGGGCTTTATCAGAGGAAGTGTGTCCCTGAGGTGTAGGCTGTGAAGTTTTAAAAGCCCAGTCACCCCCAATTCCCCCAATTACATGCTTTCTTTTTTTCTTCTTTGAGACAGGGTTTCTCGGTGTAGACTTGGCTGTCCTGGAATGCAGAGATCTGCCTGCCTTTACCTTCCAGTGCTAGGATTAAAGGCATGTGACACCACCCCCAGCCTAAATACTTTATATCCATATATTATTCATGTTGTTCTGAGTCTTGTTCATAAAATCTGTAGTGAGCAGTGGCTACAGTGGCTAATACAAAGACTAGTAAACTTGGTAAACTGCTGAAAATAAGCGTGTGAGTGCTCACTAACTCACCCCCACCCTCAAGGCTTGGTGAGAATCTCAGAAAATGAAAGGAATGCTATGAAATGATGTCTTGATGTGATATGGCCTTTGCACTCATAAACTACAATCAGCTGTGGTTGCCTAGACTTGCACAGGTACAAGCCAGTCAAAATCTCAATATGGGTCTGGGGGGAGCTAACAAAGCTCCACTCTTGGCTGAGGGGCTATTCCCACTGACGGTTGTTGAAAACAAAGAATCCATCCCCTTTGGATACATTGCCATGCCTCTCCTTGCAGAGTGCTGAGATTAAAGGCACACACCACCACCGCCCAGCTTCCTTTTGTAAAATTTAAATACCAGCAGTTTATACAGAATTGAAGAAATCAGAATGTACTTTTATAGCAAGCAAGTTTTCATGTATTAGTCTTGACTACCAAATTCTGAAATAAGGAAAGTCTACATTTAAGACAATGAAGCAGGGATGTAATAAAGTTCAAAGCTTTATATTAAGAAATATTGTAATCATGATGAATGTTATCCTGTATATAAACTAAATAGTTTAGTAATTTCTTTTTACAAAAATTATGCCAGTTACCTTTTCTCACTCTCTGAATTCTAGTTGCTGTTGCTAAATGAAATAAAAACCTTACATTCAAGATTAACAACAATTAGGAACAAACATTCACACTCAAAGAAAACTTACCTGCTTTACATTGTATCCTGCTTTTGCACTGGTTTCAATAAACATAACGTTCAACTCTTTGGCTTTCCTCTCTCCCTCCTCAATTGACACTTGCCTATAGAAAAAAATTTAAACGACACACTCTTATTTATTTGCTTTTTGAAACAGGGTTTCTCTTTGTAGTCCTGGTTGTCTTGGAACTCCCTTGGTATACGAGGCTGGTCTTGAACTCTAACTCACCGAGATTTGCCTGCCTCTGCCTCCCAAGTGCTAGAATCAAGGGTGTGTGCCACCACACCTGGTAACAAATTCTTATTTTTGAAAGATGATTAAGATTAAAAAGTAACTTCTATTAATTCTAGTTATATAATCAGCCATTAGTCTGAAAACTTAACTGTCTGTAGAACTTAAGAGCAGCACATATCTGTGTTTATGTGCATATTTATATCCTACCTCTGTACTGGGAACTGAACTTAAGAGTCTTAAATATACTTGGCAAGAGCTCTACCAATGAGTATATACAGCTTAATTTTTCTTTCTTTTTAAAACTATATTTCGCATGTAGAGGTATTCTGTCTGCATGTTTGTCTTTACCACATGCATGATTAGTACCTACAGAGCTTTCAGAAGAGGGCACTGGAGGCCTTGGGACAATAGCTACAAATGGTTCTGAGCACCATGTATGTCCTGGGAACTGAACTCAGGTCCTCTAGGAAGAGCATCCAGTACTCTCAATCTAAGCCATCTCTCTAGCCCCTTACTGACTAAAACCAGACAGTCTCAGGCCAGGTGTGGTGGCATATGTTTTTAATTCCAGCACTCAGGAGTGAGGCAAAGATAGGCAAATCTCTGAATTCAAGACCAGCCTGGTCTACTGAGTGAGTTCCAAGACAGCCAGGGCTACACAGAAGAACCCTGTCTCAAGATACATACAAACAAACAAACAACAAACCACAAACACAAAAACAGAAAACACAAGAGTTTGTTAAAGCCCAGGGTGACCTTGAATTTTTGATTCTCTTGCCTCAACCTCCCAAGTACTGAAATTACATGGACATGTGCTGCCAAGACATTATACAGTGCATTTGACAGAACTCTACAAACTTAAGCATATTATCAGCCCCAACTTAACAATCTGTGTGTGTGTGTGTGTATGTGTGTACCTGAGTGGATGCGCCAAGACAAGAAAAGAAGGAAGTGTTCGTCCCTATATCGTTCTCTGTCATAGCCCCTTGAACAGGGCCTCTCACTACTAGGCTGGCAGTCCCAGAAATCCTTTTTTGTCTTTTGTGTCCCAGCACTGGAGTTAACAAGACATGGCCACACCTGACTTTTTAAGAGCTAGGAATCTAAACTCAGATCCTCATGCTTGTACAGCAAAGTGTTCTTTTTTAGCATCCATACTGGGGAGCTCACAACTGCCTCTAACTTCAATGAGTCTGATGCCATCTTTTGGTCTGGGTAGGCACCTGAACATATGCAGTGCACATATAAACAAGCAGGTACACACATACTCATATAAAAAACATTAGATATTAAACCATATGCATTTAGCCTTGTGACTAAATTTTATACAAAAACTTTCATTTGCTGCTATCATTTACCAATTGTTCAAAATGTAAACCGTGCCAGTTGGTGGTAGCTCATGCCTTTAATCTCACACTCAGTAGGCAGAGGCAGGCAAATATTTCTAAGTTTGAGGTCAGCCTGGTGGTCTACAAGAGTTAAGTTCCAGGACAGCCAAAGCTACACAGAGAAACTCTGTCTCAAAAACAAACAAACAATTTTTTTTTTGTAATTATACTACCAATTCTATTTCTGCTACTGGGTAGAAGTAGGCTTAACACAATTCTTTACACATAGATTACACTGCAATTAACTACATTTTTGTTAACAACACAAGTTCTTTCCCTCAATTTCAATATCCAACTCACAAATGATTAAGTAACGAATAGTAAGACTAAAGCAGAAAGAATAGGCGAAGACTACGTACAAATGCTGAATGCCATTCACATGGATTGTACAGTGAATGTTAATACAATTTGCATCTTGTGACTAAATGAGCTTTGCTCATTTAACTAAGGTATTACAATCAAACTATTCATACTGTTAGCTAAGCCTGGTACAATAACATAATCAAAAACTCCACAAACACATACAGACCTCACCAATGATTTATAATAAATTGTATGAATGTTTATAAGAAGGCAAGTATGTGTGTTTAATTATTATGAATACTTTTTAAAGATAAGAAGTCAGTTGGCATAGTCTGCTCTTTAACAAAACATTGCTTCACTTATTAAACCCTAAGAAATAGAAAATATTTGCTGGCTTCATGTGTAGCAATTCTGTAAAAAACCTGTTTATGGGCTTAGACAAAACAAGTGTAATTTAGTATTTATACTTATATTTCAGATATCTCCCTTAAAAAGGGAGGATGTGTAAAGTGAAATATCTCCTTTTCAAAAAATGATTTAGTAAACAAACATGCTGCTTAACATAGAAACCAAGCATTCAGTTATTTCATACCTCTTATCAGCAAGATCTGTTTTATTTCCTACTAGCATGATGATGACATCACTTCCTCTTTCTGTTCTGACATCATCAATCCATTTTGTAGTTTGCTGGAATGAGTTAACATCTGGCATCGAGAGTGGACAGAGGGATTAGTACTCCTGGAAATGCTACCCACCCTGTGAAAGATAACACTTCCCACAAACACCTTCAAAGAGGGAAGGGGGGACAGCACATTAAGATCCCATTTTTAATGTGCCTACAATGTAACTCCATTTTATCTGATTATAATTGTCAGTGATTTAAACGAGTATGAAAAAAAAAATTCTCAGTTTTTTAGAGAAAAGCTTTTTTGAAAATAACCAAACAATTGTGAAGCACTACATAATTATAAAAAACCAAAGCTTTCTGTCATCTAAAGACAGCTACAACAGATAATATGGTGTTACATTGCCACAATGCTTTTTTTGATCACTTAAACTAATACATACCAAACATGACAAAGAAAGCATTTCAAAAGTATGTCAGCCAGAAGTCCCAACACATTCAGAAAATTCATAAAGGCTTTCAACACCACTGTGCTTGCATTGCTTACTCAGTTTGTGATTACTTTAACTGTATTTTAAAAATCCTTTCTTCTGCCTCTACATGCCGCTTCCTGGATTTAAAGTGTGTGCCTCAAAGCCTTACATTTGTTTGGTATTGGTATAAGTGAAGTGACCTTAAGTTAATTAGTTTAATGTTATCAGGCTCACTTCTAAAAGGAATTCATTCTTTTTAAGTATTAGAGTCTAGCTAGAATACTTCAGTATGTTCTTTTGGCAGCTAAAGTAACAAATTTACTAGTATTTAACCACATTTGTGGAATTTTAGAAGAAAGTTATAACAAGCTTTGGTTAAAGTAAACATAAACACTTTAAAACTGGCCAATGTAGTAAACATTCTAAAAAACAAGTAGCAACCTAAAGTAAAGCTTCAAGAGAAGACTGCATACAGTGCATATCCACAAGAGTTTAAAAAAAAATAAGAAAAATACATTGTGGAGTATAATCTTTATTTTGCCACTGTAATTACTGTTTAGTAACTATGATTTCTGAATGAATGTACAAAAATTTCTAGTAATATGACAAGCTCAGCTGCTTAGACATATTTTTACACAAGTTCAAGATGTGTATACCTTGTTTTTTTCTATAAATTATGGACTAGTCTATGGAATGAGTTAAAGATTGTCTTGCATGTGTAATAAAACAATTTACAAAGGTAATTTAAACCAGAGAGCAGTCACTAATGCTCAATGAAAAATTTATAGTCACTTAGAAGACCAAAAGACTTTCAGGTTTTGAAGAAAAGAAAAATACTGTTTCATTTCCCACTTAATTTTTTGGAGAGAAATGAATCTGTAATTTGTTAGCAACAGAGAAAACCTGTCACAAAATCCATATATTTTAGCAAAAATATTAACAAAAAAAAATACACATTATGCTTCTGTTTTTCTCTATGTAAGAGAATGACTAGAGGAGGAAGGAGAGAAAACACAGTTGGCCGAAACTTTTTTAAAAGCTTCAAAAGAAGCCATGTAGGATCGGAAATACCTGGCAAGAGGCTTACATACAGATTATCTTTGAAATCTGAGACAAATTGGTGAATAATATTCCTTTAACTATAATTATGAGAGTTTATGGGTAAGAGAATACTATAGAAGCCTTGAAAAGATTCATAAATAGATCCAAAAGACAACTTCTAGAGGTGGAAACCCTGGCACAGAGACGAGACGTAAAGCATATTGGTACAAACATGGGAGGCAAGTATTTCTGACTCAGCTAGTCTGTGATACAGTCTGCTGTGACAAAACATTTTACATGCCAGTAAGAAAGACAAGCACAAGACAAAACATGCATGCAGCTAAGCTAAAGGTTGAGAGAAGATGAGAAATGCGCAATCCCCCCACTCACTTGTGATATCATAAACAACAACTGCCACAGTGGAGTCGCGAATGTAGCTAGGAATCAAGCTCCTGAACCGCTCTTGACCTGCTGTGTCCCACAATTGTAATCGCACCTAACAACAAAATCAGTCAAACAAGCAAGAAAAGTAAGAAAAGTCAACCTATTGCAGTATACCTACTTGTGATATCGTAAACTACTACGGCTGCAGCAGAGTCACGGATGTAACTGGGAATGAGGCTACGGAAACGTTCCTGACCCGCAGTATCCCACAGCTGCAGCCTGATCTGTGGGATGGGAAAAAACAAATAAAAACAAAACAAAACAAAAAAAAAAAAAAACAAAAAATGCAAAAACTAATACTTACAGAAATGATTTTGTAACATGAGTGATAGACAACTCATGTAGGAGTTTAATGCAAAGGAATGGAAACAACATAAAACTCATTTCTGAAAAGTGAGCAGTATTATAAAATTGCTTGATCTTAAGGTACAATTACTGAAAATACTTTGTGAAGGATTTCACAGAATCAGAAATAGGGCTCCCACCCCCAACTTTGGATCCCAGTATCTTCCAGATAATAAAAATAGACGGTTGATCTTCAAACACTGAGCACAGAGGAGAAAATGAAGGCAAATGTTAATGAAAACCTCAAGCTATCAGATGACAGAGTAAAGAAAGTAATGCTTCTCTGAAAGCCTCTCTAAAGAAAATGTGTTTCCTGGGTCTGTGACTACTATGCATATGCTTCTTCTATACCTCTCTGCCCAGAACATTGTAGATAATGAGGAAGGAGAGAGAGATTTCTGCAATCTTGCATAAAATTTTCTTTATTTTTTTCCTGCCACATCTCCATTATAGAAAATCCTAAAAATAAATTTTCTTACCAATATAAAGCAGTTTCCAAGCTCTCAAGTTTTAAGAGAAGCTGTATTATATATGAAAACATCCAAAAGAAAAAAAATCACATACTTCAGAAATTAAAAAAATCAGCGATAATGTAATACTTCAGGTACATTAATTTATTCATTGTTAAAGTGATAACAGGAATCTCACAGAGGAGTAGGCCAAAATAATTATTTTTAAAAGAACACTCAACAATATGGAAGACAAAAATCTGACAGATACATATTTTCCCCTATTTAACCACTCTGTTATGTTCTACTCTGACAAAGTCTTTAAGTTCAAATTACGAGACCTTTCTGAATGACCTGAGTGGTGCTAAAAAGGTCCTCAGCAGCTCTAATTTTTTCATGAAAATTCCTTGAATTCTCTTATAAATTGATCTGTTATCCTTTTTCTAAATCAAGACAGCAAAAATAAAGCTAAGGACATGAGGATTTTACAAACAAATCTCGAGTTTCTTCCTTTGGATGTGAAATGAAAATAATATCAAGTGCCAAAAACAACTCTGAAATAATTTTTTTGCAAAATCTAATATTACTTACTGTTCGATCCTCCAAGTACATTGTTTTTGATAAAAAGTCAATGCCAATTGTTGCCTATTAAACAAAATGTAAGAGTTAGCGATTAATAATAGTTTGCTGATAGCCAACAGTTTAAGATACAAATAGCATTTATGAATTTGAAAGAAATAATGAATATACATATAACCATACTTTAATAGAGAACGAACATGTCCAACGTTAATTGTTTCCATGTTCTAAGTACTCCCTCTGTGTTAGAGACTAATTACTTCAGGCCCTTTATGTGATCAAATCTCATTCTCATTCATGAAATATAATACATTTTTATACTAATTTTTCTTATTTTATAGAGAGTAAGACAATAGGGATTTCTGTATGTATATTTTTTATCAGAATATTCAAATATCTGAATACAAATCTGAATATCTTTAAAAAAATTATTTGTTCTTATTTTGTGTAAATTGGTGTTTTGCCTGTGTGAGGAGTTATAGACAGTTGTGAGCTATCATGTGGGTGCTAGGAATTGAACCCAGGTCTTCTGGAAGAGCAGTCAGTGCTTTTATCCGGTGAGCCAACTCTGCAGCCCCAAGTCTGAATGAATATCTAATGTTCCCAAGTCAGCAAATTTATGTTGATGTAAACTTAACTATGCCTAAACTTCCTACATAATGGCTTGTTCTGGTGTCACAGCCTGCCAGAGATCCAGAGGTGTGATTTTCAAAGAAACACAACTCTTCTAATATACAAGTAATGTATTAAAAGTAAATTAAATTTTCTCTTTATCATTCAATGCTAAGTATCTCTTGTGATCCAAATATACTGCAAAAACATTGTGTGCCTGGCAAAATAATAAAGAATTTTAAAAGGCAAAAAACTAGAAGAAAATAAAAAGGGACAAATTAAGGAAGTCTAAAATTAAAAGGGAGCTGGAGTAACAGCTCAGCAGTTAAAAGCAGTTCTCTTTTAGAAAAGCAGGTTCAATTCCTAGAATTCACAGTGTTTCACATCACCCATAAACTCCCATTTCAGAGGATCCAATTCCCTCTTCTGACCTCATGAGCACAAAACATGCACATCATACTTGTAGGCAAAACACACACACAAAAAATAAAATGAATAAATCTAACTGTAAAAGAAAAGGAGAAAGGAAAAAAGCAGCTGCATGCTGACATGTCCTTCCCTGCTTCTGATCCACTGACAAGTGAACTAAACAAGTTAGTTCACTATAACTTTCCTGTCACAATGGCACTGATATCATAAACTGAAATTAATTCCCAAAAAGAAACCTCAGACTTGGATAAACTGTCTACTAAAAAAAAAAAATCTATCACTTCTAATTCCCTCCAAGATGATATCAAAGATAACTTTTCAATAGACTTTGAAAAAAACAAACTGAATAAGGCTAGGACTATGGACAAGAACATTTATTTTTGGGTTTATATAACAACTTACACATTATTGAAAGCTCCCGTTTTTTATTTTTTGGGGGGGGTTTATCTAGACAGGGTTTCTCTGTGTAGCTCTGACTGTCCTGGAATGGGTGGGACTCATTGAGATCCACCTGCCTCTCAGATTAAAATCATAAACTACCACCATTCATATCTGACTGCATGTAAATAAATGAACTTTTAAAAATACCTTAACCATTTTTTAAGAGATAAATTTAATAAATTGGCAAAAACAAAATACCTGATACGTGTTGTCAAAACTGTCATACATGAATCTGGTGATCAAGGATGTCTTCCCAACTGAAATCAAAGAGAAATTTGTTTAGTGAACTTATTAGATACATTAGGTTCCCAGGCACTGCTCAAAGAATTGTAATTAAATTGAATGGAAAATATATTCAATTATTTTATCCAAAGTTTGCTGACAGGGCTTTCTCAATAATAGATAATGATATCTCCATGTTAAGGGAACAGGCAACAGTATTTAGTTAAAAATTGAGGAAAATGAAAAGAGAGAATGAAATAAAACGATCATGTTGATATTCCAAATTCACAAAAGCAAAAGCAGGTATTACTTGGATTCAATGGAAGGAAAAAATAAAGCAAAGCAAGACAAAACTCATTACCAGGGCCCTAAGAACCTAAGATTGTTAAAATGGCATGTGAAGCTATTCTGAAACTCATCTCAAACTCAGATCAATTATGATCTGGCATACTGTTTCACTGGTAGGGAAATTACAAAAATGTGCAATTTTAATTTTTTGCTATTATCCCAGGCTGGCCTTAAACTTACTATGTAGCCTGGACTGGCCTCAAATCTATGGTGATTCTCTTGCCTCAGACTATGGAAGACTGGAATTACAAGCAAGTGCCACTGTGTCTGACTACAATTCAACTTTGCATCAGAATTTTAGGAAAGGCACCACTTAGACTGAAATAATGAAGTACTGGGAATTTCCTTATATTATGTTCTCCAAGAACAAGAACCACATCTAATTACTTCTCTGTTTCTCCAGTCACTTCACTGAGTCTCTAATATAAAACAAATGCAAAAGCCAGGTTCAGTGGCTACACACCTTTAATCCCAAAAAGAGGCAGGTAGAATTGTGAGTGCAAGGCCAACCTAGTCTCCAGTGTTAGGTCCAGACTAGCCAGAGCTACATACACAGTGAGACTCAGTCTCAAAAATCTCAAAGCAACAAAACAAATGTAATAAATTCTCTAAATTAGAAAAGAAGCAGGTAAATAAACTTCTCAAATGCTCCCCAAAATATAAATATTTTGGGCAAGAATTAAAAACCACTCACTCAGTCACTGACAGTTTATTATAATTTTAAGTTAAGTTTTTTCTTTTAACAATATTTATTTTAAATTATTATGTGTATGTAACTGTGCATAGGTAGGGGGATATATACATGTAAGTGTGGGCACCTACAAAGATGCAAGGCAGCAAATCTACCAGGAGCTGGAGTTAATGGTAGTTGTAAATAGCCTGAAATGGGTGCTGGGAACCAAACTCAGGTCCTCTACAAGAATAGTATGTTTTCTTAACCTCTGAGACATCTTTCCAGCCCCAAGTTTTTATTTCAAGACAATTTTTAGAGACTAGATCTTGACTTTTAGACAGGACTCTTTATGTAACAGTCTAGTCTCCCTAGAACTTGCTCTGTGAACAGACTGGCCTTAAGCTCACAAAGATCCATCTACCTCTCTGCCTCTTGAGAGCTGGGATTAAAGATATACACTACCACTGCCCAGTTTTTTGTTGTTGTTGTTTTTGTTTTATTGTTGTTTTGTTTTTTTTTTTTTAATTAAAAACAGGGGTTCTCTACATAGCTCTGGCTGGCCTAGAACTCAAAGATCTGCTTGCCTCTACCTTCTAAGTGCTAGGATTAAAGGTGCGCATTGCCAAATAAAGAATCCTTAACAGCATGTGTAAGATCTCAACACTGATATAACAAAATACTCTGAGAAACAAACAAAACAAAAATAATCAAGAAAATGTAAATAAATGGAAGGATATATTATACAGCTAGCTGGCAAGGATGAATCAATGGGGTCTGAAAAGATAGTTCCTCTGGAAGAGGAGGTTTGATTTCCAGCACCTACATGGTGACTGTGGTCAATCCATCTCCCTCTTCAGAACTCTGTGAGTACCAGTAACACATTTGGTATACGACATACTTGCAGGCAAAACATCTGCACACATTAAATAAATAAAGAAAGAAAGAAGAATCAATGCTAAAATGACTCCCCAAATCATGTACAACACAAGCCCAGTTATAACAGCTCTTTGAAGAGACTGTCAAGTCAGTTCTAAAGTTTATTTAGAAATACAAATAATTTAGAATAGTTAAAGTAATCCTGATAGCAGTGAACAACTTCAAAACTGATTATAATAAACTACCAGAGTCCAGAGACAGTATGATAGTAGATACTGGCCTAAAGACAGAAAAAAACAACAATGGAACACAACCAAGTCCAGAAATAGATTTTTTAAAAATCTCTAGGCAGTTGAATAAACATCTCTATCCCTCTGAGACTAAAACTCTATTTCCTCTGACTCACTCTTCTCCAAAAAGAACAGAGATCAGACTTTTATATTTCCTTCCATTATAGCATCTCAAGAATATAAGAAATTCAGGTTTTAAAAAGTACTTGTAGCTTAAACCATTTCCCTGAAACAAAATAGCACAATTAGTGAGAAAAAAAATTACATTCTGTCAATTGCTATTGAGGTAAAATCTTTGGTCTGAATGGGTGGTGCACACCTGTAATCCTAGAACTTAGAAAGAAGAGACAAAAGAGGATTATTGCAAATTCAAAGCCACGGTGGTCTTCATAGTAAATTCTAGGGTTATAGCAAGACCTTGTCTCCCCAGCACACCCATGCATACACGCACTTTCTTTGCCCTCATTGAAAATTAACAAATGGGCTAGAGATAGCCTAGCAGTCAAGAGCACTTTTGTTCTCACATAAGATCCAGGTTCAGTTCCAAGTACCCACATTGTAGTTTACAACTATCCCTAACTTCAATTCCAAGGGATACAACAATGCCCTCTTCTGACTTCTGCAGGCAGAACATTCATATACATATTTTTTTAATTTAAAAAAATTAGCAAGTAATTTTACAACTAAAAAAACTAAGCAATCCTGAAATGTTCAGAAATAAAGTAATATACATCTTTGCCCAAGCTTAACTTGAACTTCTAACCCACTGGTAGCTGGAACCATAGGTGCTTGCCACAGTATTTATTCTGTCTGGTTTGGTTTTGTTTTAATATAATTAGAAACCAAACCATAAGTCTGTCTAGCTCTATAGAAAATGGCTTACTGTGGTTTTTTTTTTGGGGGGGGGGGGCAGGGTTTCTTAATGTACTCCTGGCTGTCCTGGAACTTGCTATGTAAAACAAGGCTGGCCTCAAACTCACAGAGATGTGCTAGCTTCTGCCTCCAAAGTGCTGAAATTAAAAGTATGGACCACCAGGCCCAGCTTTCTGTGCTTTAAAACATAAGGGTAATAAGAGTTGTTGAAGCAGCTTAGCTTGGTTTAGTTGATTTCTGTTGCTGTAGAATTACATCACTCCAATGAATAATAATGCACTGAGATTTAGTTGCAGCCAAGCTTTTCTGCTGTGATCCTAACATACTTTTCTCAGCTATTGTTAGCACAGAATAATTTTAACTATTATCACAGCATATTAGATGTAATATACAATAAAAATAGTTAGGAACAGAAATTATACAACAATCTTGGAAGACATATCTGTGTGTATATATTCATTTGTGCATATGTGTGAATATGCCTATGAAGTGGACTTTTAAGTGTCTTCCTCTGTTGTAGAATATTATTTTAAGCTGTGTTACTTTTATGTTGTATATGTTTAACTCTGTGAAACTGTATTATTATGCCTGTCTAAAACCCCTGATGGTCTAATAAAGAACTGAATAGCCAAGCAAGCCGGGAGAAAGAATAGGCAGGGCTGGCAGGCAGAGAAAATATATAAAAGAAATCCATGAGGAGAAAGAAAGTAGCAGCCAGAAGGAGGAGGCAAAGGGCCAGCCATTCAGCTACACAACCAGCAAGAGAGTAAGGTAGATATACATAAATAGAAAAAGGGAAAAGCCCAGAGACAAAAAGGTAGACAGGATAATCAGAGTTAAAAAAAAAGCTTGCTAGAAACAAGCTAAGCTAAGGCCAAGCATTTATAATTAAGAATAAGCCTCCATGTGTGATTTATTTAGGAGCTGGGTGGCAGGTTTCTCTTTTTCTCTCAAAATAGAAAAAATAGTAACAACACCCTCAATCACTTTCATTTGTTTATTTAATTTAAAGATTATTTTTCATGAGTATATGTGTGTTCTAGAGCAAGCAAGTGGAAGGAAGGAAAAGAAAGGAAGTCAGGAGACAACTTATCAGGAGCCAGTTCTTTCCTTTCATCTTGTTTTCGAGGCAGGGTCTCTCCTGTTACTTCTGCTGCGGCATTATTTAAGCCATCTTCCTTCTGTCCCTCCTGCCTCCACCTTCCACCCGGCAGCAGAAATGGGAGTGGTTTACAGCTTCACAGCACTACATCCAACTTTTATATATGTTCTGAGAACAATTTCAAGTCATCAGATTTCCACAGCTAGTGTTTTTATCTGCTAAGCCATCTCTCAAGCCCCACCACTTTATTTTTCTCACTGACTCTGGAACTTGCTATTTAGGCTATGCTGGCTGGCCAGCAAGGCCCTGGGGTCCTCCTGTCTCACTTCTACCTCTTCTGTGCTGGGATTACATGAGTGCATCATGTCCAGTTTGTTTTAAATTAAACTTATTTTATTTTATGTATATGGGTGTTTGAACTTTTTCAGAATGGCTCCAGTTTTGTTTTGTGGTGCTAAGATCAAACCCAAGGCCTTGCACATATTCAGTAAATACTCTGTCACTGCTCTTCAGGCCTCTCAGCATGCTCCCTCTTCTTCTTCTAAATACCTCCTTACATTTTGCCATCACCAGAAACTCCAGGAACATCAATCACTTAGAAAAGTTCTTAGAATTCATTTAAGGATTAAGTAAATTAAAACCATCAGGCATTCACAACAGGACATGATATAGAATAAATAATCAAATGTTAGTTAATTGTATTACGTATGAAAACAAATATAGTCAATATCTGGAAATAAGAACAAAACTAAATTTAATTTAAAAGGGGACAGTATAGTTTGACCACTCAAAAGACATAATAAAAAATAAAGTTAGTAGTGAAGCTGGAGAGATGACAGCTCAGTGACTAAGAGCACACTGGCTGCTCTTCCAGAGGATCTTGGTTTGATTAGAAACACTCACATGGCGGCTCACAGTGACTCTAGTTTGATTTCCAGACACACACATGACAACTCACAACTGTCCTAACTACAATCTCAGGGGATCCCACACCCTCTTTCTAGTCTCCACAGGCACCAGAGACATAGATGGTGCATAGAAATACATGTAGGCAAAACACCCATACAAGCAGAGTAATTTTTTCTTATATTAGTAGTTTCACAGTAAATGAAGATAAATGTTTACTGTTACAGTTGTCAGGAAGTGCTAGATAAATCTTATGTTTGTTGCAAAATAATATTACACAATGTAATTTGCTAGAAATGCAATAATAAAGTATAAGTAGCAGGCTGGAGAGATCTTTGGAGGTTAAGAGCACTGTCTGCTTTTCTGGAGATCCCGAGTTCAATTTCCAGCAACTACATGGTGGCTCACCATGTATTATGAGATCTAGCGCCCTCTTTTGGCAGGCAAACATGCAGGCAGAACACTGTATATATAATAAATAAATCTAAAAAAAAAAGTACAAGTAGCTTAAGCAACAGAAATTAATTCTTTCACAAGTTCTGGAGACTGGAAACCTGAGGTAAAACTATGAGTAGGCTGATTTCTTCTGTGAATGACCCTCTCTAATCCTTTTCCAGACCCTCTGCTGTCGTCCCGTGTCGTGTGCCCCCCCCCCCCCCCCCCCCCCCCCCCGGGCATTCCTTGGTATACAGAAGCTTCAACATGATCTCTTGATCATCTAGGATTTTCCCCTCAGTACAAATGTGGTTAAATTTCTCCAGTATTATCTCGGCTTAAGTATTTCTCTAAAAGCCCTCATAAAGACACTGCAAATTATGACCTCAACATGAATGGATAGATGTAACATAATTTTAAAAAATGTGTATTTCTGTGTACTTCCAAGTTTAAGATATATAATTTATAAAGGATGTCTTTAAAGAGAAGGTAGTGCAAAAACCTATCTGAATCTGAGTCATTATATTCCCCCTTTTTAACTTTGTTCAATTAATTCATCTTGAGTATGAGTTTTTTGTTATTGTTGCTTTTGGAAAAGCTTATTATGTAGCCAAAGCTGAACTTGAAATTCTCATGCCTGTCTCTGAAATGATGAAATTGCAAGTGTTATTTATATATATGCTGTAAAATTTCAAATCTATTTATTTGTTATTTTATGTGACAAGTGTTTAGTCTGCACTTGTATGCCTGTCTATTGCCCCCAGAGTCCAGAAGAGGTGTGATATCTCTTGGAACTGGAGATAAAGATGGTCGTGAGCCACTGCATAAGTAATGAGAACAGAGCCTATGCCCTCTGGAAGAGAATCCAATGTTGTTAACCACTGAGCCATCTCTCAGGCCCCAAAGGAAAATAACCTAAGAATGCAAAATACGTATGGCTAAATCACAAATTAACTTAGAAAAAACCCCCACAGATCTCACACTGTAGACCAGGCTGGCCTCAAGTTTGAGAGTACAGAAATTACAGGTACGAGTGGCCAAGCCAGCTTTTCTTAACCAAGCCTTAACTTTTCTTTTTTTATAAAGTATCTTATGTGTATAAGTGTGTTGCCTATATCTATGTCTGTGGACCACATGTGTGTGTGCCTGGTGCTGGAAGAATCCAGAGGAGGATGTTGAATTCCCTGGAAATGAAGCTAGAGGTAGTTATGAGCCGCAGTGTATGTGCTAGGAATAAACTAGGGTCTTCTGGAAGAACAGCACTCTTAACCACCAAGCCATCTCTCCAACCCCTGGCTTTAATTTTTCAAATACACCATACGTCTATTGAGTAAGTCTCTATTTTCTGTTTTTCACTACTTAAAACATAAACACAGAAGCCTATTCACTGGGGCTAAAAATACAGCAGTTAGGAAAAGCATTTGCCTAGCTAGGATGTATAAGGTCCATGGTTCAACAACGTTGAGCACTACACAATATTGAGACACTGTCTCCTCCAGCCTACCTTCTTCAAGTGACAAAAGCTTGATAATAAAACGTGATAATAGTTGGCTGGGGAGACAGCTCAGTCAGTAAAGTGCTTGCACAAGCAAGCAAGAGGATCTGTGTCTGATTCTCCAAAGCAAGGCCTAAAGGTGGGAGAGGGGCTAGCCATGCAGGCAACTTCTTTAATCTCAGCCCTAGGGAGGAAGAGTCAAGTGATTTCCTGGGGTTCCCTGGCCTGTGAGCCAGCCAGCCTAACCAATGAGTGTCAAGTCAATGAGAGGCCATCTTAAAAACAGGGAGGACAAGACAGGAGTAACAATATCCAATGTTGTCTACCGACCTCTACACACACACACACACACACACACACACACACACACACACACACACACACACACACACACACACACACACACACACACACAGAGCGAGAGAGAGAGAGAGAGAGAGAGAGAGAGAGAGAGAAACAGACAGACAGACACAGAGAGATAAAAATGTCAACCAAGATTATTCTGTCCAAAAGGTAGTAATTCTACAGGAAATATGGCCAACAAGAACTAAAGACCCAACATTAGAACCTGCACCGCAAAAAATAACTCAAATGGCCTACAAGTAAAATCCAGTATTATTTATAGAAATAGGTAAAAAATAAAAACTTTAGTGTTTATCTCTTAAATAGAAGCAGACAGCAAGGAAAAAAAAATCAGTAATTTTTTGTTGCTGCTATTTTTGAGGACTTCAGACAGGATACAGTCAAAGTAAAAAAGAGTTGAATTTACAAAAATCTATGGGGCTGAGCAGATGGCTCAGTGGTGTTAAAAGCACTTGCTGCTTTTTTAAAAGATGAAGGTTTGGCTCCTACTACCCACATGGCAGCTCACAACTGTCTCTAACTTTAGTTCCAAGAGATCCATCGCCCTCTTCTGAACTCAGAGGGCACAAAGCATGCCCATGGTTTATATACACACACAGGCAAAATATTCACACACATAAGTAAAAATTAAATTAACAGGGCTTGGTGTGACATGCCTTTAATCTTAGCAGTAGAAATGCTGAGCTAGGCAGATTTCTGTAAATTTGAGGACAGCCCAGCATACATAGTAAGTTTCAGTCAATCAGTGCTACACAGTGAGTTCCTGTCTCCAAAAACAAAACAAAAAAACCCCACACAAACAAACAAGAAACATAATGTTATAGAGGTGCCTGCTGCAACCTAAATTCACTATGTAAATAAACAAGGCTGGCCTGATCCACCTGCCTCAACCTTGTTAGTATTGGGTTTATAGCAGTGTATGTTGCTCTGTTCCTGCTTGTTCTTCAAAGAATTTTAGGGGCTGAAAATAACAGCTATTGTTCTTAATTGCTGAGCCACCTTTTCAGCTCATCACTTCTCCAGCACTAATAGAAAAGGTTGGGTATATATAGTTTGTTATCCCAGTGCTGGGAAGGAAGAGACCAGTGAAACCCTAGAGATCACTGGCTAGCCAGCCTAGCCTAATTGACAAACTCCAGGTTCCTGTGAGAAACTCAAAAAATGAAGGTGGATGGCTCCTGAGGAGTAACTCAAACCTGAGGTTTACCTCTTGCCTTTACACATCTAAATGCATACACACATTGGTTGTAGAGATCGCTCAGCAGTTAAAACACTTGCTGCTCTTGTGTAGGACCCAGGAAAAGTCCTAGCACTCACATGGCAGCTTGCAACTGTCTCTTACCCTTCCAATGCCCTCTTTTGACCTCAGTGGGCCATGTATGCACATAGTACATAAACACACATGTACACACACAAACACACCCTTAAAAAAGAAGCAAAACAAGTAGAAAGTAATTTTTTTTAAACTGTTATTTATCATTTCCTCAAAAGTGCTTGGGTAAAGGTTTAAGTCCCAAGTCCTCCCATATGCCAGGCAAGAGCTCTACTAATAAAAGCATCCCCATTTTTTACTTTTTGGGTTTTTTTTTTTTTTTTTTTTTTTTTTTTTGAGACAGGGTCTAACTATGTAGCCCTGGTTGGTCTAAAACTCATTATCTAGACCACAATGGCCTGACTTTCACCAAAATACACTTACCTCTGCCTCTTCAAGTGCCAGGATTAAAGGAACACACACACACCATCACATCCAGTCCTTTTTTATGTCTTTTAAAAATTTATTTTTTAAGATTTATTTTATATGTATGAATGTTTCACCTTCGTGTATATGAACCGTGTGCATGCCTAATGCCTAAGGAGGTCAAAGGGCATTGGTTCCCCTGAAATTTCAGTTTTGGATGGTTGTGACCCAGGATGCGAACAAAGCTTGGGTCACCTGCAAGACAATTGCTCTCAAATGGCACCTCTACAGCACCCATCCCCTTTTAAGACAGTCTCACTATACAGTCCAAGGGTAGCCTTGAATTCATTATATAACCCATGTTTCCCTCTAACTTGCAGCAATCTTGTCTCAACCTCACATGCTGGAATTACAGACATCTATCACTGTTCCTAACTCTAGGAAGTAGCTATCTAGGCACTAGGGAAATGGCTTAGTCAGGAAAGCACTTTGCATTAAGTGCTCAAGTTAGACATTTAAAAAAGGGGGGAGGGTAGGCACAAAGGTATATGCCTGTAATCCCAGCAATGCAGATTCTTGAAGGCTGCTGGCCAGCCAGCCTAGATGAATCAATCAGTAAACTAGCTTCAGTAGGAAACTTTGACATAGATAAACAAGGTAGAGCCAGCAAGATGGCTCAGTAGATAAGACCTATTTGGTTGAGAAGAACCTGGAATTCCTGATCCTCTTGTCTTTACAGCCTAAGTACTTAAGATTACAGGCAAGTACCACCATTTGTGGTTGGACTGGTAGTTCTTAAAAACTGTTGAGGACACTAAAGAATTCTGTTTATGAAGATTGTACCAGTATTTACATAACTATGAAAAATTAAAAGTACTTGAACATATATAAAATAGTAATAAATCTCTGCATGTTAACATAATTTTTATAAAAAGAACTACTTTACAACAAAATTTTATTGAGAGTGACATTGTTTAATATTTGCAAACTCCTTAATGTTTAACTAAACAGCTGGTTCTGACATGTGTCACACACCAGTTAGAATCTTAAAAATTACACTATATACTTATAAGGTAATAACAGAAGAAAAGCATATAATATCTTAATATTCTAGATCTCTATGGGGTTTATGGATCCCTTCTTGCAGATTCTGTTGAGATCTCTGGGGGTCTGTAGATCAATTTGAGAGCTACTGCATTAGATAGTAACAGGCCATTGCCCTTGTAGCTTCATTTTGCAAATTAAGAGTCCCAATGGAAATATTTTCTGTATTTTATTTTTAAATATTAAAATTTGATAGTAGTGATTAGTACAAGTTTCCTATCTTAGTACTGGCTTCTGATCTTTGGCAAATTAACATCTTTTTATGTTCCAGCTTCTTTATCTATAAAATAAAAATAATAGGATTTTCTATATTAGTGCTATTATGAAGATTAACTAAATGGAAATGTTTTTTAAGAGTCTAAAAAATAGAATGCTTAGTAAACACTTAAGCACTTCACTGAAAATATTCAAGTGGTTTAATAGATTGCATCCATAAGAAATTTTCAGAAAATACTAATACCCAATACAATAGGGTGGCCTATGCCATACTACTACAGTGTTCTAGATTACTAGCCTATGACACTTTTTTTCCTATTTTATATTTGTAGTTTTAAAAAGCTGACAGAAAAGGAGGTAATACTAAGTGAAAAAAGCAGTATTAGGCATGCATATCTCCTTGTCATATTTCCTAATAATCAATAACAATTATATTTGCAGTAAAATCCACTGTAAACCACTTAATGACATTCTTAAAAGTTTCTCCAGACTCCCAGACAATAGCCTGATAATAAAAGATTCTCCTGAGGGAGACTTTAGGACTTATATTTTAATACTCCTTCATCATATACTTCTAAAATAAAAATTGTCAAGATTCATGCCATCAACTAGATCTATCAAGTACTGAAATAATTTATCTTCATTTTAAAGCAGAGTATCTTTCATTTGAAAAGCTAAATAAAAGTCACACGACAGACTATATGCCTATTTGACATACTTCTATGTATTATACTAACAGCAAATAGATTTAACAACAAAAAACCCCCTTTAACTCAAAAATAAAAAAATGTAATATACAGATAAGTATTTGTTTTTTTTTAGTGAAATGATTAAGCCTCTAAATAACTAGTTCCCCTACCCAACTCCAGCATCTGGAATATCCTTGTACATAATCAAATAATGTAAATATATAATGTTATTACTAAACTATTAATTGCACAAGAGAAAAACGTAGATTTTTACCATAACAAAAAAAATATAGGCAATTAGCTTTGGCTGCTATTACATCTAACTATTGTTCTGTTACCAAATATTTCTGAGCAGCTACCATAGACTGGTTTTATGCGAGCCAGCAGGGGTTCAATGAACATAAAAAGATGATAATTTTCAACCGTGGAACTTGCATTCTGTTCTGCCTTGGAAAATAGACAAATACATAAAATATTATAAATGTGGTAAATGCTACTAAGGAAACAAAGAAGGCTATGTCAAAGAGCACAGTTATTTTAAAAGCTGAATTGTGAATTCTAACAGACCTAAAAATAAATAATTCATAGCAAGTTACATCAATGTAACATAGATTCTACAGATCTTTGCTAATGCATAGGAAAACTAAAGACACTGGCCGTGAAGACAGAAATCAATCTTTCAGTGTCAAAACTATTGAATGGCATTACTTAGCAATATGATGACCTCAAAAGATAATTAACCTCACAGTTCTAAAGAACAAAAAAGCATGCAAATATATCCTAAAGTAAGCAAGGAGATATAACAACTTAATGTAATGTGGTATCTTGAAAGGAAAGCTGAAGCAGAAAAATATTGAGTTTTTAAAACTAAGGAAATCCAAATAAACAATGAATTTTAGTGAATAATAAAATAAATACTGAGCCAATAATTTTAACAAATGTACCTTACTAATGTTAAATGTTAATTGGAAACAGTGTAGGATGCATAGGTATCCTCTATACTATCTTATCTATTTTCTGTAAATCTAAAACTGTGCTAACATATAGAAAGGCACATACAGACATAGCTAAATCTAACAAGATACTATTGAGTAGCCACTTTGTATGAAAGACAGTTGGTAAATTATCTAAAGAAAGAAATGACAGAACCTGAGAGATCGATGCAAGATCATCTCATACTTTCAAGGCCAGCCTGGGCTACACAATAAGTCTCTGTGTACACACACACTCCCTCTCCCTCACTCACTCATGAATATGAAAATGCTGTATTGAAACACATTACTTTGTTTGCCAACTTAGAAAAATTATTTTACTATACACTGAGGATATAGCTCAGTATGTAAAGTGCTCATCTAGCACCCATAAAACCAGACACAGTGGCAAACACTGTAATCTAAGCACTTGGGTGGAGACAGGAACATCAGATACTCAAGGCAAGTCTCGTCTATTTAGTGTTTATGGCCAACCTCATTACATGAGACTGCCTAAAAAAGAAATTAATTTGAAAATACAAAAAAAGAAATAAAAGTAAAAATGGGTGCAGTGGCTCTCCCCTAAAATCCCAGCACTCAGAAACTGAGGCAGGAGGATTCCAAATTTGAGGCCAGCCTCGGCTACCAGAATGTAACACTACCTTAAAAAGAAAAAAAGTAATGAAAAAGAAATTAGAAGTCATAAAACTCTAATATTCATAACATAAATACTCAAAACTTCAAAGGAAACCTGCACACAGTCACAAGATCTCTCCTCATGCTAAAAACTTCAATAGGAAGATTAATAGATTTTGTGCAAACTAAGCAGTCCAGTATACAATATGAGGCAGTCAACAATCTCTCCAGACTGTACTATTAAGTGCATTCAAACCTATTTATTAATAATGACCAATGAACGTTATGTATGGGACTGTCCTGAAACTGCCATGTAACACTAACTGGATCAGGATAAACTTCATAGGCTTCATCAAATTACTAATTCTAGGGAAATGTGTTTCATTTTAGATTTTTTTATCATTACATTTATGTGTTTTTTGGTTTTTGTTTTGTAGGTGAGTGTTCATGGGGATCAGAGAACAACTTTTGGGAGTCGGTTCTCCCTGTCTTTGAATTTAGGCTGTCAAGTGTGATGGTGAGAACCTGTTTCACTCACTGAGCCATCCTGCTGGCCTGGAAACCTATACACTTAAATATCCATAAACAAACAGGAGGGAGACATGATCTTTCCATCCTACAAGGTTGTAAAGAAGACAATCTAAACACACTAGAAGAAAATTTATTTCCCAGGTCCAGCTAAAAGCAAAATTATAATCAGTGTTAACTTATTTCCAAATTGTTATAAATAGTTCAAGCTAACAATAAATCCTAAGAATACTTTATCAGTTTCCACTGAAATGTTTCCTATAACCTCATTTAAGATACCTAGGTTATTCAATATTCGATTACTTTGAGCTAATCCCCCAGTGTCTGAATTTTAATGGTTGTCATAAAAAATATGGAGGGAAAAGATTATAATCTCTGAGTTACTGTCCAGTTTTTATATACAGAATAAAGCTGTTGGCACTTGTAATCTTAATGACAACCGTCACAAAATTAGAACCTTGTATCTAATAGGAAGTGCAGAGAGTGCAGAACCTTGACCAGGTAAGTGACATTACAATTTCACTCATAAGACCCATGAAATATTAAGTAAAAAATAATCAGTTAGCTCAAATGGAATTCAAATCTAATTTAAAGCTGGATGATGGATCTATCACTGCCCTACTGCCCAAAGGCAATCCTACAAAGCAAAGATGTGCATTATTTTAAGCCTTTCTCACATACATCATAAATATGTAATTAGAAAATACTCAAGAAAAAATGAATAACATTTCACCCGTCAATCCCTGTTTGTATCATCATGAATATACTCAATGTTTCATGTTGAAACGAGAAAAATTCGAAGTAAGGTGATCATGACATAGCATCTGGCAGAGACAGAAAAAGCATCGACACTGCCAAAAGGATTGTCAATGATGAAACCAAAAGAAAATAAGGTTTTCCAACCAGTCCCAACCCAAGGGACAAAAATCATCACTGCCAACCACCTCTTTTCAAGTCGCCTCGAGTTGAATATATTAACTCTCTAACCCTAACTAATTCTTCATTTAGGAGAAAGCTGGGTGAGAATTGTTTTTTTTTTTTTTTTTTTTTCTATGACCATCACATCCCACCTTCCCGGAGACCCTTACAACTCCGAGCAAAGCCTCAGGGGAAAACAACGCCCAAATCCCACCCTCCTTCAGCCAAGGTTGAAGAGGGGCCTGTTCCCCGAGTGGGGGGCTTCCCGGAGTGGGACCTCACTCTTAGTTCCAGTGGGAACCGGAAAAAGCAAGGAATAAGGGTGGGGCCCCAGAAAGCCGGCAGGGGTTGAAGGAGACCTCACCGAGGCGAGGAAGAAAGGGATGGACAGGAGGCTGGGCGGGGTGGGGGCTGAGGGCAGAGCCGCCCGAGAGGCCCGGGCTGCGGGCAGCGGTGTCGGGACGGCAGCCGGGGGTCTAAGCTAAAACCCATAGATCCTAGCGAGGAGGAGCTGAGGGCGAGCAGCGGCCTGAGGACCCCGGAGAAGGGCGGGGGGGTGGGGGAGCGGGGCCGGCGGGGAGTCTCGGTGGCCAGAAGGGCCGCACTGGGGGCGGTGCGGGGAAGCCGCGGCCCGGTGCCAGGAGCGGGGGAGCCGCGCACTCACCGCTCTGCTCCCCCAGGAACACCAGCTTGAATTTCCTCAGCGGATTCCCGAAGTCTCCGCCCGCGGACATGATGGAGCCGGAGGAGCCGCCGCCTCAGCCCACAAACCTCTCCCAGACCGCTGCAGCTCTAACCGGCCGACGAAGAGGGCCGAGCCTTGGGCAGCCGCCGAGTCCTCTCGGCCCCTGCAGGGCCAGGCGGAGGGGCGAAGCTGAAGGGAGCGCGACTCTCCACCGACCGGCAGCCGCCGCCGCCGTCGCCGCCTCGCAGAGTCGCCTAGCACCGTGCGAGGCCCGCGGCCGCGAAGGGACGCAGGGCGGTGTCGGGGGCGGCAGCCGGAGGTGCGCTCGGGCTTCGCTAAGCTAGCGCCGTTCCTTCCCACAGAACGCGGCGCAGAGACTGAGGTGAGAGAGGAGGCGGAGGGTGGCGGGGCGAGCGCCGCAGACGCGTCCGGGACCTAGCACGCGCAGCGCTCGGGCTCCAACAGCAGCCGCCGCCACCGCAGCCCAACCAGTTCAGTGCGCGAGCCTCTGGCGCGGTGCGGGGCGAGTCCGGGCGCGAGCCTGCCGCCCCGCCGGCCTCGGGCTTGCGTGCGTGCGTGCGTGCGTGCGCGCGCGCGCGTGTCGCCGCTGGTGCCTTCCTGGTTTCCCCAGCTCTCCCTGCTCCTCCTGTGCAGCCAGCGGCTAAGGAGACGCTTGGGTTTCGACGAGCCTGGAGGAGGCGGGACCGAGCTCCGGGTGAGGGGAGGGGGGGGAGGAAAAGGAACGGTTACGTCACTGACAAGCTGAGCCAATCAGAAAAGGCGGAGAGCAGGCCGACACTAAGTGAGGTGGCGGCGCGAGAGCGCGCACGACCTTCTCGCGGGGGAGGAGGGGGAAACGCAGAGGGCCCTGGCGGCCATAGGAAGTGTGGCGGGCGATTGGAGGGGGGAGGAGGGAAAAGAAGGTGGGACGGAGGCGGAGCCGGAACCAAGGTGGAATGACCGCAGCAATACGTGGGTGGGGTTGAGTTGTGCAAAGGTGTGTATCATAGGTGATAAAACCTTTAACGTTGCTTCGCCTTCCTCCGTTCTCCCTTTCACCCACTTGCTCTGTCTTTCTAAACGTAATTCCTTGCTCAGCATCTTCCTATATACATTCACCTCCGTTGCTCGGTGGAGTTTCATAATTACCAGAAGCAGGTTTTCTCCATTTTGTGGGTGAGGAAACTGGAGCCCAGCAGGAGGAAATGACTTGCAAAATTTACATAGTCATGAAATGAAATCCAGGTTTTCTTATTTGAACCTCTGTTACCACCTTATGTTAAGACATCTAACTTCCTATTATCTCTTGGCTTGATCCTCTGATGAGGCTCTTGTTCTTGGGTATCCATAACAGTGTCAGATGATGACCATCTTCTATGTGATAGAAATAGGTTTAGATGTCACATAAACGAAACCTCTCATATTACAGATAAAAAACGATTGCCCACATAGGGATACCCCTTTGGAAAAGGTCACACAGCATACTAGAGGGGAGCCTAAGCAAGATTTCAAATCTGGGGAAGGAATGTTTAAAGATCCTTTCCCCTTAAAGCAGGACCTCTGGGTATGTTTGTGTAGGCCTCCCTTAAATTAGCCATTGGAAGCATTTCCATTTTTCTGAAGATTGCCAACCTGATTCACGACAATCCAATAGGATAATGGTGAATGCCATAAAGAAACATGAGCATAATGTGGACAATTATATAACAAACATAATTAAATGTAAATTTTCATCTAAGTAGGATCCCTGAAAACAGGGTATCAGACAGAAACAAAATAACTTGAGTAAAGCATGAATTATAGTTAATAATACTATTTTGATACTGATTCATTTATTATAACAAGCATTTTATTAATGTAAGCTGTTAATAGAGGATCCCAGAGAACTATATGGGTACTTCTCTATTGGCTTTTGTAAATCTAGTTATTGTACTCTATCTAGTACCTCTCCTCTGTAATCCCAGCACTCAGGAAGCTAAGGTGAGAGAATTGCTGTCAGGTCCTGTCAAACATGAGCTACAGAGTGAATTCTAGCTAAGTCTGAGATACAGAGTGAGATCCTGCCTCCAAACAAGAGATGGGGACATGGGTCAGTAGTAGAATGATTTTTCTAGAATGTATGAGGCCCTAAATCTACACTTTAGGACCCCTAAAAAGCTCCTAGAGACAGGCACAGTGGTACCTTCTCATAACCATAACACTTGGGAGGTTGAACTGGGAGGGTTTTATAAGTGCAAGGTCAGACAGAGCTCTGTACCAAAGTTAGGCAGCATGAGACCTTGTATCAAAGGAGGGAAGAGAATTCTAAATAAAGTCTATTCATGGACGATTAAAAAAAAGTTAAAGAACTATTGAATTAGAGAATTTGGCATCTGCATGAATTCAACCATTCTTCAACATCCCGTGGGACAAGATCTAAAAAAAAACAAAAAAAACCTTCTGCAATAGACATTAAAACCCACATCTTTAATCCCACTGAGTGGAAAGTAGAGGCAGGCAGGAGTTTAAGATCATACATAGGTGAGTTTGAGGCCAGCCTGAGCTACATAAGATCTTGTTCAAAATATTTTGAAAAAATTAAGTAAAAGTGTTTAAGTAAAAACCTATCACAATCTTCCTCAGGTTAATAAAAAGCTGTCTATGTATAATATCTTATACACGTTCAAGGTTAATGACAAGGGCAAACAAGAACCTTTTAAAATGTAGGATGTCTGGCTGACCAAAAACAAATTTGGAGAGAAAAGTTCTGAAAGTGTCAACTATTCTGACCTACCAAGGATATAACTGTATCTTAGGACCTTCTCTACCAAAATGTACTCTCTGGGGCTGGGAATAGCTCAGAGTAGAGCACTTCCTTAGCACCAAATCATCCAATCAATAATAAATAATTACAAAAAAAAGTACTTCCCTGCAGTTCCTTTCAACTGAGTGGCAGGATTTCTTGTTTTTTTTTGTTTTTGTTTTTGTTTTTTAGAGACAGGGTTTCTCTTTGTAGCCCTGGGTGCCTGGAACTCACTCTGTATGTGGACCAGGCTGGCCTCAAACTCAGAGATCTGCCTGCCTCTGCCTCTTTAGTGCTGGAGTTAAAGGCATGAGCCACACCACCTAGCAAGTGGCAGGATTTTTAATGTATAACTAAAATGAAAAAGTAAAAACTAAGTCATTACATAGATGTTTGAGTTTTAAAAATAGTTTAAATCCCATGAATGTCTTGGCTGGTACTGGATGATGGAGAGTTTGAGAGCAGCCTGGACTACCTGACAAAGCCATCCTCAGAAACAAGCTGACTGGGTGTGGTGGCCCACACTTCTAATCTTGGGACTCAGGCGGCAGAAGCAGGTAGATCTCTGAGTTCCAGGTCTACAGTTCGAGTTCCAGGACAGCCAAAGATACACAGAGAAATCCTGTCTCAAAAGAAGGAAGAAGAAGAGGAGGAGGAGGAGGAGAAGAAGAAGAAAAGGATGTCGTTTCCCCCTCCCCCCCAACCTGGCCAAGTCTGGTGGTTCTTGCTGAAACCCCAGCAGGAGCTTAAAAATTACATGATTAATTTACCCAGGCTAAATTTCAGCAGAAGACACTGTCTCAAAGGAAGAATAAGAGGAGGAGGAGGAGGAGGAGGAGGAGGAGGAGGAGGAGGAGGAGGAGGAAGAGAAGGGAGGTGAGGGACAGAGGAGGGAGGAGGGGAAACTGGAGTAGTTTTGTTGTTTTGATTTCACAAATAGCTAGGCAGGTAGATAGGACACCCCTAACAGTAACCCAGAATCCTAGCACACAAAGAACAGTAACAAGAAACTGTTTCTCAAATGCTTTCACAAACAAAAGCAAGAGAGGCTTTTCTCTGACAAGTTCCCGGTTTCTTTGTATCCTGAAATAGCCTTTAGAGTAACATCTGAGGAGTCTTGACTACTTTGTACTTTCTCCAGAACTTTATGAATCAATTCCTTCCTGCTGCTCCGTTTCAGTAGTCACCTAGACAGCTGGGTCACTAGGGAGAGAGGGCTGGTATAATTCTGACCTCAGATGTTTTAAAGTTTGATGCCTCCCTTCTGCCCCCTCTCTTTTTCTTTCCTCTTCTCTATCTTCCTGGATCTCACAGTGTTGTCCTGGCTGACCCAAAATGCAAGCCACTCTGCCTCCATTCTAAAGGAGATGGGACTCAGGTGCATCCCGCTAAGCTTTCGTTTTACACTGAATCATGCTTGGCTTCATTCTCCTCCGAGGCTTCTTTCATATTTATCAAGTGTTCCATGTAAGTCATATGTTTTGCCTTGAGACATCTCCCTCCTCTGATTATGGGGAATTGAACCTAGAATCAAGAATATCCTTAACCCATCTGCAGAGATCTTTCTTTAAATTTAGTTTTTGTTTATTTATTTTCTTTTTTAAAAAACTATTTATTATTTATACAGTGTTCTGCTTGCATTTATGCCTGCATGCCAGAAGAGGGCGCCAGATCTCATTCTAGAAGGTTGTGAGCCACCATGTCATTGCTGGGAATTAAACTCAGGGCCCAGGAAGAGCAGCCAGTGCTCTTAACCTCTGAGCCATCTCTCCAGCCCTAGTATTTGTTTCTTTAAGACAGGTTCTCACTGTGTAGCTTTGGCTGGCCTAAAACTCATTATGTAAATCAAACTGGCCTCAAAATTGCAGCAATCCACCTGCCTCTGCAATTAAGTTTGTTTTCCGTACTTTAAGCTCCATAGAAACAGAGTTCCTGTCCTATAAACTAACTTTTGAAAGATGCTTGATAACACAGTAGTCATGCAACAGATATTTGTTAAATAAATAGAATAAGCAAGGATTACTTTTTCACTATCCTCAAAGAATGAATAAAACTTTGAATATTTGAGGAAGGTTAAAAACATTTTGTAGAAAGATAACATCAGCCAAAAAAAATTGTTAATGTAAATTGATATGAATTCCTGTGAGTAAAAGATGTCCAGAACAGAGCTCAACTAAAAGCCAGCAGCTACAAATTAAAAATTACCTAGATTGACTTAAAGAGAACCTGTGATCTGAGACCTGCTAAGTTTGTCCAGGAATCTTATATAGAAATTGTAATAAAAATTTAACTCCCCTTTTCACTCAGAGACAAGTCTTTTCTTCCTATCCTTTTTCTTTTTCCCTCTCTCTTCCTTTCCTTCCTTCCCTCCCCCTCTTTTCTGGTTTTTTTTTTTTCTTTTTGAGAAAGGTTCTCTCTATGCTGTCCTGGTACTCACTATGTAGTCCAGGCTGGCCTTGAACTCACAGAGATCAACCTACAGATGCCTCCCAAGTGCTGGGATTAAGGCATGGGCTGCCGTGCCAAACTAAAAATTTTGTTGAAAGAGAATTGTGATTTCTCTTTTTGAGATAGGTATTTCTTTATAGCCCAGACAAGCCTGGAACTGATGATCCCCTATCTCCATCTACCAAGTGTTAAGATTAGAGGCGTGTACCTCCACATCCAGTCATCTTGTATCATCCTTTCTAGTAGACATATTAATTATTCACCTAAGAATAAACAAAACATACATACTTTTCTTCAGCTAAGGTATAGGCACATAATACAACCTGAAGCATTCAGAAATGAAGGAGGTGACCTAAAAGGTTTTGAGAAAAAAAATTTATTCCTTAATGAAAAGTTGAAGAAAACCTGCTGTTTTTCTGCCTTTGGATGCGACTGTGAAAAAACACAATAGTTATAGTCAATACAGCTCTTGTGAACATTCATGTGTAACTCTGAATGTAAGACACCAACCCATTGATGACAGCTAACCAGGCAGGCGAGAGGCATCATGAGCCAGCGTGTCCACTCTGGAACTTGCCTTTCTCTGGCTTTCTTTTTAGTAAAATAATAAACATCCTTATATTTAACAATGTCTTTGTGGTATATAAATGCCTTACATTTCTCTGTATTATAAGAGATGAAATTGTCATCTTTAGATTCTCATCTTCCTAGCATAGTTTCTTTAAAGTTATACCCATGCTGCTGTATACACACCTATACCATGGTAGTAGCAGTTATCAAGCTGAAACTGCCTTTTACTGTTTACTATTCCCTGAAAGACTTATTACTCTCATAGAGGCAGAAAATCAATAGAAAGAGAAAAAGAATTGAAACCATATCACTCATATATGAAACAAATAATAGCTCTGACAGGAATTCAAATTCCATCAAATGTGATGGCCGTGCAATCCACTCTACAGTCGTAATCATTGCTAAAATAATAGTGTTTCAATAAGCAGTATAAAAATGAATGATGCTCAGTAACTCAAGGAGGACAGTTAGAAGAGTACAATTAATATGTAAAGTGTGTTTAAGTTGTCTCATTTCAAAAGGACTATACAAAAAAAAAACCCACCAGAGTATCTCACATTAAAATCTTTCATCAGCAATTAGCATGCACGAGGCATCAACCCCTAGCATCAAAGCAAACAGAGGTCCCCATGGAAGTAAAACAGACAAACGTCTTTTTCAGGCATATTGACATGTAGAGTGACATATAATTATATACCATGAGAGAAGGAGAAAGATTACTTAGTGAGAATTAGGGAGCTGGGCTCAGCAGTTAAGCACTGGCTGCTCTTGCAAAGGACCTGGGTTCAATTCCTAGCACCCACACGGCAGCTCACAACTGCCTGTACCTCCAGTTTCAGGGTATCTGGTGCCTCCTTCTGGCCTCCTCAGGCAGGAGACATACAAGTGGTGCACAGATACATATGCAGTCAAAATACCCATAGACATAAAATAAAGACGTTTTAAAAACATTTTTAAAAGATTATTTAGTCAAAGTGGAGGAAAAGAATGATGGAGCTTAAATGGAATGCCCTTTTCTGTAATTATAGCCAACTCACAGCTAAGATATTTTTGCTACAGATTGATCTACAGAATCTATTTTTGATCATTCAGTTTTCTTCTGCTCATGTGACTCATGGCCATGTTATGAATAATGTGGTTTTTCAAGCTGGAGAAGTGGGGTGTTGCTTCCAGGTTTCACCATTTTGGCAGGGAAAGAACTTTCTCTTCATTACACTAGGGCTAGAATGTGTAAGACCTGACACATTGCTGGGGCATTCCTCTCCCTGGCTCTCTCCCTCACAAATAAAATCTCCTTTAAGACATCCAGGGGAATGAATCACTCCACCTGCTGAGGAGAACATGCTTTCACACATTTACAGACATAACACAGCACCTTAGGAGTGAAAGCAAGGACAGTACCGTTGCACTGAAATGCCAGCAGTCTACTGCAGCTTGCTAAGACACCTAAAGAACCTGTCTCTCTGCGCACACATATTTGAACAGCAGAAATCAACTAGGATAATATTGTATTACATAAAAATCAAAAGGTGGCCAGGAATGGTGGTGCAGGCCTTTACAGATCTTTGTGAATTAAAGACCATCCCATGTGTGTATAGTGAGTTCTAAGCCAGCTAGGGCTATCTCAAAACTAACTAAGGCATCAAAAATCATTACAGAAATCATAGCTCAAACTATCCAGTGAAGTAACGAACAACAACATCTTGGAGAGAAATGTGAACAAAGTTGCAGTTCTAAGATGATGAATTTAAGATATTCCTACCTCATTCCTTTTCCGAAACTATTAAAATTTTAAAAGTTCAATTGCAAACTCAGGCGCTGATATTTCTACCCAAGAACCATAGTATTTACATCGAGAAACAAAGACTAAGCTGAAGTAGCTAAGTAGAGTGTAGAAAGTGCTCAACAGGGAAATTAACAAGAAGCAGGCCAGTTGGCTAAAAGAGCCCCAAAAAAGATCAGGAATGTGAAACACCAGGCACCATGTTAGAGAATTCTCACATCAGGCTGAAAATGCAGTCAAAATAAGATTTTAATATGACCGATCCTACTTTCTGTCTTCCTGCCTTCACTTGACATACTGTCTCCTATTTCTGTTGTTCTGATTTGAGACTGTCAGTGTGTAGGCTGGATGTGGTGGTGCACACCTTTAATCACAGCATCCAGGAAGCAGAGGCAGGTGGATCTCTGTGAGTTTGAGGCCAGCCAGGTCTGCATAGGTAAACCCTTTTTTGATAAATAATAATAGGTAACATAAACATGGAGTTTGAAAACTTAAAAGAGCAAATAATTGCTAAGTAAATTTATACAATGTGGTAATTTGCTTTGTGTGCAGCACTGTCTGGGTCCTCCCACATGCTCTGTTTTGCTGTTCTTTTGTCCTGTCAGAAGGCAGAGAGATCTGTGCATGGACTTTTCCATAAACAGAAAGAGGCCTTCTTCCAAAGTTTTTTTTTTTTAAATTTGTTGAGAAAGGGTCTCATTACGTATCTTTGGCTGTCCTGGAACTTGCTATGTGGACTAGGCTGACTCAAACAGATGTGCGTGCCTGTGCCTCCTAAGTGCTGGCATTAAAGCCATGTGTTACCATGCCTGACTTCCACAGGCTTTTCATGAAGGAAAAAGAAAAACACAGCTCCCCCCACCCTATACATATAATCCATTCATGAACCGCCTGTGAGGAGCTTTTCATCTGGAAGAAACAGAACACTTAAGTGTAAACTGTAGGGTTAATTAATCACAAGTCCCTGGCTAGGACAACTCCAGGGCTGGTTAAAGATCCCTTAACCATGTTGATAAGGACCAAGATCTTCTATATTTCTGTTTTTCTGCTTGCCTTCTTCAGAATTCTGACTTTGATGGTAGGTTCTGGCAAAATGATTGACATAGCTCAAGTTGAAACAATAAAGTACTATACAGTAGAGAGAAAGGAAAAGCCTCTACATTTCTAAGTGAAAACATTTCCCAGCTCCCCCTAGGAACTCTCTATTACATCTCATTTCCTAGATTAGGTCATCTATCCATCCTACAGATATCACTGCAAGAGAAGTGTGTGGAGACTGGAGAAAGATGGGTTATTGCAACAAACTTGTGACTGTGTCATGAGGAAGAGAGAAACAGAAAGGCCCCTTTGGCAGCCCAGCCGAAGTTTTCACCCTGCTAAACATATCAGCTTGGTTTCCAACGTGATGCTGTGCCCTAAAATATGTAGCCATTCATTTATTCATTCTATAAGCACTTTGATCACTGTCGACCAACTCTCCTGTTTGCACTAGAGACAGCAAAGGGAAAAAGACTTGGCCCTTGTTCTTGAGTGTACATCAGTCTATAGTGTGACAAGTATGGGGAAAAGCCGACTAGATGTAAAACTAGAATGAGTATAAAGGTAAAGCTTTGAGGACAACTCCAGGGGTGGTGGTTGCATCTGCTTGTTGTCTCTTGTTCACCATTGATGTACACCAAACTAGCTGTCCCTCAAGCTTCCAGGGCTTCTTCTGTCTCCACCCCATCTCACTGTAAGAGCTCCAGATTATAGACATACAGGTCCTATTTTGTGTGGTGTTTGGGAATCCGAACCCAGGTCCTCATGCTGTGGCTACTGAGTCAGGTCCACAGCTTTGACCGTTTGAAGTGCATTGCTAATGAGTTCTGTCATACACACACACACACACACACACACACACACACACACACACACACACACACAATCAGGAAGATGAAGAGGTCATGGTCAGCCTTGGCTATATTTTGAGTTTGAGCAAGTCTGGACTACATGTAACACTGTCTCAGAAAAGTAAAGATAATTAAAATAGTAGCTATATGATTTACATTTTCAGATTTGCTTTATTGTGTGGCAGTAAATCAATAGTAATTTGCTATACTTATGCTCTTGTTTTGCCTCCTGTTAAGAATTTAATCCCCAACAACCCTTGAAAAGATAATTAAAGGAACTCTGGGTCCCTTTGTAGCACTGTCAGTTTTGAGAGGGTATATAGATTCTGAATTTTCTGGTAGCAGATAAAGGCATGCTTGTCAGTCTTTGATATTTCTTTCTTTCTGAAATTTGGGCCTTCTGTGGTTTCTTGTCATCAATTTCTCTCTGATGGTCTCCTAATCTCTTGGCATTTCTTCCCAATTACCTTTCTCAGATTATTCTTCTTAAAACTTATCTTATTTCATTTCGGTTGTATGAGAATTGTCTATGTATGTCTGCCTGTGCTCCGCATGCATACCTTGTGCCTATGGAGGCCAGCGAGGATCCAGATCCTCCAGGACTGGAGTTATAGAGAGTTATGAGCCACCGTGTGGGTTCTGGGACTTGCACTCCAGCCCCTCTGTGAGTGTCCTTGAATGTGGGGTAGCAGCCAGGTCAGCAGCATACACACACCTGTAGATCTAACTTGGGAGGTTGAGGATGAATTACAAGTCAGGAGTTCAAGGTAATTCAGAGGTCCTCTAAGAAGATGCTGTTCTATAGACTACATCCCGTCTTCTCAGCCTACACTCTATTCAGATGATTACTATTTATCCTTATTACAATAGCTGCCATCGACTCGCTGATGACTCAAGAATTTCCATCCCTCAGACTACAGTTAAGCACTCATCTCCAAGCTCATGTCAAAAAAAAAATAGTAAAAAAAATTGTTATTATCAACAGTGGTTCATCTTTTGGGATTTAGCACTCATGAATTGCAAAGAAAAGACATTCAAATTATGACATTAATTTTATTCTTTTGGAAAAGGGTATTAAGATTCAAGCATATCTTATTAAGTGTTTGAGGTGCTAGGTTAAATCAGTTATATGCATGATGTCTGCACCTACGGATCATAATATCTCAAACAAGGTAGAAGATGAGGACCAACACCCAAGATTGTTCTCTGAACTCCACACACATGCACATGCCCACACTCAAATACGCAAATATGCAAGCATACACTACACACAATAATAAAAATAGGAAAAAGCGGTCAAAAGCCTTACACAAACAGTTCTTCAGAGAAGCGTAAACATTCAATAAGTACCTGAAAAAATGCTCAACAGTGCTACTCATCAGAAAAATGCAAACTAAAACTGTAAAATAGCATTTCAGAATCATTTCACATCTAGGGTATCTTTAAAATCTTATAATAAAGCATTGGAAAGGATGAGGGGGAAATGGGGCTGTCAAAAAATATCTGTTCCTGGGGTTGGAAACATGGCTCAGTCTGGCTGCTCTTCCAGAGGACTGGGTTTAATTCCCAGCACTCACATGGCAGCTCACAACTTCTGTAACTCCAGTTCCAGGGAGTCTGACGCCTTTATATCAATGCACATAAAATAAAGTTATTAAATTATAAAAAAAAATCTGTACACAAAGGTTCGTCACTTTGTTCATAACAATCAACAGGCAGAAACCACCTAAGAGTGCATCAGTGATGTATGCCTGTAATCCCATCAGGAGCATCAAAAGGTCATCCTTGGCTAGGCAGCAAATTCTAGGGCAGCCTGGGCTACAAGAGGTCTGGTCTTAAGGGGGAAGAGAGAAAAAAAAAAAAAAAGAAATTGAGATATAGCCATAAAAAGAAATATTGTGCAGAAATAAAACTGAATAAAATGTTGGCATATTGCATAAATTAATCTTGGGAAAATGATGCAAGGTAAATAAACTAGAGATGAGTCCTCTAATATAAAATATCTACTATAAGTAAATTCTTGGAGGCATAAATCGAAGATTATCAGGAGCTAGAGAAAAGGATTAGTGGGAAGCTGGTGTTCAATGGTTATGGATATTCTGTTTGCGATGATGGAAAAAGTTAATGTATATTATCGTGATAGTTGCATAACATTTTGAATGTTATGCTCAAAATGGAAATGTTTACATGTATTTTAAGTGTGTGTCTGTGTCTGTCCTTCCAGCATCGGAGAGAGAAAAACTCTTAAGAATGGTTCACTTTGGTGCATCTTGCACTAATTGTCGTTAATAAGTTTTTAGGCTATTTGTGTTTGAATAATGAATTATTTGATTGCCCCATCGCTAAAGAGCCTAATTTTGAGTGGGCGCTAGGACCTGGAAGATGCTTTGGGATGACATCATCTCTAAAAACTAAAACCCACTGGCCTCCAGGGGCGGCGTTACCAGAGACCTGCGCTTCCTACGAACATTAGCTCCCAATTAACCATGATTTTGGTGGTAAATCACCTCTTTCCTTTGAGTCTCGAGAGCTGTGACCAAGAAGCCAGGGCAGAGTCCGCGGCAGTTGAGAGAACTGCCCCACCCACCTCTGCCAGCCACACTCAGCATGGCCACCTCAAGTCCCAGATAAGGCGGCCGCCCCTCCTTTCCCTAGAGCGGCGGGCCTTCGGGGACTAATTGAGCTCTAGTGGACCAATGGAGAGGTGGGGGAGGAGCAAGCCATGTCATAGGGATGCGGGCGAAGGGTGGGCTTGTCCAGCTGAGCCTTGGAGGGGTGCAGCTGCCACGTTATCAGCAACCTCTAAGGCTGGATTTTGCCCGGTGTTGTGCGTCGTCAGCGCTTCCGGGTTGAACTCCAGCTGAGCTGTTAGATCAGTCTGCACTCTCACCAGGGACTGTCCCTCCCCCTCAAACCCAGACTAGTAAAAGCCTCTTGTCTCGCTCTCTCTACTTTAAGATGACTCATCTCCGCGTAGCAACTCCCAGATGAATTGGCCATGCCAGGTGTGGCTTGACACGTTTGAACTTTTTATATATATTTTCTGATTATGATTGTAAGGTCATAATTCTAGAAAGCTGGGAAATTAGGAAAAGCAATGGAAAAAAATAACGCATCATCCCATTAACCAGAAACAACACTATTAATCTTTGTCACTCTTATTTATTTTTTTCCTATTTAAAACAGTTTAAAACAAACTGATTTTATGTGTTGTTGGTTGCATACTGCTTGCCATTTTAATTAAATGCATAGGATGAAGTATTCTTTGGGTGACGGTGTCACAATTTTTATGTTTCCTAGTTAAGTATTAAACAGCAAACTCATCAATTAGCAACTGGCTGACTGTTCATAACTTCATCATCCCTTTGTAAAGCTGTTCCACAAGAATTTCAAGATTTGAGATCCTTTAGGACTTTATAATCTCAGCAGTTCTAGACTGCTGGGAAACTGAATTGTCATGTTTTGAGGTGGTAATAACCTTTGAAGAAAGGAGAATTTTCACCTAAAATTAGGGGTATCTATGAAGCCTTTTCAAAACTGAGTCTTTTACATAGAGTGTCACCCACCCCACAGCTGTACCCAGTTTCTCCCTAGCCACAGGAAGGGCAGAAGTCACAATTTTGAGCTCCAATCTTCCCAGCTAGGTTTTCTAGGTGTCTTTATGTGGTCTGACTTGCATTATACTTTCTAATTAGCAGACAGAAAGTTAGGAGGCTGAGTTTTCTCTTTTTCATTGATGTAGGGTGGAACCTAGGGTCTCATGCATTCAGTGTTTGCTAGCATTCAGTAAATGCTCTGTTCCTGAACTACATCACAACCATCTTTTCCCTTGTTGAGACCGGGTCTTTCTGGGTTTCTCAGGCTGATGTCCCACTTTTGGATTCAAGGGATTCTTCTGCCTCAGCCTCCTCTGATTGTAGGGCTATGGGTATACGACATAGTGTACAGCTAAATGGGGGATTCCCATGGGTTTATTCACTTATTTGACTGGAGAGAAATACTTAATACCACACATGGTATTAATACTTAGTACCTTTTGGTCTCTTCTGTCTGGCCATTGTGGAAAAAGCCAAAAGCTTGGGATGATTTTGTTCGTTTGTTGTTTTGTTTAGTTGAGATAGAGTTTCATTTGCTCGACCTGGCCTCAAGCTCACCATGTTCTCCTGTCTTTGAACTTCTGGTCTTCCTATCTTACATTCTTATTTTATGTTTGTTGTAATTAGCTTGTGTGTGACAAGTGTCATTATATTTTCACATATACATCATGTGCTTTTCTCAGAGTCGCCATCCATTAGGCAATGGATTTTCAATAAATGAAAGAATTCCTATGTCATAAAATACCAAGAAGTAGGAAGATCATTTCATTTAAGTTTTAAAACTATCTTTCCAGCCCCTCATAATTAAGAAACATTGGGACTGGGCAAGAGACATGGTTCAGTAGTTAAGATCACTGGCTGGTGTTTCAGAGGACCCAAGTTCAAGTCCCAGCACCCACATGGCAGCTCACAACTGTAACTCCAGCTCCAGGGCATCCAACACCATCACATAGACATACATGCAGGCAAAACACCAATGTTCATAAACAAACAGTGAGGCTGGAAGCATAGTTCAGTGGTAGAATGCTTGCCTAGTGTACTTAGGCTCTGAGTTGGGCCCACAGATACATACATTTGAACACACAAGTACCTGTGACTTCTAGTCTTTGGCTGTCACACAGGGGATATATAGGTATAGGCTGTCACGTAGGTGATAGACAATAGAGACTCTGAGTGGTTTGCTCTAGTATCATGATGACTTTTGTTTTTGTTTTCAAGACAGTCTTTCTGTGTGTCCCTGAGTGTCCTGGAACTCACTCTGTAGACTAGGCTAACCTCAAACTCAGAGATCAGCCTGCTTCTGTCTCTGAGTGTTGGGATTAAAGGTGTGTACCACCATGCCCACCTCTAATAGTAACTTTTATGCTTCTATTTTTCAGTACATATATATATGGCTTTGGGACCTAAGATAGCAAGCAATACAAAGAATTCCTTTTTGTTTGTAAGAATTATTTTCATTGGCATGGCATTTGCTATGTATTTTATCTGAGCCCCAAATTCACAGCAATCTAACTGCCTCTGCCTTTCAAATGTTAGGATTAAAGGGCTAGCACACTCAGCAAGATAAATTTCCTTCTGTTGTAATGTGTAAAGTGCATCCAGCGGTTTAGTGCAGGTCAGCCAGAACCAGGTGGAAAGAAGGCAGATGGAGATAGCCTCTTAGACCATGTATCCTAGTACCCATCTGCTGGAGGAGCTCCTAGTGGCAGGGACTCACAGGGCCCTCATACTGGAGGCTGAGCTGATCAGGCAGAACTCAGGTTCTGGTCACCTAGGAAGACATTCTCTGAAGTGCACACAGAACTTCCTTCCTAGCAACTCTCCGCACCGTCTTTCTCCTTCCTGTGAGCACACTACTTGAGCAGCCTCTTACAGGCTCTTTCATCATTTAGTTCTCCCTCCAGGGTAGAGTGATCACCATTCACCAAGCCGTACCCCGAACAACCAGAAAACTCCGGGTAAAGCAGAGGCTAGCCAGCTAGTGCTCTCTCTCTGGCTTTTCCTACATAGCCAGCCCCCTCACATCTCTGGGCTTTTATATATACATTTCTTTTAAAGCATATTTCCTTTGTGGCAAAATACAGAAGCAGAAAAGCCTTACTGAACCTAATCTCATTTGTAGTCTGAGATAACTTACTTTATATATCTTCACCAAAGCCATAAATTAGAGCTTTCGGGTTTCATTGTAGACCTCTTTTTATTATAGGTGGCCATAGAATGCTTTAAAAGAAGCTTCACTTGAGATGAAACATCATCTTTTAAAGGGCCTCCCTTTGTTCTTTGTTCCCTGAGGCTTTCTCTGATGTGGTTGTGCTGAGGACCAGAGCAGGTTTATTTTTAAAAGGACCTTTTAAAGGAAACTTAGCTTGTAAAAATAAATCCAGAAAGGCCTCTTTTTTGTGTGTATGTGCTTGGGAATTAAATCCAGGTCCTTGCATATGCTAGACAAATGCTGTACCACTGAGCTATATCCCCGGCCTCCACAATTTTTGTGTTTGCATATGATTGAAGATCCTTGGAAAATCTAAAACTTTTATTTATATCTAAGAACTTTAAAATATTCACATATGTATAATTTTATTCAACATTGATTGAAGCCTCATTATGTTCCGTGTCCAGTGGCAAGTACTAAAGACACAATGAACATGAAGAATATTCTTCCTCCAAAAATGCTCACAATCCAATGGAGAAGATATTCTTATGACAGCAGTACCCGGTGTTAGAGATACAGGAAAGGGCAGAAGGTCCGGAACAGGGACCACAGCAATCTAGGACAGACTGCTGGATGATAGCTACGAAAGTCAGCATTTGACTTGGGTTTGAAAGAGGATGGGAGTTTTCAGGTACATAAGTAGTAAAATGTCATCTCAGTATTGGAAATTATAGGAGAAGCAGGGAGAAGTGAAAGAGTATATTATGCTTGGAAAACAACAATATTTTGGATAATGTGGCAATATATTGTACATTTAATAAAAAATAGTCTGGAATATCAGAGGACAGAATCACCCACAGTCAAACCAGGAGGTCAGGGAGTGATGACCCACAGCTTTAATCCCATTACTTGAGTTCAAGGCCTAAGAGCCAGGCAGTGGTAGCTCACACCTTTAATCCTAGCTCTACCAGAATCGATTCAGGAAGTAAAATAACTGGTCAAGGAAAGACATATAAGGCAGGATAAAACAGAAGTTCAGAATTCTATCTGAACAACCAGTCAGTCTGAGGACCTGTGAAGACAGGACTTACCTAGTTCAGCTTTTGAAGTTGGCTGGGTGATAATTGGCTGTGGCTTGTTCCCCATCTCTCTGATTGTTCAGTGTTCCCCCAATATCTAGCTCTGGGTTTTTATTATTATACCAAATAGAATTTGTGCAATAGGGAAGGAATAGTATTTGTGTTGAAACATGTGGAGAACAAAGCTGGATATGTGTACAGGTTCATGGAAAGTGGTCTATGTTGTTGTCTTGAATACCCAAGAATCTTTTTGTTGTTTTTTTGAGACAGGGTTTCTCTTTGTAACAGCTCTGGCTGTTCTGGAACTTGCTCTATAAATCAGGCAGGCCTCAAGCTCACAGAAACTTGCCTGCCCTGTCTCTGAAGTGCTGGGATTAAAGGCTTTTGCCGCTGCCTGGCTGCCTGACTGAAAGATTTCATTTTTATTTATAGATTTATTTCTTTCAATTTTCTATGTACATATGTGAGAAAGGACATAGGTCTCTCTCTCCCTCCCCCTCTCTTCCTCCCCCTCCCTCCCTCTCCCTCTCCCTCCCTCCCTCCCTCCCCCCCCTCCCCCCCCCTCTCTCATGTGTGTGTGTGTGTGTGTGTGTGTGTGTGTGTGTGTGTGTGTGTGTGTGTGTGCATCAGTGTGTTCACAAATACACATGCCACAGTGCTAATATAGAGGTCAAAGTATAACTTTCAGGGATCAGTTCCCTCCATCCATGTAGGACCCAGGGATAGAACTGAGGTTGTCAGGCTTGGCAGCAAGCACCTTTACATACTGACTCAAACAGGCTTATCTATTACCTGCTTGAAGAGTGATACTTAATACTGATCTCAGAGCATAACTCAGCCTGTCCTTCATTGCTCATATCTAAATCTTACTTTACCTGTATCAGCTATCCTATTGATACCTCTGTATCTTGCTTAAATCATCACCTTACTATTCCTGCTAGACTGCCTTCACTTTCTCCTCCACTGATTAATTCCTCACCAGTCTGAATTAAGTCTCTTCAGTCCTTTAATCTGTACTTCACAATTAGACTCTGTCCTGTCTCTCTAATCTCTTTTCTCACCAGTTTTCTCTGTTTACATTTTAGTCAAACTTGGAAGTTTCCTAAAATTCCACCACTCTTTAAAACACACACACACACACACACACACACACACACACACACACACACACACACAGAATAAATGTCAGAGGCAGGATTATGCCTACTCTCTAGTCTGTGTACACCCACCCATTCTCTCTCTACTGTGCCCCTACGGAGGTGCAGAAAAGGAATACAGGACAGCAATAGGTTATATCCAGAACGAAGAGAAAAGAGGGTCTTAAAGGTCACCGCACTACAGAGCAAGTTCAGGGCAAGCCCAGAATGCATGAGACCCCGTCTCAAACAAAGTAGTTCACAGACACATATCACCATAAACCAATCCTGGACTAGATGCTGAGGATTCAAAGATTAAGATACAACCTGTTCTTAGGAGCTCACATCTATAAAAGATCTTAAGGACTTATATCCTGACTGTTTCAGCACCTAGCAAAAGATTTATAAATGTAACTTCAATTTTCAGAACGGAGTGACTCATTCACTAACTTAATAATAACTGAGAATATCTACTTTCTATTGAATGACTACTCCGTGCAATGTATAATGCTCAGTGCATCATTTAGCAATGAACTCCTCATTAAGTAATCTTGTGTTAGTTGGGATTCTTCAGTAAACAAACTAAAGAGGATATGTATATACAGACATATGTATATATATGTAAATGTGTGCTTATGTATCTGTATACATGTCTGTCATCTACCTATTGAGATTTTATTGTAAGAGATCAGCTCAAATTATTATGGAAATTAAGACACCAAAGATCTGCATAGTGAATTGCCAAGTGAGAGACTCATTAGAGTCTGAAGGCCTGAGAGTCATGAGAATTAATAAATGTAGTTATACTCTGAAGTCTGAGAAGCTCTAGAACTAGAAAGGGCTGAGATAGATCGCAGGAAACAAATGATATCCAATGTCAAGGGACACCAAGTAGTAAAAATTCTCGTATTTGGGAGAAGGTCAGCATTTTGCTTCTACTTAGGCTTTCAACTGAATGGATGAGGCCCCTAATATTAGGGAGGGCAATTTGCTTTACTTATTCTACCTATTTAAATTGCATCTCCAAACATCAAACAGAAGCATGCAGAATAATGTTTCACCAACCGCATGGTTTCCACATTGCTCAGTAAAATTGGCACATAAAATTGACCATAATAGTCTCCTTGTCTTCTGCACCAGCTGGAGAAATAGATATCTACACAGCTGTTGATGGTTCTTTGGAGTTTCATTCTCGGAAGCATAGGTTAAATATTAGGATCTTGGAAGGAATGCAGACAACAAACCACATGATCACTGAAGCTTAATTCATGTTTATCATGTTTTTTTGTCTTTTTTATATTTACCATTAAAAAAGTTGTGGTGTTTGTTTTTTTTGTTTTGTTTTTTGTTTTTTTTTGTTTTTGTTTTTTGTTTTTTGTTTTTTTTTGTTTGTTTGTTTGTTTTTTTCTTTTTGAGACAAGGTTTCTCTCTACAGCCCTGGCTGTCCTGGAACTCGATCTTTAGATCAGGCTGACCTCAAACTCACAGAGAGCCTGCCCCCTCCCACTGCTGAGATTAAAGGCCAGGATTTTATTTTTACTTATGTGCATTTGTGTCTGTGTTGGTAAGTATGCAGATGTGAGTGTAACTACCTGTGGAGGCCAGAGAGGCCTTGAACACCCAGAGGTGGAGTTAAAGGAGGTTGTGAGCCTATTGGTATAGGGACTGAGAACCCAACTCAGGTCCTTTGCAAGAGTAGCAGAAGTTTTTAACAGCTGAGCCAACCTTCCAGCTCCTGTTCACCAATTTTCAGATCCTTTGTTAAGAACAGCAACAGTAGCCAGCCTAGGATCTCCAGGGCTGTTACATAGAAAAACCCCATCTCAAAAAACAACAGAACAAAACAAAAAGCAACAGTAGAAAACAATAATAAAAAGAGATCACTACATATTTGTTATTTCACTCAATGCTAATTTTATTACCGACTCTCTCTGCACACAGAATTTATATGCTTAACTTGGTATCTTGAATTTCTTATTGTTCTATAATAAGTTATGTGTGCCATTTAAGGGCAGGAACTACGGGATGTTTATTTTTGTGTTCCCAGGATTCTATCTAAGGTGCAAAAAGTATTCATAGGAAACTGGCTGGAAGCTGAGTGTGGTGGCATAAGCTTGTAATCAAAGCACCTCTGCAGGCAAACACAAATTCAAGGCCAGTCTGAACTACGCTGGAGATCCTGTCTCAAAAAAAATATAACGCTGTTTTTATTGTGTAAATAAATACTTTGGTACAATGACATTATCTCATATAGGAACAGCTCTGTCAGAGTGAAAACATCACATAAACAAGACTGCTTGAAATTCAGCTCTCAACTCACTGATTTTAGACTAGTCTCTGAATCTCTTGATTTCTCAAATCTATAAAAACCAAGCAATATCTCTCTAGGAGGCTTGTGAAAATAAGCAAAAAGTATTGCACACAGTGGCCACTCCATAAAAGATAATTATTCTCAATTATTATGAGGGAATGGAACGTTAGGAAGGTTCACACGGGGTTAATCAGATCCCGAAGTCGAGGCTGCAAGTCAAGATTTCTACATTCTATATTAGACGCTGGAATCAGTCAGGATCTGAGTCCTAAAGGATTTCAATCAAATATGGGAAAGAGACAGTAAATAATATATAGTCTCATAAGTGAGATACCACAATTATGTGAAAAGCACTCGAGTAACAAAAAATGGCAACTAATGATACCCAGAGAAAACGGAACGTGAAACGCCCTGGAATGACAGTAGAGTTTAGGGAGATTTCTAGTTTTAAAAACTCCCGGAACCAATATGCTGCGGGAATAGAGAGAATGTCGGTCGGATTTTGTAATCGGACTTGATTAAGACCTTTCCGGCCGCCTTTCAGAAGTCCAGGGGTCTGTCAGCTGGGGCGGATCCGGTTTGCTCGGAAGCTGCAGTAAGCAAGAATGAGCGGAACCCTAGCAAAGGTAACGCAGATTCCACGCACAGTGGGCGCTGGGGAGCCGGAAGGCAAAGCGGAGCTGGAAGGTGGCGGCGGTAGATATCCGGGCCTAAAATTCTGCGAGCAGGCCCGTCCCAGCAGTCCTTGCGGTGCTTCCCTGTTCTTCCTCCATCCACCCTGGTTGAATTTCGCAGTCTCGCGCCACGCCCCCTCCACTTGTCACCGGGCTGCTCTGTGTCCATGCCAGAATACAGCCCCACAAATTGTCTGACCTTGGGCAGGTCACTTTATTTTATTTTCTTTTAATCAACCTTGCTGAAGTGGTTGGGATGTGAATGAAGCTACTCAGTGATAAGAGGGATATGATAATGATACATTTTTTTCTGTTTACAAGACCTTATTAAGCGTCTGTGAACGAACAAGGTGAACCAACTATTTTGTTCTTTCTCCTTAGCTTCCAAAATTTTATTCAAGAGGCTTTGGAAGAACCAGCCGGGCCTTCATTTGTTTGTTTGTTTATTTGTTTGTTTTCCCCTCCTTCCTCTCCTCTTAACCCCACACCCCAAGCCTTCATTCTTTGTATGAGACAGAGGTTTCACCATGTAGCTAGACTGCTCTTGAACTAATAGTCCTCCTGCCTCAGCTTCCCCAGTGCTTGGCTCATAGGCATGCACCATTGACCTAGCCTAGTCACCATTCTTAAGTACAGTCCCTGTTTTTCTCTTCCCATAATAAACTTCACAGATAGTTTCACTTCTTTCTCTCTCATCATATTAAGATTTTATTTTAGGCACTGATTGCAGATATTAAATGTATGTATAAATCCATTGTCATTGCCACTTGTGGAGGTGGGACTACACTTGAACGTTTCTAAATTTAAGTTTCTCTCTTCGTCCTTTGTGAAAGGATTCGCTGATTCTCTTTAGCCAATTTGTGATAACAGGCCTGGTGTAAGGATAATAAAAATAAGCCGTTTTTAACACCCCGACAAGGAATGCAGGAAGGGAGGATCAGTCTTCTAAGAATGTGATTCCCAACTACCCAAACTTCAGAAGAGCCCTTGGAAACCTGGCATTAAGGCCATCATCTGACAAAGTCAACCATCGTTGGGTAGAGCCTTTAATCTTAGAATTTGGGAGGTAGAGGCAGGAGAATCAGGAGTTCAAGGACAGCCTTTGTTACAGATTGAGTTTGAGGCCAATCTAAGCCACTTGAGACCCTGTCTCAAAAAATAAAAATAAATGAAAAAGAAAAAGAAAATAAACCCCAAAACTATGATACCAGATACTGTAAGTAGATTGAGTACTTTGTAAGGAATGAAAGATGGTGCTAATAGGGATGTTGGTAGAGTTTTATTTGCTCTTCAGTATTATTTAGCAACCCCAGGAGACAGACTAGATGTTGAAATTCAGACATCAGTGGTTATAAAGTCTTTGCTCCTAGTGACCTATAGGAAGAGAGGTATTGGTAGTGCAGTCATGTTAGAAGAGGAAGGCCAAAGGAAACACAGGAAGCAGCAATTTTTGAGAGAACTTAGAAAACCTTGATCATTGTCCTTAAGTACTTGAGGTGCTAGTATAAACAAGAACTGTTTGTTATATAAGAGTGGGCAACTGGGTTCAAACTGTGGAAGACTCAGGGAGACTGGTTTGGATTTTCTGGGTATGAGACATTTGATAGAGGTGTCTGCAAGTGTTTAGGTGTCTGGGCCCGTATAGTATTTAAGTAGCAGATGCATTGTTATGGATGGGGGCTGCTGTTAGCACTGTGGGTACTGGCTAAGGGCTGTGAGGAGATGAGGCTTCTAGGTTTCTTTTGTATTGCCTTCTCTTTTGAATTAAGCTACTTTTTTTTTTTCCTCCAAATTGGATTGTATCTCACTTTTTGCCCAGGCTGACCTTGAACTTCCAGGTTCAAGTGATCTCCCTGCCTCAGTCTCCCAAGTAGCTTAGTCTCTAGATATTTGTCATAATTTCTAATGGATGAATCCAAGCAAGAACTACTCAGTGCAAAAGGAGTCTTCCTGGAGAGGTGGTTCAGTGGTGGGAGCACTTACAGTTCTAGTTACAGACTCACACCAGCATGTAACTTTAGCTCCAGGGGACCTAAAGCTCTCCTCTGGCCTCCGTGGGAACTACATACTTAACTACATACATGTGACATATGTTTAACATCAATAAAAATAAAAAATAATAAATCTAAAAACTAAATACCCTTTGTAAGAACTGGAATGCACGTCAAGGTATTAAAGTATTAAGAGCTATCATGTATTAGCAGAGCATGCTTTGCAACAAGAGGACATGATAGGTCAGTGGTTCTCAACCTTCCTAATGCTGCATGCAATCTTTTAATACATTTCCCCATGTGGTAACTCCCAGCCGTAAAATTATTTTCATTGCTGCTTCATAACTGTCATCTTGCTACTCTTATGAATTTAATGTAAATGTCTGATATGCAAGATATTTAATATGTGACCCCTGTGAAAGGGTCATTTAACTCCCAAAGGGTCACCACCCATAGGTTGAGAACCAGTGTTCTAGCTGTGGAGTTACCTAGAACACCATTACTTGTTAGCTGTCAACATTAGACTTTGTTTTTTGAACAGAATCTCACTGTGTCACCAGCTGTCCTGGAAACTCTCTACATAGACCAGCTTCAAACTGGTTTCAAACTCATGGAGATCCACCCATCTATACCCTGCCCAGCACTGGGATTAAAAACAATACCACCATGCTTTACATTAGACATTTTAATTCATTCCTCAATAAGCATGATATATACTTATTATAGTATATAACATATATATATATTTTTTCTTCTCTATGAATGAGGGTAATGAATCCACCTCATAGAGCTTATGAGGATTCAAGGAGAGGATATTATGTATGTGGCTGTGGCTGTTTGAAAGATAATGGCTCCCAAAGGGAGTGGCACTATTAGGAGGTGTGGCCTTGTTGGAGGAAGTGTGTCACTTTGGGGGCGGGCTTTGAGGTCTCTTTTTCTCAAGCTTCCCTCCGTGTAACATCTGTATATTTCCTGTTGCCTGCAAGATGTAGCACTTTCAGCCCCAGCACCACGTCTGCCCTTTCATAATCATAATAGACTGCACCTCTGAAACTGTAAGGGAGCCATTCTCAATTAATGTTTTCTTTATAGGAGTTGCTGTAGTCATGGTGTCTCTTCTCAGCAATAGCAGACCCTAAGACAACAGCCATTCTTAATGAATAGCAAGATTGTTGAAACTAGTAGTAACATATAAACCTCATTAGTGTAAGTTGTTTTGAAGTTTGACAGGTAGTATGAAAGAATGGAAAACATGGTCCTTGGACATAATCAGACCTTGATTTGCACCTAATGCTAAACCTATAACTTCTGTCAGTTGATGTAAATCTATGCGTTTTTTTTTTCATAAAATAGAGGCAGTTATATTTTTATTTATTTAGTATGTGTATATGTGTGGGCACATGCATGCCATGGCACACATGGAGGACAGCCTTTTTTAAAATTTTATTTATTTTTACTTTATGTGCATTTGCATTTTGTCTAGATGTCTGTCTGTCTGTGTGAGGGTGTCAGATCTTAAGAGTTACAGACATTTGTGACCTGCATGTGGGCGTTGGGAATTGAACCCTGAACCTCTGGAAGAGCAGTCAGTGCTCTTAACTGCTGAGCCATTTCTCCAGCCCAGACGACAGCTCTAAGGAATCCGTTCTCTCCTGACATATAGGCTCTAGGGATCAAACTGTCAGGTCATCAGGCTCAGCAGCATTATCTTTACCTGATGAATCAACTCATCAGCCCAAGCATGTGTCTTAATAAGGTCTATATCAGAGAGCTGAAATAAAGATTAGAACATGTGGAGTGCTTGCTTGGCACAGAAGAGGCACTCAGTCAAGGGCCTTGTAGTAATACACAAATATTTTTGAATTTTCAGAACAGCTCTCAGCTGGGCTTCCAGCACGTGGGAGGCAGAGGCAGGTGGATCCTTGAGTCTGAGTCTACAAAGTGAGTTCTGAGAGAGCCATGTAGAGAGACCCTGTCCCAAAAACCTAAAACAAATGAGCATAGAAGAACTCTCGTTTGCTCACCCTGGGTTCACAGCCCAACCCAGGCTCTGGCATTTCAAGGTGTTTGTGCACTGTATGGCTTTTTCCCTGGGACTGTTTCTTTGGTAACTATGCACTTCTTTCTTGGTTGCTGGCTCCAGAGCTCGTGGGACAAGTATTTTTGTAGCCCACTGCAGCAGCTGTGTCCTCATTCATTCATTTTCTGGTGTCACTGCCCTCCTCTTCTGTTTGCAGAGCCAGAGCTGTTCATCTGCTGATTGTGCCGGGTAGGGAAGAGAGGAGGTGGGGGTATTTGTGGATTCAGTCTCAAAATAGATTACTTTTGTCCTGATAAATAATGCCAGGCATTGCAGGAAGAAGAGAGCACATTTCCCAGAGCTGAGGAGTTTACACAATTTGAATGTCTTCCATGAAGTTGTCAACTATTTAAGTCTGACTTTTAGATAATTAAATCCTTAGCTATTTCAGAGACTCGGGATTTTGAACAATTAAAATAAAAAGAAAGCCGTCTCATCTAGATCTTTCTTTCTACCCAGTGCCTCCCCCTGTTTGAAGCGACCCATTTAAAAATGTGTTCTGTTCACACTGGTTTCTATTTTGTTTGTTATATGAATAGGAACTTGGCAGTATCTCTTGTAACTTTGAGGGATGTGGCCAGTGATAAAGGAGTCACCTTGAGCTCTCCAAAAGCTTTTAGTTTCTCACTCTGGCCAGTATTAGGGTAAGCATATTATACATACACTTTACATAATTTTGAAAAACTTTTAAACTTAGTGTCTTAGGGTTTTGTTTTTTTTTTTTTTTTTTTTTTTTTTTTATTTCTGTGAAGAGTCACCATGACCACAGCAACTCTTATAAAAGAAAACATTTAATTGAAGGTGGCTGGCTTACAGTTTCAGAGCTTCGGTCCATTATCATCATGGTGGGAGCATGGCAGCATTCAGGCAGATGTGGTGCTGGAGTTCAGAGTCCTACATCTTGCAAGCAGCCAGGAAGTTGACTAACACACTGGGTGGTATCCTAAGCATAGGTAACCTCAAAGCCTGCCCCACAGTGACACACTTCCAATAAAGCCATGCTTCTAATGCCATTCCCTATGAGAATGGGGAATGGGCCAATTAACATTTAGACTACCATACTTTATTCATTTTTATATATTTATTCATTTTTAATTTTATGTATGAGTGTTTTGCCTGTATGTATGTTAACCACATGTGTACCTGGCTACCTGTAAAGGTCAGAAGAGGGTATGAGATCTCTTAGAACTGGAGTATGTGGGTTCTGGGAAGCAGTCCTGGGTCCTTTGCAAGAGCAACAAGTGCTCTTAGCCACTGAGCCATCTCTTCAACCCCTACATGGTCTTTGGTAATGTAATGAGACTTAGTTGTACTTTTAAGGATCTTCTTTACCCTTTGCCCTTTGTTCTTTCTCTTTACATCCTTCATGGTTTTTATGGCCTCACATTCTTTGAGAGACTTTTCCTAAGTGTGATTTATCCCTCATTTAAAAAGCTTTATTATTATGAGTGTGTATGAATGTGATGTGTATGTGACACATATTCACATCACAGAGTCCAGGTGTGCGCATGCCACGGAGGCATGTGGAGGTCAGAGGATGACTCTCAGGAGTTGGTTTGCTCCTTCCACTGGGAGTTGTAGGAATCAAACTCAGGTCTTCAGGTCTGATGACGTACTACTAAATACCATCTCTTCATTTGGGAGTGGAGGTGTAGAATAGTAGAGAATTATGGGCTTTGGAGTCAGGAAACCCCAAATCCTATGCTAACTTTGGGGAGTTACGATGTGACTTTGAGGTAGATTTAGTAACAGTTTGTTGTACTCTAAAATAGGCTTAGTATTACTTACTTTGTGTTGTGAATTTAGACATAGGATAGGCATCCAGTGAAATAGTTATGGATGATTAGTATATGGCTACAAGGAATTCCATTTATTTGTTTCTTTCTAAAGTTCCCTGCAAACAAAACTTGATTGCGTACATTCCACGACAGAGGAACAAGATATGAACCTCACCCTGAGGATGGCTCAGGAGAGAGGTCTTTGGATGATCTTAAGAGTATCAGAGAAGAAGTATGGTGTATTGTATGTAAACTGAAGTAGTATGTAACCTTTGTCAGTGACTTTTAAGCATTTGTCTCAGGAGATGGTTCTTGATTTTGAACAGATCTTTAGGAAAGTCTGTAAACTGTAGAAGCTCAGGACTTCCCAGCCCTCTTCCCCAGGATCTGTTTAATTTATATTTATATGTTTAATATAAGCATATCATTCCATCAGCTTTAGAACAAATCTATACTGCTTAGCGTTCATCCTTGCCCCTTCCCAACTCCAGCAACAGCTAATCCACTTCCTTTCCCTATGGACTTTCCCACTCTGGATATTTCATTGAAAGGGAATCTATTTTGTCACTGGCTTGCTTGTTTCACTTAATGTAATACCTTTAAAGTCCATTGCGTTTGTTATATTTTGTTTTTATATTCCTTTTAATATGCAACACAGTATTTGGCCCTTAGGAGGAATAATAATAAGAAACTCTGTTGCCTGGCAAAGTGCACAAGGGCCTGGGTTTGTTTTCTAACACCACAACAATAACAATAAATAAATAAGTTACTGTTTTATAATAGTTTGATTTACCAAAAAAACTCAAAGTGTTAATAGCACAAAGGATTTTGTTGTATTAGGTTTCTGGCCTAGCCTTTCTGGCCTAGCCCTTAGGTTCTGACCCACAGACCCTCAGAAAAACACAGGCGCTTATTTTAATTTTATGATGATCAGTCTATAGCTCTGGCATATTGCTAGCTAGCTCTTGCTCTTAAACTAATCCATGATTTTTATCCTGTTCAGCCATGTGGCTCGGTACCTTTTCTCAGAGCAGCATAGTTGTCCTCTGTATCTGCTGGTTTCTCTGGCATCTCTGCTCTGTTCTTTCTGTTCCCAGAGGTTTTCCAGTCTTGTAGCTCCGCCCACATTTCCTATCTGCCTTCAGCCAATCAATGTTTTTATTAAACTAGTAGGCGGGACAATTATTTACAATGTAACAGAACATAATCCCACTACAGGGTTCACATACACCCCACTATTCTCTATTAACATTTTGGGGCCTGTGAGATGGCTCAGCAGGTAAAGGTACTTACTGTCAAGCCTGGCAACCTGAGTTCGATCCCTGGGACCCATGTTTCGGAAGTAGAAACCCAATTTCCTCAAGTTGTCATCTGACCACATGTACTCTCCAACCTTAAACAAATAAATACATTAAAAATTTGTTAGTGTAATTTCCATGATTAATAAACCAGTATTGATTTCCTGTTATTAACAAAAGCACCTACTTTAATCAGGTTTCTTTTGTTTTTATCTAATTTCTTTTTTCTGTTCCAAGATTCTGATATTATAGTCCATTTAGTCATCATATTTTCCTAGGCTAGTCTTGACTGGGACAGTTGCTCAGATTTTTGATGTTTTTGCATAATCCTTCACATATACATGTCAAAAGAATTGAAATTGTTACTCATGATGAACAGAAATTCAGACATTTAGAATTTATCTAGTTTATAAAAAGAACTTCCGTGTGCCGTATTTTTCCACTGATCTCTCAGGTGGGCGCTAGCAGGGCAGAGTGAGATTAAATATTGGTCACCTTCTCACATCAGTATTTCCTTCCATGTGGCAGTAGGATTATCACTGTAGCTATTGGGAGAGTCAGTGTGCTGAGAGAGGCCCAGCCTTTGGAGCGAGACAGTCTTATTACTCTTTTATTAGTTGTAACTTTTAAAAAATAAAACCTCTTTGGGCTTTCATTGCCAAAAATGATCTTGCAGCATTTGGGAATTAAAGAATGTTTACAAAAACCCCTCTTACTATACGAATGACAGATGTATGAAGTGTTATGATTGACATTAGAAAAATGTTTCAAGTTGGAAAAGAGAAACAGGATGAGAAATTGTGGGAGAGGGTTGTAGTTTTTAAAGAATTTTTGGTAGTTGGCAGAGTAAGCAAAAAAAGGTCTTTTGTATGATAGATGTTTGCTAGGTTAGAGCCCTTTGGGATGCCTTGGTTTGTTTACTGTGGGTTTTCCTCAAGAGAAAAGATATTGGTGTTCTGAAAGGCTGAGCTCCTCACATGAATGTTGTCTTTGTAGGTGCTGGGCCTGTGGAAAGATACTGTTTCTAAGCAAGCCTTTTCTCTCCTAAGGTAAGGCTATTGACGATAAATACAGCTAACAGCAGATCCATAGCTGACATGGATGTTGCTCTCCGCATGTCCACCATGTGTCTGCATTTTCAGAACAAGGCGGTTCCATGGTTCCACTCATTTCAGTGCCCAAAGCCTTGGAGTTGCCCTTGATCCTATTATCGTCCCACCACGTATCAGCAGAGCCTGCTGCTCCACTGTTACATACACATAAACAGTCAAGCCATTTCTTATCCAGTTCTCGGCCTCATGCTTCCAGTTTTGCTAAACCCCAGGGAGTTAACTCCCCATCTTCTCTCCATGTTTACTGTTCCCCTTCATACTAAAATTGGGGTGATCCTTTCAAAAATAATCATTACATTATTGCTCTGCTCAAAATTCTCAAATGGTAAGCTATCTGTATTAACAGTGGTCTGTGGCCTGACAACAGGAGTACTGTACCCACAGTCAGTGGAGAGAAGCTCTCATTACCTTGTTTCATTTTATTCAACTTGGGACCCCAGCCCATGGGGTGGTGACACCCACATTCAAGGTCGTTCCTAGTCGGTTAAACTTCTCTGGGAACACCCTCCTAGACATACCCAAAGGGGTGTCTTCTAGATAGTTCTAAATCCAGTCAAGTTAATAATGAAGATACTATACAATCTTACTCAAAAAACCATTCTTCAGTCCTTATCATGGTCTACAACACTTAGTAACCATTCTAAAGAGAGTGAAATCTATTGCTTTAAAATGAAATAGGTTATATCAATTAGAACTCCTCTTCCTCGTCTTCCTCCTCCTCCGCTCCCTCTTCTTCTTCTGGTTCTCTCTCTGTCATGTAACAAAGAGAAAGGGAGTATGTGTGTATGTGTCTGTCTGCCTGCCTGCCTGCCTGCCTGCCTGCCTGTCTGTCCCTGACTGTCCAGAACTAGCTGTGTAGATCACAGCTGGCCTTGAACTCAGAAATCCACCTGCCTCTGCCTCCCAAGTGCTTGGATTAAAGATTTGCACCACCCACCCCCAGCTGTGACTGGGGTTTCTGGATTAATTTATGTTCCATTTTGGGGATTGGTTGTGTGTGATGTGTGGTTCTTGGACTTGGCCGTGTCTACACGATAACCTAAAGCTCCTGAAGTACCTGGGACAGGAAGAGAAAGAATTTTTTTTGAAATTTTTTTATTTTTTTATTTTATATTACTGGTGTTTTGCCAGTATGTAGAGGGTGTCAGGTCCCGTTGGAACTGGAGTTAGAGACAATTGTTAGCTAGGGATTGAACCCAGGACCTCTAGAAGATTAGTCAATGTTCTTAACTATTGAGCCATCCAGCTTCCAGAGAAAGACTTTTTTAAAAAAACATTCTGTGTGTATGAATAGTTTGCCTGCATGTATATATGTGTGCCATGTGCATGCCTGTTGCCCAGGGAGGGCAGAAGAGGTCATTGGAGTTCTTGGAACTGAAGTTATAGATAGTTGGGAGGTGCTGTGTGGATGCTAGGATCTGAACCTAAGTCCTTTGCAAGAGCAGCAAGTACTCTTAATCTCTCAGCCATTTCTCTATCCTCTAATTAAAAAACAAAAAACACCCCCTCAACAAACAAGCAAACAAACCCAAGTCCATTTAAATAGTTTCATTTCCTATTTTCACCGTCTTGGTTGAAGAGCCCACCCTTCTTTTGGCCTTTGTACATGTTTCTGTTATGGATCAGTGCTGTCTCATTCCCAAGCAGACCTTGTAAGATATGCTGTACTCAGTTTGCATCCTCTGGACCATTAACTGGTATATAGTAGGTGCTTAATAATGTTTGTGGAAGGAGAGAGTAAGGAAGTATCTGCTGTTAGCATATCCTAACACAGAGCATAAAGGCTACAGTACAGTCCTTTTGTAAACGAACGTGAATATCTACTTATATTCAACATACTTTTCTCTTTTTAGATTCAAAATTTTGGGAGAGAATCCTGTTTGTTCTGCAGGTACGTGATTATTTCTTGGTATGGTCTGCTTTTTAGATATGATCCTCTAGCACTCTACAATGATTTTTTCTAGAATATCAAATGTATGTGTTAGGAGGGTGGCAGGGGCCAGAGCCTCCCCTTCCTAGGCTAGAACTGTGGGCAAGAATGTGAAGTGGTTAGAGCTAGAGCCCTGTAGTGAGCTTGGATTGCAGTTCTGCCATTTCCTTCTTCACCGATTGTTGGCTTTTGTTTTTGAGACAGGGTTTCTCTGGGTAGTCCTAACTGTCCTGGAACTCACTTTGTAGACCAGGCTGGCCTTGAACTCAGAGATCGACTTGCCTGTCTCCCAAGTGCCGGGACTTAAGGTGTGCACACCGCTGCTGCTTACTTGCTTGTCTATTGTTTTGAGACAGAGGCTTACTGTGTCTTCTAGGTTGGCCTTAACGTTAGAGATTCACCTCCCTCAGGCTTACAGGGTTAGGATCAAAGGCATTACCATGTCTGGAACATTCTATGACCTTTGACTATCTCTCATGAGCTTAATTTCCTCAGTTTAAAAAAATGGAGATAATTCTATAAATTATAATGCAGTGTTTGAGGTGTTTGAAAGTTCAATGAGATAAAACATAGATAGGTTTTTTTGTTTATTATTATTATTTTTAATAGCTAGCTTCTCTGGTTATCACAACACTGCTACTGTTTCAAACATGTTTTCAAGTACACACTCAGCCAGGCTAGGGCTTTTTCAGTCTTTCATCCAAAATGAGTCCATTTATTTCATTAATTCAATTACTTTTAGTCTATGTCAACTCAGTTACTTTATATGCTTGCATTATCTATTTTGACACATTTTAAAACTGTTTGTGTGACCATCGCGGCTGGCAGAGGCAAGGATTCCGTAGCCAGTGCTGATTCAAACTTCTGGAGTCTGACTGTGCAGTTTATTGTAGGCATATTTAAGTACTTTGGAAAGAAGTTTCCTGATCTAACACAATCCCATGTGCCCATGAAACATAATTACTTTGAAATTCTTCTCAAAATACATGCCGTTTATTCCATGAAGGTAGGTTCTAAAGATTGGCTACATGTGTTTTGGTAAGGGCCTAGGGGAGGATCTGGTGTGATCTCAAGTTGGTCATACAGAAAACTCAGAAGTTATCTGAGCTATTAGCCACCTTCAGTCCTACTTGTGGTCGTTTGGTGTGGTCAGGCCCTACAGTAGGGCCTGGATCACCTAGGCTGTTAGCCGCCTCCATTCCTGTTACCTGGGCAGATAACAGGTTTTATAACTTTTCCCTTGAAAAGACAGCCCTGCATGTTTAACGTTCCTGGTTTCCCTGGTGCTATTTGTGAACACAAAGACCTCTGTGCTTCCAACAGCCATTTGTCATGTAACTAATGAGATAGAGGAATAAGGAAAAGAACAGATATGAACTATAGTGTGCAAGACAGTGTTTAAAGGCTTTAAATAGAATGGTTGCAGGAGTGGATAGACACTACTTTAGTGCTGGACCCAGAGCTAGGCACCCCAAATACACGTGTGTGTGTGTGTGTGTGTGTGTGTGTGTGTGTGTGTGTGTGTGTGTGTGTGTGTGTGTGTGTGTGTTTTGCAAGTCCCAGGGACCCTCTTATCTTCCCCCCCCTCCACTACAGTGTTCTGGTTTTTTTTTTAATTTTTATTTTGTTCTTATTTTTGGTTTTTCAAGGGTTTTTCTCTGTAACTGTTCTGGCTGTTCTGGAACTTGCTTTGTAGACCAGGCTGGCCTCAAGCTCACAGAGATCTGCCTGCCTCTGCCTCTCAAATGCTGAAATTAAAGGTGTGTACCATCAGCATCTGGCTAATGCTTAATTTTTTGTGTGGGCGCTAGGCATCTGGACTCAGGTTCTTATGCTTGCAAAACAAGCGCTTTATTGACAGAGCTATCATCCAACCTGAAAATAAGATTACTGTGTTGGGGTTGGAGAGCCGGTTAAGAATGTGTATTGCTCCTGCAGAGAACCTGAGTTCAGTACTCTAAGTCACTATTGAATCTTTGCTGCCCAACTGTCAGGAGGTAAACTTACTTGTTATTTTGTAAGATTAAAATGTATAGAAAGTTTAAAAGGTTATATGTCAGCCAGGTAGACTGGTGTGATCTTATAGGCTTGTTATCTCAACACGTGAGAGGCAGAGACAGGAGAGTCGTTCCAACTTTGAAGCCAGCCTGGTCTAAGTAGAGAGCTCTAGGTCACCCAGGGCTACATCGTGGAAGAAAGAAAGAGAAAAAATAAAGAAAAACTCAAAGAGGTTGCAACACTTTAAGAAAAAAAAAATTAATGATGACCATGACCAGAAGTTTTACATTTTCATATAGCTAAATTCATTACTCTTCGATTTCTAACTTTTGCTTCATTCCTAATGAGATCTCCTCTACCCTAAGATTTGTTGTGAGAGAAAGACTAGCCTTTTAACTTATTATGTAGCCCAGGCTGTCCTTAAAGAGCTCCTTCTTCCCCAGCCTCCTGTGAGCTGGACTTACAGGTATGTGCCATCACCTCTGGAAGACAAGGTGATGGTGATGATGATGATGGTGATGATGATGATGATGATGATGGTGATGATGATGATGGTGATGATAATGGTGATGATGCTGATGATGGTGATGGTGATGATGGTGATGATAATGGTGATGATGGTGATGATGATGATGATGATGGTGATGATGCTAATGATGGTGATGATGCTGATGATGATGATGGTGATGATGATGGTGGTGATGATGATGGTGATGATGATGGTGATGATGATGGTGATGATGATAATGGTGATGATGATGCTATCTTCCATTTTGGAGCTGTAAATGTATTTCAGTTGGCATAGTGTTTTCTTCAGCATCTTAAGAACCAGTCATAGTGGTACATGCCCCTAATATCAACATTTGGGTGATGGAGGCAATGGGATCAAACATTCAAGGTCATCCTTTGCTACATACCTAATACTAGGCAACCCAGGCTATAGACAGTTTCAAAATCACATTATGATGGTGTTCAGAAGAATAAGGTACAGTTCCCTGTTTCCACCCGTTATCCACTTAATATATGGACATTAAGTACCATCTCAGCTGCCTCAGTCCAAGGAAAGGCTGGCTTATGGTCACTGTCTTTTTCTTACTTATTTGGACATGGTAGTTCAAAGTAAATATATAAAAAGGAAGTAAATGAAGGGAGCTCATAGTGCTGTGACCACAGCATGAGCAAAAGGTAGAAAGGCAAATGGTATATTCTGGTCTAAGAAGCATTGGAGGGAGGAAAAAAAATGTTGTGACAAAACAGTGTGGGCAGCTACCAGGAACAGATCATCGCAGACCACTTGGTAGACTATGTGGAGAGCCATTTTTGTTGGTTTTTTGAAATATACACTGAGCATATATTTTTTACCAGGTGCATTTTTTCTGTCCCTGAAGGACTTGGGTCTATTGAATAGAATATCCTGTAATTGGATTCCTAGCTGGTGCCATTCCAGTTTCCTCACCTCTCTCTACCTGCATGGCTCTGCAGAAAATGCTTGTTCCAGTTTCTAAAGAGAAATAACTAAACAGAGGCATTTACTCTTATCCTAGATTGACAGGTTTCTTTCCCCTGCTAGTAATCAAGAATTCTGAAGGACAGTTGTGGGTAGCACAGACAGGAGAGGGGAGAAGTCAGCATGGGGTGAGTTCTCATAGCTGGGAAAACCAGAATGATGTTTAATCTGAGACAAAAGGTTTTGTGTCTTGTCTGTGAAGGGAAGCCTTTCCTCCCAGGGGCTGGAGTGTTAGTGAGATGGCAGGAAATCCTGTTTAGTGGCACAGAGTGCAGGGAGAGAAGGCAGTTGAATTTACTGGAAATAAGAGGCTTTCAAACTTACACATTTTAAAACAAAAACAAGTAGATAATTAAACAGGTCAACCACTGACAGTTTGACCCAAACATTTCATTTACGGGGAAATGGTTAATTTAACAGTAGTTTGAGCCAGCCTTTAATTATCAGTATCTTTAATTATAGGAATTGCACCAAACTGGATTTAAGAATATCTCCTTGCCAAGGAATTCTCGCAGATGAGAGGCCAAGGCAAGCATTTGCAGCCCTTGCAACTTGGACTGTATCATCATCTCAAAGATCAGTTTTCTGTCTATTTTTTGAAGTCACCGTGAATGAGTATCTCTATACTTAAGCATAGTGATTGACATCTGGGTTTTTACTTTACACATAATGTTTCATTACGTAATTCAGAAGGCATGAGAGATCTTTAACTCTGAAGCTGCTCTTTTGATCTTTGTGTGTTTAGGGACACAGAAGAATGTAACCAAGATAAGGGGGACAGCCCCACAATGCACCAAAGCCACGGCAACTACAAGGTTCCTGTAGACTGGCCAGTAAAACCTACAGATAGGAGATGAGATAAAGTAGTTGGACCTGGATTATAATGTCAGGGTCCTTAAAATGTTTAACTAAGAAATGTCATCTTCAGGCAATGAGAAGCCATCAAGCATTGAAAAAAATCTGGCCAAACCCTTTTCTGTTTCATTCCATACTGGCTGTACAGTATCTGGCCAACAGTGAATTCTTCTAAAAACTGCATTTCTAATGGCTGAATTAATGAAAAATAGTAGTAATTATAAATTTGTTGTAGAAGGACTGTTCTGTAGCTGGAGAGGGTGAAGTAAGGGTGTGAGACTGTAGAAGATCAGGAACAGTGACACCTAGTGACACATGGAGTCACCTAACACTGTACTCTGTCCCACACCATACAGCAACCAAAATGATCATTTGAAAACATAACTGGGCTCAAGCAATGGATCAAAAGTTAAGATCTCTTGCTGCTCTTGCAGAGGACCCCGGTCCAGTTTCTAGCACCTATCTGTTGGCTCACAACCATCTGTGACTCCAGTTCCAGGGGAATCTGATGCCCTCTTCTGGCCCCTGGAGGCACTTCATACATGCAGTGCACATACATACATGCAGAGAAAACACCCATACATATAAAATAAAATCCTTTAAACAATAGCGTAAATATAACTTATTTGTTTATTGCTGTTCATGATGAGATCAAACCCTTCACGAGGTCCAGCTCTGTTGGTTTCAGCCCTTCAACTCAACTGTAGTACCTTCAGTGGGGGCTGCTCACTTGTGTCAGCCACACGTTCCTTGCCTGCGCTCCACATTAGTGTCTGTGCTGTCCTCAACTATAATTCACCTTCCAGTTTTCCTCTAATAAACTCCTATTTACCTGTGGAGTCTGTTATTTTATTTTATTATGTTTAGTATGTTATTATAGAAATTCAAGTGTTAGGACCTAGTGGTTATCAGCATGAACTACATAGTCAGATAGACCCAACTATATGAATAGTAATTCTCCCTCATACATAGAATGACTTGGCCATTTCACCAAATTTTGTGAGTTACCTGTATTAATTTTTTTATGGCTCCCACAGATACCTGACAAAAACAACTTTGGTAAGGAACAGATTGCTCTGTTTCACAGTGTGGCCTGGTGTGGAAGGCCTGGTGGGCAGGACAAGAGGCATCGGAGGAGGCATACATAGTCAGGAGGCAGAGGGATGGGTGTTGGCTCTCAGCCAGCTTTCTCTTTTCTGTGTAGCATTCCCAGGCCATGGAATGGTCCCACCCACAGGTGGGGTGAGTCTTACCACCTCAGTTGGCCTAATCTAAAAAACCCCTCACAGACTTGCCCAGAAGCTTGTCTTTTTGGTGGTTCTAATTCTGTCAAACTGACAGTTAATACTAACCATCACCACCCTGCCATCTTTTTTTTGTTTATAAATAAATATAAGAATGATGACTCAAAGAGACTATACAGAAACCAATAAAATTGTGTGTGTGTGTGTGTGTGTGTGTGTGTGTGTGTGTGTGTGTGTGTGTGTGTGTGTGTTTGATAACAAGATCTGGGCAGTGAGTCCTCCAGAGCCCACTGCAATATACATGTATTGAGAGCCCCCTACCTTTTCTTAATAATAGCATATATACCTGTCTCTAGATTTGAAGGGTTCACTTAAAATCTATGTTGACTATTGTGTTATAAACACAAATAAATGAAATCACATTTTTGTTTGTTTGTGGTGGCTGGTCCAGATTGAGTCGGAAGCATTAAGCAAGTGGTGAACAGCTAAGCTGCATACAGTACTGCATGGTTTTTAAGAGTTTATAGAATTTCCTGATCCTTTTTTTTTTCCTGGTTATTTTTGCTGCCTTCTCTCCATAGTCTCCATCAGAAAAGCTCAAAAGGCCTGGGCATGGTGGCTCATATCTTTGATTTCAGCTCTTTGAAAGCTAAGGCAGGAGGAGTGTTGTAAGATTCAGGCCAGCCTGGACACATAGTGAGTTCCAGCCTAGAACTTTTATTAATTTATAGTCTGAAGTATGTGTGAAGTGTGGAGGATTTGTGGTCTGTGGTGTGTGTGCACATACGAAGGACAGAAGACAGCTCTCAGGAATCATTCTCTCTTTCTCCATGTCAGTCATCAGGCTTGGCAGCAGCACCCTTACCTGCTGAGCCATTCTTCTCAAAAAGATAAAAACCAACAATAACAAAGCCAACCAAATCAAGAAACAAAAAACGTCAAAAGAATGTTGCTTGTTGAAGAACAAGAGAAAATGAGAGTCTTATTAAAATTATTTTGTCCTCTATACCATCACGTACTTTCTTCTCCCAGGAGAGGATCTCCCAAAGAAAGCTGAGTGGGGAAGGGGGAGGTGCTGAAGACATTTCAGGAGCTAAAAGGAGAGAAAGAAAGGGAAAATTGGGACTAACCAAGAACTGCCTCCATCTCTGCTGTGTGTCTGGATTTGTCTTGTTTTCTCTTAGGTGGTATTCTCCTAAGGACTGACAGGCACTACAAGACAAAGCCCACCCATGGCATTGGCAGATACAGACACTTGGTGAAGGTGCAAGAGGTAAGAGTCAGGCAGTTCTCTGCCACCAGAGATGCCACGACCACCTGGACACACGTGGGCACAGTAGAGCTGTAATGCATAGTGAGGTGCCCTCTGGGTTTCAGTTTGGAATCATCAGGCGGAAGATGGTTCTGCCAGTTGCTGATCTTACTCCTTAGCCAGATCATCATAGTAAAAGCCCAGTTGTTGGGTTTTTATTACTTCAGATATTTTCGGGGGACAAAAATCTTCTTAGTACTTAGCTTAGCATAGACCTCAGAGTAGAAATTGTAAATTGGCTTTAGTTGAGGGCCTGGAGAGAGTTCTCATCAGTTAAGAGCATGCACTGCAGTTGTGGCGCACACCTTTAATCCCAGCACTCAGGAGGCAGAGGCAGAGGCAGAGGCAGGTGGGTCTCTGTGAGTTTGAGGCCAGCCTGGTCTAAGAGGGAGTCCCAGAACAGCTAAGGTCATACTGGCCGTATCTCTAAAAACTGAAAACAAGAACCAAAGAACCAAGAGCATGTACTATGGCAGAGGCCCCTGTGAAGTGCCTCTTCTGCCTATAACTCCAGCTCTAGGGGTACAGTGCCTGAGGGCTCTGTCAGCACCTGCAGACATATGTGCATGTGATTAATTAAAATAGAAATAATCATACATAATGGTTTTAATTAATTGGAATAATTATTTTAATCAAAATATTTTACATTAGTTAATTAAAATTAAACATTTTTAATAAAAATAAAAAATTAACATTAATTGAATAAATGGTATGTGGCAAGTAAGAGATGGATTACTACTTTCAGCTTAATGGCTGGTTTTTAGAATGTTTGCAGAATAAATAAGTATGCAAATCTTGAGCCGTTGCAAGTGATGACTAGGAGGCATTACCAAATATCATTCAGTTATTTCACCTGTTTCTCTCGCCCTGATGCTTGATGGCTTCTGTGGATGGTAAATCTCCCTGCATGTGAGGAGGCTTTGGTTTGAGGCTTGAGTCTGACTTCCTGTAGGCAGTGCACTTAAGATTTTATTGATCTAGTTAGGGCATCTTCAACAGCTTTTGCTTCTTTGGTTTATTTTAATTTTTTCCAACAACTATATACCTGCAATTGCTTCTCTAAGGCAGAGTGCAAACCACTATTTAGCCCTCACAACTGTTGGATCTCCACCAAAGAATTTCATAAGAAGAACCCTCACCCTTGAGACCTGTGTCAGGCCAGCTCCCCACAGGAAACATGTTCAGGGTCAGTTCTGCTATGTTTGTGACTCTGGGTCAGTTATCCTCATCTGTCTAAGCATGATAAACCCTCAGACTATATAAAAAGATTTGGTATGCAAATTCTTCTGAGAGTTGGAATTACAGGCCCGAGACAGTCCAGCTGAGTCCATAGCTTTTATGTGAATTATTGGCTATGGATCAAAGCTAGAGCCTTACCTAAGGTAGACAAGTGTTCTATTACTAAGGTGCATCCCAACTCTCATAGCATTTATGAGATTCTCTGTAATATAATGAACAGATACCTATTGATTCCTTGCTTTCTAAAATTGGTAGGAAAACATTTTCTTAATGTTTTGTTAGTGTGTATTTATTATATATAACAGTATTTTGTTGCTGTTGTTCTATTCATTTTTGAAACAGGATTTCTCTATATAATCCTGACTGTCTTGGAACACACCGTATAGTCTAAGTTAGCCTGAACTCACAGAGATCTGCCTGCCTCTGCCTCTGAGAGCTGGGACTCAAGGCCTGCATTACCATGCCTGGTTTTATTGTGACAATTTTATGCATGTACATATATGTCTCATTCATGTACCCCATACCACCCTGCTACCCTCCCATTCATACATACTTCCTCTACTATTCCCATTCTGCTTTTGGTGTGTGTGTATGTGTGTGTGTGCATGCACGTTTGTGCATGTGTGTGCATGCATGCTTGTGAGTGTGCGTGTACATGTGTGTGTGCACATGCGCGCATGTCTGTCCGTGCTGTGTGTGTGTTTGTGAGTGTGTGTACATGTGTGTGTCATGAGTGTGTGCGTGTGTGTGTGTGTGTGTGTGTGTGTGTGTGTGTTTTATAAAAGTAGATTACAGGAACATAGATGATAATTTATTTGCAGGAGCATGAGTACCTTACTAGTGGCTATATAACTGGAGGAAACCTCTCTCCTTTTTCTGTCAGCAAACTGTATATGTCTAAAGGGATGAGGGAGTGTTTCCGTGACAGGGTGTGGGCAGGCCTGTTCTTGTGCAGATAACCACAGCTTTTGTGATATAAGGAGTGCAACAGCCACGTCACACCTGGAAGTTAACATTCCACATATCTCCCCATCCATCTTCTGGCTCTTACCCTCTTCCCACCTCTTTTTCTGTGATGTTTCCTAAACTTTGGAAAGGTCATATGTCATAGATTTCCCCTTGATGACTGGGCATTCAGTAGTCATTTGTTTTCAGTACTCTGGCTAGTTCTAAGTTTCTGCAGTCAGGGCTGAGCACTGCAAAAAGCGAACAGCAGCGTGATAGGTGGGTGTAAATGTACTTACTTGGGGGGTGACTGTGACAGGATATTGTTTATTTCACAGAACAACCCCAGTAGCTTCCTCATTCGGAGCTATGAGCTCCCCAGCCATGGGCTTTTTGACCAGGTTTCCAGGATTAGAAAAATAATGTTTGCTGAAAGGATGAACAGGACCTGGTTTATGCCCACAGGGATCTGGTAGCTGCCAGAGACCTGGTGCTCCCAGGAAGGTGCTAAGAGGAAGGTGTAAAAGTGCCATCAAAACCCAGAGCTTTTTTCTCTGTTCCTTGGGATCTTTCCTCTAAGGAAATTTTCTGCATATGCATGTGCCGAGCAGCCCCATAGCTTGATCCAAAAAAAAGGGGGGGGGGTGAGTGCTGTGTGCCGTCCCTTCATCCTTCTCCGTGGCTTCTGTTCTCACCTCGTGGGTCCCTGGCTTACCTACCTCTTGCTTTTCATGTGTGTTTGTCTGTTCCAAGGCCGCTCCTCTTCCTCATTCAAAAAACTCTGTCTTTTTTTTAAAAAGCTTATGAGCAATTCTTCTGCCACAGGCCATTCGGGGCCCGGGTTACAGCTGTGCACCATCACCCCGGCTCTCTTCAGCCTTTAAACTAGGACAGAAATAATCATCTCTCAGAGAAACCTTCTTGGATTTCCTGCATGGGGTCAGTTGTTCTGTGAGTCGCCATAGTTCTTTATGTTCTCTGTGTCCCGGGACTTACTGTCTGAGGCTGTTTGGAGGGTTATCTCCACAGCTAGATTGCGAGATACTTAAGGATAGAGGATGTGTGTCTCTTCTTTGTATCCTCGGTGTCAAGCATAGTAAATACTGATCCAGTGGAGTTGAGCTGTGGTTATTGGAGCAGAGGTGACAGGCAGCCTTGTTGGAGGACTGCAGGCTCCCCTCTGGTTTTGCTGTGGCGACACACTTTTGTCATCTTAGAGGGTTTTGTTGTTTTTTGTTTTGTTTTGTTTTTGTTTTTTGTTTTTTATCTTTGAGACAGAGTCTCACTGGCCTGACTGGCCTAGAACTCCCACCTGCCTCCTGTGTCTCTCGAATGCTGGGACTAAAGTGGTGTGCCACTATTTCAGCTCTCTTCTGAATTTTTGACCCTTGGAAAGAAAGGGACATCTTGGTTCACCTCTTTCTTGATGACCTAAGTTATAGCTCTTCACTGGTTTCCATCAAAATCGTGGTCCTTGTCCCTGAGGAGAGGAATAGAGTGTCGCTGCTGGGGTAGCACGTAGGGATGGTGACAAACCGGATAGCCCCTCCTTCACCACAGGCCCAGCCTCCATCTTGTCGACCTTTGCGTACTTTCTCACACACCATGGTGCCTTTGCGCATATCATTTCCCCTCCATGAACTCATCTCCTTCCTGTTCTCTCCATGGTTCTTATCCCTCAAGACCCAGCTTGACTCACAGCAGTGAGGGGGTCACGTGCCAGGGCACATCTCTGGACTCAGCGCTTACTCTAAATGCCTTGTATCCTTCTGTTGAATTTTAAATGCTTCAGATTCTTTTGAAATGATACTCCTTTGACAAGTTAAAAGTAATAACAGTGTAGCTGTTGGGGAGACCCATTCCAGCTATTAACTGTCAGTCAGAATTACAGGAAGCATCACCAACCACCAAGGTCTGGTTCTCACCCGCAGACTGCAGGGCTCTTGTACAGTCCATAATCCTGTCAGTTCATGTTAGGGATATTCAGAGCCTTTATTCATCTCTTTAAAATAATAATAGTCTGGCCTGAGATGGCTCAGTGGGTGAGGGCACTTGCTGCACAGGCTGACTGTGACCCCTGGGAGCCACAGTGGAAAGAGAGGACTGACCTGAAGGCACCTGTTCCCTGACAGGTGTGTGTGTGTGTGTGTGTGTGTGTGTGTGTGTGTGTGTGTGTGTGTGTGTGTGTGTGTGTGTGTGTCTGTGTCTGTGTCTGTGGTTGCTTACACCTTCACAATAATTTTGTCATTATAAATGAGGGAACTGTGTCTCTCCAGTGTCTGACATGAATTATAAACATACCCATCAGTGAGCATGCACCCGTCAGATCATTACAGACTTTTCAGAGAACCAGCACCAAGCCATTCAGGTGTCATCTGTCAGCTCCGTTATTTTCATCCCAGAACTCTGGGAGCCGAGTGCTGCAGCTTACCAGGCTGTTAGCTTTGAGATGTTTGATGATGTAAGTCTTTCCCAGTTCTCCTTTAAAGGATGCCTCCTGTACTGATGGCAGGTATGCTCACTTTACAGTATAGAGCCTACGCTCATACCACCAGATCTAGCTTCCTGGCCTAAGCAGACAGACAGTACTTAGCATTGCCATTTTTCTCTAAACAAAATTATCCCTAAAATCTCTTCCAACTGTAAGAGAACCTGTGATTCTAATTTATTATTCTGTCAGGTCTTCCCAATGAGGGTGGGCAAAACCTTGCCTCTAGAATACCTTGGGTTCTCGTTCTCTCTCTCTCTCTCTCTCTCTCTCTCTCTCTCTCTCTCTCTCTCTCTCTCTCTCTCTCTCTTTCTGTGAAATAAAGGGTAACAATGCTGACATCCTTGTAGAGATGTTAATCTTTTGTGGCCCATTTGGAGGACCAGTGGATAATCCTATGGAAACCTAAGGTGGGCCACACTTTCCTGCACCACATCATTAAGTCCAGGCCAGCTACAGTCACTGATACTTTTCCCCTAGCCTTCCTTCCTGTCTTGCCTAACTGTCCCTGTGCCGTTGGGGTAGGCTTTCAGAGCACAGCTCTGTTGACGTTCATCCCTTTCAGAATGCTTCTAATAATTCCCCATGGCATTCATTAAGGCCTGAACTCAAGCAGTAGGACTAGAGGAGAGGATAGGTGTGTGTGTGGGGGGGGGGGGGGGGTGAAATTGCATAAACCAGGGAAAGGAGGTGTGGCTCAGTGGTAGAACACGTGCTTGGCATACACAAGGCCTTGAATTTAATCCCCATTTATCACCCCCCATCCCCACACAAACAAGCAAACAAACAAAAAACCCACAAAAGGTTTTTAATAGAAACTGTCATCTGGTATTCTATGCAGTTCAGCTGTTACAGGCTGTGCTGTGTCCTGGCTCAGAACTGAAGTATAATATCACAATGGTCTTCTGATAATGTAGTCCAGGCAGATGTAGGCCAGCATGGAAAAGTACAGGGCAATGCCAAGAGGGATACTGGAATCCGATTTCTTTGTTCTTCTAAAGTAGCACCTCTGAAGAGGCCTGGCACTTTCCTTGGCTATGGAAAGCCTCCTGCAGTCCTCCGTCTCTGCTGGAAGCTACACCCTTTGCCTCCAGACCTCAGGCTTCTCTACTGCGTAGACTGCAGTGTTAACGTCATGGTGAAGAATTCTTCTGTGTTTGGCCAGGGAAGTATTGATCTTATGGTTAGCTTTCCACTCATGTAGGGCCTTGAACCCTGCCTTGGCCACTCCTGTTGAAGACTTAAGTAATGCAGAGGAGCCCACTCTACGTAAATATCTATTGCTGGTAAACAGTTCTGGATTTTAGTTCATGAAGTCTATCTTTCCTGGCTATGTAGCCCTGGATGACAAACCTTATCTGGTTTCATATTTTTCTCACACAAAGAGTCAGGATTAAAGCCGGGAGGATGTGCTGCACTGTATCAACCACTTTCCATACATTTGTTCAGTGCTCAGAGCATTTTGTGGGATTGGTTCTGTCAGGATTACTGTAAATTCCTTCCTTTCTTCTTCCTCAGCTAATCCATACTGGATCCCTGCTCTCTTAGGCTGACCTGGAAAAGAGTGTTGCTCTCAGGAACAGTACTGTAGCAACTGCCGTGCAGAGGAGACTGAAGATACACAAGTCTTAGATTTCCCTTTTGGAAACAGGGTCCTACTAATAGCCTAGGTTGGCCTTGAACTTGTGACCTTTCTGCTAATTCCCTAGATGCTAGGGTTATAGGTGTTCACTACCATGATTGCTCCCCACTCCTTTAATGGTGGGAATTCAACCTGGACCATCACGGAGCTATACCCAAACCCCCAATATTCTTTTAGAAAATGATTTTACCAGCAGCAAGATGGAGCAAGTCTCTACTTACTGTTGGAAACAATGTGACGCTGACTCAAGCATGGGCACAGCACCCAACAAAAGAGAGTACAAATATAGAGCCATCTTAACCTATGGATATTTAGTATATGACAGACCATGCATTGTTAATGTGCTAGGTTGTTCATGTGACTCTTCACTCCTGCTCCGTAACATATTAAAATGGATTGTGGGGCCTGCTGCCTGATCCCCAGAATCACTTGACAGAAAGATAATCAATTTCCTCAGCTTATCCTCTGACTTATGCTGTGCTCATGTGTATTCTCTCTCCCTTTCTCTCTCTCTCACATCACACAGAGGCTAATTTCAAGCAAACAAAAAGCATCTTAGGTTGAAGACATAGCTAAGAAATAGAGTATATACTGAGCTTAAGAACCAGCACCAAAAGAAAAAAAAATTTTTTTTTGCTATAGTGTAACTCTCAATTTGCAAATTGAGAAGCAGAGCAAGAGATGGGAGGTGAGCTCCAAGACAAGGTAATGACAGAAGACAGTGTTAAAATAATGCCAGCTCTGTACTGGCCACTGGTAAGGGACACTGCCTGCTCCTTTAGCATCTCAAAAGGGTAACCCGAGGGAAATGGTAAATAATTTTACTTGAAAGGTTGCTTTTTAAAAACATGAATATATTATGACAGTTCTTCTTTGTTTTTTGAGATTTTTGTTTTTGTTTTGCCTTGCTATCAGGTTTCATTGTGCAGCTCTGGCTGACCTGGAACCATGGAGACCAGGCTAGACTTGAACTTAGAGAAACTCACTTGTCCCTGCCCCCTGAGGGTGGGAATGCCCTAGCCCAGCAGATTAAATTTCTTATACAATACCTGACTTTATTTCCTTTCTCTTTGTTTCTATTCAGCCTAAAAAGAAGAAAGCAAAAGTGGAAGTAACAGCCATTAATCTTGGGACAGATTATGAATATGGTGTTTTAAATATCCACCTGATTGCTTATGACATGACTCTGGCCGAAAGCTATGCCCGGTATGTCCACCGCCTCTGCAACCAGCTCTCCATCAAAGTGGAGGAAAGGTAGGTAGGATCTCTTTGTGTGTATAGTGACTGGTTTATTTTGCTGAGAAGAATGTCTTCAGAATTTATCCATCTTACAAAATATGTCAGAGTTTCCTTTTTAAGACTGAATACTTGATTATACACTGTATTTTCCTTATCTATTCATCTTTCAATGGATGGTTTTGTTCAGGTTTGTGATTGGACCCTCACTATGTAGACCAGGTCAGCTTCTCAAACTTGTAGCAATTCTCCAGCTTCTGTCCCCTAGCACTGAGGTGATAGGCCTGAGTCACCACATCCAACCTGTTTTCCTAAACATTTCTTCAGAAGGATGTGTAGTGTTTTTTAGTTTGAATTATCAACTCTTCTTTTATGGTTTATTATTTAGTGTCATGTATAATACCTTACTGTCTGATCCAGAGTCATTCTTTACTACCAGACCTCATTGTAAAGGTTTACATGCCATCTGATCCATCTTGAGCTGGTTTGTGTATGGTGTAATTTGTGTGTGTGCTCTCTGCCATTGTGTTTTGTTTTTTGTTTGTTTGGTTTTTGTTTTGTGCTTTTTTTTTTTTTTTTTTTCCAAGACAGGATTTCTCTAAGTAGCCCTGACTGTCCTAGAAATTGATCTGTAGCCCAGGCTGGCCTCTAACGCACAGATCTGCCCACCCTTCCCCCCCAGTGCTGGGATTAAAGGATTGTGCCACCACACCCAGTGTCTTTCCTTTCTAATGTGGCTCTTCAGTCATTCGAGTACCATTTGGTGAGAGGATTATTTTTCTCCACTGAATATTTCATTATCTTTGTTGGGAGCTAATGTACCACAAGTGTGTGTCTGTTCCCTGAAGGGATTTATGTAGATGGGTCTATATTTCTGTGCTTACACTAATGCTCCACTATTTTGATTACCGTATCTTTATTATGCTTTGTTTTTTTAAAAATTACTTTTCTATGATAGTCTTTTGTTTTGTTTTTCATTTAAAAGTGCTATTAACTTATTGACATATCTATGTAAAAGCCTGCTGGGATTACTTTGAGATTATGTATGGAGCTGGTAGATCAGTTTGAGGGAAATTGAGGTCATAATTTTTTCCACTGATTCAGAGGTTTTTTTGCGTGCTGTCCTTTTCAAGCACTCTCTGGACTTTGTGGAAACTGCAGAAGAGAGCTGACATGTACCGCCTGTTCCAGGGCAGGTCCTTTTAGTGTCTTACTTCAGGATTTCTGTCGGCATCCGAGTCCTGTGCTTTGCCTTCATTAGAAATGGCTTCCCTTCTAAGTTCTTCTTCAACTGACTTATGCCACAGAGACATTCCCAGGATGACGCTGGTGTGTCCTGAACACTGATCCAGCACTTCATGATCTTTGCAACAAAGGGGACCTCCAGCTTGGAATCTTTGGCAAGATATCCTGCTAGAATTTATGACATTGATTTTGTTTCGTTGTGTTTATTTTTAACATGCCTTCTACTTATGTCAGCTAGTGTGGGTTTCCTTAATAATCATGGCATAAGGTCAGACTGTGTGGTGTCATTTACCTTCAGTGACCATGTTCTGTGAGCTTTGATTAATGTACACAGTAGAAACGCTTCCATTATAATCAAGATATAGAACATTTCTGTCATCCTGTTCTCTGCTTCTGAAGTAGTCAACTCCTTTCCCATGAGAATTCTTGCTAACTTTCAATCTATTTCTTTTCCCTGTCATTTTGACTGTTTTAGAATGTCATATAAATGGGGAAAAAAAGCAGCATTTTTCCATTTGTATATAGAATTCTTTGCTTAGAATCACGTCAAGATTTACTCACGTTTGCCTGCGTCAAACACTTTGCTCCTTTTTGTTGCTCAGCAGCATTTCATTAAAAGAATGTGCTGAAATTTGTTCATTTGCTTATTGAAGGATTATTGTGCTTCAATATTTGGCAATTATAAGTAAAGCCACTATAAATAGGTCTGGGTTTCTCAGACAAAAGAAGTTTTCATTTCTGAGTAAGAATGTGGTTTATAGTCATATGGTAAGTGTAATATATGTTTAGTTTATAGGAGATTCTGCAAGCTTTTCTAAAATGCTATATCCTTTATCCCTCACCAACGATGTTTGACTTCTACATTGTTCTACATCTCACATTTCTTCTTAAAATTGTTTTTAAATGAGATGATTTTTTTTAAAAGGGCAAGTAACAGCTTAGGTAGTTTATTGTTATGGCAAGGTTGTCAGTAAATGCATACCATGTGGGTATACAAAAACTACCTTTGCTTGTTTTTTTGATATTAGTATACTCCCATTTTACACACCAGGAAACCAAAGATCTGAAAGACTAAAGCCACAGAACCAGGAAGTTCTCAGGATTTCAAATCAGTTTTGTCTGATTTCCATGTTTTTGATTATGATAGGTCTAAGTCCTTGAGCCAGTTTGAACTTGTACACCTTCATAATGTAGATTGCAACTGTTAGAAGTGCCTTAGAGACTCACTGGGCTGTGACTTCTGGTCCAGAAGGCAGCAGCTTCTTTCTTCTCTTATTCTAAGTGCAGGAGCTTTTTCTTATGTCTCTGCAGACTGGTATTCCATAGCACTCAGCACACTCCTGCCGCGTTGCCTGCTGCTCTGTTCATTCATCTATTCTCCTTCCCTGGCTGTGCTTCTGTAGATAGGGACTCCTATTTTTTGATTCTTTAGCACATATCAAGGTCTGCCACATGGGAACATTTAGTCATGAAGACTGACAGGTTCTTGAATATGATTACACAATCCAGTTGTATAGGACACAGTTTCTAAAAATTATTGCTGGACCCCTTTTTCCATATGTGCTAAGCTCTGTACTAGGCATTCTGACTAGTGCATATAATGGCTAGTGTTTGCAATAACTCTGGCTCCAGCTAGGTGAAAAGATCCTAAAGTGTGTACATGCACACACACAAAGAGAAAAATTCATAGCATAAAATAGGGTACATGAAAAAAGTGTGCAATGTTAACATGATACTTTGCTTCAGGCTGGGAAGATGGTCCAGTAGGTAAGGTCCTTACTGTGTAAACATGAGAACCCCAGCACTGCATGTGTGACAGTACATGCCTATAATCTCAGCACGAGGAGGTGGAGACTGATGATCTGATAAGAGACTCTGTCTAAAAGAATATATTGGAGAGTGATAAGACACCTGACACTGCCCATATGGGCAATTGTACCCCCATACACAATACTTTGCTTCTTTCATCAAGAAATTTTTAGCTATTAAAAAAAAATCCAACTAAGTTAAATCATGTCTGTAGTTAATGACAGTTGACTCATCGATACCTTGTCTGTTGAATACACTTAGAATGGCAAGTAAGAATATAGTCTTTGGAATCAAATTGGCTGCATTCAAGTTCTAGCTCTGTCAGTTATTAACAAGATAGCCCTGAGAATGCTAAGCCTGTTTGCTTCTCTATATAATGAGAATGATATATGTCTGTTTCTTTTTGTTCTGAAAATTAAGTAAGTTGTGTGTCATGGACATTGGCATGTTGTAAACACTAAACACTGTAGTGTATCAATATCTTTAAAGACTTTTGTTCTACTAGCAGAAGTTGCAGATACTTTCTCAGAGTTTGGGTGGTAAAAGGCATCAAATGTCATTCCCACAATGTTACCACCATACCTGTAGTAGAATACTTTTAAACCTTAAGGCATGTTTTAAACATGCTGTTTTAAAAAACCCAGAAGCAGGCTGGAGAGATGCCTCAGTGGTTAAGATCACTGGCTACTGTTGCAGGGGACAATGTGGACCAAGAGCTCACAACCTTCTGTAACTCCAGTTCCAGGTGATCTGACACCCATTTTGACTTTAACAGCCAGCCACACGTGTGATGTATATAAATACACGCACACAAACACCATATACATAATATAACATCAAAGTTTGACACAGTTACACTGTTAGCAGCCACATACCTTGTTGTCATTTACTCTGTCTGGGAAAAAGTTAGTTAGTTAAAAACAAAAAAACAAAACAAAACAAAAAAATCAAAAGTGCAGCAGCCTGTAGTTCCAGCTACTCTGGAGACTAAGACAGGAGGATTTGTTGAGCCTAGAAGTTCAAGGCCAGTCTGTACAACATAGGAAATCAACTCCTCCATCGCAATTTCCCTCAGCCTCACCTGGCTGAGTGTGTAGTGCATATCTATAATCCCAGCACTTGGGAGATGAGGCAAGAGAGTCAAGAGTTCAAGGGAAACCTGGGCTGCATAGACCCTCTCAAAAAACCAGCACAAACAACCATCCAGAATGGGTTGTGCTCCAGTAAATGCAGGAGAAGCATTTGTTTAATGCACGTCAGCCAGGCATGAAAAGCTAAGCAGTTGTCTTGTTAGTATTTAATTTATATAAAAGCCCTTGTCCCTGGTGGCCCAAAGCAACTCAGGTATGTGGTTTACTCCCTCTCTACTATATCCTCCCTATGATAGTAGACAGTTTACTTAATCTCTTGGTGTCTTGGCTTCCTCATGTATAAAATGGAGTCTAAAAAGTGCCTACTCAAAAAGCCTACATTAAGGGGGAAATATACTTAAATCACATAGAACCATGTTTCATGGCTGTATGTACAATCACTCATACATAAGTTTTGAAAGAATTTTCTCTAGTTAGGCCTCTCTGTCTTATATCTTGCTGATCTTGCTCAGGCTAGCCTTAAACTCATGATCCTCCTACCTCTATTTCCTGTATACTGGGATTATGTGTGTCATTCTACCTGACTCTTGTTACTGATAATACTGTGAGGCTGGAGGGATAGCTCAGTCAGTAAAGTGTAGAACCTGAGAATGATCCCCAGATCCCACATAAATAGCTGAGTGTGGTAGCATGTGCTTGTCATCCCAGTGCTGGAGAGGCAGTGGTAGGCAGATCTCTGGGGCTCCCTTGCTAGCCTGCTTAGCCTACTTGGGGAGTTCCAGATCAGCTAGAGTAGCTAAGGAATAAAACCCAAGGTTTATTTTCTGACCTCCATGTGGATACACAGGGATGGATGTACACACATACACACACAAACACACACACACACACAAACACACACACACGTGCACATAAGATAATGAAATTGAAGTTTGTCCATGATCCTAGATTTGAACTCACTTTTCATGTCGGCTTCTCAGTTTTTCTAACAGGCACATCATGTAGTGTTTGGTATAATTTTCGTAGAATGGAAATGTGATTGTGTCCTTTACTGCTTAGAAAGCTTCTCACTTCTTCACACCTCATTGCTTCCCACTCTCTGAGAGTTAGCTATAACGTTTGTGTCTTGCTAGGTGTTCCATGCCTGGTGCTCTTCCCCTGTTTTAACTCATCCTTCCCTTCCCTCCTCTCTGCTTCAGTGTGTGATTTCTATTTTAAGACCTGTGCTTACACTCTGTTCTTCTGCCTCCCGAGCCCTCACTTCTGTCCTTTCCTTTCCCTCTTTTTATCCTTCCTCCTCCCTTTTTCTTTTCTTCCTGTCTTCGAGATAGGGTTTCATGTTACCCAGGTTGGCCTTGAACTCACTGTGTAGCTGAGAATGCTCCTCCCTTCCCAGGTGCTAGGATTAACAATGTCTGTCACTTTGTTTAGTTAATTCTATGCTGGGCGTTGAACCCAGGGCTTTATGCTTGCTAGGCAAATTCTCTACCAGCCCCGATTTTTTTCTTGGGTGTCATCTTGATTATTACTTCCTCAAGAAAGCTTATTAAGGGGGCCGTAGAAATGGCTCAGTGGTTAGGAGCACTGGTTGCTCTTCTGGAAGACCTGGATTCAATTCCAAGCACCCACTTGGCAGCTCACAACTGTCTGTAATTCCAGTTCTAGATGACTCATGGCACCAGGTATGCATGTGGTGCACATATATATATGCATGCAGGCAAAATACCAATACACATGAAATAAATCTTTTTTAAAAAGCTTATTAAATCCTTATGCTATGTATTTAGGATAAATAAAGGATATATAAATTTCCTTTCATAACATACATTCCTTATTCTTGTCTTTATTTAACTATGACTTTCAGGTTTTTTTCTGTATTATGTTAAATTCTAGAAGGCAAGAGCTGCTTCTGTCTTTGTTAGTGGTCTAATCCTAAGACTGAGCCTAGTCTGCACAGGGTAGATGCTAGCTGATTTGGATTGTGTTTTAACCCTCATGGACATGCTTCCTGGACCAGCGGTGTGAATGGCAGGCATACTGGTTTTGGCCTCTTTCTTGGTTCTGCTGCAAATTGCTCAGCATAAAGAGCTGTTTTACCGATCCACTTCTCTGCATGGACTGATGCTTTCCAACTGTTGGATCTCTAGGCATTCACATTGCCCAGCTTTTCATTTCCTGTTTCTCTGTGCTGTGGCCTTGAGTTGGAACTGGCCTCAATTGTGCGGCTGCCACCCCTCCAGGAGAGGTAGAAAGAGGCCCCTTTCCAGGTCTGTCTGCTTCCCTAGCTAAGCAGCTGCCTGGAGGGACAAATACTCATCAAGGAGCACTTTCCAGGCCCGAGCCGACCAGCCTGTGTTTCATGGAACAAAAAAGGACCAGAAAAGAAAAGGTTGAAGAACAGTTTTGTGCATTTCTGACTGTTCTGTTGTGCAGCGCTGAGGAGTGAATGCTCCTGCATGCTCCCCGGCCTCTTCCCCAGCTTTCCCTTGTATTTGCTGTGCTAGGGATGGAGTCCAAAGGGAGAGCCCTGTCGACTGGGTTGATTCTTCAGTTTTTCACTTCTCCCTTCTTTTTCTGCTGCTGGACCAGCTTTCTATTCCCTGTGGAAAACTGGAAAGTAAAGAGAATACAGATAAGTCAAGAAAAATTACCTGTGCTTTGACTTCTTAAAGACATATTCTACTTTGAAATGGCCATTTTCTCAGTTATCTTTGTTTATTCTTAGTTGTCTTATTTATTCATTAAGATAGGGACTCACTATGTAGCCAAAATGGCCTTGAGCACCTAATCACCCTGCCTTGTGGGGGAGAGGGATATGGGTCTTCCTCAGTCGGTCTCCACTGTATTTTCTGAGGTAGGGTCCACTGGGATTAAGGCATGTGGTTCCAAGGCTGTCACTAGTATTTCATTTGTCTTGTTTGATGAACTTCTTGGTGAGATGAAGGCAACATGAACACCTTATTCCTGCCTGGCCATTTGTTTAGTCTCACCATCATAGCAGATCTTCAGCATGTTCTCACCCAGGCTCAGACTCTAATTTCATTTATGCATGAAGCTCAAAGGGGAGAGCAGCACATATTTCTCATAAATGGCGGACTCCAAACACATTGCTCTTTTCCCTGTAGAGCCTGGCCTGCTGCAGCTAATAGAGTAAGCATAGACTTGGCAGTAGTGATTCCAAACCGAGGTGACTGAAATCATTTTGTCCCTCTGGAGGGATCTCCGTGGCATTCGGTGGGTAGAGGTGGGAATACATTGACCAGCACCCAACATTGAGAATTGCCTGGTCTGGAATGTTACTAGAGCTGACATTGAGAGAAATTGTTCCAGAACTTTGAATATGTCACCTTATTTCTCCAGAGTAAGCACAGTGATCAGGGTTCACCTCCAAAGCATACCTAAGTGCTGGGCTGGATTCCTTTAGAACAGGCTCTTCTTCAGAAGCATGCAAATCTGTATTATCACCAGGGTTATACTCAGGATATTGTGTCAGCCAATGTCAAGGGGACACAGAAAGGTACTGAATACAGCGTGTTCTCTTAGAGTTCAGAGATGTCTGGACTTGCAGGTAAGCATCCTTTAGGAGATATGACATGGAGCAGTGACTGTACTCACAGATGACCCAGTAGATGTGGTGCTGGTGGCTTGAGTGGACACTCTCAACAGATAACTTTTCCTGCAGTTACGCGATGCCCACCAAAACCATGGAGGTGATGCAGCTGCCAGAGCAAGGCAACAAAATGGTTCTGGACTCGATCCTTACAACCCATGAGCGAGTGATTCAGGTAGGCACTCTGGGAGATCCCCAAGTGCTTTTTCTTCTCTGGTTCCCTCCCTTCATCTTCTTCTCCATCAGTCAGACATTTTCCCCTCTTGTCCTTCCTGCCCTTAGATGGTGGTGTATTCAGAGCTGGGTTCCCGACTCCTGCACCTCTCCTGTTAGGAAATTACATTTGTTCCCAGAGCTTCATGTATATCAGTATCCCTAGGTGAACACACACAGTCCTGATGTGTTGGCTGAGTTTCAAATATAACAGACCTGGTTGTCTAGTGGACTTTTGTGGATGCTCCACAATGTATTCCCTAACCTCATTGCATGGAAAACTAATTGTTCAGGACAACTCCCTCTTTGTAATTCTTTGAACCTAATGCTTAATCCTTTTTTCCCTTCTTATTCAGTATGACTCTTCATTAATTTTTGAGGCTAAGTAATATTCCATTGTATGAAATTTTATTTACATTTTCATTGTTTCCCCCTTTTAATCCACCAAACAACCTTATCAGAAAGGTAGTAAGAATGTCGAGGAAGCAAGACCCAAATCTAAACAGGCTAATTTTAAAATGACTCTGAAATTTTGAAGTCATGTACCCTGGGCAGCTCTTACTTGCCTCTGAGGCCTGTGCCATGTGCATGCCCAGCTGTTCTCCGTGTTCTGTAACTCCAGCCACAGGAGCTGATCTGGATGTTCTAGTGCTGTTATGCAGTTCACATTTTACTGGGTGTTTTCCTTCAGCCCTGAAAACTGACCAGGCTGCTGTCCAACTCTCCCGGTTTAATTCCCTTTTCCTCCAGGACTTCAGCCAGACACTACCCACTCTTGAAGCTTTCTTAGATCTTCCCTTGACTGAGTTGAGTGGTTATTTCTGTTGTGGTCCTCAAAGTACTCTTTGTGCCTCACCACATACCTGACTCACCTCTGGATTCTCCAGACAGGCCTGACACCTGCACCTAGCCAGTGTGGTAAACCTGAATTGCATCAGAAAGTCAGTATTGGTCTAGTTGTAATGTTCCCTGCCCTAAGGAACACTGGCAAATAACAAGAGAAATCCTGTGGGGACTGGGCTCAGAGGCCTGCTCTAAGTATCCGCCTTTCCCCCACTGGAACTGCAGGGGAGCCCAGCCCTGCTTGCCAGTCACCTGGCCTTTAGCCTCCTCCTTTAGGCATCTCTCTTCATTTGCAGATCAGCGGTCTGAGTGCTACATTTGCAGAGATTTTCTTGGAAATACTTCAAAGCAATCTTCCTGAAGGAGTCAGGTTGTCAGTGAGAGAGGTAGGTGCCAGTGTGGAAATACGCTCCTAGTGGCCTGCATGTGCTCACAATTGAGGGTAAAGAAGCCAGTGCAGCTCAGCTTTTGAAACAACAGAGAAATGTATATTTCAGCTGCTGTCAGGAATGCTGTGTAGCCTGGTGGTCCTGTACCATTACTCTGAGGCCTCTGAGGTATCAGGGATGATGTTGTGTGTACGAGAGCTGGCCTCCATCACAGCATTCTGATATTATGGGCTGAGCCCATCAGTCACCTACAGATTCTCTCCTTTTAAGTAGCTGTAAAGCAGAAACATATTTTAAGATTATAAACAGTATAATACAGTGGTTGTCAATCTTAACACTGTGACCCTTTAATGCAGTTCCTCATGTTGTGGTGACTCCCAACCATAAAATCATTTTTGTTGTTACTTCATAACTGTAATTTTGCTACTGTTATGAATTGTAGTAAGAGGTATCTGGCCCGGACTTTCAGACCTAGCCTTAAGGTTGGGACCCACAGACCCGCAGAGACACACAGATGCTTACATTAATTTTAGGCTGATTGGCCTAAGGCCCAGGCATATAGCTTGCTAACTCTTTACCCTTAATCTAACCTATGACTCTTACCCTGTTCAGCCATGCGGCTCGGTACCTTTTCTCAGAGCAACATAGTTGTCCTTTGCTTCTTCTGCCTTCCCTGGCATTTCTGCTCTGTTTTCCTGTTCCCAGAGTTTTCTTAGTCTGGTAGCCCCACCCACATTTCCTGTCTGTCTTTGGCCAATCAGTCCTTTTTATTAAACTCATAGGTGGGACAATTATTTACAATGTAACATCATAAATACACTATAATGAATCATAATGTAAATATCTGTGTTTTCTAATAGTTTTAGGCTACCCCTGTGAAAGGGGCATTTGACCCCCAAAGGGGTCACGATCCACAGGTTGAAAACCACTGCATCAGAGAGACATTTTCTAGTCTGCCAAGGTATAATTACAGCTCCATTGAGTGTATCTGGTAAGGATTGAGAAGCATGCAGAAATTAGCAACATTAACCTAAATACTGGTGTCAGGTTAGTTGCCGTGGCAATCCTTCTTATGACACAGTTCTCATTAGGCCATGTTAGCCTGGTGTCATTGCTTCATCCAGCTCCCCTTGTTCTGTCCATACCTCTCCCGTGGTTATTTCAGTCTCACAGAGATCTGCGTATAGGATGAGAATGTGCTGGTTGTGCTAAAAATACTACAGTCCCTGTGCACATAATCTGAGCGCTCAGCAGGCAGAAGCAGGAAGATTGAGGTTTGAAGCCAGCCTGGTCTACATAGCAGAATCAGGGTCAGCCTGGTCTGTATAGCAAGGCCTTGTCCCAAAAAAGCAAACAAGCTGATAAGGTGATCCAGCAGGTGAAGATACTTATATGACCTGAGGTCAGTGCCCAGAATCACATGGTGGAAGGAGAAAACTGACTCCCAGATGCTCTCTGACATTCACGTGGGTACATGTGCACCACATGCATGAGCACACACACAGACACACAGACACACAGACACACACACACACACACACACACAAAATGTAAAAAAAAAAAAAAAAGTTTCTAGACCATATGTCTCAGTGATTGTGTTTACCTCGTAATTTGAAGGTTCTGGTCCCCAACATGATACAAAACCAAAAAAAAAAAAAAGAAAGAAAGAAAAAGAAAACTTCTGTTATGATACTTAGAGTGTCCTGTTTACATGTCTGTCTTGTCTCAGCACACTAAGAGGAAGTGTGATTCAGCCTTGATTCCTGGTGCTCAATTCAAGTCTGGGTCATGCTACTTAACTCATTGAGAAAGGGCCGAGTGAGTGACCCTCTGTAGAACTGCCCAAGGCCCCCTCTTTGGGTGTGCATCAGTGTGAGCAATACAAGTTATGTAGTGACTGCCTGCTTCCTTTCTTCTCCTTGTCCAGCATACTGAGGAAGACTTCAAGGGAAGGTTCAAAGCTCGGCCAGAGCTGGAAGAATTGTTGGCCAAGTTGAACTAGGCACTGCAAGCCTTTGATGTCATCATGGGTCTAAGAGAAGGTCATCCTGTACCAGACGTAAGCAGGAGAATGAATGTTCACACCAGCAATGCCTCCTGTGTCTGTGACATGCTGTGCTTGCCAGTTACCACTTACCTTAACTAAGCCTAGGGTATTCTCCACTAATAAAGATCTGCTGTTCCCTCCCTCCCTCTGTAAGGAAGCCTGTTTCTCCTTGTCTGAACATGTTCTCTTTCCATCATACTTGTTCAGTTAGTGTGAATTCATCCTTTAAAGCAATGTGATTAGTAAGCTAATGTTTGTTTGTTTGTTTGAGTCTGGGTAGCCCTGGCTGTTTTGGCACTTGCTATATAGAGGAGGGTAGCCTCAAACCCACGGAGATCCACCTGCTTCCTTCTCCTCAGTTCCCACCCCTTAAATGCCACTGTGCCCAGAATGAACTCATCTTTTAAAATAATATGGCTTGGAGTTTTATGATGAATTAGAGATTACTACAACCTAAGTGAACGCTGTATGTGTCTGTTCTCTGTTGCTATAATGAAGTTCCTGAGGCTGGCCTTCTTTATAAAGAAAAAGATTTGAGCAGTTGTGGTGATACACACCTGTACTCCCAGCACTTAGGAGATAAAAGATGGAGGATTAGATGTTCAGGGTCACTCATTCCAGGCTTCCAGTGCTCAGTAAGGGTTAGGCTTCCTGCCCTTCTAGCCACTGCTCCTGCTCACAGTTCCTGGTCTCATGACATTAGGGCTTTTAGAAATGGATTTTTATGAGGCTCAGTAAATTGTAAGGACAGGATGCCTGAGTCAAATGGGCAGCTTTCATAGTTAAGAGCATATAGCCCTTTTTCTCTGGTTCAGGGTGCCTTGCTCTTCCTTCTAGGATGCCTGGGGACTAACCATCTGTGGGTTCTGAGACAGTGTGGATGTGTTTTGGCCATTCAGGAGCAGCAGTACTGAGGGCTCTGGTCGCCCATCGCCAGGGTAGTGAATTCAAGGAAGGAATCATATCTGAGTATGCATTGGGCATGTCCGAGCTAGACCCACTGGACACTGTGAGCAAAAGTAGCCAATGTGTCCTTGCTTTTTCTTTGTGGTGTCTTCCCCTCCTACATCACCCTGACCTGCAGAACCTCAAATGATTTACTTAGTTCTACGCTCACCTGGAATAACTCCTTCTGAGACATTCTCATTTTTAGGACTCGCCTAACCAGATACTGCTCAGATTCAAAAGAATGAAAACTCCTTGGATTAATAGCTGCTAAGCAAGAAAAGAAAGTTCTTCTTTTCCCTGCAGCTTTAAGTCCTGGCTGGAGCAGAGGAGGGAGCTGCTTTCTCTGCAGAAGTGATGTGTACAATTTCAATCTGGACTCACTCCAGTTCTCCTTGGGTTTCTAAAGTCAGCAGCTGAAGGATGCTGTCTGACCACTTCACCTGAGGGCGGGTAGGTGGGAAGAGGATCTAGTAAAATGCATTACCGTGCATCTTTGTAGCAAGCACAAGGCCAGGTGCCCTGACAAGGACCTTGCAGGGAGGAAGCTGGCACAAGTCTTTCCTAGGCCTACTCAAGAGGGGAACCCAGCTAAGAAGTCTTGCAATGAGAGCTTTAAGAAAAAGCCCCTAACTCTAGCAACCCAGGTAGGCTAGCCTTGTCAAGCCATCCCAGTGAGACAATTAGAGAGACTAATGACTGTGGAAAGAAAAAGGAGATTTAGTACACTGCGAAGAAGAACCTGTTTGACTCTGGGGACTGAGTTGGGCTTTAGGTTTAAATAAAAGAATTGGATCAAGAGGTACATGCAATTAGGCAGACTCATTCACAGTGTGATCTTGATCATTGTCTCAGCTCTAGTTCTGCAAAGTGATCTGAAAAGGTCTTTGGGACTAGAGAGGTGGTTCAGCAGTGAAAAGCACTTCTAGCTCTTACAAAGGATCCAATTCAGTCCCCAGCACCCACACTGTGGTTCACAAACATCAGGAACTTCAGTTCCCGAGGATCTGATGTTCTCGCCTTTGGTAGGCACCAGGCACACACAAACACACCCATGCAGGCAAAACATTCATACAGATAAAGTAAATCTTAACTAAGAAGAAAAGTCCAGCTGCCAGTGGTGGCATATGCCTTCAATCTTAGCACTTGGGAGGCAGAGACAGACACATCTCTGTGAGTTTGAGACCAGCCTGGTCTACAGAGTTCCAGGACAGCCAAAGCTACACAGAGAAACTGTTTTGAAAAAAAGTCCCTGTTGCTTGGGTGGGAGTGCTGATTCTTGCATGGTCTTTTCATTTATTTGGGTTTGTTCAGATAGAACTTACTTTATACCCCAAGCTGGCTTACGACTCAAGTATGTAACTCAAAGTAGCCTCGAACTCCTGGTAATTCTATTGCCTCAGCCTTCTAAGTGATGGGATTATGAGTGTGAATCCCAAGGTATCTGGTAGATGATTACTTCTGCTCTTGTGTAGTTAGACTTTCCCTGTCCTGCCAGTCAGTTCTCAAATCACCACTAAGAGACTTATTTTTGTTTGTTTGTTGTTTTGTTTTGTTTTTTAAGATAAGAGTTTCTCCATGTAACAGTCCTAACTGTCCTGGCCTCAAACTCACTGAGACCTGACCGCCTTTGCCTCCAAAGCACTGGGATTAAAGGCATATGCCACCACCACCTGGCGGGACTTCTTATTAATTATGAAAGCTTGGCTGATAAATTAAGCTTTTCAAACTAGGTGTATAACTTGTTAGTCCATTTTAACCTTCATTCTTTTACCACCCTTCTTCCCAACATCCCCTGTGCCTGGGAATCTTAGCTATTGGCCGTTCAGCTTTTTATTACACCAATCACAGTGACATAACTTTACACAGTGTAATCAAACATCTCACAACACTCCTGGCTGCAACCTTCCCATTGTGAAAATTACTCTTAACTGGGTGAGGGGGGAATGCCCTGACTTGTCAGGCTATGCTGCTCTTAGAACCCAAGGGGACTGGGTTTGGTGACAGGTTTAAGACAATAGCCCTGTGGCCTCAGCCTCGAAGGGTGATGAGGGGGGTTGGGCTCACATGAATGGCTCACATGCTGAAGCAATCACTCAGAAAAAGAACCCAAAGGAGACAGATACAAAACAAGGCAGAGAAGCCAGGCTTTCCCATCCTGCTTTTTGTTACCTTGAGGTCCAAGCGAGAAATCAATACTTCTTAGCAAAAGCAGCTTCTGAGTTTCTGTTACAGTCCTTCTGTTCATGCCTGACATCACACCTTTCTGCAGGGATGACCCAAGCTGCTACAGGTAGATGTAGGTCTTGGGGGTGAGTATAGACCAATTCAATTCAGCTGTGGAAAGCAGAACTAAACATCAATCGAGACCACTGTGAGTGGCCCTCATGGCTAATTTCCTTTTGTAAAGGGCTGACAGAAGCAATATTTCCAAAGTTGATGTGATCATTCACTGTTAAACACTGTGTTGGACTCTGGGTATTCTACAGAAGAATATACAGCAGAGGACAGCTCATGCTTTAGAGAAAACTAGGTAAGGAGCTCTTCCTTAACCAGACCTTTGTTTTCTGTGATAGAGTGCTGTGAGGGTTAGCTGGGAAGGAGGAAGTCAAGGCAATAGTGGACACACTGGCTCCAAGCTCCTCAGCAGTGTGAGTCCACTTTCAACAATCTGAAGAGAAAGGTCTACACTGATGAGTTTTAAGGCTTGTGAGGGTGTGGAGGTGAGAGGTTGAAGTACTGTCTCCCCCCAGTGTTGTCCACAGTATATATTGAGTTCAGGGTCTCTCCCGAACCTACAGCTCACTGAGTCAGCTAGACTCGCTGGATCCTCCTGTCACTGCCCCCCCCCTCCCAGGTGGGGTTACAGATGTCCCTCTGCTCCCAGATTCAGCTCAGGATCTGAACTCAGGTCCTCATGCCCAAGTGGCAAACACAAGGCTCCCTGAGCCATGTGCTTAGCAACTATATGAACATTTCACAAAAGAGAAAACTGGCTCTAAAATGGACACCAACTGGCTCAGAACCACACAGCTGTGACTTCATCACTAGGGTTTGAAGACAGTTCGCTACAGGGTTGAGAGCACAGGCTGTGGATCTGAATTGCCTGAGCCTAGGGCTCAAAACACTTTATAGTTATCAGCACTCAGTGAATGACAGTAATGTTGTTAGCTTTTTATGATCACTCCATTTTCTTTCTGTTTTTCAGTGCTGGGGATTGAATCCAGGGCTCCCTAGATGTGAGACAAGTTCTTCACCACTAAACTACACCTTTCCATACCTACATTTTCTATACATTACTATACAAGTTTGTATAGCAAGAGTACTGTTTGCCCAACTATAGCCCATGACTTCCTCAGTGCTGGACAGATAAGTATCTGAAGGCCTGTGTTAAAGCTGCGTTTCCCAGACTGACGCTACTTCGATATGGCAGAAGCTTTAAGAGGTAGGGTCATGTGCCCGTGAATGGGATTGTAGGGTTATGGACACTCTGCCCTTCGCTCCCAGTCATGAGGTGAACTGGCTGCCACTACCACATGCTCCTGTAATAAAGTGCTGCCATGAACTGAAATCTCTAAAGCTGTGAGGCAAAGTACACCTTCCCTGTTTCTAAGTTGATCATCTTAGTTATATTAATGCAAGCTGACACATCATTATTAGGGCTGGAATCCCTGAAGTCGGCTCACTCCACTTACTCAGGATGTCCCCTCTACTGCTTTCATTATGTGGCTGTGTTCATGGCCTATTATTTTTACATAAGCTAATTCCTACATATGATAGTGCTATTTAATGATATTTATATCTTAATGGATAAAAGTAGTGATCTTATTTTTCAGCTTTATATTTTTTAGACAGAGTCTCACCATGTAGCCCTTGCTAGCCTGGAACTCACTATGTAAACTAGGGTGTCCTTGAATTATGTCATAGGGATCCATGAGTCTCGGCCTCCACGGTGCTTGGGAGTAAAGGTATGTGCCACCATGTCCAGCTATTTTGCATTTTCTTATATATTTACTTACTTATTTTTGCAGTGATTGAAACTTTGTGCCTGCTGGGTGAATGCTCAGTCTCTGAGCTATATCCTAGCATACTTCAGCTGTTTAACATTGATCTTTTTCCAGGCTATAGATAAACCATTCAGTCTGTGTGTTTCTCTGGGTGGCTGGGTGGCCGTGATCCTATCTCCCCTTAGCCATAAAGATAAAGAAGGTGAATAGCTCACTCTGCAGTGTGCTATGCTGTTAAACTATGCTGTTCAGCTTGCTTGCTTGCTGTTTTAAATAGTCTGTACTCTGTAGCCCAGCCTGTCCTTGAGCTCAGGAACACAATCCTACCATCTTGGCCTCCCTTGCTGGGATTAGTGTGAGCCAACACTCCCAAATTCATAGGCTGTTTTATTTTCTGGTGATGCTGGGGAGCAAAGTAGGGGTTCTGCCCGTGTCAGGCTGTGCCCTCTGAGCCACATCCTGGCCTTTAGTTATGTATAATTCTAGGATAGGTTCTTGCTATGTTACCCAGGCTGGCCTCTAACCTGGAAAGTCTCTTGTTTCATTCCTAGATGCTTCTCAGTCACTGTAATTGCAGAATAATGGGTTTCATCAAAATATTTCCACATATGCCTATGCCGTGCTTCAGTTTTACAGCCCCCCCCCCATTCCTCCCTCACTCGGGGTATCTTCCGCTTCCCTCATGGCAAGTCTACCAAAATGCATTTCCACTTATGATGGGAGTTTAATGGGACATAACCCCACTGTAAATCACATAGACACATTCCCATTACAGATCTGAATACATAGCAACTGGGGTCCTTACTGATACGAATTTACCCTGACTGTGCTGCAGGACACACAAGCACATGCATCTTATGGCAGGCAATCAGTAGAGGCTTTATGTAATAGGTTTGTTTGTTTGTTTTTTTCTTTTGAGATAGGTTTTCACATTGTAGCTCTGGCAGTTCTGGAACTAAGTTTAGCCCAGACTGGCTGCAATCCTCCTGCTTCAGCCTTCCTGAGTGCTGCAGTTATAGGCATGTGTTACTACATCCAGCTTTATATACTTAAATTGTTTATAAAGCCCACAAATTGTCCTCCAAAAACTTAGTGCTCTCCTCACTTACAAGAATGTGTCTGTTCCCATCTCCACCAATATTGGTCACTTTTGGCAGCAGGATCAGCTAATATTTTGTGTTTAAAGCCTGTGGGTTTTATTTAATTGCTTTAATTATTTTAATTGCTTTTATTTATATTTTCTTATAATTTTAAACATGTTAGTTCTTTTATAGGTCAGGCTAGACTGGAACTTACTATGTAGCCCAAGCTGGCCTCAAACTTATAGGTGATCCTCCTGTCTTAGTCTCCTAAGTGCTAGGCTATGGGTAGGAATGGGCCTCCATGCCCAGTTCCTGCTTGTTTTTTCTTATTAACCTTGATGGACTTTTCATGTGTTCCAGATAGTAATTCTTCCTACATTACAAATAAGTAATGTATACTTCATTTTTAAAAGCCCCACTTAGTTTTGTTTTTGTTGCTTTAAGATAGGCTCTCTCTATGTAGCTATAACTGTCCTGAAACTCATACGTACATTAGGTTTGCCTTGAACTCAGAGATCTGCCTGCCTCTGCCCTGAGACCAGGGACTAAAGGCATGCACCACCACACAAGCCCATCTTTGGGGTATGTGGTGACACCTCCAGTGCACACTATTTACCCACAGGTCTAAGCACGAGTAGACTGTCAGAGACACAGCTCCATCTATTCACTTGGTCTCCAGCTTGAAATAAGACTTTACTGTTCATTAAATTTCTCATGCCTTCTCTTCCCTAAAATTTCTGCACACAAGGCTCTAAGTAGGTTTTAGGGTCTACCATACTTTAGACTTGAACTGCTAACATGTAGAAGCCTGAGAAATGTTTATTAATAATGATTTTAAAAAAGCACCCCAACTTCTATGTTAGGGTCACCTTCCAATTCCCAAAGGACTTCCAGGGACATGCAGAATAGATTCAGTGGTTTCACAGAATAAAAAGGAGAAGCAATTGTTGATGTTATAAACAGGACACAACACCCCAGAGAAGGCATAATCAGCTCTGTCAAACTGTTATCAGGTAGGAACAGAAGCTCTGTGTTGACAGTGGCTCCATTTCTTTCAAAGGTCAAAGTCTGTATTTTAAAGTTAAACATACTTCCAAGATGTCAGGAAAGCTTTGTGTGTTGGTTAGGCTAGGGACAGATTCTGAATCTGTTAGTTCAGCAGAGCCTGGTATATCACAGTTGCTTATGATTGCCCACAGGTGTGTAGCACATCCTGTAATCTCAGTACATGGGCTGGAGGCAAGAAGACTGAGTTTAAGGTGATCCTTGGCTATACAGCAAGTTCAGGGTCAGTCTGGACTACAGATTCTTCTTTTTTTAAGTTTCTCTATTAGTTCCTGATCCCCGTTAAACTAAATAAAATACCCAGAAGTGAGGAAAAGTGAAGGCTCTTACATCACTGTTGAAAACTGAGTTTGCTGTTTGAGTGTGGCTTTATTTCTGCCTCACACTAGTCTCCAAACAACAGGAAGGTCACATTGCTCTTCAAATTGCACATTCCTAACACCATATCTCGGAAACACTTTCTTTTGTTAAATTTGTGACTGAAAAACAAAGGCCTGATTGGGTTTATGGCTGTAAATTTACTTAGCACACTCACTCAGGAGGTAGGGCAGAGGAAGGGCTGACAGCCCACTCTTTTAAATACAAATATTGGTCGAACAGGAAAGGTGAAGATATGTGTAATCTGACCACAGAAAAACAGCTCAGGGTGCAAACCCATGGTGCCTGGCCTTCAGCCCTAGTCCCAAAACTGTTCCCAAATTTTATGCCTCCTGTAGCACACTTTTACTGCTTAGGGTTCCTTCTTCCCACGGTCTCTCTGGGTGCCTATTTCTTCAGGGCCAGCCTGTGGGGATGATGGTTTAGGGTCTCAGTGTTGAGCACTGGCTTGCTCTTTCCTCCTCTGCAGTTCCTCCCGCCGTCTTGCTTGCTGTGCACTCATGCAATCCCTGAACGCCTGCACCTGTGGCTGGCACTGACGCCAGTCCTGGTGCTGGGCCATGCACTCCTGCACTGCAAAGTGGGAGGCAGCACAGCCAGAGCGGGTGATGAGCTGGTCCAGTGGGTCTTCCTCATCTTCCTTCTTCAGCTGTCGGGTCCAGTTATGACCCTGTGGGACTGAAGCTGACATCTTGAGGAACCTAGAATGTCAACACAGAGGTTAATGGACAGGTATGATTATATACACCTTCCTGCTCATAGGCTATAGTCCAAACTGTACTGTGATGTGAGATCTGCTTATATGCCTGTCTCCCTTAGAGACTGAGTTCTTTAAGATCAAATACTGAGCCTCATTTACCGTAGCCCCCCTCCCCCAGGATGAAGCTTGGCAGAGAGGGCCTACAAAATGGTTTGAACAGAACTGAGATAAAAGCATCTAAGCTCAATAAAGTATGCTTGTGAAGTGCAAATTAAATGAAATGCTATCTTACTGAAGAAGCCATCTCTCATCTAAAAGGACCGGCCTTTCTTCTTTCTTCTAGAAGAATAACATCAAACACTTGGAAGGGAATCCAAGTACATGCAGGGTTGACACACAGACTGAGAGTTCAGTGGAGCTGTGGCAAGAAGCATAGAGAGTCTGTGGGGTATGTGTCTAGTCAACCATATCCTAACGTGAGCTGTATTTGTGCAGACTGCTTTCCCAAGATCATCTGCTTCAGCATCCCACAGAGTTCAGCAAGGAGGGAAGGCTTCAATAGAGATGACTTTCACCTTTGTGCAAACTTTATTACGATGGGCTGTAGAGGAGCTAAAAGGACCCTAATGCCTCTTCTCTCCTACCTGAATGGAGTTTACAATTTAGTCAAGTAAACAGGTAATTCACAACAGTATATATAACAGCTGGGAACATGAGAGCAAAAAAAATTCCTCAAAGGCTTTCTAGAGCAGTTTCTCAACTTGTGGGTAGCAACCCCTTGCAGGCCGTTTCACAGAGATCGCATAACAAATATTCTGCATATCAGATATTTACGTTATAATTTATAGAAGTAGCAAATTTACAGTTATAAAGTAACAAAGTGCTTTTGTGGTTGGGGGTCATCACATCATTAGGAACTGTATTAAAGGGTCACCATGAAGAACGATATTAAAGGAAGGTTGAGATCCACTCTTCTGGAGGAAATGACTTCCAGGCTGAAATTCAAGTATGAATAGGAGTTAGCCAGACATGGGAAAACACTCTGGCTAGAGGTAGAAAGACAGCATGGGACACATGGGATCAAAAGTTCAGTGACTTGGATGAAGGTGTAGTTTGGGGGCAGAACAGGTGTCCAACAAGGAAGAGTTCACTGAATTTGATCCCCAGCACCGCAAAACAAGACACTTCGGTGACTGGAGAAGACAGCTGAGCAGGAAATGAAAACTGGCGGAAATGAGTAAATGATTGACCAGCAAAGCTTTGCAGCCCATGTTAGGAGTTTAAGAGTGTTATCACGAGGCCAAGGAGTAAGGTATAAGAGAGACTGAAGCACTCCATCTCTATATAAACCTCACTTGTATGGAGGCACAAAAGGCAAAAAGGCTTTGAAATACACTGACTGGAAACGTGCCTCATGGGTGGGTGGAATACCAACAAGTCAAAGACAGACACAACCGCTTTAGGATACACTAGGTAGGCTCAGTAAATGTTAAAGCAGTCTACACTCAAAACACGTCCTCGGTATTCCTTGAATGAAACGAGTTTGACACACGCTCTGAGATAAGGGCAGGCTAGATGGCTGACAGCTTAGCCTGAACTTCTAGAAAGGCAGGACAATAAGGGGGAAGCCAAGAAATAAAGGCATCCGGGTCCCTTGAAGCACCTCTCCCGGTTCGGGGCTCACTGCGGCGGTCCCCACGGTGCCTCTGACGCAAGGATGCGTGCGCAGTGCTCACCCTCAAGTGCAGAAGAGCGTGCTCCGCGGCCACTGAAGCCGCTCCCGCTTCTCTCCGCAGGAAGCGCTCCTTCGCCGGCGTGCACACACGGAAGTAGAAAACCCTTTGCACATTCTCATTGGTGGGTCCCGTGTAGAGCCCTCCCTCAGTTCTACTCTTCCGGGAAAGGGCGGAAGAGGCGGGCAAATGGGGGCGGGACCACCAGGACGATAACTTTGATGATTCTGGGAGACGAGGTGCACACCTTCAGTTGACGCCAGGCCCGAGAGAGGGACGGTGGGCTTGTACCTCACTGAGCATTTTCATCAGCGAGAGCTAGGCCTGGCCTCTGTGTCCGAAGTGGGTTACTGCATAGGTTACCAAGTAAGCTGGAGTCCAGAAAATGAACTTCAAAACTTTTTGGACGTTATTTTTCATTCCCAAAACCCAGGAAACACGCACAGTGTGATCCACGTCAGAACGAGGATCTATAAGCATTCAATTGTTACCATGAAAAAGAGATTTAATTATTTTTAAAATTACATTCGTTTATTTATGTGTGTCGCCAAGGCACATGTGTGGGAGAGCAAGGGACAGGTTGCAAGAATTGGTTCCGTCCTTTTACTCTGTGGGTCCCGGGATTGAACTCAGGTTGTTTGGTGGCAGGCACCTTTACTCATGAGCCATCTTGCAGGGTCCAAGGGACTCCTGTGTCCTCCCCGCTGCTGCCTTCCCCCCATCCCATCCCCGTGCCCCTCTTCTCACTGAGTTCCTTTTCTTATCCTGTTTCACCATTCTAGGCATCGGGGTGAAAAGGGAGTTATTTCACCCAGCCATACCCAGACAGCTCCCAACTTTTAGCCTCTTTCCCCCCTGAATAGCACTCCGTGTCACTGAGTTCATCAAAAAGGAATCAGCCTTCCTAAATTTCTATGAGAAGGTTTGTTTTCCTGATTATCTGTCATTTCAGATATCATTGCTATGTTTTATATTTATTTTGGGTTTTGTTTCGGGCATTTGGGGGTGGGTTTTGTGTGTATGTGTGTTTTGGAGAGATAGAGGCTCAGTAGGCTAGCCTTGAATTTATTACTTCAAACTTGGGGTGTTCCTCCTGCCTTAGCTTCCTGAGTGTAGCAATTACAAGTGTGTGCCACCATGCCTAGCTTTAAAGCTTAATTATTTACTATTGTCATATATAAATACACAGTATTGTATGTGTACAGTCAGATATACATGATACATACATATATGTGTGATGATCTTCACCTATCATCATAGGCGAGTTCTGTTTGATAACTGGTAAACAAGTTAAAATTCTAGCAACTGTCTCTACAAATAATAAATTCCATCTCTAAAGCTTTGTTTTTTTCTTTTTACATATTTTATATTTTTATATTTATTTGTTTATTTATTTGAGACTTTTTTTTTTTTTGTATAGTCCTGTCTTTCCTGGAATTTGCTCTGTAGACCAGGGTGGCCTCAAACTCAGAGATCTACCTGCCTCTGCCTCCTGAGTGCTGGGATTAAGGCATGCACCACCACAGCCTGGTTTTGTTTACTCATTTATAGTCAGTTTTTCATTGTATTCCCTCCCAAATTCAGTTTGTTGTTCCCATTTCACCTGACCTCAATAGAAGTATGTGGGGGTTTTTTGTTTTGTTTTTGTGTGTGTGTAGTGGTGGTGGAAATGTTCCTATGGCTCAATTATATAAACATACTATCTGTCCAGGTGGCTGAATTGGATCTTCAAGGAGATAAATTTGAAAATTTTTATTAATTATTAATTAATTTTGAGATGGGTCTTACTATGTAGCCCTGCCAGGGCTGAAATTTACTATGTATACCAGGCTGATCTTGAACTCACAAATATCCACCTGCCTTGCCTCCAGAGTGCTGGGATCAAACGTTTATTTTTGAGATATTCTTTTGTGCTGTAAAAGGAAACCGTTTTTGTATGGTAGCCTTTTATCAGTGGATTGGCCTAGATGGGGTCCCAGAGCTTACAGCTTTAGAAGGATTTGCTGTGGATAATATGAACAAGCTTTATGTCCTGTAAATGGCACAGTATTGAAAACGGTTCTAACCAGATAGCTCCTCCAGATATCCATGCCACCTTTATTCTCTCCACTTCATTTGTATGATAATCAAAGGTGTGTGCTTTTGATGGTAATTTACTAACATGCCTAGTTTATGTGGTGATGGAGACCCAACACAGGTCTGCATGCCCTACTCAAGATATATACATAGCATATATCACACACACATATGTATTCAGACAAGTTACAAGGAAAGACCTATTGCACAGTTTTATATAAGAAATTAAAGACATTGTATAGGGCTGGAGAGATGGCTTAGCGGTTAAGAACACTGCTACTCTTTGAGAAGACCCAGGTTAAATTCTCAGCACCCACATTACAGTTCACGGTTAGTTCTAGGGGATCTGAATCCCACATACACACTTGCAGGCAAAATACCAATGGTCACAAAATAAAAATAAATAAATTATTATAAAAATAAAGACATGTGTCTTCATTTTGCTGCTGTCCCCTACACAAACTCTTTACATCCCTTCAGGTCAGAGCAGCTATCTACTTCCCTGAGCGTTTGTCAACTGCTCGCCAGAGTTTGTCACCACACAGCAGAGCTCTGCTGCTGCACCGGTCCAGCCATTGCCATCCTCATCAAGATCGGGTGCTGCGATCCCCCTCCTCACCGCCATCTATCCTTCATTTCTCTTGCCACCATTTCTCATGCCATTTCTCATGGGCTGCCACCCACCCCTGCTCCGTTCCTCATGCCCTCTAACTCTGCTTCTGTGGGATCCTGCACGAGATTTCAGGATGGCTCCCAACTCCCATCACCATCTAGTCACATGTCCCAAGTTCAGTGCTCAGGACCCGCGTGGAGAAGGGAGTTAACCAACTTGTGAAAGTTGGCTTCTGATATTCACACCGAGTTGCATATGCGAGCTGTGGGATTAAAGGCCTGCGCCACCACTGCCCGCCACCACTGCTAATTTTTGCCATGAACCTGTTATGTGGCTTCAGACACGAGTGTTACCAGTTGAATGTTCTCTTTCTTGCCATGAGCCACTTTGCTGTTTGACATTTCTCTGTATTCTGTTAAACAGTCGGCCTGTCATTTTATATAAATGCTTAATCCTAGGAAATGAAATGAAGCCTGACTTGGAATTTTTGTGTACTTATACTTTGCTTCTTGGATTTCATCTCTTTTGTTGACTTCTGCAGTTTTGGGTTTTTTTTAACCGATTTTATCAGCAGCATGAGTGGCATCAGAATGCAGCTCAGCATTTATCTCCCTCCATAGTTTGCTTATGAATTCAAAGCTGATTTGCAGGCTGGCAAGCAGGCAATAAACACTGCTTCTTGAAATCTGTCACATAATTAGCCCCAAAGAAATGAAGTCTCCGAAGAGCAAAAGGAAGCCCAGATCTTCTAAAGGCCCAAACACCAAGCACTGGGTGCTCCCTGTACCCCTGACTCATGGCTAATTTAGCCAAGAGAGTTTAGCTGGCACTTCAATTTGTGGTATGGGAGACTTTCCAGATCCAGGTCAGCTAATCTGCCCCTGGCACTGTGGTTTGTTCTGTACTTGGAGGTAGAAATCCCATTTATCAAAGGCTTGGAAGTGTTTCGAGTTGTCTGAATATTTCTTAAAAACAGTTTAAGATCTGTATTTATTTTTATTTGTGTGTTTTACCTGCTTTTATACCACAAGTGTGCCTGTTATCTGCAGAGGCTGGGAGAGTTACAGACAGTGTGAACTACTGTATAAGTACTGGAAACTGAATCCATGTTCCTCAGAAAGAGCAGCCAGCACTCTTAATCTGTGAGTCACATCTCTCCAGCCTCTGAATAGATAGATATTCTAATTGTCTTTTTAAAAAGATGACCTATCATAAGAGAATATTGATTTTGGGGGGTGACAGGAAGGACTATTGTGACTTTGAAATTTTTTTTCTAAAGAAATGTGAGAGCCTGGTGGGTATAAAGAGGTCCAGAAAATATTGATTATTGAAGACACTGTCATTGTCCTTCAGAATTCCCAGAAATTTTGAAGTATGGATGCAGAAGAGCTAACAGGTCAAGGGCTCTTGGGTGAGTACAGCTCCCTGACACACCTCAAATGAAGCACAGCTCAGCAGCATTCTGTCACTAGACCCTGTTCCTGGTGTTGGCTAGAGTAAGAGATGTCACATTGAAAGAAACCCTGGAGAAGGGTTTTCTGGGCCTTATATATTAAACAATCATTTTATAACATTTATTGTTTGTGTATGACTGTGGATGGACACGCTGCTTCACAGATACAGAGGTCAGAGGACAACCTGTAGAAATTGGTTCTCTCCTTCTACCTGTGAAACCATGTTGTTGGCCCCAGTCATGTGTGTATGTGTGTGTGTCTCTGTGTTTGTGTGTGTTTGTATGTGTGTAGTTCATGTGTATGTGTGTGTCTCTGTGTATGTGTTTGTGTGTATTTGTGTATGTGTGTGTCTCTGTGTATGTGTTTGTGTGTGTATGTGTGTGTGTTTGTGTGTAGGTGTCTATATATGTGTGTGTATTTGTGTATGTGTATGTATTTGTGTGTATATATGTGTGTTTCTGTATGTGTTGTGTGTATGTTTCTGTGTGTATATTTGTATATGTTGTGTGTATATGTGTGTGTATGTGTCTGTGTGTATATTTGTGTATATGGGTATATTTGTGTTTATTTGTGTATGTGTGTTTGTGTGTAAATGTGTGTGTATGTGTGTGTTTGTGTGTATGTGTCTGTATGTATGTGTGTATATTTGTGTATCTGTGTGTATTTGTGTGGATATGTGTGTGTTTGTGTGTGTGTGTTCTGAGGCAGAATCTCATAGCCAAGCTAGCCTTGAACTTCTCCTTTTCCAGAGGTTGGCTGTAAACTCATGATCTTTCTGCCTCCACCTCCTAAGTGCTGGGATCACAGGTATGAGCCACCATGCCCAGTTGGCATCAGATTTGCTTTAACCGTGTGTTTAAGGCAGTAGCTTGGGTTGGGTCCCGAGTTCCCTCATATTTCTTTCTTTACTGCCTGTTCTTTCACAAGTCACTGAGAGTATTAGTATCAGATTGTCGTCTGGAGACTATTGCTTTTGTCTTCCGGCTGTGTCCTGTTGTTGGGCTGTCTTCATGGGGATGGCTCACTTCCCAATTAAGAAGATAATGGCATCTCATTGATAAGAAATGACAGTGCATCCCTCTGCACTGAAAGGAGCCGAGGGGGAGAGATGGTTTCTGGGCTGAGTGGGGAGGATGAGAGGAGAGACACTGAGAGGAACATTTCCTGTTTTCCTAATGTTTTCATTAAGAAGCTTTCATTGCATCTGGCCCGCTTCCCTGGTGGCTTTCTTCTTTCCCATCTGTGTAGAACAGCATTCATATTTCATGTCCTCAGGAAAATGCATCTTCAAATTTTGGGCACCATATGTTACTTTTCCTAAGATTCACGCAAAGAATTTAAGCCATTTTAGTATAGAAAAAGTATAATATCATATTCATCTCTTTTTCTCTGCTTATCTAGTACTATAAACATATTCATAATTAATAAGCTTTTTCATTGTAAGATCACGCAACTAACCAAGCGTGTGACGTGTCTGGTAGTATTGGTTGGTGCCCAAGTCCAGAGAGTATCTGAAATTACTTCTCAGTAACTTTGATGATAATATGAAATTTCCTTAAATGTGTTTTTTTTTTTGAAGATTTATTGTTTAATCTGTGTCTGGGTGTTTGATTTTCATGCTTGTATGTACACCTTGTGTGTGCCTGATGCCCACAGAGGTCAGAAGAGAACATTAGAGCCCCTGGAACTGGAGTCACAGATGATTATGAGTCACTGTGCTTGTTCTGGGAATTAAACCCAGGCTCCTCTGCCAGAATACTAAGTGCTCTTACTGTGAGTCATCTCTGTAGCCCCTTTAAATTGCCGTAGTAGAGCATCATAAAGGACACTTCATAACATGCTACTGCCTTGTTCCCTAGATAGACATACTTCCTCAAAATTCCAAACATTGTATTTGAGGAATAATTCCGGAAAGTTATGTATTTAAGCCCCTTTTACCATTGTGGATTTTTTTTGAAGAAGAAGAAACAAATGGTAGATAAATTGGTTATATGAAAGTTTCTTTTTAAAAAATCTATCTATCTATCTATCTATCTATCTATCTATCTATCTATCTATCTATCTATTATGTATTCAATGTTCTGCTTGCATGTCTGCCTGCAGGCCAGAAAAGGGCACCAGATCTTATTCTAGACGGCTGTGAGCCACCATGTCGTTGCTGGGAATTGAATTCAAGACCTCTGGAAGAGCAGCCAGTGCTCTTAACCTCTGAGCCATCTCTCCAGCCCCACGTGAAAGTTTCTTGCTCTTTTGTTCTGAGACAGGACTTTATGTAGCCCAGGCTGGCCTCACACTTGCTTCATAGCTGAAGGTGACCTTGAACTCTTTTCTAAAATGTTTACTCTTTCACAATTTTGTCCACAAATACAGACACATATAATGGATTCTCATCATATTCCCTTCTCGTCTGACATTATCCCCCAACTCCCTCTTCCTAGGAAATCCTACTACTTAAAAACAGGTTTTTTTTTTTGTTTGTTTGTTTATTTGTTTGTTTGTTTGTTTGTTTGTTTGTTTGATACAAGGTCTCTTGGAGCCAGGGCCAAGCTCAAAATCACTTGTAGACAAACCTTGAACTCTGGTTCTCCTTCCTCTGCCCTCTGAGTGCTGGGATCATAGGTGTGCACCACCATGAACTCAATGTAAAGCTATCTGTTTCCTAGTAGTCAGGATACATTTTAAAAGCTATTTTTTTACTCATATTACAAAAGAAATATATATTTAATGAGAAAATATAAAAGAAAGTGAAAAATCATATTTCTCTAACCTAAAGATAACTGTTGTGAACTTTCAGTTCACTGTATTAGTAATAATGATGATGAGTAACATTTTTAAGAGCTTTCTAAGTAGGTAGTGGTGATCCATACCTTTAACCTCAGCACTCAGGTGGCAGATTTCTAAGAGTTTGATGTCGACTTGGTCTACAGAGCAAGTTCTAAGACAGCCAAGGTTACACACACACATACACACACACACACACACACACACACACACACACACACACACACACACACACACACACACACACACAAAAACCTTGTCTTCAAAAACAAAAACAATTTTTTTTTTTTTGTATATGGGTGTTTTGCCTACAAGTCTATCTGTGCACTGAATGCATGCGTGGTGCCTATGGAGATCGGAAGAGGGCATTGGAGCATTGGATCTGGAGTTACATACAGTTGTGAGCTGCCATGTTGGCGCTGAGAGTCAAACCCAGGTCCTCTGGAAGAGCAGCCAGTGCTCTTACCTACCAAGCCATCTGACCAGCCCAGAGTAAGATTGTCTGATGCCTCCTATACTAAATTCTGCATCTTATTTCATTCCATCCTTTCATCTTTATATTACCAAAAGTTGAACTATAATTCTGCTTAATAACTCGCTTTTTATCATGTAATATATAATTCTAGGGCTGTGTGTTACAATGTACAACTTATTTTTTCCATATTAATGTAATTTGCATGAATATTAACTTTTCTAATATTATATTCTCATACATTCAAGTATTTTCAATCTCAGAATTTTGTGTTTTGATAATTATAGTAAGTATACTATCTCTAGGCATACACATATGTTGGGGCACAAAGGTCCTTGTGCTCACAGAGAAGCATTGGAGAACCAGGAATGTTAATCACGCAGCAGTGACTCCTCAATGGAGGAGATAAAAACTGCATTCCATCCAGAAAGCTGAGAGCAGAGAGTGTTCACAACCTGGTGACCCTTTAGCTCTGAAGCAGACCTTACCCACCTTTTGCTATAGAAGCCGACCCCAGCCAAATTCCCCAGAATGGTTATTCCAGACTCTTCTTTCCCTAGACCATCCTTACAGGTAACCGTAATTACTGTCACATGTACTGTACGACCTATGCTATCCGAGGCAACAGTAGATTCTAAGCCTGTTAGCTATAGATCCCACCCTCATAATCACATGCACTTTGTAAAAGAGTTTCTATGTAGTCACACCTTAAGCTTTATTTTGCACCTAGAATTGGACTGATTGTTGCCTAGAAACCTTTTCCCAAATTGTGCTGTGTTTTAAATATGCTGACAGTGAATTGCCTGGCATTAGACTTCCCAAAGTTTAATACAGGTTGGCAAAGTTAATCTGCACTGGGTTTTCATTCTTCTCAGGGTTTGCTTCCCTGTGTGACACCTGCAGGGACCCTCTCACACATACACACACATACACTTGCACATACATACTATCATTTCCAGAGAGATCATAATATTTTCTGTGCCGCTCATTTGGTAAATTTGTGTGAGTAGTAAGTAGTTTTCTCTTACTCATGGTTCATCTTGGAGAGTTATCTTTTGTGTAAGTTATTAAGGATTTGGAGAGAGCCAAGGTGTCTAATGCCAAGCCTGATGATCTGGGTTTGAGTCTCAGAACCTACATGGTGGAGTGTGGGAACTGATTTCCAAACACTGCCCTTTAATCATCACGCATGTGTCTTACTATGAGCATGTCTACAAAGGGTAAAAAAAAAAAATTTTAAAAGAATGTGTAAAAATGTTACACACTTTCCATCTCAACACCTGGGATGCAGAGGCTGGCAGATCTCTATGAGTTCCAGGCCAGCCTGAATTAGAGAAAGACTCTGTCTCAAAAAAACAAAACAAAACAAAACAAAACAAAACAAAACAAAACAAAAACAAAAAAAAAACCAGAAAGAAAAATTTGAAAAAGTAACTGAAAAGAAGAAATGACAAAAGAGAGAAACTGTGGAAGTAGAGAGGTCTGGGAGCAAAACTGTGGTAGAAGCAGGAGCTGTGTGTGGGTGATGTCAGGTGTGCTTTGGTTTGGAGAAGGGAAAGGAATGGCCTCCAGCCCTGGGAGGGTGGTGATGGGCACCTCATCTGGCATCTCATGTAGGTCCCATGCTCAAAAAAGCATATGCTGGAAGAAATTTCGGAGGAGTGTGAATCAAGGAAGCTTATAACATATTTCAAGGGCATAATGCAGTTCATCGTCTGTAATATTGCGTTGATTTTTAAACAGCTAACATGCCTGGACATTTACAGTTGTCGGAAACCTTGGTATTTCTTCTAGCTCTGACTGAAGTGTGATGTAGTAATACGTTATATATTTAATAAAACCAGTCTGGAATATCAGAGAAGAGTTCTGCCCACAGTCAATCCAGGAGGGTCAGAGAGTGGTAACTCACACCTTTAATTCCAGCGGGGGTGGGGGGGATGGGATGTGGGAGCGGGGTGATGACTTTCACCCTTATTCCCAGCAGATCTGAGTTTGAGGCCAGCTTAGTTTACAGAGGGAGTTCCAGGCTCCCAGGCAGGCAGTGGTGGTGCCAGGCCTTTAATCTTAACCTGGTTGGGAAACTACTGGGCAAAGAGAGTATTTAAGGCAGACATAGAAAGACAGAGCAGGCAGTAGAAGCCAGGAGGAGCCAGTCTAAGTTAGCTGGAAGATAGCTGGGTGAAATTTGACTGTGGTCTGTTTCCTCTCTTTGATATTCCAGGCTTTCCTTGGTATCTGGCTCTGAGTTTCCTTTAATACAACAAGAATTCTTGCAACAGTGTGGAGATCTGGCAGGTTTCTAATGGTGAACTCAGAGCAAGGGATATAGACACATTTTAAATTTTTATTTGTTTTTATTTTGTTTGTGTATGTGTGTCCGCATACTATGAACATGAAGTATCCTCAGAGCCCAGAAGAGGATATTGGATTCTCTCAAACTGGAGTTACAAGCAGCTGTTAGCAGACATGGTGCTGGGAGCTGAAGCCAGGTCCTCCGGAAGAGCATCCAGTGCTCTTAATCGCTGAGCTACCTCTCAAGCTCTGACTTAGATAGATGCTTTTAAGACAAACGTAGGAAAGCTGGTCTGAGAAAACTTAGGCTAGACAGAATGGCCCACTGTGAAAACACAGGCCCACCAGTCTGCACTAGGCTTGTTTACCTATTTGGTCCTTAGAGGTCTGTTATCCAGATTTTGTGATTTGCCAGACAAAGCAGGGCTGCAGCAAGTGAGCCAGGCTAGTGAATGCCTTCAGTGATTAAGGGTCAGTTCCTATCAGGAGCTGGGCTGTGAAACTCAGGGGTGAGTAAATAAGCCTCCCATTTCCTTATACTGAGATCTAGACTGAGAGCCAAGGAGTTCAATTCTACCCTGTAGCTCTGCCCCAGGAAAGGAAGCCACCAGCCCTTAGGATGCTAGATGGGAGGCAGGGTGGCTAAAGAGATGCTTTAGGCTGTGAGCAACACATGAAACTATCTCATCTAAGGGACCAGTAATGGGGGGGGGGGGGGTGAGGAAATGTGGACTTGATGTCAGTTGTTGCAGGTTTCCCCCATCAGGCCTTGGGGCTCTGAAAGGGGGGTGGATACTCAGTTGAAGATCTGGCTGAGCAAAGAGGCTAGCTGTGTGGTGACCTTCAGAGGTCACAAAGGAGCTATGAAAATGCTCCTCTGATGATTTCCAAGGGCAAAATCACTGTCAAGATAGAAATAGAAGTTAGTTATTCACAAATGCATAAATAATTCACTCACCTGGCCATTTGGATGGGCTGCTGCTTCCCCAAGGACTAGAAATTCCTGTGTGTCAGGGCTTCTGATTTTTTTTTTTTTTTTTTTTTTTTTTTAAGAAAAGGTCTCATGTAGCCCAGGCTGGCCTCAAACAGGCTATGTAGCCAAAGATGACATTGACTTCCACCCTCCACCTCCTGAATGTTAGACTGTAGATACATGCCATTATGCCTGGCTTTATACAGCTGGAGACTAAACCTAGGGCTAGATGCATTTTACCAACTGAGCTCCATCAGCATGCTGGTTGGTCTTGTTAGAGATATCTAATATTGTCTTACATAGAATTTTTAAGCACATATACACATAATTGAAAAAATAAAATAAATGGTAAATGATCCCAGCACAGGGAGTATCCTGGGAGTGGTGACCTACGCCCTTAATCCAATCTGAGTTTGAGGTCATCTTAGTTTACAGAAGGAGTTCCAGGCTCCCAGGCAGGCAGTGGTGGTGCCATGCCTTAATTGAGCAAAGAAAGTATTTAAGGCAGGCATAGAAAGATAGAGCAGGCAGAAGCCATGGCTCACACTGTTAGTCCCAGCACTTGGGAAGCAGAGGCAAGAGGATCCCTGTGAGTTCAAAGGCAGCCTGGTCTTCAAAGCAAGTTCCAGGACAGCCAGGGCTGTTACACAGAAAACTCTGTCTGGAAAAAAACAAACAAAAAAGGCAGGAGGAGGTGGATCTGTCCTCTGATATCTTCAACTGTTTTTACTATATTTGAAAATATCCCCACAGGTAAGTATCAATGTGTCTCTTTACAAAGTCCTGGGCCCTCAGCTCTAAACCTAGTTTCTCTCTAGGTCATATGACCATTTACAGTTTTTAAATCCTCGGTGATATACCTCCTTCAACAAGGGCACATCTGATCCTTCTCCAACAGCTCTACTGTCTGGGGACCAACTATCCAAACTACTACCACATCGGAAACATGAGGACTCTGTTTTCATAACCCACCGAGTCCAAGCAGTGCTGCCCACATGCACACGCCTCGCCCCCCACATCCCCCCACCCCACCCCACAGCAGCCATCACCTGCCAATTGCTCCTCAGGTTGGGGGAAAGAGTAGTGTGTGCCGGCCAGGCAAGGCCTCTTCCAGTGAACTGCCAGTGTTAGATTTTCTTGGTGAAGTGCTTCTTCTTCTAGTGTTTGCAGCCAAGTTCATGGCTTCCAGGAATGATCTGAGAGCAAATTCAGGAAAGCATTTGTGGGGACGTTAAAGCACTGTGAAGGGTACTTTGGGTACTTTGCAAATAGGTTCATAATTGTGGGAGCTTGCAGCTGCTGATCTGTGTCTTTGACAGGTGTTGCAGATCAAAGACGACACTTCTTCATGTTGACTTGCACTTGGCCTTCAAACCCTCCCGATGACTCACCTCCCAGGTCCTAGTTGACTCTCATAGTAAGGCTTGTTGAGCATCTCAGGCCATCTTTGTAAACAGGGTTTCTCTGTGTAACAGCCCTGGAACTCTCTTTGTAGACTAGGCTGGCCTTGAACTCACAGAGACCCGTCTGCCTTTGCCTCCCTGAGTACTGGGTTTAAAGGCATATGGCACCATGCCCAATAATATTTGTGTATCTTCTTTTACATTCTTTTGAAAACGTGCACTTGCTGCTGTGTACTCATTCAGTTATATAACAATGCAGCTTTATCTTAGTTTATGTTATGCATAATTGGGTTCATTCTATGTTGCCTTCTGGTTTATCCATTCTCCACTTAATATCTTGGAGTTTCCCCCAGGTGAATGCACACAGATATATTTTATAATTCCTGCATAATATTCTGTATCTATTCCTGCACTGAGGGATGTAATCGTCCTCTTTAAACTCAGTGACATAGTCCAAGTCTTAGTGAACCGACTAACATATCATTTCCGTTTTATAAAGGAGAAAGCCAGGACCCAAAGGATCAAAGAAGTTGCTGTAGATAAAAATACTGCTCTATAGTAATGAGATTTTATTATTTTCAAAATGCATGCTGTTTCTATGATACTGAGTCTTACTTTTCATTGAAAAGTTAGCAAAATGATCCTCAGAGGAAAAGGCATACAGTCAGAACTTTATGCATACAATTTAGAGAATCAGAGAGAGAAAGCTATTGTTGATGTGTGCGCCCCTCCCCCAAACCCTCATCTTCCTACCTGCCCCTCCCCGCCCCACTTCCTCAGGAGCTGCACTGAGCCATGACCAAGACTAACAGAGTTTGATTCTACTTATGATAGGCAGTTCTCTGTTTTCTTCCATTAGTGCACCACGGATCCGGGTCAGAGGTGCTGTAAACACATATTGATGATGGCCCCTCCCTTACTCTCGTGGTCAATAAATCTCTCAGACTCAGGCTTGGCTTGGTAGTGCACAACTGTATTCCCAGCACTCTGGAGATGGAGGCAGAAAGATCAGAAGTTCAAGTCATTCTCACCTATAGAGTGAATTCGAGGTCAGCTTGGATGTAAGACCTGCTAAATAGCCCCTGTCCCCCAACTCCTTTGGATTAGTGAAGGTTAATAGCAGGGTTCTACTTTTGACATTTCTTTTGCTTTTGCATTTTTGTGTGTCTATACGCCACTCGTGTAGGTGCCTGTAGAGGCCAGAAGAGGGCACTGGATCCCCTGGAACTAAAATTATAGACATTTGTGAGCTGCCCAACATGGCCCTCTGGAAAACAGCAAAACTCTTAACCAATGGCTATGGCCGTGGTCCCCAGGGTCTCTCTTTTTGAGATGAAAGAATACTAGACTTCCTTTGAACTGTGAATTCATGTTCCAGGTCTCCACACGGAAGAATCAGATTTGCACATGCTGTTCAGTCTGGTGTGGTGTTATCACTTCCAGACTTCGGATCCCTTAGAAAGAGAAACACTGGTAAAGAACACTGACCCTGACTGATTGTGGGTGAATACACCATTGGTCCTTCTACCTCACTCATTGGGGCAGGGTCCTCGCAGAGCAAGGCCTTAAACCCCATGGCCATCTCTCTCTCTCTCTCCAGCTCACATGTTTTCTTTTTAAAACAAAATAATGCTGCAATTTTTGCACCTTTTGAACACTATAAATGCCAGGAGCCACGCGACTTCTTCAGAGGACAAGACCCGAGAGTAACGGGAACAAATGCTCCTGTGGCAAGACCCGAGAAACTGACCCTGCACTGACCCTGCCTGACCCACTTTGGCAAGGTCAGTGGATAGTTTGCTGCATAATTCTGGGCATGATCCCAGGAGCAGATATGCTACCTGCTCTCCTTGCTTTGTTTATACAAGTCATATGGCTGCCTCTACTTTCACTTTCTCAGAGTTATGGATAAAGAGAGAAAAACTTCCCCTGTTAACTTTCCTCTGGGTGAGCCAGGGGGGATGTTGGTAAAAAACAAAAAAAACCAAAAAAAAAACAAAAAAAAAAAAACAAAAAAAAAAAAACCAAAACACTGGACCTGATTCAGCCCCTAAAGCCTTTGATGTTTCAAGAGTGACCATAAATTCAGGCTTCTTAAGAGCAGGATGTCATCTTTCCAATGCATTTCTGCCTAGCCTGAAAGTCACAGTAGTCCATGACATTACATGTTTGCATACCTGCTCTGGAGAGAATGATTTTAACCAGTCTAGGAAAAATGTAAATAAATAGATGATATCGAAAGTTAATGGGAACCATCTAGGAACAGAGAATGAAGCAGAATCATAAACAAAATCCCAATGCCCTCATTTCTAAAAGCTGTGCCAATACTGTAAGAAGTTGAGCAGAGCCAGATATTGAGAGTAACCTTTAAGTTATGTTGCTTACAGGGGAGTTGGGGAAAAGCTAGTATATCCCTAATGGAGATAAAGTAGTACAGAATGGAAGAATGAATTGATCCAGCCTTGGCTAATGAATTGGTTATGAGAACTCAGACCCTACCAGACATAAATATTAACCACTAGAAACAAAACTGTCTCTCACTTTGCAAGATGTTGTAACCGCAAATGCTGCCAGCCGGGCACCCGTCCTACCTGTAGGTGTGCACAGTGAGAAAACTTTCTTTGTAGTTTGCAACACTGCTCATGCTTTTGACATCAGAGCTATGGATCAAACAGGTAATGATTACAGGTGGGAAAGTTGGGGGATGACGGGAATGGGGTAAGGGAACAAACTGGCAATTATTGTAACCATTGTTAGAAACACAAGGAAACTAATTTGATTGTAAAACTGTTGGTGCAAACCTCTGAAACCTGTGAAGAAAAATGGCACAGTCTGTCTGGGACCACATGTTATAGTTTCTTCACCGTGCAAACTCCACACATCTATCCCAGGTCGCACCCATTTGGAGGAAGGCTCACTTCATGTAAATATGAACTCATGGGTACAAAAACAAGATAAACTTACATCTGGCCATGCTGACATTTGTTTTAAGAAACATACAGACAACAAACAAAAACAGCTAGGTGCAAAATGCTATGTAAACCTGAGACTTCACTGCCAACCTTAAGGGATTAATTTGAGTATGTTATCAAATTAGAAACCAGATGTGGGTGGCATTGGCTTACTCTGTACACCAAGTGACTCTGTGTTCCTAATCTAGGGCTTAGTCTCCAACATGGCCATCACACCATACACACCATTCATTCATTCATTCATTCATTCATTCATTCAGTCAGTCAGTCAATCATTTTTATTTATTTATTTTCAAAACAGGGTTACTCTGTGTAATCTTGGCTGTCCTAGAACTAGCTCTGTAGACTAGGTTGGCCTCAAACTCACAGAGATCTGCCTACCTCTGCCTTCCAAGTGCTAGCGTAAAAGGCATGTGCCACCACTGCCAGGCCACACATACACCTTAAAAAAAAAAAAAAGAATTATTTAAAATTTGTTTGTGGTATGTGAGTGAGGAGGTTCCCATGGAGGCCAGAGGCATTGGGTTCCCTTGACACTGGTGTGAACTGAGTGGTGGTTTGGATGAAAATGGTCTCATAGGCCCGTAGGCAGTGGCACTATTGGGGGGGTATAGCCTTGTTGGAGAAAGTGTGTCACGAGGGGTGGGATTTGAGGTTTTAGAAGCTCAAGTCAGGCCTAGTGGCTCACGGTGTCTTCCTGCTGCCGGCAGATTCAGATGTAGAACTATCAGCTTCTCCCCAGCTCCATGTCTGCCTGTAGGCCACCCTGCTCCGTGTCATAATGATAATGAACTGAACTGAAAGCAAGCCCAGTCAAATGTTTTCCTTTGCAAGAGTTGCTATGGTCATGGTGTCTTCACAGAAGTAAAGCCCTAACTGAGACAGTAAGTGATTGGAATCAAACTCAGGAAATCTCGAAGAACTGTAAGTGCTTCTCACCACCGACTAGTCTCTCCAGCTCTCTCACTATTCTGCCTTCCATAAGGTCTCCAGAGTTCATGTTCTGGTTGTGGCAGGTCCCCGGTTCTCTGTCCTTTGTCCACTGTGAACCGGAAGCAGCTCAGTCGGCTGTGAAAACCTGTTTCTCGGCTTTCCAGCGCCCCCTTGTGACTTCTGGTGGGAAATGCCTCCTGTCTCGACTTTCACTCCATGCCCAAGTCTTCACCATAGATAAAGGCTTCTTTTAGGGAACATGTCTTTTTGTGCATGTCTAAATATCTTTAAATGGTTTTAATCTTTCAGGAACCTTTACAAAAATCTTACCAAATGTGGTGCGCACCTGAAGTCCCAGCAGTTGGGACACGGGCAGAGGGTGGAAGCAAGTTTAAAACCAACCCAATCTCAAGTTCTAATGAGACTATAAAAACGTGGGAAGAGGCTTCATCCAGGTGGCTCAGTAAGTAAGGGAACTTGCTGCCACACAGGATTGTGTAGGTTGATCCTTAGAGCCCGCATGACAGACAGAGAGGACCAGTCTCCATCTGTTGTATACCCACACACGCACAGAAGTGCACTTGTGCATGCACGCCAGTGCAAAATGTAAAAGCCTTTTTTAAATGGTACTGGAGAGATGAGTGAAGTACTTTTGCCCCATAAGATGAGGTTCTGAGTTCAGATTCCAGCACCATGTAAAACGATAAGCAGTCAGTGTTGCCAGGAAGCTCTTGCTGGCAGGTTGAGACTGGAGGATATATGGGACTTGCTAGCCCAGCCAGTCTATCCAATTTGTGAAGTCCAGGTTCAGTGAGAGATCTTACCTCCAAAAAATAAGATGTATTTCTGTGTGTGGCTATGTGCAGGTGAGACAGCTGACCATGGAAGACAGAGAGAGTGCCGGATCCCCTGGAGCTGGAGTCACCAGCTGTTATGAGCTGCCTAATGCGGTTGCTGGGAGCTGAGCTCAGATATGGCTCAGGCTCTGTGCAACTGCAGCACATGCTTTTAACTACTGCAATGTCTCTGTATCCCCTAGAAAATGTACTGTTCTAATGTAAGATATTAGCAGGGAAAATTATGTGTAGCATTGATGAGAACATTTTAAACTCCCTTGTTTTTCAAAAATATAAAACTATTATACAGTTTAAAAAATTAGCCAAATAAATTTGTTTTTCAAAAAAAAGAATTTACTCCATAGCCAAAGCTGGCTTCACCCTCACTGTGTAGCTCAGGCTGGCCTCAAACTCAGAGCAGTCCTCTTGCCTTAGCCTCCGAAGTGCTTGGATCATAGGTGTGAGCCACCACACTCAGCTTGATCTGAAAAACAAAACAAAATTAAAAAGCAAAATAAAACACTTTTTAAAGACAAGGTCTTATTATTTAGCTCCAGCTATTCTGGAACATGGTGAACATTTACTTGTACTAGGCTTTGAAAACAAAATGCTTTTAACTTGTGCAGTCTGTACGGAAGTTGCTCCTGTCTTGAATGTTCCCTGTCAGGAGTCTGAACTTCCTGGTGCAGTTAGGCTATTATTTAAAAAAAATGCTGATTGTTACAAAATATTTCACAGTCTCAGCTATTCCCACAAGATAAAGGGTCATAAGATGAACAAGCTAACTGTTAAGTTCTGCTTTCATATGAAACACTTGGGTGCCTGAGGCACCCGCTGGATTCCTGTTACAAAATCAAGCCCTAGCTGGGCCGTGGTAGCACACACTTTTAGTCCATTGAGAGGCAGAAGCAGGCAGATCTCTATGAGTTCAAGGCCAGCTTGGTCTACAGAGCAAGTTTCAAGATAGCCTGGACTACACAGAGAAACACTGTCTCAAAAGAAACAAAAAACAAACCAAAATCCAATCTTGCCCATACCTAGACAGGATATGAGTTAATTTAGCTCCCAAAAATTATAAATTTGTATGTTTTGCCTTTATAGTCCTTTAGTTAACAATGCCAGGGCCTTACTTAAGAGAACTCTTTGGTATGGTCCTGGTCAGTTTCTTTTTTTAATACAAAGCCTCCAACTTACTAAAAATAAAACTTGAGACAGACTGGTGAATCTCTGAACGACCTCAGACTCACAACTGTACTCACTATGTAGATCAGGCTAGACTCCAGCCCTCAGAGATCCAACTGAATCCGCTGAGTGCTGGGGATACAGGAGTTGAACCTCTACACGCGGCTTTGTTCTGAAATTTTAAAATTCAAGGTAGTTGCTATACTAAGAAGCCAAAGTGCTCAGGGCCTCCGATTTCTGGACTGTGTGAGCTTTATCGGGTCACAGAACCAGCAGTGAGCATCCCAGGGCCATTTGTTCAAGACGGAAAGACTACAGTTCCCAGAGTGCCCCTCGTGGTTGCCAGGAGCAACTATAGACCGCAGACTAACAGAGGCTGGAGTCTGAGGAAAAACTGGCCCACTGTAAGCAGCCATGGGGATGGATTACTATGCTGTGCTCCAGATCAATCGCAACTCAGAGGATGCCCAGATCAAGAAGGCGTAAGTGGGTGGAATCAGAGCCTGGTTCCTGTTGAGGCAGCCCCACCCTAATGCCAGCCAAACCGCTTCCTTGCGCAGTGTAGGGCAGGAAAGGGGCACCTCTTTCCTCTAGCATAACCTGATCCTGGCTTTGACCCGATTTATCAAGTGTGAGGTTGCCGTGAGGATACAGACTAGAAATTCAGGCACACCCCTAGTGCACCAGTGCGCTCCCCACACCCAATCCTAATGCCCCTTAGCTTCTCTGTGGTCATGTCCTAGCTATGAAATCACGACAAAGGATAGTTTGGACCTTACCCTGAGCTCATGAAGATCACAGGACTGTGAACCGGAAATGACCAGGACAAGTGGATGTTACAGTTTCCATTTTGGTCATATGGGGTTTTGTCACTGATATTCATCTCTGAATCTCTCAAGTCTCAGGGACTCTGTGAAAGTCTAGATATGGCTGTGATGGTGCCTGCCTGTAATCCCCAAATAGTTTGTGGGCGGCATAGGCTGTATAACAAGGCCCTGTTCAAAAAATAAAAACGCTAAGTGTGATTTGGGGAAGCGGCATCAAGTCAGACTGTATTTCTGTATATTTTTTATCTTTTAAATGTTTTTCTTTGAAGAAAAAGTTTTGGGCAAGAAATTTATCGAGCGCTAATCTCTTGGGTTGTGCAAGTGCAGGCCATTGTCATGTATTGTCATAAAATAAGTACCTGGTGCTGTGTCAAGGGGCAAGTGGTTTCTTGGGAGGCTTCCTGCTAATTAAGCCAAAAGACAAGGTGTGAAGGAGATTGAGGCTCTGCAGTGGGCTGAAGAGGAAGGAGAGAGATTGAACTTGACAATTGTGTCATCAAAGTATGAAGAAAAAAGAACGTTCAAAGCAACCTGAGGTTTGGGGGTACACTAACTGCTTGTATTGAACATGGAGGTGCTGTCCTGGGATCTTTCTATTATTATTTTACTTAATCCTCAAGTGACCCTGTGAGGTAAATGCCATTGCCATCCCAGGAGCTTGTATGTGACAAATGGAATCAGAAATCAGACACCACCCTTACCTCCCTGGGCCAGGTTTTTGTGTGGACTGCAGTGGAGTGTCTAGTGAGCATAGAGAAGAAAGGCAACCTCATTAAGTTGAAAACAATTTGCTACAGTGGATGATGTCACCTACTGCTCAGGGCTTTCACCGGCCAGGGATTTATCAAGTGGAAGGTTGCCAAGAGAGAAAGCAGGCAGCCAGGGGGCCTCGTCAAAAGAGCAGTTACCATGGCAAACACATAAGCGCAGCTTAGTTACTGGAAGACCAAGTGCCCTGACTAGTTTTATGACACAAGCTAGAGCCATCTGGGAAGAGGGACTCTGAATTGAGAAAATGCCCCTACCATGTTGGCTTATGGGCAAGGTGCATTTTCTTAATTGGTGACAAATATGGGAAGGTCCAGCCCATAGTGCGTTGGCGGCCCTGGGGGTTATAAAGAAAGCAGGCTGAGCAAGCCATGGAGGGCAAGCCAGGAAGCACCATTCCCCCATCAGCTCCTGCCTCAAGGTTCCCTCTTGAATTCTTGCTCTGACTTCCTTTGATGGTGGAAAATTTGATTTGATGGTAGAAGTGTGATATACAATAAACTCTTTCCTTCCCAAGCTGCTTTTGGTTATGATATGTGAGCAAGAAACCCTGAGAAACCAAGTACGACACACTTACACTCAGGCAAATCAAACTTTCTGCACCAAATCTCCTAATCTCTAAAAAACCCCAAAAATGCAGAGGAGGAGAAGGGAGATGGGGAGATGGCCCAGTTGGTACAGTGTCTACTGTGCAAGCAGGAGGATCCCCAGACCCCACATGAAAAAAAGCTGTGTTTTGCATGTATTTCTGGCTCTGGGGCAGAGGGGAAGGTGGTGAGTTCCCAAAGCTGCCTGGACGGTCAGCCTACTTGGAGAGTCTCAGGTCTGAGAGACTGTGTGAATAACCGAAGTGAACAGGGAGACAACAGGAGAGGTTGTCCTCTGGTCTCCACATGCATGTGCCCAGCATGTGTACCCCAACAGACACAGGCATACGCAAAGCACACATTTTTTTTTAAAAAGGATAGGAGATGTTTTGGTATTAAAATAGGATCAGATGAGATAATGTATATGAAGATGCCCCCAAATCAGCATGTGAGCTAAGAGCAATAAGAATTGCATGCTCCTAAAGACAGCCCATAATTCTTTGCACTGCAACAACATTTAAGCTTGAGCCTTGTGTATGTTACACTGTCTCACAGGGATGTCTTGAGACTGGCAGATCCCTGGATCTTGAGAACCAGCTGCTGTAGCAGAATTTGTGAGCCCCAGGACAGTGAGAGACCAGCGGGGGGGGGGGGGGGGGGGGGAGGGGGGAGAGGTAGAAAACTAAAGTCACTCACAAAATACCGAGCCTTTATAATAAAGATCATCTCCATGCTGATTACTGACCATCAACTTCAGTATCCCTTATTCACTCTTGTTAGCATATATCCATTGTACCAAATACTCTATGATTAAACACACACACACATCAGTCATTTGTTTTTGAGACTGGGTCTATGTAGCCCTGGCTGGCCCGGAGCTTGCTATGAAGACCAGGCTGGCCTCAAACGTGCAGAGATCTTCCTGCCTCTGCCTCTCAGGCATGTACCACCACACCTGGCATCGTGGTATACGTTTTGAACCGTGACTTCATCCTTTCTCCCCCATACAAGACGGTTGGTGAACAAAGAGATGTTATTGCAGAGAGAAATAGGGGCTTGAGTCTTAGCTCGAGGTGTCTGAATTGTCTGCTGAAGGCAAAGGGAAATGAGTGAAGAGACTCAGTAGCAGGAAGGGGGAAAACTGGAGAGGGTTCTCGTGGTTCCAAGGAGACATGGTTCTGTCACAGTTGCAGGAAGGAGAGGCAGGGCAGAGCGTTTAAGAAGAGGAACTGATGAGATAGGGCCACTAAAGGATGGGAGTCAAAAATTATGCTTAGATTTCCAGCTGGGGAGAAATGAGGTTCCTATTTGGGCTGTGGATGGCGCATGCTTGCAGTATCTGAGATAAGGGTGAAATGCAGTGGCAGGGACAAATGTCTGCAGCTGAGGGAAGTGGCCTGGCAGGAGCTGGGCATCAGCTGTGTGAGATGAGCTCAGCCTGCAGACTGTGAAATGAGAGCAGGTGATACCGGAGTCCAGGCGCCTGTGTGGGAGGGATGGCAGGAAGGGAGCCCTGATCAGACCCAGCAGGGGCTGTGTGGGGTCCTCCCTGCCATGCCCAGGGGCAGCTGGCTTCCTTACCCACACACCTCCCCGGCATCGCCATCTAAAGGGGAGTGAAGCAAGAGGGTAGAGCTGGAGAGTAAATTTTGGTCCTTACATCACAGCTCCCTTCCCGTGGGCTCTCTGCATGCCACTCAGATCTCTTAACAATGTCTCTGCTCCTACCAGGCCATGTCCATGTTTCAGTCCAGTCCTCCACTATCACTCCTAAAGGTGTGGATGGTGAGCATCCCCAGCACAGCTGGCTCAGGTGCTGTCTTTGTGATGGTCTCCTTTCTGCATCTTGGTGAATGATCCGTTCATTAAACTCTCCACAGACCACCCACTCGATCACTTCTGTCTTGATACTCCATACTTGTCAGCGGCTGCAGGTGTCCCGGGACTGAGTGGGGGGATGTCACATAGTAAGTGGGGTAAGAATGAACACAGAGGTGGAAGAGAGTACCAGGCTTGATTGGACCTGGGGGCTTGTCATACACCTGAGTCCTGGTCCTTTGTGAAGCAGACGACACCAAGATGGAATTAGATATAAATAGTGTGCGACAGGAGCCTATTCTAGAATAAGCAGAGAGAGACTGCAGGAAGGTAGTGTCAGGTAGGGAGAACTAAGTGTGGCCTGTGGCATAAATCTAGTTGATCTTAATAATAAAAGTCTGGAGCCAGAAATCGGGGTAAATGCTGAAAGATCAGATAGGCAAAGGAGCAGCCACAGCCAGCTCTCACCTTGCCAACTCCTCAGCCAAAAAGGGGAGGTGCTCCTGCCTCTGCCCTGCCTCCTCAGCCAAAAAGGAGAGGTGCTCCTGCCTCTGCCCTGCCTTATCACTTCCTGTCTCTTCCTCCCTAGTGCTGGGATTACCGTGTGAGCCACCATGACCTGGCCTCCATGGTTACCTAGTGGCTAGCCTGCTCTCTGATCTCCAGGCAAGCTTAAACAAAATACCACCACACTTACGTTAAAGGCTTAGTTCCTAGCAGGTTGTGCTGCTGGGAGACATGTGGCTCATGAGGGTATAAACTTCATCATTAATTAATTAATATTAATTCCTAGATAGTGGATATTGGAATAGACTATTACAAGGCGGGGGGGGGGCTCTTAGAAGAAGCGGGTCTCTGGAGGTTGGCCTTTGATGCCCTGTTACCAGCCCTCCCTGTCCTCCCCCTCCCTCCTATTTTCTCTCTTTCCTCTCCCTCCCCCTTCCATGCCCATTTCCTCTGCTTCCCCTCTCCTCTCTTCTCCCCACCCCTTCTCCTCCCCCCTTCTCCTCCCCCTCCCTTCCTGCCACCTGGATGCTCAGCTCCAAAGCAACAGTGCTAGCCAACCATGGATGAAAACTTAGCCAAAATGAATATTTCCTCTTTTTAAGGTATTTTCTCAGGTACTCTGTCACAGTGACAAAAAGCTAACATGGGGGTGTCCTGTGTCTCACAGATGGGACCATCACAAATCTTTGCTGCATTAGATCTCAGCTGTGGGAGCTAAGGAGACAAGCTGCCTTAGAACCGATGTCTAGGCCGCAGTTGTCAGGGATGCGGGCTAGCTGTGCTCTCTACCTCATGTTCTCTTCCAAGAGATCTGAGCAGCACACTCCACGGCCATTGATACCTGAGCCCTCTCTCCACAACAGAGTCTCATAGCAAAAGTCAGCCCTGAGCCACGCTCCAGCCCTCAGAAGCAGCTCAGAGACAAGGGCTTGCATTACCTCCATCCTCTAGGTACCGGAAACTTGCCCTGAAGAACCACCCACTGAAGTCAAGTGAGCCTTCTGCACCAGAGATATTCAGGCAAATAGCAGAAGCCTATGATGTGCTGAGCGACCGTGAGTGATGTGAGGGTGGGGGGTGGGGGGGAAGACTGTCACTCACCTCTCCATTAAGATTATTCCTCAAGTGTCTAAGTGTCTAGGCTGTCAGGTTTTCTGCAGAGAACAGTGGGGAGTAAGCAACCATTCTCCCTGCCCAGTGTCTGGACAAACTGAGGGCAAACCAGGCCGTCAGGCGGATGGACTTATCGCTCACAGGCTCACCGCTCACCAAGCTGGGGCAGGACAGAAGTGAGGCATGTTCCCCTGCCTCCGGCCTGCAGAAGAGCCTTCCTGAGTTCTGGGGAACATGCTAGCTGCCGGGTCAGAGAGCTGAGGAGGAGCAGGCATTTCCATGTATCCTTCCCAGACTGCCTCCAGGGACAGAGGGAGAAGAGAGGCAGAGAGAGGCTTAGAGCCCTTAGGGAAACTCTCTCTCTTTGGAAATCAGTTGTACATGGTGAGGGTGACTCACCACCCAGCAAAGAACAGTGGCCCAGCTGGTGTCTCTAGGGGCTGGTCTTGGGGGCCCAGCTGGCCTCTCTACGGGCTGGTTTGGGAACTGTGATTGTGGCTACCTTTCATGAGAATAGCTAGACTATGATTTCTCCAGCCCTGACTTTTCAGGACTCTAAAATTTGCAAGTTCAGAATTCTTAGATTCTAAAATTTTTAAGGCTTTAGAATTCTAGTCTCCCTCCCAAGACTGAGCTAGGTAAAACTTAGATATGTCCCTGACCCTTGGTCTCCCAGTTCCTGAAACCTCAACCAAGGCGAATATTTCTCACTGACTTTTTTGGTCTGTCTGGCCATCCTATGGATTTTATAGGATAGATGATTGACTCTGACACTCACACAGAGTGACAATGATGCTCTAACATCTAGATAAGTTCAGGCAGCGGCTTGCCCACTGCCTTGCCCAGCTCTCTGTCTCCTAGCCTCTCCAGTCACACATACCCTGGATCCCTCAAGGTCACATGTATCCACAGCTGTGAAGAGAGGCATCTATGACAAGTTTGGTGAGGAAGGCCTGAAGGGTGGCATTCCTCTGGAATTTGGATCCCAGACTCCGTGGACAACCGGCTATGTCTTCCATGGAAACCCTGAAAAAGTCTTTCACGAGTTTTTTGGGGGAGACAACCCCTTCAGTGGTAAGAATCCCACCCTACCCCTTGCCTCACTGGGAAAAAATACAGCTGTAGAAAATACTTTTCTTGGTGGTTATGTTTGGTTGCTTTGTGTTTATTTTGTTTCTATTATTATTATTATTATTATTATTATTATTATTATTATTATTATTATGAAACATGTCCCAGACCAGCCTTGAACTCAATGTTTAGCTAAGGATGATCTTAAACTCCTGATCCTGTGCCTCCCAAGAGCTTGGATTACAGGCATGTGCCATCACACCCAGTTTTATTTTTCTTTATTTAAATTTTAGATTTATTTTATGTGTGTGATAGTGCACGTGTGTGTGCTTGGTGCCCAAGGAGGTCAGAATAAGGCATCAGATCCTCTGGGACTGGAATTAAGGGTGCTTGTAAGTCACCATGTGGGTACTGGGAACTGAATCTATAAGAGCAACAGTGCTCTTAATCACCAAGCCATCCCTGTAGCCTCCCAGGTCTCATTCTGTAGTGCAGGTAGTTTAGCTGGTTTTGAACTCACGGCAATCCTAGGTTAGCTGCCTAAATGCTAGGATTATAGATATGAGTCACCACATCCAGCCTGTTTTTGTTCCTTTGAGAAACAAACAGAAGGAAAAAGTGTTGTTTATATATCTGAGGCTGGCCTTAAATTCTCCAGCTTTCCAAGTGTTGGGATCAGGCATATAACCACCAGACCAAAATTAAAATGGAATGATGTGAAAATGTCTTTCTATATACTATAAGTATCAGTCTTTAAATAAAAAAAGCTGTTTTGGCCCTTGATAAACACCATTAAAAAATAGATAAAACATCAAAATTTTAAAAAAGTCAAAAACAAATCAAGCAGCCCCCCCCCCAATATAAAATACACAAATAAGCCACAGGCCATGTGATAAGACAAATTAATAAAAATAAATTCAGTTAAGATAAAAAATTAACTATGTGCCTGAGCCATAAACCAAACAACATAAAGTTAATATAAATGTCTAAGTCATTTTTAAAGGCCTAATCAGCGCCCAGCAGCTAAGCAGTCTAAGACAAGTCTATAAGTCTAAATGTTGGGTGCCATCTGTTATAATGTGGTTTGGGGCTTGTTTAGACAAAGGTTCAGGCCTCTGGACTTGTGGTCTTACATTGTTTAGTGTCTGTTATTGTTTAGACCTTAAAAATGACGTAGATGTTTATATTATGTTTATGTTGATTGACCTATGGCTCAGGCACATTGTTAGTTAGTTTTTTAATTTTAACTTATTTTTTATTAATTTGTTTCTCATGGGGCTCGTGGCTCACTTGTCTTTTTGGAGGGGGAGTTTGGCTTGATTTGTTTGTGTCTTTGTCTTTTATTACTTATTTTGGTTTTTTTGTCTATTTTTTATGGTGTCTGTCATGGGCCAAAACAGTTATATATTAATACAAATATAAAATCATTTTATATATTTAATTAGTATAATTTATATATAATACAAATTTAAATCTAAAATTGTTTTATATTTTTATTGTTTTGTTTTATTAATTTAACAATTAAATAATATTAATTTTATATTGTCCAAGATAACTTATACATTAATATAAAATTAAATCTATAATTGCCATATTTTACATATGCTTCTACCTCTGTTTAAAATATTTACACATTATTGTCATTTCCATTATACAATTGCTACCTCCATTTAACTATACCAAACATAATATATAATTATGCTAGTCAAAATATATACACAAGATGTTAAAATTAAAACTTTCCTTTTTAATTAGACAAAAACAGGTTATATAAAAATGTCTTTCTATATAGCATAAATATAAATCTTTAAATAAAAGAGCTGTGTTGGCCCATGACATTCACCATAAAAAAATAGACAAAAAAATCAAAATAAATAATAAAAGACAAAGACACAAATAAATCAAGCCAAACGCCACCCCCCCAAAAAAACATATAAAAACCACAAGTGAGCCATGAGCCACATGAGAAACAAATTAATAAAAATAAGTTAAAATTTAAAAACTAACTAACAATATGCCTGAGCCATAGGTCAATCAACATAAACATAATATAAACATCTAAGTTATTTTTAAGCTCTAAACAATAACAGACACTAAACAATCTAAGACCACAAGTCCAGAGGCCTGAACCTTTGTCTAAACAAGCCCCAAACCACATTATAACAATGGTACTTACTGAAATAGTCTAATCCTCTATATCTTTTCCTGTCCTTGATGCAGCCACTGTTAACATCCCCCACATCCTTCTAGAAATCTTCTCTGCCTTTAAAATATTCTGTGGTGCTGAGAATTGAAATCTGGGCCTTGTACAATCAGAGCAGTGATTCTCAGCCTGTGGATCACCACCTTCTGGACAAACCTCTGTCTCCAAAAATATTTACATTACAATTCATAACAGTAGCAAAATTACAGTTACAAAGTAGCAATGAAAATAATTTTATGGTTGGGGGGTCAGCACAACATGAGAAATGGTATCAAAAGGTCACAGCATCAGGAAGGTTGAGAACCACTGCTCTAGGCAAAGACTTTATTAAAGAGTTGCCTCCTTGGTCCTTTCTTAAAAAGAACGTTTATTACATTTATTTAGAGTGTGCAAATCAGAGGGCCACCCTCAGGGGTGCCTTTCCTTGCTGAGCCATGACACCAGCTCCCACCATCACATCTTAAGCTACTGTACATTCCCTACTGCTGATGATCATTTCACCATCTAGCTCGACACATTCATTCCATGGTATTAACCATGTGAGACAGGGTACCTAACAGCCACCTCTGAATACAGAGTACCAAGGACCCTGTCTCTCCACAGCATACTGAGGGCCCCACATCTAACAATATATCATAGTGACCAAGGCCACGGATTCTGTGGCCACGTGGTCCTGTGGTATAGGTCCCTACTTCATTACTCATTAGCTGTGGAGCTGGGAGCATGGTTGGTCTCTCTAGGCCAATAAAGTAAAGATGAAAGAAAGTCACTGAGTACAGAACCTGATTGACAGCTGTTTCTCATCTTAATGGTATAGACAGGGCAAGCATTACCCCATACCACAGACTGAAAGACTGAGTTCTGAAGGATTGTAGTACTCCAAGCTGGGAAGGCTCTCTCTCTCTCTCTCTCTCTCTCTCTCTCTCTCTCTCTCTCTCTCTCTCTCTCTCTCTGCCATTAGGATAAAGGCAAGAGCACAAGGCAGACTTTTGGATGGAGAGCAGGCAGGGATAGATAGATGAGGTCAAGCAAAGGAACTTCAGCATGCTGGTGACCACTCACAGTTGGCTTGGACCACCACTTGGTGATATATTGTATATTTAATAAAAATATTTTGGAATATCAGAGGACAGAATCATCCACAGCCAAGCCAGGAAGGTCAGCAAGTGGTGACCCACGCCTTGAATCCCATCAGACGGGAGACAGAGATCTGTCTGGATCTCTTAGTTCAAGGCCTAACAGCCAGGCAGTGGTAGCTCACACCTTTAATCCTAGCTCTAGGAGAATTGATCCAGGAAGTAAACTGGATGGTCTGGGAAAGAAATGTTCAGCCATTCTGTCTGAGCGACCAGTCAGTTTCAAAGACCCGTGAAGATAGGACCCACCCTATTCGGCCTGAGAAGGTGGCTGGGTGAGAACTGGCTGTGATTTGTTTCTTATCTCTCTGATATTCCAGCTTTCCCCCAATATCTGCCTCTGGATTTTTATTATAATACTAAATAGAATGTGTGTAATACCACCAAATCCTTCTTCACATCGTCTAGTAACTCCAGAGAGTTTGAATCTAGCTTGTTTAGAATTGTCACGTGAGTGAACAGAGAGGTCAGTAAGTCCTGGGGAAGGATAGAGTGGACAGGCAGCTCTGACCTGATCTGCCTGAAGGGTCTTCTCTGCCCTACCAGGATCTCCCGCTCAGAGCAATGCCTCAGCTTGTTCACACAGCGGGAGTTGCCAGGACCTCACACTATGCAGAAGTCCCAGGAAGCAACAGGGCCTGGCAAGCCTGTGGCTCACTGATCTGTAGCTAAGGGTAGTTTCTTGAAGCCAAGTGTGGTAGCTCACACCTATCATCCCAGCATTCAGGAGACTGGGACAGGAGAATGGCCTTGAGTTCAAGGCCAAAGCAAAAATTAAAAAAACCCAAATAGCCCCTTGGTCTGTGGCTCTGAGAGGTGGAAATGATGTGCTGACCCTTATTCTTGGAGCATTGAAGAGGTTAAAAGGAATGCAGGCAGGGGTGGGGACGTGTGTGTGTGTGTGTGTGTGTGTGTGTGTGTGTGTGTGTGTGTGTGTGTGTGTGTATGTGTGTGTGTATGTGTGTGTGTGCATGTGTGTGTGTATGTGTGTGTATGTGTGTGTATGTGTGTGTATGTGTGTGTGTATGTGTGTGTGTATGTGTATGTGTGTGTGTGTGTGTGTGTGTGTACACCTTTCTGTTGTCTGTCTGATATGTCTTTGGACATCATTTCTGTTACTCATCTTTATATCTCCTTTAGAATTTTTTGATGCAGAAGGAAATGATATAGATTTGAATTTTGGGGGGCTCCGGGGCCGAGGAGTCCAGAAACAAGACCCTCCAATTGAACGAGACCTCTATTTGTCCCTGGAAGATTTATTCTTTGGCTGCACCAAAAAAATTAAGATCTCCCGAAGGGTGAGCGTTCATCTGACTCCTTAGGAGGCACCATCTAACCCTATAAACCTCCCTGTCACCTCCCCCTCCCCAACAGGAGATTCAGCAATCCCGTCTGATAGAACCCCTAAATCTGAGACCAAGAGACTCAGCAATCTTAGATTTTAGAATTCTAGAGTCTGAAATTTGAAAGGGATAATGGAGGCGGTTCACCCTCCTTTCTGGTACAGAAGTCACTTCTGTGGCCACCTCATGGGGGCAAGATCCTTCTCTTCTCAGGCCCGCCCCACCCTTGTAATAAGGGGAGTACAGTGGATGAATTCCATCCAGGGCATTCCCAGACTGCATCCCGAGGACAGTGTGCATGGCCACAGGGTGGACACAGAGGGGGTTGGTACAGCTTAGGGAAGACCCTTACAGCATTCAGTTACAGCATTCAGTCCTTGGCTGGACCCTGACCTGTGGTCCGGCCCTTTCTCCCCTTTGCCTGGGGGAGATGCCCATTGTGGCTGTGCTTCCCAAAGGTGGCACTGTAGGTTTATGGGATTGGGAACATGCCAATCTTGCCTTCTGAGAGGTCTGCTGCAGCCTTGTGACCGGCCTGCTCTTTTCTTCACATCAACCAATAACTTTCTAGAAACTGAAGTCTGGGTCTCTAGTGACCTTGTACTGGACAGCAAGGGGCTGTGGAGCCTGGGAAAGGGTTGAGAGGACTTTGGCGTTAGGCCAGACTTCTGGGATTTGGAGAGAGACACCTTCTGCTGTGTTCTTGTTGGTGACTGGTGTCTCAGGCCACAGATTCATCAGTCTGAGGCCGTGGCTGGCCTTGGGGAGTCATGAGCTCTTAGATCCAGTGGTGGTGGGATGAAGTGGGACTATCCCCGTCGCTATGGGCACTATCTGAGCATGGCTTCCTCAGTGCCTTCCCGACGTCAACTCCCCACCCCCACCCCTATTGCCATAGGTTCTAAACGAAGACAAGTACTCCTCCACCATCAAGGACAAAATCCTGACGATCGATGTGAAGCCCGGGTGGAGGCAGGGCACTCGAATCACCTTTGAGAAGGAAGGAGACCAGGTGAGAGGGAGAGAAACCGGCTCTGGTCAGTCTCCAGGCTCACGTGGTAGGAGGACAAGAGGGAAGAACACCGTATTTTTTTTTCTGTCCTACAAGCTCTGGTCTAGTACAGTGAGATAGTCTCTAGAGTCCCGTCCCAAGGACAGAGCCTCAAAATACTTCTGTGGATGCAGTTTGGGATTATTACCATTTCACATAGTGAGAAAATGGAGGCCTCAAGACTAAAGAAACTTGCTCAAGATAAGAACACAGAAAGCATCCGGTGGTGGTGGCACATGCCTTTAATTTCAGCACTCAGGAGGCAGAGGCAGCTGAATTTCTGAGTTCAAGGCCAGCTTGGTCTACTGAGTGAGTTCCAGGACAGCCAAGGCTATACAGAGAAACCCTGTCTCAAGTAAACAAACCCAACCCAACCAAACCAAAAGAACACCAAAAGCTAAAGAAGGTCTTGGGGAGGTGGTTCAATACCTCCCAAGGATGGAGACCTAGACTTGACCCTCAGCACCAATGGTAAAGCCAGCGCCTTGTAAATCTCAGTGCTGGCAAGACAGTCAGAGGGTCCTTGGGGTTTACTGACTACCTGAATTGGTTTGCTCTAGGAGGGTCAAGAAATAAGGTGGGGAGTAATTGAGGCAGACACCTGATGAGAACTTCTAATCCTCCAACACATACATGAGTACACACACACACACACACACACACAGAGAGAGAGAGAGAGAGAGAGAGAGAGAGAGAGAGAGAGAGAGAGAGAGGGAAAGAGAGGGAGAGGGAGAGAGCTGGCAGGAGAACAGCCTTCACTCCAGTGCTCTTGGGTAGTAATCCTCAGAAAAATTTCATTAATAATGATTTGAAATTAAAACATCTGTGTGGAAAACATCAAATTATCGTGCTAAGGATGCTGAGCTCTTACATGCTGAGATGAAGTGAAGTAATTCAGAGCTTATAGCTGAGAGAGATGAACTCCCTTGTCCATACCCACCCTCTTTCTCACATGTAAAATACCTGCTTCCAACAATCACTTCAACTTGGTTCACTGGGTGTCCAAGCTACTCAGGAGGCTGAGGCAGGGGATCACTAGGCATTCAAGTTCAGCCCTGACTTGGTGACTATGTCAAGTTGGGTGGACATAGTGAATCCCAGGCTATTCTGGGCTCCAGAGCAAGACCCTGTCATAAGCAGGCAGGAAAGTAAATAGACACCCAATGCCAACATTCTGCTCTGGGCAGCATTTTCCAACTTCCCCACATGGCCCACGGTCTCCTCAAAGCCGGGCCTCTGGGCTTCCTGTGTCTTGGCCTTGAGCTTGATGAGGAAATACTGTCTGACTGTTTCTCACCCTGGACAATGAAGCTAGCCTCGCTTTCTGTCTGCAGTGGCCAGAAGAGAGGTTGGTATTCAAGGTGTCTCACTGAAGCAGAGCTCATTGCTGAGTTACAGTCAGTCAGAGAAGTAGTCGGGCCCCGGCCCAGTGTCCAGCTGTCACAGAAGGAAGTTCCTGCCCCATACCACTGAATAGGTTTACTTTGGGCATGCTCAGCAGAAAAGTACTTCAGGTGTGGGGAATGATCTAGGTAGGCTTCTCTAGGGAGTGATCCTAAGCCGCACTAAATGTCCCCTCTAGAAAACTGGGTATAATTTTCTCCATTGCACAGGTGAAGACCTGAAGGCAAGTAGAGCAGAAACTTGAACAAGTCATATAAGCAATAAACAACTCCTTGGCTTTCCCTACCCAGGGTCCCAACATTATACCAGCTGATATTATCTTCATCGTAAAGGAGAAGCTGCACCCTCGCTTCCGCAGGGAGCTTGACAACCTCTTCTTCGTGTACCCCATTCCTTTGGGCAAGGTGAGTGGGTACAGTGCAGAAGGGCATGGGGACCCAGACTGGACCCCACTTGCAGCAGCACACCCCCCTCCCCCACCCAGCAACCAACTTCTAAAATCACAGAGTCCTGTGACTCCCACCACGTGTCTCTCTCCCAGGCACTGGGTGGATCTGTGCAACAGTTCTGCCTTGGCCACCCTCTGATCATTCACATCCTGTCCTGATCCTGCCTCTGTCCCCACTGCCTCAACATATCCAGTAGGTATTCTTCAAGGTCTTCCTGTTGACTGGTTCTTTGAACTTCAGGACTCAAGTGAGCACACCTGCCTGATTGGGGCACTTTCATATCTGCCCACCTCACTCTGGAGACACTTCAGCGGCTGCCACTGCTGTGTGGCCTTTCTCCCACAGAGCCTGTCTTCTCTGCCTTGCAAAACCCTTACCCTCTGTCATCACCAAACTGACCTACCACACTTCAAACTGGAAGCCGGACCCAGCTCATTTCCAAGTAGTTCCCAAACAGCCTATTGTCTCCCTGGTGTTCAGCTCAGGGTGGAACCCACCAGGATCCTGCACACCCACCTTGCATTCTAACCTCCCCAGGCTCTCACCTGCTGCACCGTGGAGGTGAGGACCCTCGATGACCGGCTGCTCAACATTCCCATCAATGACATCGTCCAGTGAGTCTATCTGCCTAGTGACAAAGGGTAAACCAATACTCGGGGGGCAGAGCTGTTCAGGCTGCAACCACAGGAGCTGGGCTCCCTCAGGCAGCAACTCAATTTACCTGCCTCTCTGGAGGCTTCATATTAGGGAAAGGCATATGTCATGGGCTGTGTCCACCCTAAAACAGAAGGAATGCCTTTCCCTAATATGAAAGTCCAGTGTCGGGCATTCTCCTGCCTCCATCTCCCAAACTCATCAGAGTATGCGGCAGTAGCCCCTAAATCTTTTTCCAAGAAAGGTCCCAGAGAGAGAAGGTTTGACTCTGCCCCCAGAGTCTGCTCTGCTTTGAGGGGTGTTGCACTATTCCTGGGGTGTGATGTTTGGAACAAGCTAGTCCCTAATTCCACCCGTTCTGGCATGTGAGACCTGTCCGTGTTCTGGGAAGCTGTAATAACAACCCGTTTCTATGGTCCTGAGTTAGGTGGTGTGGACCCACCGGACACTCTCTGAGTCCTTATGCCCCTTCCTTCCCTCCCTCCCTCAGCCCTAAATACTTCAAGATGGTGCCAGAGGAGGGTATGCCACTGCCTGAGGACCCTACCAAGAAGGGGGACCTCTTCATTTTCTTTGACATCCAATTCCCCACCCGCCTCACACCCCAGAAGAAACAGATGTTGCGCCAGGCATTGCTCACCTAATTCTGGGACACCTGGAATAGCTGGTCCTCAGCTACTCCACCCCCACAGCCTGTGAAGAAGGGAAGCATGAGACCTTAGGCCGATATAATAAAGATCCTTTCCTATCTTCTATGACCTGAAGAGTGCTGGAGAGAAGCTTCCTGCTCCACCCTCCTGTAGGACCCCCAAACCCGGGCCCCACTTTGGCTTCAGGAACTGTTGTTCCCCCAAGGCTTCAGAGTCTCTTCCACCTCAGAAACTGAGACAGAGCTATGTGACTGGCCCTGTCTAAGGTCCCTCTGCTCTTGACATTTCACAGCATCTCTCTGTAGAAGGAACTTTCTATGGACTGCGCTGTCTAGAGAAACAGAGAAAGGAAGATAGAACAGGTAGACTACACTTGAACCTCCACATCAGTGTCTGTGGCTAAGCTGTCACTGGGACCTCAGGCCACTCTGTATAGACTCACAAGCTTCAGATAGAGACACGTAAAGAACAGTGTCAGAAAGAGCCTTGCCCTGCCTCTGGTTCCGTGTCTGTGAGATGGCTCTTAGGCTGCTCCCCACTCTTGCATTGGTTACTAACTCATCTTGTTAGGAGAGCTCACACCCTGCCTACAGGCATGAGGACTGGTCATCGGTATGAAGGCTATCGATAGACCCATGATTAGATTATACTGAGGGTCACATCGTTGCCCATATGGCCTGGAGGAGGTCTAGTTTCCAGGTGCAGCCAGGGCTATGTGGCCCACACAGGTGCCTTTAAACTCAAAAACACTGTGTTCTTCTCCCATGCTGAGGCCATCACCTGTGTGGGGTTTGAGTTTAGGCTGTGATGGGGTCTAGGCTCATGGGCAGCAAGCAGGTTCAATGGCTTCCAAGATGTGAGAAAAAAAAAAACCTAGATTATCCATATTGCTTAGAATCCTGCCATTCAAAGTGCCATATCAGTTTAAGGATTTTTCTTTTTGACCTTTCAAAAGATTTTTTTTGGGGGGGGGGGTAGGGTTTCTCTGTGTAACCCTGGCTGTCCTGGAACTCTTTGTAGACCAGGCTGGCCTCAAACTTGAATCTACTTGCTTCTGCCTTCTGAGTATTGGGATTAAAAACATGAGCTACCACACCCAGTTTTTATCCTTTTAAATTTTGAGACCAGGTTTCCATTCCCTGAAGCTGGTCTTGAACCCCTGACCTCCTGCCTCAGCATTCGATACACTGGACTCCAGGCGTGTGCCACCATAATCCACTAAAAGACTTTTTGTTCATTTTAAAAGTGGGTGTTCAGAGCAGTGGTGGCGCACCCCTTTAATCCCAGCACTGGGGAGGCAGAAGCAGGCAGATCTCTGTGAGTTCAAGACCAGCCTGGTCCACAGAGAGAGTGCCAGGACTGAGAAGCCCTGTACCAAAATAATAAATAAAACAAAATAAAATGGGTGTTCAGCTCTTGGCAATTTAGTTTCGGTCTGGTTCCTGCTGGCCTCAAACCCCTGGACTTGAGTTACCTTACTGTCTGCAGCCGTCTTTGAACCACCAAGAAGGCAGCAACAGGAAACCTTGCTAGGGGGCTAAGGGCAGCAGTGACACACACCTTTAATCTCAGCACTCAGGAGGGAGAGGCAGGTGGATATCTCAGTTTAAGGCCAGCCTGGTCTACAAAGCAAGTTCCAGGACAGCCAGGATAATACAGAGAAACCCTGTCTTGGAAAAGATTTTACAGTATAGCCCTGGTTGTCCCAGAATCACTCTGAAGACCGGGCTGGCCTTGAACTCGCAGAGATCCGCCTGATCCACCTGCCTCTGCCTCACAAATACTGAGATGAAAGGCATGCGTCACCACTGCCATTGTTTTAAATAAAGTTTTTGTTGTTTTGAAATTAAGTGTTTTGCCTACTTGATGGTGTACCATATGCATGCAGTGCTCTCAGAGGCCAGAAGAGGGCGTTAGCTCTCTCTGGAACTGGAGCTACAACATGAGTCTGGAACCCAAGTCCTCTGTGAAAGTATCTATGTTTTTGACTGCCACTCCTCCAGCCCTCGGAATCCATTTTCTGCAGTAAAGATTTCAACCTTCCCATATAACCTGTAGAAATCAGGTGGCAAGTGAATGAATCGCTATTCTCAGTGGCTGACTGACATGAAGGTGACTGTACCTGCTGAGGGATAGCCTCCAGCCCTGTAGGGAGGCTGTGGAAGCAGGACTTCTGACCTTCCTGGAGGGCTCTGGAGAAGCATGGCTTCCACCACGGATCTTTATGAGATTCTTGTCATCACCGTAACTGATTTACCCAGGGAGGCAAAGCAAGGCTACACACCCATGGCTTCTGGGACATTTTTCAGTGAATGCCTCCCCTTTCTCAGATCATCTGATGGCATTCCCCATCATAAGGCCAGTGGCCTCACATCTATACCACACTGGTAACTGACACGGTGTGTGCCCCCATTGACCCGTTAGCTGTTGGTAGACATGCCAGGGGTAGTAAACTGTTCCCTGAAGAACTTAACACAATGGCCAGAACTCTATTTGCTGTGTCCTTGTGGAAGCAAAGAGCAGCAGGCTGTGCTGCTGGCCGCCCTCATTGTAGCTTGCTGCCTCAGGACTGAGACTGTGGCTGGATGTATCAGAAGCCGAGACCTGGGTGTTCTTCTCTGGGAGCCAGTCTAACTGCCTGGCCTCTTGTCAAGCATTGGCAAGGTCTAGCCTTCCAGCTCTGACCCACGGCCCGCTAAGGAGGTGAGGGGCAGGAGCCGAAGAAGTTTTAGGCTGGGAGGACATCCTGTTGTCTGGGTAACCAGACACAATTCCTAACGACCCCTCGCCTGTATGCCTTGTCTGTGCCCTACCAGAGGCAGGCATAAGATGTCTGAAACCTGTATAAGATGGGCCTCTCCTATTCTGAGACCTCATAGTCCCTGTCCTTGAAGACGTAGCCTTGCCATCCTTTCCTGACTGAAGACAGCTGGAAAGAGCAAGTGAAATGCCTGGACAGCCTTGGCTGGTTGCCAACCTTGGGAGAGGGTAAAACTTCCGAGAGAAAGGGTCCTTAGCAGTCAGGTATGGTGGCTGTAATCCCAGCCTTTGGGAAGCTGAGGCCGAACTGTCATGAGTTCGAGGCCAGCCTCAGCTATAGTGAGAGACCCTGACTCAAAACATGAAAACAAAACAAAATCCCTACAGGCTGGATGTTTGCCATGGGCCTGAGCCCAATCCGTCAGTGGTTCAGAGCATGCCTCGGGATGTGGTTATAATTAAGGACAGCCTAACTTGCCCTCAGTAGGTCTGACTTGGGAAGGAGGGTTGCTATGTGTGAAATAGAGTAAATCAAGCCCCAAAGAATGGAAGGTTCTGGAGTTTCTCTACATCTCCCAACAAGCTTATGTGGAGGGACAGGGGTACTTTCACTGTTCAGATGACAGGCCTGGCTGGTGGGGTGGGGACAATAGTCTGGAACACCAAGTGCTGAGTGACCGCTTTCAGGGCCCACAAGGGCTGGATGGGCAAAAGCTCTGCTGTCTCCCTGGGCTGTTCCACTGGATCTGGAAGGACTAGATGACTCTCATGAGCCCCTCTCCAGATGCTAGAGGTGAACCGTGGGTCACACCCTTTTTAAAGTCACTGGATCCTCCCCTGCTCTGTCAACGTCCCTGCCATTGGTCCGAGACCTCTGTACACAGCTTATGAGAGATAGAAGACACCAAAATTGAGCTTGCTTTATGGGGGCTGAGCTGGCTGGGGATGAAGACAAAGATTTGGGTTTAACTGTTAAAATGACTAAGGGCTTGGGGTCTTGGCTGGTGTCAGGCTTTCCTACTGTGGGGACATTGGCACTGAGGTGCAGGACAAGGTTGGAAGGGGATAGGTATGAGGGAGATGAGGGGCTGGGAAGAGGTGGGGCTGCTGGGCAGAGGATGACAGAAAAGGCAAGACAGGGCAGGGAAGCAGGGTCCAGGTCAGCAGCAGGAGATGCTCAAAAGGGTGCCTCCCGGGATTCATAGGCAGTCATCAGGGCCCTTTTGAGCTGCTCATAGGTGACAAACATCACTACGTTCCAGGACCCCAGGCGGAGGAAGGAAGGCATGAACCTAGAGAGAAAAGATAAGTCAGGAAGGTACCTCCACCCCTGCTTCTACCACTGGGCCGAACCACCCGCCCAACCCATGGACTCGGTATCAATGTAGGCTGAGAGGATCTGATGAAGAGCCCCTCACATCTCTGTGCCCAAGAACAAGAATTCCGAGTATCCAGCTCACTAGTTCTGCTGTGCTGGGGAATAGAATGCAGTGCCTGTTAGGCAAGCACTCTACCACTGAGCAACCCTACCCCCAGCCCTAATCCCCATTTAAACCTCTAAATTAACAAAGGTGAAAGCAACTGTGGGATGCCTGACACTTGGTTGCATCTCACTTCCAGGTGGGTCTCTCCCTTCCTGTTAGGCCTGGAGTTGGGCGGGGAGATCAGAGGCTCACCCCTTGTAGAAAGCTTGGGGCCCCTCCTTCCGGAGCATGGTAAGGGCACAGTGGCCTGCACTGCGGTACTGGCCCAAGGCAGAGTTCATATATCTCGTCTTGACAACATCGACAGGGGAGGCGATGACCGTGGTGCAGAAGCCGGCCCCGAAGGCAGAAGTGAAGTGGCAAGGGAGGTCATCTGCCACAAAAGCAAACAAGGATGTCAGCGCTCCCCAGCCCTCACCCATCACCGCAGCAGGAAAGTCGTAAGGAGAGAGGTTTTAAAGACACAGGCTGCAGCTAAGATCTCTTAGGAGGACTTAAAAGGTTCTTTTGACAGATGTAGCCTGTTTTTCTATGTGCAAAGTGGGATCTTCATCCAGCTGAATTTGAATGCTAAGAAATATAAACTCTATAAGCAAAAGGCAAACAAGACAGAAAGATGTGGGCTTTAAAGAACTAGGACCCCATCACTCTTACTGAGCCTAACATACCTGTCATGAGGTTGGCCTTCAGGAGAGTATCCTTGATGAGGTCATAGGTCACTAGCTCCGCACAGTTGACAATGGCATTACGAGCAACATTGGGAGAGGTCCCTGTAGAGTCAAGGAGAGCTTGTGTGAGCCCAGGGCATGAGAGAGGGGAGGGGAATGGGAAAGGTATCAGCCAGCACACACCTTTCCAGAGGCCTCGGATCCCTTCTTCTCGTGCAATAGTCTTATAGGCTTCCACAGTGCTCTGGTATCTCCGACCACCGCCAGCCCGGGCCTGAGCCTGGAAGCGGACCTTTACCACATCTGTAGGTTGGGCCACAGCAACGGCCAAGGCACCAGTGGTGCTACCTGCCAAGAGGCGGCTCCCGATGCCTGCATCTGTGGGGACACAGGGGGTGAGTGGCCAGCCAGGCTTGCACTCATGTACACCATACTCCTGCTGAACCACCATCCCCTCCTGCTCTATGAAGTCCTCACGGGGTAACACGGGGTAACAGAATGCAGACAGTACTTTCTCAAATGTGCTCATTTAAGCTCCTTGGCAGCCTTGGGAAATAAGAGTTCCATTTAATAAATATGGAACCCAAGACCACAAGAAGTGACTTTTTCTGACAGAACTGGACTTGGGAGACAGGTTCTCAGCCGAACTCTATCTCTCCTACAGTGTGGTCCCAGGGAAAGGCATCCTTGTTTTAGGTGCTGCTCAGTTTCCTTACATGTTAGGAGGGTGTGATGACACATTCTTATAATGCTAGCACTTGGAGACTAAGGCAGGTAGAGATGTGTGAACACCAGGCCAGCCAGGGCCTCATAGTGAGACCCTGTCTCCCCTCCAAGGAGGATATATTAAGGGGATGAAAGAATTCTGGCAGTTGATACAAGAGTATGGTCACCTTTGTGCCTTTGTCCCAATCCCTCCCACATTTCAAGCCCAGGAAGCCACCTCATACCACCTACTGCCATGGTGGTTGTGAGGAGTATCATAGGCTCATACCCTGCTCAGAGCTGAGATAGCCCTGGTGCTCAGATAACAAAGAACTGGGGCACTCCTCTGATCCTCGCAGGGGTCTTGGAAAGCCTAAAGGAGCCACTCAATTACACAAACTAAGGTCACTCATCTGCTATGTCTCGGCTGCATACTCACGCTCTGAGCCCTTGGTGTAAAACTGCTTCACAGAGTCATACAGGCCAATGCGAACAGAAGCAAAGCTCATCTGGCGTTGCAGGCCGGCGACTAGCCCATTGTAGAGGCTGCGTGGGCCCTCGGTGCGCACCATGGTTAGGATGGTGCCCAGCACGCCTCGGTACTGGGCGCTGGCTGCGGTGCGCACAAGCCCTTGACTTTCTCCTTGGATCTGAAAGGCCAAGATGGAGTGGTTATGAGCATAGGCAGATGGTCCTGCCTGTCTCCTGCTAGCTCTAGGTTCCTCATCATCCCTGAGGAGTCAGACCCCGGGAGGGAGCAAGTTGGATACCATCACCAGCCTCATTTCATCCTTACCTGCAGCCGGACTTTGGCAGTATCTAGAGGGAAAGTGATGAGATCTGCAATGCAGGCAGCTGTCCCCGCTCCCAGGAACTTTACGGTGGCTGTAGGGGGCACATCTGTGGGCTTGAAACCAACCATGATTCTGATTTCCTTCTACCTCCCAGAAGATGGAGAAAAACTGGAGACCCGGGAACCTCCAATCAGCAAGACGAGACAGAGGAACTCTGCCGGAATCTAAGCCAAAAGAGAAGCCCTTTAGTAACAGCATCCCCTGCCCCTCTCGCTGCTCACCAACCTACCACCCCTGCCCTCTTTGCCTAGAGGCAAAGAGGTCTCAGGGGTCTAGGGGAGAGCTCCAAGAGTAGTCTGGGAAGCAATTTCTGCCAAGGAGCTGGGGTTCTGTGAAGGTCTCCCTCTTATTTAGTGTAGGGACTATGGCTTCCAGGTCATCCTGAGTCTGCCTCTCAGCCACCAACCAGCTCCCAATCTGCTGGCACAGACTGCAAATAAGGCCACAATCCTGTTCTATGGGTCTACCCCTAGGGCTGACAGAAATGAGGACCTGACAGACCAAACCCCACAGGCTTTTGTTCTGGGTTCCTGAGCAGGGAGGTTCTGGCTGGTAGGTAGTCACTGAAGGAAGAAACATGTTAATTGCACCCTTGCTAGCCCCCACAGCTCAGGCCCTGTGCTTTCCCAGGTGCGGGTTTCCAGCCGTGCATTATGCACCCTCTTCAGGCTCATTGGCAGCCCCAGGAGGACAAGAGACCCCAGCAGCCAGGAGGCCTTGTTGGCTTTCCTCCAGTGTAGGGAAATGGTCAGTTCTTTGTGGTGGGATGAGGGGTGCAGGTCACAGCCATGTAGAGGGGAGACAGGAAACCTAAAGCTCCATTTTGTTCTTGGAGTTGGAACACCACCCTCCTCACTGCCCCAGGAGGAAGTGAGTCCTGCACCCAGTGGGGGAGGGTGACCTCTTCCTTCTTCCCTAATTTCACTTCTCTGATTTCATTGGAGCAAGTGCTCCGAGCCCAGCTTGATTGGCTGCCTGTGTTGCTAGGGCTCAGGAGGAAAGCACTGGCTGTGGGAGGGAGGATGTGGTGAAGTCACCTGTGAACACAGACAACCATAGAAACGAACCGGCTGGGACAAACAGGGCCATCAGAGCCACTCACCATAACAACGGGGTCAAGAGCACCTCTGTGGCAAAGCCAGACTGATCCGCCCCTGGGGCTCAATCAGCAGACTAAGGGCCACAGTGCTTCTAGACTCCCCAGCAGACACTTCCTTCTAGGTTGTCTCCCCACACTCATGTAACCCTGAGAAATCCTCAGAGCAGCCTTGAGGCAGCTGCCCTCCCTGGCTCCCTGAGATGACTCCAAAGCTGCTGTTTGTTCTGTACTGTGGTGCCTCATCTCTCGGCTCCAGTTTTCTCAAGCCCCAGGCTCTGACAGGGCCCTTCCAGGGCAATTAAACAGTTCTGAGACACTTTGAACAGACCTCTTCTCTAGACATTAGTGACAGGATGCCTGAATCTGTTGCATGCCTGCCTGATCTAAGTGGTAGTGTGATATGAAACCCAGAGATATGAAGTCTCAATTGCTATCCAGGTCAAAAACATTGTGGCTCAGCTGCCATTGTAAATGGTGCTTAGGGTTTCCCCAAAGGTCAGCCCCTTGAGGAAAAGATCACCTGTACTAAAGCTCTTATTACAATTAAAACCCAGGCCTAGAGAGTTAATTGTGCTAAGCATGGTGGTGTATGCCATTAGTTCCTGGACTTGGAAGGCAGAGGTAGGCGGATCTCAGAGTGCAAGGCCAGCCTGGCTCACATAGACCAACCAAAGACATACGGTGGGACCCTGATCCCCTCCCCCCAAAAGCTCTGTATTATGGAACTAAACAAGTAACACCATAGGCAGTAAAAAGCTAACACCCTATTTCTAATCTCATTCACAGGGATGGTCAAAGTTAGACAGGAGTTCAGACCAGCAAGATGGGTGAGGTGCTTGCCACGGAGCCTGAGGAGTTGAATTTGATCCCTGGGACCCATATGGTAGAAGTTGTCTTCTGATCTCCACCTGCATGCCCTGGCATCCACGTACCTTCACACACACACACACACACACACACACACACACACACACACACACACACACACACACACACACACACACACACACACACACACACACGCTTGCCCTGACTGCCAGGGTGACCCAGAATTGTTCTATTCCACTTGGCTTAGGTTCTTCCTTCATACACTGCAGTCCGCCATTTTTGAGGGCCAGAAGGCAACCAAGGATAACGAAAGTGCTTACTGAACTGTGAAGAGCCATTTGCTGGGGTGGAGGAGGGTATTTTTGATGCTCTTGCTGACTGCAGCCCTAGACCGCAGGCCTGAGAGAGGACGGTAGGCTTCCTTCGCCTGGCTCTTACCTGGCACAGAACTTTGAGGTCTCACACTGAGGCCTCCAGGATCAAGCTTCTCTAAAGGTGTCCCGTTCTTCAAAGCTGCCAGTGGCTATCATGGCCTGATCCTCGGGATTTTCCATAGAAAGTGTCTGGGAAACGGAACACTTAAAGAACATACTATGTGTTCTGTGGGTAAGAGGAAATAAGCCAAGTTTAGAAAAGGGATGCTCTCTTTGTAGGACCATAGCCTACAAAGGAAGGGTTTACCTACCACACAAACCCTTTCAGACCGCCATGTTGGGAGGGACCTAGGGCCCGGTTCCCTCAGGGTAGCCAGGGTCTAGTTAAGAGCACACTAGGGCAGAGCAGGGTGCATGAAAGCGACTTTGGGGTGGAGAAGGAGATTTTCCTCCCACACTGTGTCTGGTTTCCAGACTTTTCCTCCCGACAGTTGTGCAGATAGGCAGCCTAGCTGTGCAGGGATACAATCACTTGACTGTTGAGTGAAACATTGTGTCTTTATGTGTCGGCCCAGTCCTGCTGTGCCCCTGCTCCCACCTCTGGCCTTGGGAAGATTGGAGTTGGACAGTGGCCAATTAATCCCCAAGCCTCCTCCAGGCACAAACAGGCCCAGAGCAGACGTGGAAGTGCCCCCACCCCCCACCCCAAGCAGGCCTAGGTGCATCGTGGCCGAGGAGAAGGAGCGGACCGATAAAGACTAACGGACAAGAGACTTAGTAGGAGAGAAAGCAAGAGACAGAGGGCAAACTAGGATTCCAGGGAAGGGAAATGAAAGAGCAAAGAGAGATGGATGGCAAGGAACAGGTGAGGCTGGAGCAGGGCTGGGGCCACGCTCACCGGACCGCAGGAGAACACGCGAGTGTGGGCGGCTTGTCCGACGGCGGGCGATTGATGGCTGCCCGGGAGGGCTCGATCCGAAGGCACAGCGGGCGGGGCTGACTGTGGCTGCGAACCCAAGGCTGCCGAACTTAAGCCTTGCCCGCTTGGTCGGGGCGTGGCGTGGCGGGGGCGGAGCCAGAGTGGTCCGCTCCCCCGGGTGAGGGGGCGTTTCCATCTGTGGTCGTCTGAGCGTTTAGTGTCAGCCCTGCTTCCGCGAGGGCAGGTGATCGTGTGGATCCCTCGGTCTCCCCGGGGGATCCCGGCCTCTGGTCTCACCGTGGGGCAGCCAGACTGGCTCCTGCTAAGGCTCGCGACACCCCCCCCCCGGTCCCCGCCCAAGCCTTCAGGCCACCTGCGGACGGGGCGGTGCGCGGGCTCCGGCCACCGGAACCAACCCCGGGAGCGGCGGTGGGGTGGGGCTAGCGTTCCCGCCTTCTGCCGCTCCCTTCTGGTCCCTGGGGACCCGGGCACCTAACGGCTGGTGGGGCGAGGACACCCGGACTCACTCCTCTTTGTACCGACTGCAGCCAGGCCGGCGCCCGGCAAGGGAGAGGGCAGGGCAGATTTCGGCCAGCTGCGCTCCCAGCCCGGGGATGACAGACTCAGCAGGTGGATCCCGGCTAGATAACTTCCATGTAAGGGTGACTTACACGAAAACGTACTTGAGCCCTGTGTCCCGGGCCGCCGAGCATTGTGGGAGGTGGAAGCAAGTCTCATTTGTCTTTGGACCGAGTTCTTGCTTTACTAGTCTCCGGCGTTTCTTGTTTTTATTCGGGTCTGCCCCGGAGACTTGCTTTAAAGAGGTTAGGTCAGGGCGTGGAACTCCTTTTGCTTGCCTAGAAGTCAGGCGCCCTAAGAACAGGAAGCAGGACTCAAAGGCCGGAATATATTGTTAAGAGGGCGGCTGTAGATAATGCAGCAGGGGGAGAGGCTTGAGTGAACCCTTGGAGAAAGCAGTTACTATGCATCAGGTAGGCGGGTACACCTCATATAACCCTTCCAGGTTGTCGGTGACTTTTACTTTCCAGAACAGGAAACTGTAACAGGCCCCCAGACCTCAGCATATGATGCAGTACCACTCCGTGACTCCATGATGGAAGTACCACTCAGGCAGAGAAACTAAGAATGTAGACAGTACCGTCAACCAAAATGAAAATAAAGCCCACAGGTCTTCAAAAGTCTCTCAATGTACTAACTTTGCTTCTCGGCTTCTGTCTTCTGCTTCTGTCTCTTTTTGTTAACTGAAGTACATCAACTCCTAACCGTTTTTGTGCTTAAAAGATCACTCAGAGAAAGGTTTAGTGCTACAATGATATAGTTATCCGGCGTAGCTGGCTAATAAAGACTTTCTATTGGTTTAAACTGGTTTGAACAGTCTTCTCCGATAGATACCTTACAATAAAACCAAATCCAGAGAGATTAAATTACTTACTCAATGTCACACAGTGGTGCGCTCTGGCCACTTGGGAACCAGGTATATAGTGTTATGTCCCGTCCCCTGTCCCTCCCCCCACGCCAAGCAGAAGGAAGAAATTATGGGTGAGATGCCCAGGGGACTTGAGCTGGGAGGGTCTGAATAACGAAGACGGCTGCAGGAACTGGATGCCTGGTGCTTGGGCGGGGCCAAAAGACAAACAAGGAGGGTAGGCAGAAAATGATTTCTGTCCCTGTGGCTGGAGTCACCTGGCTAATCAGCTTTTTTGCCCCTGATTCTGACTCTGGCTGTGGTGAAGAGACTGCTAGGGTTCTTGGTGAATTTGTGGTGGAGAGGAAGATCCAGATGGATCCAAAAGCCTGCATACCAAGGTATTGTTCTGGTAGCTGAGAGAGAGAGAGTCTTGATTCCAAAGACACCCTACTGTCCTTCCAGAGATGATCTTCTTGTAAAATTCAAGAGCTTGTCGCTTGTCAAAAGAACACAAATGACAGACAAAATTGAAGATACCACGCGTAATAAACATCAGTGTGAGAAAAAGTCAAACATTGCCAATGTTTCTGGTAATTCTTGCTAAAAATATTGAGTAGATGCTTTCAATTCCCTCCTCACCACCGTCTGATTCTCCTTGTCCTTCTGTGTTTTTGAAACAAAGTTTCTGTGTCCTTGGCAGTCCTGGAACTTGTTCTGTAGCTCAGGCTGGCCTCGAATACGTAGATCCACCTGTCTCTGCCTCCTGAGTGCTGATTGAAGGTGTGCACCATCACAGCTTGGCGATTGTACTTCTTTTAAGTCAAGAAAGTTTGATGATCACACACACAAGTGCAAAAAAAAAAACCAGAACAAAACCCCATTGAACCATGTCTCAGTCCTGGCTGGTCCTTAATTTATGATCCTACTGTTTCAGCTTCCCACATGCTGCCACCACATCTTGTTTAAAGTTGAATTAAATATTTTTTTTTCCTTTTCTTAAGATAGGGTCTTTCTGTGTAGCCCTAACTGGCCTGGTACTACTTGGCCAGGTTGGCCATGAACTTAGGGCAAACATGCTTCCACTTCCCTGATGCTGGCATTATAGGCATATGCCTCATGTCCGGAAAAAGTTGGTCCATTGAAAATCTACGATCTTGGCAGTGGTGGGGTACACCTTTAGTCCCAGCGCTTGGAGGCAGAGGCAGGCAGATCTCCGAGTACAAGTCTAGCCTGGTCTATAGAGTGAGTTCTAGGACAGCTAAAGTTACACAGATAAACCTTGTTTTGAAAAAAAAAAAAATAACAAAATACGATAAATGATGATGCTAATCTTAAAATATGCCTGCTAGTTTCTGAAGTTTTAAACCTTTGAGCAATAAAATAAACAGAAGTCCAACTTCCAGGGGTGATTCCCGCATAATGACACAAAGAACCTTCCTGTTGAGATGGCCTAGAATCATTGGTGAAAGGGGCCATGGAAAAGAGCTGTGAGCAATTGGTTTTTATTTTTGGTGGCTTGTGAGATGTAACTCCTTAACTTTTAAAAATTATATGTATTATGTGTTGTAGGGTGCACAGGCCGTGGTATGCATGTCAAAGTCAAAGCTGGCCATGTATTTACCTGCTAATCTGTCTTGTCAGCTCCAGTATGTAACTTTAATTCTCTACTGCAGGTCCTAGGGTCTAATCAAGGAAGCCTCCATGGTATAAGAGACTCAGGGAGAAACTGAGCTGTTCTCATTTGTGAAGCTATATTTTTATTATGACATGGACATGGTATTCTGCTTCTCAAACTCTCTTTGTACTCCAGACTCGTCCTTTACCAGTGTTTGGAAACTTACTGAGTTCTTTGTTCATAAAGCTGTTCAGGTGTTAAAGGAGAGTTTGACACCTGTTGATGAAAGATTTTCTATCAAAGAGTTGAGTCAAATAAGCAGCTTATGGGGGTTCACACTTTTGGTAAAGAATTTGGGAGGCTGAGGCAGGAAGGGTTTACAAAGGCTCAAACTCTCTCTCTCTCATCATCTATCAATCATCTGTCATTCATTTATCATCTATCATCTGTCCTTATCTCTCCTTCCTTGATTCCACATGCTTCTGCATCACCACAGGCTCAAAACCACTGGGCCAAGTGAGTGAATTAAAACCATGAAACATCTCCTTATAAAGCTCTCCCAGATGCTGTCATGGCAGTCTGGCTGCTTTTAAACTCTCACAGCTACTCAGGAAAACCTTGACCCATCTTCAAACACCCAGTGGTTCACTACACAGTAAATCCTAGCTTTGTGTGTATGTGTGTGTGTGAGACTCATTTAAGATTGTAATGTATAATTAAGATAACAAACTTATAATCATGTTGGCTTTTTTAGATATACAAAGATATATTTCAATTAGATAGGTAATCTTCAAACACTTAAAAGACCTATAGAATGTGGCATTTATATTTTAAAAGCTTAAACTTTACTGGACAGTGAGACATGTCTGCTCCTGACAGCTCAAATCTACTTCAAGAAGATGATGGCCATTGAAGAAACTCCATGTGGAATTTACTTTCTTTGTGGCAAAGGTTAGCCACTGGGTAAGAAATTGTTCTTGCCTTGACTGCTTGACAGTATGCTGTATAAACTGGACATGCAGGACCCATAGGAAAGTGACTTCTGAACTTTTCCAGAACAAGCTGAGATAGTCCTTTAGGTTCCTGCTTCACAGAAACTGCCAGACATTCTGCAGGACATAGAGAGAAGTGACTGTCAAAGTATGTCAGAGTGGGCAGAGCTGTCCTTCAAATTTCTTGCTTCACTGAAAGGTATGCCAGAGTGTAATATGTTTCTGGCCTGTCTGGCCTGTGGTCTAGACATGCAGACCAGCAAACACACAGACATTTGTTAATTTTATGCTAATCAGCCTATGGCTCTGGCATATTGCTAGTTAGCTCTTGCTTTTAAACTAACTCATAATTCTTATCCTGTTCAGCTGTGCAACTCGGTACCTTTCCTCAGAGCAGCATAGCTGTCCTCTGTATCTTCTGGCATCTCTATCCTGTTCTTCCTGTTTTGAGAGTTTTCTTAGTCTGGTAGCCCTCCCCATACTTCCTGTCTGCCTTCAGCCAACCAGAATTTTTATTAAACCAGTAGGTGTGATAATTATTTACAATGTAACAACATAATCCCACTACACCAGAGACTCTAGGCCTGTAGACTGAAAATGGATGCCCCGATATTACAAATGAACTTTGGGTGATTGTTCAGGCAGTCAGATGTCTCTGTCATTTCTAGAATTTGGAGGTTGCTTACAATGCACTTCCTGTTTACTCAGGTAATATATCTTTCTGTGGTCTTTGATGGAGTTGAAGATTAGATAGTTATAATTGTGGGAGATTATGTTGTTACATTGTAAATAATTGTCCCACCCACTGGTTTAATAAAAAGCGATGATTGGCCAAAGGCAGGCAGGAAGTGTGGGCGGGGCTACCAGACTAAGAAAACTCTGAGAACAGGAAGCACAGAGCAGAATGCCAGAGAGAAGCAGGAAGAAGCAGAGGACAACTATGCTGCTCTAAGAAAAGGAATTGAGCTGCATGACTGAACAAGATAAGAGTTATGGGTTAGATTAAAGGAAAAGAGTTAGCAAGTGATATGCCTGGGCCTTAGGTCGAACAGCAGAAAACTATTAAAAGCATCTGTGTGTCACTGTGGGACTGTGGGACTATGGGACTGCGGGTCTTAAACCTTGAGGTTAGGCCCGAAAGTCCCAGCCAGAAACCTCCTACAACATATAATTATAGTTTTCCTTAGTTATAATAAAGGTAAATTAGATACAAAACTTTGGACTCACAAGGATAAGGTAGATGATAGAATATTTTCTATAGTTTTGCTTAATATAAATAGACTAGATATTGTAACTAATTCTTGCTTGATAACTTGCTATATGTAATTTTACTATGTTAAAATTTAAACCTTCCTTTTTGTTAAGACAGAAAAGGGAAAGTGATGTGGGATGTCTTTCTGTATGCTGTGAATACCATTGGTTAGTAAAGGGACTGTTTTGGCCTATGGCAAGGCATCTTAGAAGCAGGCGGAAATCTGAGCATAAATAAAGGAGAAGGGCAAAGTTAGGGAGAGACTGAAACCTGCTGCCCAAGGAAGCAAGATGTAAAGAAACACAAATGAGTCACAAACTATGTAATGATCCGGAGCCATAAGCCAAACAGCTTGTAATTAATATAAGCCTTTATGTAATTATTTTATAAATGGCATCGAGACCTCAGGTGGGAAGATTCCTCTAGACCACAGGCCTGGATGGGTCAGAAACTTATGGCTACACAAAAAGCCAAAGCACTAAGGACAGAAGCCTAGTATTTTGTTCAGGGGTCCTCAGACTACTCATCAATCTTATCTTCCTGAATCCAAAAGGCTGGACCCCAAAATTTCTAGGATCCTCATCTCTACCAGAATCTGTTAGAGCCAGGCTGGGTGATATACTCTTGGAATCTCAGAACTTGGAGGGGCAAAGGCAGGAAGATCAGCAGTTCAAGGTTCTCTGCTAAATAGTATATCAGGCCAGCCTGGATGGACTACATTAGATGGTCTCAAAAACTAAACAGAGAACACCCCCAGCCTCCCAGGTCCCTCCTCCCACACCTCCTCTTCATGTGCACAGTCTCCTATTCTAAAGATGGGAAAAGAGTGGGGGACAGTTTCTGGCCAGGGACATGAATGACAGAGCAGTTAAGAGTGATTTACATGTCAAAAGAAAGAGGACCTTCTAAATGCAGGTCTATATTTGAAGGCTATGAGGGATACTAAGTCGAGATAATTTCTTTTGATTTTGTATATATAGATGATCTCAAGTTACAGTCATATTTAGGGGCATGTTAAGGTTTTTTTTTTTTTTTTTCTGAGTGAGCTGAGTCTCAATAGGGAAGGAAGAAGTGACATTTCCAAGATTCTCCTGTATTTATTTATTTTTGATTTTTTTTTCTCTAGGGTTTCTTTGTGTAACAGTCCTAGCTGTCCTGGAACTCACTTTGTAGGTAAGGTTGGGCTTAAACTCATAGAGATTTGCTTGTCTCTGTCTCCCTGAGTACTGGTATTAAATGCATGCACCACTCAGCATATTTTTTTTTTAAAGATTTATTTATTTCAAGTTTGTGTGTGTGTGTATATGTATAGTGTGTGTGTATATTGTGTATGGTATGTGTGTGTGGCGTGTGTGTGTGCATGCCTACATGCATGCCTGCGTGTGTATGTATGGTGTGTGTGTGGTGTGCGTGTGTGTATATATATGTGTGTGTATGGCGTGTGTGCATGCATGTGTGTGTGTGTGGCATATGTGTGTATGTGTGTATATGGTGTGTGTGTGAATGGTGTGTGTGTATGTGTGTACTATGTGTATGCAGTGCTGGAGGACAGAAGAAGGTGTCAGATCTCTTGAACTTGGAGTTACAGGCATTTGTAAGCTGCCCACCTTATGAGTGCTAGGAACTCTAGTCCTCTGCCAGAGCAGCTAGTGCTCTTAACTGCTGAACCATCTTTCTGATACACACCTCCAAGGTATTTTTGATCAGCCTTCACATGCTGGTGGGGAAGGTGTCTCACTGACACTTCTCTGGGAGGACATTGAAAAGCAAGGGTTCTCTGTGGCTAGGTGGCTAGTACTGTGAGGTGGGATGAGGCTTGGAGACTTCTTCTCTTTTCCAGACCAGGTCTTATGAACTTGTTATGTAGCCAAGGTTGGACCTTGAACTTCAGATCCACCTTTCCCTACTTCCTGTGAGCTGAGATCACAGGTGAGCATCACCATGTTTGGTCTATGTGGTATTGAGGGATCATACTTTGGGCTCTGCATGCTAGGTAAGTGCTCTAGCAGATGAATTCCATCTCTAGCCTGGAGCACTCTTCATCAGAGGCAACCAAGCTCCTAAGAAGCAGGAAGAGGCATATGTCACCCGTATGACACTTTAAGACACAGCCTGAAAGATGTACACTGTCTTAGCTACTTTCCTTTTGCTGTGATGAAGCATCATGACCAAGACAACTTAAAGGATGTTTTATTCGGAGCTGACAGTTCCAGAGAGAAAAGGCCCATCTTGGTGAGGAGATCTGGCAGCAGGCACAGTGGCTGGAACAAGCCACTGAGAACTCACATCTCAAACTGAAAGCAGAAAACAGAGTCAAACTGGGGATACAGAGTCAAACTGGGGATGGATGAGTCGTTGGACTTGCAAAGCCAGTCCCCAGTGACACACTTTTTCCAGCGAGGCCTTATCTTCTAAGCTCCCCAAACAGCCACCAACAAGTGGGGATCAGGTATTCAAATGCCTGAGACATCTGAGGGATATCTCCTACAAGCCTCCAAATGCAGCTAGGTTTTCTTTCATCTTTCCATTTGTTCCTTTGTTTATTGTGTTTGTGCATATATAATTCATTTCACATGGATGTTTGGACGCTTCTGTGGAGGTCAGATGGCAACTGGCGAGGGTCAGTTCTGTCCCATGGCTCGAACCCACTGAGCCATTTCGTTGCCAGATGAGCAGTCTTAAGCTCGGAAGTTGGTCCTGTACTTCAGCCCCCCACCCCCTCTGTAGATGGAAGGCTGAAGGCTAACAGGTAGAGAGAGCCATGTCTTTGCTGCCAGAGGCAGTGAGAGAGAGGAAGGAAGTCTAGGCAGGTGGAGCTGAGTCTGTTGCCATCCTGACAAGCAGGACTTGGGAAAATCTGTCAGAGAGAGAAGGCCAGAAAGCAGCCATTATTTCCTGTAAGGTAGGAATTCTTTTTATTGAGTCTGAACAATTTCCTAAAGATGCTGGGTCCTGCTACCTGATGGACGGGCAGTGCATCTTCTGACCCACAGCCTTTGAGGTTCCCAGGGGTTCAGTCACCCATGGTCCTTACCATGCTGGCGTGATGATCTCCCCACTACAAACTGTATTTTCGTAAGGCTTCCTCTCTGGACAAAATTTCTCCCAGAGCATTGTCTTCATGTTTACATTTACAGACGGGCATTGTTTTTATAAAGTGCATCCATGCTGTGCTTCTCTTGTGATCTTCCCAAGACCCTGAGGGAGACAGGGAGGGACCCTTATTCACTGCACATCCTCCATCTGACAGTGTCCTGGGTGGGCCCAACCAGACTTGCTTGTTTGGGCTCAATGCTTTCTTTTTCCTTTCTCATTTTTCTTAGAATCCGAATGGAGTACTCTTGGCAGATTCATTAGAGAAAGGCAGATGTCCCTCCGGTAACTGTGAAGGCTGTGGTCACAGCTTTGTGCTAAGGCTGAAATGTCCCTGTGTGCATTTTATCTGATTATACTATCAAGTGGGCTGATCTTGCAGCAAGGGAGTTGGCAAACCTCCCTTTTTGTCCAAAGGAATCTGACTTTCTTTGTTTTCTTTTGCCTAAATATTAGGCATCCAACCAGAAGGGTTTTAAAAATTAATATAATTTAATTCCCGTAAAGTCAGTGCAAAACAACACATGGGAGGCAAAAAATTTTCTCCTCTTCTAGTTCAGTTTCTCAAGTCAGCAAGGAGCTCAGAGTTCTGTATTGTGTGTGACCCTGGGTCCTCTGGGTCCGCTGGGTCCGCTGGGTCCGCTGGGTCCGCTGGGTCTGCTGGGTCCACAGAGCTGTGGTTTTATTCTGTTCTAGGAAGTCTTTTATGAGGAAAACACCAAGTGGCCCGCTTGCCTTCTTCAAAATGGAGATTCTCGCAATACCTGGACTTTCATCAAGGCTCGTTTCAGCTGCTCGTAGGTTACAAACATCATCACGTTCCAGGCACCCAAACGCAGAAAGGAGGGCACAAATCTGAGGAGAGAAGCAACTACCGTGTGAGGAGGATCAGGCGAGGAGTCACAGGCAAACCTACCGTGCTGTCCCTACCCTGGCTGAAGGCTGCTTGTCACAATTCTTTTCTGAGATCTATTTGTCTTTGGCGTCTCCGCTGAAGGGATTTTGGCAGGAGTTGGAAATTACAAAAGGAAAGAAAGCTAACTTTAGGGCAGGTTACCATGAGAGGAAGCTAATTCTTGTAAATCTTTGGGCTTATTCTGCTGGCTGCCAAGTCCTTTGCTAGAAACTGAGGCCAGAGAGACTTGGGAACTCAAACTGCAAAGCTGGCAAATAGCACTGTAGGGCTGAGACACACTGTCCGTCCCAACTCATCCTGATGCTAGGAGCTTTGGCTCCAAGAAGGTCCAGGCTAGTGGATGCAGGGCAGGGTGGAGGGATTAGCTCATCTCCAGAAAGTCCTGCTCAAGAGAGAGGTCCGCCTGTCTGTGCTTCTCAGAAGCAGAGAGAAGCCTGGCCTCTGGCCCCTCAGCCCAGCCACTCTCCAATTGCTGCCTCTTGGGCCTGGTTCCTGTAGGATCAAGTCTCCATGCTCTGATGATGTCAGGCCTCGTTCTGACCCTTTAAGCACATCGCTCTTCCCTCAGCTTGGATTGTCTTTCTATTCTGAAGGGTTGCTCTTGAGGTGCTGTAGGATTTAGTTGGCATGGTAGCCAATATGCCATGGCATTTCCTTTGTGGGGAAGGGTATGAGTTAGGGCCTTACTATGTGGTTCTGGTTGGCCTTGAACTCAAGACAATACCTGCTTCAGCCATCATACCCAGATTGTCATGGCTGTTCTTAAGCCTTCACAAGAATTCTATCACTTTGGCGATATTATCCAAACTCTGGGGTCAAACCTGGGCTAGAATCCTAGCTCCTTCAGCTTCAGGTGCCTCATGCTGAAGTGAGGACAGTGGAAGCTGGTGTGTGGCACATGCCTGTGATCCTGGGACAGTGGAAGCTGGTGTGTGGCACATGCCTGTGATCCTGGTACTTGAGAAGTGGAGACATGAAGAGACCTTGTTTAAAAAACTTAAAATTTTAAAAAAGAGAGAAGGTGTAGCAGCACCTCTCTTGCAGGGCTGTCACGCGATTAACTGCATCAGTTGGGGACAGCACCAAGCACTGCTCAATCAACGCCACCTACTTGTTTATGATTTTTTTTGAGGGAGGCATAGGGCAGAGCCTGGCACACACATTATGTTCAGTAAATGTTTGCCAAGAGAAAGAGTAAACTGAGGCATTAGTTGGAAACATTCAGACGAACAGTGTCAGGTGACTGGTTGAGTATGTTATTTCCAGACACAAGAATCTTCAGGGGCTTCTGTTTATCTGCTGGCTTCAACTAAACATCCCGAGCCAGGAAATATCAGGGGAGCCAAGCAAAGACCTTACCAGTGGGATAGGAAGCACCACACTGGGTGTGGCCTTGGTGTTGGGGCTCTGCCATTTGTGATCTTGGACAAAGTTACTATTTTGAAGCGCATTGTGTGGACTACTATCCAGTTCAGAGGGTGGTTGCAATATCCTATACAAAGTACCTAGTACAAGGTTCAAGGTTCAATGTAGGGACTTGGCTCTCTGGATGATGCTGAGTAACCCACCCTATGGAATTCTTGCCCTATGTTCAGATCTTGAGATGATAAAAATGGACGAACCACCAGCCTCAGCTCTAAGGAATTTGTGCATCAGGATGAAGATGAATTTAATTTTGTAGGAGGTGAAATTACCCTAGAAGTGGATCAAATAGTATTGCTGAGGGAAAACTTAGGTGTGACAGTGTGAGGGAGGAGGTGGAAATTGGACTAGTCTGCAAGGGTAGCTGGGATTTAGATTATGCAGACATCGAGGGAAGGGCATCTCTGTGCGCTAAGGTGCTACATGTGTGGATGCATGCCCTTGGACTGATTTTGAACCCAAGAACCCACATAAAAGTTGAAGGAGGGAACCAGCTCCATGAATTTTGTCCTTTGACCTCCACACATGTGCTGTGGCACAGGTATCCAGACACATATATCATATACACATGTACCACACACACAATGGCTATAATAATAGTGATAATTCATTTTTAAAAGGCTAGATGTTGCACGTAAAGGCACAGGAACCCAGAGTGTTGGTGTGGAATGGAATTTACACTTCCATGAGTGTGGTAGAGAGTGGTCAGGGCAGCAGGGCTGCAAAAGCCTCCTCTGCCCAAAGCATTTGGAGACAAATAATCATTTTATCTAGCTTTGGCCTACTTTTTCTTAGTAAGGCTTCTGTTGTAGGCAACCTGAGATAAGAAAAACCCTGAAGCCAGGTGTGGGGGCGCAAGCCTATAACGCGCTGTTCAGTGGTGGAGTGGGGAGACCAGAATGTCAAGGTCACTCTTGTCTACATAGTGAGTTCTAAGCCAGGCTGGAATTCATGAGACTCAATCAGAGAGAAAGAAAAAGGGGAGAAGGAGGAAAGAAGACAGGGCGGCAGAGAAAGAGAGGGTGCCCAAGTTCTCTGGGAAGAGTGCTGGAGGCAGGGGTGGTGCTTACCCTTTGTAGAAGGCGGTGGGCCCCTCCTGTGCCACCATCTTCAGCATACAGTGGAAAGGGCTACGGTACCTGCCCGGGGGAGCATTCATGTATCTGGTCTTTACCACATCCACTGGGGGGAGGCCACCACTGTGGCACAGAAGCCGGCTCCAAAGGCAGAGACAAAGTGACAGGGGAAGTTGTCTGTGGAAGGCGAGGGAAGAACAAATTTCAGGAATGGAGTATGTGTGTGCACGCTCTGCAGGTGGGGCCACTGTCTGTGTGCAATGCTACATTGACCTTCTAGAGCACAGTGTCCGAGGTCGAGCTCCTGGTGAGACTCAGCAAGCCTGAACTGAGCATCTGAGTAAGAAAGCTACATGGCTGATTGTTGCCTCCCTCCCTCCCTCCCTCCCTCCCTCCCTCCCTCCCTCCCTCCCTCCCTCCCTTCCTCCCTCCATCCCTCCCTCCCTCTTCTTCCTTCTTTCTTTCTTTCTTTCTTTCTTTCTTTCTTTCTTTCTTTCTTTCTTTCTTTCTTTCCTTCTTTCTTCCTTCCCTCCCTCCCTCCCTCTCTTCCTTCCTTCGTTCCTTCCTTCGTTCCTTCCTTCGTTCCTTCCTTCGTTCCTTCCTTCGTTCCTTCCTTCCTTCCTTCCTTCCTTCCTTCCTTCCTTCCTTCCTTCCTTCCTTCCTTCCTTTCTGGAAATTGAAGTTAGAGAAGGTAAGTGACTGTCACTCAGAGATACACTGAGTTTGGCGATGGCCCTGGAACCCAGGGCTCTGGCCCTAGCCTAGGCCTCTTTCTTCATTACAGGCCTGAACTGGGCACTGCTACTCGCCATTTTTCAATTCCCCGATGCCTCTGAGTGGCACCCCCTCCTGTCTCCCTACCCACTCTCACCAGTGAACAGGTGAGAGTCCAGCAGCTTTTCCTTGATGATGTCATAGGTCACCATCTCTGCACAGTTGACAATGGCGTTTCTCGTGATGTTGGGCCAAGTCCCTGTTAGAAAAGCATCAGAGACGGATGAATGCAGTGCTCCAGCTTGGGTACAGAGCCCTGTAGCAGTGATCTTGACCAGGGGATCACATCTCAGCCAAGCAGATCCCACTTTCTGCCTGGAACCATCAGCTGTTAGCCTCTCACATCTTCACAGACGCCCATTGCTTGGCTACATTTGGAGCAGAATTTGTACTCTGTCAAAATTTCAACATGCCTCTATGAAACCCAAGAGCAGTCAGGAAGGGAGACTTTTCATGGAGGAGGAAGGCTGAGCCCCTAGGACAGTGACAGGGTGTGTGGCAGGGCTCTAGGAGGCAGGTTTCACCCAGAAGAGGACAGGTTTGGCATGAGGGGGATACCAGCAAGGGAGCGTATTGGCAGCTCTGTGATTGGGGTATCCTGACCTTGAACACCATGGGGCCAGTTTTCTCCTGCAAGGATTCATGGGAATTTGCTGAGGGCTAAACACATAGGGAGCTCTCCAGCCTTCCTTCCCAAGGCCTCACAGCTGTGCTCCTCTACACTTCCCTCTCTGCTGTGTCCTCGAGGGTTCTCTTCTTCTGTCTCTACACCTTGGCCTTAGAGACCAGGTTCTTTTTGGGGTCTGCTCATCCTCTCCCACCTCTAGCCTGCCTCCTGGCCCTCTGCCTGTGATATAAGCTTCACCATGGCCTCTTTGTAGTAAACACCTGAAAAGTGGATGCCCTGTGCTCATTTCTGTCTCTCTCAGGCTGGCCTGTGCATGTGAGGCCTGGTGAGGTGAACAATATTTGAGGTCCTGTGGCTGGTGTGTGGGGTTTTGTATCTGGGCATTCTTATGGCACGCTTTGGGAGTTCCACCTTGCTAGTGCTCTGTCTCAGGCCTCACGGAGAGAAAGTTCTGCCCAAGGGTACCATGTTCACCTTTCCACAGGCCCCTGACTCCTTCCTCCCTGGCGATGGTTCTGTAGGCATCTATAGTTCCTCTGTATTTCCTCTCGCCTCCAGTTCCCAGACGTATCATGGCTTGAAATCGGACCTTCACAACATCCGTGGGCTGGGCACAGGTCACTGCCATGGCTCCAGTCGTGCAGCCTGCCAGAATCCTTATGGTGATGCTGGAATCTGGGGAGGGCAGAGAGAAAAGGGGGTCCTTAACACTGTCAAAATCTTGTCAGTGTCTGTCACCAGCTCCCCCGTGCTCAACTCTCCATGTTGGACCATTCCATATCCTCGACACATACACAGCTGCCAGCTGGGCTTCCCGCCCACCCCTGGGAGTCCATGGGTGTCCCTAGGTGCTGGCACTCACGGTCTGCTCCTTTGGGGGTGTAGAACTGTTTGACAGAGTCGTAAAGGCCAATTCGAATGGAGGCAAAGCTCATCTGGCGGTGCAGGCCGGCAACCAGTCCGCTGTAGGGGCTGCGGGGACCTTCCGTGCGCACCATGGTCAGGATGGTGCCCAGAACGCCGCGGTACTGCACGGTCTGTACCTTTGGGTTCTCCCCCTGGATCTGAGGGACAAGCATAGAGCTTGAGGAGCTGATGGGGGAGGAGGGGCAGTGTGCGCTGGGCTCCTGCAGGGTCTCAGAATTGGCATGATTATCATGCCAGGATAAAAACAGTGTGCAGCATGGTGCAGTTCACACAGCAGCTCTCATCCATGTGGCTCCTCAGCACACCAGAGGGCCAGTTTGCTTTCTCTGTTTTATAGTAGATGGTTAGTGGTTCACCCAAGCCCACACCTTTACTACCTTACCTTTATTTTCCACTTGATGGTTTACAAAGCAGAGGTAAGCTGTAAAGAGCCCTGTCACATCACATCAAGGCATTTGGATTGTTTTGGTCCCGGGGGACGGTGGTGGGGACCAAAGCAGTGTAGGGAGTGGTCTTCCCCCACTTTCTGTGGGGAAGCTGGCACATGCGCTGAACTGCTGGCCAAAGGCACCCACCTGCAGGCGGACCTTGGCAGTGTCCAGGGGGAAGGTGAGGAGATCAGCAAAACAGGCCGCAGTGCCGGCCCCCAGGAACTTCACAAGTGTTGTGGGAGGCACTTCTGATGGCTGAAGTCCAACCATGGTCCCGGGTGGATGGACCTGGTTCCTTTGGTGCCTATGGAGGTCCAAGGGGAGAGGAAATCCTTTGCTTCAGTTCTGAGAGGCAGCTGCAAGAGACAGATAGGCCAGAGAACACATGGAGCTGGGCTTTCTGGCTTTGTCCCATTTCCAGGGACCCTGCAACATTCTGAAGGGGCTTTAAAAAGTGAGAGGCCAAGGTGCTGTCACACTTAAGCTGCCTAAAATACAGCTGCCTAAAGCTGTCCTTAAAAATTCTGTTTTTCACAGCTAACAATCCCTGTCACCTGCACAAAGGGTTAAGGGGAGAAGCTGACAGGGCAGTTGGTATCCTCACTGAATGGCCGAGGAAACTCAGGTCTTGTCAGGCATAGGCCTGGTTCTGACCACAGGAACCTTCTCCAAGTGTTTTGCTGCTTCCTCATTGACAAGCTCTCTGGGGTGCCTCATGCCTCTTTTCCAAACAGCAGGAACATTCCTTGTGACTCAAGGAGATGGTCATTCATCCTGGAATAAGCCAGTTCCCCTTAGAAGGATCCTGTAGCCCCTCCCCCCTTTAGTGGGCACTGAACTTAGGCCCAGTGTAAGGCAAACCCTCTACCACTGAGATACATCCCTAGTACTCTCTTATTTTTTTAGTTTTTAAAAATTTATGTTTTATATATGAGTGTTCTGCATGCAGGCCAGAATAGGGCACCAGAACCTACTATAGATGGTTGTGAGCCACCGTGTGGTTGCTGGGAATTGAATTCACACACACACACACACACACACACACACACAGAGTTGTATGCTCATATGTGTACCCATCTTTCTGCTGGTTATCCAGGGAGAAACATCCTTTGATGTGAAGGTCTTGACTTAGTTTCAGATTGTGCAGGGAGACTGGTGCACCATCATTGGTGGCCCCATGTCCCTTACATCTGGATGTCTCTGCATCAGGCCTTCTGTGTTGAGGCCATCTCTTGGTACACTGGTACACTAACTCAGACACTCTCTTGGTGTGCTAAAGCCCTGCATCCTTTAATAACCCATCCCTAGAGCCAGGGCCAGTCTCATAGAATTGTGAACAGTGTGCACCTATTCCCTACAGGGCAACAGGATTTTGAGACAGTGGTTAGGAAATCTAGGCTCTGGTTCTGACTTCTAAGGCTTCCTTCCTTTAGGTACATTGATTCTGTCTTGGGCCAATGAGAATATGTACACACACACACACACACACACACACACACACACACACACACACACACACACACACACACACACACCTATCTCAGCTCATCAACAGTGAATGTTTATGTCAAAGGATAGGAGCCAGTGACTTCTCAGGTTTGCCTGGTTTTCTCTGGGCTGGTGCCTCAATCTACATATCCAGACACAAGCACTCAGACTTGTCACCTCTCCCTGAGAAATCCTGTCATTGGGGAGAAGCTGGTATACTAAGTCCTCCATATCAGGCACTGGCAAGGTAAACTACAGATGGAACAGGTTTTGTTGGCTTTGTCTTCACGGGGTTTGATTTCTAGTGAGAAAAAAGATCAGTAGTGAAAGGAATGGGTCTGGGTGGTGGCCGGACCTCATAGTGTCTGGTCTGCTCTGGGAGCCTGGGTCCTGGTGGAAACTGAGTCTCTCCTTCCTTTCTTGTTTCTGTTCTTCTTTCTCCCTGTCCCCCGTCCCTCCCTCTGCCCCCCTTCTCTCTCTCTCTGGTTTTTCAAGACAGGGTTTCTTTTTGTAGACCAGGCTGGCCTCTAACTCACAGAGATCCACTGCCTCTGCCTCCCAAATGCTGGGATTAGCGGAGTGCACCGCCACCACCTCCATTGCCACCACCACCCCGCTCCATGCTTCTTTCTTTGGGTAGGGCCTCTTGTAGCCCAGGATGGCTTCAAACTCTCTATGTAGACATTTATAATCTTGAACGGCCCCTTCCTGCCTCTTACTTCCCAAGTGCTGGGATTATGGGCCTGCATCACTATACCCAGTTCACGAGGCGCAGAGGATCAAGCCTAGGGCTTCTGTAAGCTAAGCGAGCACCTACAATTGACCTACATCCCCTGCCCCAATTGCTTGCACTAAGGACCACTAAGCTCTAAATGGAGTTAGGCTCTAACTCAGGAATGTTGGATCTCAACAGTGGTGACTTTTCCCATTGGAGACCTACGTCCACGCTTTTACCTGTCAGAGCCTGTAGCTCTCCTGGTTGTAGACAGTCCACTGGCTCCTCATTTTATCAAAAGCAAAGTCTAACATCTTGGTCATGGCCTACAAGGCTGTTTGTGAGGGTTCCCTCTCCCCACTTTTCTCCCGACTCACCCACTGAGCTTCAGTCACATGGGAACTCATGGGTTACATTATCTGTTTGGAATACAATTCTCTTAGACACCTGCAGATTGCCTCTTCACTTCCTTCCCATTTCTCCTCAGATGTCACCTCTATAGAGGGCCTTCTCTGAACTCAAATGCTATCTCAGTATCCCTGTCATCCATCTCATGGCATTGGTCACCCCTGGACTTTCTCTATTGCTGCTCTTTCCCATTTGGATGCACCATCCCCAAGAACAGGGACCTGACTTATCTAGCATTACTGTTTTTGTTGAGAAGACAGATGGGGACATTGTTGGAAGATCGTTTCTCATATCTGTCTAATCCCATCCTCACATCATGGCACTAAGATAAGCCAGGGGTTCAGCTGGTAAAGGCCAGTACACGCTGAAGAGACTCACCCATAGGGCTCTGTGCTTGACGTCCTGGAATAAAAACCCACGTGTGTGCTGCCTATGGAGGGTTGACAGCAGACTTTAAGGGCTGGTGTAGACAGTGCCCACAAATAATGGTAGAGTGAGCTACTGTGGTCAGTGTAGACGGGGAGGAGCTGCCAAGAAGAGGCGCAGAGGAAGAAGATTGTTCTTTTGCTTGTAAGGGGCACAAGAGAATTAATGTAGGCCAAGTCCGAAAAGGGCTTTTGGCAGCTGCAAAAATATAAGTACAGCACTGGGGAGACAGAGGCCTGAGCCTTAGGGCAGCGGTTCTCAGCTGTCCTAATGCTGTGACCCTTAAACACAATTCCTCACGTTACGGTGGCCCCAATGGTAAAATTATTTTGTTGCTACTTCACAACTGTAATTTTACTACTGTTATGAACTGTAATGTAAATATCTGCTATGCAACAACCTGATATGAGACCCCCCTAGATTGAGAACCACTGCTGTAGGGAAGGCTGCCAGGGCTCAGTGGAAGGAGGACTTGGCTGCTGGGCTGTGGAGCCCCTGCAGTGGCTGCTTTCGACATGCCATCTCCCTGCCAGGAAGGGAGGCAGAGGCTTACAGACAGCTTGCTCAGCATAGCCAAGCCCTAGTGTCCAAGCCTGTGTTCAATCTATTTTAGGTTCAAAAATCGCGCTGGAAAGAGGGCAGGACAGGACTGAAATCCAGTTTACATATGAGAAAATAGAGGCTTAAGGAGGAAAGAGACTGATTGACCACTCACTGGTTACAGAACCGTTCTGATGACCAAGCCAAGAAGCTGTCACCACTACACACCCATGGTCTAGCCACTGTGGTAATCTGACTACCCCCTGGTTCTGTCTTTGGTTGAATATTTGGAGCAGTTACTGGGTGCTTCATAAAACCAAATGTACAAGTCTGGAGAAGGCTGGGCGAATATCAAGGTCTACTAATCAGATGAAATTCATGGGCTCAGAGAGGCTACAATCTATGTGAGTGGGTGAAGCCAGACCTTGGCTTTCTGGGCTCTTCCTTCAGCCCATCTTCTCTGAGTTGTAAACGGAGACAAGCCTAAGCAGGGGACAGGTTCTTTGGAGAGTGGGGCCTAGGGCCCTTGGAGCCAACTTGGCTGGCGCCCAGCAGTGCAGGGGTATTAAGAAAACACTTTCTACTTGTCCGGGCATCATTCCCCTTTGCCCTACAGAACAGCAGCCAGGCCTGGCTCCTTCCCAGCAGGAAGGTACTGGATTCCCTGCCTAGACCTGGAATGCACTGTGGGAGCAGCTGACTCTCCTTATGGCAATCCTGGTGGCCTCTTCTTCCCCCAAACGTGGGATTTGCCTGGAGAGCTGGCATGCTGAATGACTTGATATCATGAATCTGAGGCTCACAGAGAGTTGGGGAGGGCCCTGGGTAAGTTGTTTAGTTCACAGTCTTCAAAGTCTTTCTGAAGACCTTTCAGGTGCTAATAGAACTCTGTGCTCTGCTCTGTGATGGAGAGAAACAGTGAGGTGAGGCAGGCAAAGGACCTGAGTATTGCTACTGTCAGAGACGTGTGACTCCAGAGCACTCTCTGCTGAGGGAACACCAATCAGGTGGTGTTGTTGCTGAGCCAAGTCCTGCAGAGACCACGTAGTGAAGGTTTCTCCTTGCTGAGGCCAGATATGTCTCTGGAGTTTCTGCTTCTCTGTCACGAAGGGCTTCCCTTCTCAACCCATGTCCTCTGCCGCTTCTGATCCTACTCTTGGAGCATTGCCTCATTATCTGTAACTGTTTTCTAGCTCTGTGGGAGTCTCCGAAGCAGGGAAAAGATCAACTTTCCCTCCTCGTCCATGAAGACCACTGTTGGAAAGGCTTTATGACAGCCCAAAAAGGGCCAGTTGCCCAAGAATCATCCTTACCAAAATGATTCAGGAAGTGAGATCAGAGATGACCTCAGAGCCCTTTGTAATGGCTGCAAATGCAAAGGTTAGGCCTACTTTAGCAAAAGATGGGGGGGGGGGGGGCACGGTCAGTGCAGGCTGGTGCAGGCATCCAGGACAGATTAGAAATAAGGCCAGTGAGGACATCTTTGGAAAGATGCTCACAAGGGACACCGAAGCCTGAACTCGGTCAAGAGCTTGCAATTGGGGGTATCCAGTTTTTTGAAGGAGTACCCCTGAGCCATCCATCAGAAATAGAAAGGTTGGGCAGGGAATGAATTCAAAGGTAAGCATAGTAGGAACATCCCTGAGGTTGGGGCTCCCCAACCTCTTTCTTGCTGCACCCCAGTTGTTATTTGAGGAAGCCTGGTGGGCAGCAGACATTTGCAAGCAGCTGAAGGTACAAGTTCTGAGCAACCCTCATCCTTGTGGCTCTACTGGGGCACCCAAAACATGGGATGCTTGAGTCTTCAGGGCCCATTCATGTCTGGGGCACCCAAAGCACAGGATGCTTGAGTCTTCAGGGCCCATTCATGTTTGCTGAGTGTGTCCTGCACTCAACCCAACTCAACTCTCTTCAACAAAACATCTGCATCTGCATTGAGGAAGCAGGCAGAGTGACCACAGGCTCTAGAAATGTTTACCACACACCTGGGCCAGGCTTCAGGGCAGAGGTGCCCTCATCATCTCTACCCAGGAAGGGCCCTAGGACCTTTGCTGGCGAGGGTTTTGTGTTCTGGGTGGATTCTGGGCCAAAGGAGAAGGATATATCTGGGATCTGTAAAAATCCATGAGAGGAACCAGCAGTACAAAGAGGCGTTCCGGGTAGTCACACAGATATGGGAGCCTCCCTAGGGCAGCAGCTCCTTGGCCAGGTGGGGCTAGACTGAATCTCTCTCAGCCATGGTGATTCCTGGCAGCTCCTGGTGGGAGGGAGATCTGAGGAGAGGTATGGGGTCTTACCTTGGAGTCTAGCCAAGGTAGGTTAGTGTAAGGCCTCCATTCCAGGGGTAGCAGCAGCTTCTGATGGCCCCTTCTCACCATTCACTGTTGTCTCTGCTGCCTCTGGCTTGCACTGTCTGGCCTTATGCACCAGCTGACCTGAAACCTAATTCTGAGAAGCCAGTTGACAGTCTGATCACTTGACAAGAGGCGGGCTGCTGAGGGGCAGGGCAGGGAGGGGACCAGTGAGTTCCAGATCTGGTTTAGCTTCCTGGACCTGGGCTCTTTTGGGCTTTCAAGAGGAGAGCTACCTTGGTGACCAGGGGGATACAGGGCGTAGTGTGTATATGTGTGTGTGTATCTGTATATGTCTGTATGCACGCATGGCACCTTTGAGAGCCTGAAGACCAAGTCCTTTTAAGACAGGGGTTCTCTAGGCTCTCTTCTTACAAATAGCAATGATGATGAGCATGATTTCTTGGTGCACTTCAGGTGCTTGGTATTCTAGACATCACTTCTATTTCCCTTACCCCGAGGAACAAGTGATATCAGGTTCCTAAACTTAAAGCAAAACAGCTTTGAAATGTACTTTATATAACTTGTGAATTGTCCACTTAGAACACACAATTCAAATACTTCTTAGTGTAGTCAGGTTGAGCAACTACTACCGTCTAGTTCAGAATATTTTCTTTACAGCTCAAAACCAAAAATAAAATGAGTCACCCCTGCCCCTCCCCCAGCTTCAGGCAGCCACTCAGCTTTCTGCTTTTGAAGTTGCTCATCCGAGATGTTTCATTTGGGTAGGATCATGGAGAGCACGGCTTCCTGTGGCTTCTTTCGCTGGGCACAGTGGTGTCACACACTCGTGGGCAGTGTGTATTGGCACTTCTCTCCTTTACTGTGTAGAACCCTCATGTGTCAATGCCAAGTTCACCCAGAAAACCGAACCTCAAGGACAGTGATTTCCCAAGGTCATACAGCTAGTATATCACAGAGCCCAATGAGTGTAACCTGTAACACCCTTGGTTCTATCTGCTACAAGCACTATTCTCCATGACATGTCATTGGAAGCTTTAGCATGGACATGTTGGGGCCAGAGTGAGATGTGGCTGGTGAGCAGAGTCCTTTGCACTAACCACTAGAGGCTCCATCTGCAGGCACTGAAGTCAGGGATTGGGATGGTGAACCTGGGAGCCAGGAAACATAGAAGGGAGACAAAAAGGGGAGGGGAGAAGACAGGCGGGGCAGAGAAGGTAGAGGCCATTTTGAAACTTGAGCACAGACCCTGGTCCCAGGGTGGGTGGTGTGACAAGAGTGTCTATTCTCTTTCTTGGTCTATGCCCTGCTCTATGCTTTTGGGCTCTGACTGGAACTATTAATCTGGAGTTGGGTAGGACCGGGAGCTATATGGGGAAAGGGTTACAAGGTGTCAGACCAGAGACAGCAAAACCTGGAGAAGCCAGAGGGAGAGCTCAGTTACTCTTGCCTCTGCTTCCCGAGGGTGGCTCGTGTCTGCCTGGGGTTCTAGCTAGTCAGGCCTCTGCTAGAAGTTCTAAGGATGGCTGCTACAAACTCTGGCTCACCAGAAACATGTTTCCGGGCATCTATAGAGGGCTGGTACACAAAGTCAGGGAGACACTGGTTCATTCCAGTCTCGGTGGTGAGAAACAATGCTGTATAACTCGGTGAGTCGGGTCACCTAGAGATACCACTGGATGAGATGTTGGTAAATAGCACACCATTGGTGTTGTCTTAGACCTTCACCATGGCTTTGTCACCAAGGCTGCATGCAACCTGGGGCATGAGCAGCCCATGTCCTCTTGTGGCCCTGCCCTCACTTGACCCCATCAGGTTATTTACAGGAGCAGGATTTGGCAATGATCTTCACCTGAGGCTTCACCCCTCAGGCCTGAAACCTGGAGGTTTCTTATTCCCTAAGGGATGTGGAACTCCAGGTACTGGGGCTCCCTTCTGCCACAGCATGAGGCCTGGGGCTGAGGCCAGCCCTGACTGGGGAGGGGGTGGGTCTGCAGGTAAAGCTCAAGGAGCAGAAATAAATGGGAGGGTAGGCTGGGCTGAGGGTTCCTGGCCCATAAAGGGAGGCTGGAGCGCTCTCCTGGGTACTGTGCACTTGCCTCTAATTCACTCCAGCAGCTTGGGAAGAGTGGGTGGGGCTGACATTTCCTAAGTTTCCATTATGTGCCAAATGCCAGCGAAGTATTTTCAGAAATGTCCCATCTGATCTTCACATAAACCCTATGAAGCAAGGGTTTAAAGGTGTCTGTGCCTTCCAGATGAGGCCAGAGGCACAGACACTGCCAGATTGGACTCTGATATGGCCCAGAACATCCTTCTGGTTCTCTTTGCAGCTGATTGTGTCCTGGTCCATTCTCTGGGTTTACCCTGGTACTGGTTTTTTATAGGAATCCTTCCCTGGACACAGCAGCCTGGGACTGTCTAAACTCAGAGCACTTACTGGTTGCACTCTGCCCATTGAGCCCCTTATCCCTGGATGTGTTCGTGTCTGGATGCACTTTCTAGCCATTCAGAGGCAAAGCATTTGACTTCCTTGACCTTGAGTTTAACTGTAGGAGGAGCATCATAGTGTCTGTCTAGGGTGTAGAGTTGTTTTGAAATTCAGTAAAATAACAAATACTTAGGGGTGAGAGGCAGCCATCTAGTAGCTCACTTCCAGCATTCTTCCAGCTGGTGCTGTACATCTGTGCCCCTTCAGAGGCGTCACCATAGGGCTTTGTCTATGGTAGCTGCCCAAGATACCCTTCTGAAACACAGGGGACTCTCAGGGACTGGGTTCTGGACAGATTTCACTGCACTGAGAGATTTCAAGGACCATAAGAGGAAAAGACAAAATAAAAAATGAACAAGCAAAACCCCAACCAACCAAAAGAGGGGACACAAGTGTCACTCCGATGAGGGCCAATCTGACGTCTCATGGTGACTGTGGTCCTTCGTTCCACATGGCTGAGGAATGGTTGTCAATCTTTGTCTCTTCAGCTAAAACTACAAATGAATTCCAACACCTTTTCCCAGTGACCAACCCTGAAAATACTTGCGCATAAATACAAATACCAGACTTTTATTAAAATAAAGGCAAGAACAATGAATTTCAGAGCTGAGTAAAAAACAGACATTAAGTTAAACACATGGTTAGGTTTCAGACAAGCAAATACAGTTTAAGGGAGGTGATGCCCCCTGTTCTACTGATTAATTCAATAAATCATAAAATAAATTATATTTATAAAACACCCTTACTCCCAAACGAGCTAGACAGAACCCTGGAATTTTTTCAGCTATGAACACACTTAGTGTTCCCTCCAATATTTAAAGCAAAATAGACTGTTTTATTGAAGCGGAGGGTGGTTACGGTCTGCAGTAGGCTGTGTCAAGGACCTCAGGCCCCAGTCAGAAGATGGATGGTGGGCTGCTTGGGTTCTGGAATCCATTTTTCCAGTAGTTGTCTCATTCCAGAAGGAAACTGCGGTCCTGGTAGCAGAAACTAGTGGCTCCTGACATCATCTAGTCTTAGCTGATTAGGTTTCAAGACGACCATGGACTAGGGTAGTGGGAGCGACCTCAAGATGTACAGGAAAACAGACCTGGCCTCTTGCAAGTCAAACAAAGCTGAGGGAAGTTGGCTGGCAGCCCCATCCCTCAGTCCTTCAGGCTTCCTCAGGCTTCTGGGAATACTGGGAAGAAAATATCCGTGCAATCCTGCGAGTCTCTTCCTCGGGAAGATTGGGAGGGAGGGAGTGAGGTCGAGGGCGACAAGGCCTCTGGCCAAGGGCTCCCCTGATGGTTTCACTCTTGTCCTGGAGAGAAAGACATCAGCTAGATGAGCACTGAAGGTACAGCATTGGCAGCTGCTGGCTTTGGTCCCTCACGCTCTGGTCTGTGGCTGACATTAATGCAGAGGCGCCTGGCTGCAAACCACCCCACACCCCTTGTTTTGTTGAACCCTTGCTACAATTTCATAAAGTAGGGAGAAGGTTCTTCTCACAGTTCAGGTGCAGTTAGTTCAAGGCCATGCAGTTGTGAGTGGCACAGCTAAGGTGGAATTCCACTTGAGTGGCTACCATATACAAAGCCTTTCTTTTTTCTTTGGCATACTGTCAGGTTCCTGCTCTGAGGCTCAGGTCTGTATAGTAAAGCCACCCTGGGCAAGCTGGCTGACAGTAAGGTCCCCAGAGAAGAGAATGAGGCCAGCTGGGGAAGCAGGAGTACTGAACAGAGATGGAGGCTGTCACCATGGGCAAATGTGCTTGGCTTCACAGTGCGCAGCCTGCCCTCTGGGAAGATCTCTCTCTTGTCCCCAAATCCATGGGCCTTTCCACATGCCAGCTGAGCGCTGAGGCTGTCACATTGGCCGACCTCCCCAGACACTAGGACAGCAGTGTGGCGCAGAGCTTGGAGATTGGAACTAGCTTGTACTCTGTAAGCCTGCTACTAAAGAGGTCCAGCTAGAGAGGCTTCAGGATGAGTACACTCAGAAGTCCCATCTTTTCTTTCTGAAGGGCACTATGTCAAATGGAGGCCGAGATGGCCGAACAGTTCCGCTCCATAGCACAGACTTAAATAGGCGAGACACCGTGATCTACCCAGAGAATGGGAGAAGCAGCCACAGTGAGATAAGAGGGATAGAGTTGGCTATCTTCTCTACTGCTTGGGTGTTAGTTTCCCAGCCATGAACAAGGGGACTGGGCACATAATCAGGATGGTCCTTGCCAGTCCAGAATGCTAAGCACTGAGGGAGGGTAAACAAGCAAGCCAAGCAGGCCTCAGGCAGGCTTTCTTGGTGACCAAGAATCAGCCGTTCAGGCTGGCTGGTTGGCAGAGCCTGAAGGTACAGCTTTGGGTTCTGGGTAGGTCTAGGCTAACAGAAGAACATTTATTGGTTTGCAGTCCTTCCTTCCAAAATAACGCCTCAGGCCAGGGGAAGGCCTGGGGCCAGTGTCTCCCTGTAGCCCTTTGCTCCAGACTGAGGACTTCGAAGGGTGAGAACTAGAGGCTTCCATACATATCACCCCAGGAAGATGAGGGCCTGGACTGTGCGATCAGTGAGCAGGACTAGGTCATGATAACTGGTTTAATCAGGTGGGGGAGGAGACCGCCTCTTGCAGCAAATGCCTCATTCCTTCTGAACCAGTAGCTGCAGGCCTACTGTGTGTATATGTCCTTTGGGTTCTCTGCAAGACTTTTAAGCTTCGCTGTGCCTTTCCAAGATCCTGGGGTATCTGGTGTTTAATGGAACACGAGTCCCATTCAGTCCTCTGGCTGCAGCTCTAACTGGATCTTTTGGGTGTGGCTGTGGCTGACAGTATACTTTCTCATCCTCTGCTACAGTGAAAGAGAATAAGAGGCCAAGCCAGATGGGAAACAGCCAGTCGGATGTCACTATGTACCTCTGACCCCGAGGGGTTAATCTTTGATCCTTTGTAAGACCCTAAAAGCAGATCCTTGTTTCCACACGTGTTAGAAGCTTATTCTCTACTTTGGACTCTACGCGGTTCTGCTCAGCTCATGAAAGGACCATCACAAACATCTGCTGATGGCACATCACGCCTTCTAGAAGCTTGGGACCTACTCCATCTGATCAACTCATGTGGACAACAGGCACACATGGCTCCTGTCTTGCACATTGACCGGCCCAGCAGTCAGAGATGAGCTCAGGGACATGGACAAAGGAGCCATTATTAACAGCTGGGAGGGGCCAGATAGGCGTCAGTGAGTGCTGGGATCTAAGATAGGCTGAGTTTCAGTAAATTTTGGGGGAGTGAGGCCACCCATGAGAAGGGCATGAACACAGGTCTACAGCTGCTGCGGGATCCTATCACTCTTGGAGCGGAAGCTAGGGTGGTTGGTTCAGTCAACCTTCCAGCACTCACACCCAGTGACCCAGGAGACCTTATCTATATGGCCCAGGCCTTGGCCCCATGTGCTGGGAAGAAGGGTGGGGACACATATACTCAGTAGCAACTGCTGACTTTAATAAACATCTTCATTAGTAAATATTAATAACCTTTTTATCAGAGTTGCTATTGCAAAAACACACAATTCTGAAGATCTGGGAAGAAGGAAACTGTTCAGGGCAAGACCATCCCCAAATGTGCTAGCCATTCCCCTACACACTGCCATGTCACCTCCTGCCTAGGGGAGCTGCACAGCACACAAACACACAGACACACACCAGCCTAGCATCCGTGCTCCTGAGGAAGCACTTTAGGGGTTGCAGAGCCTTTAGGGTCTGGACAGAGGGACCATACCTGGGGACCATGGAATGGAGACCCCAGGAGGAAATTCAGAGAGATGTGAGGAGTAAATGAATGGAGTGAGCTATAGGAGGTGAGCTCAGATATGGAGAGGGGATTTCTCTGCTGATGGCAGGAATGGAGTCCTAGTAAATGAACCTCAGTACCTGGGAGGCAGAGGCAGGCAGATCTCTTGAGTGTGAGGCCAGCCAATCACACAGTAAGACGCTGTCTCTAAACAAACAAACAAACAAAAAGACCAAACCAAACCAGACAAACAACAAAAAAGTCTGGAGGAAACCTGACCTGTTCCTCATCAACCTCAAAGAACTGTAAAAGTGTGTGTGTGTGTGTGTGTGTGTGTGTGTGTGTGTGTGTGTGTGTGTGTGTGTGTGTGTGTGTGTGTGAGAGAGAGAGAGAGAGAGAGAGAGAGAGAGAGAGAGAGAGCGAGAGAATATCTCTGTCCAGGTCCTTGTTATGTGGCCTCTTCAAAAGTGCTATTTGGTCCATACTGTGGTCTGATCTCAGTTCAGGAACCCTTCATTACCTCTGGATGGACACATAGGCTACGTGCTCCAGGGAGTAGTGGTAGTGAGTGTAGTAGTGCCTACCCCAGTCTTCTTTAGGCTTCTCCATCCTTTTCTAGGGGGTGGGGCGGGTAGTGGGATGAATGAAGGGAATACTGGCCTGTGGTATAGATGACTGATTTGTGGGTCTCAGTGCTCATTGTCTAGTGGAGCTAATCACTGGTTTTTCTTCTCTGGTCTCCTGTAAAACTTAGGATTCAGAGCAGTCTGAGGCTCTTGCCAGGTACACTGTACATAACACAGAGGCTATGTCAGAGCTAGGGCTGACCCTGCCTCAGACACTAGAGCAAAACAAAGCTTTATTATCACCTCAGGCAAGAAGTTAGGCCTCACAGGTGCTGAGCAGAACTAGGGGCTGGCACCTCCCTAAGAATGTCTAGTGTTTGGCAAAGCAAGCACTCCACAGCTGTCATCCCTACCACAACCCAGTCGATCCTCTGGGCTGGGCTCATTTCTTTTCTAGAGCAGCCCCTTAAGTGATGAGGAAACACTGAAAGAGACAGTTACCCTTCTCAGCCAGGTTCCTGGGCTGCTGCCTCAGAGGCTGTATGAGGACTCCACACAGCTGCCACCATGTTCACCTTTCACCCCCTTGGCTGGCAGACTTCCTCTGGGCAGCTCCCACTTTCCTTTCCTAAGGCAGTGATGAGGGCTTCCCTGACATGGAGGACAGCAGAGAACTTAGCAGCCACAGCTAGGAGCTAAGGAAGTGGGACACACCCAGACCAGAGTCCAGCCAATAGCCAGAGCACTGTCGGCCTGCCCCAGCTCACTCTTCATTCCTGTTAGCACTCTCCTTACAGGCTCTCCTACCCATGTGCCCCTCTGTGCCTGACCAACAGTACCTCTGTCCTTTGGAGAAGCTGCTCCTAACAAGCCCAACCCAAAGGGCTCCTGCTCACACCATCACCTGGACCTCAGTTTCCACAAGAGCCAGACAGACTACTTAGTGCACTAATCACAGTCCAGACTCCAGAGGCATGGGTTAGAGTAATAGCCCTGGTAGAGTTCAGGGGTCCTGCTACACACCAGCCTGCTTGCAGCTATGGTCTAGACTTGCGCAAAGCACACGCCAACAGATCTACAGGTCTTTCTGGGGAGACACTGGATCGGGCTAGGCACCAGCCTGTTCTGGCTTCTTCCCCTGCCTCTTGTACATTTTTTGGCCAGTTGCTCATCTCCTTCATTGAACTTTAGGTAGCCTTTAAGAGTGCCTTCCTGTGACCTTTAGATCTTTTTTTTTTGGACTCTGCAGAAAGCTAGGGACTTGGAGGCTCAAAGAAATGAGACAGCAGGTCTTTCTAAACAGGGGCAGCTCAGCCATAAAGCCTGGGCCACAGTCTGAAACAAGAGGGCCCTGGATTCCTTTCTGGTATAATCTGGTGACTATGAGGGACTTCACATTTTTCTGGTGACATTAGGCTTAGGAGGAGCAACCAAGTGAAGGAGAGTTCTTAGGCTCTAGGGAGAACAGGACCTGAAAAGCCTTAGCTTCAGTGATGGGCAGTGACTGTTGTGGCTAGGAATACTCTCTTGATGTGAGCTGTATGCTGTTGGTCTGTCCTCTAACTTAGTCTGAATTGAGCTCCGCCCATTGCTACGGTTCAGGAAATTATTCTCCACACTTCCGGGGATGCCCTGCTCCTTCCCAGTGCCCCTCCTGGTTCCAAACTTTGGATCATGACTGTTTCTCCCAACATTTCTGCCCTACCATTACCTCCTTCCTCTCCACACATGTCAGAAGGGAACAGCTTATAAGAGAAGACATAAGGATAATAATGATAATAAAAATAAGACAGCTAGCGCCCATGGGTACTTTCTGTGTTAGGGGCAAAAACTTTTCTAAACACACTGTATATCTGACTGAGTCAATCCACAAGTAACCGTAGGTGGCAGGTTCTATTACACCCACTTTTCAGATAAAAAAAGCACACATGAGACAGATAACCTTTCCCAGGTTATGTCTATAGGCAGCAGCAAAGCTGAACTTTACACTTTGGTTGTTTGGATTCAGAAGTCATGTTCCTAAACAAAAATCAAGTCAGTTATACCTCTCCAGACAAGAGAGGATACTGCCCAAGACCTGAGAAAGCCAGCAGCAGATCCATGCCCGGTGATGTCTCAGCTTGTTGGGCTGGGCTTCTGTATCCTCAGCAAGGTCTGCAATGCTGAGGGCGTGCGTAGTGATGGAGGTAAACCTCCAGGGTAGTCATCACTGGCTTTATCTTCTACTTCCTGCCTCCTACACTCATTGTTTATGGAGAAATGTATCTGGCCCCATGTCTGTGGTTAACCTAAGGCTGTTACATGAAGTAGGCAGAGACAGGGCTTGATGGGAGAAGGCACAAAAAACCAGTCTGAAGGCAGAACACAGAAGCCAAGGCTTGGAGGACAGGTTGCTCTTTAATTCCCCAGTCTGCTGACTGTGTTAGCCCAGGACCTTCTCTCTTAACTCCTCTTGGGCACATATCATGGGTACCACCCGGTTCAGGTGATTTCCTAAGGTGTCTTCTTTCTGAGTTGTACAACTCTCAAAACCTTTTCTTCATCTTTGGTGAATTTTCCTTAAACTCCCACAAGGCCTTGTGGGATAATGTTCTTGTACATCATAAAGATTTTTCACTTGTATTGGTTTAATAAAATGCTGATTGGCCAGAATAGGCAGAAAGTAGAGATGGGGCAATCAGACTAGGAGAATTCTGGGAAGAGGAAAGGCACAGCAGCTGGCACAAGCCAGAGGCAGAGGAAGCTGAACTGAGGAACAGGTACCAAGCCATGTGGCCAAACATAAATAGAATAATGGGTTAATTTAAGCATAAGAGCTAGTCAGTAATATGCCTGAACTACTGACACAGCATTTACTATAAAATTAAGCCTCTGAGTAAATTATTTGGGAAGTGGCTGCCAGGTATTTGAGAGTTTCTGCTGGGGCAGAAACTTTTGACTACAAGGCCGTGTCCTCTAAATTTGTCCTGTTGGCTTTGTCCCACCAAGTGCTAATACGGGTAGATGGTATCTGAGAAAGTCTATGAGTGGTCCGGAGGTCAGTGCTTCTCCAAATATGAGGAGCTCAGATAAGGAATGTGGATCTGCAGAGCAGTTGCCTGGCATGCAGAGCCCTGACTTTCATCCTAGCATTACAAAAAAAACTTACAAGGCAGCTCTTATCTAGTCTACCTAGAAAGCTGTCTCTGCTGCGGAACTGCAAGTTTCCATGGAAGGGTCCAGCGATTCTTTCTCTGTCTTTTCCTAACTAGAACCGTGGATTTTGCATACCTGCAGATGAGGTAAGTTCTAGCTAGAAGCTAAGGAGGACTTCCTATTCCTGCCTCACATGCAGCTCTGGCTCTCTTACTCACTGACGGGAAGTCACCAGAGGGCTCTGAACAGAGAAGTCAGGTGCACTATCTTATGGTTAACGATGCTGTATGAGATTCAGGCAGCCGGGCAGAAGCAGAAAGAAGTCAGAAGGCATCGCCTGTGTGGACAGGTGCTGGCGGCAGCAATGGTGAGCACTTAGCCTAGAGGGCATTTAAAGTTAGAGCTGTCATTATCTCTGGCTCACTGTAACAGACACACTGGGGAAGTCCTAAACAGCTTTGCTCACTGCAACTAAAGTAGGAGGGATCCTCACAAATTAGATGGGCCTGAGGGAAGAAGAGATTTGGGAGTGAAATCTTGAGTTCAGCACTAGACCTGTTCAACCAGAGCAGGATATCTAGTAGAGAGCCAAGGGCTGATGCTGGCTCCATGGTCCAGCATATAAGCTCAGTGAAGGGACTCTGGCCAGCTCAAGCACGGCAAACATGTCTCTGGCAGCCTTGTCCTTCTCCCCAATTCTCTCTGCCTCGCTAAAAACCATTAGATTGTATTTCTAAAGCTAGCCCTCAGGTCTATTCCCTTATGTGGCCAATGCCTCCTCCTGAGGCTGACTACCAAGGTCCAGCTATCAAAAGCTCCCTTTGGTTTACCTAACTAACATGCCCAACTAAAACTAAACACTTCATCCTAACACCGTGTTTCCCTTTACCTTTATTAACTGCCATTTTCCTATGTGCCATGAACAAATACTCTGCCTCCTTCCCCTTCTCCCCTCATCCTCTATCTTCTGTCTGTCTCGTATCCCCTGTCCTCCGGAACAAATAAATAAACACAGAAGTTGGTTCATGAGCAAGGGAAACTGCTCAGAGCAGCCAGAGGGAAGGACCAACAGTGATGCTCCAGGAGCTCTGAGGAAAGCCCCAGGGATAGCTTGTGCCAAGTGCTGCTGAGACACCAAACACACCAGGACAGAGACTGAAAATTGGCTTTTTGAATCTTTCCAGCCTAAGAGAATGGTGTTCTTGTCTGCTAAGTGGGGTGTAAGTAAGTCTGGAATGGTAGGGGTAGGCATGTGACTGCGCGACATCAGAAAGCCAGGAGTGACTGAGTGGGACTGGGCCAAGTGGGGTGAGCCGCTAGCAGTTCATATTAGGGGTAGGACTAGCAGGGTTCAGTTAAGGTGACCCCTGAGCCCTGGCAGGAGTAACTACTGACATCAGCTCGATTTCCTGTGAGAAGAAATGAGGGTAGCAGAAAGAAAATGGGTAGTTCAAGTTTAGGACATAAATTATTTGTGCCACATCAAAATGTGACTTTTAGGATCCAAGTGGCTCTGTATCTGCAGCAGGAGAAGGAAATCTAGATTGGAGTTAACATGATAGTCACCAAACAGTAATAATAATAAAGACTGATAAGACCGAAGGAACCAGAGTGGTGAAGATGTAGGGCAGAAGACCAGTCAGAGGAACACACACACACACACACACACACACACACACACACACACACCCCTCCCTCCTCTCTTCAGCTCTCATTTAACTCCCCTGGAAGGAAGCAGATAAAACTAGTTTACCTACTGCTAACAATGGAGACATTGTCCCAGGGAAGTGGCTTTATCTTAAGAGAGAGGAGGTGGTGGAGGCAGCAGAACTTGATTCATGAAGAGTGGGAGCCTGTGTACCAGATGACTTTGCAGGCTCCTACCAGGCCAGTCATGTTTCACCCCTTCCTTCTTGAGGGGACAGACAGAATGTGGGCAGACGTGGGGTGGATGAGTCAAGGGCTGGCCTCTAGGCCCTCTCTTGTGGTACTTGGTTTTACAGTACTACTTACCACCCTATAAGGCCTGACAGCCCAACTGACAGATAAAATATACAAGATCTGATGTGATTCCTACATCTACTCTACTGTGGGAGGAGAGAGGAAAGCCGTTTTCACAAGTGCTCATGAGGAGTCTGTCTGGGAGGCTCTTGGGTGCACATTGTTCCTACTTGGAGGGAAAAGGCCTTGTAGAGGAATTCAGGGCAGTGCCTCCTACACTTGCAAGCTCTCTCCTGTTTTGGGGATGGGTCACCTGTCCTGGGCCTGAAGCAGGTTGACAATGATAAGTGATCCCAGATCATAGCCTGGAAAGAGCACAGAAGCCCTTTAGTATGCTTGTTCTTTGGTCTCCAGAGCAAGGCCTGGCTTTACCTCTAAAGTGGTTCTCAACCTGGTTATGACTTCTTGGGGGGATTGGAGGTGTCAATGACCTTTCCAACAGTCACCTAAAATCAGAAAATATACTTACATTATGATTCATAACAATAGCAAAATCAGTTATGAAGTAGCAATGAAATGATTTTTATGGTTGGAGGTCACCATAACATGAGGAACTGTATTAAAGGTTTGGGGCATTAGAAAGGCTGAGAACCACTGCTTTAGGAGGTGCTGTATAACAGTTTCCGCTGAGATTGAAACATTGTTAAGCACCCAAAAAAGCTTCCGGAAGTCCCTGAAACCGACCAGATTCACTAGACCCTTCTCTGCCAAAGTAAGCTATAAAGCTGTGTAGTCACTCTCAGAAGTGAAGCTGAGGTGTAATGACTCTCAGACAGCATCATGGAGGAGAAAATCTGCAGACTGAGACCAGCAGGGCTGCCTTGAAGAGGCTTAGATCACAGTTACCTGGAAGTAACCCTCTTCAGCCTGTTTAGTGTACTGTAGGCTGTGCAGTGTGCTCCAGTTCCCAGCTTTGAGTTATCACTTATGCTGGGGTGGGCACAGGTGATGCAGCTGTCTTGGAGCTACTGAAGTAACCCCTAACCCACATTTCTATATGTAACCCCCAGAAAACCCATGGCTCACCAAATTGGACTTCGGAGGTACCCATCATGGGATCCCTATCTGGAGTAAGTAAATGTGTGTTTTGCCACTCTAGAAAAAGTTTTATAGAACACATGGGATCCACAAATGGAGGTTAGGACTGTGCAGTTCAGCCTTCCGAAGGGATATTATTCTACTTGAGCACATGGCTCTGGCAGGCTTTGTCCCTCTCCCCATTCCCTCTGCCTTACTAAAAACCATTAGATTGCATTTCTAAAGCTAGCCACCAAGGTCTATTCCATTATTTGGCTACATCCTCCTCCTGAATGTGGCTACCAAAGTCTAGCAATCAAAAGCACCCTTTGGTCCACCTAGTTAACATGCCCAATTAAAATTAAAAACTTCATCCTAACATGGAGTTTCCCTTTACCTTTATACACTGCCATTTACACACTGCCATGTGCTATGTCTATCTCCTCTCTATCCCGAGGCATCCTTTGCCCCCATCTCCTTTACCACTACATCCTAGACCATTCTAGGATGCTCTTTTTTCCTCCTCTTAAAAAGGTCATCTGCTGCTGTTTTCTGCCCGAGTCAGGAAAGCAGCCACTGTAACTTTTCCTCTTTCCACTTAATAAAGGATCTCTGTGGAAACGGGTGTTTGGGTGTGGTTTGTGCCTGACCCAGGTCCAGGAGGAGCCCCTGCTGTACAGGGATGCCCTTCCCCTTCCCTCCTCTCACTTTGAGCTTTGGATTGCCCAGAATATTACTGAGAAATCACAGGCTTCTATCAGGTGGGCAATTCTATCATCAAACCACAGCTTCGATCTGTGTTAGCATACCTTTGTCTTCCTGTTTCATGGTGTGGCTTTTTCCTCAAAAGGCTAGGGTCCACCTGTGCTCTGAATCCCATCCTCTGGCCCAGGGACAGGCCTGCCCCTCTGCAGCTCACCTTCAGTTCTCTAGAGGCTTTTGCAACGGTGTACAGAAGCTGCAGCTCTGAGTCATAAAAGCCTTCCCTGGGGCCCGAGAACACTGACTGTTCTTGCAGATGACATCAGGTCCCAGTGGCCATATGGTGGCTCACCTCACACGTGATTCTTGTTTTAAGGGAGCAGATGCCCTCTTCTGACCTCCATGGGCACCAGGCACTCACATGGTGCACATACACACATGCAGGCAAACACTCATCTTAACAAACTAAAGTAAAAAGCCTTCCCTTGATTTCACCTGTCATCCCAGCCACTGTCCTATTTCTCTGCTCTAAACGCAGTCATTTTATTATCATTAAAATTTAATTATGTAAGATTCTGTGACCTCATCACATACCAATAAATCTATATAAGTAAATAATGTAGACCAATAAAAATGAACTCTATACGCCCACAATAATGCCTAAGAGCTGTAATGTTGCTAGTTCTGTTAATGACCAGCATGTCCTTTCTTGCCCCTCCTGCCTCCGCAACTGGAAACAGTACAGATACTACCTGACCAGCAGCCCAGATAAGAGAGATCTTCTCCTGGTTTTTGTTTTTGCTTTTCCAGACAGGGTTTCTCTGTGTAACAGTCCTGGTTATCTCGAAACTCACTCGGTAGTCCAGGCTGGCTTAAACTCAGAGGTCTGACTACCTCTGCCTCCTGAGTGCTGGGATTAAAGGTGTGGCCACCATTGCCCAGTGACAGAGAGATGTTAAAGGTAGCTGAAGAATAAAGGCCGCAAACCACTCTAGGGAACAATAACAGAGAATCTGCATCTCATCAGAAACGGTGGAAGACTAAAGATGGGGATTTTATTTTCCGCAGAGTCTCAGAGGTTAGGGTGAATTTCTGATTTTGCTGTCTCTGCCTCCCAGTGCTGGGATCACAGGCGTGCACCACCACATCCAGTTTATGCGGTGCTGGGGCTTAAACCCAAGGCTCTGTACAGACTATAAGCATTGAGGTACATCCTGGTGAGGCATCTCTAAACTGCTAAAAGAAACAGTAGTCCAAGTTGGAATTCCACAGCCAAGGAAAATCAGTTTCAAAATAAAGGTACTTGAGAGCACCAAAGCTGAGATTCCTGGTTCCCAGCAGGTCCCTGTGATGTGACAGCTCAAAGGAAGTTCTTTGGCTGTGGGAAGACGGCCCCAGTGAGAACCCGGATGAGAGTGAGGGCATGGGCGAAGAAAGTGTGTGCGCAAATAAAACACGGTGTGTCTAAAACTCTTCAAAGTGAGAACATTGGGTACATTTGCTGGTGCCTGTGTCTGTGTGTGCCAGAGGCTGATGCAAGGTATCTTCCTCTATTAGCCTCTGCCTTATTTTTTGAGACAGAGCCTTCAATGTGTGTTTTGGCCAGGCTGGTTGGCCAGTAAGCTCCTATAATCCTCCTGCCTCCTCCCCTCCAATGTGTACTGCCACATAACTTTTATGTGGCACTGAGGATCTGAACTCAAGCCCTCACTTATGCAGCAGGCACTTTCTTCACTGAGGAAACCTCCAGAAACACCAAACTTTAAGATGATTATGGTGTCCCAGCCTCAATGTAATTCCTAATTAACACTAAATAGACATATTTCAGTGCTTTTAAAAAATGAATTTGAAAAAACACATTTCTTTGAACTTCGGGCACCTGTATTATAAGTGTCAAACTATACAACAGGAATGCTAAAAGATGATAGTATTTGTTTGGGACTAAGCAGGAAGCACTGCAATGAGGTACATATATGCCATGAACCATGGTGTATCCCAAGGGGATGGGCAGAGGTAGAACATAAATGACATCGTGGGCTCAGCTCAGGGGACTCTGATTTGGTAAACAGAAGGATTGCTAGTGGATAGACAAAGCCTAAAAACAGCATTCCTCAAAAACTTGTGAAGTGGATCTCTGTCAGGAGATTATGTTCCATATGGGCTCCTACAGCCAACTACTTCCAGGCAATAGGACATTTAGTTTTTGATTAACACAGAGCTGTGTCACATATCAAGCCTTCCATATAGCTCTCAGGCTTTTCTAGACAGCACCCCTCCTCCTAACTCTAACTCCTTGGCTGTTCTTGCTTCTCTGCTTCTTCCCTTTGCTAACATAGCTCTATAAAACCAGCAAGGCTTTCCCAGCCTTCTGCTCCCTGTTCTCTCTGCCCGAGACAGCCTTGGCAATTAGATAATTTCTTTTCATCGGTGGAGTGGCCTAGTTTGTTGGTTTCATGGGACCCTCACATACAGGGAGCTTCTAAAGGCAAAAGAAGACATAAGTCCATTGAAAACAATAATTCTGGCTACAAGGACGTCTAACAGAAGGGGTCCCAGGGCAAGGCCAGCACCAGTCCAAGGCTGAGTCAACAGAACTGGGTAGACAGCCCACAGGAATGTGCCCTTGGTCAGGTACCATTTGCGGTATTCTTGAGACCAGGCATACAAGCATGAGGCCCCCTTCTTTATAACTTTCCATTTTATGACTAACATTGTCTGAACAAGACATGGCAACTCCCTTTTGGTTTAGGTAAGTTTCATCCTAGTACCTTAAACACACAGGTGGTTGCCTTTCAGCACAGCAGGCTTCCAGCCAAAATCCACCTCCTGGGGTTCCCTGGTCTGAGGGAGACCTCCCAGTGTTGAAACTGGGTAAACTGATGACACTGGTCATCCTGACTGGGCCAAGACTGAAGTCCTAAGGGGAGAAGTGCCCGAGGGCAGAAAGCACTGGGGTTCCACTATGGGCAAGCCAAGGAAAGACAAGAGCTGCATGAAGTTCATCTTCCTGAAACTCAGGGTGCCCTTTAGGGGAAGAGAGATTCTCATCTCTTCATACTCCCACACTGTCTAGAAAAGACTACAGATAGTCTTTCCCCTTTGGGGAGAAAGCCATCACAGAGGCACAAGCGCAGAAGCAGGAACAGCATTTTGCCTGGTAGTTTTATCACAGTGGCTCGTGGAACTCTTCCTGGGTGCATGACTCACTGACCCTTCACCCACTTGGCCCAGAGGGCAGCAGGGAGGATTCCAGTGTGCCTACTTGATTCTCACCCTCATCCTGTTAACCACTCATTAGCTTGAAGTTACTTATAACAAAACTGAGACCCAGAGAGGTCAAGCCACATGCCCTTGGTTACTCACTAGCAGGTCGTGTTCTGTTCCAGGAATGTTGTGCTCCAAGCTGGTGCTCAGTGCCTGGGCACAGCCCCCAAAGCCTAGCACAGATGTCTTGGGCATGAGTGTGAAATGTCAGAAGAGGTGCAGAGGAAGAAAGTGAGGCAGAGGAGGCAAGAGGACCACAAAAGCCCACAGGCTCCCTGAGGGAAGCTCTGCCCCTGGAGGGGATCTACTAAGACAGACAGGACCTACATTAAGCTATCTGCCAAACAAATGGGTGTTTGGAAACATGCTGGGGAGCTTGGAGAGGGAGAAGCCAGTGAATAGTTCAGACATCAGCGCTTCTCTTGAGAACTCCCACACAGCTGTCTCTTGGCCTGGCAGCTAAGACTAAGTATAGAACTCTAACAGGGCTCCCAAGCACTGACTCTATCCCTATCAACATGGTCTCTAGGGAGGCACGTGAAATGTTTACACTGTTAACTGCTAAATGAAGTCTATTTAAACCAAGGCAGATGGGCTAGGAAAACATTCTCATGTGCTAGGTGTGGTGGTACACTGTAATTTCAGTACTTACACACACACACACACACACACACACACACACACACACACACACACACACACATACACACACACGTCAAGATCTCAGGTAGAAAGCAGAGGGGCAGGGTTTGGAGACAAACAGATCCATGTGATTCCCTAGAGTCTCCAGCCCGGACAAGACACTCAATCATCAGTGTCTTCATGTGAAGACATTTTAATGCCTGTAGATGTGGACAGGAAGCTATTGTCCTATAGATTGACAATAGGAAGTTTCCTTGTTGTTGTGGCTTGGATATTGTGTTCCTTCAAAAGTCTCATGCACTGAAGGCTAGATACCTAGCTGGTGGCTCTATTTTGGGAGAGTCTGGGAGTTTCAAGCTGGAGGTTGATGAGGCTCTGGTGGTTACATTTGGCTGCTGGCCCTTCACTGTTTACCTGTCTTTTGTCTGCTCTTGAGGTGGGTAGCTTCTGCTGCAATCAATACCGGCAAGGACAAGGGACTGAGATCCCTGAAGTAGGCCTTCCTTCCTTAACTTGCTTCTGTTCGATAGCCTGCCACAGAGCCAACTCAGACGTGCATTTACTAAGTGAGGATAATCTGACCATCCCACCCAATAGCCCGACTGTAGGATACTCAGAACAATGTCTAAGTCAAGGACGTACTGAAAGGGGCATTGCCACAGTGAACAAGCACATTTTCCTTATAACTTACGTTTGTCCCCTAAAAAATGTTTTGAAAGCTCTGGGGTGTGTCTGCTCTACAGCTCAGTCCCTGGCTCCTTTCTCCCCTGTTATGTAACCCCCCCATGTGCATTTTATGTATGTTAGAATATAAATTAGGTCACATTCTACCTGAAGGGAACCTAAGGAGGAAAAGCTGTTAGCTGGCCCTAGGAACATGGCAAGGTAGCCTGGGGCAGGGTACAGGTATGAATACTCCATGGACAACTCCCTCTTTCCTTTTTAAAAAAGATGAGCTCACATACCCAGGTTAGAAGTCTGGATACTACTGTTTGCACCAAATGCTGGAGTCACAGTCCTCTGACACCATACTTGGCTGGCTCGCTTTTTGTGTTACACAAAGATAGATGCTTTATATATATGATCTATATCTATGGGTTATATATGCATATAAATCATATATATATCATCAGAATATTATGATTATTAGTTTTATTGCTTGCAATGAAGACCAGGCACTATGTCAGAGCAGAAAATTAGAGATCAGACATCTGTACATGCATCCCAGCTGCCTGACATTCATGAATGATGAAGAGTTATGAAAGTGTTTTGTAGGTAGCAACTAGGCACACTGTTTCTATTATTCTGCTCTTCACCTGTAGCTGACTGGGCTGTCATGGTCCCCTAGGGATGCACCTCTTATTTGTGGTGACCCCTGGATGGCTCAGGGCAGCTCTGTGTGTTGAATGCTTTTAGGGAAGAGATGCTGACTGGACAGAAGGGGAGACCAGTGGCTGCTCTTACCTGGTCAGTTGTGGCCGGTGGTGGCAAAGCCGGGGACTGTGAGATCATGCGCAGAGAGGCCTCCAATTGTTGGGGAGGCAAAAAGAAGTTGGGCACCACAATAGGTTCTGGGCTGCAATGGTAGTTAAGGTACAGGAATACCTACAAGTCTACCCTCATGCCCGACCAGCACCCCAGGTGACCCCATCACACCATTTGTGTTTTCTCATTATTCCTCCCGCCCAGGAATCCTTGGCTCAAGAGGTTCCCTCAACATAAGACCCTGCCCTCTCCTAAGGTGTGTCCTTCCTTCTTCCCTTCCCTTCCTTTAGTCTCTAATGAGTTCACATCCCAACCTCCTTCAGAAAGACCATGACTAATCTTAACTACATGCCCCCCCCTTCTTCGCTTCCAAAAGCAGTCTGTAATACAGAAGAATGCTCAATCATTATAAGATTTTTATAAATTATTTTTGTATGTATGGTGTTTTCTCTGCATGTATGTCTGTGTACCACATGCATGCCTGTGCTTAGGAGGCTGGAAGACAGACTTAGGGATTACAGACAGTTGTGGGCTGACATGTGAGTGCTGTGAATTAAACCTGTTCTGAAAGAGCAGCCAGTGCTTCTAACTACTGAGCCGTCTCTCCAGCCCATATTTAGTTTTATGTGACTTTCACAGGTGTCCAATATTCTCTAAGTTTCTCAATTGCAGTTTCTTTCAGTTACCCTGGTACCTTCCTAGAGCTTGCAGGAGGCTGGGATGGTAGCAAGGATTGAACACTGGCTGAGGACCTGCTGGTTAAAAGTGATGTTCAGATACAGGGTGGGTGGAAAGGTGGCCTTAGGGCAAAGCTTTTCCAGGCTGGAAGTGCCTGGTACTGGGAGGACCTGTCTACTGGCTCTTCTCTGAACACACTAAAAAAACCAGAAAAGTGGGTGGGGAGGTGTGGCACAGCTGCTCTGTCCGATCTCAAGTGAGACCTATAAAGGTGTGGGCAATAGCTCAGACTTCTCTGGACCTTCCCAAGCTGCAGCTGGAAACATGCTGTTCTACAAATAGCTGATGAATCACTCCCCGACTCAGATTGCCTTATATTCTGAGGGACAGAGGGGACTGCTGTGGTGCTGCTTTTAAAGGTTTTGTTTAAGCAGCTAAGTATGGCTCTGATTTATGTATTTACCTAGCTTTTCATCTTATTGTTTTTCTTTTATGATGGAGTGGCCTCCAAGAGGACAGAGCCCTATTCCAGAAAGGACAACATGTACCTACATGGAACAGAGGCCCCAAAAGAACTGGCCCCTTTGACCCAGGCTACCTCCGGAACTGGAGGAGGGGCTGGGCCTCTGCTGGTGCTGCTCTTACTATTCTGCAGTCAGCTGAGGTTACGGGAAGGAGCAGAGATGCTAGGAGGTGTGAGCTGAACCTGAACACAGCTCTCCTTAGCGCTTCACCCCGTTTGCTCTACAGGGTGACTGTCTAAGGTTCATTCTCTTTGGTTTGTCAAAGTGTACGAGGTTCTTACATTTAGAAAAAGCCTAACACTGTGCCCTTCCACCCCCATTGTGAATCCCCTTCTAGTTACCATTCAGCTGACAACCATGATTAAGAGTTTATATAGGAAACGTGCTTAGAATCTGTAGCCTCTGTCTGCATGCCATCTATGGTAATTTAAAAGAAATGGCCCCCAAAGGGAGTGGCACTATTAGGAGGTGTGGCCTTGTTGGAAGATGTGTGTCACTGTGGGAATGGGCTTTGAGGTGTCCTAGGTTAAAGCTATGGTCAGTGGCATAATTTACTTCCTGTTGCCTGTGGATCAAGATGTAGAACTGTACACTCTCTCTTCAGCACCATGTCTGTCTGTATGCTGCCCACCATGATGGTAACAGTCTAAGTCTCTAATACTCCTTTCTAAGAGTTGCTGTGGTCATGTGCCTCCTCACGGCAACAGAACACTAGGACACCACTCCCAGTGCCTCACAGCCCTACTCTTTGGCCATCTTCATGTCTGAGATGCCCACTTGACCCTCTGCCTGTACTCAAGAACTGAATTTTCTTCTGGATGTTCCATAGGCACTTGTCCAACATGGAAATATCTTTTTCTAAGACCATCTCTATTGTGTTTCCCTATCAAGTAAGACACTGCCAACTTACAACCTGTGACCAAAATGTCAGCTACCCTTTACATTTTCTTCTTCATCCCCACCCTCTGTCTGATCCTGTATCTTCTCTCTTCCAACACTCTATGATGTAGGCCTCCATCTTTTGTTGGTCCAAGTGTCCTGAGTGGCCTGCTGATGCTTGCTTGCTTTCTTCTTTTTTGAGAAATTATCTTTCTGAGGCTGGTCTTGAACTGCCTGCTCTGCCCCAGCCTCTGCCTGCTCTTGTAACAGGTGTTCCCTAGCATACCAGCAGGTCCACGCCCCACATCTCTTTGTACTTCTGAGCAGCATAATGAAGCTTTATTCTTGCCCCCATGTCTCACCAAAGCACTTGGAGCAAATGCCTGTACCTGACTTTCCCCAGACAATGGAACTAGAGTTTAGTAAAGGCTGCTTTGTCTTTGGTACTCAGTGTACAGTCTGGCAAGAATGGAAGGTCTGAACTCAGGCAGCTCAAGGGTCTGGGCACACATGGCAGCCCTTTCCCTGACAACAATCTGGCCATAACTACACTAACTGGGATGGTAGTGGTGCCAGGAGTTCGGAACAATGAGTCTGGGGAGCAGCTTTAGCTAGAGGTGGCCTGCTGGGAGGGCCTAGGCCAGACCATTAGGCCTTTCTTGGTTCCTATAACCCTTCTGTTTTTCTCTGACCTGTGTCATGAATCATATATGTGTGTGGGGCTTGAGGTATGGCTCAGTTGATACTGAGCTTGACCTGAGTTTGGTGAATTCCAGGTTCAGTGAAAGACCTTGTCTTAAAAAGTAAAGTGAATAAATATGGCGATTGTTCTGGCACACACATGTAGTGATTATATATACAGATGTGTAAACATGAGCAAGTACATATGAATATACCGCATGCACACAAATTAATGATTTATACAAATGTTTCTGCTCATCTGATTTTCTCTGTTTTATGGAAATGTGAGAGTTCAGTTTAATCTGTAATTACTGATTTCTACTCTGCAATGCTAGGTGAGGGGCGCATAGGGCAAAAAAGGACATTGACTGGAGGAGCTTATCAGTTGGTCAGGTAGGGATCATGCCTTCCATTTGATCAGAGAAGAAGCTCAGAAAGGCTACACCTGAATTCACACCAGTTGTAAGATGTGGGGTTTGTAAGGTCCAAGTCAGGCCCTTGATTTCTAGGGTGGGAAGATCTCTTATCATAAAGCAGCCTGCTTCACAGCCAGTGTGGCTCATGGATCAGCTGGATAGGAGCATGCATGAAGGCATAGATGGTGCTAAGCTGGCTTCCTTCCCTCTAACACATCATTGTTTCAAAGGGGTGTGGTATCAGGTACCAACCACATCTTCCCATTAGTGACGACATCTACCTCCATGATGCCTACTTCTTGGTTCTATCACCCTTTTTCTTTTACTTTTTCTCCCCCACTTCCTCCCCCTCTTTTAAGACAGGGGTTCTTTGTATAGCCCTAGCTATCCTAAAACTCGCTCTATAGATCAGGCTGTACCTGAACTCAGAGACCTGCCTGACTGCCTCCTGAGTGCTGGGATTAAACATGTGTGCCACTATCGCCCAGCTCAACCTTTGGCTGTTCTTCTAAAGGACCTAGGTTCTATTCCCAGCATTCACATAGTGGCTCTGTTAATTAACAACTGTTAATTCTAGGGGATCCTTTTTCTGGTCTCAATGGGTGATGTATGCAAGTAGTACACAGACATTCATGCAGGCAAAATAACTGTACATATAAAATAATAATAAATGAATCTTAAAGAAAGTCAATGAGCGTGTTGCCTCACATAGAGTGTATGCACTCATCTAAAATACTTGTGGTGACAAATTTAAAAAGTTCCCAGCATACAGAAAGTGCTAACCAATTCTCTCTCTACTCATCTTCCTTTCTACGCTTCTGGGGATAGAACCCAAGGCCTAGCTCCAGCATCCCTTTTATTTCAACCGAGGGCCCGAGCCTTGCCTTCAGGTAGGAAACAGCACAGTATATAAACTGGAGAAGCCAGACAGATAAGTTTATCATGAATGTGCTACCAACAGCCAAGCCCCACGCAGTAAGCAGTGCTTTGCAGCCGAAGGGCTGGTATCAAAGGCAGACTTTTTCCTTGCTCTGTAGTCTAGACTGACCCAGAGCTCCCACTTCTCCCCACCCCAGCCTGGGATTATAGGCATGGACCACCAAGCCTGGCTTCAGTGGCAGACTTCCAACTCTAGTCACATGGACGACCTTCTAAAGGAAGAGCCTTTCCATGTCCTCCACCCTCCAGTGCATCCACACTCACTCTCTTAGCCTGATATCAGCATCAAAAGTGCCCAGGCTTTGATGGCCTAAGTACCTATGGGAAACACCAAAGGATACAGAAGGTTCTGCCTTGGGGACACCTCTGGTCCAGTTGTTACCTGCTTCTGCCTCATAGCTGGGGAGCCCATGACTGGTTCCTTGTGGTTCTCCCTTCTGCTTTGGGAGGGCAGATGTATAGGAAACTTCTCAAAGCTCTCAGAAGAGTCACTGAACTCACTAGAAAAAGCTTCACTCTCAGCCAGAATCTCTGGCATAGGCTTCATGTCCTGATTTATCTGTGGTGAGCTCCGTCCAACAGAATCATTGCTCTCTTGGGCCCCTGGGAATGTGAGGCATTGGACAAGCTGAGGCTTGGTTGAGGCAGACTCTTCAACCTTGGTCTTACAGGCTCCATCCTCACAGGTAACACTTTGGCTAGGGGAGCCCTCAAGAGTTTGGGGATTGACTGCCTTTTCTGGGCTGGGCATCAAGCTCTGTCTGACCTTAAACTCCTCTCTGGAGACAGGTCCTGGAGGACAGGAGGCACCTTCCCTTTGTACCTCATTGGGCTGTGGGCTGAAGACCTCATTCATGTCTGACATGAAACTGGACCAGGGGCTAGTTTTGTCTGTCGCTGTGGTAATTTCATTTAGGGTCCTGGGCTCGATAACGTCTTCTTCATAGTCTTCATCACTGGGGTTTGGGTCCACCTCAGTGTCATCACTGCTCAGCCCCCTTGTGATGGGGACTGTATACTCTACTGGCTCATGGAACACTCCTCCTTCCTCTGAAGTCTCTTCAAGAGCCGGGGCAGGCAGGGAATTCATGCTTGCCTCTCCAGCTCCTGCCAGTGGCTCCTCTGGAGTGGTGCTTCCTCCTTGGACGGCCTTGGTGTCCTGAGCATCAGGGAGGGTGGTGACTGCTCTGCTTCTACTCCTGGCTTGGTGAGAAGTCAAAGCTGCTTGTGAGTCTCTGGTGATAGTCTGCAGATCTGAATAGCAACAGATACCACTCTTACTATATGCAGGGCCACACACCACATAGTTACCTCACTGGCCTCTAGCTTCACAAGCATCTTTACGATAAGACTTTAAACAAATCTCACAACAGTTAATTCACCCAGGAGTCAGTGAAACCATGTTCATAGCAGTCCAATTTCTAGAACTTTATTCTAATATTAGAGGTTGAGATCTAATCTATTTGTAGCTGTGGAGACACCTGTGGAAGTGCTCATGCTCAGATCTCTCGGGAGCTGAGGTCCTGACGGGCATGCTCATGCTTCCATTTACTTCAGTAATCACCTATATTAAAACCAAAATGAGAATCCACTCATTTGCCTATTCGATAACAGTTATTAGAACTATCTATTTTACTTGGAAAATAAAAGCAAGGAATCTTATAAATGCACAACAAAGGCACTGGAAAGAACACAGGCTTGGGTCCAGTACTACAGCTAAGTCTGTGGTCATGACTAAACTGTTGCTTTGGGGCTTTTTTCTTTCAAACGTAACCAGTATCAGCCACCTCACAGGTCTGATATTCTAGGAGAGAAATGGGCACACCCACATAGTGCATAATAGGTATTTACTAAGGAGAAAGTAACAGTCAACTCAAATTATTTTTGGGTAAAATGAGGGTTGAGAAACTAACAAATAAATTGGCATAGTGGTACATGCCTTTGGTTTTAGCTAATCTAATAGCAGAGGCAAGAGGATTGCTTTAGCACAGGGGTTTTGAACCAGCCTGGGCAACGTAGCAAGATCTCATCTCAATAAGGAATAGCAAAAACAATGAAGACACATTTGCATGATTTTTTTTTAGAGAAAAAGTCAGAGCTGGTGGTGGATTTGGCCTCCAGGGCTAAGGGCTGTACCTGCTCACTGCTAGGGGGTTAACTAGGAGAGAGTTTCTTAGTATGGTCATATGTTCAGAGGTCAGAGGAGAGTGTGTCTAAGTATGAGACAGAACAGGCACCAGGCAGACTTATTTGGCCCTGGTCTTTTGGTTATAATTCTGCCTTGACACAATCCCCTTCATAAACCAGTTTATCTTCTAATGCCTATTATAACTTCTCCAGGAAGCCTACCGAGATGCACCAGCTGGAAGGCTCTACTCTGGCCATGTTCCGTAAGGAGGCACACAAGACCACACTACAGTGTGAAGCTGCTCCCCACATCAGCTTGTGAGCGTCTTAGGGCAAGGCCCACATGTCTGGTTCATGTCTCCAGGGGCCAGCAAAGGCTTACCACACAGATGCAGCAGGAATGGGACCTCACCTGCGACTAGTCTAGGGGACTCTTCAGAGAAGTGTCCTGAAGTGCGATGGACACAGAGTAGGCTCTTGTTACTATGATGGAACCTAGGGGTTTGCACATAGTTGGCCACTGGGTTGCATCCTTATTTTCTTCTGGGTACATATTAAACCCCCAAATTTGACTTCCAAGGCCAGATTTAATCGTTCTGTTCGTTCACTACATTCCCATAAGGGACTCCCTATTTGCAGCCACTTTATCCTGATAAGGTCTCCTTCGTTTCTTGTTTCTTGGGAGAAGCTTCTTTGGCTCATGACAAGAGTATAAGCTTATGATGGCAGAGACAACTGTCTGATCTGTCTGACAGTGATGCATGTGGAGTGAATGGATGGAAGTCCACTACAGGATATACACAGGGTATCTTTCAGGATGTGTAGATGTTTACTATCCCATACTTTTTATTACCAATATGGAAACAAAGTTAAGAATTGCTCTACGGGACTTTTGGGAATGGTAAACTGTAGACCCATACAGGTCTTCTACAGTGATTTTTAAATGTGTGGACTTTGTTCTGCATATGTGGGTGCATGTTTGCAATCCAACACTTGGAAAGACAATGCAGAAGTATTGCTGTGAATCTGAAGCCAGCCTGAACTACACAGTGAGACCCTGCCTCAAGGTCAACTAATCAACCAACCAGAGAGAAAATCTTGCACATTTTTGGACTCTGGGAATTCCCCTGAAAGACAGAGTTGTTGACAAGTTCAAGAACACCTAGGGAACCACCATCAATCTATGCCTATCACTTTTGGTTCGGGACAAAAGCTCAAGAAAGGAAAGAACATGTCCAGTGTCAAGGGCAAGCTGATGCCAGAAGTCAAGGGCCTGGGTCTCTTTCCTCTCAGCCCAACGCTCCTTCCCTGCCCCACACTCCTGCCCACACCACTGTCCTTTGCTTCAAAAGGAAGACGGCAAAACAGAGATGTGACAGCTGGTGTTTGTATTTGCTTGGAGCCCATCTGAGGGCAGACACTCAGTGGCCTCCAACATGGCACCTGGTGATCAAAGCTGTAGAGGAAGCAGCTCTGAGCCATACCTGAGATGAGGGAGCTGACTTGCAACACCAGATTACTGGATTTCTTCAGGATGCACTGCTTATCGGGGTCTCGGCTGCTGGTTCCTGGGCCCACTGTGTCCCTCTGGCTCTCCTGGCTCTTTGAGACTGCCGGAGAACTGTGAGAACTGAAGGGCAGGAAAGGCTTGCTGAGCTTCTGAGTGAAGTACTTCTGGATCTCATCTAGTTCACACAGATTCTTCCTGGGGAAAAGCGGCATGACAGAGGTCATTCATAGTGATTACAGGAATCTCCACATGACACGAGGCAGGGCTTTAATACAGCCCACTTGGCTTAGTGCTATATAAACTTACTACCCTCCTCAACCAGTCCTTGACCCTTCTCTTTCCCATTGCTAGAAACCCCCCCACCCCGACTAATAATGATTCCTCTTCTAATATCCAGCAAAAAATTCAACCTTTCCATAAGAAGCATCCTTTTGGCTAGGTTGTTTTGTTTGAGATCGGTCTTAGTAGCTAGCCCAGGCTGGCCCAGAACTTACTATAGTCTTGTTTCAGCTGAGATTCAGGCAAGTATTATACCATGTGGTGTACAAGCAACCATTCTTGGCCCTCTCTGTGCAGCCTCACAGCCCTACCTGTTACCTCTCAGCTGGTCCTGGTCTTCCTCTAGCCAGCCTGCTTGACTCTCCAGGTTTCCCCCGTACACATCTACTTTTCCTTATGCATTGTGACTCAGTGATGACTCCTTACATCTCCTTTATCCATCCCACATAGTGTGTGGCACAAAACCAGTGACTGGTGATGAGTAAATTAACATAGATGAGTGACTAAATATCCTGTTCATTCTCACACTCCAATGAAGAGTCACTTCAGCCTTCATTTGATAGTTTATGTTCTCTCTCTCTCTTTTGGTTTTGAGACAGGGTTTCTCTGTGTAGCTTTTGGAGCCTGTCCTGGAACTCGATCTATAGACCAGCCTGGCCTCAAACTCACAGAGATCCACCTGCCTCAGCCTCTGGGGTGTTGGGATTAAAGGCGTGTGCCACCACCAGCTGGTGAGTTTATGTTTTCAAATACACTACTACTTTGGTAATTCTCAGTAACTGCTACTTTATTTTCAGGCTCAGAGAAAGTAAGTCATTTGTCTAGGATACGAAGTGTGTGTGTCTATTCAGATTCCGGAACTCCAAGTCTCAGGCTGTTTTCTAGGATACTAGAAGAACTCTTTCCCAACCTGGTCCTTCCTTCTCTCTTCCTCAGGTTATGAAACCTGAGATCGAGCTGCTCTCTACTTTGTTTCTCCATTCATCTTTTAAGGGTGGTGCTCAGGACTTTTCCAAGTCTACTCTGTGAAATCACTGGGTCACCTGACTCCTAAATTCCTCCCCTGAACTCACATGACTTTCAGTCTTGTTTTTTTTAAATTTGGTATTTCAATAATTTTCTCTAATTAGGTCATAAATACACAGGAAGATAGTCTAGGAAGAAGCATGTCTGTTGCCCTGAACATGCCAGGGAGAATTCCCATAGCCCTTAAGAGTCAAATCCAAGTGAGAGGAGAGGATGGGGCTCATCCCTGTTCTGTCATTGAGGATTTGGCCCATCAAATGGTGGAGGTGTCACCAAGTCATTTAGGTGTCTACATCCTCAACGGATGAATGGCTGCAGCAGGAACCAGGGCCTACACACTTGCTGGTACTGTACTGTACCTTCTCACCAGTGACACAGGCCTATCAGGACTTGCTCTACGGGTCACCCCTGGGTCCCTAGTCACCAAGGCCCTTCATGAGCTAACTCCCAAAGAATTGCCTCTACTCCCTGCACTTAAATTTTGTTTATTCAATTTAGTGTGTGAGCATGTGTGTATATGTGTGTGAGTGTGTGTGTGAGTGTGTGTATATGTGTGTGTGTATATATGTGTGTATATGTGTGTGAGCATGTGTGTATATGTGTGTGAGTGTGAGTGTGTATATGTGTGTATGTGTGTGAGCATGTGTGTATATGTGTGTGAGCATGTGTGTATATGTGTGTGAGCATGTGTGTATATGTGTGTGAGCATGTGTGTATATGTGTGTGAGTGTGAGTGTGTATATGTATGTGTGTATGTGTGAGTGTGTATGTATGTGAGCATGTGTGTATATGTGTGTGAGCATGTGTGTGTATGTGTGTGTGTGTGTGAGTGTGTATATGTGTGTGAGCATGTGTATATGTGTGTGAGTGTGTGTGTGAGTGTGTGTATGTGTGTGAGCATGTGTGTATATGTGTGTGAGCATGTGTGTATATGTGTGTGAGTGTGTGAGTGTGTGTATGTGTGTGAGCATGTGTGTATATGTGTGTGAGTGTGTGTGAGTGTGTATATGTGTGTGTATGTGTGTGAGCATGTGTGTGTATGTGTGTGAGTGTGTGTATAGGTGTGTGAGTGTGTGTGTGAGTGTGTATGTGTGTGTGGACTGAAGACAACTCTAGGGAGTTGTTCCTCTTCTGTTGCTGTATGAGATGAGATCCTGGGATGAACTCAGGATCTGAGGCACACGTGCAAGTGCCTCTACCTGCTGAGCCATCTTGCTGGCCTACCTCTTGTATCTTTAGCTCTTTTTTTTTTTTTTTAACTATGCAGTCAGTATTTCCCCAGTCTTGATATACATTATGCCTCTAGGGTTTGGAGATTTTGTTTTTTCTGCAGAGAATAGTCTTCACATTTTTTAGCCTCTTCTTTCAAAGTCCACATATACTTTTTTTTTTTTAAAACTCTTTCCATGTTTATCTTTCTGGATTACTCATTCCTCTGTCTGCTCCTGGACAGAAAATCACAGCCCTCAGCACCCTGCACTGCAGTCATCTGGCCATGGCTACCTCCTGCACTGGGGCTGGCAGGGTGAGAAGTCTAATCCTTTGCACTGTACCAGACCTGTCACTGATACCCTGGGGCTCATCTCACTGATCTATGGCATATTTCAATTCTCACAGTGACACTTTGCTAACTAGAGCAACACAGCAACAGGGAAACGTCAGCAGGATAGATAACTAGAATAAGAATGTGGTTGTTTAGAATAAAAATTGTGGTTGTGAAGATAAGGACACAGACAGGATGAGGCATGTAAGATGTAAAGATGTGACATTTTTTAGATGTGAGAGTGGCTACCAGTAAGTTCTGGTGAACAAGCTAAAGTTCCTGGATTTACAAGTGGACCATAACCAGAGCCTTTTGAGGGAATATGGGGCTCTAACTGACAGAGCCATCTGTGACAAAGTCTATGTGGCTCCAAGGTCCAACTTAACACTAATGTGCATGAGATCACTCCTCAGAACCTTCTAGAGAAGGGACAATGAATGAAAATAGCGTCCTCCATGCTGCCACTGCTCATTCACCTGTGCTCCATACACTGGCCCCTGTACGTCTTCTCCCTGCAGGTCCTCACCTGAGAGAAGTCAGAATGGAGGTATGGGGGGACAAAGGCTCTGCCGTCAGTTTCTCATCACTTGCCAAGACAGCCTCCCCGTGCTGCAGGGATTGGTGAAATCGGCGGATGTTCTGCATATGCTCTTCATGACGTGCTGCCTGGCTTCTTACGGTATCGCTCCTGTCAGGGAAGGAAGTGAACTCTAACCAAGGAGAGAACCCTTAGTGTGACAACAGTGTCATTTTCATAAAATGACACTGTGGGCCCAACCACCACTGCGACCACTGCTGGCTTGTTCAGCTCTTGCTTGGATCAGTCAGGTTTCCTAAATAAACCCGGTTTTGGTCTTACCCTACCCACTCCACTTCCTTCTATTCTCCACATTAGGGCCCCAGTGATTTTTCTAAACCCAGGTCGGAAAGAAGAGTAACAATCTATACAGAGCCTTCGTTATGATGACAATAATATAAGGATCCATCAGGGGTTAATTTATTCATTAATTTCTAGATCTGCCTCTTCTAATCTATGGAACACATCTTTTAATTCCTAAGCATTGTATTCAAGAATGTGACTGCAACAATCTTTCTCTTTTAATAAGGCAGCCTTATTGAGATGTAACTCATACAGCATTTAGTTAAGCCAATTAAAATATACAACCCAGTGATTTTTAGTAAATTCAGAGTTATCTACTCCTTTTCAAAAATCAGTTTTAGAACATTTTATCAGCCCCTAAAAACAAATTCCACATTCATTAGCAATCATTTCCATTTCTTCCTGAAACTCTGAAGCCAAAGAAACTACTCATTTGTCTGTCTTTATCATGTCTATTCATATTTTATACAAATGAAATGATACAGTATACTTTTAAGTCTCTCTTACGTCATAATACATGATATATATTAATATATAATATAAATCTGTCAGTACTTTTTCTTTTTTAAATGAAAATTTCCATTTGTATTTTAAAAAATTTAAAGTATTATCTACTTGCTTATTTTTTGTATGTACATGCATGCTTGAGCATGGAATGTGTCTGATCCCTTGGAGCTGGAGTTAGAGGTAGCTGTGAACCACCTGCTGTGGATACTGGGAACTGAGCTCAGGCCCTCTGGAAGAGCAGCCCTTCACTTCTGACACATCTCTCTAGTCCCTATATTTAAACTTTTAAGGAACTGTCAAACTGTTTTGTAAAACAGACAATGTTACAGTCTTTTCACAACATTTGTGGTGTATGTGTATGTGTGTATGTGTATATATATATGTGGGAGATTGTGTTGTTTCATTGTAAATAATTGTCCCACCCACTGGTTTAATAAAAGTGCTGATTGGCCAAAGGCAGGCAGAAAGTGTGGGCGGAGCTACCAGACTTAAGAAAACTCTGAGAACAGGAAGCCAGAACAGAATGCCAGAAAGAAGCTGGAAGAAGCAGAGGACAACTATGCTGCTCTAAGAAAAGGTACCCAGCCACATGGCTGAACAAGATAAAGAGTCATGGGTTAGATTAAGGGTACAAAGTTAGCAAGTTATATGCCTGGGCCTTAGACCGATCAGCCTAAAGCAATTGAAAGCATCTGCGTATCTCTGTGGGACTGTGGGACTGTGGGACTGCGGGTCTGTGGGTCCTAAACCTTGAGGTTAGGCCGGAAGTATGGGCCAGAAACCTCTTACTACGAATGGCAGCCCAACGTGAGGCATATACATGATATATACCTATATAAAGTCATAGAAAGCTTAAAAAATGGTCTAGAGCCCAAAGCAGCCTCTGAATTGTGTCTCCCACGTGAGCCGTGGTACAGAGATGCCCTGGTGAGGCAAATGGGCTTGAGCTACAATGACGGGCTTTTAGAGTGCAGTCTAATGTGTAAAATGGCCTGTTCCTGAAGTCTCACAGGAGCCTAGATGTAAGAAAAACATTGTAAATGATGTATTTAAGGTTTCTGTTCATAAGGACAAAAAGGAACAAAATCAAAAATGGCTTTTTAGTGTCAATGTTTCCTTGGATAAGCTCCGGCAAACAGAGGCTTGGCTTTTTGAAAAGAAGATTCCTGATTCAGCCTTAGAGGCAAAACACTTGTGAGTTTTTAAAGAAGCCCTGATGCCTAATACTTAAATGGAGTTAATGAGCAGCAGATGGCAAAGCTTTACTTGGTAATTATATGGACCCTAAAATTCCCCAGAGTACCTGGGTTAAAAAGATAAATTCTATGAAATTAGACTAGGAGCTGGGTAGAGTCATCCACCCATCCTACCAACCTTGAATCCTGGCAGATTAAAGGTGTATTCAGAAGCAGAAAGAAATAGAAGAATCTGTGTCGAGTCAATCACCCTAGCCAAGCAAAGGTGTGATCAGAGACAGAAAAAGTTAAGAAATAAATATACAGTAAAGACAGTTTTTTTAAAAAATGTCTAAGTGGTTTAGAGAGTGTTGAAAAAATATATACATAGGCTTAGAGAAAGAAAAGAAAAGGTAGAGAAAGTCCTTAAAAAAGAAATAGAGTAAAATAAATAAATAAAAAAAAAGCCACGTAAAGATGGGAAATACAAAGAATGTCTGGATACTGTATATTACTGTCTTATCTTTAAGCTTCTTGACTGAAAATGACTTAGTAAAAGCTGCTCTAAAAGACAGTTGAGTATAAATGCTGTTGGATTAATTCAACCTATATGTTTTGTAAATGTGTTTACCTTAAAATTGAAATCCAAAGATATGCTACTCTGGAGAAGAGGTTTTCTTTTTATTTCCACAGAAAATGAGAGGCTGTGGATTTATTCCTGGATAAAGAACATAAAGTTTGATAGAGGAAGACCCCCTGAAAAATCTCCAATGGAAATGGATGGACCACATAATTCAGCATTTCAGAACACTTCTGTGAAGTTTCCTGAGCTCTGTATCCAGAACAATTTCAAGGAGACTGGCTGAAATGACCCAGCCTGACAGACTACTCCACTAAAGACTTGTGCATAATCCTACATTTTTCTTTGGATTCCTAAGAGATTGCCAGCATCCCCATTCAGCAGGAAGTAGCCTAGAGAATGACGCCCACATTCCCAAAACATGGATTATGGGTGTTCGTGTTTATTTATAGTGTTGTTTATAAATTGTTATACATAAGGGGGAAAAAGAATATTAGATTTGGAGTTCTTTTTGTTTTAAGAAGAGAAAAGGGAACATGTGGGAGATTGTGTTGTTTCATTGTAAATAATTATCCCACCCACTGGTTTAATAAAAAGCGTTGATTGGCCAAAGGCAGGCAGGAAGTGTGGGCGGAGCTACCAGACTAAGAAAACTCTGAGAACAGGAAGAACAGAGAATGCCAGAGAGAAGCCAGAAGAAGCAGAGGACAACTATGCTGCTCTAGAAAAGGTACCTAGCCGCATGGCTGAACAAGAGTCATGAGTTAGATTAAGGGTAGAGAGCTAGCAAGTTATATGCCTGGGCCTTAGGCCAATCAGCTGAAAACTATTGAAAGCATCTGTGTGTGTCTGTGGGTCTGCGGGCCAAAACCTAGAGGCTAGGCCCGAAAGTCTGGGCCAATATATATATATATATATATATATATATATATATATATATATATATAATTTATATATTTTTTACAGTTACTACAGAGGTATGGATATGAAGCTGCATCTTATTTTGGTTTGATTTATACATTTTCATCTGCTCAGTGGCCACTTACATATCTTCTTTGGAAAATTGTTTATCAACTACTTTGTTTTAAAATTGTGTCCCTCTGCCAGTGTTGGGGAATCAAATCCAGAGTGACAAGTGCTTCTAATATATAAGCACTTTAGATGGGATTTGCTTCATATTACTGCCAGAGTTCTGCTCATTGTTTAGTTACAAATCCCTACTATTATTAGAGCTATCTTTAAAAACCATTCTTTTATGGACTTTCATTTTACTTTCCATTTTTAGATTTTCTTCAAGAAGCACTTTTATTGTGTGTGTGTGTGAGTGTGCGTGTGTGTGTGGTGTGGTGTGGTGTGCCTTCAGAAGCCAGAAGAGGGTGATGGACTTGGAGTTGGCCATAGCCCCAAGATATGGATGCTGGGAACTGAGCTTGTGCCCTCAGGAATTGTTCTTAACTGCTGTGTCCCCTTTCCATGCCCCTGCTACTTTCTTGATGTCACAGCATTCAGGTTCTGACTTAGGTCGATCACTTTTTCTTTTGTTGCTATCCCTAGGGAATCAGTAATTCACAAGTTCTCTGTGTTTTCTTTGAGGAGTTTCTTGCTTTATTACTGTGTTAACTCCCATTTGGAGCTGTCTTGTGTGACACCAGGGGGGCTTAGCCAGGTTGCCTGGGACATCTGGCCACTGCAGCACTGCTCAGGACCTGCTCTCTTCACTGAACTGTCTGGGCATAGTCGGACCTTGTTAGAATTCGGTTGACGACTGTACCTTTGTATTATTAATTTTATTTCATTGGTCCGTATTTCTAGTCTGTGTTGTATTTTGTTCTTTTAAAATTGTTGTTTTGTCTTTTCTGCATTTCTTAAATTTCCTTGAATTTTAGGATCAAGTTATTTCATTTCTAGAAAGAAGCCAACAGGATTTTGATATGTATTATGTTGAACTTATAGAAGAATTTTGGAAGTACATCTTAAAAATGTTAATTTACGAATCCATGAACACGGGGCATCATCCTGTTTACTTAGTTCTTTACTAACAATATACTGATAGTTTTCAGAAAATATCTGTATTCATTAATATTTATTCTGTCTGATATTATTGCAAGCGTAATTGTTTTTTCAATTTTATTTTTGATTCCTCATTGCCAATGTACAGAAATAGAATTGATTTTGTATGTTTAAATTTCTCAATTTAAATGTTTAATATACTAAATTGTTATGATATAATTCACATAATAAACCTCTATGGATTCATCAAATCATTATTTGTGACAGTCTCACTGTGTAGGCTCAGTGGCTTGGACTTACTATACATGAACTCATGGGATTTCCTTGCTTCGGCCTTTCAAGTGCTGGGATTAAGGTGTGAGCACTATGCTTGGCCTGGGTCATCACTTTTAACAGTACAAAAGGCTTCCTAAGTTGGAATGTTTAAAAACACTGATTTACTAAGATGTCAAAAACCAAAACACTTAATATTTGTCCAATTTGGTGAGTTTTGACATTTGCCTTCCTTCAGTAAAGTCATTACGAGAAATATACACATCCCCTCCAGCTCCCTTTCTGAAACCCCCTGCTCTAGCTCCCTTCCTCATCCCACCTTATTGCTAGGCCGCTGCTCACTTGCTCTCTGACAGTATAGATTATATACATTTTCTAGAATGTCATAGAAATGGAATTTTACAATGTACTCTTTTATTCTAGCTTTTACCTCTTAGCACAACTATTTTGAGATTCAGCATTTATTTTAATAACAGTTCTTTTGTGCTATATTTTATTTTATGAATATACCATAATTTGGCAATATGTTCACCTGGTTGTTGATGGATATCTGAGCTGATTAGTGTCCACTTATAGTAAACACACAAAAACATTTAGAAAATGCTGCTCCACACATTTGTCATCTATTATTAGGAATTAAAACAAATGGCATATATAAAGTGTATTAAAATGAGTTTACTTCTATTCTCATTTACTTTTTATATCAACCCTTGAGGCCACATATTGTGGCTCCAGAAAGCTGAGGCTCAAAGAACCAGAGTGGGGGCTGAAGAAATGATCCAGCTGTTAAGAGCATGAGCTGCTCTTCATAGGACATGGATTCAGCTCCCAGCACTCATGTGGTGACTCACAACTGTCTGTAACTCTAGTCCCAGAGGACCCACATCCTCTTTTGGACTCCAAGGGTATAAACACTCATGTGATATACAGACATACATGCAGGTAAAACATCCGCACACATAAAGTTTTAAAAACAACCAAAGTAATTAATATCAGGTCATATTAGCTAGCAGAAAAGCTAGCATAGGACTTCACCACCTTTTAGCTGGTAAGACAGGCTCAGAAACAGCTGGAGGTGGTCAGGAACGGAATGGAGCTCATCCTGGAATGGATGGTTGGGTGAGAAGAATGACATGCAAGCATGGCTTTTTTATTTAACTGGGGCATTTTATGCAAAAAAAAAAAAAAAAAAAAAAAAAGATCACTAAATTCTTAGCTTTAAAGTTACTAAATAGTGGCCCCTCAGCCATGTTTCATTGACTGGCTATGGTCAAAGCAACACTTGAAGCCTGGAACGCTGCAAACAGGAATTGAAACACAAAGCTTTTTCTAGACAAAGAATTATCTTCACATGGCAACCAAAGGAAAACTACAAAGCTCTAAACAGACCATAGGGGGGAAGTGGCATGGGAGTGTCTGCCTGTCTCAGAACATGGGGTCTACTTAGTATCCGTCACTGCAGGAGCAGCTGCATAGAAGATTGTGTTTGAGACAGCGTCCCACTATGCAGCCCTAGCTGGTCTGGAGCTCACAGAGATCTGCCTGCCTCTGCTTCCTGGGTGCTGAGATTAAAAGCATGTGCCCTCTGAGAGAATATTTTCTGTCTCTTTGTTGAAGTGGTTAGAAAAATGTGGGGTAAACCTCTGGTGGAGGGTACTGATGGCTCTAAGGGGCGAGGTAGAAGGAACAACCTTACTTTTGGTCCTGCTCACTAACAGGATGGGGCATATGTAAGCCCAGAAATCAACATGCACTGTCATGGCTAGCTTACTGAACAGAATGAGCTAATCATGTGTATGGTTTTGGATTTATAAAATTTATTTTTATTTTTTTAGACAGCCTAAGTTGCCTTCAAACTCACAATGTAGGAGAAGATGGCCTTGACATTCTGATCCTCCTGTCTCTGCATGCCAAGTGCTGCGATGATAGGTATGCACCACCAAAGCTAGTTTATGTGGTACTAAGGATTGAACTCAGGCCCTGCACATGTTAGGCAAGCACTCTACCAACCTAGCTACAGCCCTGACCCTGAACCAAGCATACTAAACACAGCCTGACACAGTTTTTGTTTGGGAGGTGATGTAACTTTCACAGAAGAGGAAAGGGCTCTAAGGACCAGAGGCTGCTCTAATTCTCAAAGGCAGTAAAACCCTCCGGTTCCTAACAACAAAGTTGTTCTCCGAGATCTTGACACTCGTGTCTGTGTATGAATTCCTCCCATCCCCGGTTTCTTCCTCTAATAAAGGAGGAATGACAGACAGTTCACATGCAACCTTCAACTTCATCTGTTCCCACCAACAATTACCTCGCAGGAGAGAAGAAATCTGCCTCCTTTGGAGAAGTCTGGACAAGCTGGCCTTGGATGTGCCTTGCAAGGGGCCCAGGGAACGAGTCACATATGGAAGAGGCAGGGAACGGAAAGGGGCTGAACAATGGCATCTGTAGCAGCAATGAGAAAACGGTGCTCTGGTTACACTAGCCCTCCAGAACAAAGCCTTACAGAAACGTGAAAATGTGCTAGGTATAGTTTACCCTCTTCTGTGTTCAACACTGTCACGAGCAATATACATTGCCTCTTTTAAACTTAATAATCACCCTACGAAATAAGTACCGTTATTCTTATTTTATAGACCATGCCTTCAGACTGCCCTTTGGCTTTTCTCATACTATGTTTTTATCTTTCAGGTACTAGGTGGGACATGATTCTATCTTTACACATGATATAATATTTATAACTGCCCCCTCCCCCCAAAAAGCCCAGGGTTTCTCTGGCCCTGGATGGCCTGGAACTCACAAAGATCCACCTGCCTCTGCCTCCTGAGTGCTGGGAATAAAGGTGTGTGACACCACTGCCCAGCTTGGGCTGTGATATCCCTTCCCCCCTTTTAAATATACATACATTTTATTTAAAAGTTTTTTTTTTTTTTTTTTTTTTTTGTATTTTAACATACCCCCACTGTTCCTCCTTCCTCCCCCTTATCCTCAGAGACAGTAAGGACTCCCGGTGAGTCAATGCAGTCTGGCATATCCAGTTGAGGGCTGTGATACTCTTATCCTGTGACTACCAGAACTGATCAGAAGACTTCTTACAAGGGACCACTGAACTATTGGTCACTTCCTCATGCAGTCACTCATTCAATACCGACTATGCCAGGCAAATGGGAGAGGTGAATAAACCCTGTCACAGCAGAGTTCCCCTCTCTGGAACAGTCTGGAAAACTTCGCTTTCTTTTACACCGTCACTTGAAGCCAGGAAACTGTTGTCTATATAAAATGTGGGCTTTAAGCTGGAAGGTAGCAAAAAGTATGAAGTGTAAACAAGGAAACCTACCAGTGGTCCTGGGGCCGCCATCCCTCGTCTTGCTTGTCTTTCTTCTTTGAGGTGCATCAGACTCTCCAAAGGGGAAATAGCAACTTTTATCTGCCCTTGGCACTCTCCACTGAAGTCTGTAATGTTGTACCAGCCGCAGATAAACTGAAAGCCGGACAGTAGTGGGGAGAGGTCCACCGAGGCAAAGCCAAGCACCCTCTCTTCATCTGTGGGAGAAGAGAAGAGAAGAGCTGGGTGGTGTGGCTGGCCATGTCTTTCTCCTGTGGAGACTAGACGACCTGGAGCAGCTGGTTCAGATGACTGGAGCCATTGAACAACCCTGGTACTTAGGCTCAAAGGCTTGGGGGCTGAGTCTGTTATCAAGTGCTTTTCTGTGCTGTGGCTACTCCAACCCCATTTTCTTTTTTGAGCAAGGTTTCAAGTATTCCAGACTAGTCTTGAACTTACTACGTAGTCACAGCAAGTTGAACTTTTGATCTTCCTGCCTGGAGGACAGATTTGTGCTAGAATTACAGTTGTGCCAGCATGCTGCGTTTATGTGGCATTAGACTTCACATGGGCTATGCAAACATCTACAATCTGGGCTACATCTCAGGCCCCCTTTGGTGCATCAGAGAAGAGCTGGCAGAACTGTGCTGTGTATTCCTCATTTGAGCAACTAGAAAAAAATTCTAGACCTATATACTACTTTTCTATGACTTAGCAGGCTTCCATGATTTTTCTCATGGGTGTAACACACACACACACACACACACACACACACACACACACACACACACACACACACGATTTCAAAAGTTTTCACTTCCTTTTACTTTTTGTTTTCTTTTTGAGACAGGGTTCCTCTGTGTATAGCCCTGGCTGTCCTGGAACTCCCTCTGTAGACCAGGCTGGCCTCACTCAGAGAGATTCACCTACTTCTGCCTCCAGAGTGCTGAGATTAAAGGCATGCATGTGTCACCACTGCCTGGTGAATTTTCACTTCCTTATTTATAGTTGGCTGTATTTCGCACACTTCCTAAGATATACATATGTATTGCAGTTAAGTAAGAGTCCAGTACATCAGTTCTAAAGGAAGAAAGCATGGGATGCTGCACTTGCTGTCCCTCTGATCCAGCTGTTAGCTGGCATATGATGCAGGAAGCCACTCTGACATCCTAAGTCTCTGTTCAGGCATGCTATACTGCATTTCTCATGTTCCTATGGCTGAAGCTCTGTGAAGACAGGGGCTACTTTTGTATGCCTGTCACTTAGCACAGTAACTGGCAGAATATGCAATCAAGTACTTACTGGCCACAGCCTGGTGCTCTTTGGATGCTTTCTGTGGATCTGTGTGGGCAGGCCTTAGAGGTGGGGAGAGACTTCCATGTTCCGACAGACAGAAATCTATCTTGTCTGGTTTAGATATTTTCCTTAAATCCATTTATAACATGAGCTTATAGGCACCACTAAGGGTTCTGAGGACAGGGACAGCATTTCATTCTCTATACCCAGCAGCCCTACCACAGTGGTAGCATAAAGAAAGTGGCCCCATTTGCTGAGCAGCACGTACGTGCTGAGTTATTTAGACAATATTTCTAAGCTTCATGAAATCCCAAAAGGAAAGTACTATATTCTCATTTTATAAGATGCAAAAGAGGTACAATGGTCTATCCCAGGTTACTCAGTTGGCAAATGGCAGAGTGAAGATTTGAACCTAGGTCTGCATATAATCAGACCTTATTCTTTTTCTCTTGCCATTGAGCTGAGGTGAATTCTGATCTGGTGGACAATTACTATAGAACACTGGAGAGGAAAGAAAGGAGGGGAGGGTGTGGAGCCCAGTTAAATACACCAGAAATTACTTATGCTGATTCAGAGAAACTGACTTCAGACCAAGTCCTCTGCACTCGCAAGGCTAGTAGGGGTGGGGTCTTAAGTGAATGCAAAGCAGTAGCAAAGCATTCATCTTCGAAGCTGGAATCAGAGCAGCCCTCACACAGGACCACAAGAAAAAGCACGTCAATGTCCTTCATGCCCTGGTACTCCTGTTCTTTTTCAGGCTTGCAGTCAATACTGAAACTAAACATTGGCAGACAAAGTGTTGTGCCTCTGTGGATGACTTCAAACAACTGAATGTTGGAGCTAGGTTTCTGGGGTGATTTAATGAGACTAAATTTACTATGTTGTGAGAACATTTTTCTGCATCATTCCATCTTACTTGCACAGGGAAGAATAAGCAGTGACAGCTATATGGTCAGTCAGATCCTGGCTCTCTCTATCTCCTCCCTTGTGTGTGTGTGTGTGTGTGTGTGTGTAGGCCAGATGTGAATGTTAGTGTCTTCCTCAATCACTTTCCACCTTATCTCTCACTGAACCTGGAGCTCACCAACTTGGCTAGACTGGCTAATGAACTCCAGGGATGCACCATTTCCTTCTCCAGTGCTGTGAGCAGCTTTATGTAGGTGTTGGAGATCTAAACTAAGGTTGTTCTTATGCTCACACAGCAGGCACTTCAGTGACTGAACCATGCCCCCAGTTATATTTATAAAGTCATTAGAGATGTTTGTCAAGCTTGTAGCATAATGCCATTCACTGCACAGGTACAAGAAAACTTACTTCATAATCCCTATGCAGTAGGCACTATCATTATCCCTACTTTACAGACATGGAAACTGAAGCACAAGCAAGTCATATTATTTATCCAAGATCCCACTGCAACAGTAAGAGGCAGAACTGACATTTGCAACAGAAGTGTCTGGCTTCAGAGTCAATGTCTTAACACCATCAGCTTATGTTTCTATTTTCTTCACATTTTAGAGTTGTATTTATTTTGGGGGTGAGGTGCATGTGCCATAGCTTGTATGTGGAGGGAGGCCAGAGCACAATTTGTGGGAAGTGGGCCTCTTCTTCTACCATGTGGGTCATTGGGTTTGGTGGTACCTTTACCCACTGAGCCATCTTACTAGACCCAGGTTATGTGTCTTAAGTAGTGGCCCACACCTGGGATCCCACAGTGGGACCCTGTCTCAAAACAAGAAAAACAAAACAAAAAAACCCAAAGCAAACAAACAACCTCCCCCCCCAAAAAACAACAACCCCTAGTAGCTAAGTAAAACTAGGTTCAAGGACTCCCTCTTAGGAGGTTTTTAGAACAAGGAAGGATAAGCTGTCACTATGGCCTCATATACTACTGGTCTTGCTTGACGAGGCAAAACCAACAGAATAGAGGGAAAACACTGGAAAGGCTTGGATGTAATTAGATTCCTATGATAAGCAGGTAGTCCAAAAAATATGACTCCTAAGTATTTAAATTTGACAAGAGAACAATGGAGCCTGCTGTACGAGTCTCCTCTACCAGACACTTGTGTTCCCAGGGTCATCAGAGCCATAGCTTTGCTTATCTGGAAAAGATGATCATAGAATGGCACTCCTACCTCCTTTATGCCACACTTTAAAGACCAGGGTTTGATGTGGGTCCAGAAGCAGCTCTTTTGATAACCTGTTAGGAAAAACCATCACTGTGAGTTAACGATAGGAAATCTCTACAGCATGGAACTTAGATTTGAGCATAATATCCTATCAGATTAGGAATTTTTGTTTTGGACATTCTCAAAAAGAAACCAGGGAATGTTAGAAAAAGCAAAGAAAACTGTAAGACAGGAACTGATGTCTTAGAATCCAGAGTGGCATTTATTCAGTGGGTGTGCGACGATTTGCTGGATCAATTGGATGGGAAATTTGGCCACAATATAAACCTTGAAGGTGATGAAAGGTAAAACATAATACTTAAAAAAGATTGTTTAATAAACCTGAATATAAACGATGATTTCTCATCTTCAAATGACATGGAAAGGGTAAAAAAAATACATTCAATGGAAAGTTGGACCGCCCACCCAGTGTGTGTATGAGTATGTGTTTTAGTCTTACTATGTATCCCTGGCTGGCCTAAAATTTTCTGTGTAGACCAGGGTGGCCTCAAAAGCAGAGATCCACCTGCCTCTGCTTCCTGAGTCCTGGGATTAAAGGCATGTACCACCAGGACTGGAAACTTTTATTTTAAAAGATAGTACTCATGTATATATTTTATATAAGGATCATATCAACCTTAGGGGCTTTATGCCTGTTATTAAAACTACTTAAGCAATTTCCAAAGAAACTCATCTAACTTAGATTTTATAGTTACCTATAAAACTATATCCACCTTAAGATGAGGAATTTGATGTTTGGAGATACTAGGTAACTTACCTCACACAGCTAGTATATGGCAGGGATGTGGTTGGATGCAAAGTTCCTCTGGTTCCAAACACCAGCCTCTTTCCATTGCACTAAAGGTCTTCTCCTTTATTGAGATTAATTCTCTACCTAGAATACTGCCTCCACCTCTGGCTTCTTCATCTACATAATTTATGTATATACTCTTTTAATATTTAGCTCTGGGGTTTTAACTGTGAGGCATACTCTGGCTTTCAAATGGCCTAAGTACCCCTGTTTTCTGAGCCATCTTTCTATCAGCATCCACCTACTTCCTTCACATCACTGTCAAACTTGAGGATAGCTTTAACTTTTTGCTTCTTCCCGGATGCCCACAATTTAACAGCAGAGAGAATTTTACCCATCTTCATTCCCAGAGTAGGGCATATCTCTTTTCTTACTAATTTTTTGAGAAATAATGAGGGCTAAAAACACTGAAACAGACTGGGTAGATTAGCTCAGTTGTTCTTACAGAGAACCTCAGTTTAGTTCTCTACACCTACATGGTACCTCACAACCATCTGTAACCCCCAATCCTTGGGGAGCCAACACCTCCTTCTGACAAGGTACACATATATACATGCAAAATAATTCAAACATAAAATAAACAAACCTCAACACACACACACACACACACACACACACACACACTGAAACAAGGCAAAAGGATGGCATCAGGTAAAAGTACTTGCCACCAAACCTGACAACTCAAGTTGTCCCTGGTATCCTTAGGGGAAAGAGCCAAGTCCTACAATTTGTCCCATGCCCCATGGTATGTATGCGTGCACACATGCAGCACATTTTCCAGGGGTCCAAAACACTGCAACCCTTTTGACCACTGTAGCCATGAACCTATAAACACTAGGTCTAAAGAACTGCATCAAGATGCCCTTTGCAGCTCTGCTCAAACTCTACCGTATCTGTTGGGTTTCTGGCTCTGAGTTTGGCTCTTGGAACAAAAGGCTGATTCTAAACAGGAGATGAACATCGGGAAATACAGACCTTGACTGCTGTTGAAAATTCCAGATGGGTGAATGGGTGTTTGCAACCACATGGGTATATATAGGAGACGGTGCGGTGGCTGTTGGGAAGGACACACAACAACTGGGTACTGGTACTTTCCGCTCTGTCAAGGGGCTCCCTGAAAGAAAACACAGTGGGGCGACTGTATTTTAGGATGGGGCTTCTTAACTTGTCTATTTAGGACTACTTTTTATCCGAGAAATTTGTATGAGACTTGGGTGGGCAGGCATACAAATTTAAAATAGGCATAGAAATCAATATTTACTCAGAGAAATTTAAAAACAGTTCTTTAAAATACATATAAGTGTACTATTCATAAAATATAAAAGCAACCTCTGTATTGAGATGCACATGCTTGCTTATTTTTAAACAAAGAATTAAATCGTGAATACTTGATAATTCAGGATATGGGCAATCTGATTTGTAATAGTCAATGCTGAGAATGCCACTTTGCACACTACAAAACAGCAAAAACATGTTCAGGGTCATTTCAAAAAAATGTTGGAAATCCCATCCTAATTCCAAGCTAAAACTCATTGAAAGATTATTTACTTATGAAACTCAATTCAGCAATTAAGAAAAAAGGCCAAACATTCTACTACAGTCCAGAGATAAAATATCTTGATACATGCTAAGGAACTGCTTAGTGTGGTGGCTCATGCCTTTAAATCTCAGCACCTAAGACAGGGGCAGGTGGATTTCTCTGATTTCAAGGCAGCTAGGGCTATATAGTGACACTCTATCTCAAAATAAAAAAGCAGAAAACTTTGTATACACTGTAACTCATAACATATGGTAGTCTAAAATCGTCTGTGTTTGTTGGCTTTGAGTAGTGTGAGTTCAGAACCAAGGCTACTATGAAGTGAAGCATAATAAGCTGCTAGAAATACAGATTTGTTAGTGCTTAATTTTGATTTAATTTCTGGTCTCTGTACAACCAGAAACCTTTTGTTGCTGTCAAATGCTCTGTGATTCCCACACTCAGTTATGCAACCCATTAAGAGCTGTGATCCACAGGTCAAGAAGCTGGGCTTCTGAATATCCAAGGGACCTCACTATGACATGGGATGTCTTTCTGTATGTTGTGAATAACATTAATAAAGGAACTGTTTTCGCCTATGGCAGGCACCTTAGAAGTAGGCAGGGAAATCAGAGCATAGATAGGGGAAGAAGGGCGGAGTCAAAAGAGATCCAGCCACCAAAGAATTAACAATGTAAAGGTAACACAGGTGAGCCACAGGCCACGTGGCAGGGCTGATTAATGGAAATGGGCTGAATTAAGTTGAAAGAGCTAGCTAGCAATGTGCCTGAGCCATAGGCCAAACAGCATGAAATTAATATAAGCCTTGTATGATTATTTGGGGCTATCAGTCTGGGACTGCAGGTCTGTGGGTCTGGACCACCAGCTGGATGGCCCAGAAACCTCTTACTCACACATAAGCAGGACTGTGTCTAGCTCTCTCCCCCCTTTCTCTGCTTGAGCTACTCTTTCTAACTTTCATGTTCTCATGTCCCCCCCTTCCCTTTTCTTCCCTTCCTATCATGCAGCCCAAACTGACTTCAAATTCCGTTCTCCTGCCTCAGCCTGCTTGGCACTGGAGTTACAGGGCTCCGCCACCAAGCCTGGCTCACTTGTGGCCTTCCTACTACTGCCATTTCCCTCTGGCTCCCTCAGCCATGCTTCTCTTCTGGACACGTGCTCTCAAATCACTTCCCGTAATAAGATTCTAATTTTACACGTACATAAATATTGCTCTGATCTTTCTCAAGCCGCTGAGTTTTACTTTTGAAGCTATTTGCAGATGTCTAGAAATAATGTTACTGTTTTGACTTTGGAGGAAATAATTCTGGAGCTTTTAGCCAAACAGGCAGTGATAAAGCAATCTGCTGGGCAGTGCACGTCTATCCAGTTTCCCTTGTAAGTAAGAACTCATCTGGGCTTGTTTACATTTCTGGAAAGGATCAGGTTCTGAAACTTTTTTTTTTTTTTTTTTTTTTTTTTTCTTTTTCAAGATAGGATTTTTCCATATAGCCCTGATATTCCTATTCTGTAACTTGCTATGTAGACCAGGTTGGTCTCAAATTGCCTCTGCTGGGATTAAAGGTGTGCACCACCACTGTCAGGCTACTCAAACACTTAAGGCATTTCAGAAGAAACTCATTATACCCATAACAGGGTTAACACACATTGAGAACAGCTGAGGTCAGAGGTGAAGCAGCTTTACAGACTTAACCTCTTCATTTCCAGAATCTGACATACGTGGAAAAAAGTATTGTGTATATCAAGGATAGAGTTGGTTCAGTGAGATTAACTCAATTTTGGGTTAGCCTGTTTCCTCATATACTAAACTCATGCTAACACCTCCTCCTGTGTCACAAATAAGGCAAGGCAGGAGGCAGGGAAGCCAAGTGACTGGTTTATCACACTTCTAGTAAGCTAGCAAGTAGAAAACTTAGCTATGTTTGGCTGACACCTCCAGGGCTTCTACTGTAGTAGTTCTAATTCACTCTATTTAATCAAGCGAAAGCTTGCTCTCTTAGTATAAGCCATGAAAGCCTTACAAAGGCCAGTTTTTTTATGTTGGAAATATTTAGTCCAAGATGGAGAGCTGGCTCAGCAGGCACCAGAGCTAGCTCCAGAAGCCTGATGCCTGAGTTGTACCACAGGTACTTATTCAAAGCTGGTGCTAGGCAATCCCAGTGAGATGGGAGCCAGAAACAGAATTTCTGGGATGTTCATGCGCCAGCTAGCCTGGAGCATACCATAGAGCCACATCCAAAACTAGGAGACACCCTGCCTCACTGACGTGCCTAAACAAGGTGGGAGGTGAGAACCACTTCCCCAAAGTCTTCTGACCACCACATGTGCACTGTGGCGTGTGTGTATACATATGGACACACACAATTAATATGTAAATAAAAATGTAAAAATAAACAAATTAGTACGGTGCTATGAATCTAGCATTGATCAGCACAACTGAAGTCAGATTTGGTTCTTATCCAAGGAGAGAGACAGAGACAGTCAGTAATATCTATTCTCCAGCTGTAGCTCACATTGCTTCAAAACCTTTATCTTTGTTTTTCAGCCATCCCATTTGTAAAACAGGGCTCAAAACATCTGTCTTGTGTAATGTAAGTGCATAAAAAAGATCATTGAAGCAGACTTTCTCCTCTTTTCAGACAGGACCTTGCCATGGTGACCAGGCTGGCTCTGAACTCCTGGAATCAAGCAACCTTCCTGCCTCGGCCTCTTGAGTAGCCATGACTAAGGGTATGTGCTACTGATCTGGTCTCAAGGCTGCTACTTTTTTATTTGTTTGTTTTGTTTTTCAAGACAAGATTTCTCCTTGAAAACAACTCTGGCTGTCTGAAGCTTTCTCTGTAGACAAGGCTGGCATGGAACTCACAGAGATCTGCCTGCCTCTGCCTCCTAAGTGTTGGGATTAAAGGTGTGTGTCACCACCATCCAGCTCAAAGCTACTCCTGAAGGAAGGGCTCTGCAGAGATTCTCTAACAAATGTACTTATATTTTTGAAACCACATCTATAGTGGGAGCCACGAAAAGTTTGCAACTGCTTCAAAGCTTTAGGGTTGCCTGAAAATCATGAGATGATGCTTTGTACAAAGAAACCATTTATTCCATTCCAGGTGTGGACAGTTCAGGCACCATGAGAATGTTGTTGGAGGCTGGAGTAAATCCAAGGTGACGTGGACACTTGTAAGTGACACTTTAGAAGCTTGACAAGGAACGCAGAGCACAAAGAGAACATAGCTCTTCACTGCATGTTGTTAGAAGATGAAGTAGAAGAGAATCTCTGATGAACTCTATGATCATCATGTTCCACAGCCGAGGAAATGAGAAGTGGGTTTGCTCAAGGTCACAAAGCAGTCACAACTGAGCTAGGGCAGGCGCAGCCTCCAATTCCCATCCTGGAGCCCCACCATGCCATCACAAAGAGGGCTCGTGTCCGAGACAGGTGGCAGGTCTGCACTTCCCCACCTGTCTGATGCACACATTTATGGATAGGACTACATGGGACCATCACTACAACAGTAGCTAGATATCTGAATACAAATGATATCTCTGAAAGTCGGTGTCTACCCTGATGGCCATGACCTGGCTGTTACAAGAGGAATGTGAGAGGCTGTGGCTCATAGTCACAGAGCTGGAGATTATACTTGTTTAGCTGTATCAAGAGAGTCAAGGTGTGAGGACACAGAAACAAGTAACGTTCTCCCCAACCCAAGCACTAGAGCCAGAGACAGTGTTTAGTACAAAATAATGACTCATTGGGAGAATGTGGTGGTGTCACAGGACAGCTTTGGGTGCACAGAGCTTTAGCCTCATTTTAAGGAGGAAGCAAGTTTGACAAGGGAGAAAAAGGCATTTTTAGTAGAAGTGTTTCTACTTCAGCACAAGGCTTGATAGTTTCAAGGCTTAATAGGGCACTGGTACAAAACAAGTTGCTGACTGTGAGTAAACACGGTGAGAAGCTGGAGGGGCTGATGAGGCCAGAAGGACAGGTCTTTGTGTGCTATGTTACTAGGGTTGCAGGTGATAGAGAACCAAATATCTTAACTGATGGAGAGACAAAGTCGGATTTGCTGACCAGACACAGTGTCTTGCTGGCAGAATGAGAAAGACATTGGGCAGTACTGGAAGCGATGACCAGGGCAGAGCTGTCAGGGTTTGAGTGAGAATGAGTTCCCGCACGCATGCTCATGTTGTGTGCCAGGTCCTCTGTTGCTGGTACTATCTTTGGAAGTTTGGGAACTTTAGGAGATGGGCCTAGATGGAGGAAGTAAGGCACAGGGTGTGTCCTTAGGGGCTGTATCTTGTTCTAGGCTTCTCTTTCCCATTCTCTTCGCCTTTTCTGCCAAGAACTAAAGAAAAGCCCGTGCCACATGCTGTGGTCTCCATGGTCAAGCATTGAACTTTTAAAACTAGGAGCAGAGGTCCTTTCTCTTCTTCAAGCAGTTTCTGCCAGGGACTTGATCTCAAGGAGGAAGGATAGATGATGTTTACTCTGTTCACGGCCCTATCCCTGTGCTTACTCCAAGATGCTGTTCATCTTGTTAAATGAACGAATGAATGCATGGTGAGCAAGTAAGTACAGGCCTTTACTCTTGAGAGAGGTTATTTAGCAGAGAAGAAAAGAAAACGTCAGTACCAGTTGGCCAAAGCTGCAACAGTCGGAGAACAAAATGTGCTAAGCAAACAGAGAGGAGGGACCCTGCGTCAGGCAGCCCTCCGGCACACAGTGATGCTAGGCACACCGCAGTGCTAGCCGTAAGCCTTGGGAAGAGCTGGACTAAGCAGCCTAAAGGGGGAAGGTGACCACACAGGGAAAGGGAGTGGAGACAGCAGGCTGGTAAAAGTGGAAGGAGGTGTATTCCAGAGACGCTGTCTGAGTCTGGTGAAGTTTTGGGCCTCTTCCTTTAATAGTGTTTCTTAGCTATCAAAACTTAGAATAACTTCGTGATATAAAAGTATGTATCTTATTAATAAGACCTAGATGTAGGTAATAAGTGGTATGCTAAAAGAACGGGTAAGAATAAAATGTTCTAAGATACCACAGTGACACAGAATGCTTGTGATTTCTGTGCTGTCAACATCGTGGGCACTGCTCTTCATAGACTCTATGAGTATCACCAACTCCAGGTTTCCCATGTGAATCTCCTGGGGACCTGCAGACCTAGTACTAGCCTGGGGCATACTGAGGACCTAAGTGGGCAGGAGGGAGGAGGAGGAAGAGATTTATGAGAAGCTTAAAGAGAGAGAGCTAGTTACTTGATGTGGCCACTGGATGGAGGGTAAGCAGGACAGGAGTGGAGCACCAAGGTGGACTCCCGGATTTCCCGGCGGGAATCTGTGACCCGCAGCATCACTACAATCAGCAAAGTCGGCTTCAATCTCAGAAAGGTTTTCACATTACTTCAACATTTAGGCTTGGAAAACATAATTTTTGACTAAGATGATTTATCCTTGTAGGTCCTGACGTAATCTGAAAGCTCTGTGAAGACCAAGAGTACCCCGAGGAATTGGACATCTGCTTTTGGGTAAGTAGGTGGAGCATACCTTTCAAGCTCAAGTGCATGGCTCTCTCTACCAGGATACTGACTGCAAAAGTCCCATCCAACTCAGGAGGGCCCTCCTGGGTAGGGCACGCTTCAGCTGCAGTACTGCCACCCCCCTGGGTGGAGGCTGGTGACTTCTGGAGGACACAGGGTGGAGAGAGTTGAAGCTCACTGGTCTTTGGGGGGAGCTGCTCAGACTCACTGTGGCTGCTGCCGTCCGTAGAGTCTAGCTCACAAGTGGGCTCAGTGTGTGTAGAAAGAACCACGTGAATTCTCAAGGCAGCTCCAGAGAGGTCGGAAGCATTTCTTCCAAACAGAGGATACACACCTGCAAGGGGATGGAGGTAAATAGGCCCGGGTGAGAGGAAATAACTCAGAGCTGCTTACAGGCCTCCTTCCTGTGATAACTAAAGGTCTCAACACACCAATTTTCAAAAAGATTCTGAAGCTGGTATATGTAAAAGTTTGGTCCTTGCCCCTACTATGTCCGATTACATCCAATAATTATATCAGGAGTGACATTTCTGGTTTGAAGCCAGAACCAAATGCTCTGCAGGCAGGCAGCATCGCTATGGGAGAGAATTCCCACACCAAGCGTAAAGACAAGAGGAACACGTCTTCTCTTCTATGCGCACGGGCTTCCGCGCTTAGATTTCTCCCCCCGGGAAGCTATGCAGGGCTCACATCATCCTCTGTGACCATCAGAGTATGACCCGGCACCCCCAGGACTCGCTGAGGGGAGGCAGGAGGTGACAGCAGAGGAAGGAAGGACAAGAGGCTGATGGCTGAGCTCTTTCTTTCTGTGCTAGAATTTCAGTCAGTCAGTGGATTTGATACATTACCATGGCTCTCACAGGCAGAAAGTGAGTCATCACTATGAGACTAAGGACACCCACCCACAAGCAGTCCAGGGGTCTTTACCCTCAGGAAGGTAAACAGTATATGGAAACAGGCTGGCTGGCTGAGGGATGTGGATGACATTTAACGGACACAGCAAATGTAAACGGGACTCGTTCAAGTAGATACAAACCTAAAGCTAGTGGGATATGGAGATGTATGACAGACAATAAGGAAAGTTTAATAGCCTCTTTGGAAACTTAATAAAAAGGGAGTATTTGTGATGGAATTCTGACCCTTGACCTACACATTCCATGTCCCAGATCTATTTTCTTCAGTAGTGAAGTTAAAAGCTTATCTAAAAAACAAAGTTAGATTGAGTGAAGTTGGCTCACTTCAAAGACTTTTCTCCAGTTTCTAGGAAGTGATCTAAACTGGCCTATATAAAATAGGTCACATAGCATTTGAAGAGATACTTCATGGGGCCAGACTGATATCTGCTGGGTCCAAAAAGAATCTGAGAAGTCGGATAATCACCAAACTCACTCATTTCTTTCTTTCCTTTTTTTTTTTAGATAGGGTCATCTGTCCAACAAAAGGTTTGAGACAGATGCCTATAATCCCAGCACCTGGAAGCTGAAGCAGGAAGACTGTGAGTTCATGGCCAGTCTGATATATCACAAATTCTGCACCATTATAGGCTACATCTTGAGAACTTGTTTCAAAAACATTAAAGTAAGTAAATACACCCAAACCAAAATCACACACCACCAACAAAGACAAACCAAACCAAAACAGACCCCCAAGGAGCAGAAGAGCAAAAGCCTAACTGAAGTAAAACAGTCATGACCTCCTTTCTTCAACTGTACAGGGCAGGAAATAACTGACCTCACCGGAGTGTTAAGCCGAGTAAGTGTCAAGTTTGTATAGAATTTAGTCATGGGCTGGTGTGAGTTCAGTGGGTAGAGTGCTTACCAGGCCTACAAGAGACCCTGGGTTTGATCTCCAACACCACAAGAACAAGATGTGGTGGTCCATACTTGTAACCCCAGCATCCAGAAGCATAGGCAGGAGGACCTGGAGTTCAAGGTTGTCCTTGGCTACAGTGAATTTAAGGTGGCCTTGGGGTATATGATGCATGAATCTAAAAAAACACCGTAGAAAAAGAACTTAGTTGGCTGCCTTAAATTCATGCCCCATCAGTCACTAGACTCATTTTTCTAGAGTGCAAAGCTCTATAATTTCTCTATCCAGACCCATTATAATAACCTTTCACAGTTCTTGGAAGAAAGACCAAATACTTGTGCTTTGATGAGACTAATTCTCTTGCCCACTGTTCTATTGCAGTGCTCTGTAACCCATGTCCGGAGACCCAGCTGGTCCAGGCTACTCACAGCCTCTGCAATATACCTGCTGCTTCATGTCTCTGTGTCTTTACACTTGTTCTTCATCTCTTTAGAAAGCCATTCTAAGCTGGGCGTGGTGGCACACGCCTTTAATCACAGCACTCAGTAGGCAGAGGCAGATGGAGCTCTGTGAGTTAGAGGCCAGCCTGGTCTACATTGTTAATTCCAGAACAGCCAGAGCTACGTAAAAAGACAAAACCAAAACACCGTTCTTTCCCCCTTTCCCTGACTCATTCCTAAATCCCAAGTCACTTCATTTGATATTCTGTCCTTTAATGGAACCTTAAGGACCATGGACACTCACAGTCCCACCCTACCACTGAGAAGACCCTCTTTTAAGTGTGTATGTTTTAATTCATTGTTTAGGGTTGTGTCTTCTTATCAGCATATTAATGCAGTCAGTCTAGAAACTAGTTCTTTCTAGTGAATTCCCAGGGAAATACATGCAACAAGCACCAAAGAATGTTTGAAATAAAAGTACACAGTGCATTCCATTTATAAGATGTAACTTTTCCTTTCTGCCTTATGAACCAGCTTAGTACCACACAGATTTTCTTTACAGTCCCAAGATGTGCTCACTAGAGAAGATGAATATCCTGAGAAATATCCAGAGGAAAAAAATATCCCTGGCAGATCAGATATTTTCACTGTAGTAAATAAACCATCACCTTGAATGGTCACACAGGCTCTTAAAGGTAGTCACTGAAATTTGCTCACCCGCATTCTGGACATAAAGTGCTTCTGATAAGTTAGGTAGCACATTACATAGACAAATCTGAATGTTCACTCACCACTAACAACAGTCAGTGTCCTTGATGATTGCTCCCCAAGTCTGGACAGGTCTACGTAGGCTGAGCCGATCCAGCTGTCAGTCGGGTGTGGCCTCTCTAGACTGTCATTGCCATAGGCTCGCCACACTTGGATCTCTAACTTCTCCTCCCTGAAGTACCAAAGCAGTGACTGGCTCCGAGTGACTTCTGCTCTTTTGGATGCCTTGAAAGTAACCAGGACCTGTTTTTTGTTTGTAGATTCCTTAGGCTTCCTGAGAGGGGTCCAAAAGGCTTCTTGACTGTACAGCTTGTAGCGAAGGTAGCAGTATGTATTCTTATGAATGTTCTTGTGGCCAGCGAGCAGCACACAGTGGAGAGGAAGCCAGAGTCTTGGGGTGGAGATGGTGACAGTGGCTGGCACCTCTTCTTCCACCTTGACAAGATCCTTCAGGCTGTTGTCAAAGGTCCAGCCCAACAGCTCAGCGGCTTCCAATACCCGCTCTCTATCTCCAGAGTGTGTGAAGAAAACAGAGAGCTCGAGGCCTCCTACAATCTTCTGCATAAACTCCAGGTCCTGAGGCAAGCCGTTGTTATCTGGTAAAATGACAGGATACCATCCTTTGATCCCTTATGGGAAAAAGGAAAAGATTTTCAATCACTGTCTTCAAAGAGAAAATACACACCGTCTTTATAGCTCAGATTCCCATTATCCTGGCCCCAATGCTGAACAGAAAACATACGCACACTGAGCTGGGAACTGGGCTTTTCCTGACCACTGAGCGGCAATATGATTAGATAGGAAGGATACAGCTAGGAACTGGAAGATCTGAGTTCTATCTTTGGTTGAGGGGTTTATTCTGGATAATCATGAATCTCTCAGTTCTTATTTCTATATGGCACACACGGAAAGATTCACATTGATCTTATTTACCAAAGTTGCTATTATTGCTGGATGAAACAATGGTTGAGAAAGTGCCTTGAAGAGAAATAAAATGTTACCATGGTACTGAGTGCAAAGGAAAGGCAGCAGGTCAACTAGTCTTGGGTCTGGTTCCCCAACAAATAAATAGCTGTGTACTCACCCAGGCCTTTCTAGGGTTCTCTTTATTCCATTTGTAGTGGAGGACAGAAGCGTACAATAACAGTGAATGCTGACTGGATTTTAAGTCCTGCTACTGAATACCTGTCTGCTTTGGCAAGTCAACTCCTTGTCTATCCTGCTAGAGGTTCACTGTGATACTAAACAAACCCGAGGGAGTATTTCACAACACGCCATCTATGCAGAGTTCTGCCATTGTCTTCTCATCACCATCAAAATCTCTCCACAGTAGGGACAGGCTTTCCAATGTCCGAGAGACCAGAGACCGGTAAGTACCCGAGTGAGTTCATAGCATGGCTTTGGGGGCAGGCTTCCTTGTGTATTCTGCATGGGAAGTCGACAGGATCCATCAAAGGCAGGATCAGCATGTGATTACTCAGGATCCTTACCTGATCTCTTGACCAGCAGGTCTTTTGTTGGAACTTTTACTACTCCAAGCAGATAATCTTTGCATGACTGGATACTGGTTATATCACTGACTGTTAAGTGAAGCAAAAATGAATAATTATTGGCAGGCTGCTGAGGCCTGTTTATGTTTACACACAAATCAGTGCTAAACTAATGCATCAGGGATTATCTTGCTTACATTCTAGTCAGAGTCTGAATGTCCTTCAGATGTTTTACTCACACTTTCCTTCGCAGGGTTATGGGAAAGGTGTGCCAAACTCAATGAGCATGTGTGTCTATTCTTTACTTAGAGTCACCATTAGTATCTGAACACAACTGCAGTTTCCTTCTTGTCTCTTTTTTACTCACTTCACATACTATTTTCATTATGTCCTTTACAAGTTGTAAAGGTTATGCTGGGCAATGATCCCAGCACTCAGGAGGCAAAAGCAGGTGGATTTCTGTGAGTTCCAGACCAGCCTGGCCTACAGAGGGAGTTTAGGACAGCCAGGCTGTTACACAGAAACCCTGTCTTGAAAAACAAACAACCAAAGACTGTGACTGCACTTTTCAATGTTCCTTCAGGCTGTCTCCTAGGAAGGAACATGTCACCCACAGAAGAGCCTCATGCAGTTCTGAAGGTGATTGGTCAATTTGGTGCTTACCTGACTTGGTATTTTCATGATAGACAGCAAAAATAATTTCTGCAAACTCCAATAGCTCTGCCAGGAAACTGGCTTCCCCACTGCAGTGCGGAGTCACCAGGTTACAGGGGAACTCAATGTGACAGGAGAACTCAGGGCAGAAGGAACAGGCCACAGGACGGGTCCGGCGCTCTTCCCCCTTGGGCAGGAATGAGAGCCGAGCGGTGACTGAAACGTTGACCCCTACGGTGGCACTGAACTGTACAGCAGGTTCCTGCTCAGCCAAAGCCCTGTGGAGGACGAGAGAGGAGATAGGAAGGAAACACCACAGTATTATTAGAAATCAGCTGCTCGCCCAGGAAACAGCTCTACTACTTTCCCAAGATCCGAGCGTGCTGATCAGGACGTCTCTATCTAGGCTTTTGGCAGAACCACAGTGTGCTTTCTTAGTGACCAAGATGTGACAGCATGTTTGCAAGGAGAGTTCTAAAGCACAGTATACGCTGTGGAGGTTCACGGGGTAAAAAAAACGGGGACACTGGAGACTAAAACTTGCTTTCATATGCACTAAATGTTCCCTGTTCTGTATTTACTTATGTATTCAGCATATTAATACAGTAGTACCTAAAGACAATTTATACATAAGTAAGCGCACTCTAACTTGAAAATATGCGGACTTTTAAGCTAAAATGCTCAGTTAAAATGGCTTAGACCACTGCTACTGACACTAGGAAACTCAAAAGTTTTAATGTAGGGAGTAACCTGATAAAAACTACTCTGAGGGGCTGGAGACAAGGTTACTCTGTCACCATGAAAATGTGAGACAAAAGCCAGACTTCCCTACAAGCACGTCTAAGAACACCCCAAAGCGAGGTCACTGCAAACCTAGCACTTCAGATCACACTGCTGGGAAAAATGACCCTTGAGGTTGAACAAGCTCTACTTTGACGCTAGTCTTGCCTTCCCTTCTTCTAGACAGAGTTTAGGAATCCCTTGAGGCCTTTCCTAGGTCAGCAATCCCAGCTAGATGCTGTGCATCCTCAACTAGGATGCTGCTGACATGCTGACCTTGCCATGAGCAGTAAGTAAACTCTACCTGTTAAAGACTGCCACTGTTAGATGCTCTTAGTGTCATTCACTACTGGCAGATGAATATTACCAGTTTTAAGCTCAGGCCATATGGGATCTGAGAAGGCTCAGCAATTAAGAGTACTTGCAACTCTTACAGAGAACCCTGATTCTGTTCCCAACACCCACCCTGAGTGGCCTACAACCGTCTATAACTTTAGTTCAGATGGTTTCTTCTAGACTCTAAGGGTACTTGCACACACATCGTACACACACACACACACACACACACATATGTAGGGAGATTATGTTGTTCCATTGTAAATAATTGTTCTCGCCTATGAATTTAATAAAAAACGCTGATTGGCCAAAGGCAGACAGGAAGTGTGGGCAGGGCTACCAGACTAAGAAAACTCTAGGAACAGGCGGAACAGAGCAGAAGCCAGAGAGAAGGCATAAGAAACAGAGGACAACTATGCTGTTCTGAGAAAAGGTACCGAGTGCCATGGCTGAACAGGATAAGAATAATAGGTTAGATTAAGGGTAAAAAGTTAGCAAGTGATATGCCTGGGCCTTAGGCCGATCAGCCTAAAACTATTGTAAGCATCTGTGTGTCTCTGCGGGTCTGTGGGTCTAAACCTTGAGGGTAGGCCCAAAAGTCTGGGCCAGAAACCTTGCTACACACACACACACACACACACACACACACACACACACACACACACACACACACACGGAATATAGACAAATAGATCAAATAAAATAAATTTAAAAACTATTCCCTGAAAGAACTTACACTTTTTAGTACATTTTCCTTATTTAATTTTATATGTGCACTCATGGAGGTCAGAGGACAACTTGTAGGGATTGGTTTTCATACAGTGCATCCAAGGGATTGAACTCAGATCAGCAGGCTTGGAAACAAGTGCCTTAAACCACTGAGCCATTTTGTTGCCCCTTAAAAGTATTTTGATAACCACTAGGATGTTGCCGGTACTTTACTAAAAATGTCTACTTGGAGAGTGTAGTAAGGTGTGGCTTACTGGACTGAACAGACCTCACATGGGCAGTAACCCAATCCAAATTTAGAGACTAGTGAGCTCAAGGTGAACAACCTGACAGTCACAGAAGGAGAAGCTAGGGAACTTGCCTTCTTCAAGTCATAGCTAAGCTACTCTGAGGCAGGAATCTAATCTGCTTCTATCAGTGCCCATTGCTGCCAGAGCTCATCCATGTGGCTTGGGGGCTACAGAGAGGATTTCAGGAAGTGTTTTTAACTAGAGGAACTGATGGTCTAGTTTGGGAAAACAGATGCCACAGCAGAAGCAGGACAGTGTGTTTCACCCAGGTGCTAACAGAAAAGGGCTGAAAAGATACTACAAAATCATTAAGGAAAGTCAGAGTTTAAATGGGTAAGAGGAAAAATATTTAAGGCCAAGAGAACTCACAGCAAAAATCTGAAGGAGACTGCCATACTATACCTTTCAGAGAGAGACAAGGCAGAATAAACAGAAGGACAAGGGAAATGAGTAGGGAAATGTGCTGGATGTGTTCAGAAGCAATAAATGGACCAGTGACTGGGGCACTGGAGGAAGCAGAGGTTACAAAGATAACAGGAGGTCAGATCACAGAACTGCAAGTGTAGAATGCATGGGTTGCTTCTGAGGCCTGGAGATCAGCCCAGCCTCAGCCGGTGCAAACTTGTGATAACTACTGCCTTAAAACAATGTCTTCCTAAGCAACTCCACATAAGCCAACCTGGGGTCTACCCAGGGCTTTGAAGACAGCGGAGTCCAGAAACCACCGACCACCACTGGAAGCCGCAGATACCAACAAACCAAAGCTCTTTCTCCTGGCTGGGGGGAGGATCTGGGAAAAAAGTAAGATCTCCCCCCATAATAAAATTGAACTTGCTTGATTCAACCTGTTCCCAGAAGCTGTGTCGTTGCTTCTGTGACACCTTGGCCCCTTCCCCAAGGGGAAAAGAAGGACCCTGAGCATAGAGGCAGCCCTGATTGCTGACCCCAAACCAGGCACATTCAAGGACTGTGGCTTTCTTCGAATAGATACATGGTCATGGACGGAGTCAATTCTAACAGGTCATCCGCCATTATGTTGAGGACAGATGTTAGGGGTATGAGACGGAAAAACAGGTGATACTCAGCATACGTAATCATGAGTTTATAAAGAACATGCAGCAAGTGCATGGCATGGTTTGAGAGTGCAGAGCACAACCATGGCAGGACAGGGCTAAGGAGAATAGAACACAATGCTGTAGCAAAGTAGAAAAACAGGTTTGCAACAACAGTACCGAGTCTGCAAGCGATCTCCTGAAATTCTGAATGCTTTCTTGACAGAAAGTCATGGTTAGTGAAATGGAATTTTTTCACAAGACAGTCATCCACCTGGGAGCATCACACTGGACAGACCGCACCACAGGAAGGTTTAAGAATCTTTTTCTAAGGTGGACTCACCTCGCTGCTGCCTGCAGACCACAAGCTCTGATAATCTGGACTGAGATGGAGACAGCTCGGGCAGCAAGAACTCCCTCTGTTGTTCTTGGGCTTCGCCGGTACCTCACACTCACATCCAGCAGACCTGAGGGATGAGAACAGGAAAGGACTCCCAGGTTGGCTGGAAGGATCTCTCCTCTAGACCATCAGCTCCTAGCCAGGGAGGCAGGAGGATGAGTGACAGAGCATCTGTCTATTGGACCTCATGGAGACACAGGCCAGCTTTTCTAAAAGTCTTCCATACTACAGCCTCACGCCAAGAAGGAAGAACCCAACAAGTGTAACCATGGGGGCCAGGAGGAACAACCTTTGGTGTTGCAGATACTTTTCACCACGGATCCCAGTAACCTGACTTAGGAAGCTATTCTGATCGTCTTTTTATCACCTTGTTATAGCGTTTAAAGTGCCAGGTTCTTGTTAAGCTCTTCAAGCTCTGTCTCTCTGTGGTGGGAGTCAGAGGACAACCTGGGGGAGTTGTTTTGGATCCTGGGGACTGACTCAGGGCTCAGAGCTGGCAGCAGGTGCTGAGCCACTGCTAGCCTTAACTTAATTTCGGCATTCTCGTGAGCCTGGAGATGGCTCAGCAGGAAGAGCATGTTACTTGCAGAGGGTCCACGTTCAAGTTAAGGACCCACTTGGAGTCGCCAAACTGCCTGTAATTCTAGTTTCAAAGGATCTGATGCCCCCTTCTGACCGCTGAGGGGACTGAATGCATAAGGTTCACATACATATGGATAGGCAAATAGGCATACATATAAAATAAAATCATAACTCCACGTATGTTCCATGGCAGGCGCCCTCCGCACATGTGTATTCATATGAATGTTAAAAGAAGTTTTTACCCTTCTCCCTTAAAGTCAATTTCTCATCTAAGCTACACCTCAAGAGCCCCACTTTTGCTCATGCTGGCTTAGAATATTAGTTTTCTAGTGTGCCTATAACGTAGTTAGCATTTATGCTATGAGGGCTTTTAAATGCAAAGAGCTCATAGTCAAACAAGACAAGCAGCATTTCTACAGAGTCCACAGAACTGTGACTTTCTACAATCATACAAAAAGTTACAATCAATGTTCTACTCTCATCCTTCTAAGAGAGGGTGAGACTCAAAAGGGTAAATGCCCCAGGTGAAGAATAATTAATTCAGCAAGAAAAGGATATTTATATATGCCAACTTTGAAAAGGAAAGACATAGTAAGTCTCCAATTACCCGATGACTGGTTCTTCAGTTCTTTGCTGTTCTCAAGTCTGAGGGTTAATGGAAGATTAAAGTTCTGTATTCCCACATCTTCACGGTGCTGCATGGTTACCATGGCACAGATCCTTGATAATGGTAAGGTTCCTTTGGCAACCATCTGGTCCCTTACATTAGGATAATAGTATCTGAAAACCACAAAAAAATACAATGCCAGCTGGAATAATTAGGTTGACGAATAGCACAGTCTGCCCCAGTGATCAGTTTTCAGTAGCTCGTTATCTTTGGAGCCCAACTGTTTTGGACTGGTGGTATATGGTGGTGGCTGTCCTGGCAGTTTATAATGCCTATTGCATGGAAAAACCCCATAAATCAGACTCTCACCACAGGGTGACAAAGCTCTGTTTCCTACAGCTTTCTGAATAAGGATCTACATGTGCCGTGGACCGTCTTCAAAGCATCCATCCTATAGCAGCACGAGTGGCTCATCTTTGTTTTTAGGTCTGTGACATCCTAATTTGCACTAGGATGAGAATCTCTTAGTACCCACTCTATTTTCTTTTCAGCTCAAACTAATCCATTCTTAGATCATAAAGCTGTATATCAGAGCTAGGTGGTTGTAAAAATGTATCTTGTGCTCATTTCCACCTGATTGTAGAAAGTATTTTTGTCATGTGACAGTACTGTTTGTGATCCTATTTATCTTTCTTTTAAATTTCTTTGTATACTCTTAATCATTTTAGTAGGTTTCCTGGAGGTGTAGATGCTGGGGCAGGGCTGACATCTACAATCAGGCCAGCATTCCTTCTGGAAACCTACTAGTGGTTAGAAGTGGGGAGAACAGTTGGGAGGCTGTCACAGTAGTTATGCATCACATCATAAAGACTCAGGTAGACAAACTGGGAAAACAATGCCAAAGATGGTGAAGGCTCTGCTTAAAGGACAGTAGGAAACAAAACTACTAGGACCTTACTCCTACCATAGGTACACGTGTAGACCTAACCTAACCGCTCAGGAGAGCCTCAGGAGAGCCTCAGGCGTAAATCCCGGACCAACGCTACTGTCAAATAGGAAGAACATAAAGCAAGGGAGGGAACCCTGCTTAGCTTACAATATTCCACCTGACCAAGGACAAGATCATTATGAATGGGCACTTCCTTCCTAAGCGGGGGGACTGGGTTGTCCATACTGTACCTGCACCAGATTTCAAACTGGACTCCACCTCCAGGCACGAGCCCCTGGGAGGAGAAGGCACTTAGCAGGAGCCTGTGCACCGGAACTTCAGATGGCAGCAGGAGCAAGTGATGGTGCTCACTATTAAAGATGGGATCTGGGACACACAGTGTGGTTGAGGTTCTAAAGGGCTTCAGGGTGATTCCTTTGAGGAGAAAAAGTAGTTGAGAAAATCTAACAGGCAAAGAGATTCTGTATTTACAGCACACTGACATGCATTCAACTCTATCTTCATGCTATTTCTGTCAGAACACAGATGTATGGTCACCTTGAAGGTATTAAAGACTGTAGGTCCTAGATTTGCCACAGCCTGCCTCTTCCAACTGGGTTAGTTACTCCTAACATCTCTGTGGTTTTGATTCAGTACGTACCATGACAATACTGAACAGATCCCTTTTATGGTGGACAGTATGTGAGGGTTCAAATTTTCCATGTCCTTTCAAACACTTACTAGTCTCTTAACAATCATGCCTGTCTCTGTGGGTAAGAGTTTTCATGAAGGTTTTGATTTGCTTTCTTTAAAAGTCTGATGATGCTAAGTATCTGGCTATAATTTGTGCCCCAAAGCTTCAAGTGCTGGAGACTCAGTTCCTAGTGTGGCTATGCTGTAAGGTGATGGAACTGTTTGGAGGCAGGATATGGAAGAAGTGTTTAGGCCACTGACAGTACTTCTCTCAGAAGGGATCAGTGCTAGTCTTTTGGACTAAGTTCTTTGAAGAATAAGTTGGTACAAAGTAATGTCACCCCATGGGCTTGGCCTTCTGGCCTTCTCATTTGGTTTACCCAACATTCTGACACAGTCAAGGGTCCTCAGCAGAGGCCAAAGCAACGGAGGACATGGCACCTCCAAAATGGAACTAAATTAACCTTGGTGAGTTTTTAAAGTCCCAGCCTCAGACATTTTGTTATATCATCCAAACAGACCAATACAGTATTTTTCTAGATGTTTATTAGTTATTTGCATATCTTTGGAGACATTTCTATTCAGGCCTTAGCTCATTTTTGGTTTTTTTTTTGTTTTTTTTTTTTTGTTTTTTTTGTGGGATAAGGAGTTAAGCCCAGTTCCGCATATATATATATGCTAGGTCTGGTTCAACTGCTGAGCTTTAAGAACAGATTCTTTATTTTGAGATAGTCTCACACCAAGACTGGCCATGAATGTGATCTTCCTGTTTCAGTTTCCCAAGGAGTGGGACATTACTCACTTTTACTTTTTAATTTTATTTTTTGAGCTGGGACTCAAGGTACCATAGGCTATCCTCAAACTTGCTATGTAGCCAAGGATGACCTTGATCTTCTAATCCCCCTGCTTCTACCTCCCAAATGCTGGGCTCATAGGTGGGCATCGCCATGTCTGACTTATGTGGTAATGAGGATCAACCCCAAAGCTCTGTTGTTGTTAGGCAGACGCACTCTTTACCAATTGAGCTACATCCTTAGCCCTGTATTTTTTTTAAGTTTTCAAGGGTTTGTAATATAGTCTGTATAAAAGTCTTTGAACTCTGCAATAACACTAAACCTGAAGCCAGACATGAAGAATGATGACCACTGCTTCCTATCAGGTGAGATCAAACAAGGCCAAACGTCCCCTTCTTGTATTAGCTCTTGGAGATAATCAGAAGTTCTGGCCTCTGATGGAGAGTGTGGGGCAGTATAGTGAAGGAAGCTCTGGCTCTGGTCTAGGTCTATTTTTTGGTTTTTTCTTTTTCTTTTTCTTTTTTCTCTTCAGATGGGGGTTTCATAAAGTATCTCAGGCGGGCCTTGAACTCTCAATCCTCCTGATTCGGCCTCCCAAGTGTTGGGCTTAACAGGTGTGTACCACCATGCTTGACCAGGGTTGGAATCCTGAATTTGGCACTTGTTAATGAGGTGGCTCCAGGCAAGCTGCTTAATGCTTCTGGAGTTTGTTTTCTCTTTCACAGAAGAACAGAATAGAATCTACCTAGAAAAGTAGTTGGTAGGATTTAAGACTATGACCTACAGGAGAACAACAGTCCAGCAATTTCAATTCCCTAAAGTATTCAGTGACTTTACAAAGCATGACTGCCACAAAATATCAGTAACACACACAGTAAGTATGAAGACAGGGACTAATATGTAAATAATTGGAAGATTGAGGGAAAAGTACACAGAAATTCTTTGTACTATTTTTGTAAGGTTCTTTAAATGTCAACCACACCAAAATAAATAGATTCTATGATTGCATGTTTTGCTATCTGTTTCTACAATGGAAATGTTGAAACAATGGCCAGACGACACCTGAAAGGCACTTTGCTTGAGGAACTTTGCCGAAACCTAAAACCAGAGACTAGGGAAACCCTGGCATATGTATGCTCTAATGTAGGGGATTGTGTTGTTTTATGGTAAATAATTGTCCCACCCACTGGTTTAATAAAATGCGCTGAAGGGCCAAAGGCAGGCAGGAAGTGTGGGCGGAGCTACCAGACTAAAAACTCTGAGAACAGAATGCCAGAGAGAAGCCAGAGGAAGCAGAGGACAACCATGCTGCTGTGAGAAAAGGTACCAAGCCACATGGCTGAACAAGATAAGAGTCATGGGTTAGATTAAGGGTAACGAGTTAGCAAGTTATATGCCTGGGCCTTAGGCCGATCAGCCTAAAACAAACTGAAAGCATCTGTGTGTCTCTGTAGGTCTGTGGGTCTAAACCTTGAGGCTAGGCCCAAAAGTCCATGCCAGAAACCTCTTACTACACTCTAACTCAGCAAAATGCACCAAGAAAAAGTACAGCGTATGAATGTTACTCCGTGTTACTAAGGTATATGAAAACATACTATGAATACTATGTCCATGTCAAAAAGTAGTTAAAAAGCAAGATGAAAATTCAGTCCATCTCTTCTGTTACATGTCCACATAAGTGTCTTTCTTTTCCCTAGGTAAGATTGGGAACTACCAACACAAAACCTCCTCAGGAAAAGGACAGTTTCTAAGTATGTCCAATAAAAGAACATGGTGGGAAGATGTGGTTTTCCAGCCTACCATTTTCAAGGAAGTCGGGTCCTTGGAGCACACTGGGTTGAGAGTCTTGGCATGGAAAGTAGTACTGGACGTAACAATCTGCTTCTCCCCAGACTGTCGCCTGAAGGGGCACAAGCCCTTTAACCATCACCACATGGAACTCAAAGTGGTGCTCCGTCAATCGGTTTCCTTGGTTTTCTGGCTATGAAATGAAACAGATACTGGTGGGCTTTAAAGATGAACCTGTTTAGAATACTCTTGCTTGTCTATGAAGAACCTAACAAATCTATGAATAACTGTCACGACTGCTCGGGGTAAGCAGAACAAGCAGGATTTACCCTAGACCATACGTGCATCAGCATTAGAAAGTCATAAATAGGATTCAGTGAAAGAGTGGAACATAGGAAGATAGTCTCGGTCTCAGCAAATGCTAAAAATAAAGGTGATAAAATTCAACATCTGTGGTTGATAGAAGCTCTTAGAACACAGGACAGGACATCTTCCCGAGTAGGAAAAAGATTATGTATTTGAAGCAAGCAGGCATTAATTACTTCTAAATAAGGTGGGGATAATGCAGAGACTTGGGAGGTAGTGAGCACATGGTTGCTAAGGGTATTACTTCATAACTACTACTTGTATGCTTACTGAGTGTTTACCATGAGCCAGATACTGTATCCACACTTCCCTTGAATTAGTGGCTAACATGCATGACTGCTAATTACAGCCCAGGCTCACAGCTGCTTGACCCTGGAGCCAGTGTTCTTTTAGCTCTATCAGACACTAGCAACCAGTTAGCAGAAATGTTCAAAGAACAAATTCAGGGTTCAGCTAAGAGTGGGACTATTAATACCCTAACTATGCATCCAATAAATCTAGAGAAGGCTACAGTAAGTATTTGTTTTGAAACCCAAAACATATGCAAGCAATACTGGTTTGAAAAGTTCCCTTTGGGAAACAGAAAGCTTAAAATTTAATTCCTGGGGGGGTGGTGGTGGCAGAGTGGAGCCCTCTTAAGAGTCATAGCATATGGTGGCATATGGCCATATGGCACCAGAGTAACTTAACAATTGACCCTGCAGATGGTGAACCTAATGAAAGACAGTGTAAGAGGAAAATAGTTATATGTGTAGGTATCCAACCATACCAGGCAAATCTCCTAACGATTTCCTCCGTGGATGTACCTACCCTATGAATCATGTTCTAACTTTCAGTTATTAAAATGTATTAATTTTAGTTACTAAAGCTCCAGAATTAAATAGATTTCTGAGTTTATATTGCAAGCTGAGGGCCAAACACCATCTAAAAAGACTTGAGAGTACTATAGGACTATTCTTTATCTGTGCCTTTTATGTTAATTTTCAATTAGCAACGTATGACTCCAACAATTAATACAATAACTTTGATTCTGTTTTATCACCTATTACAAAATGTCAAAAGTATATGTAGCTATTATTAAACTAAACATGGAAATGTTGGCCAACAGACCTTCTCAATACAGCAACGTATAAAATGATTTCTTGGTTATTAGTGAAAAACAAATCATTTCATGGTTACTTACCACACCGATTCTGTCAACACATAGGGTAAGATTTTGCAGTCTAATATTTGGGTCTCTGTCTCTCATAAGACAATTTAGTACATTGGAGGATTGATACCTGGCTGTCCAAACAGATTTCCTTCATTTTTTGTGGTACTGGGATCAAAACCAGAGTCTTTTACCTACTAGGTAGGTTATTAAAGAGTTATGTGCTTGTGTGTATTATCCAGGTCTATGTATGTGTACCACATGTGTGCAGGATGTTGGATCCCCTATAAGTAGAGTTATGGGAGTTAGGAGCTGTCTGATGTACATGCTGGGAACTGAACATGGGACTTCGGAAAGAGCAACAATTGTTGCTCTTAACCACCAAGCAATCGCTCCAGCTCCAAAAGTCTTTTGTGTGTGTGTGTGTGTGTGTGTGTGTGTGTGTGTGTGTGTATTAAAACTTTCATGTAGCCCACATTGGCTCTGCACTTACTATGTAACAAAGGGCAGCTTTGAGTGTGAGTATCCTGCATCTATATGCCAAGTGCTGTGATGACAGGTGTGTGACGCCACACTTGGTTTTGTGCAGTGGTGACAAAACACAGGGTCATGAATGCTAGGCAAGCACTCTACCAATTGAGCCATAGACTCAGCATACTAGAGTAGTTCTTTATCAATGGACTATAGTCCTAGGTTTTGTTTATAAATTCAGTGAGCTAAGAGGGATAGAAAGACCAGTTAAAACATAAGAGAAGAACACCAGTGACTCCTCTGATGTAATAGGAACACTTGTAGAGCTGAGGATACTGAGGATACCTTAGTAGGATAACTTGTGGTTGTAACCCGAGTGCTCAAGAAGCAGACAGGTGGGTCCCTGTGTTCACTAACCAGTCAGCGAGTTCCAGGTCCCACTGAGAAAGCCTGTCTTAAAAGACAAGGTAGAGAGGTCTGCTGGAACAATAGCTCAGTAGTTAGGAGCACTGATGTTCTTCCAGAAGGCCAGGATTTGATTCCTAGCAACCACGGGCAATGTCTGTAATTCCAGTTCACGTCAGACCAGGTACAAACATGGTACACAGATGCATATGCAAGTAAAACATCCATACATATAAGATCAAAAATATTTAAAAACTAAGGTAGAGAGCAATAGAGAACAGCCAATGCTCGTCTCTGGCTTCCACCTGTACACACGCGCACATACCCAAACATAAACACCTCACACACACATGCCTGGAAGGTGGAGAGCTCCTGAAGAATGACACCTGAGTTTAAGTACTGCCTGCTGTATGTATGTGCCTACACATGCACGCATACAAATAACATGTACATGCACACATATACCTTCCTCCACACAAAATAAAGCAAGTATTGGAATGCAAGTTATATTGTTTACTGGAACCTTTCATAGGTAATGGTTTCATTAAAATGTGTAAGAGAAAATGTGATAGTTTCCTATAGTAATTACCATAGCAACAGATGCTACAGGTAGCTGGTCCAGGAAATGGGCTGGCCTAGGGCTGAAGGGAGGAAGTGCTCCTTCTTCATTCTTTAATCTTTGCAGCATCATAATCTGATCTGAAGAACCCATGGCTAGAAAGACTCGAAGACTCCCATTTTGGTGGCCCGAGAACACATCAATCACAGGCATATAGCTGTCAACAGCTACAACTGGGTACCTGGCACCAAGCAGCAGGCGAGAAATCTTGGGGTCTCTAGGAAGTAAGACATTGTGAATGAGCAAATAATTACCAGTCGTGTCAGAGTTGCTTACTTGGCTCGTTTTCTTAGCTTGCTAGAAATGAATTTATAATAAGAAAAACAAATTAGTGGCCTAAAAGAATATGATTCGGTTAGTAATCAAACTAAAATTATAAGGCAGGCAAATTCAGTCTGCATAAGTACAGGGCTGGGAATAGGTCCAGTTTATCTTTATACCACAGTGATAGTAAGTCCAGTGTCTGTAATGTAACAGTACTTCAGAGGAAGCTTGTTGAATTGCATTATTTTATGCAGTCAGTGTGGCCAACTAGGAAGGTATAGATCACAGTCTGAAAGATAAGGTCTGTTTAAGAGTACCAATGATATCTACCATCTACACAGCATCAACTACACAGGAGCACCGATCATTTTCATAGTGTTTTTAACCCATTTATACTGCAAAAGTTGGTATTATCCACTATTAACATGAGAAAATCCTACTCAAAAGCTTAAGTAACTTAGCTAAGGTCACACAGCCAGAAGGCACTCAAGTTGAGCTGGCATTCAAGTATTGCCCTTCTGATGCATGTGTGTGCCTGTGCATACAGAACCTGGAGGTAAATATCAAGTTTTTTCTTGATTGCCTTCGATATTATTTTTTGAGACAAGGCCCCTTACTAAACCTGAAGCATCAATCTGGCAGACAGGCCGGTCGCAAAGCTTGTGGACCCCTTCTTCCATCCAGAGCCGGGTTTATAGGTGCATGTGTTGGTGCTGAGAGTGCTCTCGAAGTGAACCCCTTTATCTCTGCACTATCCCATCACCGGTCAAACCTCCAATCCTGAGCTATTTGATTCTAAACCCAAACAACTTCCTTTGCCCAGGCTGGCTCTTGGTGCTGCCACTTACTTGCTATACAGCTTAAACCATCAATTGAACTTTTCACAGCCCAGTTCCTTATTTGTAAGGTATAGGCTCTGAAACTTCTACAACAGAGTTGTTAGGACTAAACTGAGACAGCTCATGTAAAATGCCAATCAGGGTACTTGGTAGGTACACAGTAAACACTCAGAAATTGGGAGCGACTAGTGCTTTGTAATCAATCAACAAAGGATGGGCTCTAGTGGGATAAGAAGGGAAGTGAAGGGAGGGTAACAGGTCAGGTGACTTTCACAACTAAAAAGAGATGTGTGTGGGGTGTATGTGTGTGCGTGTGTGTGATGTGGAGTATGTATGTGTACGGTGTCTATGTGTATGTGTATGGTTTGTGTGTGATGTGGGATGTGTGTGTGATGTGGGGTGTGTATGTGTATGGTGTGTGTGTGATGCGTGTGTGTGTGTGATGGGGGTTTGTATGTGCATGGTGTGTATGTGATGTGGGATGTGTGTGTGATGTGGGATGTGTGATGTGGAGTATGTATGTGTACGGTGTCTATGTGTATGTGTAATGGTGACCTGAAAGGCTAGAACAGACTGACATCTATGGGTCAGCAGCACTACTCTGCCTGGCTGTGTTAGTGTTACTATCATAAATATTTACCTATTCCTGCAAGGCAAACACATGCACTTTCCTCAGATCCTCACGATTGCTCCACAAGTGAGACAGTGGACCCAGCACCACCCTTATTTTAGAGATGAGGAAAAAGAAACCAGAGACACTGACTTCCAAAGTTACAGGAAGACTTTCCTCATTTGTAAAACAAGAGCCATGACAATACTGCAAAAGGTGAAGCTCCAGTGAGGTAATGCACACAGTGTGAAGTTCACACCAGAGGCACGCTGAGAGCTAAAGTAATTCAAACTCTGCAACTTGAGTCAAACATAAAAAGAGATGTGTGTGGGGTCTGGATAAGTAGAAGTAACTTTCAAGTTAATCAGTGCTTTACTAGCTAGAGCTCTACATTTAGTTAGCAAGTGTCAACTTGTTACAGAAATCTTGAGAACAGCTGCTACAAACCACATTGCCATTTCAGGATGGAGAAGTCAACCACCAGCTGAAAGGCTCCTTCTGGCCTCCTTCTGTAGAGCTTTGGAGTAGAGTGGACCCAGTCTAACCCTGGCATGCAATACCCATGTAACACCCTTCAATCTCGAGTCACTCTTCTTCACCTGTATCCCACGTTGCTATCAAGTTAAATGCTTTAAGTGCTAAGGCTCTTAACAAACTCCAAACCTCAGGGAAGTACGGTCTGTGAGGCAGCTTCGCAACAGGAGAAAGAACATGAAATGTGTGAAATTGAGGCCCCTCAGGAGGCTCTATTCATGCTTGTATACCCAAAGAATTCATCTCCAGTCTATATAAAGTTAAAAACGAGGAATAAAGAATATTCCAAAAGGTCCTATTTACTTGAATGACATGTAAAACTGATGGAGGGGGAGTTTCACCAGCCCCAGCAGCTTGTCCTGTCCTGGGCTCCGCACCTTGTTCCAAGTTTCAATTATCATCACATTGTTCTTAAGTCTTTCCAGGTATTTGGGAGACAGAGAGACAGGAATCACCTGGGGAGAATAATCAGGAAAAAAAATTTCTACCACTAAAACAATTAATTTACACTCTTATTCAACAAGTGCTTACTGAACGCCTACTGTGTGCATGCATAGTACTATGCTCAAGATATTAAAATAAATCCAGTCTGTATTCTCACAGAAACACAGTCTGCTATAAGAGACTAGCACACCCAAAAAAAGTAAGCTATAAACCAGTATGGGTTCTCTGAATACAGGGTTCAAAAGTAGGAACACAGAGAAGGTTGTCAGGCATGTCAAATATGAAGCTACCAAATTCACCCAACCTTTTCTAAGGTAAAGTGGTTCACTTTTAAATCATGCTGGAAGATATGTGCACTTAAAATTTTTTTAAAAATTATTTTCAATTAAGTGTATGTGTGTATTGTCTGTGTCTGGGTATCTGCACGGAGGCTGAAGGCCTGGGAGTTATAGGTCATTGTGAGCGGCCTGATGTGGGTGCTGGGAACCAAACTCAGGTCCTCTGCAAGAGCACTGCACATTCTTAGTAAGAGCCACTTCTCCAGCCTGGAGAAAGAGTTCTGAACCCTTTATCAAAGGGTTGCTCATCCAGTGCCTAGACAACATTGAATAAAATAAACCGAATGCAAAGACCCTCTTCTGTTTAACACCTGTCGCAGGAAACAGCAAGCCAGCTGTTCATCTGAATTTTCATTGAAACTTATTCTAGAAGAAGCTAGCTGGTAGTTCATCTAGGGATCTATAGCTAAGAGTAGCTCTGTCAAACTAATAGCAATGGCAAGAGGCCACCCATCTGAAGGACCCCAAGAGGTAGGATATCTCTGAATTCTTTCATTTGCACACCTTTATTGACTGTCTGGTACATGTTAGACAATGCTAGTGCAAAGGTGCTTTACAGACACCCAGGTGCTGATGCCCAACCGACAGTCAGAGAGCTGACCCTGGAGGGAAGTAGCTGACTTACACACAAGTACAGATTTAGAAGTTACCTTTACAGAAGGAAGCTGAAGATGTGGGAATACACGTGTCCACGGCAGAACAGAGAGATTAGAATTCAGTAAAAGCAGCAAGTGGGGGCCTAACAGTTAAAGCTAGAGAGAAAGGAGAATGTGCTGGGGCCTCCACCCCTTTCCTAACGGGGGGAGGGTGTCTGCCAAATGTACCCAACCCTTCCCAAGGAAAATGAGCTGGGTTTTCTCTTGGCCTGAGACTGAAAGTGGTCAGCTGCTGAGTCAGGAAGAAAACCAGAGTGGCTTACTGTGGGCGTAGCTTGCCTATCATCAGTGTTGTTAGAAAAAGACATTAGCACTAAATTCTACAGAAGAATCAAGAAATGGACATTAAAATAAAGAATAAATGAGATAAAAACACAACTAAAAGTCCAGAGAGCTTAGAGATAAAAGGGGAGTTTAACTCACAGTTCTCAAAGCAGCAGAGAGGAATAGAATCTAGAATTGTAAACACAACAATGGTAAACAGCGGGCAGGGACAAGTAGAGATAGGAACTCTGGACAGTACCAACTCCTCCATCAACACAGCACACCAGAACGCTTCCAAAGTCTCTTCCAGGATGAAGACTCTACACTTAAGACACAATTACATAAACCACAAATGGTCAGGAAACATAACAAAGTTACCTGAGAAAAATTAAAGACAGGCTGTGCTGTGCCCCACGAGATGGCAGATGTGGTGACTTCCTCTGTGCTGAAGAGCTTGCACTTTAAATAAACATTGCATGGTGGTAGTTTCTCCGACTCTCCAGAAACAAAACCTTTTCCATCTGGCACCATCAACAGTACGTGCAATAGCAAAGCATCTTCTCTGCTTGACCCATTTGTCTGTTGTACTAAACTGTGATGTGCTTCAGTCATGAAGCCTGAATTTGAGTCTATAGGGTTTGCTGACTTTGGCTTAGGGAGCACTAAATTCTGTGTTTCCTCATGAACTGGGTTTGAATTCTGTGGATTTGTGTTATAGGTTGTATCCTGGAATGTTGCTGGTACTATTATATCTGGACTCGAAGCAGCAGAAAGTGGAGTATGTTGGGTGCCGCTACTTAACTTAGCATTGACACCCGTGAAATCCTTGTGGCCTAAAACAAGCTCCATGGTGACCTAGAAAACACAAAAGGAGAAGTAAAAAGTGTCAGTAAGAATGTGGCATGGACAGCAAACAAGAATGAATTTATCCATCCTCACACACACACACACACATACACACACACACACACACACACACACACACACACACACACACACACACACACACGTCAACTTGCTAGACTAACTAACAGGAGTCAGGCATATTATTTATCAGCATATGATGACCTGGAAAATCATCCTGTACTAGAAAACAAGGAACTGCTAAGAAGGTCTGGAGACTCCAGCTGAAGAAGCTCCTACTGGCCAAGTCAGAATTAGTAACAGCAACAGATCATATAATCTATAATAGTGGAAAGATCTGTCAGTGCATACTAACTCAAAATTAGCCTGAGGGGGACAGTACTTCTCTTTATCATTATGCAGAATAATGCCAATCACTAAATGCTCAGCCAGCTGGATGAAACTCCATGATAGAGCAAGGCCATAATGGGTACAATGCTCCAAGTTCCACACTTTTTTCTCAAGCACTAGAGATAAAATAAAGGTAAAAGGCACAAGGAACATGAGGTTAGAAATCACCACTTTAAGCTAGATGTTATGGAGCACTGTTAGCCCTAGCACTTGGAAGGCAGAGGCAGGCAGACCTCTGTGAGTTCAATGTTAGCCTGGTCTACAGAGGGAGTTCCAGACCAGCCAGGATGTGCAGTGAGATCCTAGTCTAAAAAACGACCACCGAAAGGAAACCGCCACTTTATAAATATCTCCCGAACACGACCGAGGCTGAGTTGGCTGAGGACCCGTCATTCCTAGACGTGGGCAGAGAGTAGGAGGATCGAGAGTTTAGGCAGAGCAGTAGAGGGGCAGTCTACAGAGTAAAGATCAGGCTTACCCTAAAAATGAATAAAATACTGAAGTAAGAAGGGCTATGGGATCTTTTCAATTTAGAAGGGAATTGGAAAAAAATGAAAATTCTCCGTCAGGAAAGAAAACTGGAATGAAGGAAAAAGTATTGACAGAGTTGGTGAAATCAGTACAGGTTGTAGGTAGAATGCATGTCAGATATTTGCATTATAATTCATAACAGCAGCAAAATTGCAGCTGTGAAGTAGAAATAGTTTTATGGTTGGGGTCACCACAGCATGAGGAACTGTATTAAAGTGAAGGTTGAGAGCCACCGCCTACATGGTGAGGCCTGAGAAGTTCTAAGCAAGTTTGAACTTTTCACTTGACAGAGAAAAGGAGCCTGCTGTGGAAAGCAGGGGTTGAGGGGACAGCGCGTGCGCCCATTGTGTTTAGTAATCCTTCAATAACTAGTGAGCACGCCTGTCCTTAAGACTCATTTCTTATCTGGCTTCTGCTTGCCTTATTTATTTATTTATTTATTTATTCATTCGTTCGTTCGTTCATTCATTCATTCATTCATTTTGAGGCGGGATCTCACTGTAGATGGCCCAGACTCACTCCTTTCTTCCCTCCCTCCATATCTGCATAAATAAGTAGCTCAGACGTCTGGACCATTTGAGAATTAGCTCTATCAAGTCTGTTCCCGTCTGTGTCCCTTCATGTGAATTGTCCTGTCACGCACAGTGCTGGAGTGAAAACAAACAGCTTGACAGGTAGGGAAGGGGAAGCAGAAGGAGGAGGGTAGCACATTGAAGCCTTGCACTTTCCACAGGTAAGAGCGAGGGGAATGCTTTAGGGCATGAGTACGGAAACTTCAAAAACGGGAAAACTAAGAGTGGGGTAGGTGGCCAGTGTTTTTAGCATTTTTTTTCCTTCTCTTTTTCCTCAGCTTAGACAGCAGCTCCTCAGAGAGGGCTTGTCTGCCCATCTCCTGCTTCCTCCCAGCACCACTGTACGTATTTAGTGCCTTCGAGGCACTTTATTGCTCTTCAGCAGAAGCCCCCCAACTGCAGAGACCTTGCTTCTGTTCACGGCTCTATTCTCAGCTTAGGCAACAGTGCATGCTCAGGAAACACCTGTGACTTTCTGGATGTCCACCACGTACCTTTAGGGGGCCGAGTGGAGACGAACCACTCTCCTCTTGCACTGGAAGCTGGTTACTGAAGGAGAGCAGCTCTGACTGAATGACAGCACTCAAAGGGAGAGAGGCAGATCCAATGACTTCTGGCTGACAGAATAAGGAGAGAAAAAGCTGAAGGGGAGCCGCAGGAGATATGAACTGAGGTGACAGTGCCTTCTCAACTTTGTGACAGCAATGCTACCCTGTCCTGCCCGCTTTGCCTTCCCCTTCTGGGTTTTACCATTTCCCCCAGAAGATACAGATTACAGAGGATCTCAAAAGCCACAAAAAGCATCTTTCTCTATTATAACAGTTATTCTCACATACTGATTTCTTTAGTTAAGATTCCTTAACTAATGCTTTAAGACAAAGAAAATCAGACTTGCTATGCTTGATGCTATCGAGGCTACAAAGCAGCAAAAGGCTGTCATATGAACAAGCTGGAATATAAATTACCAACATATCTTCATATAGGTGATTTGACAGTTATTATAAGCAGCTTTGTATTTTTTGCGGCAGCAATTCCATTTCTGGAATTTATACAAGAGAAATAACATATAAAAGCTATACACAAATTCTATATGCTAAAAGTAGTTAATAAGTAGAAACAACCAATGTCTTATGCAGTGGTTCCACGGGGGGGTGGGGTGGGGTGTTGTGTTTCACATATCACATTTACATTACAATTCATAACAGTAGCAAAATTATACTTGTGAAGTAGCAATGAAATAATTTTATGGGTAGAGATCACCACAACACTGTATTAAAGGGTCACAGCATTAGGAAGGCTGAGAACCACTGGTCTAACATGTAACAGTTAAGTTTTAGCGTATCCATGTAGTTGTATGACAGGTAGTCATCATCTGGGGTGCTCTTGCACTGAAGGCACAATGAAATGCCACACGCGTCACTCATCTCCAAGGGGTCGCCTGCAAGTGACCTTTATAAACTGGAACTGTTGGATCGATTGCTGCTTACCCTTTTATTATTTTGGATGTGGGCTGGGAACTCTAGGTATTCTGCCACATCAAACATCCTATACTATACTGCCACTGCCCTACACTGAATAAGCACAGCCAGGAGGTCAAGGACATGTCAGCTGTGGCTGGCACACCCCTGCAATCCTAGCACTTAGAAGGCTGAGGAGGGAGGACTGTGAGTTTAAGACCAGCCTGGGTTACATAAATGAGATCCTGTCTCAAAAAACAAAAACATGAAACCAGATCAGACCAGACCAGACCAAGAACTTGCACGATGCTCTGGTTCTGCTTTTTTTTAGAGTGGGAATCTCAGACAAGTCATTGAACGTAAGTCTCAGTTTCTTCTAGGAAACTAGGTGATAAGGTTCTTCATCCACAGAGTTGTGATTATTAGATTTGACACGGTGTTGGCAGGTAGTACTTAGCATAGTAACATTTGTGTTACTTGAGCCCAGAAATCTTGCTTATCTAAGAAAATGCCTGGTGTAAGAAGGAAGGCTCAAATGACTTACCTTTTTCTGTGGGGTTTTCTTTGCATAAATTTGGAAGGTGAGGTTAGAATTCCACCAGTGCTCTATCATTGGGCCATCAAACTCTACTGGACACACAAATCGCTGCTGGAATTTTACCACTGTGAAGGAGAACAGATAAACAGGCACATGTGACACAACTCAGCCACAGCCACCATCAGTCCATGCTTTGACTCCACCTGCCCTTTCCAAGTTTTTTCAGGAATTTTGTCAGTGTGACTTTGTAACACCAAAGGCTATACAAAGAGACAAAAAACAAAAAACACCTGGGTATAGTAGCAGAAGATATGCGGGGTTATACTGTTCAGCTTTGCTATGGGAAATGATCATCAAACATGAACCAGGATCTAAACGGAGGCTTATCTATGTACTTCACTGTGGCCAAGACACTGTGATTTTTAAAATGTTTATTTATTTTGAGATCAGGTCTTACTCTGTAACTCTGACTGGCTTGAAATTCACATTGATCTGCCAGCCCCTGTCTCCTTAATTCTGGAATTTAAAGGTGTGTGCTACTGTGACCTAGCAAACATGATTGTTTTTGAAAATCAGGTAGGTAAGTGATTCAACAGAAAAAGGAGACTACCTAGAGGGGAAATGAGGGAGAAATGAATTCATAAAAGAACAAAATTAAAAACTCCAATAATAAAAGTATGTTGTAGAATATTATTATTTTAAAGTATGTTACTTCTGTTTATGCTGTGGAACTTTTTAATGATGTAAAGATTTGTGGCTTTCGTTTAACTTGGTGAAGCTGTGTTACTGTGCCTGTCTATACACTTGATGGTCTAATAAAGAGCTGAACAGCCAATACTGAGGAAGGAGAGAGAAACAGGCGGGGCTAGCAGGCAGAGAGGATAAATGGGAGAAATCTGGGAGGAGAAAATAAGGAGCAAGAGAAGGAGGAAGACGCTAGGGGCCAGCCATCCAACCAGCCAGACAGCCAACCAGCCAACCACCCAGACAGCCAGCCACCCAGACAGCCAGCCACCCAGACAGCCAGCCACCCAGACAGCCAGCCACCCAGACAGCCAGCCACCCATACAGCCATGGAATAAGAGTAAAAGTAAAATACATGGAAGAAAAGGAAAAAGCCCAGAGGCAAAGGTAGATGGGATAATTTAAGAAAAACTGATTAGAAACAAGCCAGGCTAAGGCCGGGCATTTATAGCCAAGAATAAACCCCTGTGTGTGATTTATTTGGGAGCTGGGTAGCAGTCCCCCCCCCCCCAAAAAAAAAACACAACAAAAGTAAGTAAGCTTTCTGCCTAATGAACAAAACATTCAGGATGACTTTGAAACTGAGTATCAACTATTCAAGCTAGTTAGCCCTGTCAGAAGAGTGGAGGCTCCTCTGAATAGACAGGATTAGTTTGTCTTCACTGATATGGAGTTTCATCTAGGAAATATGAAATCTGAGAATAAAATCAGTTACATTTGTCACCAGTAAGATGACAGATTCACTCTGAGCATCTATAATAATAATCTGCAGAACTGTCACCAGTAGCCCAGCTATGTAGAGAATCCGCCCAATGACTCTGGCAATCTTAATTCTCGCCTCACACCTTCTCATTACTCATCCACACACAGGTCAAAAGGCCTTTGCCCAGAAACTAACAGTCACCGGGAGTTCAATTTCTCTGGCTTTCACACCCAGGAAAGGGGCAGCAATTAGACCTCTTTTGTGCACCACGGAGGTCAACTGGGCACAGCAGTAGTTCTTAATGAACAAACTAAATTCTACTGCAATCTGTTTTAAGATAACTCCTGACAGCTGGGTGATTGATGGTGGTTCGGGCCTTTAGTCCCAGCACTGGGGAGGCAGAGGCAAGTGTCTCTCTATGAGTGCAAGGCCAGCCTGGTCTACAGATAAAATTTCAGGACAGCTAGAGCAGAGCAGTTACTCAGAGAACCAAAAATCCAAAAAAAAAAAAAAAAAAAAAAAAAAAGAAGAAGAAGAAGAAAGAAAAAGATTGCTCTTTCCTACCAAGGCACATTTCTTCATAATTACTTTATCAATAACATAATTCTGTTTCTTAGGCTCTTTTTTAGTACTGTGTGAGTGAATGCCGTAATGGAAAAAAATCTGTGTAAGTTGCTAACCATATCTTAGAGAAAGATTTTTAGTGTTGAAAAAAAGATAATGAAATACATAGTCTAATCTACATTACTATTAAGAGAGGCCAAAGACAAAAAGTGATTTGCTGAGACCACACGATCCAAGTGAGGACCCAGTCTTCAAAGCCGACTGTAGTAGGAAAGCAGCCCTACGGCGAGTAGATGGCTCAGAGGCTAAAAGCATGCCTGCCAAGTCAGCTAACTTGAGTTCCACTCTGGTGCCTAAGCCAGGAGAGAACTGACGCCCGAAGGTTGTGCTGGACTTCCACACCTGCTGCTGCCCCTCACATCCACCTTCTCACACAAAATTGAACTAAAAAAAAAAAAAAACTGTAATTAAAAAAATAAGAGTATCTGTAATATTAGGTTACAGGAACATATTTTTTGGTGCTTAAATATTTACAGCAAAAGAGAAAATACAAGTACAAAGTACAAGAGACAAAAGAAAAAAATAGATAAAATCAACTATATAAAAACAAAAACCTTACACATGTGCTGGCTGGTTTTATGTCAACTTGATAGAAGCTATAGAGACTGGAGAGCAGGGCCCTCAACTGAGAAAATGACTCAATAAGATGGGGCTGTAATAATGGGGCAGGATTTTCTCTATTAGTGACTGATGGGCAGGGCCCAGCCCGGTTCCTGGGTAGGTGCTCCTGAGTTCAATTAGGAAGCAGGCTGAGCAAGCCGGGAGCAGGCCAGTGAACAGCCTCCTCTACCTACTCTACATCAGCTGCTGCCTCCAGGTTCCTGCCCTGTTTAAGCCTCTGTCCTGACCTCCTTCGATGATGGACTAAGATGTGGACATATAAGCCAAATAAACCTTTTTCTCCAGTACCCCTAAGACATTACTATAGACACGCCATCCACAGTACCCCTAAGACATTACTATAGACATACCATCCACAGTACCCCTAAGACATTACTATAGACATACCATCCACAGTACCCCTAAGACATTACTATAGACATACCATCCACAGTACCCCTAAGACATTACTATAGACACACCATCCACAGTACCCCTAAGACATTACTATAGACATGCCATCCACAGTACCCCTAAGACATTACTATAGACACACCATCCACAGTACCCCTAAGACATTACTATAGACATACCATCCACAGTACCCCTAAGACATTACTATAGACATGCCATCCACAGTACCCCTAAGACATTACTATAGACATGCCATCCACAGTACCCCTAAGACATTACTATAGACATGCCATCCACAGTACCCCTAAGACATTACTATAGACATGCCATCCACAGTACCCCTAAGACCTTCCACAGCTAGGCCTGTGACACATTCCTGAAATCCCAGAACTTGGGAAACCAAGGCACGATAACTCAAAGCTTGAGGTCAGCCTAGCCTACATCATGAGACCATTTAAAAAGCAAAGACCAGGCCATGGGTAGTAGATATACGCTGGTTAGAGACAGTGATCAGCAGAAAAGCAGCCCGCTTACCTCCATCTGTGACTTTACTGGAGGCAAGTCTCACGACCTCAGTGATCAAAGCTGTCTTTCTCGGTCCACTCTTAGAAAAGCCTACAGGAAAGTGATATTCCACAAAGAAAGTGCTGGAAGAAATAATTAAAAAAAACAACAACAAAAAAACAACCACCATTAAAAACAAACATGATAAGGGCTAGAGAGATGGCTCAGCAGTTAAAAGAACTCATGTTCTTGCCGAGGACCCAAGTTAGGTTCCCAGCACCCATGAGTTCAGTGCCAGGGGATCCAATGCTCTCTTTTGACCTCCTTGGGCACCACACACATATGTGGTACCCAACACATGCAGTACGCATACAGGCAAAACACCCGTATACAAAAAAGGAAAAAAAAAATCTAAAAATAAACTAAACAAAAAGTAGATGCATTTTCTGTCTCTCATCTCTGAAGTTCCCATCTGCAATCTCAGATGGCCTTAGAGGTCCTTAAAGCTCATGTCTGTTCTTCAAAACTTTCACCACCTGCCAGGTGGGACAGAGCTTGTTTCTGAGAGCATTCAGTACTGTCAATATAGATGACCTATCCGGCCCCTGAGGAGCTGTTACAGACAACCATCTGAGGCTGTAAGAACAGCTTCCACCCCAGCTTTCTTTATTATAAATTTAACCTCACTCTTGGAAACTTCAAATCACTCTTATTAATTGAAAATGCATCTGGAAACATGTACAGAGTTACACCCTTCCTCATATCAGTCACACTCTCCCCAGGCCACTTAGCTTTCTTATTTAGATATACCGCTTTCTGGTTGCTGCTGTTGCTGCTGCTGGCTTTGGTGGTTTCCCAGAAAAGCTTTTTCTGCTTGGTGTCACATGAGGGCTATCTGCAGGGACTCCCAGGGTTTCAATGATGATTCTGACCGAATGTATTCTACCCAGAAGCGCCAGTCTATCCACACTTAGTGATGTCACCGGGGTCTGTTCTGGGATTCTTGAGAGCACTTGTTCGTCAATCACATTTCTGCAAGTTCACAGACAGGGAGGCAGGAGTTAAGACGCCCAACTGGGCACAACCCAGTTGAATGGGAGGAAAGAAGTCAAGCTGGAGTATTTCTTTTCAAAGTAGGAACAGCTCTGTGTTTTGAGACAGGGTCTTACTGCATAGCTCAGGCTGGTTTGACATCCCCAGTCCCCCTGCTTCTACTTCCATGCTCGGCTAGGAAACAGTGTTCATGATCATAATCTGGTTCTCATCTAAAAGTATGTAAGCAACTTTAATGTAAGATTTACATGGGTAAAGTACAGAAATAACTGTTTCAGAATTAGATTTTTCTAGAAGGGAAGTCTAATTTAGTCTAGTTTACTCACTATCCCAATCTCTACTGTGTCCTTTGTGTATTCCTCTTCACATTTTCCACACAGGAAATGATCACAGTACACACACTATTCAGCTTTCTTCATAACCCATCTTTTCATGCACCATCTTTCTTTTTCTTTTTTGACTTTTTGAGAGAGGGTTTCTCTATGTAGCTCTGGGTGTCCTGGAACTGAACAGTAGACCTAGTTGGCCTTAAACTCACAGAGATTCATCTACCTCTGCTTGCTGAATTGTGCTTTACCCTTTTAAGGACTGAAATCCCTCAATGAGTTGCCATAACTTAAACTCTTAGGCAGTCTTAGCCAAATCCAGGCCACTTCCTCGTTACAACTCCCTAGCCTTGCTGTAACCTGGATGGAGCATTCAGAGGCTCACCTGCTTTTCTTGACAGCTGCCCTCTTCTTCAGCTGGTGCTCACTTGATTCCACAACCTTAGAAGATCTGCCAGAGGCTTTTGACTGGTTCATTGTGGTAGAAGGTTCCATGCTATCCTCTTCACTGAGGAAATCACTGGCGCTGACTTCAGGTTTCTAGGGGAAGATAAACAGAAGGCTGGCACCGAAAGACACTTGCTTCAGGAAAAAGCAGCTATAATCGTTTCCCCAAAAGCAAGCAGCAATTTTTTTTTTTAAAACACCACTCTCTTAAAGAAATAACTGACAGCAGAGATTTACTCCATATTGTTCCTAGGTATGCAACAACAGTCTGTATTCGCAAAGATAAACTCTAAGTCCATTCAGAATTAACAAGAAGACAGTAAAGTTCTCAGGGAGACCAGTGCACTGACTGCCCAAGGGCTCTGGCTTTGTGCTAGGAGCTGCATATGCAGCTAAGTATGCAGTATATTCCTGCCAGGTCCTTATCTTGTCTTCACAAGTAGTAAAGGCCAGGCAGCTTGTTTGTGATCCCCAGTTATAAGGAGGGATCCACACTCTCATCTCCATGATTTCTCAGGTCTTGTCTTTCCACGTAGTTTGAGGCAGAATGGTTGTTACAATGTCACCAAACTGGACATGATTGTCCTCTCCCCCATTATTATCAATGCTCTAAATCATTCATTATGCTTTTAATCTTGTTTTAAAAAATTAATCACTATTTCACAAATTGCCTTCATGAAAGAAATTAGTTGAAAAATCCCCTTTAATTTCATTTTTGAGAAAAGGCATCTACTATAATCAACTATATTAGCCTCTTGTATCACAAATGCAAAAAACAGAGGAGATGGCATTATGATTATTTGGCTTCAAATTACAAAGGACACATAGTATCCAACACAGTGTTCAGGAAGGCCCAGCTCCTCAAGCCTGTCTTCTCCAGTTTTCATCTTTGGGTGCATAGCTTGTTGACCCATGATTAAGAGGACAAATTAACTCAAAGATCAAAGTAGAAAGCTTTTTGCTCTTAGGTTTTCCTTCCTTTGATGGCTGCTTTTCAAAATGAATACAGATGCACTGGCACACCTGTAATTCCAGCACTCAGGAGGCAAAGGTAAGATCTCTGTGATTTCAAGGCCAGCCTGGGCTACATAATGGGGTCCTGACTCAAACAAAACAAAGTAAACATTAAAAATAAAAATGGTTATATGTAAGACAATCAAAATCTAAGTAGGTTCATAGGTTTAGGGCAAATATAAACTGGGAACTAAAACCATAGAGTAGTATGCGGCATTTCTAAGCTGTGACTGTTTATTAGTCAATATCAGAATATCAAATATTGCCTCTAGAGCAGAACATGAACAAGTTAAAACCTGGTCTTCCTCATATTTCACGATCAACTGGTTCACCATCTGCACCCACATTTTCTAAAGTCACTTTTCTCACATAGCATAGATTATTTAGCATCCTCCAAACAGCTATTCATTCATTTTCTTTGCTGTAGGGGTAATAAAGACAGAAATGCTCCTATTTATGAAGAACTACGCCAAAGATGTACAATACAAGTTATGTATAAGGCACTGTCAACTTTTGGGCACCAAATTCTGCTTGTGGGAGTCAGGATGGTTTCCTCATAGAGTGCCTTTTGAAGAATGCAGCTTTGTAGACAGCTGAGGACATTTCCATACTCCCAGTAGAAGGACTAGAAGGAGGAAAAGTAGGGAGGTACAAGGGCAGCTGTAGTGTTGAGGAGTGGGCTGGGATGCCACCAGCATGAGACATCAGTGAGTACGGTCAAAGTGGGAGCTGCGGTCCGGGAGGGAAGTCAGGGGGAAGTTCTAAAAGCCATACTTAAAACTTGAGGGAGTGAGAGCAAAGAACACGCTGTCCTGCCTGATGTCTGGGCAATGGTTCCAGTTCTGCTACTTAATGGCCTACAATGTTTTTATTTTTGAAGCTGATTCTGACTTGAATTTGCTTTGTAGACAGGTGGCCTAGAACCTTGGATCCTGGCACAGACCCCCAAGTGCTTGGATTACAGGTGTATATCACCACAGGCCAGCTCCTTTGTACTGAAATTCCTTGTATTTAACTGTCTGAGCTGCTTTTCATGGGTAAAAGAATTAAGTTGAAGCAATGAATTACAAACATTTGGTATAGATCAATGGCAGACAACATGTAAAGGCCTTGGCGCACAGAACACTGGTTAAATAAGTGTTAGCAAAGAGAGACTTTCTTTCTTATCTCCCTGTGATGATGCTGAGGCAGCAAACCATGGCATTCTAACTGCTGGTGTCTTCCAAATTCAAACTTTTTTTCCTCGATGTTAATTCCACCTTTTACTAGTTTCTCTTTCCTGTCCCAAGACTCCCAGAGCCTTTTATCTGCTGTGGATTCTGTGCCCTCTAACTCTTGGTCCCTCTAACCTTGTCATGTCTACCTCAGCTGCCATGGAAACCTTCTTAGTCTGGTCACAGGGGCCAGCCTATCCTATGAACCTATGTACAACTTTCCTCCCAGTGTTGGAGCTCAAACTTAAGGCCTTGCCTACATTAGGCCAGTGCTAAATTTCCTGTTCTCTTGCAAATTCTCATTTAGTTAACTGGATTTCTTGCACTACATAAACACACCTTTTCTTGGACTTGGGCTATAGCAAAATGGTGGAGCACTTGCCTAACACACACCACGCCCTAGGTTTAATCACCAGCACCACACAGAAAAACCCATATCCCCAACACCCTTTATTTTTTCTTTCTTTTTTTCTATATAGGTCCTTCCTTCTATACTCATGTGCTGGTTAGTTTTTTTTTTTTTTTTTTTGTGAATGGCCTACAGACAAGTCTATAGGGCATATTCTTGATTAATGATTGAAGTGGGAGGGCCCAGGCCACTGTGGCAGGTGGTTCTAGATCGTAAAAAAGGCAGGCTGAAGGAGCCAAGCCATGAGAAGAGAAACAAGCCAGGAAGCTGCATTCCTTCACTGTCTCTGCTGAGTTCCTGCTCTGACTTCCCTCAGTGACAGAAGATGTAAGCTGTGAGCTGTAAGCCAAAATAAATCTTTTACTCCCAAGGTGCTTTAAGACAACCCGTTTCTCTGTCTTTCAGAACACTCAAGTCTGTTAACACCTTTTATGCCTGCTTATGCTCCTGCTTGACAATATCATGTCATTTTCTCAGGCTGTCTCAACTTCGGCAACCCTCCCCAACTTACTACTGTCAGGCCAGAATAAACTACGTTGGGTTTCAGTCATCATCATTTTTTTTTTTCCTGACATAGAAAAAGGGAAAATTACAAGTGTGATGGTCTGGCCATGGTTAGAGTACGTCCCTAAAAGCTTCTTATGTCGAAATCGTGGCCCTCAGTGACCATTAAGATATCAAGCCTCAGGGGAGGAGATCTTTAGTTCTGTTAAGGCCAGTCTTTGAGGGGTGATGATGACACCTCAGTGCCTCCATGGCTTTCTGTCTGGTGACAAGACCCCTCTCTCACACATGCCATGAGACGGTGTAGCCAAAGGGATCTTCACCAGAATTTTGTCAGTGCTATTTAGACTTTCAGCCTTCTAAACTATGAGCTAACAAATCTTCCTTATTAAGTCAGCCTACCTCAGGTATTCTGTTATAGTAACAAATACTTTACTTATTTGAGGAGCACATTAGCAAGCTCCAGGATTACTTTTGGAAACAGATTAGGTTTATTATGTAGTATCTAGAACAGTGGTTCCTAATGCTGCGACCCTTTAACATAGTTCTTCATGTTGTGGTGACCCTCTCCCCCAACCAGAAAATTAGTTTTGTTGCTATTTCATAACTGTAATTTTGCTATTGTTATAAATCATAATGTAAATATCTGATATATGAGCCCAAAGACATTGTGACCTATGGGGTGAGAACCACTGGCCTATAAGATGCTAAGCCAGCAAGAGATCATGCAGCTTGACATAAAAAAGTTGGAAAGCAGAACTGCCTGAAAAGAATTCCCTATTTTACAAACTAAAAGAGGTTTCCGTGACCTGTGAGTAGAAATGTTTCTGGACCTTTCTGAATAGATACTGAGTGGGTTCTGAGGCATGCCTGTATTAGCTGTCTCTTAAAGGACCTCCAACGAAGGCATATGATATACTGTAACACAGGCTCTGGACTCCGGTGAACCTCAATCTGATTCTGGCTATGATACTTGCTATGTATTCTTAGGACAAAATAAAGTGTCATAGGCTTGTCTCTTTTCTGTAAAATGATAATACTTTCTTTCTCTGACTGTCATTATTATTAAATAAGCTAGATGTAAAATGAGTATCTTCCTGCAAGTATCATGACCGTGTGTTCTCTGATTTATAGGGCTGCAGATTCAATGACTTACAGGCACTGTGTAAAACAAGTTCTCCAGGAGACTCTGGTCATACTGAGGGTCATTCAGGTCACTGCTGCAGTACACATCACTCCCAGGAGATGGGGAGTCTGGAGGAGAGCCTAATCCATTCCAGAAATGACCCTGGGATAATTCAGCACTGGAGACAAGAGAAACAAAGGAAAGATTTTAACAGAAAGTTCAGCAGAACTACTCTCTCTCTCTGGCAAAACTAACACATGAAAGAAGGCTAAGGACCTACTCGTAATACACTACTGGGTGTCATTTTCCAATTCTATTTCCCCCTTTTGGGATAATGTCACCTAGTACTCAAAACCCACTACTGACATGCATTGTGTTCTCAACAAATGTCTGTTGGCCATCTATTATGTGCTATGGTTGCCATAGAGATGGCTAACCCAGGTCCAGCTGTGCTCCTGTGGTGTCTGTGCTTTAGCTGGGAGAGAAAAAAATAGTAACTGAGTAAATAATTTTGTGAAACAAATGGCTAATTTACAGAACACCTTCAACTAAGCAAACACATGTATTTTGGAATTATTATGACATGATTTATTTTACATTGGATATACAACTGAATAAACTCTGAGTACAAGGTCAGCCTGGCCTACAGACTGAGTTCCAGAACAGCCAGAGTTACACAGAGAAACTCGAGAAACAAAATAAACAAAAATAAATAAAAGACTACAAGGAGTTTATAGACTAAGGAAGTATGAATATAAGTAACTATAACCTCATTTTAAAGAATATTTAAAAAATTTTATAGCAACTAATACTTAATGAACTGAATAGTGGTTTAATGAACATCCATGAATAAAGCAGTAATATTAAATACTATATAACAAGCACTGACTCATATATTGTTTCAAGCTAGCTACAATTCTTTTAAATTTCTACAAAAGGTGCACTCATTACCTAAAAATAAGACAATGTTTGTGCATTACTCAAATACTTTTTTATTTACATAGAGAGTGAGAGCGAAAGAGCCTTTGCACACATAGGACACTGGTACGGTTCTCTCCTACCTCGTGGGCTCCAGGGACAGAACTCAGGCTGTCGGGTTTGGTGGCATGTGCCTAACTGCTGAGCTATCTTGCTCTTTGGAACCAAAACTGCTCTTTAAAAAAGTATTCTTGGTACTCATTTATATAACATCTTTCTTAAAAATATTTTATATTTTGTCTATGAGTGTTTACCTGCATGTATGCATTTGCACCTGTGGTGGTTTGAATAAAAATGGCTCCTATAAGCCCATATGGAGTGGCACTATTAGGAAGTATGGCCTTGTTGGAGGAAGTATGACGTGCTTTTCCTGCAGATCCAGATGGAGAAGTCTCAGCTGCCTCTCCAGCACCACGTCTGCTTACATGCCACCATGTTTCCTGCTATGACAAGGGACTAAGCCTCCAAAGCTATAAGCTAGCCCCAATTAATGTTTTCTTTTATAAGAGTTGTCATGGTCATGGTGTCTCTTCACAGCAATAAGACCCTAAGTATGACAGCACCTAGTGTACCTGTGGAGGTTAGAAGAGGGCATCTTATCCTCTGGAACCTTCCTTACAGCTCATTATGAGCTACCATGTGGATGCTAGGCAGCAACAGTGGCAAGTGCTCTTACCAGCCCCCTAGATAACTTTATTTAGGGTTATTCTGTCCACCATAGCTGTTTGCTACCCGATGCCTACTCTGCATATAAATCTACACAGATCTCTGCTGTTCAGTACTCAGTCCCCATACTGTTTTTCCTTTATTGCAATTATAATTTCTTTGAATTAATTTACCTGCTTATGATTTATTGCAGTGTTGAATTCTGTTTCTTAGCCTTAATATAAGCCCACTCTCAACATATGGTTCCTTTATTTTTCCTAAACATAATTTCTGAGATTTCAATTATCTACATGTTGGATATTCTGAAAATGTTCCCAATTTTAAACTTTATAATTATATATTCCAATTTCATTCTTTTTGCTAAATTTTCTGGGACTTCTTTTCTTCTCTTTTCTTCTAAATATAGTCCTGACTCTTGTTTTCTGTGTACATGTTGGAGGTATTACTCATGTCTTCAAACCCAGGTCCCCACAATACACAGGCTAAGTCAGAAGGCCCTTGATAACCGGTAGGCTCACCACAAAACAACTGGACAGACATAGATCATTTTGTTGAGGAAGTTCCAGTTTGTGCTACTTCAACCTCTTTTATCTTGACCAGAACAACTTCCACCTAGTCTGGGAGGCAGTGTGGCTGTCAGTATACTTTAGGAGTCAAGAAGTGAAAAGCGGCTTGACGCTGGAGGGGTAGTTCATCATCCCACGAACTTGTTTTATCTTGGCCTCTTCTCCCTCTGTCTAGCAGTCACCTCTGTCACTGGCTGTTCTCGACACCCATCACCCAGAGCCTGTTCACACTTACAGGCTCAAACTGCAACCACATTCAAATCACTGTCTTACATGCAAGTGAGGATTCCTATTTCAGTCACTATGACACACAGCACAAAAACCCTGGGGATTGGTTCTTTACTCTCTGCCTTTTTTACAGCTGGTATCACAAAAGCCTGTGATTTTCTTTTTAACTTCACTGTCTTGTCTTCCCACCACCACTGGGAAGGAACGCTTTTCCATCTCCTCTCAGTGTTACCAGGTTGATCTTTCTACTCTTTACTTAGCATATTTTGGTATCCACCTCATTTTTAGGTGATGTTCAAGTTCTTTAACATAATAGTGAAAGCCCTCTGTTAACAGACCTAAAGATGGTATGTCCTGCCAATTTTTCTAAGCTTAAAATTTAACCCAATTAGACTAAGTGGGAAAGTCAGGCACTGTGATGCATGTGTATAATGCCAGCCCGTGAAAGAAAATGGTAAGAAGATCACGGTTCAGTGTTCTCAGTTACATAGTTCATAGCAAGTTCAAGGCTTCCCTGAGCTACATTAGACCTTTTCTTAAAACAAAACAAAAAAATAACAAGCCTTAAACAAGTAAAATGTACATGTTTCTTCTGTACCTACAACATTGCCTTTCACCAAGACACTAATGTTTATAGTGGCTCCTCAGGAGACAATGCATAATGAGTATGGTTTTAGTATTAACAATATTCACGGTGGTAGCTACCAATAATCAAATTCTGTGTGCTAATATCATGCTAACTCCTTTATATACATATTTTCTCGACTTCACTGAAATTTTGCAAAGTTTGCAAATTTGGGGGGGAGACCTCCGTAGTTGGTGGTAACTGTCTAAGGCCACACAATGCTACACGGTAGACATCAGGTTTCAACTTGACTCAAGCTAAGAGTCATGCTCTCTTCATCACAGCAGCTAACGTGGATGATGAAGGGTGGGAGACAAGGACAGAGAGGAGGGCTGTGGGCCATTTTCTAAGATAAGTCAAAAGAAAAGTCTACATCAGCACACTCACCTGCCCAACAGCAGCCGTATGGCTCTGGTGTCATCCTTCATGTCATCTTCGCAAATCACAGTCTCAGTCAAGGGGAGGAGGTGCTCATCACCATGGTCTTTAAATTGGTTCTTAGACGAGTTCCTGGGTCCAAGGTGTGAAAAATACTCAGTCATGAATGGCTAACAGATGGGAAAAATTTCAGTCCTAACCAAGCTAAGGAAGAGTAGGAGGCACTAGTCTGACTTAGAAAATTTAACATTTTTAGGCTTATCTGTCTTAAATATATATAAAACTTTACACTTTGCAAAGTTTTCCCCAATATCAGAATCTCATTTCATTTCTGAAGGGAAGGAAAATATCTTCATTTATATATAGCATTCCAGTTTAGAGAATAAAGAATTTATCCATCCATATATTTAGCAAACACTTATGCTAGGTGTTCTGAGTACCTTCTACTGTAGGGTCACCACATTAAAAAATATTTGCTGAGGGAGGGGCTGGAGAGATCAGAAGATTAGAGATCTTAAGTGCTCAGCAGTTAAGAGCACTGGCTACTCTTCCAAAGGATCCAGGTTGAAGTCCCAGCACCCACATGGCAGCTCACAATGATTTTTAACTCCTGTTCCAGGGCAATCTGACACCCTCACAAAGACATACATGCAGGCAAAATACCAATTCACAGGAAATAAAAATAATTTTTAAAAAAGAAATTATTATTATTACTGTTGTTTTTCAAGGCAGGGTATTCTTGTGTAGCCCTGGCTATCCTGAAACTCACTCTGTAGACCAGGCTGGCCTTGAACTCAAAGATTCACCTGCCTCTGCCTCTCCAGTGCTGGGAAAGGTGTGTTCCACCATTGCCCAGATAAAATAAAAAATTATTTGTTTAACATTTCCAAAATTATCCCATCCATAATAATAAAAAGGAAGGTAAGTCAACAACTCCCTAACTTACGGCACTGATGATCTGAAAGCATCTTCCGTCATACGAGGAGGAACTTTGTCCAGCAGCATGCTAGTATCTGGGCTCGAGTTCATTGCAGAAACCAACATGGCATTCCTCAGTTTATTGCCTTGTTCTAATAGAGCTAAAGGCATTAAAAACAGAAAATGAAAGCATCTGAAATCCAGCAGGAAGGGTTCCAATAGTCAGAGTCCTTGTCCTCCTAAGGGTGACTTGCCACAAGGTTCTGTAGTGCCTTTTGCTTCTGTCCTCCCAATAGACCAAGAATTCCTGGAGGATGGTCACTTAACAACAGTTGTTTATTTGGTTTCTACCTTATGTTTGGAAAATGTTACATTAATGAGTGTTTCCCAGAGAGACTGATCTTATTGTGGGAGCTGTTATTTCCCAGCCACCCAACTCTCCTAACTGTTGTCTGTTCATGATGAGGTTAATGGTGCCTATGATTCATTTTCTTAACCAGATACCTTATTCTGACCCTTATTTATAAGAGTTTTAATATTCTTATACCCAAGCATTGGCAACTATGCTAGCTAAACTTCTAGAAACCAGACATCCTTCCAACAGTCTATTCTAAATTTATATGACTCATAGAATAATGGAAAAACTGAGATGAGACCTAAGGCCTGTCCTTTAGGTAATAACAGCAGTAACAATAACAATGGAAATTTATTAAGCCCTATCCATGTGCCAGACATCACTCTCACTATTTTATGTGTATCAACTCACAGCCTTCTGAGATGGTAAATAACCCACCCAAGACACACATATGACACCTGTATTGTACTGTGAGCACCCTCTATCTATCTCACTTTCTGCAATTTCAGTCAAAAACATGAATGGAGACTACATACTCCCCAAGTTTTCATGTGTGTGGGATTGTGATCAGTGTGATGAAATCTTAACCAGCTCTGTCGTGGACATAGATCACCTCTTTGTCTACTGCTGGCCACACTGCACATCCTACCTGCTTTTGAGTCTCACAATTGCTATTCATTTCTTAAATTACCGTTGAGATACGTCATGTTGTTGTGTTACAAGTAACCGTTACTTTCCCTAATAAAGGCCCCAACATGGTATTGACAACTTTAACATACCATCACAGTTACCTCATTAGTTACTATTAATATCTTGCTATACCTATATAGCTTCTGATTTTCCCCCATACTCTAATTTTTGCTTTCTGACACCTGAATTGAGCTTATTTTTCTTCTGTGAGAATAAAAATTTCTTTTGAATGTCAACATTCAAGAGGAATTTACTCAGCCCAGACACCTGGGATGGTAGTTGTTCCCTACATACTTTTCTAAGGTAGGCTGTAAAAAGGAAATAAACATTAAGGAAATGAAGGAAAAGGACCTCAAGTTCTTCACACACTGGCTTCCACCTGGCTTCACTGTGGAAAAAGCCATCCTCTGAAAAATGGTCTCAAACCTTTAGACTCAACAACAGAAATGTCTCGAGTTCTCAAGAAGCTGGTCATAACAACTTCCTGTACTTCAACTTGGGGACTCTTCCTCACACTGAATTGCACTCATTTCCCAGGTGCCATGGGCACTGACCTGTTAAGGCAGCAGTTCTCCATCTGTGGGTTCTGACACTTTGGGGGGTCAAACGATACTTCTTAGGGGTCGTCTAAGACCATCAGGAAACATAGATATTTACATTATGATTCATAATAGTAACAAAATTATAGTTATGAAGTGGCAATAAAAATGATTTTATAGTTGGGGTTACCAAAGGGTCACAGCATTAGGAAAGTTGAGAATCACCGTGCTAAAGGATTATATATAGCTTCTGTTTTTCTCCCCAACTCTCTCTGATTCATTCTGGAGTCCAGCTCTCTCAGGTACACCATGCAGCTGGATGACTGACTCAGCTCTGCATCCTTTTTACTGGTGAATGCAGTACAACAAAAACTGGGAGGCTCACTAGACTGTGCATTTGCTGTATTTTTTAGTGACATCAACTCTAGATCTACTGAAGTAGTCCTCTGCATTTATTTTCCCAGAATCTTATGTCGGGAAGGGACTTTTAAAGACCAAGCCAGGTGTGGTGGCACATATCTATAATCCAAGGCAGGTGAAGCAAGCACTGAGATCATTCTTAGCTACACAGTAAGTCTGAGGCCAGCCTGGGCTGTGAAGCCCTATTAAAATCATATCCAGCTGTACATCTGACTGACACATGTAAAGGGCTATGAGAAGGCTGCCCCGTGCACTCCTGGGCATCTACAGCTGTAGCAGTGAGGTTCCTCTGCTACTCCTGTTGACTGGACTATCACACTGAGCCACACTTGGTCTTATTTGTCCTGCTTTCCTCCTCTTCCTCTTCTCCTAGACAGGCCCTCACTGTGTTGCCCAGGCTGTCCTGGAACTCGCTCTGTAGCCCAGGCTGGCCACAACTCAGAGATCTGCCTGCCTCTGCCTCCTGAGTGCTGGGAGTAAAGGCCTGCACCACCACCTGGCTTTATTTCCTCTTTAAACCCACCTATCCTAGTAACTCAGAAAGGAACCTACTAACAACCCATGCCAGGGTTGTGCCTGGCATATTTTGCTTGGCTTGAATAGTTGTTCAATCTTAACTTAAAAATCCCAAGTAGGCCTACACAGATAATAACCTAGAGTAAGATGAAGCAGAGGGCCTTAGCCTTAAAGTCTAAGACAGTAACAAGCTGAAGCTGAGAGGGGGCTGCCATTTTTGACAGGGCAGGAGCTCCTTAGCTATTAGTTTATGCCTTCATTTTAGACTGTTGTTAGCAGGCCCAGTGACATGGCCCAGTGGGTAGGGTAAGTGCTGTGCTACCTAACAGTCTGAGTTTGATCCTCAGAACCAACATGGCGGGAGAACAGAACCAGCTTTAACACATTATTTTCTACCCTTTACACATGTGCCATAGCATATGTGTGCCCACACTTACAAGTCACACGCATAAACACAAATAAACAAGTGTAAAAAAATTTTGAGTGAGGTTAACCATTTCTACCTCATGTGATAAAATTCTGTGTGTAAAACACTTGGCAAGGAGTGAGTGCATAACTCAGCAATGCTCTGTGAGTGGCAGCTACATTTCTCCAGAAGGAATCTGCAGCCTTTCCATTTCTTCCTTGTGGTGCTTGTGGGGCTAAGCAACTGTCCCACCACTGAGCTCTGCCTCCAGTCCCCTTACAGCATTTCTGTTTCCTTCCTTCCCTCTCTCCCTCCCTCTTTCATGTATACATGGATGCCTGCACGCCAGAAGAGGCCACCAGATCTTATTACAGATGGTTCTGAACCACCATGTTGTTGGTTGCTGGGAATTGAACTCAGGACCTTTGGAAGAGCAGACAGTGCCTTTAACCTCTGTGCCATCTCTCCAGCACCATTTGTTATTTTCTTAGTGAGGCCTTTACTTTGCCAATTTATGCAAAGCTAGCATCCTCCCCTCTCATCTCCCTTCTTAATTTACCTCCACTGCTGTTCTAGGTGTCTTCCCACCTAGAACAGCAGATTCCTAATACAGGCTCTTTTTAAAAGAAAAACGTGAACTGCTATACCCCTGACACAGAAGAACGCCAGACATTCAGGAGGTGTTAGATAAATCCCTACTTAGTAAACAAACAAATGCCTTCCTCAAAGTCTGTTGCATAAATCCATACAAAAGTCCAGGTCAAAGCTGTTTAAGTGCTAAGTCGAGGGGACAATTTTTTTCCTTGGAAATGAACTCTTTAAATTAAAAGTCTAAAATTAATGACTCACATTCTTAAGAGCATATGTGTGTGAATGTGTATAATGTATTTATTATTATTACTATTATTGTGTGTATACAAGTGGTGCACGTGTATGAGAGTAGACTATGTGTGCCATGGTGTGCATGTGGAAGTCAGAGGGCAATCCTCGGTAATTAGCTTTCTCCTTCCACCTTTATATGAGTTCCAGGGATTGAACTCAGATCTCCAGGCTTTCATGAAAAGACCTTTATCCTTGCCTTAGAGTATATGTGTGTGTATGTGTGTGTGTATGTTTGGTTGGTTTTGGTTTTTTTCAAGACAAGATTTCTTTGTGTAGATCTGGCTGTCCTGGAACTCACTTTGTAGACCAGGCTGGCCTCAAACTCACAGAGAGTTGCCTGCTTCTGCCTCCTGAGTGCTGGGATTAAAGTGTGTGCCACCACAGCTTGGCCCTAGAGTATATTTTTAAAAACAGGAATTCATAAGACATTTCAGATAAGAGATATGAACAATTTATCTCAATAGTAGTGTGTATATTATGTATGCAGAAGGCCTTGTATGATTTCTATCATCACAAATATACAAGACCACATGTCCCTAATATAAAATATGTACCTAAGTAGTTATTTATAAGACATTTTTACAAATGGTACAGTTATCTACTTTGGAAATGTCATTAGTGTATATGAATACACGTTTTTGTCATGCTCTTGATGTCATGGAAATAATAGTTAATGGCATACTGATCCGAGGTAATACTGGCTGCTTCCAGTGGCTTTTTATTGTGGTTGGAAGGTGAATGTTTTTGTAGGCTTGCTCATGGGCTTTAATATTTGGTCACCAGCTGGTGGCATTGATTGAGAAGGTTGTGGACTTGAAAATGGAGTCTTGTGGACCACTAAGGGCAGGTCTTGAATTTACTTTTATAACCTTGACCCCACTTCCTGCTGCAGAAACCAATACAATATGCTGTCCCATGCTTCTACTGCCATGGTGGACAGTATTCCTTCTTAAAGCACAATCCAAAATAACCTTGTCAGGTGCACTTGACCACAGCCCTGAGGAAAGTAGCATAAACAAGGCAATCTGTCTCCCCTTTGTGGTACTGTAAACACAGGAGACTTGAAATGCCCCACGAGGAATAACAGTTTTTAGAACATGAAATGAGTTTGGTATTACTCTAGCTGCCTCACATTATCTAGAGACAGAAGAGGACTAATACATTTCTGTATGAAAAGCTTTACCCTCATATACAAACTTTCAATGTAAGAATCTAATTTATAAGTTTTTGGTGCACACGAATGGATGTTATGTCCCTGGAGGACATCATTAAGGGAAATAAAGTAAAGCACAGAAAGACAAATATCCCAGGTCTCACTTATTTGTGGAAGCTTGAAAGTTGATCCCTAAACAGACAATACAAGAGTGGTTACCAAAAATGGGGAGGGTGGGTGGGAGGGTAGGGAGGGAATGGCCGCGGGGACAGGGTAGAGCTGATGAGAAGGAGTAACTTCTAGTCTCTACAGCATTAGAGGACAGCTGGGACTGACAGTTAACTGAATGTCACAAAACAGCTAGTGAAGAATATTTTGTGTTTTTAAAGTTACATCACTGTTCTCTGTGTGTGTATGTGTGTGTGTATGTGCATGCAGTGGGGAGGAGGTGGGTACACGCTGCCTGTGTTGTGTGTATGTGCATGGAGTGGGGATGAGGTGGGTACACGCTGCCTGTGTGTGTGTATGTGCATGCAGTGGGGATGAGGTGGGTACACGCCTCCTGTGTGTGTGTATGTGCATGCAGTGGGGAGGAGGTGGGTACACGCCTCCTGTGTGTGTGTATGTGCATGCAGTGGGGAGGAGGTGGGTACACGCCGCCTGTGTGTGTGTATGTGCATGCAGTGGGGAGGAGGTGGGTACACGCCTCCTGTGTGTGTGTATGTGCATGCAGTGGGGTGGAGGTAGGTACACGCCGCCTGTGTGTGTGTATGTGCATGCAGTGGGGAGGAGGTGGGTACACGCCTCCTGTGTGTGTGTATGTGCATGCAGTGGGGTGGAGGTAGGTACACGCCGCCTGTGTGTGTGTATGTGCATGCAGTGGGGAGGAGGTGGGTACACGCCGCCTGTGTGTGTGTATGTGCATGCAGTGGGGTGGAGGTAGGTACACGTCGCCTGTGTGTGTGTATGTGCATGCAGTGGGGAGGAGGTGGGTACACGCCGCCTGTGTGTGTGTATGTGCATGCAGTGGGGTGGAGGTGGGTACACGCTACCTGTGTGTGTGTATGTGCATGCAGTGGGGAGGAGGTGGGTACACGCCGCCTGTGTGTGTGTATGTGCATGCAGTGGGGATGAGGTGGGTACACGCTGCCTGTGTGTGTGCATGTGCATGCAGTGGGGAGGAGGTGGGTACACGCTGCCTGTCTGTGTGCAAGTTAACTTGCAGGAGTCAATTCTTTTTCACCATGTAGGTCATGGGCATCAAACTCAGCTCAGCAAGGCTTGGTGGGAGAAGCTGAGCCATCTTACCAACTCCATAAAGGGCACTTTAAATGTTTCTAACACAAATGACAAATATCTCAGATGATAGATGTCACCTGATATGATCATTACGTACTGTATATATGTACTGAAACATCACACTATACTCCACAATCACATATAATTGCCCACACTAACTTAAAGTAAAAACATCTAAATAGTGGTCACCTAGTAGTCTAGTAGAGCTGCCTTTACACAAGACTGAATGACAGCAAGTGTCACACTTATATTTGGCTATTAAGTTCATAGAGGTCTTGCTTCTCTTTGTAGGATGGCTAACAACAGAGCACTCCCAATTAACGCAGTGTAGTCTTAGGTCACAGACACATACCTGAAAGAAGGTCCTTTGTAGGGGGGTTGTTTGAAGGCAGAATGCAGGAGTCACTGTGACTCTTGGTGACTGTACTAGTTTGTGGCTGAAGCTCAGAACTGATGAGGAGGGACATCTGCTTCTGTGGAGCTTTGCCTCTCAGTGATCCAGTCTCTAAGCTCAGCCCTGAATCAAGGTGATGCTGTAGACCACATGTAGAACTCTTTACTCCATCGGTGTTCTCTGCAAAGTACAAGTGGTCCTTCCCCCTGTCAGGAAGAAACCATGCTAGTAGCTCATACCCTGTCTTGGGAACATTCCACCTTGTCAGAGCCAAGAAGGATCAGTGACGACACTCTAGCTGGGGCCTTCTAAGAGGTGGCTTTTGAAGTGTGACTTTGCATATCTGCTTCTGATCTCCTCAATTAAAGAAATAACAGATCTTTACCATGGTTGTAGGCTATACCCTTAAGTGACATAAATAGATCAGCACACCGGGCAAGGGAGTGTCTACGCAGTCTCACACAATGCAGATCACTTCACATGTAATTTCTTGAGACAAAAATTTGTTTCTCATACTTGGCTCCATTTCACAAAATAATGCCCTTTCCCCTCACAGACATGCATCATGACACCTGTAAGCCTTCTAGTCCTATGTGTACACTGGCTTCTGTACGGGACTTGTGAAGGCTTTGTAGGTGCTGTAATTGGTTTGGGGACACACTAAGCTTCAGCCCCAGGAATTGTGTCTTGTTTATTTCTGTGACAGCAATGGCTGCTTAGAGCTATCTGCTGAATGAATGACTGTGCTTCTCAGTCTACCTCTAATGACACAAACATCATGAGGACAGTGAGTGTTAGCAGATGCAGAGACAAAGACTTGGAGACATGAGTGTTACCTTGGTGTGGTTGACCTGCTGCTGTGGCCTGCTAACTCTTTCCCGTCAGTTTTGATGGTGGGCGCCCCATAAGACCTGGATGGAATCATAGACTGAGTGTTGCTGGATTCACTATTCTCTCTGAATCCTTGCTCATATAAACACACATTTTCTGTCATGTCAGTGGTAGGAAGAGGCTTGTAGCTATCGTAAGTTTCTGACAAAGGCTCCAGGGCAAGAGAGACCTGAAAGAACATAAAACACAACAAGTTTTCTTCAGCATCCAGTCACTAATTGTAAGAAATCCCCTCCTGACAGACGTTGGTCACTAGAGTAGGTCTAGCTTTCTGCCAACTTCAAAAGCTCTTTCACTATGTGACAGGACTCCTCATCCCTCTGAGACAGACCTCTCACCTAGGTGCCCTCTAAGTGCCCTCCATTCACTGCTTTGCACCTTGATTTATTCCCGCCTCAATTCTCTATGTCTAGATAAAGATGTCAAGTTCATTGTCTTCTTCATGATTCTCCTTACTCTGCCTACCGACCAATATAATCACTACCTATTGAATACTTTACTGTAAGTCAGAAATGTGCTGTATTCTCCATTCAGACCTCTTCAGTGATGACACAGCTCTGTCAGAAACTTATATTATCATAACTGTAAGATTAAGGAAAAAGAAATATGCAGAGGCCAGACGTGGTACCTGCATATAATGTCAGCACTTAGGGGGCAAAGGCAGGAGAATTATGATTTCCAAGCTAGTCTAGGCTACCTGGAGAGAGTGGAGAGGGTCTATCTTAAAAAAAAAAAAAAAAAAAAAAAAAGGTTTAGAGAAAGTATTTGTATCATTTACCTAATCACACTAATACCATGAATCCCTTGAAGGCACAAGCCACATTCTGTAGCTTTCTACAGACTGATCAGCACAGGACCATATGCATAGTTCTGATACTCAACACGTCTCGGTAAAGGAATGAACAGGCATCTGCTCATATCCTTACTGTTTGTTGCTTGGCACAAAAAAGTCCCTACTGCCATGCTGGACATAAAATGTGAAAAGCATTAAGGAGAACTAGGCTTGTGCTGGCTGAGATGAACTCTCCCTTGTAGCCTGGTTCTGCGGGAGGCCAAGGCCGGAAGGCTTGGGGGATTTACACAGCAAGGCCTGATCTCAAAGAAAAGACAAGGTCCCTATAATTTCATTCCTGTGAGTTGAAGTATACTATTAAAAACCTTCTTCAGCTCCCGTGAAATGGCTCAGTGGGGAAAGACACTTGCTGAGCAAACCTGGAGACCAGTGTTCAATCCCTCGAACCCACATAGAGGGAGATGGAGAGAACTGACTCAGCAGCTCTCGACAGTTGTCTTCTCATCTTCACACTTGGTGCACACACACACATGGTGTACACACAGATACACTGGTATACACACACTTGTATACACACACAGACACTGGTGTATATACACACTGGTGTACACACACAGACACACACACACACGGTGTACACACACAGACACATACACACAGTGTACACACACACAGACACACACTGGTGTACACACACAGACATACACACACTTGTGTACACACATACACTGGTGTACACACACAGGCACATACACTGGTGTACACACACATATACACACACACTGGTGTACACACACACAGACACACATTGGTGTACACACACAGACATACACACACTTGTGTACACACATACACTGTTGTACACATACATACACTGGTATATACACATATACATACATACTGGTGTACAGACACACACACTGGTGTACACACACATATACACATACACTGGTGTACACATACAGACACACTGGTGTACACATGCAGACACACACACACTGGTGTACACACACATATACACACACACTGGTGTACAAACACATGCACACACACACACACATACATACATACATGTAACTGCCAAGAAAGCGAACAGTTCTACCATCCCAAATGTAGGGAAAGGGGCTATCCAAAGAAATCCACCCTGGCCTTGAAAAAAGAGCCAGTGAAAGAAACAGCCTAGATCTGGGACCCAAGCCAGTGAAAGAAACACTTTATCCCTTAACCCAGAACCAAAGAAACATGCACTGATTCTGAAACTAGTACCAAAGGAAAACACTTGATCTCTAGATTCAGAACCAGTGAAAGAAATATGTGCTGGCCTTAGAATTAGAGTCCAAAAGCTAAAAAAGGCCAATGAAAGAAACAGAGTTTGGCCCTGAAATCAGAGCTGTCTCTGCCTCTGATTAATGAAACTAACCAATCCCTGAGTAGGAACAACTAATCCTTGAATGTCCCTGGAGAATCTCCGTCCCTAAGAGCCTCTATATAAACCACTCTGCTCTTCAATCGTTGGCTGTTCTTTCCCACCCTGGTAGAGGCAGCCATTTTTCTGGACTCCTCCTTCCCAACTAAATGTCTTTCTCAAAAGAGTCTTGGGTGAAGATCTTTATTTGCAGAGAAGAGCAGAAAAAGCTTGCAGGAAAGTCCCCTTTGGGGGACTGAGCAAGGCCTAGCAAACAGAAGAACCTTGTTGAGACTTCCCTTAGGGAACTGAGCGAGGTGGAGCAGAAAAAAGCAACAGCTTTTCACAGGAGCTGGAGAAGATGTCTACATTTCTGCTCTGGTCTCTCCTTCAGCAGAGTGAAGTAAAGGCTGTGGAAGCTCTCTAGGAGAGGAGCAGGACTGCTCTATCCTACTGGGAGACAGTGCCCCAGCTTTAGGGACAGCCTGATTTTCAGGATACCTTTCCCTCCAGAGCTGAGGTTCCCTCCCCAGAGTTCACCAAATAATTGCCTTGTGTATCCTTTTGTAGTTATACCCTCCTTATTGTGAACCCCTACCATCCACTTAAGATGGTTTTCAGGACTCTCCTATAAATGCAGTCACCTAGTGTAAAAGCTTTGGAGAGTCTTCCACTGTGGTGATGCAAGTGTTTATGCTTTTTACTGGCTAGCACACCATGACTAATATCTTATCACACTGGTTATTTTGTAAATACTAAAGCAGCTTTGCCGTCCTGAGGTAAGCTCTTGGTGACAGGGCAATTCTTCTGAATAATATTCTGAACACTGTTTTGTAGCCTTCTATTTTCCTTCTCTGGTTTGGTATCAAAGTGTGACATACCTCAGAATAGTATTTTCTCATTTTCAATATTTCTAGGAGAGACAGTAAGAACGGTGGTATTTTTTTCCCCTTAAATGTTTGGAAGAATTTTCTAGTAAAATAACCTAGGCCTAGAGATCTCTCTCTCTCTTTTTTAAACAGGCCTGAAACTATAAATTCTATTTTTACAAATAGTCCCAGGTCTATTCAGGCTAGTTCTTCTTCAGGGAGTTCTTGTAGTTCAGTTTGGGAAGAATCAGGCCATTCCATTTAAGCTGTCGGATTTCAATGTGAAGGGTTACATGTGGCATTCCTTTATTGTCTGTGGGTCTGTGATCTGCTGTCTTTATTACAGCAGAGATGAGAGGAAAGTGAATTCTTTTTCAAATGAGTATATACTCATTGTATATAGTGATGGTCCTCATAATGACATTTTAAATATCTTTGTGTGCCTTGTGTGCTTGTATATGAGAGCAGGCATGGCTGTGCATGGTGCTATGCTGAAGTCAGAGGACAACCTTGGGTTCTGGTCTTTGCCTTCTAAATTGTTTGGGAGAGCATCTTGTTACCAAGGCACAGACAGGCTAGTTCATCCACGAGCTTCTAGGGATTTTCAGGCAAACTTTATTTGATATGCAATATGCCACTGCATACCTCCTTTGTGTCAAAATAAAGTTATAACTAATATAGGAAAACTATATACGATAAGTACAATAACTATATACAGGCAATAATTACATCAATAATGTGCAGTCTGTTAACAATTGACAAATTCAGAGAAAACACTTCATTATTTATCCTATCTTGGTGATTCCTAATTCACTTTCTATCTAACTTAGATTACCAACTAAAAATTTTTGATGCCTCTCAAACTTATACAATTTACACCTCTTAGTGAGTTTCTTTTCTGAATCTATAACTAGAAAGTTTTATCTATAATTATCTAGTCTTCAACTCATTCAGAGGCCCAAGAAGGAAATAATAACCTAGTAAATAGGAAGTGCAAGCAAGCGACTTCAAAAAAAAAACGTGAGAAATGACAGAAACGGCTGACTGCCTGGACAGTCACCCAAGGTTCCTCTGCAGTGTTGGGGCATCCATCTTCAGCCTACAAAGCTAGAATATCTGACAGACTTCTCTGTGAAACAGTACTTTCTTAAAGACCTTCCTACCTTGTCCTGGCAAGGCTCAGTAGTTCCTTTTTTGTGTGTCCTGCTGTCCAATTTGGACATTATACTGTCAGCAGTCAAGGCAAGAGCACTTTGATGCCCAGTGGCTAACTATGAACAAAGAAAGTAAACTCCAGATGGAGTTTCTTCGGCGCTCAATGAAGCAGACTGATGCTGCCAGGAGCAGACATGTCTCATTGACATTAAAATAAAAAGAACTTGTTATTAAAGTATCTTAAATGCCATATTCTGTAGATATCTGAAGTGTTTGAAGCTAATCTGTCTATCCAAAACATATCTCTTGACCTTGAAAACATATCTACTATAACTATGACTGTAATGACCGACTACTAAATTGAATTTCTTTATATCCTAATTAGGTGGTAATAATAACTTTCATGGACTAGCAATTTGCATTACATTGTTGATGAGCTGTATAGGTACAGTACCTTGAACAAGCATAAAGATATATATGTACAGTAACAAAATCAATCTCAACTTTGTATCTACATATATATAATTTGTATACAATATACAAAACTCCAATCCAATGTAAATTATTTAAAAGTAGTTGTTGCTTTTTAAAAGTATATTTAATAATCTACCTTTATATCCTATCATATCCATATTCCCTTTTTCTTTTCAGAGTAGATTCAGTAATCTACCCAACCATGGCTAACTCTGTGGGTGGCTCTGTCATTTGATTTTCAGGCAAACTTTATTAGACGTATAATAACATGTACTACCAAGCCCAGCTTTACATGGGTTCTTTGGATCTGAACTCATATTCACACAACATGTACTTTGCCCAGTGAGCTGTCCCCACGACCCTCATAATAACATTTGAATTCAAATATATTATCTACTTTAACCCCCAGTCTCCCTGTTCCTCCTACTTGTAGACGCCTTCTTCTTCTAAAACAGCCCTGCTTCCATTTTTATAATAAATATAAATGTGTGTATGCAAAGAAAGAGGAATATTTCTGTGTCCATGAAGGAAGAAAAAGAGACATAGGAAATCTAAAATAAATGGGAAAAGGAATGTTTCACTATGGAAGAGATGTTAATACCATTATAAAACAAGCTATAATCATCCTGTAGAAACGATGCATGATAAAAATAGAATAAATAAAGGAGTACTGAAATTTAAGGAGATTTTTAAAAACCGAAACAAAGTGAAGGCAGTTCTATAACATGAAGTCATATAGGCAGATAAGCAAGAAAGAAGCAAAGCCTATTTAGGATGGTAAATTTTTTAAAACGACTCCCATCGAGTGTGTTAAGTATATACTACTTAACATTATCAGCAAGTGGTAATGTTGCATGTGCCCGTGATAATAATGTATCCCTGCCAAATTCTCTTCAGAATCTTACTGGCTCAATTGTCTTATTTTTCATCTCCTATTTATTTCCTCTTTGAACACACCAGGTCCTCTACAATATTTTAGGCTTTATTACATATTTTCTTTTACATTTAAAGATATAAGAAGCCTCTGTAGCTCAAACACTAGATGGGAACCACTGGGTATTATGCTGGACCTTTTCTGCCATAACTAAGCTTCTCAAAGCTTTTGTGCTTAATGGCTCTCGAGTGTGTGTGGTGAGGCTGTGCTGCTATTGTGGGCTAGCCCAACACAGAGTGGTTCTGTAGTTTCTTCTTATTTAATGCTGGCAACAGTTCTTTAGAGCCATTTACAAGCGAGGTACTGAAGCACAGCAGCTATAAAGATATCTAGTAAACATGAAAATTATTTTGGTAACTAAGTTCTCTATCCACATCTAGTTGCTTGTGATTGAGCATGTGTATCCAGGTACAACTGCCTGTGTGACAGCACAGACCTGGGATGTCTTCCTTAATCACTTTTTAAAAAAACCATATTCTTTAAGAGACAATCACTAAACTTGGTGCCCTCCATTTCAGCTAGACTGGCTGGGATCAGCCTGATTCTCCATCCCAGTACTGGGGTTACAGGTGTATGTGGCCATGTCTCGCTTTTTACATGGGTTCTGAAAATCCAGACTCAAGTCCTCAGGCTTACACAGCAAGCACTTTATTGAGCTCTCTCACCAGCTATATATTTTCATTATATCATACTACAACCATCCTTCACTGTTGCTTAAAAAAAAAATTTAAAAATACTTTAAAAATTAAGTATTTCTTGTTTTTTTTTTTTAAAAAATATTTGTTTTATTTAAAATTATGTGTGTGGGAGGGTGGGTTATGTGTTTGTGAATGCAGGTGCCTATACATGTCTGAGGTGTTGAATCCCCTGGAGCTAGAGTTATAGGCAGTTATGAGCAGCCCAACATGGGTGCTGGGAACTGAATTCTGGTCCTTTGGAAAAACAGCAAGTACTTTTAACCACTAAACCATATTTCCAGCTCTGCAAAAAAGGACATTTTAATTATTGTTTCTACTTTCCTGTAATTGCTCCTTCTTTCCTAACTCCTTATCTTTCAGAATCTGACTTCTGTCTCAATCTTCTATGAAAAACAATTCAAACCAGTGACCTTTAAATTAAAAACACAAATCTTATTACATAAATTACATTTAAATATGGTCAAAAAATAGTACAGCTACTTTGGAAAACTCTGGTAGTTCCTCCAAAAGTTAAACAGAGTGCCGTGTCACCCACAATGCTACTCCTACTTATGTGCCCAGGGAACCAAAAGCACACGTTCACAGATGTTCACGAAAGCTAAAATATCCAAATGCCCACCAACTGAAATCAGATAAACAGAATGTTTTACCCACAAAAAGGAATATGTGCTATGACATATTAACATCTTAAAAACATTATGCTAAATGAAAAAAGAGAACTTTAAAAGAGCACACAGTATTTTATACACATGAAAGATAAGGATAGAGAGTACATTGAAATGCCAGGGGTTGGGGATGGGATCATGAAAAAGTGGCTGATGATGAGTATAGTCTCAGGCTTTGGAATGAAAGACATGCCCTGAAATTAGAAAGTAGTAAAGCTTGTATTATTTGATGACAAAACCTAAAAAATGAAAGAAAAACTGAACTATATAATTTATGGTTATGAGCCAAGCCTTTAACTCCAGCCCCTGAACTATACAAATTAAAAGGGTATATTTCGTATTTTCAAATTATATCTTGATCATAAAAAACTACAGCACCATAAAAGGACATATAGGATCCCATATTCCTTCTGCTACCATCGTTCCTTATTTTCCCGTGGCATCAATCATATGCAAACATTAGCACTATCTTAACCTTCTTTTGTCATCATTGAACTACAGTGAATTGTTGAACAAATTCTTTGTTTTTCTAGTACCGAAAAGACAAAGCCATAACTAACCCCAACGATGCAGCTTTCTCTTCTTTGGGTGTTTTCCCCATACTGTTTTGGGAAATAAAGCTGATTACCTTCATGGCTTTTGGAACATGAAGTTTAGTATCTTACAGCCGTGATGCAAAATCCTACACCAACAGAAACACATGGGTAAACAAGTCTCACTTCCTTGTACCATCATCTATGGGAGGCAGCACTACTTTTAAGTAAAAATGGCATTAACCCAGTGACAAATCCTTGAGCTCTTCTGCTTAGTTGCGAGTATTTCAGAGCTTCTATTTTGTTGCATTGGCATAGTAACATGTATACTTATGTGATGCATTCTTGTATCTATCTGGTAATGTGAGTATTCTTCCCTTCTTTTTCTTGGTTTATTTCCTATTTATTTCTTTTTCTATATTAACTTTGAGGTGTAAAACCAATTGACTTTTTAAAACCTGTATCTGCATTTATTTCACTCTGATTGTTCCTGTGCCATAATTTTTGTTTTCCAGTTTCTTTTGGGATATCTTTCTCTTCTGTGCAACATCATCCTCTTCTGGCTTTGGAACAGTTTGTTCCTTTTCAGTGAGGATTATTCACTGTGGCTGTGAGCTCATGTATGGGTTAATCCAGCCAAGAGCTCTGTAAGTTCAATGGTACATCTTAAGAGCTCTGTTCACTTTCTTCAATGACTAGAGAATCTACATCTAAACCCTTAAGCTCAGCACCACTCTATCAATTCCTAAGCATGTGCAGCAAAAACTCAGCACTACGTTTGGATCACCAACCCTGTGTCCAGCCCGTTTGGCCTGGTGCACCTATTGGCTCCATCACTATGATGTGGGAGTAACACATATGGTTTCTTTAAAGTGACACCTTCCAGATAGTTGGTGGCTTTGTAGACACGCACAGTCTTGATGGCCTGGGCAGTTTCAATGTTCTTAAAGTGAACACAGAGACTTGAACCTCATGATTTGTGTGTGTGTGTGTGTCTTTTAGGGCTTTCTGGGTCAAGAGAGTAGCAAACCATCTTCACAGGTCACCTCAGGCCGCTCACAGAAAGAAGTGTGAGGTTTCCTGGGAGAATTCATTCATCACTTGAATTTGTAAAATGTGAACGTTAAGTGTTTACTCTGAAGCTCTCCCTCTCATCCATACGGTATAATCTGTATCATACTGTGTTCTAGGAAACAGCCTGAGAGAACTGGGTCTTAAAAGTGAATCAAAAACACAAATTTGATCAATGAGTGACAATATTAAAGATAGCACCTACGAGTCAAACCAAAACTTCTTGACACTATATTAGGAACTGGGGAAAAACAAAGGAAGAAAATTCAGTCTTATCTTTTAGGGAGTCTAGACCGTACATGGGGATCCCAGCAGTGAACAGTTCTGAATCCTGCACAGAATGATGATGGCACAATTAACACTCCTATGAACTCGATGCCTGCAGGGCAGCACAGCAGGCAGAGTGAGGCCTCCTGAGGTTGGAGTTAGAGGCGGGAAACAAAGGCCAGTGCAGAATGAGTGAGGCACGGGCAGGGCTCTCTGCACAAGACAGGGAATCACAGGCCTATCCAGTCTAAAAGACTTGACGTCTGCACCAGATTTTATTCTTCACAGCTGACACTGGTTGGTTAGACATGATATGTCCCTCAGGCTCCTGTATCTGAACACTTGGTCCCTAGCTGGTGAGGCTGTTTTGTAAAGCTGTGGAACCTATAGGGGCCTTACCAACAGAAGTGAGGCATGAGGGGGGCTTGAGGCTTATAGGCTCCGGTCCTATCTTTGCTTTCTCATCTTCTCAAATGTGAGCAAGCAGCCTCGGCCCCACGGTCACACCTTTCCACAAGTGACAGTCATAGCAGGTATTGGTCACAGTCATGAGAAAAATGGCGACATGGCAGAAAAGAATTAGAATGTTTTTACCTGAAGTTCTCCAAGTTTCTTAGATGCTGGCGACACAATGGTAAAAAATCCATTGATTTGATGGGTTGGGGACAGCTGGGGGAGCCCACTGATCTGAACTCTGCCAACCGGAAGGTGATCAACCTTGGTGATGACTTCCAACACCAGCACAGCCATATCTAACCAGAAACAATAACAACATATTCAGACAGCTTCCACTACTTTGGTTTTTGGAAGCAGGTCAAAGGGTATACGATGGAAAACTTTCAATTTGAAATAGCCAGGCAATTACTTAGCACACCATGTAAGGAAGGAGAAGGGAGCCAACACTGAAAGAGCAAGGGTTTTGTTTGGAGCAGAGTGACAAGAACTGTATGTTAAAGGGGAGCATATGAATATTTAGCATATTCAGTACAAGATAAGAAAAACAACTTTCATGGGCTAGGGAGGATGGTTTTGTGGGTAAACTGCTAGTCTCCCAAGTTCAAGGATCTGAGTCCAACTCCTAGAATCCATATAAAAAAGTCAGGCAGGATGGTAGCACTTGTAATCCCAGCATGGAAGAAGTGGAGACAGGTAGATACCTGGAGTTGGCTGCCAGTCAACCTTGCATGTGCCACACCAGTGAGTCCTGGACCATACACACAAAAGGGAATAGCCTGAGAACCAACACCTGCAGTACACACACACACACACACACACACACACACACACACACACACACACACACAGAGAGAGAGAGAGAGAGAGAGAGAGAGAGAGAGAGAGAGAGAGAGAGAGCTTTAAGAGTACTAGTAAATGTATTCAGCCAGGCTCATACACTGTGGAGATAGAGTCAGAGTGATCAATTTCTGTGAGGTGGAAGCCAGCCTGGTCTATATAGTAAATTCCAGGCCAGCCGCCATAGTCACATAGGAAATCCTGTCTCATTTAAAAAAAAAAAAAAAATACTAGTAAATGTACTTTCCAAGAACTCAAGCATTGATCCTAAAACAGTGAAATACAGATGCAACAACTGTTACTTAATTCTTGATCTTTCAGTTTTGACTTAGAAAAAGGGCTGTTCCTACATGACTATGGGGTTCATCTTGACCTCCTACAAGCTAACTGCTTGTTCCTAAAACCAACACAAACAGAAACAGGCAACCTAACTACATTCTACAATTTATCTCTCCATTTTTTAGGATCTTAAAAGAGAGTAAAATGTATAAAAATGAAATATAATATCATGACAAGACAGTACAAATTCCAAACATCTTTCTATCAAAGCTGAGAAATGGTTCCTTCTTACTATTTGTTCAATACTTAAATGAAAAGTATGTAGGATTTATAATGAGAAGATCCATGTGGGTTTCCTTGGCTCTAATAGTCATAAGCTGTTTTGGTGGAACCATCTATAAAATAGGCATCTTAACATCTGTGTGGGGGAACTGAGGGAACTGCATATAGATTACACAGAACAGTGTCTTCCCACATAGCAGTTACTGGATGACTATTATATGACTTTAAACAAATTACTTAACATACCACATCCCTTTTCCTGGTGCTTACCTCAAAAAATTATATAAACTAACCAAAAGTACTTTGTAAGCTGCAAATGATATACTCATGTGGAACACGAAAAATGGACCAACATCTATTGGTTACTCACTAGTGACTAAATTCTTTTAGGCCTCATTATTCTCTTTAAAATTCATTTTTTAAAATTACATTTCTATTTTGTAGTGATATATTGTACGTATAATAAAGGTTGCCTGAAAATCAGAGGACAGAGCCACCCACAGATTTAGCCTGGCCCACACCTTTAATCCCAGCACCCGAGGCAGAGATCCATCAGACCAAACAGAGCCAGGCGTGGTGGCACACACCTTTAATCCTAGCACTAGAAAAGGTGAAGGAGGAAGTGAGATGGCTGGGAAGGCTTAAGACTCAAGGCCTCAGTCTGAGGATTTATGAGGAGTGGCTGGATAAGAAGTGTCTGTAGCTTGTTTCTCTATCTCTCTGGTCTTTCAGTTTTTCTCCAATATCTGGCTCTGAGTTTTTATTAAAAGACCAAGTAGAATCAGTGGAATATCTGGCGTCCAACTTTTGGGACCCAAATTCAGAATTTGCAGCCACCAGTATAGGCAGAAACACTGAATTCACTACCCAGTTGGCTAGGTTTTCCTTTCAGGGTTAACTTACAGTTAGCAGCTCTGCCATTGGGCAGTTCCTGCCACACGTTTCTTCTCCACAATCCCCTGGGTGAGCTTTTCAGGCAGTGGGTTGCCTCTCCTGGTGGGTTGCTGTTTCCCTGGACCCCCTCCTCGAGATGCTGCCACACTAGGCAGCTGCCTAACTTCTGAATTGTCTGAAATTATCTGAATTGTCACTGTCAGCAGATCTGGTGAGTCAACTGGGATTTCTTTAAATGGGGAATTAGCAGAGAGAGATATTTTTTTCTCCATCTTAAGAAATGGAACATAGTGTTACAATGGAAGGTATGTTGGTCTTTGTTTGATAATACTCTAAATAGTTTGAAAACAGAATCATTAAAGGAGAGGATAATTAATGTAGATGAGATTAATACATGTCTAGTATAAATATCATATCTATTTTATCATGAAAATATTGATTAATATGAATGCCAAGATGAAAGTCTTAGAAAAACTTGTTAAAACACATCATAGAGAGATTCAGACACAGAGGAATTTAAAGGTGAACCAAGCTCAAGCTCAACATTGCTTTAAGATCACAGAGAAACAACCCAAGGCTTTCAAACAGCCAACCTTACTATGTCCAATAACCTTACAGGAATAGACAAATGATAGAAATCCCCCAGACTGTGTAAGAGCTGAATGAACTCCTGTGCAAATGTTAGATCTGAGTTGATTCAAGGAAGCAATAGTCTCATCAGTATGTCTTCACCCTTTGTAAAGCAGATGTTAAACTGTAATATAATTATTTTTTAAAGACTGGGCAGATATGGTTACAGCAGTTGTGGAGGCTGGTCCTTAGGCACAAGGAAGAACTTGGTGAAAAGATGAAGCTAACATTGAGCAGCACAGTGAGGCTAGAGATATTGGAATCTTCCAAGGCCAACTTCTTGGGGAGGGAGATTGTACTAATGTAGAAAGGCAATTTTTATATGATGACCTCACCCTGGCTTTATGCCGCATGGCAGCCTTGAGTGCTTGGGATTGAATTGAACAAGTAGGAAAGAAAACTGAGTCATTTACAAAAGTGATCCAAGGGCCAAAAGAAATCTTCACTGATTTCTTACAAAGACTGACATCAGCAATAAGCAGAATGATACCAAATTCAGAAGTTAGGCAAATAATAATTGAGTCTCTGCTATTAAAAATGCTAATTCACAATGCAAAAAGATAATTAGGCCATTAAAGGCAAGATCAGCACCCCTGGGAATAGATCTGGGATACAATTAATATGGAATCTCGTAACTATGATGATGCTTGGGTATAAATTATTTCTAGAAGTTTGAAGAAAAACCAAAATATCAAATGTTACAACTATGGAAAATAAGGTCACCAAAAAAGGGGCTATAAACAGGGCATTCCTGGAAATAATGTTTTGCTAAGAATAACTCCAACAGAATACCTTTCCCTTCTGGAGTGTGCAGGAGGTGTAGCAAAGGGCAAACAAATCTAGGTCAACAAGGGAGAGACAAGGTAAATTTTTGTCTTGGGGAAATGCCCTGGGGTCTTCTGGGTGAGGGAAGCACATCAAATTCAGTTCAGTCCTATTCTGTCATAGTGGAGGAAACACCTTCCCAGAACAATTAAAGAAACTAATGCCCACTCTAAAAAAAATACAATGAAATAGTGCTCTGGATTAAATCAGGAGAAACCGCAAATCAAAATTGATAATGATTAGAAAGGGAACTTCCCCAAGGTTAGGGCTGGAAAAGCATTTCACTTTTGTTTCTGCAGGTGAAGAAAAACTATGGATACCATCAAAATTAATAAAGACTCAATTCAAACAGGAGAAACCTCTTGATAAGGAGAAATAACGGCTGGCCCACTGATATGACAATTTTATAAGTCATAAGAAAAACATAAGTCATAGCCAACAAACAAAAGGATGGGGCAGGGTTCTAGTTTTGTCTTTACACAAAAATAAAAATATCCACCTCCAAGTAGAATTTGTGTAATATTATTTATTTATTTTTGGTTGTGCATGTGAGCATATCATAGCACACAGGTAGAGGCCACAGGACAACTTAGAGGAGTTCGTCTTCTCCTCCTACCATGCAGAGCCGGGGCAACCAAACTCAGGTCATGAGGCTTCATGGCATAGGCCTTTACAAACCGAGTTCCTTCAATGCCCACCCACCCCCAGCATAGAACCAAACTCAAGGCCTTGCTCTAAACACTCTACTACTGAGCTACATCCCCAACCCTTGGCCCTTTGCTTATGATTCTATGATATAGGTGTTCTAACTCTCGATTGGGGGTTAAACATGAGCATAAAGATCCTGTAACATTCCTAGGTTCAGTAAGTTTTAAAGTCATCAAAATGGGCTAAAATTTAGTTCTATCAAATTCTAAAGTTTGTTACTTTTCTATGTATTGCTTAAAGGAGAAAATGTTTCATTCTTAACAGATTTATGATCTTTATCCTTCATTTCTGCTGTGCTATCACATGGTAAAGGATAAAGGACATAAACAAAACAATGAGGTGCTGTCAAGCCTTCTATCCTTAAAAAACTTGTGTGTATGAGGGTCTGCCAGCATGCACCCAGTGGAGGCCAGAGGCCCTGAACCCCCTGGAAATGGACGTATAACCAGTTGACAGTTGTCATGTCAGTGTTGGGACTCAAGCCAGATCTTCTGGAAGAGCAAACAGTACTCTTAACCTCTGAGCCATCTCTTGAGCTCCAAGCTCTCTACCCTTTGAGGTAGCTTTCCTAAAATTAGGGCCAGGCTTATGCTGACCTTGGGTTAGTCACTTTTACTTCTCTGAATGCCAAACCCACCATCTAGAAGAGTCTAACACTCACAGCACATATTGTAGGACTTTCAGGAGGCTTCAACTGTATTTCACTTTCCTTCAACAAAAAAGCTTTAAAAACACTCTATCTAAAATGTTTAGCTACTGTATGAACATCTTTTCATAGTAAGCTAAAACAGAACTTCAAGGGTAAATAAGCAATCACCTCACTATGTCACAAGACTGTTGTCACGACAGACTTGAAAGTATTCCATAAACTATCAAACACACTACTACTGCTCCCTGTGTTCTTGTTTTCTCTGAACTCATTGGTTTGCTATTTCCTTTCACTGTGGACGCTTTTGTTTCATGGCAATCTACAAACTACTCATTAGCTTACCTTTTGAATCTTAAATGTGATATGCAAGAAAGTGGTACAGAAGACGGGGTACAGAAGAAGACAGGGTACAGAAGAAGACGGGGTACAGAAGAAGACAGGGTACAGAAGACAGGGTACAGAAGAAGACGGGGTACAGAAGAAGACGGGGTACAGAAGAAGACAGGGTACAGAAGACAGGGTACAGAAGAAGACGGGGTACAGAAGAAGACGGGGTACAGAAGACAGGGTACAGAAGACAGGGTACAGAAGAAGACGGGGTACAGAAGAAGACAGGGTACAGAAGAAGACAGGGTACAGAAGAAGACGAAGTACAGAAGAAGACAGGGTACAGAAGACAGGGTACAGAAGACGGGGTACAGAAGACGGGGTACAGAAGACGGGGTACAGAAGACGGGGTACAGAAGACGGGGTACAGAAGAAGACGGGGTACAGAAGAAGACGGGGTACAGAAGAAGACGGGGCACAGAAGAAGACGGGGCACAGAAGAAGACGGGGCACAGAAGAAGACAGGGCACAGAAGACGGGGTACAGAAGACGGGGTACAGAAGACGGGGTACAGAAGACGGGGTACAGAAGACGGGGTACAGAAGACAGGGTACAGAAGACGGGGTACAGAAGACGGGGTACAGAAGAAGACGGGGTACAGAAGAAGACGGGGTACAGAAGAAGACGGGGTACAGAAGAAGACGGGGTACAGAAGAAGACAGGGTACAGAAGAAGACAGGGTACAGAAGAAGACAGGGTACAGAAGACGGGGTACAGAAGACGGGGTACAGAAGACGGGGTACAGAAGACGGGGTACAGAAGACAGGGTACAGAAGACAGGGTACAGAAGACGGGGTACAGAAGACAGGGTACAGAAGACGGGGTACAGAAGACGGGGTACAGAAGAAGACAGGGTACAGAAGAAGACAGGGTACAGAAGAAGACAGGGTACAGAAGACGGGGTACAGAAGAAGACGGGGTACAGAAGAAGACAGGGTACAGAAGAAGACGGGGTACAGAAGAAGACAGGGCACAGAAGACGGGGTACAGAAGACGGGGTACAGAAGACGGGGTACAGAAGACAGGGTACAGAAGACAGAATACAGAAGACGGGGTACAGAAGGGGTACAGAAGAGGGGGTACAGAAGACGGGGTACAGAAGAAGACGGGGTACAGAAGAAGACGGGGTACAGAAGAAGACGGGGTACAGAAGAAGACGGGGTACAGAAGACAGGGTACAGAAGAAGACGGGGTACAGAAGAAGACAGGGTACAGAAGAAGACGGGGTACAGAAGAAGACGGGGTACAGAAGAAGACAGGGCACAGAAGACAGGGTACAGAAGAAGACAGGGTACAGAAGAAGACGGGGTACAGAAGAAGACGGGGTACAGTAGAAGACAGGGGTAAAGAAGAAGATGGGGTACAGAAGAAGACGGGGTACAGAAGAAGACGGAGTACAGAAGAAGACGGGGTACAGAAGAAGACGGGGTACAGAAGAAGACAGGGCACAGAAGACAGGGGTACAGAAGAAGACGGGGCACAGAAGAAGACGGGGCACAGAAGAAGACGGGGCACAGAAGAAGACGGGGCACAGAAGAAGACGGGGTACAGAAGAAGACGGGGTACAGAAGAAGACGGGGTACAGAAGAAGACGGGGTACAGAAGAAGACGGGGTACAGAAGAAGACGGGGTACAGAAGAAGACGGAGTACAGAAGAAGACAGGGTACAGAAGAAGACGGGGTACAGAAGAAGACGGGGTACAGAAGAAGACAGGGGTACAGAAGAAGACGGGGTACAGAAGAAGACGGGGTACAGAAGAAGACAGGGGTACAGAAGAAGACAGGGGTACAGTAGAAGACGGGTACAGAAGAGAAGTACAAGAGCACAAATGTCCACACACAGATTCAGAAATTGTCATACTTCTCAAGTTTTCAGTTCGTAGACATTCATATAAAGGAATTACACACCTCTTGGCTCCCCCTTTCCTTTTCTCTATTTCATTTGTTTATGTGATGGAGGAGACACTGCCACAGTGCACAAGTGGCGGTCAAGGGACCACTTGTGGGAGCCGATTTTCTTTGTTTACCATGTGGGACCTTTGGCTCAAAGTCTGGTAGTCAGGCTCTGTGGGAAGTGCATTTGCCCTCGGAGCCATTTCACGGGCCCCTCTTGTCTGATTTCTAGAAAACATATAATGTTATGCTAACAGCTCATCTTTTACAAGGGTCACCATTTGTGTCCTATTCAAACACTACCGTCCCCTTCTTTCCTTCTTGACTAGAAAATAATTTCAGGGACATAAACGTATTATTTTATGTCAGGCTCCTTCAAATTACTGAGAGGGAAATTAAAGTCTAGAAAGATGAAATGACTTGTTCAATATAAAGTAGACAGCGTAAAAAGCAGAAGTAGGATTCTGGTTTCCTAACAATTTACACAATTGTCCTTTGTTGACAACCTGGAACAGTCACAATTCCCTATGTATGGAGCAATTGCGTATTTACTCACATACTGCCTGGCATCTCTCTTTAATGTTTCCTGTCAGTTCTTTTTCCAACTAGTTTTTACGTGACTTCTTGGTAAGGACAGTACTTTAAAACTTTATCCCCCAGTATCTACAATGTAGCAGGTACTGGACTGATCGCTTTATATTTTTCAATCAAATTCTATGATAATTCCTAATAGGAACGCGCTGTTCTCACCACAACAGGAAACTGAGACTCTACGTTCTTGAGAAATCCCTAGCCTGGCTGTAATGGTTTGCACCTTTAATACCAGCAGAGGCAAGTGGATTTCTGAGTTTGAGGCCAGCCTGGTATACAGAATGAGTTCCAGGATAGCCAGGGCTACAGAGAAAGAAATCTTGTCATGAAAAAACAATGCAAATAAAACCCCACTAAACTAAACCAAAACCCCAAACCAGTCAAAATAAAAACCTCCTAGCCCTAGTATCACACAACAATCCAGGTCTGAATCTCGAGTTCAAACTTAACTCTCTAGATTTCAAATCTGTTCTTCCAACACAACCAAGTAACTTCTTCATGAAAATACCCAGACAGTCAAACAGTCAAAGGTAGCGATTTGATCTCACTTTATAGAAGAGGAAAGAGGGTCAGAAAGTGAAGGTACTTTACCCAAATCCTAGAGTTCCTAACACCAACTTAAATTCAGATTAAGTATACTTATCACTCAGGATGTACAAATAAATGTATGGCTGTTGATTCCTATATTAAAAGACACCTTTTTTTTTTTCCTTATTGACCTGCTAACCTCATTTGAGGATTTAAGTTTTACAATACCATTTACATTTAGATTTATCAACGCTCTGAAATCTGGTAAGATTCAAAGTTAGTATTATGAACCCAACACTAAAAAATAGTGGCAAAATCTAAAGATACAGTCTCTGTCCTTGACTGTCTGATCTGGGCAGGCAGACAGTTTAAAGATAGTCTTTGTTGAAATAAGAGACTGCTGACAGCAAGCAGGTTTCCTATCACGCTTGCAGTTAAGACAGAACAAAAGCTTACCTGTTAGGTACGAGGTAAACTGCTTTGGACCACAGCGGATGGCATACCGGGTAGTTGTTCTCACTGCTTTTGGTTCAGTCTGCAATGTGTCCCTGGGACAAAAGAGGGTTCCATCTGATGTTTCTCCCCACCATCTTACTCGGACAAGTACAGACGTGGGAGGCTTTGCAATCTTCCATACGACTTTATTAATAGTAAGTTTGAGAAAGCAGCGTAACTGCCCTTCAACCAGAGGTGGCAGGCTTGTTGATGGTGAGATGTCACTCAAACCTATGGAGGAATACAACAAAACTGAGTTAAAATCTAGGCTAACTATGGAAAGTAAGACTTTAAAAAAAAATTATTTTTATGCTGGATCTCACTGGGTGGTCCTGGCGTGGCTGGTTTGGAACCAGGCTGGCTTCAAACTCACAGAGATGCATCTACCTGTGCCTCCTGAGAGCTGGGATAAAGCCACCACACTGTAATATACTCTATGAACGAAAAATAAACAAAACTACTAAGTGTCTACAGAGACGGCTTTTCCTACCTGTCTTAATACTGAGAAGTAACTAGAAAAGCAGGCCATGGACAGCCCACCTGGTCCCTTATAGGAGCTGGATAACTAAGAGTATCTGGGTTGCGTTCAGGTTACTCTAAGTAAGGAACAGTCCATGTAAGGCACCTTAATCCAAACTTTGTGTTAATTGAAAGATACTATTTGAAAAACACAAACATAATCATTCAAGCAGACAGATCTTTTTTTTTTTTAATCTCAGTAGTTGGAAGTTTTGTTAAATACTGTCGCAAATCCACAGTTAAGATACATTATCCTTATCTCATTCCTATTTTAAACCTGGCATTAAACATCAAACAGTAGCTCCCGACACACCATTTAGTGTGTATCAACACAACTTGGAATTTCAGCAAAGATCATCTGAAATTGTCATTGCTGCCAATATCAATCAAAAGGGACAGACTCACGATTTTAGATTTGCTGCTATTTTCTAGTTCTGCGTTCATAACATTTATTAACTTTGAATCTTACTAGATTTCAAAAAGTTGATGGATCAAAATGTGAGTGAAAAATTACAACCATGGTTTTCCTTTCAATTAGTATCTTTTCTGGGAGATTTAGAGAAAACTTTAAAAAAACAAACAAACAAACAAAAAAACTTGAGAGGCTATGTATGGCAAGAGGACCTCAAGTTCAAGGAGAGCCTGGGGTCCACAGGGAGATCCTGTCTCAACAAACATTTCTGTATACACCTTTCTATTTCTCTTGACCTTTCCTTTAGGGAGTGATCATATGTCATAAGAAGAAACTATACTGAAATCTATCTGATTAGGAATCAATAAGAATAGTTCTTTCAACTAAAATAAATAATTTGTGCTTTGTATAGTGGAGAAAAGGTCTGTCATAAATACAGGGATATTCTGTTGAAATCTAAAGGTATATGCAAATGCACACACATAGTGTGCCTGTGTGCGTATATGCCATAGCAAGGTCTTTCTATACTGCCACTGAATTTCTACTTCGACTTTCTTCTTATCAACGAATGCTCAACTGATTTGATACAGGGAACACCAACCCTGGACATCTTTCTTCTCAGAACCTCCATCATTCCTGGCAGGAAAAGCATTACCTCAAAACTGCCATATTGATAGCTTGCACAAGATTCTGAAGACCCTGGCTTCAGTTCAATCCCTAACCCGATGGTCTGCTGAACCATCACTGTTCTCAACAACGCTATTCTCACTGAAAATACAATTATAATTTCAAAAGTCAGGGTCACCCAACGTGACACGTTGAAGACGGTCACGTATTTAATTTTCAGTTTCGTGATCTGCTCTGAGTTCCAGGAATACTGCTGTCACTAGGGCTAACAATCCTCATTTTTCTGGTCAGCTTGGGTTACTACTGACTTAACGAAGTCCTATAACACGCACCCTTTCATCATCCCAGGCTCTTCGATACTTATATCCTTTCCTCCTACTTCAAATCCCACCACTACAAATATATTTATCTTTGTCGTAAAAGACTCTTAATGTTGTTGTTCTTTTATCCGTACCGCTTAATCTTCGCTCTGCCTCATTTATCGACCCACTAGTGCTATTTCCTTTCCATTCTTCTTTTGAAAAATCTCTTAATTTTCTAGTTCCCTGGGTATTCTCTGTTCCGCCCCCTTTTGTTTTGTTTGACCCGAGCGGATCTCAGAATTCCTTTCGCCCTTTAATGCTTTCCTCAAGCTTGGACAGATAAAGTTACCTCTCTTCTTGCGCCCACGGCCGCCCCCAGGCCCTAGGCCTTTCCGTTGTTTCATGCCGAGCCCGGGCCCTCCGTGATCAACTCAACACAAGTGCCAGCTCCTAGGCTGTGCGCTCCCGCCATCCCTTCCCACCGCGCCTGCGTTCCCCGGCAACGGGCGCCGCTGGGAAACCTGGGACGCAGAAAGAAGCAACTCTTTCTCCAACAGTTCCCGGAAAGCGGAGCCAAGGGAAGGCGCCAATATGCTTTCCAGCGACTGGACTACAACACCCAGAATGCTTTGCTTTCCTACCTTTGAGATGTTTCGCCTGAGTACCTGCAGCTGCGCAAGCGCAAAGAGATACAACATTTGAGGACTCCATTGTCCAGCATGCATTGCCTTCAGGAGGACTCTTTCTTCCGGCGAGGGTTGTCGAGTTCTCTGATAGGAGTCTGAGGGATCCGCAGACTCCGTTACCCAGTGTCCTTTGTGCGAAGGCTGTTGCGCACTTCCGGTGGATCTCCGAGTCGAGGGGGCGGGGTTTACTGATCCAGTGGGCGGTAGGCGGCGCTGCCGGTGTCTGGGTGCTGTCCAAAGGCGACTGGGCGTCGTTAGAGGAGTGAGCTGTGACCGGTTGTACTGCACCTATCGTGGGACAGAGCTTCGGCCACTGTTGTCGACGTGCGGCCTTTCCTTGATGTCGGCCCTCGAAAAAAGCATGCACCTCGGCCGCCTACCCTCTCGCCCTCCTCTACCCGGCAGCGGGGGCAGTCAGAGCGGAGCCAAGATGCGGATGGGGTACGTGACTTGTACCTCTCTCCCAGGAGGCCAGGCCCAGGCCATTAGAGAATGATGTCTGGGTGTTTAGAATACCATGGAGAGGGACGCAGTGAATTGGAGGAAATGCTGGCGTTGGCCTGGAGATGTTTAGATGGAGTAGAAGGTAGATTCGGGGACTAGATGAGGCGCTAAGGGAATAGAAATTGGAGGACGGCTAATATTGTTGGAGAGAGAGAGAGAGAGGAATAAGGACAACGTTGACAAAGATGAAAGATAATGTAAGAGATGACGGGAAGCAGCCCCAGAAGTGATGGGAGATAAAGTGAAACAGTCAGAAAAGAAATCGGCCATAGTTGAGGGGAGTAGAAAATGATTGAAAAGTTGAAGGGAATTGATGGATTAAGTAAGTTGTCCGGGAGTAAGAAGGCTTCCACCTGAGGGGGTATAGAAAAACGTCTGAGGTAGAAACTAGAGAGTAGAAGGTTCTAGAAAAAGTTTCCAAAAGTGTAAGAGTTGGGTTCAGAGAATGAAGGGGTGAATTAAAAAGCTTAGGGAATAGGCCTAAAGAAAGGTAGAGACCATGGCCGGGAGACTGTTAAAGGGAGTGAGCCAAGAGGCTAGGGAAATAGGTGGGATATGTCAAGAAAGACAGCTTTATTTGCAATAGTGACCATTGATATCCAGAGCCTGAAAAATGACTAGGATTAAGATTGTTAAATGGAAGTAGTGGGGAACTAAAATCTGGGAAGATTAAAGAAAAATTGTTGTTGTTTTTTCCAAGCAGATGGGGCCTGAGGGAAGCTATGTACTGGTCTAAAGATTTAGAATTAGTGAAGCATTGGAGTAGTCACTTCACAGTAGAATGGGGGGGGGGGGCAGTTTGCTGGAAAGGGAGTAGTATGTGTGTGTGTGTGTGTGTGTCCAAAAACTGTTCAGAAGGTAACAAAGGTAGACGGTGTACTATGAAGGCTGATTGTGTGAATGGAGAGAAGGAGAATCCTGGGAAGTAAAAGAGGAGGTGTAGGCGAGGGGAGATGGTTGGAAAAATCAGAATCCAAGAGACCTATGATCTGTAAGTAGGAAAATGGGAAATATTTTGACTGAGGATTGATTGATGCCTGCATAATAGAAGGGGAAATGGAAGGTTTGCTATAAGATAAAATAAAGATTGGTTGTGAAAAGACATAAAGATTGAGCTTTTGACATGAATGAAGAGTATTTGGAAGATGACCTATATCATTATCTTGGTAAATTATCCTTAAAATTAATATAAAGTTAATTATTCTTTTTTTTTATTTTTATTTTTTTTAGTTATTGGTGGTTTTTGCTTGTTTGTTTGTTTGCATGTTGAGGCCTCACTTTGAATTCATGATCCTCTTGCCGCCCCTGGCTTAGTGGCTGTTTCTCCTAACTTCAGTTCCGTCTTTCTCTATACTGGATCTCATCTGTAGAAATATACCTTAGTGCTAGTTTTTAAAAATAATTCTATTATGCTTCTGGTAAGTTCAAGTAGGTCTCAGCTCTTCACTTTACCAAAATAAGTTTTCTGGAAATGAAGAATTGGGGGACAATACTGGAAGAAAATCTGCTCATTAAAAGATTTTAGAGTTGCTGGTACTTTATCCTTTATAACCAATGCTTTGGTTTTATTGATTGGGTCATTGCTTATTCTGAAAAAGATAATGCTTTAGAAAGATGCTGTTTCTTTCTTTGATAAGGGTTTAGGTGGCCTGGAATTGATCTTCCAGCCTTGACTACCTGTGTACTAAGAGTACAGGTATATGCCACCAAACTTTGCAGAAAAATGCGTTATTGTCATGGTGTTATGAAGAGAGGGGAAGATGCTGGTTAATTGTATGTTATTTTCCTTTTCAGCTTCTGCTTCCGTATTGGAAGAAGGTACCATATCTCATTATAGATGGTTGTGAGCCACCCTGTTGTTGGCTGGGAATTGAACTCAGGTCCTCTGGAATAGCAGTCAGTGCTCTTAACTGCTGAGCCATCTCTCCAGCCCCTGCTTTGTCTTTCTGCCTTGGTTTGATGGACACAGTTTTATTGTATAGTCTCGGCTGGCCTGGAACTTACTATCTGTAGACCAGGCCGATCCTCCCAAGTACTGGGGCTGTGAGCATTGCCCACCACACCCAGCTGGTTTTTGTTTTTGCGACAGGGTCTCAGGCTGGCCCAGATTCTACACATTCCTCTTTCTTCAGCTTCCTAGTACTGGGACTAGCAGTGTTCACCATGACACCCTGTTCTCACTAAACCCTGTGTACATTTGCTTATTCTAATTTTATGAATTTTCTTGAGTTTCCATCATTTGGTTTTTCAAATTTGGTTAGAAATTCTAATATATTCACGGGTAATATAGTAATAACACTTAATTTAAAATGTTTTTCATTGTCACTGCAGTGTTATTATGTGATTTGGTTTAATCTATTTACAGCCCTACAAAACAGACCCCGACCCCATTTATGGGTAAGGGAATTTTGTATCAGATCTAAAGCCTCCCTACTAGTGTGCGGTAGAACTAGCTCCAAGCTGTTGGGATCCATTCTCTTTCCAAGTCACCAGTGCTGCTCTTGGAGAAGGCCTGAAGTCTTGGGGCTTAATTCCTTAGTAGATGCTTTTGGATAACATAATCATATAGTTGTTTGGCTTTATTATAGCTTCTGAAGCTACTCTCATTAGATCCGATTGGGTCCTTACTTGCCTAGCAAGCCTGACAGACTCAAGGGGAATATCTTTTAAACACTTCTGCTTGAGTGCATACCATTACCGTTGGAAAGACTACAGGTAGTAAAGCTGTTCATTATTCAACTTGTTTATGATTTATCAATAGTTATGTAGATTGTGTGGGTGTACATATGAATGCAGGTTCCTGTGGTGGCAGAAGGAGGGTTGGATCCCCTGGAGCTGGAGTTACAGGTGGTTGTGGGCTACCCACAGTGGATGCTGGGATCTGATCTTTCACCAGAGAAGGGAGTGCACTTAATTGCTGTGCTCTCTCCAGCCCTAACACTATTTTTTTTTTTAAAGTATTCTATGTTTCTATAATGATTTTACTGGTGTATAGAAATCAGTGCTTTTTGTGTGTCCAATAATTAGGCCAAGGTGGAAGGTTATTTTGCCTTTTAAAAATATATTTATTTTTATTTTATGTACATTGGTGTTTTGCCATGGATGTCGGGTTACTTGGAACTAGAGTTACAGACAGTTGTGAGCTGCCATGTGGGTGCTGGGAATTGAACCTGACCCAGTGCCCTTAACCACTGAGCCATCTCTCCAGTCCTCCTTTTTTCCCCATGCCCACTTTTTTTTTTTTTTTTTTTTTTTTTGAGACACTATCTTGTAAACCTTTAATTCTCCTGACTCTGACAAAGCACTGGGATTATAGTCATGTACCACATGCTCAGGTAACATTTTCTTTTAACAGAGATCCATTGACTTGCCTAATACCAAATACCACAGAATCAGTGACCGAGACAGCATTCAAACCCAGGACTCCAGATCTGATTGTTCTTAGAGCAGAGGGTGTGGTGTTCAGACATGAAGTCTAAGGCCTAGCTTGAGCACTGACATAGTCAAGCCACTTGTCTTATAGTCTGTTTACTTGTCTAAGACTGAAAGTATTTGTGCTGACTTTAGACTGCTGTGGGAACAGGATAATACCTATAAAAAATAGACAGGGTTCCTGACCTGTGAGCTCTGGATGGCTAGTGGATGTTACATTTTGAGAACTGTGAGAAGGGCTTTTTATTTTGTGAAATAAAGTTTTTACATTATTAGTTTTTTTGTTTTTCTGCTATGGGGTCTCATGACACTGCCCAGGCCAGTCACCAGCTTCTGTTTTTTAGGTATGCTCTCATGTTTGTTAGCTGAAACTGTGGCTATTCGAGTCACTTTCCCCTCAAGCTATATGTTTATTCATTTCTGGTAGTTTCTCATCTGACTTTTAAATGTTATGGATAACAGGTGTCTTAGGAAGATTTTAATTCAGCCAGGAAGGGAGAAAGGGCACTGTGAAGTGATTTGCTGGAGGTCACAGATTGAGTTACTAAAAGCTAATCCTTCTAGTTCTGGTTTGTTACTTTTCAAATTAAATGGTGTTATCGTAATAAAATAGATTATATACACAAACACCCACAATACATATTACACATATAATTTATTTTAATATACACTATTATATTAAAACAGATCTTAAAATAATTAACAGGGCTTGTCTGTACCCTGGCTGTCCTGAAACTTGCTCTCCAAGTCAGGCTTTCCCCAAACTGCGAGATCCACCTGCCTCTGCCTCCTAAGTGATGAGATTAAAAGTGTGCACCATCACTGCCCAGCAGAAATTATATTTTAATAATACAGAATTCATACTTTTAATGTGTGCAGTTTGGGCTAATAATGAAGGTTGCTGGTAGACCATGTATTTGGCATGTTGGAGGCTCTGGGTTGATCCTCAGCACGGAAATGGATAAATAAATGAACTGGATTTATTCTGTCTACCAGGCTGCACACTGATCACCACTAATCCTAAACTGTTTTCATTATGATGAAGAAACTGCCCAGCAATATCACTCTCCTTCCAAACCCCAGCAGCCACTAACTCCTTGTGCTTCTGTGATTTACTAATTCTGGACATTGCGACCTTCAGCAACCAGGTGTTCACTTAGCACATGCATGTTGTCGCACATATCACTGCTCCATTTCTCCCTGTGACTCAGCTTATTTTATGGTATGGATATGTACCCCCCACCTTTCAATCAGTTGATGGACATTTGGGTTGTTTACTTTATTACTCTTAGGAATAATGGTGTCACGAATATCTATATAGATATTTTTGTGTAGCAATATGTTTACACTTACGCTGTGTACGTATCTAAGATTGCAATTGTAAGGTCATATGCAAATTAGGTTGAGCTTCTGAAGAAATTGCCAAGCAATTTGGTAATGTTTCTTTAAAGCTTTTCATGTATTAGGGATATTTTCTTGTTATCAGGAATAGTTTCCCGATTGTTCTTTTTATTTCCAAATCTCTTCCCATGTGAAAAAGTTGTTTTACAATTATTTTGACATATCTATCTGGAATATCTTGCTTTTGCATTTTAAGTCACAGAAAAGCCTTTTCTATGTCTTGGAAGTCCTTTTCCCCTTCTGTAAATTTCACATTAGTAAACAAATTGTCCTTTCCTCACTGATTACAATGACATCTTTATCATGTGACACGTTTCTACATAGATATGTGGTTTTTATGATGTGTTTCTCCTTTTCTATTGGCTAATTTATTTATGTTATTGCTATATTTTTAATGAGAGGAGATTTAGTAATCGATTTTAATAGATGGAAAAGTAGCTTTCCCGGTATTCATATTTCCCTGACTCTCCTCATTTAATTCTTACAAAATAATTTTTGTGTTGTTTCAGAGATAGGATTTTAGCTGTGTGGATTAGACTAGCCTTCAGCCTCCTGAATGTTAATAGTGGATAGTTATTATTCATAGAATGATCCAGAGCTGATGCCCTTACTGTGTTCCTATTAAGTCCCCAGATTATGTGACTTTCCTTTTGCTGTACTGAGAGTGGTGGCTTTTCCTCTCTTGCTGTTGACAGTGTGATTCCTACCCCATGTCCCAACGTTAACAAGTGTGGCCGTCCAGTCCTGGAACTTGCTCTGTAGACCATGCTGTCCTTAAACTCGGAGATCTGCCCGCTCTGCCTCCTGAGATGAAAGATGTGCGCCACTGCCACTACCACCCAGCTTGAATTGTTTTTTTAAACTAGAATTCCCTCTTCATCTCCTTGCACTGTGGTCAAGTGGGTGATCCCATTGCCATCCTCTATTGCCACATTCAAGCCACTTACAATTTGCCTGCAGTCTTCTGAGCAAAGGTCTGCCGTTGCCTACTTAGTTAGCAAACCTACTTTTAGTATCTCCAAAAGAGGAATTAACTTTGTTTTTGATTTTTAAGTCCAGTGACCTCTCCATAACTTGAGTGGTAGTTATAACTTAAAGTGATAACTCGAGGGCAGATGTAGAAGGAATGGGGGAAAAAAAGGCCTCTCAGGCTATGAAATGGTTTCTTTTAGAAAAGAAACCTCTTTTTTCTTTTTTAAATTTAATTTAATATTATGTGCATTGGTGTTTTGCCTGCAAGTATATCTGTGTGAGGGTGTCAGATCTCCTGGTACTGGAGTTACACACAGTTGTGAGTTGCCATGTGGGTGCTGAGAATCGAACCTGGGTCCTGGAAGAACAGTCAGTGTTTTTAACTGCTGAGTAATCTCTCCAACACCAAAAAGAAAATTTTAAAGAATTTTTTTAGTTTGTGAGTACCCCCAGCGTGCATGTGGAGGTCAGAACAGCTTGCGAGAGTGGGTCTCTCCTTCCACCGTATGAGTTTGAAATCACACTCAAGTTGTCAAGCTTGGTGGCAGCCACTTAACCTGCTTGTCCACTTTCCATCCCAGGAAGAAGCTATTAGTGAATAGAGCCATTAGAAAGTTAGATGCCACATTTAGATGTTCCAGATGCAGTGTTGACTACTATCTCCAGCACATGCCACCAATATATTTTAAATATTGATTAAGAGAATGTGTAGAAAATTTTAGCCATTTCAAATCCCACCAGAAAAGCTGATGTTACTGCCTCTCATCTTTTTACAGCATATATCTGTGCATATCCTCAACCACAGACCTTTCAAGTATAAGTAGAAATCTGCCGTCAGCAAGCCGTGCCGCTGTGCTTGGTTCCTTTTCCTCTGGCTGGACCTCAAGCATCATATGCTGGAAGGAATGTTTTGGCACCAGATATACTTGAGTATAAACCCAAGCTCCAGTGTTACCAAAAGGATGGTCTCTGAGCCAGCTTTAAAATGGAAATATTATTGCAGAATTTAAAACCTTGCTGGCTACATAACACAACCTATGCGCTTCCTCCTTACTGCAGAGATTTGAGTTAGATGATTTCTAATGGCTTGATTCATTGTATGTAGTTTTCATATTGCAGCATCTGCTTTAAGAGCACGTCCTTTCACCAGTAATGGGCTCTGCAACCCACCGCAGCTCCAGCCAGCCATCGGGGTGTTGCTGCTTCTTCTTTTTCTGTTCTTTTAAAGTACTGCTAATGAGGGCATCTTAAAAGCAGCACTGCCTTGATTGAAGTGGCTGGCTGCAATTAAGTTTCAGTATTAGCCTCGGCTGCAAAATTCCTTGTCTAGAGAGTTTGTGACAAGTGTCTGGGACTGCTTCTGTGAAGCTCATGTCTCATAAGTAACTCTCCAAGCAGATCTTCAAGTCTATTAGGCCTATTTATATTTGAGACATGTGTTTAAAATTTGCAACTTAGGGTTTTCCTCCTCCTCCTCCTCCCCCCACTCCCAGGATAAAAGTTTTCTCCCTCCCCTGGCCTTGGTTGATTGTACAGTCGTCTTCATTTGGTTGTCCCCTTGTAGAACTGCACCATTGTAGCTCTTTGACCCGTGTAGATCTAACACTTACCTAATTACTTCCTCGAGAGCTTCTTCAGGATAGGATTTTTTTCCCAGGGTTTTTGGTGATGCCATTAAATTTAATTTTGCATTTATTTATTTAATTTATGTCTTACACAAATGTGAGAGGTCAGAGAACACCTTATAGGACTCTGGATCTCCCCTTCCATCCTGTGGGTCCTGGGGATGAACTCAGGTCCTCAGGTTGAGTGGATGGCACCTTTTCCTGGTGATCTGACCATTCATTGGTGGAGACCTGTTTACCCCATTCTAAGGATACCCTTATTACCCCCACTGGTGCCTTGAAGATGCCCAAAGCAGAGCTGAGTTTCCTTTCCTATCCTTGTAGAGTAATAGAACTTATACTTCAGTTCACCAGCTTATAGGTACTGTAGGAGCATTCTATAAGACTTACACTAAATCACACTGAATACTGGTCTCTTTATTGTAAAAATGCACTCCTAATTATCACCCCCCCTTCTTTTGAGATAGAGTTTCTATGTGTACCCTGGCTGGCCTCAAATTCAGAGATTTGCCTGCCTCCACCTCCCAAGTATCTTCTTTATTCCCCTAACCCGAAAGCAAGTCCATATAGGAGAGTAATATGTATTAGCAGTTATTTCTACACTAGCTTCATTTTATAGGATCATTTTTTTTCCTGTTCTTGCCCTGTTCATCTCTTGTTCTCTGACTGAAAACTGTTTTGTAAGGGCGTGTCATCTACATCTTGGTGCCTCTGTCAAGTTTAGGGACTAGATCAAGCTGTGCATTTTTAAATGGAAGCATCAGAAGCTCTCCATAATTGTCCCAGGCAGTGGCATTAGCGTCTTATTTATTGGTTGATGATGAGTATTGAACTCAGGCCGCATGCATGCCAATTGTGTTGCTTCCCACCCAGCAACACGACCAATGCACTGAGGGCTGTGCAGATGCCAGCTGCTACCTTTATTTTGTGTGCAGCCCTTTCTTCACCTGTGACACCCTGCTCTTGTGATGCTCTTTGAGGCTTCTCCAGCCCTTTTCCCCCATCACCTTAGAACCCATAGCTCATTTCCTCATGTCCACGCTGGTTAATGTTTGTGTGTTATTAGTGGCTTTTCCTTTTCGTTGTTACTGTGTCAAACTTACATGTGGTAAATGGATGCACATTGGTTGCTTCCTTAGAAAATTCAAACTCCTAGGTTTCCAGAGTTTTCTTTCTTAGTAGCAAGTTAAATACTTCTATAAAATTGATTTGGTGAATACATAACATTCATTTCAAATGAATCCTAAGGTTTTGCCTGATCAATGCAATCTCCTGTTCTGTCCTGCTTTCTGCTGTCTTTGTGGCATCTGTCACTTATACAGAGGGTCAACAACGTTTCCATGAAGGCTCTCATAGGATGTCTGTAGCGGACCTTGAGCTCTGTCATTGCAGGGTGAAGGAAACCAGTCAATAAATGAATGGGTTTGTGATCCAATAATAGTTTATTTGTAGACACCCAGGTTTGAATATCAACTGTTGTTCTTTGCTCTTGTTATTTTAAACAACTGTTTGAATTGGAATCCAAAGAAGCTTCCTACCTTGATCCTAAAGTTTTCATGAGTTATTAAGTAGTCTCTGTCTCAACTCTCAACTCATGGGCCACACAGAAATAGGATTGTCATGGACTTGCCTGCAGACATGGTTTTCAACTCTACTTCAGTACTGTTGGCCCAGTACTACTGCCTGGTAGAAGACAGGTTTTAAAGCATTAGGATTCCCTTCCTGGCTTTACCAGTTAACAGTAATTGGAGCAGTGAGGCTAGTTTTACTCAGTTTTGAGAGGAAATAGGCTTCTGTGTATGCAGACTCAATATTCAAGGTGTAATACAATTTAGTACAACTCTTGTTTATTGAGCATTAACGATTCTCTTGCCTCAGCCTCCCAGTGCCATCACCACAGGTATGCGCTATCACATCCGGTTCAATAATCATAGTTTTAAATCTCATTTCTATTACATCTGTTGCCCCTCTTCTCCATTGAAATTTAGAGTGGACAGTGCTAAAATGTTCAGGAAACTGTTACATTTTTATTGTCTCTGAGTGTTATTTGTTCCACCAGCAAATATGGGTTCCAGTTACCTAACCACATTGAAGCAAGTAAATAAGATAGAAAGGGCGTTCATACTTACGTAAGCAAATCAATCACAATTTTGTTATTAGAATAAAGAAAATATTATATGTACAATTTGTTGCTAGGAGAATAAAGAAAATATTGTATATACAAAGCACCATCAGCTGTCAAATGAGCCATCAGAAAAGGGCCTACTGAGGCTGGAGAGCACTGCCTGCTCTCATAGAGGTCCTGACTTCAATTCTCAGAAACCACATGGGGGCTCATAGCCGTCTATACTGGGATTGGATTCCTTCTTTTGGTGTGCAGGCACACATATAGAGAGAGTACTCAAATACAATAAATAAATAAATCTTTTTAAAATAGAAGGCCTATCAATTAAATCATGGCATAATACTTTATCACTTAGAGTTCATTTTCTATTTGTATATAAAATTTTTACATTTTATGTGAGCTCTGTTGGGGTGATCATATCTCACTTATGAGTGCATTCAGAAAGGGAAAGGGGAGCAAAATAAAACACAGTGCTCCTGGCACATTTTCATATTTAGTCTTCACTCTTGTGAATCACTCTGACCAATATAGTTCTCTGCGCCTCACAGGAACATTGGCCATGGAGCGTTTCTTAAAACCACCCAGCAGCCCACACACCGGCATCATGCTTATGTAAAACCATCTTACCTTTGACATCTGTTCTGACCTCATTTGACTGCACATCTAGCCTTCAAACCATTCGGTTCCCAGTGCTTAGACGAGCACTTTACATTAGCCTCCAAGATTTTCTCCTAAACTGTTGGCACCTATCTTGAAATTTCTAGTTTTGCTGTTCACTCATACAGGCTGTCACAATTCAGTTAGGACTATTCCTTGGCCATCTGCATTATTAAAACATTGTTATCTTAAATATGAAAAGGAATGTTCCAGAATTGTTGTTTAAAGATGTTTCTGTTAGATTGATTAGCACTGTTTATACTGATTCCGCATGTATGCCACTTATCTTAGTCAGGGTTTTTATTGCTGTGAAGAGACACCATGACTATGGCAACTCTTATACAGGAAAAAATTGAGGGTGGCTCACTTACTGTTTCAGAGGTTCAGTTTATTATCATCGTTGTGAGGAACATGGCAGCATGCAGGTAGACATGGTGCTCGAGTGGAGAGTCCTGCATCTTGCAGACAACAGGAAGCTGACCGAGACACTTTGTAATAAGAAGTTTCTGGCCCAGACTTTCCACCTAGCCCCCAGGCTCGGATCCCCTCACAGCCCTGCTGCTACTTAGTTCCAAATAATCACATACAGATGCTTACATTAATTTCATGCAGATTGGCCTAAGGCCCAGGCATATAACTTGCTAACTCTTTACTCTTAAACTAACCCATGACTCTTATCCTGTTCAGCCATGGGGCTCAGTACCTTTTCTCAGAGCCGCATTTCGACTTCTTTCCTCTTTGTCTGGGATTCTTCCTCTTTTCAGAGTTTTCTTAGTCTGGTAGCCCCGCCCACTTCCTGTCTGCCCCTTGGCCAATCAGCATTTTATTAAACCAAATATTTACAACATGCCAGAACATAATTCCACAGCAACACTGAGTGGTAAGCTGAGCATAGGAAAACTCAAAGCCTGCCTCCACAGTGACACACTTCCTCCAACATGTCCATACCTACTCCAGCAAAGCCACACCTCCTGATAGTGCCACTCCCTATGAGATTATGAGGCCAATTACATTCAAACTGCCACACCACCTCAGTTCCTCCTCAAAATAGTGTGAGAAAAACCAGAGCCAACGTTATGCTAGTAATGTGTTAGGTAACGAGGCCATATAGGCCATTCTAGTTCATTGAAAATATATGTTTTATCCTTTTAAATTTTCAGTATAAGAAGTGACTTTGTTGTCTTCATGTTGGGTGAGTAGTGAAACAAAATATAGGCCTTTTCCCCTAAATTAAGGTGGAATTGATTATATTAAAGATATAAAATTACAGCTCTTCTTTGTGCATTAGTGGTCTTTTATCTGTGCATTCTAAACAGAGGATATTTTTATGGTGTCTGACTCATCAGAGTTTCCTGTGGATTAAATGTCTTATGTGAATGGTTTTCAGTAAAGTCCAGTTTCAGTTACTTGCTTGAAGCACACTATTTCAGTACTCCTGCTGCACATTCCCTGTCTGGTCTAAGTGCAAGACTGTATAAACCACTGTGACTCCCACTTTGGGGCTCCACGGTGCCTAATACCTAGACAATTTAATGTTCTCATCACCAACAATACAGAATTAAGAATAGAACTTAGGATTTTCACATGTGAAGTATATCAGTATTTGATGGAATTCTTTTAAAGTGCCTCCTATTGCCTCTCTGTGGGAGCAGCACCAGGTAGACTGGAGAGAGATACTCATTCTTCCTCTTGCTTCCTGCCCCTGCACAAACCTTTACTCTCAGTCTCTGTTTCAACCTTGCTGAGGGAACCACTGCCTGCTGTTACTTCCTCCCCTACAGTAGGAACAGGTTCTCTCTTACATCCTCCTAAGGATTTCTGGGATTTATCTGATGGTTTCAAGAGTAGAGACCCTAATATTATTTTGAGGACAGTGTGGAAAAGTGGTAGGAAAGTGACCTAAGAGTTCTAGCTCATTTGCTTTCTGTGGTTTTAGGCAAGGTGTTTAACTTCCCTTTATCTTAATTTGGCAGCTTTAAAAGCAAGAAAGTTGTTGTAGAAATTAATGTGTGTTTATCTTTGTTGCTCCCTTCCCCCAAACCTCATCCAGTTGTAGCAAAGTAATTTGGAAAAAGGAATAAAATCAAAAGTCAAGAAAGACAGGATACCAAAAAGATTTAGGAAGATGGAAAAGTTGAAGAATAGTAAACTGTGTGGAAGAGAGAAACTGAAGACTGTAGACAAATGGAAGGAAGTACAAGCTAATTTGTATTGCAGCTGCATAAAAGAGGACTAGAGACCCCAAGAAGTGTGCAGATAGGCCGAGTAGAAATTTATTCTTATCAGGTTTTTAAAAAATGTTTTTTATATATAATTTTCTTTTCTGTGCATTGGTGTTTTGTCTGCATTTATGTCTGTGTGAAGGTGTCAGATCGAGGAGTTACAGACAGTTGTGAGCTGCCATGTGGATGCTGGGAATTAAACCCAGTTAGTGCTTTTAACAGAGGAGCCATCTCTCCAGCCCTCTACTCTTACTAGGCTTTTATTGTTTGTTTTATTTCTTTCTTTGTCCAACCCCAGGAGTTTTATAGTTTTAGCTGTCAACTCGTAAGCCCGCTCTATATTGAGTTAATTTTTAATGTATGATGTAGAGAATGAGTCTAATTTAAAAAAAAAAAAATGGATCCCAGCATTACATTTTTTGGGGGGCATTTTACCACCTGAATCATCTCCCCAGCCACATTAAATTTTTTTGCTTTTTTAAAATTAAAAAAATGATTATTTACTATTGTTATTGAGGGGTGGGACGTGCATCCATGGTGTGCATGTGTGGGCCAGAGGACAACTTTGTGGAGTCAGTGTTCTCCTAGGACTGTCCATGGGCTCTGGAGATTGAACTCCAGTCAGATTTCTAGAATAAGCTCTTTTACTCACTGAGCCATCTCAGCCCCCACCCTGACCCCAGTATTCTTAACAATGATAAGTTAAAGGATTGTTCCATTAAGTTTGTTTTTAAGGTTTGTTTGGTTTTGTTTTTCTATAACAATATAGAAATATTACTCATTTGGGTTGAAGTTGTCTTCTGCAGCCATACTAAAACTAAAATCTGTCTGTGACTTATTTAGGGTTTGCCATAGATGTTGTAACTGAGTAGAAAAGTCAGAGTTAAGTCCCTCTGTCTAAAATGGTACCAAGAGTTTAGGAACCTGTGCAGAGTAGAGTGACAGTACCCGTAGTTATGGAGATATAAGACCCTGAAACCTGTGAATATAATTTTTCCATGGAAGAGGAAAATTAGTATTGCTAAAAAGTAGACCTCAAAATAGAAAGAGTATCCTGGATTATCTAGGCCCAAATAATTGCAGACATCGTGTAGAGGAGGAAGGCAGAATTAGAGTCTGAAAGAGATTTGAACCTCCTGAATTGCTTGCTATCTTTGAAAACAGGGAAAAGACAGACAAGTTGAGTATTATCTTTCTTCCCTACAGCAGCAACCTTGAACATTAACTCAATTATCTAATTACTTTATCTAAATATATATGTATATAATGTTCAGTATAACAAACTTAAAACCGTTAAAAATAAGCAATAATATTAATCCACACTTTCTAGAATATCTTTTTAGGTTTTTTTTGTTTTTTGTTTTTGAGTATCTTAGCAGAGATGCACAGTAAAATAATTATGTTCTGACATCACTTGATCACTTGGACATTTTAAAAATATACTATTAATTCGCTCCTTATTTTTGAAGAAGGCATTTGGTTTTTATTGGTGTTTGCAAAACAAAAATTGTGTTCATACATAGGACGTCAGGTTAACCCTTTTGGAAGACAGTATGATCCATCCTGTGTATCTGGAGACTTAACAAAGTTCATGGTTCTTAAAATCACTTTCAGCAAAGTAGAAGTCAACTTGACAGCCAAGATTAGCCAACACTGCTGTGGGATAGATAGTCTTTCTGTGCACTGTGAATGTGTTGCTGCTACCATTGGTTATAAAGAAGCTGTTTTGGCCTATGGCAAGACAGCTTTCAGCCAGACGGAAATCCAAGCCGAGAGACACAAACAGGATTAGAGGAGATGCTGCTACCCACGAGGGGAACATGATGTAAAGAAACAGGTAAAGCCACGATACACATGGTGGGGTGATATATAGATGAGTAGAAATGGGTTCATTTAAGATGAGGGAGCTAGTTAGTAAGCCTGAGACATAGACCAAACAGTTTGTAATTAATAGCAAGCATCTGAGTCAATTATTTTATGAGTGGCTTTGGAACAAGAAAAACTGGACGGGACAGAGAAAACTTCTGGCTTTGTGACACAGCATGTGGGGGGGGGGGCAAGGAAGCATGGATGTGCCACAACGTGGAGGTCAGAGAACAGCGTGGGGAGGTGGTTCTCCATTTTGGTGTTGAGGGCCTTTATCCACTGAACCACGTCACTGGCCCCACCATCTGGTTTTAGAGATTTTTGAGATTAAGGTATAATTACGTCATTTTTCCCTTTGTCCTCCAACCCCCACCATACCCTTTCCTTGTTCCTCTATAATTCATGGCCTTTTTGTATATTGCATAACCAGTCAGGGAGCTCATCCCTTGGGAAGACTATTTCCCCATTTCCCCATCTTTCAGCATTCCTTGGTTGCCAGTAGTTCCTTGTTTAGGGACGGGGCCCCCGTGAGATTTATCTCCTCTGTGTTCTACTGGTGGTGTACTTGTTTAGGTCATGTTTGGGCAGCTGTATTGTAGAGGTATGGGAGAAGCTTCCCTGCCGTTATCACAGCAGATTTTCTGGTACTTAGTCTTTCTGTCCTCTCCTTCCTGATGTTGGCTGAGCCATAGGTGCAGGAGTGTTGCAGTGTATCATTTGGGACTGAGCTCCCCACAGTCAGTGTTCTCTGGTTTTCTGTAGTGCTCTCTGGGGGCTGCAGGGGGAGTAGGGAGAGCTACACATATCTGTGGCAGAAGGGTAAGTACTGAGGATGCAGCTAGGAATTTGTGCTCTAGGAAGGTGGTGATGGAAGGTAGGACCATGACCTCACTAGCCTCAGGTAGCTGGCTAGGTTCCGGTATCAGGTATGATCTCCCTCCAGTTAAACAGGCCTTAAGTCCCATTAACGAGCTGCTGATTACCATCAAGATGGAGTGCCACCTTTAGGGTCGTCTTATTCTGGTCATCGTTGTGGTTCATAGGTATCACAGCTGGGTACACCTGCTGGTTGCTTCCCTCCGTTGGCACCTTGCATGGCACAATACAGTACTATAAAAGCTAGTTGAGAGGGAGCTTTCAGGTTAGATCCAGTTCAGATTCTTGGGGTCCTAGGTCCAAAATGCCTTGTGTCTTCAGCAATACAATTTTTTGGAGATAAATGAGGGCAGCAGCAATAGCCTGTATTATTTAGAGAGCCTCATGGGCTCCCTGACCAATAACTCAAAAGGGGGCTTTTCAGTTCTGGTATTAGAGTTTTTATTAGATAGTGTCTGGCTCTCGTGGGAAGCATTGTCAGCCCAAGTGGGAGAACGTCATTCAAATTATATACATATATGTATACATATAGACCTAGATGTAGTATACGTAGTTTAGGTAAGTAAGTAATAATAGGGTTCATATGGCTCTTCAGACTTAATGCCCCTTCCCTTCCTCCTCAGTTGAAGCCTCACCCATTTTCCTTTCTCTCTTCAAATCACTTGTACTTTGCTGTCCCTAGTGTCCCCCTCCACCCTATGGCTATTTCTATGACTGAAGATTGGGACCTAGGAACCTCAGATGAGAAAGACCATGCCACTTTTGTCTTCCAGGGTCTGGGTTACCTCATTCATATAAATTTTCTAGTTCTGTGCACTTACCTGTACATTTCATTGTTTCATCTTTCATTAGGGCCAAACAGCATTCCCAGGTGAGCAGGTAACACATTTCTGTATCCATTTGGCGGTTGGAAGGCAGAGATTTTGTGTCCTAGCTGTTGTGACTGGAGCAGCAATGAGGGTGCTGAGCCCTTGGGGAGTGAGCCAAGGACTTGTGTACTTGGCTTAGATGGTAGATCTTTACTTTATTCTATTTGTATCATTTTGAGGTTCTCTATACTGATTTCCAGAGTGGCTGCACCATTTTGCAATCCCAACAGTGAATGAAAATTCCCTTCCCTCACATTTTCCTTCATCATTTATTGTCAGTTTTGTTAGTCTTTGCTGTTCCGACTGAGACTAGGTGAAATCTCACAGTTGTTTTGATTTGCATTTCCCTAATTGCTAAGGTTGCTAAGCATTTTGACATATTTCTCAATCACATAACACCTGGTAAATGGAAATGCTATCGGCCTGGTCATGCTACACTGTAAGGATGACAGGGCTTGTTTCCTAGGCATTAAAGCACCTGTAACTGAAGCCAGTAAGGAAGGAACTCCAGGCACAAACAGCATGTATCTAGAAAACAGTGTAGACACAAAGAATAGAGAAGCGGAGAACTCCAAAGAGACTAACACACAAGCCTCATGTCACGTGCAAGTTCCAAACAGTAAGAGTGGAGGGGGGGGGGGCACTCACACAGGTGACTGCTGTAGCCTCCAGCCAGAGATTATGGAGCCTCTTACAGTGCAGCCCAACCACATCTGCATTTCCATTGGCTGTGCTTAATCTGTTAAAAATAGAACATTTGTTTTCATTATTTCAGTCTTGAGGTCATATTTGTTTAATTTTTACTATTTGTTTAAATATACAAACAATCCGTATTTTAGTAGTTTCGGTATGAAATCTTTATTGCTTTTTTTCTTTATGTGTTTTATGTGTTTTTGCTATGAGGTAGCCCTTTGCTTTGGGAGTTTCCCTCGCCTGGAATAATCACTCCTCGGAGAGGTTGGAGCTGTGGAAATTGTGGTAGATTAATGCCATAGTGACTCAAAAATCTTGTAACTATTAGAAATGAAATGAAACCTGAGATAACCCTACTTCGGGGCCATGCTATTGTCCACGAAATGTACTTAACTATCCTTCTGAAAGCAGCAGTTGTGTGGGAACTGCTTATAGTTTAGTAATCCATGTTTGTGGGAACAACTGTTCTGACCCTTGTTGAATCGCCTCCATCTCTGTTTTGAAAATCAGGGAATGTGAGAGTTTGTTTCTGGACTGAGTTGATTCTTATCCTTACTCTTGTACTACAGGCTTGGTTTTATTAGTATTTCATTTTCTTTTACTGGAAACCCTTACTAGGTTTAAGTAAGGGGGGTTGATTTTTATTAGCCTCAAAGCCATTTAATAGTAGTAATAATGGATATATATATATATATATATATATATATATATATATATATATATATATATATATATATATATATATTGAGACACCAAGCTTAGTGTTATATTCACATTGGCTCATTATGGGAGATTATGTTGTTAATAAAAAGTGCTGATTGGCCAAAGGCAGGCAGGAAGTGTGGGTAGGGCTACCAGACTAAGACAACTCTGAGAACAGGAAGCACAGAGCAGAATGCCAGAGAGAAACCGGAAGAAGCAGAGGACGACTATGCTGCTCTGAGAAAAGGTACCCAGCCACATGGCTGAACAAGATAAGAGACATGGGTAGTTTAAGGGTAAAGAGTTAGCAAGTTGTAGGCCTGGGCCTTAGGCCGATCAGCCTAAAACTATTGTAAACATCTGTGTGTCTCCCTGCATCTGGGGGTCTGCGGGCCTAAACCTTGAGGCTAGGCCCGAAAGTCCAGAACAGAAACCTCCTACTACAGCTCATTTCATTATGTCAACAGATGTTAATTTTTGATGTTTCAGATTCTGTGAATACATGGGGAATGTTCTTCCTCTCTGGACCTCACATTGGTGCCAAGTTAGACTAACTGGAGAACTATGGCAAATGTAGAAGTAAAATATTTGTAGAAAGTGTATAAACAGAGCAAGCTAGTTTGAGAGTAATGAGCAATGAAAAGGCTCCTTTAATCCTCATACCAACCTGTTAAGGGTGGCAGTATAGCTCATCAGACACGGAGAGGCTTCACTTGTAGAAATTAAGTGATATGTTAACATCACACAGGAAACACAGAGTTGGGTTATAAAAATAAACTTACTAGGTAACAAATGAAAAATGATTGCTGTAGGGGGATTATGTTGTTCCATTGTACATAACTGTCTCCGCCTATGAGTTTAATAAAAAATGCTGATTGGCCAAAGGCAGACAGGAAGTGTGGGCGGGGCTACCAGACTAAGAAGACTCTAGGAACAGGCAGAACAGAGCAGAATGCCAGAGAGAAGCTGGAAGAAGCAGAGGACAACCATGCTGCTCTGAGAAAAGGTACCAAGTCCCATGGCTGAACAGGATAAGAGTCATGGGTTAGATGAAGGGTACAGAGCTAGCAAGTTATATGCCTGGGCCTGAGGCTGATCAGCCAAAAACTATTGTAAGTGTCTGTGTGTCTCTGTGGGTCTGCGGGCCTAAACCTTGAGGCTAGGCCTGAAAGTCCGGGCTAGAAACCTTTTACTACAGATTGCAGGTTTAACAACTTTTTTAAAAAGTATATTGTCATTTTCTTTTTCTCTTCTCTAGATAGGTTGTTGGGGGTCAAAGTTGAGGTCTCTGGCTCTTAATACAGTTGCAAATAGGTTTCCTAGAACTGTAGAATTATATATGCACTGGATCTCCATGTGTGATTTTCATGAAGTGTCCACAGCTCTTATTAGATTCTCATGTGGTCTGTGATCACAGAGAAGAAATTAGGTAGGAGCCAGATTTGCTTTGAGTCTCACACTACAGTTTTGTTCCTCTCTACCAAGAAGGTAGCAAGAAATAAAAATTGTTTATTCATTTTGTTAGGTTTAAAATAAATTCTATTTTGACATAAAGTAATTTTGTATGTACTGACCTATCAAAATAGTTATTTTAAAATAAGACTTAATAATTCAACTTTAGAATTGATTCTGATTCTGTCAGCCATTCCTCATATTGTAGATGTCTTGAGTTTTGTTGGTTTCCTTTTCAAAGGTCAGTTCTTTCTTTTTTTAATTTTATTGCCAGTCAAGGCTCTTAGCCCTTCCTAACAAGAATTAACTTTGTCTTGCACTTTTATCTTATGGAGTTTTATCTGTACAGTTTATTGGCCTCTCACTTTCTATACCATCCAATACCTCTTGACTTTTAGAATCCCACCAAAAACACTTAGCAGACAAATGTACACAGACATGAGACACACACACACACATACTCATACACACACACCCCACCACCACCAAGAACATACATACACTCTCCACTTCACTGTAGCCAGCATCCTTTCTTTCTCCCCATATCTACTTTGAATTGCATTGGCATTGTTTGGCTTTGCAGAATCTGGTGGCTGTTCCCACTTCTTCCCAGTGTCCCTGCACACAGTCTGTGGCGGCTCCTAGTCCTGTCCTCTGTTTACCTGCACTATCTTGCCCCCTCCTCCTTCCCATGCTCCACATTCTGTGCTTCAGTCCCTTGAGAGCAGTTTTTCTTTGAAACCTCATTTGTTTCCCAAGCTGGAAGTATTCTTTTTTTTCTTATTTGTCATCTGTGGCGCTTTAGCTGTACCCTTGGGTTTGTTTTTTTTTCTTTAAGCTCTTTTGTATTAGATACTTACATACTCTGCACTTTATATTCCTGATTTTCTAACTATCCCAGTATTCACCACACCTCACTTCAGATCCATATATGTTTATATCAGTCATATAAACATATCCAAGTTTTAGGTCTTGGAAAATTTTTATTGAATGAATACCATTTTATTTGAAAGTATAATTTAACTTTGTACTTTTGAAATCTTTTATTACTTTAGAATCCTTAAATGTGTTTCTTTTTTTAAACCCTCAGCAATTCATTTTTAAAATTGTAGGGTAAAGGCCTCTATGGGCTGTGATGGCCATAAAGTACCTATACATAAAATAAGAATCTAAAACTGAAGCCAGAGGTTGGTGTCAAATGTCTTCCTTACTTTCGGTCCATTTTATTCTGAGACAGTGTCTCTTAATAAACCTGGACCTCACTGTTTCAGTTATATGGTTGGTCGGCCAGTTCTTATGATCCACTTGGTGCTGCCCCACTGTTGCTGGGCTACAGACCTGAACCGCTACAGCCTTTACATGAATTCACATCATCATGCTTGCCCAGCATGCAGTTTACCCACTGAACCATCTCCCCAGACCTAAAACTACCTTTAAAAAGAACTCAAACTACATCTCTCAAATGCAGGGTGTTCTGGTCTAACTAGAATACAATGATTAAAACAAGTTCCTTGATACCTATTTCATGTTTAATATTGTCTGCTAAATCAACTGAGGTCTTGGAGCATATAAATAATTATGTATTCAAAAGCAGGTGCCAAAGATGTGCTAGAAGTCTCCCTGTGTAAGAACTGCCTTTAGCAGTAAGAACCACTGACTCCCGTAACAGATAGGCTCATGGAGTTGGTATGAGGCGGAGCCTTGCTTTGTGTTTGACTTTTTAAATAGAGGAGATTAGGAATGGAGGGCCCTAGAATAACTTAATTTACAAAGTAGTTTCTCTAACTGATTCCTGGTTAACTGAGAAAGTTTTTGTAGCATTGGTGCACTGGCCGTATTAGACTGGAGCCTCTGGAAAGTGCAGTGCAGCCTTACTGCTTTTTCTAAGTACAAATGAGTGTAGAAGAGAAGAATACAGAGCCTAGAGTAGTATGTGTAGCATTTGGTGGCTGGAGAGAGCTGGAGAATAAATCAACTGGATCTCAGTCCTGTCACAGTGAAATGGGATAAAAACAACTCGTTTGTAAAGGATTAAATGGAACAGTTAAGTGTCTGATGTGGTGACTGTTGTGCACAGTAAAAAAGGCTGGGGGCTTTTACTACAGTTGTAGTGTTTTTACTATTTTGGTGCAGATGTCACGGTTTATACTTGCAGCTGTAGAATCTGTTACCTGTGATATGTTTGGCAGGTCGTGTTGTGGTTGTAAAATTAGCACATGCATCCTTGTGCTGGGGAGTGACTAAGGAATAAGTGGAATTAGATGTGCTGCTTCTAGGGTTCCTGTGGCAATTCCTGCATAACCCCAAATAAACTGGCCAGGGCTGAAGTTACAACTTTGACAGAGGCCCTCTTTCTGTTAGATGATAGACCCCTCCATTTGTTCAACAGCTAGAAGCTGTTGGCAGTGACTGCTGTGAGGGAGGAAGAGTCTTTGTTTAAGGATGACCCCTTGTTGAGTTGACCTCACTCTAGTGGAAGACCACACATCCAAGAGTAGATGGGCGGCACTAACTGTACTCATGTGGGGGGGCCATGCATACAAGTTGGATGAGTTAGGGGAGGTGGAAAGATCTAGGAGCCTGTAGGGAGGGTTTGAATATATTCAAAATATAGTTTGAATTCTCAGAGAACTAATACAAGTATGTCACTTTTACATAGTTACTACAACCCAAGACAGAAAGCATATGATGTTTATCTTTATTTAATGGTGTATTTTGACTTTTGTTGTTATTTTTGAGACAGGCCCTCATGTAGCCCAGGCTGGCCTCTAGCTCTCTGTGTAGCCAAGGATAACTTTTCATTCCTCCTGGTCCTCTTGCCTTCACCTCTCAAGTTCTGGGGTTAGAAGCCTTCACCACCACACCTAACTTGCAGATATTATATACCCATTTATAAGCAATGCTATTAATAAGTAGGCCCTTTTTAGAAGTAAGTATTATTTTTGTTTGCCACAAACCAATACCCTGCTGATGAGTATTTAGGTTCTTTTCAGCTTTCTCTATTATGATTGGTATTCCATTGACTACATAAGTCATTTCACTGCTGTGTAAACAGCTCTTCAGATACATTCCTAAAACTTCCAGACACTGCTGTCCTACTTAGTCTTCCCTGATGGCTGTCCTTTGGCTGATTGGAATTGTGGGGAAAGTGTGAGGTTAGAGATGTGGGAAAAGAAAATAATTAGAATAGGAGTGAACTAAGAGGAATGAGCCTGTATATGAGGGTCACTGATAAAAGTAGATTTGTGGCATATGTGGATAATCCAACTTTACCCATAATTAAAATACATTAATGACTTCATTGCATAAAATTGTTTTGTTTTGTTTTTTGAAGCAGGGTCTCACTATGTAGCTGTGGCTGTCCTGGAACTCACTATGTAGACTAGGCTGGCCTTGAACTCACAGAGATCTGCCAGCCTCTGCCTCCTGAGTGCTGGGATTAAAGGCGTGGTCCACCATACCTAGCACTGTAATGTTTATGCTTAAATCTGTTTGGACTTACTTAAATATTTGTATATGGGGCTTTCTGAATCACAAATAACACCCCTGCTATTTTCAGTTTGGATTTACAGTTCTTATGACTGACAAAGATTTTGCCTTCTCATGCAAAAAAACTGTTATTTGAAAGGCTTTCTCTCTTCCTCTCTTAGCCCTGGACGGAAGCGGGACTTTTCCCCTGTCCCATGGAGTCAGTACTTTGAGTCAATGGAAGATGTGGAAGTGGAGAACGAAACTGGCAAGGATATATCCTCTCAAAGAGACTGCCTTGGTAAAGGGTGAGGTGCTAAGTCAGAGCTGAGTGGTGTTTGTTCTGTCCGTTTACATCCATCCCCCAGCAGTCCTCTGTGTAGTGTGGAAGGTACCTGTAAGCCTTTTACAGAATCTCTTTTGGCTGCATTGTCTGACACATGGGAAGGGATTAAAGATTAAATTCCTGAAAGTAAGAGTCTAGCAAGATGAAGTACTGAGTCCTCTTGAAAAAATAAAGACTGCATGCTTCAACAGTCTTGCTAACTAGGAAGCATCTACTCAAGTTCCTGCAGGTTTTCAGTTTTCATAGGTTATTGCCTATTTGTTTTGTAATCAGTATGTTATGATTAATACAAACCTTAAATCTATTATCTTTAACTGTTCATACACTTTTCGAATTTACAAGAGTGGTTCCGAGGGTCCAGTCCTGTTGCTTCTCCATGGAGGAGGCCATTCTGCCCTTTCCTGGGCAGTGTTCACGGTAAGTTGTTGATCGTAAGCTGGTGTGTGTATGATTAATTTCTCTCTGGGAGACTTGACTAGTTCCTTTCATGCTCGTTCATTGCTGTAGAAGGTTAGGGAGCGTAGATTGCAAAGCTTTAGTGTTATGTGCTCAAGGTCCCCTGTTCTATAAGCCAGAGGTTCTTGTAACATTTCGTGTTACCCTGGAACCTGGGGCATGGAATTTGTGCCCCGTCAAAAATGGGGGTCTTTATCTTAGTAATTTAAACATTAGATGAGTAGACATTTTATTTGAGCTGCTTTAGATTGTTTCTCTCACTTTGTTTTCTTCAGAGCCCCGTGATACCTTGCACATGAATATATTTTAGAAATATTTGGAAAATATTTCTTATTTTTTGAATATTTTTATTTGGCAATCTCATACATGACTGTACAAACATACAATGTATCTTGATCATACCCAACCCAAGTCCCTCCTGCTTCTTCTAAGCCTTCCAATTCTTACACCTTTGTGTCTTTCCTAAGTAACCCATTGAGTCTAGTTAGTGTGGCTTGTGTGTGCATGGAAGTGGACTGTCTACAGGGACACACGCAACCTAGTAGTGGCCACCAGAAGAAAATGACTCCCCTCCCCTAACAGCCATCAGTTGCTAATTGCTCCTCAGGTAGGGGTGGGTCTTCATGAGCCCCTCTCTCATCCATGCTGGAATATTAACTGTCTTCTTTTTAAAAGAATGCTTTATTTTATTTTATTTTAAAAATCAAGTTGTATGTGTGCATGCGCATTTACACCTCTGAGCCTTCAGAAAGTAGCACTTGGCGTGTGATGCTCAAGTCCACAGTCCGGGTGTGGTAATGTGAGTACTGCCCTCTAAATCTTTCTCAGTCTTTGACTGGAGGGTAAGGCAGCCCAGGTGCATAGAACACGTCTAAGAAAGATGCTAGCAACACCTTTGTATAAAAGAAAGTGATCTCTTCTTGTGTGTTGAGCAAATTCCCTACCTCCCCAACGCTCCAGGTTTGGGGGGGTTTTTTTCTTCTCTCTTTCAAAAGCAAAAACATGAAACAAAAATGAGAAGATCAAAACAAACAGATAAAAAACCAATAAGACCAAAAGAGAGAGAGAGAAGGAAAAGAACTGAAAACCCAAACAAAGCAAAATTAAACACGTCTACAGGATACCATTGTGTTGGTTTTGTTTTAGCTAACTGTTCTGGCTCTTACCCCACAAGGATCCATAGGAGAGCAGTGATTTCTCCCTTAGCCACGGGGCATTAATTATAGATACTTCTTAGGTCTGAGACCCATCCTCTATCTGTTTCCTCTCAGTGCTGGGATGCCTCTGTGCACACTGCCATACTCTCTGCGAGTTCATATGTGCATCAGTCCTGTGGTTATTTGGATTGTTACACGTATCAAAAGCTTAAAGTTTAATATCCATGTGTAAAAGAAAGCATTCACTTTCTCTTTTGGGGTCTGCTTATCTCACATTGACCCCCTCTGTCTATTTACCTGTGGATTTCTTCCTTCCTTCTCTCTTTCCTTCCCTCCTTTCTTCCTTTCTTCTTTTTTCTTTTCATCTTTTTTTTTTTTTGAGACAGGTTTTCTCTGTGTAGCCTTGACTGTCTTAAAACTCTCTCTATAAACCAAGTGGGCCTCAAGATCTGCCTGCCTCTGCCCCCTGAGTACTGGGATTAAAAGTGTATACCACCACCACCCAGCTACCTGTGAATTTCATATTTCTTAACAGTTGAATAATATTCTATTATGCAAATGTGCCACATTGTCATTATCCATTTGTCCATTGATGGACATCTAGGTTGTTTCCAATTTCTGGCTATTATGAATAGAGCAGCAGTGAACATGGATGGGCAAATGTGTCTGTAATAAAGGGTCCTTTGGATCTATGCCTAAGAGTGATATAGCTGAATCTTGAGTTAGATCAATTCTCAGCTTCCTGAAAAACCACCACATTGGTTTCCATAGAGGTTATACAGTTCACAGTCTGAGTAGCAATGAGTGAGTGCGGGTCCCCTTTCCCTCATCCTCATCAGCATGTGCTCTCATTTATTTTATTCATCTCGGCCATCTGACTTGTGTAAGGTGAAAGCCCAAAGTAGTTTTAATTTTCACTTGTCTGTTGAACATTTAAGTGTTCTTAGCCGTTTGTGTTCCATCTTTTGAAAACTGTCTACTTAGTCTGTACCCCATTTCTAAATGGGTTGTTTTCTTGATGCTCGGGTTCTTTAGTTTTTTAGTTAGAGGTATAGTACGGAAGCTTCTCAGCATCGTGAGGTCCCATTCGTTAATTGTTGGTCTTGGTGCCTACACTATTGGTGTTCTGTTCAGAAAGTACTTTCCTATGCCAGTGAGTTCAAGCCTATTCCCCACTTCCTCTTCTGTCAGATTTGGGCATCTGGCCTTATGTTGAGGTCCTGGATCCATTTCAACTTGAGTTTTGTTCAAGGCAATAAGTTTGAAACCATGTGCATCTTCTCCATGCAGACATCCAGCTGACCTGCACCATTTGTTGAAGATGCTCTCTTTTCTCAGTGTGTGCGCATTTATGATGATGCCATGTTATTTTTATTACTATAGCTTTATAATATAACAGGGGGATCATGAGTTTGAGAGCCTGGTTTACTTACCAAGAGCCCGTCTCTTCCAAATAAGCTGCCGTAATTCAGTCAGATGTTTGCTTGTTTCTTATTTTCTAAGGGACATGACTCCAAACACTACTGACTAAGTTTTAGCCTCCTAATTCTTTACTATAAAGATTAAGTTTTGACATGTGAAGCTATGTGAGGAGGGAGGCCCCAAACTAATCTGAGCCATAGCATTCCATCCCTTGTTATACTGCCTTTTAAAACCAGGGTGTAATTCACAGAGCACACCTCACTGGAGACAAAGATCATAGTTTATTTATGTCTGGTATAGTATGCAAACTTAAGGAATGTTTTGTTCTTGAGTAAGTAACAGCACTGATATATGTTGTGATACAGCTGCACAGACTTGATCAGTAAGTTAAGTCATAGGATCCTAGAGGGCAGACACTGCTTTATTCTGGAATATCTTCATGTAATGCCTGACATGGAGTTGATGTTCTGTACTCCTTTGAATATGTTGGTATTATTCCCAAACAGTTGAGAGGAGATTAAATGTTGGTTGCTATATTCTGTTTGAGAAAGTGGGAAAGTATGTCTTTTTGTTCATTTAATGTTAATATTTTTTTTTCAAGGCAGGGTCTTACTATGTAGCTCTCACTGTCCTGGAATTCACTATCTAGATCAGGCCGGCCTTGAATTCACAAAAATCTGCCTGCTTCTGCCTCCCAAGTGCTGGGGTTAACCATCTGCATCACCATGTGGACCCCTGTGTCCTTATTACATACATCATTTATATATGAATGGTAAAGAAGCTGCATAATGTTTAGAAAACTCCCAAACTCTGGGACACATGGCCAGTGGACATGAGTGGACAGAGGAGAGTATTGTGGGCAGGGTGTGCTGCTAGACCCTGGGACACAGACTGCCTTATTCAGTCTTGTATGCCTTCTGCTTTCACTGTCTAGGAAAATTATTTCACAAAGTTGTACCACATTCTGCCTCCCTTGCCATCATGTCAGCAGTGTGTCTCTAAAGTTGTAAGGCCTTTGGGTCTATTTCTGCCACTTGCTATAGTTCCTGTCCACTTTTAACTGTGTTTATGTTCACAGATATGCTCTAGAGCTTGAGGAATTCTGACAATTGCGAGAGTTCTGGTTTTCATTTAGATATGAGGTTGTTAGTTTTACACAGTAGCTTTTCCTCAATGTATAATCTCTAAATGTGCAATTCCTTTGTTAAATGTTAGAAATATTTTGATAATTGAATCAGTACAAAAGTGTTCTGTTGATTTATGGCATCAACAATATTTGAAAATGTCCAGTACTTTTGTGGGGAAACATTGCTAGTCTGACAGACTTTTAATGAATCACATTGACTACTAATGAAGGAATTTCTCCATGGGTCTGTTCTCCTCATATCGTTTTATGTCACCTTCACATGCCTCTTAGAATTTGACCAGTGAGCCACAGGGACCAGCCACAGTAAGGAAAATCAGCAGCCGCATCTCCCTAGACATCCTTGTGCTAAATGCCCTGCTCAGTACCTAGGTGACTGGTCTTGCCAAATTATTCTGTGATCCTTTTCAGATCCTTTCAGCCAGGTGAAGATGCTGAATTTTAGAGAGACCCATAGCTGTGACAGCAACAAAGTACAAGTGTGCCTCTCTCTGAGTCTAGAAAGAATTACTGTGTTAAGATTGTACATTTTGTGAGGATGGTTACTTCTCCACATCTTCAGTATTTGTCAGTTACAAGTACTATACCATTTTTTTTTTACTACTTCTCAAGGCTGAAGTTATCTGAGGTAATTTATAGGATATCAGAGTGATCTGGTTCCTCCACATACACATCTTGAAGACTAGGTCTTGATGTTTAGCTCAGGCCGGCCTTGAACTCTAGATTTTCCTGCTTCAGCCTCCCACTGCAGGATTCCTGAAATGTGCTGCCTGCTTGCCCTGTCCAGATCTTTCTTCCAATCTTGTCTCTAATTCTCTGTTCCTTGGACTACCCACAGAGTTCTAAAACTTAGTAGTTGAAATAAGCTTGTCCCCTCCTCTGGTCCACTTAACTCAGAATTTCTAGTGGGTTTATAACTGTACTTTTACTATTTCTCAAAGCTCCTTAGGGACTTGTGTTAGGCAGGCAAGGTTGATGACTGTTGTAGCTCTGCCATTTATTAGCTCTTTGGCCCTGGTGAAATACTTAATCCCTTGTAAAATCTTGTCACCTGTAAAATGATGAGAATTGTGTCTGAAGAGTTCTAAGGAGTCAGATAGTGCATTTGAAGCCCTTAGAGGTGAATGGTAACCTCGGAAGATTTGGTAAATGTTAGCTGCTTTTGATTTAGTGTTGATAGCGCAAATCCCACTGAGGAATCAGCTGGGTGAATCTGATTCTTGCTGTTTTCACTTCATAAATAACAGAAGTGTGCTGTTTGAAACAAGACCAGCAGTCGCTGCAGACAGATCTGACACTGTTATCTATGAAGTATGTGGTATTCTATAGTTTACTTTGTTTCTCATCTGCTTTAACCACACAAAAGTGTGAACAGCCTGAGTGCAGGGCCATTGTCTGTGTTGTTCACTGCTACAACACCATTATTCATTTGTGACAGTTTTAAAATGTCATTTGCAAAGATTTTTTTAAATAAATAAATAAGAAGCTGCTTTTAATATTCTTGTCATAGTTTTCTGATTGGCACACATCATTGCCTTCAGGCCAAAGGCTGGACTTGATAGTAACTGACCTCAGAGCCTCTTTTTCTTATTTGTAAAAACAAGTGAGAAGATTTGACAGAATTCTGTCCCATAACTTTATATTCAAACTGTAGATCTGGTTTGGCCTAGAAAGTTGTACTGCCGCCACAGTGCAGTAGACACCCCAGGTACCTCCCAAGGACACACAGTGCAGTGCACTATGGCTGGCTCTAAAGTGGTGTTCACTCGGGGTAATAGCGGTAAAGAAATGGATTCTGGTCCATTTTCTGATGCACGTTTATGTTATAGTGTAGCTTACCGTGAGATTCTGGCTTTACTACTGACTGTTAGATGGTGACCACAGGCCAACAATCTCCTTTTTCTTGGGTTAGTTTTCTCATTCTCAAATGTGAGGGTTAGACTAGACATTACTTTATTCTTAAAAGGTAAGATAACATTTGCTCACTGTGATGTTGGCTGTCAGAAAATGTGGTTTGCTGAGGAACGAGTTAAAGTTTCTTTAAATCTCTAAAATTGTATCTCTCCCATGATATTAATACTTCCCATCACTTTTATATAACAGTGGCTGCCTTAGGTGAATCTCAGTAGGTTTCATGACGCTCTGATTTTAGGGTAATTTCCTGACTCAGGTGTCATGTTTATATGATTCCTGAGCCAAAATAGTATTTTCAGCTGATTCATGATCCTTCTCTAGGGGATCCAGGCTCTAAAATCAAGTTGTCCAGAGAATTGTTGAAAACCATAGGCCAGCGTCTGGAAGTGCTTAACTGTGAGGAAGAATAGGAAGAAGGGGCTTGGATAACGTTCATTTTTAAGTTGGAGATAGACTACAATGTATACAGAAAAAGAGAATCGTTGTTTTATATTATACTTAAAGAAAACCTTTGGGATAAGACAAGTTTTCTTGGGTACCTTGAATTATGATCATAGTTCATTTAACAAAGTTATTTGTATCTGAGCAAAGCCTCCATCTTCCTCTTTGTTCTTTCCCTTCCAGGCAGCAATCATCAGTCGAGTGCGGTGTAGGATTGTAGCTCTGGATCTGCGAAGCCACGGTGAGTACAGCGCCTCATGGCCACTGATGCAGTCACCCGCCCCTTGTTTGAAATGTTAGTTGTCACAAATGAACTAGTGACCCCATTATAGCTTGTAGGTAGACGGCTATAATTATCCTCTTCAGAATAGCCAACCACAAAGATTTGTCTGGAATATAGAACATCCTTGCTCAATCTATCCTTAAAATATATAAAGTCTCCATTCTATTACTCCTGATTTTGTGATTCCTATCACTAAAAATCTATCTTTAAAATATTTTCTTTTTAGGAGAAACTAAAGTCAAGAATTCCGAAGACCTGTCAGCAGAAACAATGGCAAAGTAAGGAAGCAAACACTGGTAGATTGTCCAAGCCTCATCACCATTGTGAGCAGTAGTACAGTTTTATCATGCTGCTGGTGAAATTGTTCGGCCGTCACTAACAACACACACATCATTCTGTGCTATCTTCTCAGTTTATCCTTACCACTGAATCTCGAAGGCCACCTCCATCTCTCCCCGTTCATGATGGTCAACACACAAATCACTTGAAAATAGTTTTGTTTGTGCAGGCTTTTGAATAGTTTCCTTCTGTTGGTAAAGCTGAACGGAATGTGGGCATCTTTTATGGACTCATATTTAGAAAAGTGTTTGAGTAAGAGAAGCCTTTAGTGCACATTAAAGCGCCTACATATATTTATGGTCTACTATTACAGGAAGGTGAGGGCAGGGGATGGAAGAATACCTAGTTAGAAACAAGGCTTTTAAGTCAAGTATTATATATGCCAGAGCTCTCCATGTGATCACCAGGGTCATATGAGAACTAGCAAAAAATGCAGGTGCTTTGGACCCACCAGAAACCTGCTAAATTGGCATTTTTAGCAGTTAAATCTAGACATATAATATACTTAAAAATAATTTTATTATTTATGAGTATGGATGTTTTACTTGCTTCCTGCAGAGGCCAGAAGAGGGTGCCAGATGCCCTAGAACTGGAGTTTCATACAGTTATAGCTACCATGTAGGTGCTGGAATGTGAACCCGTATCTTCTGGAAAAGAAGCCAGTGCTCTTAACTGCTGGACTGTTTCTCCAGTCCTGGCATTTATATTTTTAAAACCCTCTGTAAAGGAATCTGATGTAGTCACTTCTATAAATGGTATTTGAGAGCTATTGCCTTTCCTAAGAGATAGTTCCAAGTGATTGATCAATCAACTTTACCTTGGTAAACACACCTTTCCTAAGCTTAGCTATGATGTTGACTCATTTTGTTTGTTTGTATGGATATGAGTGCTTTGTCTGCGCATACTGCTTTACACCAGAAGGGGGCACCAGATGGCTATAGCCACATGTGGATGCCAGGGAAATGAGCTCAGGGCCACTGGGAGAGCAGTTGGTGCTCTTTTGTTTTGTTTTTTTTCAAGACAGGGTTTCTCTGTGTAGTTCTGGCTGTCCTGAACTCTCTCTATTTACCTGGCTGGCCTCAGACTCAGAGACCCACCTGCCTCTGCATCCCCAGTACTGGGATTAAAGGTCTGCACCACCACTGCCTGGTTGCTGCTAGTGCTTTTAACCACTTAGCCATATATCCAGCCCCAGCTGTTATACATTTTAGACTCTGTCTACCTTCATATGTTAACAACTCTCACAGAGAATATCTAAGTTAATGCTTATTCTAAGATGTGGAATTCGATGTTTTCCAGAACATTTATTTTATTCATTTTATCCTTAAGTAAAATTTTGGGGAATTGTGAATTATTCTGGAATTTATGTATTATTTGTTTTAAATTTTAACCTTTAAAAAAAAAGTATCCCCAAATAAAAGGACACCCATGGCTTGAGATCAGCTGACCCTTTAGTCCACATCTTTGCATAGGAGTGCGCCTACAGTCTCCTCTGTTGTTCTTCTTTGGGGATACAGGGAAACTACTTGATTTTACTTTTCCAAAACTTTGTATAAATCTCCTACATTACTTTTTCCAGAGACTACCTTATCTAAGTCATCTCTGTTTCTGAAATTTGCCAGTGTCTCTGAGCCAAGGCATCATGGAGTCACTCTGGATCCATAGTGTTGAACTCCAAGAGAACGGGCTTTAAATATACTAAGTGTGGTAGTGAAAGTCAGCAGCTTTTTATTTATTTATTTATTTTACTTTGGTGGAAATGCATTGACATTTTGGTAGACCCAAATAGCTTAATTGACCCGGCTACTTTTACAGTCGGTAAATATGTCTGAGTTTCTTCCTTGTAGAATAGTGGTAGGGACCTTTTCAGACAAGGTTGCAGAATTCCATTAGATGACACAGACAGCTCATAGTGCATGATGGGTACTTACCTTCCATTGCTGCATCACTGAGACCACAGGTTTGGTAGATTCATAAGAATGTTGGTTTGTTTAGACTAGAGCTCTAGAGGCTGGGAAGTCTAGCACCTGATGCTAGTCTCGGATTATAGTGTGGTGGAGCATTTCACATGCTGAGATAGCTGTGAGCCAAAAAGATCAGAAATGTGAGGTTCTTAGTCCTTAACCTTCCATTTATCTGGAGAACTGGGTGTGTGAGCTGTCTGCACGGATACTAGAAACCACATAAGCAGGCTCTCATAGTCTTGTTTGTAGGGTGACTCTGTAGATTTTTACCATTTTCTACAACTATTAGTTACAGCCCAAAAGAAGGAGCTGAGAAAGAAGGCTATTTTTGGTGTCCTTGAGCACTCCAAGATTCTCTCTCTTGGCAGAGATGTTGGCAATGTAGTTGAAGCCATGTATGGGGACCTGCCTCCTCCAGTCATGCTGATCGGGCACAGCATGGGCGGGGCCATCGCAGTACACACAGCCTCAGCTAACCTGGTGCCGAGCCTCTTGGGCCTCTGTATGATTGATGTTGTGGAAGGTAAGTCTTCATGATACTGAACAAATTGGATTCAGTGATGTAGAGGAGACATCTCTGATACGGTATTACCTTGGCCATATTTATTCCCAATTTCACCCCTCTTGAAGTATGCCCCTATGTCTTTGTACCTTTATAAAATTATACAACCATTTTCTGTGTTATCGGAAACTCTTCATTTACACATTTTGTGGCTGTATAATATTTCTAGTTATATGTATGTCTTTTAGTTTTATTTAACCATTTAGGAAGAACTGCTTTTTATTTTCTGACTTACCCTGAGAATCTCATTGGTGCTTGTTCAGCTTAGGTGTATTCACTGGGGTGTGCCACACAAGGAGTAAGCACCAGTCGTCAGAACTGCCGAGAGTCATGGTAGAAGCTGGACCTAACTCTGTCTTCATTTTACTGGGGCATCACGGAGTTCTGCTGTTACCAGGGGCAAACATAGAGTTGACTTGGTGTGTTAGTTTTGCTGTTGTGGCAAAATACCTAAAATCAGCAATTTAAAGGAGGAAAGATTCATTTTGGCCCCAGTATTGGGGCTTTGGTCCAAAGTTGGCTGGTCATTGCTTTTAGAATGTGGTGAGTCAGAACATCACAGAGGGATACCAGGAACAAGCTCCCAGATCTTGCCTGCCTCCTCTACATGGAAGGGCCCTGCCTCTAAACAGCCTGTTCAGTGTGCATTTAACAATGGATGACTCTGTCAATGAAGCTAATGTCTTTATTACCCTACCAGCTCTTGATAGTGTAACAGAGTGAAGAAGAGCAGTCTTCAGAATGGAAGAGGATCTCTGAAACCTAGATCATACACTGTCGCACAAAAGAATGAGACTCAGGGATAGATCTCTGAAGAAGTTGGAGATACTAGAGGGAATAAACACCACAGTCAAATCTTACCCAGCTGTCTTATAGCTTCCTCAGCCTCGATTCCCTTGGAATGATTTTTTCTGTGTTTGAATCCCGTCTTAAGTATTCTTTTGGTAATTAAGGCATGGCCCCATCACACCTGCTTGGGAGCCTAGAATTCCTTCTATAATCTGAAGTGTCCTTGATTTAGTTAGGATTAAGGGTGTAGGTCACCACTCCCAGGACACTCCCTGTGCTGGGATTAAAGGTTTGAATCACCACTCTGATTCTCCTAGACTGACTGTGGTTAGAGCTCTGGGACTTCTGGAGCTTTTACTAACCCCCCACATAGACTGTGGGTAGATTCCCTCTGATATTTCCAAAACTTCTGAAACTTTATTAAATCCCTACAAATATCTTGTGTGTGTATGTGTGTGTTCATGTGTGTGTGTCTGTGTGTGTGTCTGTAGCTGCAAAGTTTAACACCAAAAAGTGATATCATCCAGTCAGTGAGAGGGAGAAAAAGGGTTTTCAAAATATGAAATACAAATTGCCAATAAAGAATTTAAAAAGTTTTCCATATCCTTATACATCAAGAAATTACAAATTAAAACTGTTTTGAGATTCCGCTAACCCCAGTCAGGGGTGATGCCTATCATCAATAGAACAATTAATTACATTCTGCTAAGGATATGGGGTAAGAGGGACCCTTATTCATTGCTGACTAGGATGTAAATTTGTATAGCCATACTGGAAATTAGTATGGAAGTTCCTCAAAATATTAAAAATAGAACCACTATATGATCCAGCTCTCTCTTTTTGGATATATCTGAAGGACTCTAAGTCAGCATGGCAAAGACACTTGTACTTGTTCTCAATAGCCAGGGAATGGAAATGGCCTCAATGTCCACGATAGGTGAATAGGTAAAGAAAATGTGGTACATATGCACCATAAGAAAAATGAAGTAATAACATTTGCAGGAAAATAGATATAGCTGGAAATCATTGTGTGATATGGGAATGTTCTTTTTTTGTATGCTGTGAATATCATTCTTTAAATAAAGGAACTGTTTAGTCCCTTGGTGAGCACCATAGAAAAAATAGGTAAGAAATCAAGCATAGGTAGGAAGAGAGGACGGAGTGAGAGAGAGATCAACTCAGACACCCAAAGAAGCAACTATAAAAAACAGGAGTGAGCAATGGGCCACGTGGAAAGACAGATTAATAAAAATAAATCAAGCTAAGATAAAAGAACTAACAATGTGTCTAATCCATAGTCCAAACAACATAAAATTAATATAAGCATCTATATGTTTCTTTGCGACTTTGAGATTGCTGGTCCAGATAAGTGGTGGTGGGCGGGTCCTAACTGTGAGGCTGGTCGGGGACAAAAACCTGTTACAATTGTGTTAAGCAAAATGAGCCTGACTCAGAGAAATATCACATTTTCCCTCATATGTGGAAACTAAATTTAAAATATTGTGTGTCTGTGTGTGTGTGTGTGTGTGTGTGTGAGAGAGAGAGAGAGAGAGAGAGAGAGAGAGAGAGAGAGAGTCATAGAGGGGATCATCATGAAAGGGGAGGAAGATATCTTAGGGGTGAGAGAGTGTAACTTGGATTTTATATGTGGGATTTAACTGGAGAACAAAGAGAACCCGCTGGTGATGGGGAGTCGGGGAGGGGCAATGGGGGAGGGGCAATGGAGAATAAAGAATAAGGACAGACACGATGAAACCCAGTGCTTTGTGTGCTAACTGGAAAAGGGAAAATGACTACTTAGTATTACAAAGCAAGAAAACAAAAAAGTTTATTGACGTGGTTAAATTTGTGTTTAACATCAGGTACAGCCATGGATGCACTTAATAGCATGCAGAATTTCTTGCGTGGTCGTCCTAAAACCTTCAAGTCTCTGGAGAACGCTATTGAATGGAGGTAACCTATAAATTTAAGCTGTTTCAGTTCTAGATGTTATGTTGTAGTCTCTCTCTCTCTCTCTCTCTCTCTCTCTCTCTCTCTCTCTCTCTCTCTCTCTCAGTTACTAAGATAAACAGACAGTGGCATTCTAAGCCTTTCTGTGATAGTATTTAAGGAAATAGTTTTAAAGCAGAGTATTTTTAAATGTCTCATAATTGCCTCAGTTATCTGCAAAATGTACCTTTCTAATATCAGTAATTATAGGCCTCCTGCCATCTAGCTGAATTTGCCCTGAAGGTGAGAACTTGAGCCAGGTGGTCTCCAAAGCCTCCCCCACCTCCGAAGCTCCATGGTTCTAGATTCACTTTCTGTGTTTTATATAAAACAATGAAGAAACAGCAGGTGTAAGTTCTGCTCTCTAGAATTATTTGGATTTGGGGGGAAAAGCAAAACTAAAGAACCTTAGTAGTTTTTATAAAAATTGCTGACAGACTTGCCTGTGGCTTCTGTCAAAGAATGTCATCACTGAATATATTTATTAGTCCAACTGATATTTTTTAAGCCCACGTGAAGTTTACTTCATGCTAAAGGATAAAGATTCGGAGATCAGCAGAGCACTGCTTGCTCCCTGCAGACATTCTTAGGGTGAAAGCGCCTGTTCTCACTGAGCCATGTCATCAGCCTCAAACTTTATTTATAGCAAACCTCCTCTTTCAAAGATTTATTTTTTTCATTTATGTATATATGTGTGTCACACACACAATTTCCAGTAAAGAGTTGTGTATGGGTGCCCACATAGGCCAGAAGTGGGATCAGATCCCTTGGAGCTAGAGTTAAACATGGTTGTGAGCTCCTGACATGGGTTTCTGGACCCTTGGAGCACAAAAAGCATTGTTAAGCTCTGGGTCATCCCTCCAGGCCAGCAAACTGCCTTTGTGGTAAAGATCTTAGCCTGTTCCTGAAGGAAGAGCCTGACCTGGTACATCTTAAGGACACGACACTATCTCTATGGTTGCAGGGAGAATCCAGTTCCTAGGGGAATTTTGGGCACCCATTCCAACTAGAGCCACCTACAAGGCCCTGGACACTTGTCATCAGCCGCCAGCCCTACTCTGTCACGGTCCTCATGTGCTCTCCACTCAGGACTCTCAGAATTTTCCTCCTGCTGACTCAATCCCCAGGACTTTCAGCTTCATAGTCAGCCGGCTGTCTGCATTGCTCTGCTGTTCTATCCTTTTGTGGTTCACGTCTCCTGTTCAGCCCTCAGAACTGTAGAACACAGGCAGGCTTCTCCAGCTTCCTCAGTGGAAAGAAAGCACTTCCTCTGAACCTTGTTCTATGTACCGATGCTCTAAGTCACCCTTCCTGGTGTGCTGAGGTGAAGGCTGAGTAACCAACCTCTCTCCTTTATCTGTTTCCTAGTGTGAAGAGTGGCCAGATTCGAAACCTAGAGTCTGCCCGAGTGTCGATGGTTGGCCAAGTCAAACAGTAGGTCTTTTATCTCTCTGCCTGGTTAATGGATGAAAGACAGGAGAAAATTGGGGCTCCTTTGTTCCTACACGTATTCTGCCGTACTGCCAAATGCTTTATTATGTTTGATTAAAATTACAGGTGATTCTGTTAGGCTAGCCATGGAGATGCTTTTCCTAGTTGTTTTTAGAAACCAACTACTAGATGATATTAGCACAGGTCCTGTTGTTAGAGTGGGCATTCCAGTGGGTAAACACTCCAGTGTTCCTGTGTTAGCGGCTGTGGTGCCACTGAGCCAAGCCCAGAATGAAACCCAAACCCAAGTGTGAAAATTTTGGCAATTAGAGTAAGAGCCAGATTTAAAGGCTGAGCTAAAGTTACTCAAACTAATTATCTTTCCTGATGGATTTGCATGAATCCTTTGTATAACCACAAATAAACGCTGATTGGGAAAATGTCATCCACTGGGCCAGACAGGTGCGCTGGAGCTAGATAATGCCATCATGCAGTGCTTTGTGTTTCTAGGGACTGTGAGCATCTTTAATGTGCATAGTCTTGTTTGTAAGATCTGGAGTTCTGAAAAACTACATCTTAGTGTAAATGATGGAACCCCAGTGTGACCAGTGCCCATTTTCAGTGTTTTAATTTGTGGCCAATCTTGTTTAGTCTGCACATCCAGTTACTTCCCTAAGCTGAAATATTGTGAAGCAGACTCTACCCAAATCTGATTCCTTCTGTAAGAATTCATTATGTTCTGGAAAAAAAAAATTAAACATAATAATAATGACATTATCATACCTAAAAATCAGACTCTAATAGCATCAATTAATGAATCTATGCAGTAATATTTTATTATCAAATTTTTATCAAGTTTTAATTTACAGATAATAATTGTATGAGCATATGTACTTGGGTGTTATATAGTAACTATTTCAATATCATATATTTTATAATGATTGATTCAAGGTAATTAGCATATCTATCAATTGAATGTTTATTTCATGGTTAAATCACTCAAAAATCTTTTCTGGCCTTTTGGAAATAATGTGCTACATTATTATTAGATTTAGTTATCCTGCTGCTTAATTCATAAGTTAAAAGTGAAAATCAAAATAAGCAGGAGCAGTCTGCTGATGTACCCCTTGAGTGTCTGAATGTGCAGGTTCTTTCCCCCCCCCCCCCCACTGCCTAGAGTTCTGAGGAAACTAGTTTACCGTGAAGCTTTTCTACCCTGTAGAACTGCCAGGTCATCCTTCTGCTCTAATCAGTTGTCTTATGGGTGAGGAAGTGGAAGCTCAGAGAGGAGATGACTTTTGGGAGACCACACAGCTAGTAGAGGACAGAGCTGAGATTTGAACTGGTGTGTTTGACTTCAAGGCCTGTGTTTAGACCTCCTGTCTGCAGAAGGTAATCTCAGTAGTAACACCAGGGAGAGAAAATGAAACGTTCAGTGCAGGTGGGAGGTTGTCAACTTTCAATGCCCAAGACTTTGAAATCTGATGTATGTGAACAGTGGTCAAGCATTTTGTGAGGAAGCTGCATAGGTTGTGTGTAGGAGTTCTTTTTCACACACACACACACACACACACACAGACTGTGTGTGATGGGAAGGGCATGTCCATCCTATACAGCACCTGTGGAGGTTGCAGAACAACTCAGGTTGGTTCTCTCCTTCCATCTTTACATGTGATCCTGGAATGGAATACAGGTTGTCAGGCATGTGTGGCATGACTTTCACAGTATGCTCCTGTCTGTCGTGTGTGAGTGTGTGGCTCCTGCAGCTCTCCGGCCCTTTTTAGTAATGGTGACACGACTTTGAGCTTTTTTATCCATGGCCTTTGCACCTGAAACTACATTGGTCAATGCTTTTTAAAATGACATTTGTTCTGTATACTTACTGTGAAACCTGACATCATCTCTAGTTTAATAGGACTGTTACATTGTGGACACACTTTACCATGTTTTAATGCTAGAAAAGGAAAAGTTCATAAAAATCTACTACTCTCCCTTTAATTTAAAAAATTATTTTAAAAATAATTTTAGACAATATATCTTGATCATATTCTTTCTTCTCCCTGACTTCTACCTCATGACCCACCCAACTTTATGTTCTTTCTCTCTGTTTCAAGAAGGAAAAACAACAAATACTAAAACCAGAACAGACCAAGTGTCTCAGCTAGGGTTTTCATGCTGTGAAGAGACACCATGGCACTAATTGAGGGTTAGTCTATGATCATCATGGCAGCTGTAGGCAGATGTGGTGCTAGGGCTGAAAGTCCTACACTGGGCAGGCAACCAAAGCCTGCCCCCACAGTGACACACTTCCTCCAGGAAGACCACACCTCCTAATAGTGCCACTCCCTTTGGGGACCACTTTCTTTCAAACCACCACACAAGTGGAAAAAAATAAATAATACAGAAATAACAACAAGAAGCACCCAAACCCATAAAGTCCATGTTGTGAGGGGCCCATGGGAAGACCCGCTACTATTACCTACTAAAAGGACATAGTGTGACTCCTAATGGCGTGCCACCATACTCAGTAGATAGTAAATAACAGAGACCCATAATGAGATCTGGGCAATGCAGACAATGAGAATTGTCCCTTTAATTTCTTGGTCTCTGTTCTACCTTATCAAACTCCATTCTTCTCAGAGGCAAAATAAACTGTCTATCATGGGCAGCAAACCCTTCATCTAGCTGCCTCCAGGCCTTAGAACCACATTAATACCTGTCTATATACTTTTTCCATCGAGTTTTTTCTAAAAGAAATCATGGTACTAGCTGTTCATAAATAGTGGTTTTTCTACCTAATCATATAGTGAAGCGGTTCCATTTTTAGGTTTGACAGTTCCATGCACGTCTATAAAGATTGCAGTCTGTTTACCCACTCTCATCTGCCTTGCCAACAAGACTCCTTCTGCTGTCAGGTCTCGTTTGTAGGTGCCATTTTTGAGAAGAAGAAGAATGTGATAATTATTTGGATCAGATATTAAGATGTGCAAGGTTCTGCTGGTCATTGTCATTGTACTTGTGAGTTTTTAATGGCAGCTCTAACACAGGACTTCTTACTGTGCTGTTGTTCTGGGTCTTCTTACTGGGCCTTGTTCTTTTGTGAGCAGGGAACTGCTTTGCTCTGGGGTTTGCATTCAGCCTTATGCACCTACAATGTTTGTCTTAACTCTTCAGGACTACTTGATAGAATTGCTATAAGGGTTCTATAAAAATCCAATAAGATCCCATTGTCATGTCCCAGAAGATAGCCAGCCCCTGTATATAGATCTTTATTGATAAAAAGAATATCTAAGATAATTTGATAAGACGTTCATGAAAGTATTTCTTCAATCTAGGTGTGAAGGAATTACTAGTCCTGAAGGCTCCAAATCCATAGTAGAAGGCATCATAGAGGAGGAGGAGGAAGATGAAGAAGGAAGTGAGTCAGTAAACAAGAGGAAAAAGGAAGATGACATGGAAGTGAGTAAGGGGGAGGGAAGCAGAGATGACGTTGTTACTTGTCAAATTATATCGTTAGTGGTGGAGATGCCATGGTAAGAGATCATCAGGTGGGGGCTGGGCACTCTGTGTCCCTGTCAGACTGCTTCCTCCAGGCGCCTCCTCACTTCTGTAAAGGTGCGCCTGTGCTTTCTCTTAGGAGAAAAGGCATCGCAGTTCCAACCTGTGTCTTGTGTCTGTCCAGCTCTTACCATCTTTTCAGGCTTCCTGACCTCAGCCTCTGTCAGTCCATCTGCTGTGTGGACCTTGAGTGATATGGTGCAGTGTATCACTTGGACTTGTGCATTTCGAGTCCTATAATTGAGCCACTTTTAGAGATGCTGTGGACTCCTGACAGCCAGTCTTGACTCCTGTTGTTTAATTATGTAGGAATCTTTCCCCAAGCAAAAAAGTATGTTTAGTTAGTGTCTGTGCAAGTAGTGAGTTCTGGTGGAGCAGTCTGTTTGGGGTTAGCGATGGGATCAAAGGCATACACCATTATTACCTGGCTTTTAAAATATTTTCTATTTAATGAGGTTTTTTTCCTGCCATCCTTGAGATCACTGATCAGAATGATGCTTTGTAATACTTTAGAATTTACAAATATATAATTTTTCATCTGTTTGGGCCTTGCAACAGGTAAGGTGAAGGGAATTTTTTTTCTCTCATATTACTACACAGTAACATCTTAACTCATAAATTAGACTTGGGAGTCTGAGGCAGAGGAACCCAAAGTCAAGGTCTGCTTGGACTACAGAATGAGTCTAGAGCCGGGGCAACTTAGAGAAACCTGCCTTAGAATTTCCAGATCAAAGAAAGTAAGAAAGGTCAGACATGTATTTCAGTGGGGACACTTACAAGAATGCAGAGGCTCTTTGGTCATCCCGAGTACCACTTTCTCCACCCACGATGAAGAGGTCTGCCCAAGGAAACTAGCAAACAGTTACCCTTCGTGTGCGGTTTCACACTTACTTACCATCACTAGTTAGTATTGAGTTCTTCATTATAGGGACCACCATTAGACCCCTTGGTCAGCTACTTACTCATAGTCACATACAAACATTAGAGCAGGTCTCTTAGATGCTCTTGATTTTTAATGCCTGTTCTGTTTTTGGCAGTGTTTAAAAGTAAGCACCGTCATGTGATTTTATAAACTCCAGAAGTGTGTTTGGGGGGAAAGCTGAAGTCATTAAGCAATGACTATCCATCAGTAGTCACTTCCCATCTCTCCTAGCTCTGTAGTACGAGGTTTCTGGCCCGGACTTTTGGACCTAGCCTCTGGGTTTAGACCCGCAGTCCTACAGAGACACACAGATGCTTTCATTAATTTGAGGCTGATCAACCTAAGGCCCAGGCATATAACTTGCTAGCTCTCTACCCTTCATCTAACCCATGACTCATCCTGTTCAGCCATGGGGCTCGGTACCTTTTCTCACAGCAGCATGGTTGTCCTCTGCTTCTTCCAGTTTCTCTCTGGCGTTCTGCTCTGTGCTTCCTGTTCTCAGAGTTTTTAGTCTGGTAGCCCCGCCCACACCTCCTGCCTGCCTTTGGCCCATCAGCGCTTTTTATTAAACCAGTGGGTGGGACAATTATTTACCATGAAATAACACAATCCCCTACATAGCTCACTAATCTACTCTCCATCTGTAGATCTGCTTAATCAGAATATTACATATAAGTGCAATTGCGTGCCATGTGATCTTTTGTGACTGGCTTCTTTTACTGGAGGACAGACTTCAAGGTTCACCCATGTTGTTGCTTGCATCATACATTGGTGTTTTCTTTGTTTATGTCTGAAAAATATTTCATTGTATGGATATGCTACATTTTAATATGTTCACCAATTGATGAATATCTTCTACAGCTTTTCAATTATGAATAATACTGCTGTGACTATTCATGTCATCTTTGTGTGTGGACATTGTGTATGTGAACAGAGAATTGCTAGATGAAGTGGGGAGTGTGGGATGTCTTGAACTGTTTCAGAAGACTGTAACATTTCCTTTCCTGTTAGGAGGAATCCTGGTGGCTATGAAGCAGCATCTCATTATGGAAGGTCTGGGTTTGGTTGACTTGGTTTTGTAAGATGCTGTTCAGTTCAAGCTGGCCTCAGCTCTAGAATGTTGGACTACAGCACATGCCCCAACACCAGGCTCATGTTTGTGTATTGCATGTTGCTGTTGGGCATCTTTTCATTGCTTATTGCTCAGCTGGGTCTGCATTCTCCTGCAGATGGCTATGTGTCTAATTATCTCAGCACTCTTAAAGAGGTTATGTGTTCCCGACCAGTACTCTTAATACTCTCAGCAGAGGTCATTTGACCATGTGCCTGTGTTTGGGGGACCGCTTGTTTCCTTTGTCTGTCTTTAGTAGCAGTTTCAAACTTCCTTGATTTTTGTAGTTTTTAAAACCTTGCGCATGCTAAACCTCTGCCACTGAGCTATACCCTCAAGTCCCAATCATACATAATCTTAAGTGATTTTAGGATCATTAAAAATATCTTTACAAAATACAGTTTAAATTTGGATAAGGATTTCTCTGGCTCTGTGGGTCACTTTGGGTGATGTAGGCATTTTAGTCACCCACTGATCTATAGCACACTGTGCCCTCTCACGCCCACATCTAGGTTTTCATGTTGTGGTTCATGCAGTGTCTGAATCACGTACTTCAGGTACAGTGTTTAGGAAGTATGGGACTCACACTAGTTACCTAACACTTATTGGACTGTGTGCCCATCCAGTTGTCAAGAGAAGACAGATGTTGACAATTCTTACATTTGTCACATTGCCTTAGAACGACTGTTACTAGTCGTCGACATAAGTCTGAAATGAGGAAAGTGCTCTGCATACACGTCGGCTTGGTCTTTCCCAGCTTGAGTGTCAGTGTCTGCTCTCTCACTTGGGTTTTTCCTTTTGTCTTGTTTACTACAGAGTGGTCTTTGTGTATATTCTCTCCTGACGCTGCATCCTTTTTTCTCACTGGATTAAGAAAAGCTCCATCTTGGATCAATAATTATCTGCCTTTGTGATCTTAGTGAAGTGTCTTAAATTAGCTAAAGTAGTAGAAGTTCTTGGGTGTGTTGGACCGTGTCTGGAGCACTAGCAATTTGGGAAGCTGAGGCAGAGGCTCATGTGAGCCAGAAGGGAACAAGTAGGAATAAAACAGAAGCGTCAGATGATCCAAAAGTAGAGGTTAGCCAGCCTGCAGCACCAGAGGAAGGGCTACTTCCTCCCTCCTTCCACAGACCTGCGTTCTGCCCTCCCCTCAGGGCTTGCCCTCAGACTCACTTGGCTTTTATTCCTGCAGACCAAGAAGGACCATCCGTATACCTGGAGAATTGAACTGGCAAAAACAGAGAAGTACTGGGATGGCTGGTTCCGAGGCTTATCCAATCTCTTTCTCAGCTGTCCTATTCCCAAACTGCTGCTCTTGGCTGGTAAGTGTATGTGTGTGTGCACACGCGTGTGTGTGCGCACGTGTGTGAGTGTGTGTGTGTGTGTGTGTGCGCATGAGTGCGTGCGTGCATGCATGTGTGTGTGTGTGTAATGCATACCGTGGATTGGATGGCTTAAAGAACTCAAACCTATTTTCTCACAGTCTGGGAGCTGGAAGTGTAAGATCAAGTATGAGTCAGGGAAGTTCTCAGAGTTCTCTCTCTGGTTCTCAGACCTTCTCTCTGAACTTACAGCCAGCTTAGAAGAAGCAAGACAGCTTTCTGGTGTTTTTTTACAAGAACACTAATCTTATTCTGTCAGAGACCCCCTCACCCGTACAATCTCATTTTGCCTTTGAACCTCATCTTCAAATACGCTGGGGGCTAGGGCTTCACCATGAATGGTGGGGGCAATTCAGTTCATATGTGAGTGAGTACTATAATCTAGATGTGACCTCATTAGAATGGTTAACAAAATCGGTAGTGACTTCAAAGTGGCCTAACCCTGACGGTGTGAACACGATTGAGGGGTGCATTGTGTTGGCCTCTCTCTGTTCCTGGTCAACCCTACTGCTGGAGATGTGACAGTGCTGTGGTAACATTGTCAGTACTATGGGAATTGAGACAATAAAACATCTTTAAATGAGCAGGACTGGGGCTAGACTTAAGAATCTTTGTTATTCTTGCATAGAACCCAAATTTGGTTCCCACTACCCACATTGTTGCTCACAACCATCTGTAAATCCAGTTATAGGGGATCCAGCACCCTTTTCTGACTTCTGCTGGTATCAGGTACATATGTGGCACACATGTACGTGTAAGCAAAGCACTCATATACATAAGTAAGTCTTTAAAAGAAAAAACAAGACCATTATTACCTAGAAATCTCAACCTGAGAAATTTCATCTGGTGAGAATGTGCCTGTGAAATCAGGAACATTCAGTCTGGATTGTACATTGTTGTTTATAGTTACTCAGTGCTCAGTGAATCCTATTTCACAAGGCCTTTTTAGGGAGCTACTCACAGATTTTCCTGTTTTGTTCTAGGTGTTGATAGATTGGATAAAGATCTGACCATAGGACAGATGCAGGGTAAGTCATCCAAAAACTGTGCCCCTGGATCCTTTTCCAAGGGTGAGGAAATGGGCAGTCATATGAAAATTGATATTCTGAGATAGTGAGGTACAGTGGGGAGAGTGGGCAGTAGAGTCCCTGGGTGATTATGGGCAAGTATCTTCCCTTTTCCGGGGAGTGCTTGCCTGCCCCTCCCCAGTGAAGAGTGGGAGTCTTTATTCTAGCTGTGTTTCCAGGATTCGCCTGAGAACTAAGTGTTTCATAGGTATCTAACACTGTGAACAGACATACTTTTCTAGTGTTTTCTTATGTTCAGAGTTTTTAGTAAAGAGAAAGAGTGTGGGTACCAATGGTACAGAGTCTGTCAGAAGACAACATGGTGAGGAGGGAGAAGAGGGGCCTCAGAGTGGGGGTGAGTTCTAGACACTGCTCTCCTAATAGTCTGTATCAGCCGAAATGCTCTTAGTGTGTAAAGTTCGAGCATTGATGCAGCCTCAAAGGGAGTCACAGAATAGTGGAGCACTACGTGGGAGCACAGTTGTGAGCTGTGCAGCAGCGGATGCAGCAGGACCCATTTTTTCCCTCTATATTAGAATCATATGTGTTAATGATATGAGACCACTAATAAGCAGGCTTGATGAATGGTGTGGCCGCAGGTTCCTCACTGATTACACAGCCTTGGACTAGACATCGCCCTAATCAGAGCTAGTTTTATTTCCCTGTGTGATTGTCAGATGGTACACGGAAAAGATGATCTACTGTGCAGCGTGCATGAGAGCCTCCAAAACATCTCCAATATTCCTCCTTTGTAGTTGGAAAAACGGGGTCTCACCCTGACCCTGACCTTAGCATTGAAATGGAGTAGTGGTGCCAGGCAAGCACGTGCCACTCGTGCCCAGCCCAGCTCTGTAGCTCCTTTTTCCTTTTTCCTCATTGCTGGATTCCAAACCCTTGGAGCAGCACATGTCAGGAAAGCTACATGCCCAGCCACTGCTCACTTTTAACAACTGTCATATTAGGGCTTGAGCCTAATTCTATGGTCGTGCTGAGTACATGCTAGGGGCCCTACTTTCAATCCCAAATACCCTCTTCCCAGAGATTACCATGAGTTTGTGACCTTGCAATGTGCTGTATGAGGAAGCACATCTTCAGTGCCTGGTACACTGTTTAATACTCATCTTGCTGTCTTTTACAATAATCGATTTCAACATTCTTAACATAGCTTACAGAGCTCCAAGTGGCCCCCAGTTTTCCGACCCAACCCCATTGCCAGCCACTCAAATAAGCACCTTGCCAAGCTTCTTTATTTCCAGGGCCAACTGCACTTCAGGCCTTCTCTTCTGTAGGTGGGGCCATTCTTTCTGTGTAGAAGCCTGTCTGGGTACCTGCTGGCTCAGGGAGTCCCACGCTTTATAGTCTCTGCCCATTTTCTCCTTTGGGACTGCATCTACATTATTTCTGTTTTACTCTCCCCCTGGACTGACTCCTGTGAGCACAGGAGCTGGGTTTCCTGCCCAAGGTAAATTTACAGCAAGTAGGTACCGAAGGCCAGGGTGAAGAGTGAAGGGACCGTGAACAAGGGTACAGTCACACTCAGCAGACTTAGTAGCTGTGTCCAGAGTGTCGAGGGATCTTCTCCTGGCCTGCCTGGGAGATATAGGGGTGATAAGGAGGGGACTTTTTGTCCCTGAGGTTGCCTGCTTGTCTTCTCTCCAGGGAAGTTCCAGATGCAAGTCTTACCACAGTGTGGCCATGCAGTCCATGAGGACGCCCCTGACAAGGTGAGTCTGCCTGGTGACTGGTGAGGACGGGGGGGGGGGGGGGGGGGGGGGGATTTCATTGAAAGTAAGATAAACCTTTGTGGTCTGCCAGCTCCCCAGCCCCTGCCTGGTGAGTGAGCTCCTGAGGTCTTGGCTTTGTATGTCTGGGCCACTGACACCCTCTGTTTCATCCCAGAGCCCTGTGGCTAAGATCTGCTTCTTTGTTACTCCCTAAAACTAGACAAGGATAATTGGAGCAGGCACTGCACTCTAAATTCCAGTTACTGTCAGAGATTAATGGGCACTTCTCCTGGGAGAAAGAGGTGCTTGTAACTTTTCTGGAGTAAAAAGCCCTGTTTCCCTTCACCTCTCTGCAGCCACTCCTTGGGAGGAGTTTCCTGGTCCAGGTCCTTTTGCTCTTAAGCTACCCTGAGACAATAGTACTGTACTCATGAGACAGCAGTGAGCCGGACCTTCCCTTCACACTGGGCTTCCCTCCATGGGGCCTATAATGCCTCTTTTCCAGGTAGCTGAAGCTGTTGCCACTTTCCTAATCCGGCACAGGTTTGCAGAGCCCATCGGGGGATTCCAGTGGTAAGTACATAAAGGCACATGAGTCTATCTGGCTGACCCACCTCACAACTCAAGAATCTGGGGGCTGATGACTATCACTGCCTTAACCCTGCATCACCAAAGTGGGATTTGTTTTTCTTGGTTGTGAGTGGGTCTGGTGGGGTCTTGCTGAGCTGTGTATGAGTCATGTCTTATCTCCTGCAATGAAGTGTCTATTCTCAGAGGAGGCTGGCATGGGAATCGGACTTTGACAGACATGTCTGTGCTCTGCCTTCTGCTGAACAGAGCTGGGCAGGCTGTGGAGGTTGTGTAGAAGTCTAGATTTAGGATTTCAGTCTCTGCACTGCTGACATTTGGGGGAGGTGATTTTTTGTTGGAGTCAGGGGGTCCTTTGCACCATAGTAGCCTCTGCCCACTATTTTCCACCTCCTAAACATAATTCTGCCAACCAGAAATAATTCCAGATGCTGCCATGTATCAAGGGAGGCAAAATGAAACAATGTCTTGTCTAGAAGGAGAGTGAGCACGCCCTCATGATATTAGGGGGAGGAGCTGGCTGAAGGAGAGACCTGGCGACCCACATTAGTGGTTCTGGCCACCTCCACCAGCATCTCTTCTGCACTGGAGGAGGCCCTTGCTTCTCAGCCCATGTGTCACACGAGGTGTCACTTCTTTTAGCCTCCTCTCAGATTTTGGTGGGTTTTTGAGGGGACTTGTGCCTTAGACAACTGATTGCTAGGCCATGGAAGATGAAAGGGGCAGGAGTGGTTGGGCACCAGACATGACAGGGACCTGGTCCAGTGAGCCAGGAAAGGGATTATTTATGCTACCTGTCCCTCTTTTTAAACTGACCATCCATGGACTGTAGGAGTCAATATGAAGTCTTAATTCCTCAGTGAAGTGCTTGGGAGCTTCCGACCTTGGAGGTCTTGATAAAATGAACCACCCACCAGCACCCTTTCTAGCCCCACATGGGGCTGAAGAGATGGGGCGGGTCATTGATGAGAGTTCTGTGGAGAAGGAGAACTGGGTAAAAGCTTGTGAAGGTTACATTTGTAACATTTCCCCTTCTCTACCCTTGACAGTGTGTTTCCTGGCTGCTAGTGACCTGAAGTCTCCCTCCCTCTACACTGAGCTGTTGTAAATACATCGCCCCAGAGGCCACTGTGATGCGGCTGTCTCCTCCTCACCGTCCCATGTGACACCGGCTCCCTGTAGAGGGGCAATCCCAGATGTACAAACCCTTTCTGTGTACCTGTCAAAAGCATTGTTTTCCAGGGCCCTTGTCCAACAGCAGCCTGCGCAGTCTGGGGTCCCCAGCTCGTCCCCTCCCCTTGTGCTCCCTGCCTTGCCTAGGGTGAAGCCTCCACAGCTACTCCCTGGGCTCCTGTTCCTGGCATCTGGCAATGTACCTGGGTCCATATGTCTCCCCAGGCTCAGGGATCTCCGTTCCTTGAGGATGTTCTTGGCATGGTCCTGCCCTACCTCATGGGATGGGCAATGCACACACTGGCCCTTATTTTTCTTTTTCAAATAAAACACCAGTCAGGTACCTTTACTGTTCTTAACTGTTCCAACTCTGGAAGAGCCAGGATGACCAGGTTTCCAGCCTTAGGTTCAGGGAGAGGTGGTAGATAACAAGCATCCCAAGAATCTTGCCTGTAAGCCAGGTCCAGCCAGTCTAAGCACATGGCTTCCCGTCTGGGTGAGCCCACTGTCCAACTCCCACATGTCTGGGCCCCTGCCCTGGGCTGAGACCAGGCTGCTCCAAGGGCCTCCTGAGCCCTCATCTGCCACAGAGCAGCCCAGGTTAAACACAGCCCATGCACAAAGCCACAGGCCAAATCCTGCGGAATTGTTTTTAATGATCGAATTTAACCATTTTCATAGTTGGTTCCTGAAGGTGTGCCAAGTGCCGCTTGCCTCTTCTAGACCCACAGCTTTGCTCTCCACTTGTGATTTCCATGGTACTATGTAGAAGCATCATGGACTTGCACCCTTCATCCAGCTGCCTCATCACAGCACTGCAGCCCCTCCCCTGCTTCCCAGGCAGGGAGGGACAGCCCCGAAGCCCATCTTTCTGTGACTGTCTTAGGTGACGTGTAGCTAGCCCTTCCAATTTTCACCCAACAACTTCCTACCCTTGTCCTGCTGCACGGTCCACGGTCTGGGACCGACTGTTTCTTTGTTATTTATGATCTTGTTTAAAGAAAATAAATATCTCCCAGCCTTTATTCATCTGAGGAACTGTTCTTATCTTTGTTGATCTGGCTAGGAACAGTTTATTAGATTTAGTTTCCAGCAGACTCCAAAGCCCCTTTCTCCATAATCTGCCCGTGTTGGTAGCCTGAGCTCCTGTAAGCAGATTTTCACCTGTGTTCCTATAAAGAACACTAATGAAGTCCTGAGTTGGACACACACAGGGTGCTAGGAAGAGGATTGTCAGGGAGGCAAGGGGGACAAGTGGAGGCCAAAAAATGACAAGCTGTCTTTGTCACAGCCTATTAGTGTCTTCCCCAGATCTGATCATGGAGAACAGGGAACCTGGGGTCTAGTCTCATCTCAGCTGGTGGAGAGGACAGTCGGCCCCTGTGATTTCTATTACTCGTGCTGCGCTTATGGCAACACCTGGTCACCTCCTGAGCTCTAGGTATGTGTGTCCTCTTCAGAAGGACTCCCTCAGGTGACCAGGAGCCACTTCATTACTGACCTCCTTTGCAAGTTGCTCTTGAGTGCATGGTTCCAGCTCCGTATGAGGTATGAGCAAGCAGGCGCCAGTTGTCCAAACCACAGTTAAAATCCTGGCCTCTCTTCCCTTTATTCTTATATCATTGGTTTCCACTTCCTGTGCCGCCTTTATGCCCCTTTCCATCCTAGCTTCTCCCTGGCCGGAGCCTCATCATCTCTCACCTAAATCGCTGCCTTACTCTTGTTAGTTTTCTGCTCTCCACACATCTCACCTTCACACTTTGGTAAGTGAGGGGCTAAGCGCCTGCCCCTCAGGACGTGGAGGATCAGCTGACAGAGCTCCGGAGCTGGCAAAAGGCTGATGTCCCTGAACCACTAGTACCAGCTTCACCTGCAGGTTTGATGCACATATTCCATCTTGTTGAGTCAGAACTGATCTGCATTTTTCAAATACATCCATGCTGGTGAAGCTGGAGAGTGACTGTTCGCGATGACCAGATAAAGCAGTACACCCTGGCAGAGAAGGGCCCACCTGCTGTGTGATCTGATTTCTGCCACCCATCTTTTAGGATTGCCTTTGGGCTGTGTGCCCTGTTGCCTGTAGAGGGCAGCATGATCACTATGGTTTTGTTCACCAGGCAAAGCTATGGTTACTGATTTTGAGCATCATCGAATTTACTTGACATCAAATCCTCAGAAGAACCTGTATCATAGTTGCTGTTATGTTCATTTTACAGGTATGGAGACATTTAAATGTTTATATGGCTCAGAAGTGAGCGTGTCAGTGCTCAGACCAAGTGACTTCTACAGCACACACAGGGCTTCCTAGGTAACAGAATGGACCCTGGCAGAAGTTATTTGGGAGGGAGTGAGGCTGTGCAGTATTTACCCGCCCCTAAGGTCCCAGTGACAAACCAAAACATAATGCTACTGAAGGTCTCCAAGAAAATAAGGAGTTTACGGGGCTAACATACAGAGCATGGGTAAGGAGTTACTGAAAGGAGCGTGCGGGACCCCAAAGCATCTATACTGGAAAGTCTTCACCAAGCATGGATGATGGTACTCAGGTGATGGTCCAGTGTCTTCCTACCTCTTCCTATGGGGGGTACATCAGTCAACAAACCCAGCTGTGGTGATCGTTTGCAAGTAAGCACGGCTAGAAGATGGCAGCTGTTTTGCTCAGAGGAACATCAGCCCCAGAAGAACAGGAAAAGGATGGTCTAAAAAATGACCGCTGGTGGGGGATGGGCACTGAGAATGAGGTTGACTGAGCTGTGTGATGTACATGGCCATCAAGTGTAGACATCCTCTCCAGGCAAGGTGACTGAGGCCAGAGATGGGGGATGGCTTGCCCACAGCCGCAACTAGGGTGAATATTTGTGCCTTCTACTTCCAAGGATTGTATGTCTACTTCTAATGTCTAAATGAGCTCTGCTGTGTGCCAACAATTAAGACTACCCAGGAGATCCCAGAACCCTTGTGTGAGGAATTGCTGCAGGGCTAAAAACAGCACATTTGAGTCAAACCAAAGGCTGTTCTATCCCTAAAGAAAGTTAAATGGGCAGGGGAGCTGAGCTAGGGAGCTGGCTCACTCAGCAAAGTACTTGCCATATAAATATAAAGTTCAGATTCCCAGCATCCATGTAAAAAAAGCCATTTAAGGTTCTTTTTCCCCAAAAGGAAAGTCATCTAACCTGTGTAGATGGGTGAGTGGGCTCCAGACTAGAGGTGTGCCCACCAGTAAAGAGGCAGCTGTAGGGTAAAATAACAGTAAGGATGTCTGAGAAAGTCATAAGGAACCATGCTATCAACCATTTACAAAAACAAACCCACCTAAAATTCTGTGCTGGCTAGTTTTATGTAAACTTGACACAAGCTAGGGTCGTCTGAAAGGAGGGAACTCAGTTGAGAAAATGCTTCCCTAACATGGGCCTGTGGGCCATTTCCTTAATTAGTGATTGATGAGGAGGGCCCAGCCCATTGTGGGTGGTACCACTCTGGGTTAGTGGTCATGGATTCCATAAGAAAGCAGGCTGAGCAAGCCATGATGACCAAGTCAGTAAGCACTACCCCATAGCCTCTGTAACAGCTCCTGCCTCTAGGATCCTGTATCCTGACTCCCTTCAACAATGAGCAGGGATGTGGAAGTGTAAACCAAATAGACCCTTCCCTCCCCAAGTTGCTTTGGTCATAGCAGAGAGATGGACAGGGATGAATGTGAAGAAGGTCTTAGGGTGGTTTGGATGAAAGTGGCCCCCACAGGTTCATATGTGTGGATACCTAATCCCAGCTGGTGGAACTATTTGGGAGGGATTAAGAGGTCTTGTTGAAAGAAGTTCATCACTGAGGGACCAATTTGAGGTTTTAAAGACTTGTGCCATTCCGAATTCCGGGTGTCTCCCTTTGCTCCCTCAGCTGCTGCTGCAATGTCAGCCTGTCTCCTGCCATGATAGTCATGAACTCACCCTATGAAACGATAAGCCACAAATCAACTTTCTTCTGTAAGTTGCCTTGGTCATGATGTCTTAACACAGCAATAGAAAAGTATTGCAGGCCTGGTGACACAAACCACACTCACCACTCAGCAGTCTCTAATTACTGGGCAGGTGACCAAGGTTGTCAGAATTGCACAGAAAGCAATTTACCTGTCATGCCATCCAAATAAGCTCACTATGTATACCATTGCTATGATTCGCTCAGACTAAACCAGTAACTGAGAAGCTTGAGCTTAGAGAAGAAGTAAGTAGGGTGGCCTCACTGTAGATGGCAGCTTTCTTTCAGACTCATTCCTGTGGAACCAGAAGAGGCATCAGTGACAGTCATTTGCTAAGATTTCTTGAGTCTTGGCACACTCGGCATTAATACGAATATCAGAACATCAGAGTCTCGGTGGAAGTGAGAGCATGGGGAAGGGGAAGGATAGGCATGAGGAACAGAGAGTCAACTACCCAGTCCTTTCACTGGTGGCTCCTGGGGGGGTGGGGGGGGACCAAGCAGAGCAGCCTCAATATTCTCTTGGCACAGACATTCACCCACCACCATTCCCATTACTGCTTCTCACTGGGCTTTCTGCAGAGAGGCCTCGTCAAGCTTGGCCTATAAAACTTCTGTTTCTGCCTACTTATTTCAGACCAGCCCCTTTGGGGATTCTAAGAGTCCAGACTAGTGCAGAGATGCAGTGAGATGCAGCTCCAGCAGAGGCATCTCCAGAGAACAGGAAGAGGAGTGCAGTCTGTTCAAGCCACAGGAGCATTAACAAGGAGACACAGTGCATACAGTAGAGAGGCTAGAAGCCTCTCAAAGGGACCTTGTGTGGAATGAGGGAGGTTCCTTTGGGAGGCCTGAGAGGTGGGAGTGACGTTACTATTGAGGATCTGAGGAACAGAATGTCAGTAAATCCAGAATGGGCAACAGAAGTGGGGAGTGGGGGCTGGGCTACAGGAACATAAATAAATAGCACTACTTTGGTCTTTCTCATTCAACATCGTGGAAGACTATTCTGTTAGAGGAGGTGACCTAAAAACATTTTAATGACAATCAAAAACTCATAAAGAAAAAAAATTGCTTTCCATTAAAAAAAAAAAAAAGTCATTACAAATACCCACTGGTGATGGGATGGAGACCTCTGAGTCATACACTCCTGCTGGAGCAACCTGATACGTTTCCAGATTGTGTGCTTGTGTGTATGTGTGTGTGTGTGTGTGTAGTTTATGTGGGTGTAGTATGTGTTCAGTGCTAGTGAACAGAATCCGAGTATGTATTTGCACATGCTAAGCTCATCTGTTTGGTTCCCGAGGGTGTCTGAGCACTAGAAACCTCTTGAGCCCCGGTTGTATTGCCCATTCTATTATAAGCCTCACAGCTGGAGTAGAACCAAATGTAAATTCAGTGGTGGTGGGAAGAGGCTTTGTGGTAAAGACCATTCCTTGATTCCCACTCACAAGGCCTTGCTGTGAAGCCTTCCTTCAGGAGGCTGTGCACTCTGCTCCTGTGGCTTTGGCTCCTGGCTTCTCCAACAAGCTGCCATCTGCCAAAGCTTCAGTCTTCGGGGTCGGTGCTGCAGGGTCGTCGGAATTCCTGTCCATACTCGTGTATCCACTTGTTGGCCACTGGAAGAGAACATGGAGGGAGATGAGGCTTAGCAGGGAGATGGCCACAGCCTAAAACCCTGCTGTTTGCCTGGCCGAGTCCTGGCTCATATGCACAATCTGCTTCCGGCATAGCCAGTATATCGTCCTCCAGAAATTCTTCAGCAGGTCTTGCTAATTTTCACATATATGGCTCTCAGGTCATATCATTCTAAAAGCCTCAGTGAAACTGAAGCCATTCCTGGGTAACAGGAAAGAGTTTGTTTCTCCTGGTGTCCCTGTCAATGTGATAGTCAACCCACTTGCCTTTCTTCCTAGCTTCTCAGAAAAGTGCTCTTGGACACACATGCCAATAAGCATGTCGGTCCATCACGAACAAGTCACGTGTCCTCTGCTGTTATGGCTTCTCGTCTAACCGCTCCTTTGGGGCAGAGCTAAATGGCAGTAGCAGGTTTGTTAGTTTTACCTTGATGCAGAAGGAGGGAAGGCATTCTGATGTCTCATTGCTCAGAGATGAGGAGTCCTGACCAGGCCTGTAACCCTTAGCTGGCACCTGCTCTTCACAGACCCCAAATCTGTTGGGACACCTGACTGCCAGTCTATCCGCGTCACTAATACTCAGCAGTACCATGAAACCTTCGGAAGGGAGGCTCTGCCCGTCCCCACCCACTCCCCATTTCACTCTGCTATGCCTCCACCCCATTTTCTCACCCATGAGGACAGGCCTTACCCCACTTATCTCCCACCAGGACGGGGCAGCCAGCATGAAGTGTGTCTCCATCCCCCTCTCCATTCCTGTGCAGATTCCACCAAAACAGTGCAGCATTCTGAAAATGAGAGGGTGTGGGGAGGTGTTTCAAATTTAATAAAACCAGTCTGAGATATCAGAGGGATCTACCCACAGTCAGTCTAGGAGGATCCGAGAGTGGTAACTCATGCCCGAGGTCAGTTTAGTTTACAGAGGGAGTTCCAGGCTCCCAGGCAGGCAGTGATGGTGTCATGCCTTTAATCTTAACCTGGATGTGAAACAACTGCGTGAAAAGGGTATTTAAGGCAGGCATAGAAAGACAGAGCAGGCAGAAGAAGCCAGGAGGAGTGAGGCTGAGGAAGCTGGAAGACAGCTGGGTGAGATCTGACTGTGGTGTTTCCTCTCTGATATCTCAGCCTTTCCTTGAGATCTGGCTCTGAGTTTCCTTTATTCGTGCAATACTTGTTGCCCAACGTGGGTTTTCAAACCCACGACCCTGGGATTAAGAGTCCCATGCTCTGGATGTTTGTCTTTGTTTACAGTATTAGTTACAAGTTGTTATAGATAATAGTGGAAAAAATTATATAAAGGAAATTAGATTTGGGGTTCTTGTTTTAAAAAGAGAAAGGGGGAAATGTAGTAGAATTATGTAACATAAATAATTGTCCCACCTACTGGTTTAAAAAAACACTGATTGGCTGAAGGCAGACAGGAAGTGTGGGCATGGCTACCAGACCAAAAAAAAACTCTTGGAATAGGAAGAACAGAGCAGAAATGCCACAGAGACTCCAAAGTTGCCAGACAAGCCAAAAGATGCAGAGGACAGCTACGCTGCTCTGAAAAAAGGTACCGAGCCGCATGGCTGAACAGGATAAGAACCATGGGTTAGATTAAAGATAAAGAGTTAGCAAGTTGTATGTCTGGGCCCCAGGTCAATAGGGTACAATTATTGTAAGCATCTGTGTGTCTCGGTGGGACTGCGGGTCTGTGGATCCAAACCTTGAGGTTAGGCCTGAAAGACCAGGCCAGAAACCTAATACAACAAGAGGGCCCAGCCCCAGGGGAAGGGGTGGTCAGCCCAGAATCCCCGATGTTTGGTAAGCATGTGAATAAGAAAACCATTTATGCCATTAAATAAGGAAGCACTTTTTACGTCCATGCAGTTTGGAGCAAGCAGGCCTTGAAAGGCACAGAGGGTGAAAGCTGCCACTTAGGTGTGGGTCATCCCACCATGGCCTGGGCATGTGGCTCTGCTCTTGGGGAGCCCAAGAGAGACAGATGGAAGAGCAGAACAGAGCAACAACACGGCAGGTTCTGAGAGCCAGACAAGCATAAGCTCACAGGATCACTGCAGACAGACACCCAATGAGAACCACAGGGCAGAAGAGATATCCCCCCCACACACACACACACCTGCAGCTGAGAGCAAGGGCACCAGTCCTCCATCCACTAAGAAAGTCAGGACTCGGGCCAGTCTGCTCTGACCCATAGCCTATGTTCTTCCAGGCACTGTTTTCTCAGACACTCCCTAAGGCTCCCTTTAGAGCCTGAGGCAAGGAAGAAGCATTGGAAAGGAGGCTACACTTCCTCAGGATGCACAAGGTGCTGTGCTCAGGGCTTCAGACTCAGCCTAATTCATTTCCTTCCTGGGTTACTAGGGTATATTTGATCCCTCTGAAACATGAAGGAAATGGTCACCTATAAAACAAGCCTTCCAGCTCTGGCTCCCTGGGACAGTCACAGCTGTCAGTGCGGCAGTGTCATGGTGGTTGTTTTCTATGAGCTCTAGGGACAGGGTGCTGAGCTGTGCTCAGTGCTTAGTGCCTTAGCTCTGTGGGGATTTAACCCACAGTGACAAGGAAGACAGGCCTGTCGTCATCTCCTTGTAACAGACATGGAAGTAAAACAATAAATAGGACCCAAGAACATATAGGTATAGGAATGTGTGGTGGTTTGCAAGAAAATGGCCTCCAAAAGGAGTAGCACTATTAGGTGTGGCCTTGTTGTAGGAAGTGTGTCACTGTGCAGGTGGGCATATATACTCAAGTCACACCCGGTGAGAGACCACTTCCTGTTCCCTACAGGTCAAAATGTAGGACTCTCGGCTCCTCCAGCACCATGTCTGCCTGTACACAACTATGTCCCACCATGATGACAGTGGACTAAACCTCTGAAATTGTAAGCCACCCAGTTAAATGTTTTCATTTATAAGAGTTGTCATGGTCATGGTGTCTCTTCACAGAGAAAGAACCCCTAAATACAACAGAATAAGAGATTGCCCTGGGATTCCAGAAAGATCTCTTTTTAATCCATCTCCCCAGGCATCAGGTTGCAGGAGAGGGGTGAGTTCCTCACCATTAAACACCATCACACACCATCACAACCACATCTTGTAGGGCCAGGCCCAGCTCACCTTAACCACAGGCACACTGAAGTTGGCATAGATGAAGGCTGTGGCTCCTCCAGCTTCTACGGTGCTCAGCTGTCATGCAAGAGGAAGAAGCCAGAGTTAAGATAGCTCCTGACAGTCCCCTGTCATGTACTCATGAGCTTAGAGGTCATTCCTGCATAGGTTATATGCAGGCCTCCCCTGTTTCAGTTATGGGAGAAATCCTTAGAAACTTCCAAATTCAGGGAACCCCTGGAAGGGGGCTGTTACTTGCCCATGGGATTCTGAAATTCCTTATTTTTACTTCTGGCTACCATCTTGACGGAGGGCTATAAGTAGATTCAAAGTTTTATAAAAGATTTATTTACATGAAATTATGTGTAAGGGTTGGTGAGATAGCTCAGAGGTTCAGAACTCCTGTTCTTGCTGAGAGGATCAGGTTTGGTTCCCAAACCCATGTGGTAGCTCACAATCACCTGTAACTCCAGTTCCAGGGGATCTAAAGTCCTCTTCTGGCCTCTTTGGGCACAAGGCATATAAGTGGTACACAAATATACATGCAGGCAAAGCATTCATACACATAGATAAAAATTATGTATATCTCTCCCGGTGTGTGTGTGTGTGTGTGTGTGTGTGTGTGTGTGTGTGTGTGTGTGTGTGTGTGTGTGTGTGTGTGTGTGTGTGTGACAACCTCAGGTGTCCATTCTCAGATAGTATCCACCTTATTTTTTGAGACAGGTCTCTCTCTAGCCCGGAACCTGCCCAGGGGTCTAGGGCAGCTAGCCCCTGAGTCCCCAGGTCTGCCTGTCTCTGTCTCCCCAGCACTGGTTTCCAAGCCTAGATTTTCACATAAGCTCTGTCATCTTAACACACAGACACAGTTTGCACTGGTTAATAGTTGGCATTTATGGCAGGTGCTATACTAAATCTCTACAAATATATGGTCTCACTTGGCCCTGACAGGAATCCTGTTCATTATATCCACACTGATCTTATGTCCAGTCTGAGTAGAAAAATCACTAACCTCTTGGCTTCCAATCCTCTTTCTGCAGGTCTTTTAAAGACAATTCCCTCCCTACCATATTGCTTGTGTTTTCCACAAACCTCAGCAAGTGTCTTAGGAAATTTCTGATGTCTATTTTGATGTAAAGATGCAAGCACTGGACATAACTGAGCCCATCTTAGGTCCCTACAACACTGGGTGGCCTTTTCACGTTCTTTCCCATACTTGCTTGGTAGGATACAGTGACAGGCACAGAGTTCTTTTGCACTTTCTGGATGGCAGTCTCTTGCTACAAGAAGTATGCAATTGGGACTCTGGGAAACACACTGGAATATTAACAGAGATGATACTGAACGCCAGTCTTTGAGTACCTTTTCAAGAGGGCATGCTGAGGGAGTGTCTGTTCTTACAAGGAGCCTGAAACCAGGCCTTCATCTTGGGGTGGTATTCAGAGCCCTTATAGCTGCCATGTTGACCCTTTCACTAACAGTAGTGAGCCTCACCTATACTTGATCTTAGCCAAAAGACCAAGAAGCATTAATAAAACTCCCCCAATAAACTATGACTTCTAACAGTCTCTTCTAAGTAATAGATGATTGGAATATGGATGGTTTGTGTAGATGAAAGTAAAACTTCAAAGTCTGAAGGATAGTAAGGTTGATTAAGGCTGGGACTGCATCCTGAGGGACCAGGCTAGGGATTTAGAGAGGCCAAGTGCTTTATGCAAGGCTATGGACTCTGCAGGAGACATGGGGGATTTCCCCTGCTTATCAGAGATACTGACGGACCTTAGCTCTCCCCTCTGTCTCCTTTTGGATCTAAACTACTCCTTTCTCCTACAAGTCCCCAGGCTCACTGATGGGTCAGTGCTTTTTGGTCCCGACTAAGCTGTGAGACAATTATACCCTCTTACTGTGTTGTTCAGATCCAAGGTCTCCTGGCCTTCCCCATCCTGAGGCAGGGGCATATTTAGGCCCTCACATTGCAAGCTTCTCCCATGACAGCAACCTGTTCTGTGTCCCCTTTATGTCTATGTCTAACAAAATAATGCTGTCTGGAGTTTAGAAAATTCCTGGAAATTTTCATTTTCAGTACCAGATAAAACCAATATATGAAATCACTTTGAAAATATCATATGATAAAATAGTCTACTTAGCCACACACGTAAGAAGCCCTGGTTCTCCTAGAGCAAGACTCACATAGATCATAAACGTTGCAACTCGGTTTCCAGACTTCATCCTGTACAGGGGGCTGCTTGGAGACTGAGACAGAAATAGACAGATGGTTAATATGTATAAATGATACCAGAGTGGTGGCCAGGACTTACCATTAGTACAGAAAGGGATCAAATGAGGGGGTAAGGACAGCACATGACCTGAACTACACCAAGTATAGTCTGTGTTCATCCCTGCTGCCAAGTATTCGATATACTGTTTAGTTAGACATTAATTTTTTGGATGTGCACATGAGTCATGAGTGAATTCTCTACATATCAAATGATTCGTCAAGGTGAAAAGTTAGTCAACAGGCTCTGCATTTTAGGTTCCCCATAAAACAAAGATAAATATATTTTAGAAGATAATTGTCTCATAGCCATATGGAATCATAAGATTGGTGGTTCAAATTATTTGCCCAAGGCACACATTCTTCAATCAAAGAACAGTTTGAAATATAACTTACATACCATAGGATTCACTCACTGTAAATATTACCAGCTGAATTTTAGCAAATTTTAGGTGCCCAACCTTGCCCACAATCTGGTGTTAGAAATTTTCACCTGCAAATAAATGTTTATAATCAATCATGTCCCCACAAAACCTGATTATCCACTTTTTGTCTCTGTTTTGTCTTTTCTAGAAATTTATGTAAATAGAATGACAAAAGACGAAGTCTCTCGTGAATGAATTCTTTCTTTAACTTGTATACTCATTTCTCTCTCCCTCCCCCTCCCATGTGTGTGTGTACATATATGACATGTGTGCATGGATGTGTGTGCCCGTGTAGGCCATAGGGCACACGTGGTGCTCAGAGGGCAATCTTGGGCACAGGCTCTCCTTTCCCATATTGACCGAGACAGGGTTTCTGTTGTGCCAGGCTAGCTGGACCAAGTCCTCCAGGGCCTCTCCTATCCCGACATCCCATTCACCCTAAAAGTCCTGGCTACAGCTGTGCTCTGATTGTGGATTTTATTGTGGATTTTAGGGATTGAAACCTAAGTCCTCATGTTTGCATGGTAACCTACCGAGCCATCTCCCCGGATACATGAACACTTCTTTGAAAGCTCTTGGAATCTTGATAAAGTTGGAGCTACGGATCAGTTGCACAGAGGTCTTTTTCCCCTGTGATGTGACTTTTCACTTGCCTATGAGTCACCTGTATATCTCATGTGGTTTTGCTCATTTTAAAATCATCAACATATTAATTGTATTCATAGGTTTGCTATGATATTTCTATTATGATTTGACTGTGCTGCTCCCTCGGGGAGATCCTTTTACTCCTTAAAAATATTTTCTACTGGCAATACGGTGAGTAATTAAAATCATAAATAAAGGTCAGAAACTTGAGGACAATCCTCTTGAAAAATCCCCCAAGGGAAGTAGGAGATAGAATCTTATTACAGACTGTATTCTTTTCCCCACTTACAAATTCTGCAGAAAAGGAAGGTGGTGGCAGACAAGAAAAATGAACCCAGTAATCAGCTGAAATCAAGGCTTTCAGATATTCTAGAAACAAAAGCCTTTGTTCTAGGCCCTTCCCTAGTATTTTATGAGTGCCCCTCCAGACCTCTGCCTTTGAGGAAGAACACACTGGCTCCCTACCCCAGAAGGCTGGCCCTGGATCCCATAATTACCGTAGCATGGTCAAAGTGAGGCTCATAGTGTCCTCCGATTCCATAGTTCACCACCTGGAGATACTCTGCATAGGGAGGCTGGATGTTAAGGCCTGTGAGGGCAGCAATGCGGTGGTCAAGGGTCACCAGCATTGGGTCAACCGTGTCCTTCAGCCAGGCACTAAAACATAGCAAAGATTAGAACGATGATCTGGTTTTAGAAATGAGTACATGATGTCTGTAAATGAATGGATGATATGGTGGTTTGAAAGAAAATGGACCCCAAAGGGAGTGGCACTATTATTAGGAGGGTGACTTTGTTGGAGTAGGCATGGCCTTGTTGGAGGAAGTGTGTCTCTGTGGAGGTGGCTTTGAGGTCTCCTTTGCTCAAGCTCTGCTCAGTGTGGTACACAGTTCACTTCCTGCTGTGGGTCAAGATGTAGAGCTCTCAGCTCCTCCAGCACCATGTCGGCCTGCATGCCACCATGTCCCACCATGACAATAATGGACTGAACCTCTGAAACTGTAAGCCAGCCCCAATTAAATGTTTTCCTTTATAAGAGTTGCTGTGGTCATGGTGTTTCTTCACAGCAGTAGAAACTCTGAGACAGATGGATAGACACATGGCTGAATGAATGTATGAATAAACAAATGAATCAAGTCAGAGAGAAGGAGCCATGAATACCTAATCACCCTCTTGTCCCTCATGTCAGGTCAGCCCAGTGTGCTTGGCCTACTATTTCAACATTAACACAGCTAACATTCTATGGGGCTAGTACTGAGCTAAGCCAGGTGAAAGCTCACAGAACCCACGACTGCAACTGAGAGCAGAAGATGGCAAAACGTCATCCTTAAAGCTGCTGTGCTTTGAAGACATCTCCAACAGAGGAAGGAAGCAAAGTACCATGAGAACAGCGATGATTGCTGGATGTGGTGGTGTGCACCCCGCCCTTAGGAAGCTGAAGTGGGAAAGCGGCTTGAGTCTAGGAGTTCAAAGCAGCCTGGGAAACACAGCAAGACCCTGATGCCCCAACCAAAGGAAGTAGCAATAAGGAAGGGGGGGTGGGGGTGGGAGAGGAAGAGACTAAGCTGTTCTTCATCTCTCTAAGGGCCACTGTGCTCCTCTATAAATGGGGGGATGATCATATCTGCTTCCAGATTCCAGAAAACGGGGAGAGAAACACTCATGGAGATGTTCTCTGAGTTGTGTTGGCGACTGTTATAATACCCATGGAGATCTCAACTCCGGACAAACCAGGATAGGTCAAAGCCCAATTCAGACTGTTCCTGGATGTCTTATTAAGGTTCTTATAATGTAAGAACATTGGAGACAGAATTCAGACCCCTAGAAAAATGAGGCTATGTTCTCTAAGCAAAGCCAGTGATGCCCTGATAGGTTATTTTGTTCCACATATGCTACACTTAGATTATTTATTAAAATATATGCTCTTGGATTTGCAAAGATACCCAGGACAAAGAGGCTGGAGAGGTGGCTCAGTGGTTAAGAGCACTTGCTGCTCTTGCAGAGGACCTGGGTTCAATTCCAAGCATCTACATTGGGCAACTCACAACTGACTGAAACTTCTAAAGAGTACAATGTCTTCTTCTGATTTCTGGGTTCAGTGCATGAACATGACACACATACAGATAAGCAGATATTCCAAGGTTTAGAGAACAACTTTTAATGTCAAATGTCCCTGTTAATGGTTTGGATGGAGCATGCTCTCCACAGATGCATGAGTTTGAACACTTGGTCTCCAGATGGTAATGCTTTCTGTGAGGTTGTAAATCCTGGGGGTGGTCTTGAGGATCATAGTCCAGCCTTTCTTCCCACCCTCGCTTCTGTCTCTGCTCCACAGAGATGCAAGAAGGGGAAGAGGTTCCACTGTGCACTCCTGCCTCTAGGGAACCACTAGCCACCAAGCCTCCCCCGCCATGATGGCCTGTATCCCCTCAAACTAGTCACCAGAGCAAACCCTTCTTTTTAGTTGTCACAGCAATATGTAGGGCACACAGACCATAAATGTACCAGATAAAATAAACAAAGCACAAATAACCCCGAACCAAAGCTTTCATCTCTCACGTCCCCTCGCAAAGGGCAAGGACACATGCCTAGAGGTGTAGCCTTTCTCTGGGATGCTGATGCCACTTTCCCATGTGGTTGTGATGGATGTCCTTCCTCTCACTTGCTCCCCAGTCCTGTACTCACTGTGCAAATAAAGAGCTAAGATAGAGTAGGCATGGAGGAAGAGACAGGGGATTAGGTTGGGTGCCACATTGGCCCTGCTCCTTGAGAAGCCAGCAGGCCCAGGAAGTCTATTCCTGCCATTTGCCTGAGCGCTGCTTGGAAGGCTTTGGAGTCAGGAGGTGGGAACAGAGTCTGAATGAATTCTGAGAAGAAGTACCTGGTGAGTGCTTTCTGCCCTAAGGTAGGGTTTTTCCCAAGCCTTTTCCTGGTGACTTCTCTGTTAATCTCTGGATTATATTGCAATCTGGTGAAGGCGCTGGGTGACAGGGTGGATATGTCTCTTGTAAGAGTTTCCCACAACATGCACTACAGGCTCTCTAGCCGTCCAAGAAAGGTTGTTGCTGACCTAGCAGTCAGCTGTGCCCTCTATCCCAGGCTGGAATGGGCCTTCCTACCTTTTGCTGATGCGATACTCCACTGGTAACTGCTTTTCCCCTGAAGCCACCACCGATCTCTGGAGCTGGTAGGAAGAGAAGAGAATGGCCAGGTAGTTCTGGTGCAAAGGGATGGCCACCATGAACCACACGCAGCTGAAACCCTTCCCTTTGTGAACTGCATATAGCCAGGCCCTTCCCTTATCTAGCATAGCAGCCCTCCCCACTGCTAAACCTTTCTAAAACCACTAATAGAGAGGAGAGATGCCCTCTTCTATTATTCTAGGACAAAAATCAATGTTTTAAAAAATTAGGATATTTTTCACAATTCTTTCTTTATTGTCTACAAACAATTCATTTTGGGAACATGTGTTTATTGTATTTATGATGTTAAGCAATGTGTTGGACATTTATATATATATATATATATTCACACACACACACATATATATTCATATACACATACACACAGAGAAAGTCTCCTTTCATAGACTGATGGTGTTGTAATGGCAAGCATGGGATGCTATGGATATACAGAGACAGGCCTCCAGTCCCTTCTTCTGAAGGACCAGAAGCCTTCCCAGAATGTTCACATTCATGCTGCAACCAGACAGACAGAAACAAGTCAAGAGTAGAGTGTTCCACGCATTCCAGACAGAACAGAGGAAAGAAAGGAGGGAGCAAGAGAGAGGTGGATGGATGGATGGATGATTGGTGGATGGGTAGGTGGGTAGTGGGTGGGTGGATGCCTGACTGAGAGAGAAGAGATGCCTATTTACAGAAAAGACAAAGAGCTGGATGGTTAAGGGCAAAGAGGGAGAGACAATGGAAGGAGTCAGCAAAAGCCAGGCTATAGAGCAGTGTCAACACTCAAGAATTAAGTATGAGATTTAGAAAGTCAGTTCTGACCTTCAAAGATTAGTTTGGGCAGGAAAAGTGGCACTTGCCTTAGACCCAACACTCTGACTGAACCCAGGAATTTGAGGCCAGTTAGGGCAACACAGCAAAACTTTTCTTGAAGTATAAACATAAGGGGTTGGGAGATGGCTCAGCTGGTAAAGGGCCTGCTGAACAAGCAAGAGGACATGGTTTGGATCCCTCGCTTTCACATAAAAGGCCAGGTGTGGAGGTGAGTCTGTAATCCCAATGGTTAGGGAGATGAAGACAGGTAGATCCTCACAGCTCATTGGCTAGCCATCTTGGCTGGATCAATGAGCTCCAGGTTCAGTGAGGACCATCTCAAAAAATAATGAGCGTAATATGGGCTGGGGAGACAGGGCATTAACCTACAAAATGTCTAGTCATACAAGCTAATATATAAATGGCAGAATTAACATAAAAATCAAGTGATATTCAGCTGGTACCAAAAGCTTTAGTTTCAGGGGCAGGGCATTTGTGCCTGCGGCCCTGTAAACGTGTCCTGAAAGACAAAGTCATTCAGAGAACCAACAAGAGTAGGCTGGAGCTGCAGTCAAAGCTGAGGGACCACAGGAGGAACACGGTTTCCACTGAGTCCTGGAGGAGAATGGGCAGAGAGTAGATGGAGTTGTGATGGGAGAGGAGGCTTCAGGAAAGAAGTAGTGAAGAGGGGCAGAGAGCCAAGGAGGCTCATGGGACCACCCTCCCTCAAGCTCTCAGCTTATTCCTGTCACAGGTCTGACAGGCATGAACAAGTCCAGGGAGAGCTTGTTGGGGAAAGGAATGGGCAAGGTCTGTGCATGCCAAATAAATGACCTTGCAACAAAGGATTCAGTGAACATCTCCAATGGCTCACCTGTTCCATCACCATGGCAACAGAGTTGTTCTAAGCAAAAAGCTGCTGCAGGCCTAACTTGTGGCTACCTGAAAAGCGGATGCCACTGACAGTATATTGTTATTATCCCCATCAGAGATAAAAAACAACCACAACAAACAGAATACACTCTAGACTGGCCTGGAGGACCAGGCATGAAACAATGATTGATATGCTCACTCCAATCCATTTCTGCTCTCAGAGTTTTCCTTAAAATCACAGACCCAGTCATGACCTTCTTCAATTTACCAGCTTTCCCCCAGCTCCTCAACAGCCTATGGGATGAAGTCCAAACTCTCCAATGTGTGTTGTTGTATAAAACGTGATTGGTCTCATAATAAAAATCCGGAGCCGGATATTGGGGGAAGCTAAAGATCAGAGGGACAGAGGAATAAGCCACAGCCACTTCTCACTGGCCAACTCCTCGGCCTACAGGGATTGATCCTGTTTTCATGAATCCTCAGATTGAATAGAGAATGGGAACTGAAAGATGAAGTGGGGGGGGGTGAGCTCCTGTCTCCTCCTGCCTTATAGACCTTTCTCTGCCAAGCCTATCACTTCTGGTTCAAACTTCCTAGTGCTGGGATTAAAGGGCTGTGTGTTTCCCAAGTACTGGGAGCAGAGGCATGGGATCCCAAGTGCTGGGATTAAAGGTGTGTGCTACCATCGCCTGGCTCTGTTTCTCCCCAGGACTGGACCAATCTCATATTAGCCCACAAGGCATTGAACTCACAGAGATCCAGACCGATCTCTGCCTCTGCCTCCTCAGGGCTGGGATTGAAGGCATGGCTAACTCTGTGGCTGGCTCTGTCCTCTGATCTCCAAGCAATCTTTATTTCCTTAGAGCCTACACAATATACCACCACATTTCTCCTTTTTTGTCAAAATTAAAAAAAAAAAAAAAAAAAAAAGGTTGTAACTGTAGGGTAAAGGGGCCAGCCAAAGAAACTCACCCTTGCTCTGAAATCAGAGTCAGTAAAAGAAACCCATACTGGATCTGAGACCTGAGCCAGTGAAAGAAAGACTTTATTTCTGAACCTAGAATCAAAGAAATGTACCCTGACTCTAAAACACACTTTGGCCCTAGAGTCAGAGCCAGCAAAAAAATTATATAGATATGCATGCCCTGGCCTTGAAATTGGAGCCAAAATACCCGGAAGAGTCAGTGAAAGAAACATATTTTTACCCTGACTCCAGAGCCAAATCTGGCACTGAAAATGGACCAGTCCCTGATCAGAAAACCAACCAATCCCTGAGCATGAAAATAGAGCCAATCAGAGCTAAGGAATCAAAATCTGACTAATTCCCACCATGGAAATCTTTTGCCTGGAAAACTCCTCCCCCAAGAAACCCCAAATAAACCCTGTACCCACTGCCCTCTCCCTGCTGCCCTTTCCCACCCCAGCTGAGGCAGCCACACTCTCCTGGACCCTTCCCTCCCAATAAATCTCTTGAATGAGGTTTGGGTGACAGCCACAGAGCCTGGATGAAGAACAGCGGAAGGGAGAGAAACTGTAACACTTTCCCTGAGGAAGCCTTCCCTTAGCAGAGCAGACTTGTGTAACAACTTCGCTGGGTAGGCCTCCCCTGCCTGAGCAGAGCTGTTACACTGGGGAAGCCTTTCCCAGAAGCAGGGCTGTGAGCTGCTACCTATGCTTACTGTGACCTGTGTGTTCATTGGCTCCCGAATGCCTGAATACTTTCCATTGAGCTGTAATACCCAGTGTGCCTGGGCTCCTGATTACCAGGATCTCTTTCCATCTGAAGTGCATTAAAACCTACAATAACCGATATAAAAGAACTATATACAATAAGTACAACAATTTCATACAATATATATGGGCAAGAATTACATCATAATGTCTAGTACATTAACAGCTGACAAATTTAGAGAAAATATTTCATTATTTATCCAATTTTGGTGAGTCCAAAAAATTGTACCTAATTCACTTTCTATTTAACATGTATTACCAACTGAAAACTATCTTTTGATGCTTCTCAAATGTATACATTTTATACTTCTTAGTGAGTTTCTTTTTTGAATCTGTAACTAGGAAATCTATATCTAGTCTTCAACTCCCTCAGAAATCAGAGAAGAAAATAATATTATCTGAGTAAGCAGGAAGTGCAAGCAATCGACTTCCAAAAAAATGTGAGAAATGACAGAAACAGCTGGCTGCCTGGACAGTCACCCAAGGTTCCTCTGCAACATTGGGGCATCCATCTTCAGCCTCTAGGCCTAGCATATCTGACAGACTTCTCTGTCAGATTTTAGACATCATTCTGTCAGCCGTTGAGGCAAGAACACTTTCTTGCCCAATGGCTAACTTTTGCCACAAAGAAAGTAAACTCCATATGGAGTTCTTCAATGCCCATCATCTTCTCTGAAATAGATTGGTACTGCCAGAAACAGACATGTCTCATTGTCATAAAAATAAAAAGAACCCATGCCATTAAAATATCTTAAATGCTATATTTTGTAGATCTCTGAAGCTTTTAAAAACAATCTGTCTATCTAAAGAATATATCTCTGTGCGACCTTAAAAACATATCTAATATAACTAAGTTTGATTTTTAAAGTACTAACTTGTATTTCTTTATGTCCTAATTCGTTGGTACTAATAACTTTCAAGGACTATCAATTTGTATTACATTTTTAAGTGAGCTGTATAGGTACAATACTATGAACAAGAGTAGAAATGTATGCACAGTAACAAAATTAATCTCAACTTTGTATCCATATACACAATTTGTACACAATATATAAAAATCCAATGTAAAATATTTAAAATTAGTAGTTGCTTCCTAAAAGTATATTCAATGATCTACTCTTCTATGCTATCAAATGTGGCCTCTGAAATGGAGTCTCATTGCCTGACCCCATCAGTGATCATCTTCTTCCCTGCCCTTCATGCACCTCAGCCACCAAGCTTCTCTCTGTACTCTGAACATGTCACCAATGAGGCACCTGCAGTGCATGGCTTTGTCTTCCCAGAATACTCTGGCCTTTACTCTCAGTGAAAAAAAATAGCCTGCTTCTTCCTCTCCTCCTTAGAGCTCCGCTCCCACCCGCCTTCCAGTCAGGTCACCTCACTCAGCACATTTGATCACAGGACGTTTCCCTTACACTAGTGGTTCTCAACCTTCCTGATGCTACAATACTTTAATACAGTTCCTCAGGCTGTGGTGAGCCCCCCCCCAACCATAACATTATTTTCATTGCTACTTCATAACTGTAATTTTGCTACTGTTATGAACTGGAGTGTAAATAGCTGTGTTTCCGGATGGTTTTAGGCAACCCCTGTGAAAAGATCATTTGACACCCCCAAGGAGTCAAGACCCACAGGTTGAGAAACAGAGCCTTACATGGGGGGAAAGTTCCTCACCTCTTTGTAAAGGCAAAGGGTAGGTTGTGTGCTGGTGATGGGTTACTCATTGGATGGCAGCACACTTAAGGACATGATGTCTTGTTAGAAATAAATAATTCTGCACCAAATAATTGTCTTTAAAGAAAGTAAACAGGCTTATAGATATAAGATGGGCTATCTTTTCCTGATATTTGCCACATTTCCAAGCAGGGGTAATGACACATTTCTTCCCACTGGCACCAGCTCAGCTCGGTCACCTGCTTCCTTCCCCTATAAAGGTTTAGACAGGCCTCCTTTTATTTGGGCTTTTTGAGACAGGGTCTTACTAGGTAGCTCTGGCTGTCCTGGCACTCCCTATGTAGATCAGGCTGTCTTTGAACTCACAGAGATCTGCCTGACTCTGCCTTTGCTTTTAGCAGAGGCATGTGGGAGGAAGTAATGTTTGCACTTCAAAACAGAAGCTTTTCAAGTAGGCTCACAATTGTTTTTGTTTTATTCTCCTATCATGAGACTGGTAAAGTCCCCAACGGGGCTGCTCTGCCAGGCTGGGTTCCATACTGGAGACCAGCTACCGCAAAGCTTCAGCCGACCCCGCACAAACCTGTACCGTGGCCAACTGTTGCTGTCTTCAGGATTCAGGGGCCCCTTATTACCACGCATAACTTAGCCTGAGCTTACTCATAGGAAGAACAGCAGGGTGACAATGAGCACACTCTGAACTCCAGTCCTGACTCAAGCTACATGTATCAAAGCAGTTTTCTGGGCCTCGGTTTCCTCTTTAACAGAGTTGTGAAGTTGAATCAGATAATCCATATCTACTCTGTCTGCAAATATGTACTAGCATTTCAGTTCTTGGCCCCATCAAGTTCTTTTCTTTCACTAATTATAGGAAAAGTTGACACTGGGAAAGTCTTGTTTATAACTTTTAAGATCCCTTTGATATAATAATATGTGCAGGTATCAAGCACACTATTGGCTGGAGTTTGACAACTGTTTATAGCTACATATCCCACATACCTAAAAAGATATTGCCAGCACAATCTGAACATCTCTTAAATCCCTGGCACCTCATTCTTTCCCATCAGAGGCCAGTACATCCATGATTTTCCCCACCACTGACTGCCCTTAAAGAATGGTTGGCATTTTGAACTCTTGGACTAAGAGTCTTGCCATGCCAGCTCGATGTTATACAGGCATCTGGGGGCACAAAAGGGGGTCTGAGGATGCTCACCCACGGCTCTGCAAGCTCTCGGATCTTCTGAGCTTCTGTGTCACTAACAAAGTCATGATAGAGAGCAACAAAGGGCCGCAGGTGAATGACCTCCTTGCGTGCAGGCTGGAGCAGCAGGTAGGGGCTGGAATTGGTCTCATAGGAGCAGTGGAGGCTGGGGATTTGGTAGTGTGTTGGCTGGAAAAAAAAAGAGCAGAGTTGATGTAATAAAAGAAGGGTCAAGGCTCCTGCGAGCCATGGCTCAAAAACTGAATTTGAGGGTAAGAGGAGATGGAGGGACTCAGGTGTTGTTGGTGATTGTATTGTCTTTACAGCATCAGTTTTCTGATCAGGTTATCCCAAGTTTCTCTTTTCATGAGGAATCCCACCTGGGAGCCCAAGGTCTGGCACAGCCCCTCATATGTGTCTCTGGTCTGCAGGTGGGGCACATTGGGCCTCTGAATGACGGTTTCAGCCGTTGCCTGGTGAGCATTCTCTGCCAAGAGCCTTTCATATTTCAATACATTCCTGGTCATCCTCTTATTATCTGGGTCTGGGGGAAGTACAAACAGGAAATAACACAGATGAACAAATACTGGCCCTAGGAGGAATGCTCAAGATTTCCTGCAGCGGGGTGTGCTGGTGCACGCCTTTAACCACAGCTTTCAGGAGGCAGAGGCAGGAGGATCTCTGTGAGTTCCAGGCCAGCCAAGGCTACATTGTGAGACCTGGTCTCATAAAGGAAGAGAGAGGGAGAGAGGGAGAGAGGGAGGGAGGGAGGGAGGGAGGGAGGGAGGGAGGGAGGGAGGGAGGGAGGGAGGGAGGGAGGGAGGGGAGAAACCTTCCTGGAGCTTCACTATCACACAGGACTGACACCTGAACACCTTAAATAACATGTCAGTGTCTTTCCTCATGAAAGAGTGACATTAAAAAACTGAATGGCTGGGCCTGCTGGACCTGAGGGACGGCTGCTAACATTCTTAGAAGGGGGCTATGATGGACAGTTCTATGTTAGGAAAGAAGCTTCATCCATTCATCCATCCACTCACCAGTTCACTTAGTAGATCTTCAAAACCATGCTCTGTGCAGACACTGTGCTGGGCTGATCTCCCAGAGCACAGCGTCCATTAACTACATGGCAAGGAAGAGGGGCATTCAATCATCACCTAAAGTACAGGCCCAACCTGCTCTTCTTATATATTATATTTCCTTGTGTGTGTGTGCGTGTAGAGTGGGGGGTGTTATGTTTGTGTGAGCATATGTGTGTGCACGGCAGGGGATGAGCCCTTGTGCATACTTTTGGAGGCCAGGAGAGGATGCTGGGTGTCTTTCTCAGTTGCTGTTCACTTTCCTCTCTTGAGGCATGGTCTCTCACTGAACCTGGAGTTACTCAGTTTGCATCTAGGCAGGCTGGCCTGCAGGCCCCATGAAGCCACCTGTCTCTATACCTACCCTTTCCAAGTCCAGCTCTAGTGTTGTAGGTGGGGTGGGGGGTGGGGTCATGCCCAGCTTTCACATGGGTACCAAGGATCCAAACTCAGGATCTCATGCTGTGTAGCAAGTGCTCTTACCCACAGGGCAATCTCCAAAGCTCCCTGTTCTTTGTAGAACTGGAAGCATATTTATTCTCCATTGGATCCTACCAGGGGATTGAGAGATGGCTCTGTTGTTAAGAGTGCTTCCTATTCTTTTAGAGGACCACAAATCAATGCCCATCACCCACATTAGGCGGCTCACAACCACCTGCACCTAACTGCAGTTCCAGGGGATCTGACGTCCTCTTCAGGACCCCTCTGGTATTCACACATGCACATTTCCACACACAGATTTCAACATGTACGCATAATTAAAAACTGAATATAAATATTCTTTAAATCCTATCAGCCTACACAGAGCAGAGCAGTATGAGTCAAAAGGTAACTAGACTTTGTCCTTGCCACAGTCCCCTGGAAACCCTGTGCCTTGCTGAGCCTTCTGCCCTGTGACCTGCTGGCCTCCGTGGACGCACCTCAGAACTGTTCTAATGTTGCCAGAGAATCTGAGGAACCCACTGTGCTTTTAAAATCGCCAGCACCACTCCTAGCAAAGTAGGAAGGGAGAACACATGTGATTACTCAACAAAAAGAGAAATTATACTTGGAGAATGGAAATTATGAACCCAAATACCAGCAGACATATTGCAAAGCCAAAAATGAATCAGGATCTTCAGTGGCCACACCCTATTTACTCACCAATGGTAACCCACAACTTGGGTCACTAAGAGAGAGATTTTTTTAATGGATCAAGCACCAAGAAATAAAAGTATGTTGACTAAATTTTATAGGTTTTCCCACATATGATGTGTGTGTGTGTGTTCATGTCCTTGCACACTTGTCAATGCGCACAGAAGGGTCCATGTGCATTGGAGGTTTGATATGGTCAAGAACCATCCTCCATTGCTGTCCCACCTTATTCATGGAGGCAGGCTGTCTCAGCTGAACCCAGAGCTGCCGGATTTAGCTGGCTTTGTTAATGAGCTTGTTCTGGAGATCTCTTGTTTCTGCCATTGCCTCTGAAGGCTGGAATTACAGGTGGACCATCGCACACACACCCAGCATTTTATATGGGATTCTGTCGATTGAACTCCGGTCCTCACACTTGCGAGGTAAGTGCTTTAATGAGAACCTTCCCTGCAGCCCCTTAATTTCCTTCATACTACTAATTACTCTGTGTTTCCAGACTACCTAGTGACTTCCATATCCTGTTCTTTGTCAAGGGATCAGAGAGGAATAATATTAGAGCCCTCTTTCCGTGTCCACAACGGATGGTTCCCAGATCCCTTCAGATACCAAAATCCAGAGGTGCTCAAGTCCCGTTTATAAAATAGTATAGTGTTTCAACCCACCAACATGCCTTAAATCATCTATAGCTTACTTATAATAACTAACATGATAACTGCTATATTCTACCCAAAGAGACAGTTGTTACACTGCACTGCTTAGGAAATAATAATGAGAGAAAAGGCTATTGTTTGTTACCTGACAAAGTATTTTTCTTCAATTTTTTAATACGGAATTGATTAAATCCAAAGATAGATGTGGAGGGACAAATACACTTGGTGGATTCATTTAAAAGTTATGAATAATTGCAGTATTCCGTAGGGGCATGTGGGTTCAGTTCTCAGCATTCACATGGTGGTCACAACTATCTGTAAGTCCAGTTCCAGAAGGCCTGACACCTTCTTCTGGTCTCTGTGAGTATCAAGCATGCACACAGGGAACAGACATACATGCAAACAAAATAAAATAAAAATGTAAAAAAGCATTTGGTGATATTTGTGATTTTACATCTGATTTTAGTAGTTAAATACTTCAAGAAAAATCTAGAAAGCCTTCTACCACCAAAATTTTAAGTAAAAATCTTGAAGCTGAGCTTCTCAGCATCTCCTCCTTTGCTATTGACATAAGGCTTTCCCTGAAGGGGCCAAGGCTGGACTGGGCAGGATGCCTGCATAGCCAAGTGAGCTCTGGTTTTAGGGGAAGAACTGATAGCTCTCAGTAAACAGCCAGTTACCCTCAGAGTCATTCCCTTCTCACATACACAGTGCACATTGATTTCATTCATTCCTGGGGTTTCTTCCAAAACCCTGATCTTCAAAATGCCTCTGAAGAACCTGGCTCTGAGCCTGGACTTGTTCCCGTTGAAAGAACAAATTGGTAAGGGGCAGGTTGACATATTCTAAGCATTTTTCCAACTAGCTACTGAATTTCCCCCTTTCAATGATCTGTGTATAAATAAAAACGAAATTAGAAAAAAAAAAAAGAAAAAAAGAAAAAAGACCGCTGGGCCTGGGGAGGTGACTCGGAGAATGTTTGCTGTGAAAGCAGGGGAGCCTGAGTTCAAATCCCCAGCACCCACGTACATAGCTGGACATGGCCACCCACCTGCACTTGAAATCTCAGCTTTTGGGGAGATGAAGACAGGCTGACTGTGGGAGCTTGGAAGCTTAGACAATGCAGTGAACATCAGGTTCAGTGAAAGACCTTATTTTAAGAAATAAGGTGGAGGGACTGTAAGATGGCTCAGGTTAAGAGCCCTGACAGCTCTCCGGGAGGATCAGATTCCCAGCACCCACAGGTACTCACAACTGTCTGTAACTCCAGTTTCAGAGACTCTGATGTCTTCTGACTTCCCCAGGTCCCAGGTATGCAAGTAGTGCATATGCACACTGACAAGATAGTTATACTTTATGCATAAAAATACTCAGAAAGGAACGATAAAAATTAAATTTCAAAAAGAATCAATAAAGGAAGACGCTCAGAATCAGTATCCTCCTCTGGTCTTTTCATGCATAAACATAGGCATGTGTACTGGCACACACACTCACACACATGCATATACACACATGCACACACACACATGCATGCACATGCACACACACTCACATATATGCACATACACACATGCACACACATACACACATGCACACACATGCATATACACACATACACTCTCACACATACATATACACACACGCATGCACACACACTCACACACATGCATATTCATACATGCACACACATGCATATACACACATGCATGCACATGCACACACACTCACACATATGCATATACATTCATGCACACACATACTCACACACATGCACACACATGCATATACACACATACTCTCACACATACATATACACACATGCATGCACACACACTCACACATATGCATATACACACATGCACACGCATACTCACACACATGCACACATACATGCATATACACACATACACAAACACACACATACATATACACACATGCATGCACACGTGCATGCACACACACATGCACACACACACACACTCACACACATGCATGCACACATGCACACACACACACTATACTTCACTTGCAAGAGGAATTAAAGGTCAGGGCAGAGGTGAGATGGGTAAGTTATATCTGGGTGTCACTTACTGTAGAGAAGAAACTCTCGGGAGAGGCTGAGGGCACATGAAACATTTCCTGCCTTGAAATTGAAAAAGAAAAGAAAGAAGATGTCAATCGAAATGAGAACATATTCTCTAATTAAACCACTGAGTAGTTTTAAAAACTCTAAAACATTCTTACCACAGGAGATAATAAGGTTCATTGAAAGAAGCAACGGGTTATCACGTCTCCTCATTAACAAACATATTATTACCACCTCATCAGCAAAGACAGAAAGACAACTCGGGGTAAGTTTGATTGGGCTGGTGCACAGCCCAGTGGTGAACTCCTTGTCTGTATTCGCCAAAAGAAAGATGAAAGGGGGGGAGGAGGAGGAGGAGGAGGAGGGTGAGATTCCAGCCAAAGGACAGTTGATTCTTCTTCTCCAGGCTTAGTACTTCCCAGAGTCTAGAGCATGGGAAGGAAGCAAGAGAAAACTAAAGTGAGCATGGTCGGATGTGTAGGAATTAGCTGCTGTGGCTACTCAGCCTTGGCTTCGTCACGGTCAAAGTATGTATGTGTGAGGAAGAGAATCCCACACAGGCAGGCTGCGGTCGGCCCCTGAGTGCCACAGAATGATGACTAGCTCACAGGAATGTACAGAATTCCTTGAAATTTTAGCACGCTAAAATGTCATTCTAGTGATAAAAGCAATAATGATCACACTGTGAAATACATGAAGAAGGAGATATAAAATAACTCCATCAAGCCCAGCCACCTCAAGCACTGTCGATTGTATGCAGTTTTTACAAAGTCACAATCATATTTTTCATATCGTCGTTTGCTTCTAATTTTGCACCAGCAAATACCTTTGATCCTGCCCAGTCGTCATAAAAATCACTCTAATGGATACGTTTTATTTCACCCAGAAGCAACATTCTAGATGAAAACCGTTCCACTGCTGTTGGAAATGCAATTGTTCCTCATTACTTCTTACCGTGAATTATCCTGTCTGTACTTACTAGAGATGTGGTTAAATAACCTAAGAGTACCTGTACTGCCAGATACTAATCTAAAGTCGTAGCTTTTTAAACAAGCACCAATATACTCTTCTTTTATCTTTACTGATAAGAAATCTGAGGCTCAAGGAGCTTAAGTCAGTAGCTTAAGATTCCACAGAATTTCAACTTTGTGTGACTCCCAGGTCTATGGCTTAATGACTGAATTAGTTGTTACTAATTTTAAAAAAAATGATTTATTTATTTTTATTTTATGTGCATTGATGTTTTGCCTGCATGCATGTCTGTGTGAGGGTGTGGGATCCCTGGAACAGGAGTTACAGACTGTTGTAGGTGCTGGGAATTGAACCCAGGTCCTCTGGAAGAGCACCCAGTGCTCTCAACCATTGAGCCATCTCTTTAGCTCCCGTCACTAAATTGTTTAATTAAAAATATATTTGTATGGCAATCAAAAGTCCAGAGTAGAGATTCAGCTACCAGATTTGCTGGGAAGAAGTGGGGGGCAAAAGTTATTTACAAGATGAAGTCTTCTGTGCTTTGGTACCTTTACAAATCTGAAGAAGGATGAAATGGGTTGAATGTGCTGGCAGAGTCCACAGGGCAAGCTGGGGGTGAGGAGAGGTAAGAATGACTTCATAAAGTAGGTGACACTTGAGCTGAGCCTGCCAGATGAACCAAATGTCACCGGACAAACTGGATGTGACATGGAGAAGAAGGGGAGAAAGGAGGAGAGGCCTGTCGCCTGTCCCCAGATTTACGGGGGAACAAAACAAAGCTAATCACAGGGCACTGCATTTGTAGCACCTTTTGGGGGGGGGGGGTCTGTTTTCTCTGAGCCTTTCTGCACATTGTGTTTTCTTGCTCTACGAAAACTCACTTCTTCCCTTTGCTAGTTAATCATTTTAATACACAGCGACTGCCCGGGAGAGGTAGGAGGAACACACGGATGTGCCAAGAGGACCATGGCAGAGGAGACAAAAGCTGCTCTGAGGACATGTCTCTTTTTCTCAGCCACTTGTGGGTTTTGGTCACCCACACGATCCTTCTTTTTTTTCTCAGGAAAACAGAGAGAAAATGTTCACATGGGGCTAGGGTGTAGCTCTACGGTAGAGCACTTGCTTACCTTACCCTAGGTTCAATCCCACCCCCACCTCCAAATAACAACAGGGAACAGCCTGGATTAACAACTTTGGAACCTCCAGGGAAATTTCTAGATGGTGGGGGTCCCCCCCCCAGCCTATTCTTAGAGACTGTACAATGAGTTTGGTCATACAGAAAGATGGATGGCCAATCTCTTAGGTCAAGGGATGTCCAAGTGGGACACAGCAGGCAGCAGATCAACAGTCCCTGGCAAAGAGAGGTGCAGGCCCTCAGGTTGGAACAACAGAATGAAGATGTCAGCTCTGCAGCCAGTGGCCATGTTACAGCAGAGCTGAGTGTCAGGTGGGAGACATAAGCAAACTTCTCCCTTCATAGCAACATTATGGTCTGTTATTAGTGATGAACCATGAGTTACTGAGTGTCCTCCACAGACTGTAAACCCATAAAACACCCATGTGCTGCTCCACAGCACCTAAGAGAGATGAGGACTGTCAAGTGGTCCACCCACAGGTTAGCACTCTACACTTAGACTCAGCTGTGGATTCTAGGCCCACCTCTATCAGCTTCCTGGAACCTTTAAGAATGTTTTAGAAGCTTGGATTACTTACATTGAATCTATAGTGATAACAAAATGGCAGCTTTACATTTGGTCCCCTCCCTGGGGAAAATGAAGCAAATCAGAAAATGATGTAGAACTATGATAAAATGAGTGTCATAGCCCTACCTGGAAACAGGCAAAAGCCAAGTAATCCAGGGCATCTTCCAAACTGGCCTCATCCTCTGTCTTCCACTCTCCGTAAGATCTTCGGAAGAGACTGACAGCTTCCTCCAGCCATGGGATGGCGTGGTAGTAATCCCCCATGTCGTAGGCCACCTGCAGGGGACACCAACCACCACAGCTTTAGTCCACAGACAGAAAAGATCATTTAATTATTCAGAATAAGTCTCAAATGTGGTGATATATTGTATATTTAATAAAAATAGCCTGGAATATCAGAGTACAAGCCAGTCACAGAGCCAAGCCATGAAGGTCACTGAGTGGTGACCCATGTCTTTAATTTCATCACTATGGAGAGAGAGATCCAGTTTCTTTGTGAGTTCAAAGTCTAAAAGTCAGGCAGAGGTAGCACAGACTATTAGTTCCAGCGCTTGGGAGGCAGAGGCAGGAGGATCTCTGTGAGTTCAAGGTCTACAGAGTGAGTTCCAGGACAGTCAGGACTGTTACACAGAAAATCCTGTCTCAGACAAACAAAACAAAACAAAGATGAAGAGACGGCTCTGCCCTCTGATATTCCAGATATTTTTATTAAATATACAATGTCTCACCATAGTCAAAGCCTGGCTTTACTTTCAAATTGATTTTGATTGAATTTAATATCTATTTTCTAATAATAGTATATGCCATTGTTTTTATGGAGAGAAGATAAGTTTCTTGCATTTGGGAAATTTATGATCTAGGAGACAGAGTGATAAACTCATGTATGTACTTCTTGGGGACAAAATAGTACCAGGCTTTAAGAACAATTTGTAAATGCACTATGGAGGCATATAGAAGGAAGAGACTTCGGGGTCTCAGCGGGTTTAGAGTGACATCTGAAACAGATCTTTCTCAAAGAAGAAAAGGTGGTTCAATGAGCAGAGGTTGTGAAGAAGTGCCTTTTAAGATGAGGGAGTAGCAAACTCAACTTCTGTTCACATAATTCACCAAGGTCTAGCATGAAGAGAAACAGAAAGGTGAGCATGCAGAGTATGAACCTAGTCTACGGCAGTCTGGAATGTGTTCTTAGCATGCAGAGTTTGCACCTAGCCAATGGCAGTCTGGAATGTGTTCTTAGCATGCAGTGTATGCACCTAACCAATGGCAGTCTGGAATGTGTTCTTAGCATGCAGAGTTTGCACCTAACCAATGGCAGTCTGGAATGTGTTCTTAGTATGCAGCGTATGCACCTAGCCAATGGCAGTCTGGAATGTGTTCTTAGCATGCAGTGTATGCACCTAGCCAATGGCAGTCTGGAATGCATTCTTATAGAATATTGCTGGAAGTTCTGTGAGGAACAAAATACATTTAATTTATTCAATACTTTCTGGTTACTATGCATGTGGTGCTGCTCACCCTTAAAGTACTGAATCCATGAAGGCTTTTGAACAAGCCTGTCACCGCAGCACAATGCATCCAATGCTGTAATAATGGCAGACATTGGGAATGCTACAGCACCTGAGCAGGTCAGTTCTGATTAGATGCTGGCATGTGGGGCAACATGGCAGCAGGGACCAGACATAGCTCCCATCTCCTAACAGCTTAGTTAAGTAGAACACCAGACCTTTGGGGAGAATTTCCTGGAAGTCAATGTTGAAGCAACATGGAATTATAAAGTCAGTGAGTTGGAACAAGTCTTACAAAATGATCTCACTGAGGTGTGACTGCCAGTGACGGCAGTACTTAGAGATGCTGCCAATCTGCAGGCAAAACAATAGGGCAGTTCCCATCTCAGGTCTGCCTTTAGTGTGTGCTGTTGTCTTGCTGGTCCTTTACACATTTCTTATTTGTAAAAGAGGCTGAACTGAATGCTAATAATAATACTCTTTTTTCCCTGTCTAACTAACCGTGTGTTGTTTGTGTACATACACATGTGTGGCATGTATGGTGTGTGTATTTAAACCTCCACTGTGATGTATTATGCATGTGTATGTGTGATGTGTGTATTCATATTTGTGAAGTATGTACATATGTATATAGTACATGTGGTATATACATGTGTATGTGTGGTATGTTTATACATATGGGGTATATATGTAGTATATGTGTATGTGATATGTATGGAATGTGTATGTGGCTTATGTGGTGTGGTGTGGGGCAGTGTATGTGTGGTGTGTGTGTAGTATGTATATGTGTGTGTGTGATGTGTGTGGCATGTGTGTGTGGTACATGTAGTGCATGTGTATATATGTGTATGTATATGATGCTAGAGATTAAACCCAGAGTTTCATGCATGCTAGAGAGCTACATCCCAGTCCTAAGCATTCAACTGATATTTTCATGGGGAATTTCAAGTTCTAGCAATGTAGATTGACATAAGTGGAATTTTTTCAAACATAAATATTTAGACATTTTAAATAAAATACAAAAAGCACGAGGTTACACACTTTCAAAGCAGAAATATTTTCAATGTCAGCTGGTAGAAACAAAAATTTCGCTGAAAACTTAAGCAGTGAGCATATTAGCAGATGCTTACACTGTAGAATGTGGGAGGCTAAGGCCAGCCTGGGCTACAGAGTGAGACAATGAGAAAAATGAGCAATCAAGAAGCAGCCACAGAACACAATAAGAATGCTAATAGCAGCCTCCCTCACAAACAGGAAGTAGTCAGCATATATCAACAGGAGGCCTAATAAACCGTTTGTGATATATTTACACAATAGAACAATAAAAACCGAACTACTGGGCTGGAGAGATGGCTGAGCAGTTAAGAACACTGGCTTCTCTTGCAGAGGACCTGGGTTGAATTCCCATTATTCATATGGAGGCTCCCAACTATCCCTAACTCCAGTTCTAGGGGATCGGATGCCCTCTTCTGACCTCTGAAGGCACCAGGTATGCACGTGATACACAGACATACATGTGAGCAAGACGCTCATACATATATAATATAATAATCTTTTAAAATGAACTACCAATACGTAAACAACATAAATGTGTTCTATAGTGTACGCTGCAGAGTGCAGACGCCAACCTCAGAAGATAATGTCCTGCTTGGTGAAGGACCTGGCTAACAGTAGGTGGTCAGAGAGGGAAAACTTGTAAATGAATATAATCAAATATGAACATGTGTTTCACCTCATCCATAGCTATAACTGCTTTTGATGTTGTCCTATGTACCATCCTTACATTTTAAATGCATTGTCTTTCAAATAAACAGAAAAAATATAGATTTCCATCCAGCAAGACTTTTAGGGAGCTGGCTTACAAAATTATCAGTACATGGCTTTTGGTTTTCAATAGATGGCCAAGAGGCTTCCTTAGCAAGCATTTACTGGTACTGTGCACCCATCTTCTTCAGATAGACATGTACATGACTGGACCCTGGTTCTGCTTAGGACCACAGAGAGAGGGAGAAACAGGAAGCAGAGAAGCTCACTATAAGTAGATCAGAGAGACTGATTCCCCAAGCTTGGGGTTAGGACCCTCTGCTAATGAACCTGACTGGGGCAGGCAGAAAAAAAAAAATAACACGTTCCTGCAGTGCATCTTCAAGAGGAAAAAATAGATATAATTTACCCCAGACCTTTTGAAGGCAAAGACTAACAAAGAGTATATTACGAAACAACTCAGTTCGACCAAAAATTGGTGAAATATACCTACAGGAGATTCCTGAGGTCTATTTCCTCAAGTAACATTAACATACTCAGTTTTGGTTGCTTTTCAATGACTTAACTCAGTATTTCTAAATACTTAGGAGAACATTGCAAAGGATTCCAGAGCATCTCAGGAGGCTGTTTCTGTGATCTGATCTTCTTATCACCATCTGAAAAGCCCTCTTCACCTTCCCTCTGCTTTCCACTCACTGACTCATATAGTGGCAAGGTCTACAGTTAGCGTGGGGAGGGGGGGAAGATGATTTTTGCCTAGTTTATGTTTATCATCCTGGCATGTTTAATTAAACCACTTCATATGTGCAGGATGCTCAGTTACTAGAATGCTCGGTTAGCATGTATGAGACCCCGCGTTTGATTTCCAGCAATGCAGAAACTGGGCATGGTGTGACCCCAGTCCTGGAGAAGGAGAGGCAGGAAGACCCTGGCAAGTTTAACAGGAGCCCAGGATACACCAAACCCTGTTGGAAATAAAGAAATCTGTTCATGCTCTAGAACATCCTAATATCTATGACTTCACTTTCCCATGACAAAAGCATGGGGTTCAGAGCTAAAAGATGAAGCTCAAATTTGGTTCTGTTACTTTGCATTATGTGATCTACCTTAGTGATCTACTCTCCCTGAACCTTGGTTTCCTTCTCTGCAGAGAGGAACAATATCAGATGTCAAGGTTTACCACAAGCATAGGAAATAATACATAAAGACAGCAGGACACAGGCCATCCACTAGGAACTGGAATGGAGCAGTTGGTCCTCTGCGCCTGTCACCTTGCCTACTTGGAAGCAGTCATCCGCTGTGAGAGGGAAGAGCTGTTTGGGACTGTACAGGTCGGTGATGGAGGAGCCTGTGACCCTCTGGAAGACACCCTGGGCCAGGCCCTTCACATTGAGCATGTACACATCCTGCAGCCGCATCAGGGCCCTCGCTGCTCCCTCAAGGTCCTCAAAGGCGGGAAGGTCTTGTTCTACCTTCTCATAACCATCCTTGAGAGCTGTAAAAGAAGGAAGACTGTAACCAGCCTCCAAACACAGGAAATGGGCACTGATTCCATGTGATCACCTACTCAAAGAAGGAAGACTTCAACCAGCCTTCAAACAGAAGCAAAGGGCACTGATTCCATCAGAATACCTGTTCAAAAGGCTCCCAGCAGCAAGCTGGTTAAAGGAGTTGTGTGTGTGTATATGTGTATGTGTGTGCTGTAATGTGTGTGTGTATGTTGTAATGTGTTTGTGTATGTATGAGTGTGTGTGTATGTGCATGTGTGTTTGCATGTGCGTGTGTGTGTCTCTCTGTGTGTGTATGTGTGCATGTGTGGTGTGTGTGTGTGTGTGTGTGTGTGTGTGCGTGCATGTGTGGTGTGTGTGTACATGCAGGTCACCACAGAGGCCAGAAAAGCACATTGGATCCCCTAGAGCTGGCATTATAAGCAGTTGTGAGCTCTTGGCATCTGAACTGGGTCCTCTTGGACGAACAGCAAGTGCTCTTAACTGAGGCATCTCTCCAGCTCTCCAAAGTGGATTCTTAATATGAGTGGATAAAAGACAATCAGAATAATGGTGTGGAGGGATTAAAATGAGATAAAGTGCACAGGTTCACTCTATTGTTCTACCCTATGTCTCTAGAAGCATTGCCTTTTAGTGAGAGGTAACTCTTCTTAACTACCCCAACAAACTTCTTATACTAATACAATCAGGTAGACTGTATTAGGAAAATGACTTGTTACAGATCATGATACATTCTTCCCATTTTCAAGTTTAAAAGCTTGAAAGAGAAACTACCAGAAGGGTCACAACTTTCTACACAAATAAACACAAAAATGCACATATATAACTGGGTAGACACACACTTCTTCACTTGACTGTAGTGGAGATCAAAGGGAGGTAATAGATATGAAGGCATTTTCTAATCGAAAATCACAAACCCATTAGCAAGGGGACCAACATTATAGACTTTAAAGGCCTTAGGAGCTTGAGTAATTCCTCTCTGCCCCGTTACTCCTCATTGTAACTAAACAGTCTCTCTCCTTACACTGAGTTCAGAGTTAGAAGCTCCTGCCGTGTCTCAGGCCTCCTCATTACCTTGGATGTTCTCAGTGGCCTCTAGACTATGCACCACATTCCTCCAGTCAGACTGCAGACGTTTGATGAGAGTAAAGGCAAGTAGAGGGTTCACTACAGGGGCACTTGAGTCCTTGTGCAGAGAAAGCACCTTGTCATAAAATCTGAAAGAAATAATAAGAGATTATCTCACCTCTAGGCACAACTCTTATACCCCAGGAAGGCTGGTGTAATGAGATCAGCTAAGAGCTGGGTACAATCGTACCTGCCTGCAGCCTTCACTTCTTCAGGCATGAGGAGGTGGTGATGGTGATGTAGAAATAGAAATTCTGAACCTCTTGCAGCTCATGTAAACAGTTCAACTAAGACAGTCAGGCAACCATAAAAGACAGAAAACTCTAAATACATAAGAGTGGGTCCGTTCATTTATTCACCGAAGCAGTTGCTCGCATGGTGGTAAATGATAAGACATGGTCCAGCTCACAGGGTTTACAGGCACAAAACTCTTCTGTTATCATCCTATACCCAATACTTAGTGTCTAAAAGGGACAGACTCAAAGCAGGGAACAAGTGATAATCAATGTGACATGCTAAGAGAGCCTTAAACATACAAAGCAGTCAGAAGAGGTAGGTTCTCGGAAGAGGTGGCGCCTGGTCTGCTTCTTGAAGGATATTTAAACATTTTGAGGACAGCTTCCTACTAGATCCTTACCATGTATTGAACATTCTGCTTGGAATAGATCACCTCACTTAAGAGTTGCTGCCCACAACAACCCTTAGTGTAGTTTTTATTTAAAAAATAGATTTAATTTATCTTTATTTTACGTATATGATTATTCTGCCTGCTTGTGTGTCTATGACCACATGTGTGCAGTGATGGTAGAGGCCAGAAAAGGAGATTGGATCCCCTGGAACTGGAGTTATGAATGGCTGTGAGCTATGTGTGTGTGTGTGTGGGGGGGGTAACCAAACCTGGGTCCTGTGGAAATTACTAAGTGCTATTAATTACAGAGCTATCTCTCCAATTTATGTAAATTTTATTTTGGCTTATTTGCAGTGGAGAAAACCAAAATGAGGCCGCACTGTTGGTAAACAGCAAAGCCAGCACCGAAAGCAAAGCCATTTCATCTAGAAGCCTGGGTTCTGGGTTGTTGGCCATAATTCCCACAGGAATGAAAAGGGAAGAGAGAAGAGTGGATTTTGAGTTAACAGGGACCAATGTGCACAAATATGCAAAATCCTGACATATAATTACTCATTCAATGAATTAATATATATTCGCCACTTTCTGATGTCAGACTCCTTGCTGGGTACTGGGATACAAAGAAGAGATGGGGCCACTGCACATTAGGTTCATGGACCAAACGGAGCCCTGTTCTCATCTCTCTGTACCTATAGTAGTTGCTTTCCCATTGCTGTGATAAAACACCGTGACTGTGGCAACTTATTAAATAAAGCATTTAATTGGGCTTACAGTCCCAGAGGGTCAGAGTCCATGATCGCAGAGCAATGGCAAGGCACATAACAGTTGATTGTTCACATCTGGATCCACAAGCATAAGGTGGAGAGAGAGCACACTAGAAATAGAGAGACTTTTGAAACCTCAAAGCCTGTCCCCTATGACACACCTGCTCAAATAAGGCCATGCCTAAGCTTTTCCAAACAATTCTATCAACTGGGGACAAAATATTCACATTTATGAACCTATGGGGGCTATTCATATTCAAATTGCCATAGTTTTCCAAAGTCAATAATTTTTGTGTGTATATGTGTGGTTTGTCCTGGGGATTTAACCTAGGGCCCTGTCCATGAGGCCAGTACTTTACTCTCTTTAATTTTCAGAAAGGGTATCACTAAATTGACTGAATGACCATGACCTCACTTGCTAGCCCATGTAAGCCTTGAACCTGTGATTCTCCCATCTAAGCCTCCTAAGTTACAGTGACCTCAGACCTAACTTCAACACATGTCTCTATGAAATAATGAATGAAATACATCCTTCTAGAAGACAGGAGCCAAACCTTGAATAAGACACTGAGACTGGTCCCAGTGACTCAATGTCTAACGCGTAAGCTAGACACAATTATGTCAGAGATGCACCCTACACTGAATAGCAAGACTGGAAGAGGCCAAGGCGAGGTTTAATTTGGCCAAGGGAAGTGAGAGTGCATTGCTAGGACCTGTTTACATAAATGACTTTGCAAGAGGGTGGGGAAGAAGGTTCAGAAATGGAAGTAACAGAAGCAAAAAGGATAAGGATGGAGTCACGTGAGACAGGAAGAGTTTAAGCCATCATAGTATCCATGGGGAAGAGAATGGGATGGATTCAAGGGAACAGCTCAGGAATCCGTACAGAAACAGGTATCAGTCATAGCAGGAACAGAGAGTGAGGCTGATCTGTTCTTCCAGCTCAGTGACGTTATCAGAAAAGTCTTGAAGTAGAACCTGGAGTAATCATCGTCCTAACTAACTTTGCCCTGGGTGTGCTACATGATTGCTCATAGGCAAAAGATGCTATAGTGGGATTGTGTTCTGTTCCATTGTAAATAATTGTCCTGTTTACTGGGTTGAAAAAAAAAAACACTGATTGGCTGAAGGCAGACAGGAAGTATGGGCGGGGTTACCAGACTGGGAAAACTCTGGGAACAAGAAGAGATGCTGCAGAGAGGCCAGAGAAGCCAGCAGGTGCAGAGGACAACTATGCTGCTCTGAGAAAAGGTACTGAGCTGCATGGCTGAACAGGTAAGAGTCATGGGTTAGTTTGAGAGCAAGAGCTAGCTAGCAATATGCCAGAGCCGTAGACTGATCGGTATGAATTAACACAAGCATCTGTGTGTTTCTGCGAGTCTGCAGGTCTGTGGGTCTGGACCACAGGGCAGACCAGCCATAAACTTTCTACTACTGCTATACTGTGGTTCCTTATGTCTAACATGGTGATGAAATTTATATTTTTGAAATCTATTGATCATGTTGAGTAGGGTAGGTACCCCTCACCACTAAGAGCTCTTTCTCCTTACTCAAAACTTAATTTCAAAGTCAATATGACAACAACAGATGGAAGTAGAATGTATGAATGTGTACAAGAGCTCACGAGACACTGCACCTTTGCAGATGGTGTGAGAAGGAGGAAATGACAGGGACGTCCATCGCTCTGATGCCGTGGAATCTGAGGGTTTCCAAAGAGTGAGGCTCCCAACGGAGCAAGGCAGCCCGGAATAGACACAACTCCTAAGCTTCCAGGAAGTTAAATGTTCAACATGAGCTAAGGTGCAAGATTCTGGGTCTGCGTGACCCAAGCAGGACACAGAAGCCTGTCAAGTCCCATGGCATTTCCGATGCCATAAACGGGGCTGCTTGTGAGCTGCTTCTCTGGGGTTCCAAAGTCAAACCAGCCTCAAGGGTGTTGGGACTGTTTTATTGCCCGTTCTCCTGCTTGGGCTCCATATGGAACCACTTAGTGAATGGCTAGACAAAAAAAAAAAAAAAAAACCATACAAGTGTGGGCCTGAGCCAAGTCCAGCCTACAAAGTAAAGCGTCCAGGAACAATTGAGGCTGAGCACAGAATGATTTCTTTACAAGACAGTTGGACAAGGTGGAGCTGGGAGGAGGCCTAAGGCTTATTCTGACCCAGCCACCAACCAACTCTCTGCCCCGGGAGGTGAAAGCTGCCCTGCTCTAGAAGATTCTTTGGGACCTTTGGCTTTACATTCTTTTCATCACCTTTTCCACAATGAACTAAATGGACCCCTATTAGAGTGAGGGCCGATGTTTAATAGGCATCCAAACTAACAGAGGCATAAAGAAGTGTGGCACAGGGTGACTATTATTCCACATTAATCGTCACATCAAAGCACTGTCTACACCTTGTCTTCCTTGCATCCCACATCACGATCCAATTTGTTTTAGACCAGGGTTTAGAGCACATCGAGCAGTGCACTGGTCAAATGTGATTTTTTTTTTCTTCCACACAGGAAAGAAAGAAGGGAAAATCTATAGACTGATATCCAAGGCTGGCTAGGAATGCAAAACTTGGCTGCACGCCCAGCATCTGAGCAAATAGCTCCTTTCCAGAGCCTGAGTTTCGAGACGCTGAAGGCAAACCTCAGGCTTTCCTAAATGGCTTTTTTTGCTTTAACAAATGCTGCTGACGGTGGAAAATCAGATCCTTCCCTTCAAGACTCTGCATATAAAATTTGCAACCCAATCCCTTCAATAAGTGCCTTGGGTAGGTTATTCAACCGCAATACGTGGGGCTGTGTCAATTCAGTATGTTTCTCCTTTGAAATTGAGAAGTGACTTTGCCATCATTCTTCTGAGATGCTCTGAATGCTTCATTCTGAGCCCAGAAATAACTCCCTTCCTTCACTCTTTGTAGTTATTAAGCAGTAGCAACATAAATATGCTAGAGATAGGCTACACACACATGCCGACTGTGTGCCTTACTAGTACAGCGATGGGGACTCTAACTAGCCAAAGCCACTTCATTTCCTGATTTAGAAATTCAAAGAATATAAGCCGAGGGCCTTGGAAATAACATTTCAACTTATATAAAGATCACACTACTTTGAGACTCTAGAAAACTGAGCCGAAAGTGCCCAGATTCTCATTTTTAAAAGCAAACATTTTACTGAGCTTTAGAGCATTGACTAGGACATAATCGTAGCCTCTACTACACCAAACTGAGCTTGAGGAAATTAAATGTTCATAGTCATCTGAGAAAAGAATCGAGGATTTTAAAATTCTTTCTTAATCTTTAGGAATCCCGGTCAGTGTATACAGCTGACAGGCGAGTAGTTTCAAGAGCATTATTCGAGACAGGGTCTCTCTGTGACCTCGGCTGGCCTCAGATCCACAGCTGTCTTCCTGCCCTAGACGTCAGTGCTGGGGTTATACTTGTTTGGTTTGGTTCTTTGAGACAGGCTTTCTCTGTGTAGCCCTGGGTGTTCTGGAACTCGCTCTGTAGACCAGGCTGGCCTCAAACTCACAGATCCACCTGCCCCTGTCTCCCAAGTGCTGGGATTGAAGGCATGCACCACCATTGCCTGCTACATTTGCCCTGTAATTTACTATACACGCTAAGCACAAAATAAATGATTTTACCTGGAACTCAATCATTCCAAGAACCATGTGGAATTAAGCACTACTTCTTTTAAAACCAAAAAAAAAAAAAAAGAAAAAAAAAAAAACCCAAAAAACAAACCAAACCATCATTGTATAGATTAGAAAACTAAAGCTTAAAGATATATCAAGGACAGAGTCAAGGATTCAAACAGAGGTCTATTGAGCTCCTGAATCTAGACTCTGAGCTACTCTGTACTCAGCTACTGACAAAACCCAAGTAGTTGTGGGCCCTGTTTGGGTCCTGACAGATGAGGTAATGAGAGTGGGGGTGGGCATCAGAAAGCAAAGAATGGACATTGGAAATTAATCACAGTGACCTCCTCTTGTTCTTAGAGCAGACAGGTCTCTCTTAATAGCTTTTCCCAAACTTGTGTCACATTTATAGTGTTTTTTCTTCGTGTATGGATGTGACCTGGAGTTCTTGACAAACCAGTCTGGATAATGCAACCCGGACAAATGCTTGTTCACACACAAGTCATCAGCTGCCACCAATGGCTATTTGAAGCACAGACTGAAGGATTAAGCCAACTCTTACGAAACTGACTGCCCTTAAAGACCATTTCTTATAAACATTTGTGTGAGCAGAGCAGGGAGGGCTCCAGTGTTGGCATGGGGGTGAATTTGAAGTTTAAAGTTAAAACTAGAAATCTGCCTGTGCCTTGTCTAGACAGGCTGTAAGGTCGGTTGAATTATGTGGAAACAATGGCTTCTTATAGTCTGGGGCCTTCTCAGTGACCAAAGCAAAGATGTGACATCATATACAAACATTCTTTTTTGTCTATGACTCCGATTAGAGTCTTATGTCCCACATCTTCTCCCCCCCCCCTCATTTCTTTCTTTCTGAGACAGGGTTTCTCTGTGCCCTGGCTGTCCTGGAACTCACAGGGATCCACCTGCCTCTTCCTCCTGAGTGTGGGATTAAAAGCATGCACTACCACAGGCCAGCATGTCCCATGTTACAACAGTTTACCTCCCATTCTTTAGCACTACTTTGCTGACTGCATAGAAAATAAGGTTGGCTGTGCATTTGTGCACACTACCCTGTCTTGCCCAGCATGAAATGGCTTTTCACTGGGTCGGCAGAGTCAGATATTTTCACACACACGACTTCTCAGCTACTACTTACATTCAGAGAGTTTTTATCTATGAGAAGAGAAAGAAGAGCCTAAAGGCTGTCCTATCGTGCCTGTCTGGGGTGAGGTAACAAGAAGTTTGGGCTCACTCACAGCTTGCCACACCATCTGTGAGATTCAATTCCATAATCGCTATGCTACACTTTTTCAGTGTGCCAACTTAGGCATTTTGGGGGGGGGGGGAGGTCACACCCCAAAGCACGTGTGTGTGTGTGTGTGTGTGTGTGTGTGTGTGTGTGTGTGTGTGTGTGTGTGTGTGTGTAAGGGACAGAGACAGAGAGACAGACAGGCAGGCAGACAGAGGAGAGAAGAGAGCTCCCACAAAGTATGACACAGAACTCCATCCCCCCACAAACTGTCTCGGGGTACACTGAGCCACAGCCACTCCTCCCCGACACCGCGGAGCCCCCCGGTCTGCCCTCACCTGGTCAGGTCGCGCAGGCGCGCCTCCTCCCCGCGCAGGTAGCGCCCCAGTGTCCCCAGCAGCCTGCGCTCGGGCGCCAGGGCGCGCGCCACGCTGGTCAGCGCCGAGAAGGTGTCGTCGCGCGCCGTGGCCGCCGCCGGGTCCCCTGGCCCGAGCGCCAGCAGAGCCAGCAGCGCCGCCAGCCGCGCCCCGGGGCCCATCGCGGGGTCGCGCGTCCCTCCGCGCTCCCGCCCGGCCCCGCCCCCGCCCCGCCCCCAGCCTCGCGTCGCCCTCCCGCGGCCGCCGCTACCGTCACGCTCGGGGAAACTGAGGCAGAGAGGGTGTAGTCTCTAGTTGTGCTGCCCCGTCTGCGAAATAACCTCGTGGGACAGGGGCGAAGACGGCAAAACCCACGGGATCCTGGGGAACCCTGGAGGGTGACCGGAGGAAAAGGCTTCACGGGGCAGGACCGGTGATCCTGATGGCTGAAACTCATGGCGAGTCGCCATAGTCACTCAGAAGTATGGTCAGTCATTCTGTCCTACTAGGCTGCGTGTTTCTTTGGCCCTGTTGCATTGGCCAGGCAATGTTCATTCATTTCCTCATGCATTTGAGTGTGTGCTCCATACAGTGAGTGCAGATGCTGTCCTCCGGGCATGGAGATGGAAACCACCACAAAAGTAGGGCAATCACTGTGCAGTGGGTGAGGATTCTGAGGAGAGCCCCGCCTGGCACGCACTGACGGGGAGAGGCCTTCATGAAGCTAATGTGTGTGGTTCTAACAGGCTCTTGTTAGGTCATCCTGGTCTCAGTACAGTTGCCAAGGTCCTTTAAAAAGGCAAAGGAAGATACGGGGCATTAAAAGCAAAAGACTAGATATAATTGACAACTCTATGTTGCTGTCTTTGAAAATGGATAAACGGTCTGTGAGTAACAGATTGCAGGGAGCTTCTAGAAGGTTAGCGGACAGATTCTTGTCTGCAGAAGGAGCACTTACCTGCTCACACCTTAATCGTATTTGTTATGGTTTGAATCTGAAATGTATTCTCGCAGGTTCATACTTTTGAATACTTGGTTGAAGGCAAGCTGTGGAGCTTTGGGGAAATGGGGCGTATATAGTCCACTAGGGCAGGCCTTAAGGGGTTTGGACAGGCTCCACTTCTGGCCCGAGCCATTATGTTCTTGTCGGCAGGGTGATAGGAGCACCTGCCACATATTCTAGCCACCACCACCGAGCAGGTCCTGCCACCATACCTTCCTTTTCATGATGGGCCCCATGAGCCAAAATAAATCGTTTCTCCCTACGTTGTGAGATATTTAAAGTACGTAATACATCACTTCAGACTTCTAAGCTTGGAGATAGTAGGATAATGAATTTGAGTTATTATAAGCCAGGAGTTTGTTTATTATGGAGTTTGTGATAATTTGTATAAGCAAAGGAAACTGTGGATGTTGAGATGGCCCAGCAGTTAAGAGTGCATACTGCTCTTGTTGAAGACTTGAGTTTGGTTTTCGACATCCACATCACCGTCATGTGGCTCAGAACCACCTGTCACCTCAGCTCCAGGGGATCCAACTGATATGAATGTGCAGTCTTGTTTCTTATTTTCTTAATATGGTATGTTATATAAATCGATTCTTGTATGCTAAATCAACCTTGCATGCTAAGATACATCCTCTTTGGTCATGATTCACACTTTTGTTGACTTGTGGCTGGATTTCGCTTGCAAATATTTTGTCATAGATTTTTAAAAATATCTGTATTATTAGAGAAGTTAGTCTATAGTTTTCTCATATTTTTGTGTGATGCTCATACTAGTGTAATGCTTGTTTCAGAGAATATGCCAGGGTTACCTTTCCTATATTTTACAGGCATTTGTAAAGAATTGAAATGTGTTCCATTAAAGTCAGTTAATTCTAAGTTTTCTTTTAAGATTTTTTTTTTATTCAATCCTCATAGCAATTGTTTTAGAGCAAGTTGGATGGTAATTCTCTTAGTTTTATTTCATCTGAGAATATTTTATTTCTAAAGTTTCATCGGCTATAAAACTTCCTGTTAACGTTTCTCTTCTTTCAGCATTAAAATTTTCTGTCGTCTGTAAAACATCTACAGGTATTTTTGTTGTTCTTTTATAATACATCGTTTTCTTTGTCATGCTCCCTTTGCTTTTATTTTTCAGTATTTTAATGGATGGGCATAGATTTCTCTGAGTTCATCCTGTTTAGAGAGAGGTCTGTAAATTTCTTTCTCCCATAAGTTGTTCCTACATTATGAGTCCTACATTATTTCTTTCTTTTTCTTTTTCCTGGTTTTTTTTTTTTGGGGGGGGGGGACAAGAATTCGATATTTCCTACCAGGTTTCTGAGACTCAAATCATTTAAAAGGTTATTTTTCCTCTCCTCCATATTACATCATTTCTATGACTCCGTGTTTAAATTCACGCCTCGTCTGTCATCTCCATCCTGCTATCTATTCTGACATGTCTGGTTCCTCCTCATCCCATTATCTTTCCTGCCTTTTCATTCACTTCAAGAGCTCACTCATGCTTTGTAGAACGTTTTCTAATGTTCTGCTTTCATTTTATTTTTATTGTCTTTTTATGCGAATTGAGATTTTCTTCACTCTTCCTATGCTAAGCCCTGGGTGACACACTGGACAAATGGAACTGTATGTCCTCAGTGCCTTGTCCTTCTTCCCACTTGGCATGCCATTGGTCTAACTGGGTTCAGGGCTGCTGTGGGACTACGCTCTTGTACACTGTAAGTATCTGTCACTATAAGTTTGGTTTAATAACATGTTGATTGGCCAGAAGCTAGGCAGACAGGAAGTATAGGTGGAGTGACCAGACAAGGAGGATTCTGGGAAGAGGAAGAGCAGATAGAGATGCCAGCCAGATGCAGAGGAAGCAGGATGAGAATGCTGCTCTGAGAAAAGGTACCAAGACACGTGCCTAAACATGGGTAAGAACCGTGGGTTAGTTTAACAGTAAGAATTAGCAAGTAAGAAGCTTGAACCATAGGTCAAACAGTTTATAATTAATATAAGCCTTTGTGTGATTATTTGAGATTAAATGGCTGCAGGTTTTGCCAGGCAGGACAGAAAAACTTCTGACTACACAGGGCAGATGTGCTGACTAGACTGTTGCTGTAGAAGCAATGTTAGTTCAGTTGCAATGACATTCAGATGCACCAAAGTTGTGTTCACAAAAAAAAAAAAAAAAAAAAAAAAAAAAAAAAGGCCAGTTTGGGGTGTGGACAGTGGCCTACCTTGTCTTTTTGGGATGTGAACAGCAGCCTACCCTGTCTTTCAGCACTTGAGTCTATGCTATGATCCTCAGCATCAAATCCATAACCATACACCTTAACAGTGAGCCCAGAAATTACAGAATTTCACTCTTGAGGCCTTCCCTACTGAGACCTGATATTTTCCCTTGATCTCACCACCACACACACACCACACACACACACACACCACACACACCACCACACACACACACCACACACACACCACACACACACACCACCACACACACCACCACACACCACCACACACACACCACCACACACACCACCACACACCACTACACACCACCACACACCACTACACACCACCACACACCACCACACACCACCACACACACACACCACACATCACCACACACACCACCACACACACACCACCACACACACCACACACACACACACCACCACCACACACACACCACACACACACACACACCACACACCACCACACACACCACCACACACACACCACACACCACCACACACCACACACAATCACACACACACCACACACACACACACACCACACACCACCACACACACCACCACACACACCACCACACACACACCACACACACACACCACCACACACCACCACACACACCACCACACACACCACCACCACACACACCACCACTACACACACACCACCACACACACACCACCACACACACCACCACCACACACACCACCACCACACACACCACCACACACACCACCACCACACACACCACCACTACACACACACCACCACACACACACCACCACACACACACCACACACACACACACCACCACACACACCACCACACACACCACCACCACACACACCACCACTACACACACACCACCACACACACACCACACACACACACACCACCACACACACACACCACCACACACACCACCACTACCACACACACCACCACACACACCACCACACACACACCACCACACACACACCACCACACACACCACCACACACCACCACACACACACCACACACACACACCACCACACACACCACCACACACCACCACACACACACCACACACACACCACCACACACACACCACCACACACACCACCACACACCACCACACACCACCACCACACACACACCACCACACACACCACCACTACACACACACCACCACACACACACCACACACACACACACCACCACACACACACACCACCACACACACCACCACTACCACACACACCACCACACACACCACCACACACACACCACCACACACACACCACCACACACACCACCACACACCACCACACACACACCACACACACACCACCACACACACCACCACACACCACCACACACAAACCACACACACACACCACCACACACACACCACCACACACACCACCACACACCACCACACACCACCACCACACACACCACCACCAAACACACACACCACCACCACACACCACCACACACACCACCACACACACCACCACTACACACACACCACCACCACACACACCACCACTACACACACACACACCACCACACACACACCACCACCAAACACACACACCACCACCACACACACCACCACACACACACCACCACCAAACACACACACCACCACCACACACACCACCACACACACACCACCACCACACACACCACCACACACACACCACCACCACACACACCACCACACACACACCACCACACACCACCACACACACCACCACACACACACCACCACCACACACACCACCACACATACACCACCACCACTACACACCACCACCACCCACACCACCACCACCACACACACCACCACCACTACACACCACCACACATACACCACCACCAAACACACCACCACCACACACCACCACACACAATCACCACCACCACACACAATCACCACCACCACACACAATCACCACCACCCACCACACACCACTACCACCACACACAATCACCACCACACACTACACACCACTACCACCACACACAACCACCACACACACCACCACACACACCACCACCCACACCACCACACACACCACCACCACACACACACCACCACCACACACACACCACCACCACACACACCACCACACACACCACCACCCACACCACCACACACACCACCACCACACACACACCACCACCACACACACACCACCACCAAACACACCACCACCACACACACCACCACCACACACACCACCACCACACACCACCACACACAATCACCACTACCACACACCATCACACACAATCACCACCACCACACACCACCACCACCACACACACCACCACCACACACCACCACACACAATCACACACAATCACCACCACCACACACCACCACCACCACACACCACCACCCACCACACACCACCCATCACCACCACCATACACCACCACAACCACCACCATCCACCACCACCACCACCATCATCCACCACCCTCTACCACCGCCACCACCCACCACTACCACCACCTTCTTTTGGGCAGAAACCCAGGTCTTCAGTTAACCCACCCTGCCACTTATTTCCTAGATCTTGATACATCCTGGGCCAAGTATTAGGAGTTCAAAGTTCTCAAATACCTCTCCTTCATTCATTTTATCCAGGCTTTAATAGCTGCCCACAGTGGACAAGACCAAATCAACTACACACTTCATCTTTTCTACAAGAATTTGCAGGAAAGAGATTCATTTTAATTCCTTATTTGGGAGATTTTTTTTAAATTATTCTAAGTTACAACAGAAGCCCCAGATCAATTATAGCCAAAGCAAACTAAAATATGCTACAAGTGCAAGCATTATGTGGTGTTAGAAAAGGTATTTTCTGCTGGACCTTATAGTACACACCAATTACAACAATTGGGAGGTAGGAGCAGAGGATCAGTTCAAAGCAGTCTTGGTTACATAAGGCAGCCTGACCCACATGAAACCCTATCTTAAAAAGATAAAATTTTAAAAAGGTATTTTCCAAGCACAGATAAGTTCTCAGGGCTTAAGTTTCTATTTGGTATTCAGCAAGCTGGTGATGTTTCTTGTTTGGGCTTTATTGTGTGTGGCTGTATTATTAGGCCATCCCTGTTTTTGAAGCTCATAAAATAAAAAGGATTTTTAGCTTTGAGAAAATGTTATTATAGTTAAGCTTTTTAGGGGGGAAAAAGGAAAAATTGAGACAGAAACAAAAGGATTGATGAAAGATCAAGGTTTTTAAAAGTCTGAAGACAGGGAAAAGGAGAGGCATCTTCAAAAGCAGCATCCCTGAGCTCATCTTGTGCACCTCCCTCCCCCCTTTCCTCCCTCCCTCCTCCCCTCCCCCTTCCTCCCTCCTCCCCTCCTCCTTCCTCCCTCCTCCCCTCCCCCTTCCTCCCTCCTCCCCTCCCCCTTCCTCCCTCCTCCCCTCCCCCTTCCTCCTTCCCTCCTCCCCTCCCCTTCCTCCCTCCCTCCTCCCCTCCCCCTTCCTCCCTCCTCCCCTCCCCCTTCCTTCCTCCTCCCCTCCCTCTTCCTCCCTCCCTCCTCCCTTCCCCCTTCCTTCCTCCCTTCCTGTGTGCTGCCTCTTGTCATTTCTGGCTCCTGCCAACCTCTTTCCTGACTTATGGGTAATTTCTGACTACCTCCTTTTCATCCCTTGAGTCATCTCCTTGGGGACATTTTGCTTGAAGGCAAAGTTAAAGTCCCCATATTATTTAAAACACACCCTGTATTTTCCATTAGAATTTATCTCAACTATAAATTTCTCATCTGTGTGAGAAGTAGCTGTCTGTTGCCATTAGGTCACAAGCTTCGGATAAGCAGGGCTGAACCTAACAGAGCTCCTGAAAGAAGTCAGTATGAAGGGTTCACCATCCCAGTCCTCTGCCGCACCTTTTATGATACTTATCTCCATTTTGGACAACAAATCCACGAAGTATATTAGTTAACTGTCTCAATGCTGCAACAGACTGCCTGACAAAATCAACTTAGGGGAGAGTTTGGCTTACAGTTTCAGGGGATACATGCAGTCTGTCACAGCCAGAGGCCACCAGCATCCACTGCCTGGGCTCAGCTCATTTTCTTCTTTTTATTTAGGCCTGGTACCACCCAGACTTAAGATGGATCTTCCTGACTCATGTAACTGAATCTAGACAATGCCTTACAGATCGCTGAGATTTGTTTCCACAGTGACTCCAGATTAACCATCACAGGGCTGGAGAGATGGCTCCACCATTGAGAGAACTTGTAGCTCCTGTAGGGCCTGAGTTTGATTTCCAGCACCCATACGGGAGGTCACAACCAATATGTAACCCAAGTTCCAGGGGGATCTATGCCTTTTTCTGGCCTCTGTGGGTACCAGGCACTCATGGTGGTGTACATACATACACGCAGGCAAAGCATTCATACACATAAATTTTAAAAATAATAAATCTTTAAGAATTTAAGTTATGTATCATAAAATATGTGTTGCACTTTGCACCTGAGAACACTGTGAGAGGAAGAGGCTCAGATGCAAGGAAACAAAGCCTGAGCATGTCTGTGAGGCTTAGTGGCATGTTCTTTCCACTACATCTTTTATTTTACGTGTTTGTGTTTTGCCTGCATATGTGTACACAGATACCTGGAGGCCAGAAGATAGATCCTCTGGAAATGGAGTTAGACTGTAATCTGCTGTGAGGGTGTGGAGACTGATCCTCCGAAAGAGAGACTGACACCGTATCTCTGGCCTCAGAAATTATATTAATGTATATGAGTGTTTTGCTGCAAGTATATGTATGCACTACCTCCGTACCCAGTGCCCAGAGAGGCCAGAAGGGAGTTCAGATCTGTAGTGAAGAGTGGGTACTGTAACCTTTATCTAGAGGTGTTGCCAGTGATTATTATTTATGATAATTCAGATCCCTTGGAACTGGAGTTACAGGTGATTATGAGCTGCCATGTGGTGCTGGGGGTTGAACCTAGATCCACCGGAAGAGCAGCCAGTGCTGTTGACTGCTGAACCATCTCTCCAGCCCTCACTGCTTTAGGTTACTTGTCAGTTCATGGGTTAGCCTCTCTTCTATATCACAATGAGAGTTTCTGGGAACTGACTTCAACTCACATCGTTCTTCTCTATATTAAGAAGGAAACAAGTCTCTATCCTGGCTCCCAGAGGCCAATGTGACAAAGTCCGTCACCATGCAAAGCTCTTAGGATGACTCCAAGTTCAAGAACCGCTACAGGAGGAAGTGGAGACGGTCCGGGTTAACTCGGCCCTTGGGGCTTGCAGGTGGCTCAGATACAACTCTCTCCAAACCTGAACAGCCAGTTTATAACATGGAACAACAACCAACAAACCTCAAGCTGTATTCCTTTCAAAGTGGACAAGGTCCTTCCAAAGTCATCTATAAGAGCAAAGACATTCTCACTCTGCCCCCTAGTGGGACTTAGAAGCCAATACACATCCACCACCTTGGTAAACATTTGCTATTGATTTAGCAAAAAAGATTATTTCTTTTTTTGAACAGCCAGACTTCCAAGTCATTAAGGTCCACACCTGCAGCTTTAACAGAGTGTTGGAAACACTGAAGAAAATGGTGAATGTATTGAACATGTAAAAACATTTGTCTTTAATTTTTTTTTTGACATAGAGTCTCACTCACTTTATAAGCCCAGAGTACCCTCAACTCATGATAATCCTCCTACATCCTCCTTGTAAATGCTAGGATTGCAAGCGTGAGCTATCATGCCTGAGACCACAGATTTTAAAATAGATGTGAAATAGTTCAATTCGTAATAAACTCATAGGAAAATACTATATCTTTATATAAAAACTCTAGGAGTAAAATGCCGGTCTTGAGGGCAGCCTCATAGCATATATAGTATTTTGTTAAAAAACAACAACAACAAAAAAGCCACGATCCCCATTAATCTTCAACAAGCATGTGCTTTATTGTGACTTGATTTTGTGTCCACACCTTTAAAAGGGTGAAGCTGGAGTTGGAGAGATGATTCAGTGATTAAGAATACTTGCTGCTTTTGCTGAGGACCTAGGCTCAATGTCTGGCACCCACATTGTAGCCCACAACCATCTGTAACTCCAGTTCCAGGGTATCTAGTGCCACCTTCTGGCTTCTGTGGGCATTGCATGCCTGTGGCACACAGGGACACAGGCTCATACATATGGATACAATGAAATAAACATCACAGAATTGAAGAGAAAGATACATCGTATGGTAGTGCCATTTATATAAGCTGATGAATCTACAGTGGTCCCAAATAAGTTCGTGGTTGCTTGAAGACACATGTAAAAACAGAGGTGGGAGACAGAAGGGGAGACATCACGAGGGGTACAGAACACACTGGGGTGGCAGTCTCATCATTGTCTTGACTATGACAGTGGTTCCACTGTCCTACATATATGAGAAATTATATCAGTTATTATAGGCTCGGGGAAATGGATCAGTCACTAAGGTGTCTTCCACACAAGCATGGGGAACAGAGTTCGGATCCCAGGAGCCACATAAGCCAGGTACAAGGAGGATGGAGGAGAAGGTGGGTAGAGACAGGTGGATCTCCAAAGCTCTTTGGCTAGCCAGTCTAACTAAATAGATGAGCTTTCAAGTTTAGTTAGAGACACTGTCTCAAAAAATAAAATATAATAAAGCTAAGAAAGACAGTGACCAAGAAAAGACACCCAGTGTCAATCTTTGACCTTTACACATAGACATGTAACGAGTAACCATGCTCACCATGCACATAACACACTAGTAAGTACACACACCACATCATACACACACAAAGCACAGCACACAAAATGCACCAAATTAAGTATGATATATTAAATTTATATACTAACATTTTTATCACATTAAAACTTAAAAATAACTTTACAAAAAGAAGCATTTCCCTTCCCCTTGTATCTTGGAAGACCTTCTGACTCTTCTTGGCCAACACTTTGCAAGAGAAAGTGTAGATACCCACTCTGAACACAGGCTTCTAGAGAGTATCTTCCTACGTTGGTGTGTCTTCAGACCTTGCCCAGATGTGAATGTGAATAGGCCTAAGTTAGCCTGCTGCAATATGAGGGCATTCATCCTAAATCAACCGAAATTAAACTGCCAAATTGACCTGACAGGTAAAGGAACTTAGCCAGGACCTGAAGAACCACCCACCTGACCTTGGTTAAAATTGCTTATCCATACACAACCCTAAGAAATAGCTATGTTGTCACCAAAATCTTCAGGTGTTTGTTAAGAGTTGACTGATTCAGCCTATTGATGGTGCACACCTTTAATCCTAGCACTTAGGAGGCAGAGGCAGGTGGATTTCTGAGTCCAAGGCCAGCTTGGTCTACAGAGTAAGTTCCAGGACAGACAAGGCTACACAGAGAAGTCCTGACTAAAAACAAAACAAAACAAAACAAAAGTTGACTAAATCAGAAATTGGTGTCTGCAAAATGACCCTAAAATAAAAGCACTGAGACAAGGGACATTGGAGAAATGGCAAGCAGTGAATTTTGAAAGCATGAGGAAATTATTTCAAGAGGCCAGAGAGATGGGAAACTGTTGAAATATGGGCAAACCTGTTGCCCGTGGTGATTTGAAAGATAGGAGAAAGGCGTTTTGAAGACTCAGTCTGACTAAGCTCTCTAGACAGAATGGCAGGTGTCAGATGGCTGCCCCTGGCTATACATAACAACTTCATAGCTGTAAGAGGAGAAAGACCTGGATTTGGATCCACAACACACAAAAGCTGCCATAGTGCCTGTGACTGCAGCATTGAGGTGGGGAGTCAGGAGCATAATCAGGGCTTGTTTAGTATAGTGTATGTAGCATGACCTAGTGTAGAAGAGAGAAGAGGGGGTGGCAAACCATGAGTTCTAGGTACATTGAGACTCCATCTCTAGAGACAAGGTAGAGAACTTCCAATGATTTCCTTTGATCTTATGTTTATGCTTGTGCATGCGTGCACGCACACACACACACACACACACACACACACACACACACACACACAGGAGTTTAAAGGAATCTGAACATCAGTCTCAGTTGCCTCTGTAATCTCTGAGTGCTCACTTGCCTCAGTGTCCTCCTTTATACAAGGAGGAGGGTAGCCCATTGTCTGCAAAGAACTTTGAATTTCTGGGTCCCTGGTTGAGTGTATTACTTTTCCTGTTATAATAAAGCGCCTTGACAAAAAAAGATTTAAGGAAGAATTTATGCTAGTGTACAGTTCCGGGGAATATATTCTATCATGGTAGGGAAGACATGGTGGCAGGATGGTCACCGACAGTCAGGATGCAGGTGGAACTGAAGTGGCCTACCCTCAGTGAGTCTTCCCTTCAGTGAAGGCTGTATCTACCTCATAAGGGTTCTACAGTCTCCTCACACAGAGCCATCAGCCGAGGACCACTTGTTTAAACACACGAACCCTTGGGGGGAGAGGCATTTCACATTCAAACCACAACAGGATGGAAGCAGCAGCTGAGTAAGATGCGTTGGTCCATCACTGTGTACTCAAGTGTACTGAGCTAACCAAAGTGGCTTCCCTGAAGAAGTACAGAGAAATGTTAGAACTAAATTTGGGCTCCTATCCCCAGATTCTAAGGTAGGAAGCATCATATATGGGAAGAGAGGACCACTGGAAATCTCCGTTCAGTTGAGCCCCATCTCCTCCCCACAGAGAAATCAGTCTGTCTACAGGCCCCAGTGTCCTTTGTAGACTCCAGCTATTATTTTAATATAAGTTCTCAGCCCCTGGAACTCTCAGATAAGTCAATAAACAAACAATCCAGAGTACTGAGTCAAAATGTGAATTTAGACTGCAAGCCAACTCTATAAACTATGCCCACATTTTAAGAATCTCAGTCTGGACAACAAACTTTATGAACTATACAGTATCTGAGACAATGAAAATTACACAGACACACATGCCTATGAAGAGACCTGTTTATTACTGAGGATATCTCATTTGGTTTAACCACAGAAATCCACACACAAATACATAAAAAGTGCAAATTCTCACAAGCTAACAATATACCCTGTTGTTTTTACAGGGGAAAATGGGATATTGACAGAAACTGTTAAAACAAGGGTATGATTCTGAGCTACTATTAGAAAATTAATCCATTCTTAGTTGTGTTTTATCTGTCATAGTCAATGATGTACATCAAGAGCTTATTGCAGCCTGTAACAAGGTCTCACCATATAGATGCATATCTCCCCTCCCTTTTTTTGCCTGAGTGACTCTGATAACACACATGATGAATCCTAGTATCAGACAACATGCACCAAGTAGTATCAAATCAGATGTGACTTACGTGGAAGGTGGGATTATGGGTTTAAAAAATGGCATCCAGATCAGTGATATTCAACCCATGTAAGATACATTCTTAGCCTTCTTGGCCCAGACCTTGTTTTGTGATCAAATACTATACATTATATATTGTTTTTATGTGGAAAGATACTTTGCACTTCCCAAAGAAACTGAGTATGCTGCATAGGTTTATGTCAAGTTAACACAAGCTAGTCCTTTTAGAAGAGGGAACCTCAATTGAGAAAATGCCCCTATCGATTAGCCTGTAGGTCATTTTCTTGATGATGGCTGTGGGAATCCCTGGGCTGGATGTTATCAGAAAGCAGACAAGCCATGGAGAGTAAGTGAGTAAGCAGCAGCTCTTCATGGCCTCTGCTTCAGTTCCAAACAGATTCTTGCCCTGAGGTCTCGTCCCGACTTTCCTCACAGACGGGCATCTAAGCTTTGGGATGAAATAAACCCTTTTCTTCCCAAGTTGCTTTTGGTCATGGTGTTTATCATAAAAACAGATAATCCTAACTAAGATACTTATATTTAAGGGTATGCATGCTTAGTAAACGTTGTTTACTGCATATTTCAGCAATAATGCGTATCTTTAAAACTGAACTGGAAAATAACTTATCTTTTAAACTGTTTTTACTTTAAAAATAAAACTTCTTAATTACTGTTATCACCAGTTAGATACTGCATAACTGGAGATATTGAATTAAGTGAGCAGATATTAAAAACAATAAACCACGATCTTTGCTTTCAGGTGGCTGACAGGTGTGCTAAGGAGTGTCAGTAAATTGAACAGAATAAACTGTCTAATACATCAGACAATATAATAAGGTTCAAGGGTAACATGGTCGTTGCAGGTCAATTAACCTGGAATTAATACTTTGGAAATATAGAGTAGAAAGGCAGAGAATATCCTAGAATGTATATTTGTTATAATAAGGTCAATGTGTGTCCTCCCAGGAAAAAGCAGCAATTGCAGGTTGGGGGCTGGAGCTGGGAATTGAGGAGCACATGATAAATTTGTGTTCCTTTCTGACATTTACCTTTTTTTTTTTTTTTTTAAGTGGTGCTATGGATATTGTATCTAGGATCTTTGGCATGGCAGGTAAGCACTCCACCACTGAGCGACATCCCTAGCCCCATGTGAATTTCATCTTTTTATTATACTTTACTGTAGAGATTTCAGAATTCCCTTGTGACTTAGAGCCAGAACATGGACTCCCACATTGGCTTCTCTAGGTTTTGCTCTCAAGGCCCTGATTTGGGGTTCTACCAACGGAAAATTTAGGAAGCAAACTGGTCATTTTGCCCCTGTCTTGGCCTCTTAATTAATTTCTTTTTTCTGAAATATCGATATCCTTCAATTAACTAGAGGGAAGATGCCTTGTTGGGTGTCCTAATCTGATGAATAGTGAAAAATAATAATCAACACTCATTTTGCTTTGTTTCGGACACAAAACCAATACTTTGTGAAGAGTCAGACAATGTGCCATGCTCTTCTAGTCTCTCCAGGGCTGGGATTACACACCCAGCTCCCTCTTCAGACCTCTTTCAGCTTATATGAAAACTATTTCCTTGAATTTTTGTGCTCTGACTGCCCAAAGTCAGGGAACCCCTCTCCCCCCAATAAAATGTGAAACCAATTGACCACTCTGCACAGTGTAACTGTTCCCTCATCAGTTTCTAGAACAAATTCAGAAAGTCAGTGCATTGTAAAAGACCATTGCAATACCATCTACAGGCTTCCAAAAAACAGGCATTGAAAGACATCAAAGTTACTTCATACAGTACATCTCAAATATTCTGACAATAAAATAAGAGTCTATAAACAAACAATTCACAACCAAGTCTAAAGCCATCTGAATGAACACAGTTAATATTCTTATCAGTGAGGTAACAGGGTAGTAGGTTTTACAGCAACAGAAGGTAGCAGGATGCCCGGGGAAGTTGGAGGTAGACCAAGAAAAGTGCCAAGTTAAATGTATCCGAGTAGAATTTGTACTATTCAAGCTTTGGAAATAGCAGTAGGGAATCTGGAAACGGCAGAAGCAGCATTTGCTGAACTTCTCTAGTAGACTCCTACTTAATGTTTCTGTTGCATCAATTCCCGAAGCATCTTAATGAAGAAACAGGGAGTCTACTTGCTATATGCAGACATCACAAATCTCTTGGAATCAGTCTTAAGTTACTACATTCAAATGTTGATACTTTAGATTTGCAATAGCCCCCAAGTATCTTATAAAGCTGTGCATTCTCCAAGATGAACAACGCGAGTGGTCTCATCCCATCACTGCACTCATGCACCTACCACTTATACACAAGTTACTTGTGAGGCAAACTCTAGATATGGAGTAAACATAGCAGTCACCATTAGTGTTCTGTACCTAAGTCCTGCCCCAACCTGACTCTTAGAAGTGTGTACGAGGGAATCTTCAAAAAGATTTCAAACAGGTTTTATGATCATTCCCAAAGAAATTCTTACCTTTTAAACATTTCATGTTGTCTAGTCACTTGTTTCTGACAATTACGCATGTGTATAGAGGTATTGTGACTCTGTTGCTCTTTTCTTAACCATCTGCTACTATTGCTGCTCTCACCTTTCCACCTGGTCCCCTTCTAGTCACCATGCCTCCTTTCCTTGTCTTGTTTTTAGAACACATCTTGTCTTTTCAGTTTACACCCTTATTCCCTGTCTTCACTACAGATATCAGGATGCCAACAGCATTTCTTACTTTGACACCTTCAGTAAAAACCCCAGTGAATAACTTGTGATTTAGTTAATGAGCTCAACAGCTTTCAGTTTCAGAGTTCAACACTCTGAACTCTTTGAACTTTTAGAATGCCTTTTCCTCACCTCCTAGAACTGGCTTCCCTTCAGTGATCACGACTGAAGGAAAATGGCGGGCTCGCTGTCTGCTCAGCCACAGACACAGGGAACAGTGCGTGGACTGTGTGACACAAGAAGCATTTCTCATGCTGCCATTACTGGCTGTTGTATATTGTTTGCCGGTCTCTGCTGTTATTTCCATTTTATTCTCTCACCCTCCTCCTCCACCACCCTCTTCCCTGCATTGCCACTGGGCTCTGTCTCAGCCTAATTCTTTTCCTCACCACTCCAGAAAATACTTGTTTTGACTTGTTTGTTCAAAGAAAATAAATTCATTCCCATACTGTTGCTGAAAAAAGAGAAGAGATGAACAAGGTAATGCTAGACCCACTGGCTGACATCCCTTTCTTGAGCTATTTCTCCATTTGTCCTATTAGGCACCTATGCACTCATTGTGTCAAGTTTATGTTAAACATGCTCAGACGGATTCAAGAATTTAGACAAAATCAAAGTTTTCCCCACCTATACACCCTGGGAACCTTAACACGTAATTGTAATTTAGCTTTTCAAGATAAGGGCTCAAATGTAAGAAACTTCACTTATATCTTGTATATGCTAGAGCATTCCAACAAAAATGTTCTCTTCATAAGCAGACGACAATCATGGCATGGTTTTTGTGATTATGAATGAGCTATCACATCACTTTAGTTTTGCTTTGTTCTTGGGTCACTGGAACACAGCCACTAAAACTGAATGTCATATTTTCCCATATATATAGCTTTGATATACCACTTCATAGAATACATGCCATTTCCTAAATTACAATTTACACTCCTAAAAGCTAATAAAACAAAAATGCCTTATACATTTTAAGAATAAGATAAAACATTCTATACACTTCTTCTCTAATGCAAAGCCTTTAAAATAAACCCATACAGAAAAATGGCACTGTACATTAACTATCTATTATCTACAGTCATACAGGACCCAGCTCTAAGACAGCAAGAAAAGAACACATTAACAATAGTGACAACATAATTTGAAAACTATGTTTTGATTAGACAAACCCAACCAAAATTAGCTCAAAGCTGTAACAAACCAAACCATGATTTAATTAATATTCTAATTAGTTTAGGTCTTATATTATTATCTCTAGGAAATAAATTAATATCAGTGCTGTCTTCTATAGGCAACTTTGTTTACATAATTATACCCCAAGGCTTTGTTACTGTTATCCTAACTACAGCAAGTATTCTGTAAACTACACAGGGAGATAAGTAATTTGAAAAGCTTAGAGAATATTTTTCTATTAGAGCTTTTCAGAAGGCTAGAGAATCAATCACTAATGACTTTCCTGAAAACTGTTTTCACACTGGAAAAGATGAATATTTATATTATCAGAAATTCCAAAGCCAGAAATACACTAAAATCTTAAAATCTTAGTCTTAAACATCACTGTCAATGTTTCATAGTACCTACAATTTCCCACCCAAGCACCAACCATGCTTAACCTTCTTTAGCTTCTGAGATCAAATGGGACTGGGTACTGAATCAAGGTGGTAGAAAATATGTAAACCTTGATGCTTCCTTTTTTTTTTTAAATGTAAAATTAGCAATACTTTCTCAGATAAATCTTATAAAAATGTAACTCAAAGACTGTTAAATAAATGCCATGTTCACTCCACACTACAGGTTTTTTTTCTCACTTATGGGCTATGATAACTGAATCCTAGCAGGAAGACTCAACTACAGTTACATTAAACTGGATTTTATTCAGATCCTTTTCTACAACCATGTTTAGAACCAGGAAACCTGTTTTCTATAGAGGAAGCACTTATACAGCTGAGAAGATTTCCCTTGACCATCTGAAAATGGACTGATGAGATTATAGCCAATGCAGGAACACTGTGTATACAGACAGACCCTGAGAATGCATCGAGAAATCTCATAAGAACCAAGCCACTGGGGAGCACTGCCTCTATTGGTTTGTGTTCAGTAAACACCAGTCGTGAACACATACAGTAAACATACACCACAAGGGCACCTGAAACAGAGGTGCAAAACCACAGCTGGAATATCTGTCCTAAATCAAAAAACCTAAATAACCTATGAAGATTTTTTTTTTTTGAGACAGAGTCTTACTGTGCAGCATGAGCTGCCCATAAACTAACTAATGATCCTCCTGCCTCAGCCTCCTGAGGGCCATAATTACAGGAATGTGCCACCAAGCTGGGTTTCTAACTTGAAAATCAATATCTACATCATGACAATGACACCTTCCCATAATGGGTGGGGAACAGACCTCCAGCAACACACACACACACACACCTTTAAGAGATAATTTCCTTAACTAACCCTATAGTTATATAACATTTCTTTTAAACCATGCTGTACACAATTACAAGATACATAACTAAGCTTAACCCCAGTTTAATAAGAAAACTCGCTTTTGTATTGTTTGTGATACGGGAGGAACGGCGTGCTATTGGAACACTTTCAATGTACTGAATGTCATCTGAGATTATGAAAACATCTGACTCAGACCCTCCAAACATTTTCATTTCCAATGTATATAATTTAACTAGCTGAATGAAGGAAAGAGAAGGGGAAAGGTAACTTGGCAGAGAATTCCAACACAAGGTTCACTGGGTAAAGTTCTTCCTTCATGTCGGTGCAAAGTTGTAATGTACTGATGCCCTACACGGAACGCCAGATCAGTCCATTCTTACTGGGCTCAAGAAAATTCTCTATCAGAGCATCAATGAGTTTCTTTAACTCTTCTTCCAGTAAGGCAGTGTCACTGAGGGAAAAAGACAAAGAGCTTTACAATTCTTATTATCACAGTCCTAACATTCATTTAAATTACTTTCACTTTTAAGGAAGGCATGTATCTTATGGGACAATTAAATAATTGGCAAGCAAAAAAACCTTATCCAATTAAAATAAAACAAGACTCTCAAAAAATTAATACACAAAACAATAATCACAAACTAAAATTGAACTGTATTACTAGGTATCTTCTGGCCCATGATAAAGTATGAACTAATTATTACCAATTAATTCTCCTAGGGTAGGTAACTGAATAACTCAGAACACCAATTCCAAGTATTAGTATAAAATGGCTTCCGGACGTATTGAAAGACATTCAATACAGGTAATACAGAATAATATTACCTATCTTTCAGGTAGCAGAAAGGAGGCCCAGCTCTCACTGGGGAGATAGAGGCAGGTGATCTCTGTTGAGTATGAGGCCAGCCTGGACTACAGACAGGTCCAGGCCAGTCAGGGCTACATAGTGAGAGCCTGTCTCAAAAAAGAAGAAAAAAAACAATGAAGAGTTTATTAAAAAATAACTAGACATTTATAAGTAATTCCTTCTGAATCCTCACAGAAGCGCTGCTGTAGCTCATAACGTTTCTTGAGAAGCTTCTGGTAACTGTTTTCACAGTCATTTTACAAACTAGGTAATGAATCCATTTTTATCACTTTAGTAATTCTTCATTTTTAACCTAAAGTCACCTTATTTGGGTAACTATAAACTTTGATTTTTCCCCTCCACTGGAAATACAATTTTAGTACATGGGCTTGTGGAAATATAAAATAATACACCCTAATTGTGCTCTGAAGACAATTTTAAAAAAATCTCCTTCCCCAAAATTCATTGGTCAATAAATGACATAATCAAAAAAACTTTTAATACTTTAAAATAACTTTTGATATGTTTATTTAAAAAACTAACAATCTGTGACAAACTTGTGGGAGATTATGTTGTTCCATTGTAAATAATTGTCCCACCCACTGGTTTAATAAAAAGCGCTGATTGGCCAAAGGCAGACAGGAAGTGTGAGTGGGGCCACCAGACTAAGAAAACTCTAGGAACAGGCAGAATGCAGCAGAAGGCCAGAGAGAAGCCGGAAGAAGCAGAGGACAACTATGCTGCTCTGAGAAAAGGTACTGAGCCGCATGGCTGAACAGGATAAGAGTCATGGGTTAGATTAAGGGTAAAGAGTCAGCAAGTTATATGCCTGGGCCTTAGGCCAATCAGCCTAAAATTATAGTAAATGTCTGTGTGTCTCGGCAAGTCTGTGGGTCTGCAGGCTTAAACCTTGAGGCTAGGCCTGAAAGTCCAAGCCAGAAACCTCCTACTACACAAACTCATTTTTTTAGAAAATGAATTGGACGGATAATGCAAAAAGCACGGTAGACACAGAAAAGAAGTATCTGGTAATGAACAGAGTACATGTTGATCATTTCTTCATACTAAACCTTAAGTCTTCCCAACAACAAAAATTTACTAGAGTTTTGAAATTCAATTCCAAATGATATAGCTAGCTTCTTTGGAAAAGAATCTGACAGTTTCCCAAAAGGTGAAACATAGTTATCTTAGGGCCCAGAAATCCTACTCCCATCCAAGGAAAATGAAAGTCCATGCCATACAAACTCATTCACAAATGCTCATAATTTTCCTATTCTTGGTAACTTAAAAAGTGTAAACAGTCTGAATGTCCATGGATGAGTGGGTTTAAGAACATGGCATATAGCCATACAATGAAATATTAGGGGACAATAAGGACCACATACTGTGTGTTTCATTTATATAAAACGTCCTGTTATGGGTTGAATCTGAAATGTCCTTTATAGACTTGAGAACTGTAAATGCTTTGTCTTCAGATATTGATGTTATTTGGGGTAGAATGCACCTGCAGGAAATAGGTCTTTGGGGCTGTGCATTTGAAGGTGTTACTGATCCCTTCCTCCTCCACATGTGCCATCATGCTCATCCTTGCTTAGGTCCAAAGTAACAGATCCAGCAATCATGAAACAAAATTTCAAAAAGCATGACCCCAAATAAATCCTTCCTCCATTTTTTTCAAGTGTTGAAAACAACAAGAAAAAGTATAGCCCATTTCCAGTGTAAGTGAATCTATAGAAAAGGATAGTGCATCAGTGGTTGCTTAGGGCTCTGAAGGACATCTAAAGGGTACAGAAGCTTCTTTTGGGAGTTACAAAAATGGTCTGAAGGTGACTATAGTGGTGGTTACACAGCTCTGGATATATTAAGAATTATTCAATTTTACATCGATATGTGTGAATCTTATGGTAAATAAGTTATATCTTGATAAAGCCTTTATACTTATATCTAAAAGAATCAGTTCTCACCTCTGGCCAGGTGATGCACACATCTCTGCATAATATTTTATCTTTGGTTCTGTCCCACTCGTTCGAAGAGTAGCAACACAGCCATTTTGAAAAGTAAATGTAATCATTTGGCTGCTTTTACTCACAGGCAGTACCTATGCAAAACATAACAGTTTACACTTGTATCTTTGTTTTCTAGAACTATAAACTACATTGCACTTACATGTAGTATCTAAGGTAGTCTAATTCACAGAAACAAAGTAGACTGGTAGTTGCCAAGAGTTGGGAGATGGGGAAGGAAAGTTGTTTAATGAGTACGGAATTTCAATTGATTAAGGTTAAAAAGTTCTGGAAATCTGTTGTAGAGTACTATCAACATACTTAACATTACAGAACTTCACATTCTAAACTGGTAAAATTTAAAAAGAGGACATGAAGTCCTGAGGGAGGCAGGTTGATAGATCCCAGAGGGAGGTGGAGGGAGGCAGAGAGGGTATATAAGATTAAAATACATTAAACACATGTATGAAATTTTCATCGAATAAAAAACTTATTAAAAATGGGTAAGATACAAATATATGTTAAATACATTATTAGAATATTTAAACAACATCTGAATATTACAAATGGAAACTTAAGCTACTAGTTAATCATCATAACAACAAAATGAGTATGATACAAACTTATCACACATAAGTACCTGAGCACCTGTCACACAGGTAGGAACTTAGAAAGGGATAGAGGAAATGAACCCACCACATACAGCACAACAATAATAGAAGCCGATGACAACAAAGACACTATTGTATAACTCACAGAAGGTAACTGATTATGGGACCTAGAAGTCATAAGGAGGATGTAGTATTTGCCTTAAAAGTCTCAAGCTTCCTGCAGCTAGTAAGTGCCCTACCATCAGCCCTTGCCTTAAACCGCAAATGATGATGAGGTATGAACCTACAGCAGAAAGGAGAAAAGGTAAACTAAGGCAAACAACTTGATCCAAAATACGAGAAAACTTCAAAATGTGTTTAAGAAATCATTTCCTCTACTTGTCTAGAGGCGTATGGAGTCAGTTTAGAAACATTTTAAAATTAGAAAGAGGTAGGACTTTAAAGTCAGAAGCTTGTCGACTTTGTTTCCCACATCATTTATCACCACTGCACATTTTCTCTCTCACTTTCTCCTCTCCCTGTCTCTCTTCTTCAACCCACCCCTCTGCACCAGGATACTACAGGCGATTATCTGGGGAGCCATGAATGTCAGAGTCAGAGAGACCAGCTGGTTCACGTCAAACTGCCCTGGTACAAAGCAATGGGTCTCTCATGAAACTAGAGGCCACTCTTGAACTATAGCATGAATTAGGGCGAACAGTTTACAAGAAGTTTTCTTTAAAAAAAAAAAAGGTGTATTTCTCAGGAGCTTCAACTTCCAGCTGAACACAAAGACTGCTCGGAAGGAGGGTGCAAGACCTCAGAAGGTCTTGCCAGGTCTCCACCTGCAGAGCCTCACCTGAGCATCTCTTCCATCTGGCTGCTTCTAAACTGTGACCACTGTAAACCAGTAAACATGAGCACACTGGCTTGAATCTTATGTGAAACTTGTTTCAGCTTGAGACTTTTTTTTTTTTTCTGGTTGCTCAAGTCATTACATTGTCTTTATTGCTTGAAAAAAGAAAAGGTACTTACTGATCTCTTATTAGGCTGGCTGCTGTCATATCCAGTGGTTATGTCCCGTACGTGCAAGATAGCAAATGGCCCACAGAACTTTGGGTATTCCTTTGGAGACTCAAAATTGCGAATCCTTTCAAATATAGTTTTGATGGTAGGTGGGTCATAACACAAAAAATACGAAGTTTTTGACATGTGATAACCGTATCTGCGCAAAGATTTAAAGCTAAAGTCAGATTCTAGGTAACTTTTGGGACATGTACATATTAAAGATAAGTTAACATATTATGTTATGGAAAATAATACTGATAATTTTACTAGTAAAGAAATCTAACTGTTCCTCAAAAACAAACTAAGAAAAGGACCAAACCAGCCAAGCAGACAAAAAAGTGAGCAAGGACTATCTGGCACCTGAGAATCATATGAGAACTTACTTTTCATAAACTTTTGCCAGCTGCTCTGTCAGCGTTACCTTCCTGGTCTCCAGGAAAGAGGCCATCTCAGCAACAACCACAGCCGCACTCACTCCGTCTTTATCCAACACTGAGGTTCCACACAGAAAACCTGAGGGTTACAAGGTGTCTTTAGAAAAGATGAAGTCTTCAGCCTACAACTGCCACATTTCTTCCCTGGCCAGTGAATTCAAGAGCACAGTATCAAGCCAGGTGTGGTAATGTATGACTATATCTCAGTACCCAAGGGGCTTAACTGGGAGTTCAAAGCCAGTCTAGGCTGTAATAGCTAACATCTTGTCTCAAAATAAAAACAACAAACAAAATCCCTAACATCAACAACAGAACACAGTGACAACAAACCCAACTCTGCTGGAGTCTAGTAACGCAATGTACTCAGGGACCTGTAAGTTCTTCTCAGATGGAAAAATGCACCTACCTATTGTGATTTAGTCTCTTAGGTAATCAAAGCCTTTAAGCTTTTAAACAATGTGGTGTAAGCACACCATATGCTTAAACTTACCTTTCCATAACACCATGGCCAACATAAAGCCTTTACCAAGTCCTTCTTTGTAATCACATTTGAGGGGTTTTTTTTTATCTGATGTGCTACAGTCCGCTTGAAGAACATATATACTACTAGAAATAGATCTCTGCATTTTCACAACTCAAACTTACAGCCAGAAGGAAAATGTCTCCTCTCTACAGAATTACCATATTTTGAAATGCTTTCACCCCAAAGAAAAGATTATTACTATTTACTACATACCAATAGACTCTTCAAATGCAAAAAGGACTTCTTTCCCATGTCCTAAGAGATCTTTTATTCTACTTCCAATCCATTTAAAGCCTGGTAATGTTTCCTGAAATATAGAGGAAGCCACTCCAGTTAATCGACTCTGATGAACATATATTAAAGAGCGTATTCCTAAATGCACATAACCCCCACATAGGGAGCCTCTCTCATGGTCCTTGAATCATAAAGGTTTATATAGTAGTAGATATATAGTCACAAAATACCATAACCACACACACAGGCACAATTAATGACCTACTAACAGAGAAACAGGTGATTTACGTCAAATATGTTTATGGAATATAAATGCAAAGTGACGTATATATACATATGCTATGATCATCTACTGCTTGTTAGGTACTGTAAAAGGTGCTTTACATCATCCTTTCTAAGACTGCCATAGTAGAGGCTCAGAGAGTACCAGTTCCAAGACTGCACATAAAGGATGGAGGGAAGGCTTAATTATATTGCTTTCCTGATACTGTCCTTTAAGTACTCATAGAGGATGTGATTTAGCCTTCTCAGGTAATCAAAGCTTCTAAGTTTTTAAGGATGTAACATAAGTACATCACATGCTTGAACTATATGTATCGTTCCACAATGCTGTGGCATACTTAAAGCCTTTACCAAGCCCTTCTTGTAATTAGATTTGAGAGCTTTTCATCTGATGAGCTACTGTCTACTTTAAAGACATGCCCCAGTTTAGTGTCAACAGAGAAAGAGCGTCATGCACATTAATTCTAAAGCTTACCATCACTAATCTGTTTCCTAGTTCACTTTTATACTTCCTCTTAAAAAAAGAAATAAAAAAGCCAACACCACACTCAGTAAAAACAATTTATAATATTGATTTTTTAGAATCAAGTTTCTCTTTCATGCTCAGGATATATTCTTTGCCATAAATAAGGAAAATGCTAATATGATTCAGAATCTTAGGCTTGAATTAAATTTCATTATCTTATAATTTTTTCTATGTAAGGAGCACAATAGTCATTTTTCTCTTTTTTGTTTTGTGATGGATGTGTATGTACACACATACATGTTCACATGAATGAGGGCCGCACCCACATGTGAACTCTGAAGGACAACCTTGGGAGTTGGTCCTCATCTTCCAACTCTGTTTACAACAGGGTGTCTTCATTGTTTGCCATCCCTGCATCTCATCCTGTCACTGGAGAACTAGAACTACATGTATGCAGTGCTGCATCCAACTTTATATGGGTTTGGAGGATTCAAATTCAGGTCCTCAAGACTGAAGGCAAAACTTTACCTACTAAGCACCTCTCCAGCCTGCAAAATTCTTTTACTCATCCAATTAGTATTAAGATCTATAACTTGATGGTGACTGGGAAAAATGTCCACTTTACTGATAACTGGAAAAGATGACAGATGAAAGCCAACTTAACTGACATAGTCCAAGTAGCTATAAAAAGTTTTACTAGCTGCCGAGGTCCACAAAAATTTATGGTCTAGCCTGGGAGCCACTATTAATTTTCTCAGGGTAGAGTCACTGGATCTTAGTTTGCAATTTAGAGTTATGTTTAAGGTAACAAGTCATAACTCTGTATATGATGAGTATAAGTAAAGACTCAATAATACCTATAGTTCTCTGAAAGACAGATTTTCCCAGTCTAAAATGTTCTATGCTCTCACATGACATTCCCAGACAATACTACACGGAGTAATTATGCATTAATGTAATTAATGTAAAGCCTAGAAGAACATTTCATCTCAGAAATTTACATACTAGATGACTTTGGCTTGGGGTGTCTAAATTACCAAAGATATTAAGCAGAATTAGAAAACTGGGAGAGTTATAAATGAAGTCAATGAAAGTTGGTTTGATGCACAGCTGTCTTTATAGAAACATTTAGAAAAGGAGCGGGAAGATTTCAAATGAAGTCCACTTGATTCTTACCTCAAAATGAAATCCTTCTTTAAGTGCAATGGCCTTTAAAATTTTAGAAGAGACAGTGGTGGCTAACATGTAAACGTTCTTCACATCAGCATTGGATTTGTTTTTCTTCCAGCAATCAAACATCCACCACCCAAACAAAGCCGCCAACTCATTCCCTGTGAAAACTTTCCAATGACCGCTGCAGAAAGAATGAAAATTCAGTCAGCTTTGTAGCGTCTCTTCAAATTACTGTCCCATCCTACCTTTTTTTTTTTTTTTGAAACCCCAAAAGTTATTATATGACAAAATATTTATTCCTTCTTTTTGGTGTGCTGTATACAAATGTGTACCTACATGTGTGTTCACATGTATGTGCATATATGTATGGAGGCCAGAAGTGAACATTGAGTACTTCTATTACTCTTTGCCTTAAAACAGTTGAAATTTTATTTATATGCATGTGTGCGTGCTTGATTGCCTGTATGTGCACGTGTGTAATGCCTGTGGAGACCAGAAGAGGGTGGTGGATCCCCGGAACTGAAATACAAACAGCGGAGAGCCACCTGATCTGTCTGCTGGGGACCAAAGAGAAAAGATCACAGAGCCATCTCTCCTGCCCTCCACCTTATTTTCTGAGACAAGACTCTCACTGAACCTGCAGATCATCAAGTCGGCTAGGCTGACTAGCCAATGAACTCCAGAGTCTCCTGTTTCTGTCCCCATCAGTGTTGTGACCATACATGCAGCTGACTTGCTGTGTCCTAAAAACATGGCTGTGCTGTGGTTATCTAGGGCCTCTGCTCTTAGAATATTTACACACCCTCTTCTGCATACCCCTTGATTCTTGGGAGGAGAAGGTGATGCAGAGGTCCATTTAGGGCTGACGCTCAAACAAACTACTTACTTCTCCTGGAGTTCTGCCACTGCCAGCCGGTCTGCATCAGGATCTGTGGCTAGCACTATCCGGGCATTTTCTTTCTCTGCCAGTCTTAGGGATAGTTCCTAAAACAGTGATTCAAAAAGGCTAGATTGTACTAAGGAACCTATGTCAATGATATGAATTTCGGAAAGCATGCAGTCTGAAGAGACAGAACTAGGGCCCTTTCTGTAGAGATTCCAAACATATCCTTATGGCTCCTGTGTAATTTTAAAGGCCACACTATGGTATTTGCTGCAAGGCACAAGGGAAGTGTTGAGTCATCTTTGACATGTCACTCAGACCCATCTAGTCTTATGGATAATAAGCTAACAATAATCTAAATATTAAAAGCAGTACCAGCACAGATTCTCCTTCTTCAGGGTTTGGGCATTTAACAGTAGAAAAGTCTGGATCTGGATCTTTCTGTTCTGGGACCGGAATTGGAGGCTTAAAACCAAATACTTGAAAAGCCAACTGCACGTAGTCATGTCCAACTCCATGAAAAGAGGTATGTACAAATTTCAAAGTGGTCTTTGAATTTAAGTCCCTGTAAAGAAAAATCACACATCCTTACTTACCAGTTTCTAGTCATCTTCTATAGTAAACGAAATTTATAAAATAAATAACAAATGTTTCATAACAACTCTCAAAATACACAGAACACTCAACATCCATATATAATTGGCACTTTGTTTCAACATGTACCAATTCTACTAACCTGGCTTTATTTCATCAAAATATATTATTTCACACAAAATACTTTAGTATTTAAAAACATAATCATAGATCCATTATCATATCTAACAAACTGAACAATAAATTTTAATGGTATCTAATATCTGTATTCACATTTTCTCCAAGTGTCTAAAAAATTTGCAAATGTTCTTTCCAAACGTTTCCAATCCTTGTTCTCTCCCAGAGAATGTCCCATATCTTGGTATGAAAATTATGCATCCTTTTGGAAGTTTGTTTTTCTTCTCTTTGTTCCCTCCCTCCTTTTCAGTTTGAGACAAAATCTTTTAAATGTCTCCAGCTGGCTTCAAACTCACTATGCAGCTGAGGATGACCATTGACTCCGGATCCTCCTGCCTGTGTGCCAAGCGCTGGGATTACATGTGGTATGTCAATGTGCCCAGTTTGTGTGTTACTAGGGAATCAATGCAGGGAAGACTTTGTTCACACACGGCAAGCACTCTCCTGAGCTACATTTCAGCCCTTGTTTATATTAGTATGTTTCCCTCATCTATTTCTAAAATGAATGGGTCATTCAATCTAGAGGCAACATGAGAGTCAATTCCAATTCTTTTGGCAAAAACAGATGTTACCGAGTCATAAGAGCCAATTTCACAGTTATGACATATTTATCAATGTCCTGCCATCCTTGTCCATCCAACTGCAATTTCCTAACAATTTATTGCCTATTATAAGCTTTGAGGATGCCTGCTAATGTTCATCATCAAGATCACAAAATCGTGATGCTTTAATTCTGTTCTTCTTTCTGCATTTACCAGTGAAATTTTGGGAGGCTAGATCAGTGGAGAGTGCTGTCTAGCAAGTATAAAGCCCCAAGTTCAATCTCTACCACAAAAAAATAAAAAGGATTTTTTCTTTGAAAAATTTTCCTCTTTAAAGCCAACTCTTTAACTCTAAAATAGAATTTACACATGGCAAAGAAAAATTATCAGAAATATTAAAGAATTAGTCAATTTTTAAAATGAATTCATAATTTATTAGAGAGTCCTGAATGAGTGGTTATCAGTCTAGAAACACACAAAAGTGACTAATCATGTGCTTTCCTAGTATTACTGACAGCCACTGGGCTTCTTTTTTTCATGTCAATTAATTACGATGATTCTGCATTTGAAAGGGTCTAGCAGGCCCTTCATGTTGGGTCTTCTATGCTTTTGATATGACATAAGTATCTCCTAGTATGTTAGAAGGGAGGGGGGAAGAGAGAGGGGAGGAGGGAGGGAGGGGGAAGGGAGGGAGGGAGGGAGAGAGGGAGGGGGGATGATTCTGGACATTTAGTACCATCCTGGATACACAGTATTCTAAAGTTATCCTACAGTACTACTTGGATACCTGTGAAAACAGATCTTTTTCAGATCTTCCATGTATCTCTTACAAATGTCCTGGAGAGGATCTTTCTTCAGTGGGCTGGTATCCACTAAATTATCATTCCAGGAACCATTCCAGGGTTCCACACACTCTTCGATACATTTCAGAATTTCTTTATCATGTGGAGATGTGATTTGAGCACCAGTTTCCCAATAAACCTATATGGTACATAGATATAGCCATAATTAATTAAAATGCTTGGCAGGTTCTTCTTAGCTATAGTAGAGATCTCTGGCTTTTTGAAGAAGACTATCACAGAAAGTATAAAAAATGTCAGTATTAGGCTAACACATTGATGGTATTGATTTCACAGCGACTTGTCAATAAGACAATCATGTACTATAGCCAATCTTAGAATCTACTGCAGTAACAAATTAATATAAAGGATCAGTATAACTACCTTATAATATATGTAATGCTAGTGTCAAATTATATTCTTAGATTTGTAACTATTACTAAAGATAATATAAAACACCATGAAATGAGGCCAGAGAGATGACAGTGGTTAAGAGCACTGGCTGCTCTTGCAGAGGACCCAGGTTGGTTCCCAGAGCCCACATGTGGCTCAGAACCATCTATAACAGCAGTCTCAGCTTGGGGGATCTGACGCCCTCTTGAAGCACTGCATGAGGTTATTGCATGCATGTGGTGCACAGACATACATGCACACATAACATTCATATACTTAAAATAAAAATAAACAAAAATTTAAAAACAAATAAACCATGAAGTATACACAAAACCTACACTATTGAATTCAGCCTTATGTTATATGAAGCAGAATAAAACATTTCTATTGTAAATTAAGTAATTTATTTCTTTAATTGTAAATTAAATTGGAGAATTTATGTAATATCAAACTACGTATCAGAAGATAAAGATACTATGTTAAGTATCTACATACATTTCAGCCACAACCAGTTTTCAATTTGCCTAGTAGTTTAATCAATAAGGCACTAAGTACAATCACACACATTCCAAAGCAAAAGCAAAAAAGATGATTCTGAGACATCATAAGGTTTCAAAGCTGGAAGGGACGTTGCTTAGAAAACATTTATGATGATTCTATCACAAATATGACATGGATCCCTACAGTTCCATCCTAAATGAAAGGGAGTAAAATACATGAGTGCAAATACTATGTATTAAACTGTCACAAGCAATGTGTCGAGTTATTTGACTTAAAAATTCTATCAACAACAGAAACAATAGGAAATATACAAATTCATAGAAATTAACTCACTACTGAATTAAAAATGGGTCAAGACAAAAATCAAGAGGAAAATTAAAACTTTTTAGAACTGAATAAAAATGAAAATACAACATACCCAAACCTATGGGACACAATGAAGGCAGTTCTAAGAGGCAAGTTCATAGCACTAAGCGCCTACATAAAAAAACAAAACTGGAGAGATCTCATACTAGCAATTTGGTGACATCCCTAAGCACTCTAGAGCAAGAGCAAATAGCTCCCAATGAGTAGATAGGAAGAAATAGCCAAACTCGAGCCTGAAATCAACAAATAAGAACAAAATCAATATAAAAACTCAATGAAATGATGAGTCGGTTCATTGAGAAAACTTAACAAGATTGAGAAACTCTGAGCCAAATTAAGCAAAAGATGGAGAGAGAATCCAAATTAGAGATGGAAAGGGTTCATTACAACAGACATGGAGGAAATTCAGAGAATAAGGACATACTTAACCATTTCCAATTCCCACCAGAAATGAGTGCATTTTTAATTTCATTGTTAAAATCTGTGCCAACATTTGATGTTGTAAGTGCTCTGAAATTTGGTTATTCAAAGGTCTGTGGCTGCAACTTGTATCTTTGTGGAGCCCCCTTTCATATGATCATCTGTCATCTGAGGATCTTTGGTGAGGTGCATATTACAGTATTTGGATGTCCTCTGTTTCTTACTGTAGAGTTTTACAGAATTCTTTAAATATTTTATTTAGTTTCTGTTTTTCTGAGGCAAGGTTTCTCTGTGTAGCCTCTGGCTATCTACCCTGCCTCTGGTTCTCAAGTACCGGGATTAAAGGCATGTGCCACCACTGCCTGGCTTGGATATTTTAGATAAGAGAACATTATCAGACATATCTTTTGCAAGCATATTCTTCCAGTCTATAATTGTCTTCTGTCTTTCATGGAGCAGAAAATTTTAGTATCAGTGAAGTCTACCCAGCCAATTCTGGAGCAAAACAATCCTATACAATAAAGGAAGTTCTGGAGGCATCACAATCCTTGACTTTGAGCTTTCCTATAGAGCTATAGGAATAAAAACAACTTGGTATTGATATAAAAATCAACAGGTTAATAAGTGAAATAGAATTGAAGACATTAACCCACACACCTATGAACACATGACTTTTGACAAAGAAGCCAAAACTGTACACTGGAAAAAAGATAGCATCTTCAACAACTGGTGCTGGTATAACTGGATGTCAAAGTGTAGAAGATGCAATAGATCTATATTTATTGCCTGCACACAATTCAAATCCAAATGGATCATAGACCTTAACATAAATCCAGTTACTCTGAATCTGACAGATGACAAAGTAGGAGGTAGCCTTGAACTCATTAACACAGGAGACCCCTTCTTGAATATAACACCAGTAATACAGACACTAAGAACAACAATCGATAAGTGGGACCTCCTGAAACTGACAAGCTTCTGTAAGGCAAAGGACACAGTCAGTAAGACAGAACAACAGCCTATAGAATGGGAAAAGATCTTCACCAACCCTACATCTGACCTAGGGCTGACCTCTAAAATACATAAAGAACTCAAGAAACTAGACATCAATAAAACAAATAATTCAGTTAAAAAATGGGGGTACAGATCTAAACAGAATTCTCAGCAGAAGAATCTTAAATGGTCAAAAGACACTTAAAGAACTGCTCAACAACCTTAGTCATCAGGGAAATGTAAATCAAAATGACTCTGAGATACCATCTTACAGAACAGCTAAAATCAAGAACACTGCCAATAGCCTATGTTGAAGAGCATGTGGAGAAAGGGGAACACTCCTCCACTGCTGGTGAGAATGTAAACTTATACAGCCACTCTGGAAAGCAGTATGGTGGTTTTCCAGAATACTAGGAATCAGCCTTCCTCAGGACGTGTCAGGAGCTAGTTCATTAGCCAAGAGTCAACTAAAAAATTTCCTCCTTCTTCAATCTTTAGATTAAGACAACATTCTTTAAATTAAGACAGTCCTTTAAAAAAAAAAAAAAAACCCACACTGACCTTGGCTCATAATTGCCTAACACTAAGCCAAGTTTTGCCCCCTCACTAACCCTGCCTTCTCCTTGCACCTACAGCCCTGCAAAAACATATATAAAACAGCCTAAAAATAATAAATACTGGCCACTCAAACAACAATTTCAGTCCTATAGTCATTCTTTGCATCTTCTGTTCTATCATTCCTTCCCTACAGGTGACCGGGACTCTGTTGAAGTTGGGCGCCAGTGTGTCCTGACCTGCGGGACTTCAACAGGGTCTCAGTCAAGGACCCAGCAATGCCACTCTTGGACATATACCCAAAAGATGCTCAACCACACCACAAGGACACTTGCTCAACTATGTTCATAGTAGCTTTATTCCTAATAGTCAGAACCTGGAAACAACCTAGATGCCCCTTAACCTAAGAATGAATAAAGAAAATGTGGATTACAATGGAGTATTACTCAATGGTAAAAAACAATGACATGAAATTTGTAGGCAGATGGATGGAACTGGAAAAAAAACTCATCCTGAGTGAGGTAACCCAGACCCAGAAAGACAAAGACAGTATGTGCTCACTCATAAGTGCATAGTTGATAGTAAACAGTCTACATTCCACAACCTCAGAGAAGCTAGGTAGAGAGGAGGAGCCTAAGAGGGATACACATGGATTGCCCTAGGAAGGGGAAATGGTAACTGGGAGGGGATAATAGAGGGGAGAGGATGAGGGGGGAACATAAGAGTTTGAGATGGCCGAGTTGGGGGAGGGACAGAGAGATGAGCAATGACAGAGATCCTGACAGAGTGAGCCATCTTTAGGGAGAAAACTGGTGCTAGGGAAATCCACAGGAACCCACAAGGAAGTCCCAGCTAAGACTCCTAGCAATCCTGGAGAGAGTGCCTGAACTAGCCTTCTCCTGTAGTCAGACTGGTGACGACCCTAATTATCATCATAGAACTTACATCAAATGACCAACAGAAGCAGATGCAGACACTTGGCCAAACTCCTGGAGTTCAATTGGAGAGGGAGGAGCAACTAGAGGAGTGGGTGGGGGGATGAGTGGAGGGGGGTTGGTTAAGAGCACAATGAAAACCAGAGGGACAGCTGACCTGAACTAATTGGATGTCACAGACTAAACTGACAGCTGGAGAGTCTGCAGGGGACCGAGAGTGACAGATGTGTAGATGGATCTTTTAGTGGGCTCCCTCTCTATGGGACCAGGAATTATCCCAGGTACATGAACTGGCTTTTCAGACCTCACTCCCTGTGGTGGGATACCCTGCTCAGCCTTGATACAGGGAAGTCTTACCCCTGTAAGGTAATAGATAGGGGTGGGGGAGGTGGAAAGGAGCAAGAGAAGGGAAGGGAGGGGGAACAGAAGATGGTATAAAAGGGGGGGACTTCTTAAATAAAAAAAGGAAAAAATTATCTTATGATAAAATTTATCTTCTCCCCTATGAAGGTGAAAGAAGAAAAATGACTATACAAAGTTATTCTTGGCCTCCACACACTTCTCTCTCTCTCTCTCTCTCTCTCTCTCTCTCACACACACACACACACACACACACAAATAAATACAATTCAAAAAGGTATCACATGAAAAAGAAATGTCTAAAGTCATTAGACATTGTGACCTACAAGTAGAAGCCACATAGGTAAATTACACTTTTTTAGCAGCCACATCCAAAGGACTCAGAGTAGCTGGGAAGTGGTGGCATGGCTTTTGATCCCAGCACTTGGAAGGAAGAGGCAGGCAGATCTCTGTGAGTTTGAAGCTGCACAGAGAAACCTTGTCTTGGAAAACAAAGAAACAAACAAAAAAGATTCAGAATAAAGATGATGAATTATATGTTTTTATAATTAAAATTTTAAATGAAATAGATGGACTATAAATCAATGATTAAAATATTATGTTAATTTTAATATGTTTTCTATAATCTGATGTATTAAAAAACATTATAACTCCAAAATACAGTGTAAAATCATTAGGATGATTTACATTTTTTCACACCAAGTCACTACGATCAGCTACTATTCTGCATTTCTAACATCTCAACCCAGTCTAGCCATGTAAGTGTTTAGTAGCCACATTATATAAAGAAACTACAGATACCAAGAATAAAAACCACAGCTAACATATCAGAGCCAGACGCTGTGACAGGAATTTTATGACTTTTGATCTTCACTTTCACTCTGTCATATTGGTTCTATATTTGTCCTCCATTTTTAAACGGTTCCCTTTAAAAATGACAGAACTAAAAGCACAAAGATCTGATTAACCTGATGAGATCACAAAGCTTCTGAGTGGCAGAGGTCAGTTTCGAACCAAACTGATACTCTTAGACATTACTCTGTACTGTCTCAAAAGTGGCATCTAAGAACAAGGACACTGCAGCACCACAGGCAGAAAGCAGATGACCAGAACCAAAGGACTGTCCATCAGCAGCTGCTTGGCTTCACAAGTTAGAACTGGGAGTTTATCAAAGAATAAGAAACCAGTGAAGAACTATAACCAGAAAAGTTTTTGTTGGCCATTTGCTTGTTCTGTGATTAGGGACTTGCTATGTTACATGCCTGGTTTTAAACTTCTGGGCTCAAGCAACTCTCTTCCCTCAAATGGAACTCTAGGGTTGGGTCACTAGATATGACTTGGATATGTATACATTTTAAACAGCTACCTAACTGGTTTTGTGAAGAAAAGTTTGTGGGATAACCATGGAAGCAGAGATGAGATTAGCTAGCATACTCTGGTTTGTGTAACAGGGCCCCCAGTAGGTCCCCAGAGCTTAGCACAACTAACTCCATGATGGAAGCACAATTCAGACCATAAAACTCAGCAGGTAGACAGTACCACCTGTAGGGGATTGTGTTGTTTCATGGTAAATAATTGTCCCACCCACTGGTTTAATAAAAAAGCGCTGATTGGCCAAAGGCAGGCAGGAAGTGTGGGCAGGGCTACCAGACTAAGAAAATTCTTGAGAACAGGAAGCACAGAGCAGAATGCCAGAGAGAAGCCAGAAGAAGCAGAGGACAACCATACTGCTCTAAGGAAAGGTACTGAGCCACATGGCTGAACAGGAAGAGTCATGGGTTAGATGAAGGGTAGAGAGCTAGCAAGTTATATGCCTGGGCCTTAGACCGATCAGCCTAAAACTAATTGTAAGCATCTGTGTGTCTCTGTGGGACTGTGGGTCTGCGGGTCTAAACCTTGAGGTTATGCCCAAAAGTACGGGCCAGAAACCTCCTACTACAACCACCTGTCAAAATGAAAACAGAGTCCTATTCCATTAAAGTCCACAGTTCTGGGAAAGTGTCACAATGTACTAACCTTTGGCTTTTGTAGTTCTGCTTCTGGCTAACTGTTCTTGTTACCTGAAGTATGTCAATCCAGAACATGGTTTTTGTGATTGAAAGCTCACACTGAGAAAGGCTTGGTGCTACACTAGGATCCCAAATGCCCACTGTAGTCACCGTCTGGCTAATAAAGATTTTCTATTGGCTTAAAGTCATGTCCGAGCAGTCTTCTCTGGTAGATACCACACAACATTTCAGATGGAGAACACTGATGGCTTAGAATGGCAACAAAGGAAGATCGATTAGATGAATTTGTTATTAGATTAAATATTAGGAAAAGGAAGCAGTCACGTGGTTTTCACTTCTGTTTAGGTGGGTAGTAATGTTAATTGACAGAAATGGGGAGACGGAGGGAGAACTAACTTGGAGTATAATTGTGGCAGTTGTGGGGAGTCAACTGTTAAAAAGACACTAGTTTTGAAATATCTGCCACATCCCAATAGATATGTAGTAGGTGCTGGGATACCGGAATCTGATGCTCAGGAAAGAGATCTGCGCCCTTTGCTCTCACTGACAGCTGCCTTCTAACTCTTGCAACTCTCTTAACCTTTAGGCTTTAGTGATACCAATGTCTTCTGGCTTTTCTCCTATCTCTGCTATGCTTTTCCCCTTCCATTCATTTCCCTTAAAGTTAACATTCTCTAGGATCCACTCTTGACTTTTCCTTCTACCTTATCATCTTTTGGCTGTACATACAAGTCAAGGACTTCCAAATAATCTTATTTGTTCCAATAGATATAGTACCCCTAAAATCTGTAACTTCGGTCCATATTTCTTTCTTGAGTTACAGATCTCCACATCCAACTGCTCACAGCACATTTTCTTATCTGGTTAACTCACAATACCTGGAACATGCTCTACATGGAATTAATTACGTTTCTTCCCTGGCTCTAGGAATGGGACAGGCCCCAAATCTTGAATTAATATTAAGTCTTTCTCTTACTTAAAATAGAACTGAGCATGTATGCTGTCCTCCTAAACAAGAAGAAAAATGTATAAACATGAGATCATCTACAGACGCACGGGCTCAGCACTGTGCTAGGTACCTTCAAGCTGCTTTTCATCTTTACCACTCTATTTCTATCCTTTTGTCAGAGGCTAATGTAGCAAATGAATCCTGTGGCCATTGAGTAGCCTGGGAATAATGGGGGGATGAGTGTGGGGATATTTTCAAATATAATAAAAACAGCTGGAGAGTCAGAGGTTTCTACCCAGTCAGTCTAGGAGGATCAGACAGTGGTAACACACACCTTTAATCCCAGCACAGGGAATATCCTGGAGTGGTGACCTATGCCCTTAATCCAATCAGAGTGTACAGAAAGAGTTCCAGGCTCCCAGGCAGGCAGTGGTGGGACCATGTCTTAACTGAGAGAAGAAAGTATGTAAGGCAGGCATAGAAAAAGCAGGCAGAAGAAGCCAAGAGGAGTGAGGCTGAGGAAGCTGGAAGACAGCTGGGTGAGACCTGACTGTGGTGTTTCCTCTGATATCTCCGCCTTTCCCAGAGATCTGGCTCTGAGTTTTCTCTATTCATGTAACAGGTGAGTGCGGTCAAAGTACTATTTCCCTGACTCTTCCCATTCATTCTTCATATTCTTGATAGACAACATGACTTGATTTCTGAAATTATGGAGGGTAGGCACATAGGGTAGGATGGAGAAATCAAGGAAAACAGAAGCGAAAGCCCCAGTGAAAAAACCACCGTAACGTGCACAGTAAAGGCCATTGGAGGCAGACATTCTGTGAGAGCCAAAGTTCTCAGTATGTTTCCAAGGCCTAGTTCTGTTCCTCGGGTGTCCACGGCTCACCTTGTATCCATTGTCCTCTTTACGGTTGTGAGATGCAGTGATCATCACACCTGCAACCGCTTTGAGCTCCTGGACTGCATATGGCTGAAAAAAGAAAAAATATACCACAGCAGCATTTTTCCCCTTTGCTTGCTAGATAGTCATACATTTTACATGAACATTGCTCGGTTAAATAATGCAGGAGGACACTTGGATATCAGTAATTTAAGATCTCATCAGTTCCAGGTTTGACTGTAAGGTCCATTTCTAACATATGCATTCAACAACCACCCAATTTTTCCTACCAATCTCTTAACGATTTCTTATTCTTTTGTTATACACTAATATTTAGTAAGTACTTCATGACAGACACTTTTCTAAACTGGAGAAATGAATGGTAAATACAACCACAAATAGTTGGAGATGGAAATTTAGAAACCATCTTATCCATCCCGTCTTACATGAGTCTTATCTGACATTACAGACATTAGGTAGATGATTCAAAGGTATAACACAAGCCTTTGGCCTTCTAATTTGAAGGTCTTTGTGTATACTCTGTGCCTCCATGTCACAAAAGTGCCACCTGACCCTCCTCTCTCCCAGCCTGGGTTCTCTTTCTCTCTTCCTTGGATACTTCCCTACAGCTCCACCATCCTACTGACTCTCCAGACTGCCGAGTAGGGATGAGAGGGAAGGGGAAGGGTGTGTGTAGATGTTTCAGGTCGGATCACACTAGTCTAGTCCCTTCGCACAATTCCAGAAACAGTTTCAACACCTCCCCCCACCCCAATATTCTGGCTTCGTGAAGGAAGACAACCATTAATTTGAAATCATGGTGACAAAAGGGTGAGACTCTGGATTGCTAAAAATACCTTCCTCATCCAACACCACAAATCCCCCTGTAATAAGACAGGAAAGTCAACATACTGGGACTAACGTTAGTTGGAACCGGTAACTTGCTGGCACAATCTTAGATTGCTGAATTCTCTGTGTTACTGAAGTTGAACATATAGATGATGTAAGACAAATACTCTACCATTCTAGTTTCTATTCTTCACTGGTGCTAACTTTATTGATACACTTTTTTTTTTTTTTTTAAAAAAAAAAGCATTTCCTTCAATTCTTTGAGTAACTCAATAAATTTCCAAAATAGAATAATCTGTAGATATTATTCATTCCTTAAATATTTAATAAAGCTTGCATATAAAATGATCTAAACTTGTTATTTTAAATTTGAGAATACTCTAAAAATACCAATTCAACTTACTGAATAATTATAGTTATTCAGGTACACATTTCTTATGAGTTTGATGCATCAACTGTTATTCTAAGAAATTGGCTAATTCATCTAAGTTTGCATTTATTTGAATTACATTGTTAGAAATACTATAATGATCTTAGTTTCTATTTTATTTATTACACACTTCTTTTTTGTGTCTTGTATCTTCAGCACTCTATTCATTGTTTTATTAATAAATTTTTAATTGGTTATTTATTTATTTGATGGTGCGGCAATTCATGCCATGGCTTGTGTGAGGGCAGAGGACAACTTGCAGGAGCTGGCTCTCTACTTCTACCAAGTGGGCCCCAGGGACTGAACTGACATGGTCAAGCTGGGCATCTGGAGCCATCTCTCCAGCCCAGTTTTGTCTTGTTATGATTTTAAGTTTATGTACTTATTTTTTCTCATACTTTTATGATTTCATTCTTTTCACTCTGCCTGAGCACAAACATTATTATAGCATAAGCTCAGTATCTTAACATCTTTTTTTTCTTTTTTGCTAATGCATTTGTTAAACTTACAAACTTCCCTCCCTCAGGGTAGGGCTTTAAGTTTTCCTGTTTGCTGTTTCCATTACTGATCAGCTCTAAAGACAAATAGCTTCCTTTGTTTTGTGCCGTCAATATGCCCACGTTCACACTCCTGCCTTTTTGTCAAGTAGCACCAGACTCCTAATGTGTTCAAATTTGTGACCATGTACATCAATCACAACTGTAACATTAACTGCACTAAATATAACACAGTTAGTGGATCTTTAGTAGAAGTCACTACAGATATAATAATCCATCAGGTCAGTGACCAATCACATCCATCCTTTATAAGTCTGTTGGTGACAAGTCCGTTGGTCACTAGCCACTGTCTGTTTTTTAGCTCTCAGATGGAAATCACACAAAACCCACCTCGATCTGTTAGTAGTGTATTCAAATCTCTATTGCCATTTTTGTCCTGATAAATCAATTTCTGGTTACTCACTATGACTATGAGCTGGTCAACTTGTATAAGTCAAGCTTAAAGCAGAACTGTTTTCTTTCCTTTGGCTGGACCTTCATTGGACTGGACATTCTATACTTAGAACCATATGTATGCCAAAGACTCAATCCTAGTTGTCTTAAGAAATCCCCTGGAGGGCAGCCAGGTGTAATCACTATCACGACATACTTACTACGAAAGGTGTAGGAACGTATCTTGAAAAAAGGTAAACAGGAACATCTTTAGCAAGCAACACTGCAGCAGTGAGTTTAGCAAGCCTAAAAAATAGATTTCACTTAGTCCTTCCAAGATTTTAATAAACCAACCTTCTATATAATAAATGGCTCATAATGGAATTATTCTCAATTTTGAAACAAGGTCTTCGGTAGTAACCAAAGCTGGTTTGAACTATTACCTAGCTTTGCCTCAAACTCATAATCCTGCTCAGCCTCCTTATGTGCCACCATGCGCACCCAACCTATTCTTACCATCACTGATTATTTAAGATTGATGCTCCAACTTGAAACTGTTAAGTAAGATTAGCCTATTTGTTTAAAGGGTTAGGGATGTTGCTTAGGGGAGCATACTGGCTGAGTATGCACAGTATGCACAAAGCCCTAGCTTCATTCCCACACAACACATATACAGAAACAACAAATCCTGACAAGATTGGAGGGCAGTGAAGCAAATAAACTCTGTATGTACAACTATCCTCCTTAAGAAGTATCATGATTATCAGTTTATGAAAAGGTACTAAGGTAGGATTATAAGAGAATAGAAGCTTCATAATTACTCCTACTCAATGTGCTTAAAAAACAAAAATACAGACTAACATTATTGTGTGAATTTGTAATATTTTAAGATTTTTTTATACTTCTATAAAATCTAAAGCTTATCTCTAAAGTGTTTTACTTCTATTTCAGCTAAAATTATTCACAAGATTCAGAAAACATAAGACATTAGTCTGAGATCACCTTTCTTTATGAAGGTTTCATTTCAGAACTCTCCCCACTAGAAAAAAAATTTTTACCCCCCTTCTAATGTAATGCTTGCAATAATTAACACTGTACCTCTGGCTGCTACAGCTGCTAGTTACTTGACCCCGAGTGTCATACCCAACAACAAAGCCTCGCTGCTTGAAGTCTGAGAAACACCTCTCCAGGTATTTGTACATCCCCTGCAGCAAATAAAAAGAAGATAAACAGGAGATTAGCTCCACTGTCAGTGCCCCCATTTCATGCTGAGGATGAACTGAAGGGTTCAGACTAGGCAAATGCATTACCACTGTGCTGCATCCCAGCCTCAATGTCTTCATTTTACAACTTAAAAGCCTCCTGTTTTTATATTTAGTGTAATGCTAATTGACTCAGCTGGCTTTGGTGTTTATAACCGTGCTTAATAATGTGGGAGCAATACTGCTTGGTCCACAAATGTGAGATGGCAATCATTTCTTAGATTTTCAAACACATTTAGTACTATAGAAATACCGACTAAGTAACCACAACTCCAATAAAACATGAGGTTGGTACTACCTAATTTATAAAGTGAGAAAAGTACATATATCATAGTTTGTAATTACTTGCCTGTGTTGACTGTATTACTGTAAGGTCATTAATGTAGCAAAACCCCGCCCCCATGGCAGATCGAAGTCCTGCAGTCCCAAAAGTCATTCGGCAACAAAGACGATCACGCAATTCCTTGTTCATCCCATTCCGCAAGAGATTTTCAATCTGCTCTTTCGTTTTAGGATTCTTAAAAAAAAAAAAAAAAAAAAAAAAAAAAAAAAAAAAAAAAAAAAAAAAAAAAGTCGTTTAATCAGAAACATAAAATGCTAATACTGAAGCCTGTCTGAGGGCCCAAAATGTAGACCCATAAGCCTGGTTCATTAGATTCTAGTTACTTATTAAAATGAGTATATACTACAAAAATACAGTCTTACCACCAATACTAATATATATTTTTAAAAGGTACATATTATTTATTAAAACTCTTTCCAATTACTGAGTTTCCAAAAGAGCCAGGGAGATATATATGTATATATATATATATATATATATATATATTTTTCTATAATCTTAATTTTTTTGTTTGTTTTTTCAGACAAAGTCTGTGAAGCACTAGCAGTCCAGGCTGGCCTCTAACTCAGGGATCCACCTGCCTCTGCCTTTTGAGTGCTGGGATAAAGGTGTGTGTCACTACCTGGCACATGGTTTATAATCTCAAATCTAAAAGCTATGAATAAAATGTTAAGGAACATTTCTGTCAGGATCTGCTTCCTGACTGTGAACGCAATACAATCAGACACCTCCTTCTCCTGCCTCCATACCTTCTCTGCCGTGATAAATGGTCCCCTCAAACTGTAAGCTACAATAAAGTCTTCCTTAAGGTGTTATTTGTCAGGTACAGCAAGGAGAAAAGTAATTAATATAATGCCTATTTTATAATTCCTATACAACTTGATCTACTTAAGAATATTCTTGCAGTGTAGAACATAGTATTAATTAACAATCACAAATCCCGATAGTTATTCATTAAAGGGAGCCAAGGCACAAAACTCTTTCATAATTCAGTGTGTCTAAAGTGATAAAACTTTAAATGCTGTTCTTAAATATTACTGTCAAAGATTTGTGTTTGAACAACAAATACCAGATTAATAAAACAATAAACAATTTTTAAGTTTATGTCTAAACAGAAGTTGAAATAGGAAACTGCAATCTGAAAGCCTGTAGGGTGAACACGGCTGACATTTACTTCTGAGGGTCAGCCAGCTTGGGGATTCATTTCCAGAGCCCTGGAGAAGAGCAGGGATCTACTCAGATGATTTCTTATTAGCTTCAAAATATAACCATGTTAAAGAAGTATTGCTCTATGTAAAGAATCTATGTGTAATTCTATAAATTTAATATATCCATCTTAAAAAAATTCACCCAAATTAGCATTATTAAGTTGGCTTAGATAAAATCTTACATAACTAATTTACTAGCAAAAATAAATCCAGAAAATGAAAATATTAGCTAGACCCAGACTGGAAAGTAAGCTTTGAAATACAACTTTTGTTATCACTTAAATGTAATAATGGGTAGGAAAAGATTAATGTGAAAAGTTAAAAGTATCAGTTATAGTACTTTAAAACTTAAGCTTAGTGGGGACGTAGCTCACCAGTGGGGTGCTTGCTTAGAGCACAGGTCCCAGGTTTGATCCCTACCAGTGTAAAATATAAGAATAGGACCAGAGAGTTGGCTCAGTGATTAAGAGCACTGGCTACTCTTGCAAGAGGACTTGGGTTCGATTCCCAGCATCCACATGGCAGTTCACAATCATCTGTAACTTCAGTTCCAGAGCATCTGAATACCTTCTTGAATACCAAGCATGCTCGTGGTACACAGACATTTATGTAAGCCAAATACCCACACACATAAAATGGAAAAGTAATGAAAACTACATAGATAACAACACTTATAATCAGGCACATACTATGCACCGCACACAGAAGACACTATTGACAGCTCGAGGACTTTACAAAGCTGAGCATGTAGCGCGGTAGAAAGGTAAGTAAAAGGGCAGTTTCCAGAGACTGCACAACTGCGCATAGGTGCTGGGCGATGTAGCAATATTTGGCTAAGTTGTTAAGCTGGGTGAACAGAGGAAAGGGAACTGAGGGGAGTAACATCTGATCTGACAAGTGAAAAGAGAGTAGGGAATGAACTGCTGGGGGCAGAGGAAGGAGAGGAGGAGGGCCAGGAGGAGGGGGAGGAGAACGGGGAACAAGCTGGGCAACATGATTTCAGTATCAGATTTAGTGTGAAGTCATAGCCACACTCGGCGCACCAACCACTGTCTCCCTACTAGACTAATTCTCCACAGTAACTCAGAAAAAACAGTTAAATCAAGATACCATTCCCATCTGAAGTTAAAACTTCTTAAATTTTTAGATGAAAGTTGTTTCTTGATTTAATTTGAAGAGTTTTTAAGAGCAGTGCTAGGGAGGAAGAATGAATTTACTATGGCTGGAAAATAAATCACTCCACCTTAAAAGCCAAAATCAATAATCATTTATCGTCCTTCGCAGTTTCTGTGGACAGGAAGTGTGAGGCTTCTGTTGAAAGACTCAAAGATCTGACTGCTGGAATCACCTCCAGGCTTGCTTGTCATGTACCTGGCTGTTGGCTAGGACCCAGAGGCCTGTCATGTGGGACACCTGCAGAAGGCACTCCTTGTAGCCTGGGCTTCTTCACAATGCTGGGTTCTCAGGGCAGGTATCCTAAAAGCAAGCCAGCCAGGAGCAGTTGTACTCTCCAGCCTAGATCCAGAAGTCAAGCAGCTTTACTTCCACTGTTCCTGTTGCTTCGTGAGGCTGTGACAGACTCATGACAAAGACTCACCTAGGTTCTGGGAGAGGGAACACAGATCCTAACTTTCAACTGAGGAGTGTCAAAGTCAAGCAGGAAGACAAAGAACGTGAGATAAACTAAGCAAATGACCCCAGTTATTTTTGAAGGATACAACTTGCACAAAGGGACTATAAAACTCCAAACTTAAAAACCTGAAATACTGCTTATCCAAGACTTTGGGGTAAAGTATACTTATCCAGCAGCTCAAAATTTAAATAGTCTTGATCCCTGCCTTAGTCAGGGTTTCTATTTCTGTGAAGAGACACTATAGCCATGGAAACTCTTATGGAGGAAAACATTTAATTGGGTGCTTTAGTTTCAGAGATTTAGTTCATTACCATCATGGTGGACATGGTAGCGTGAAGCCTGACATGGTGCTGGAGAAGAAGCTCAGAGTGGAGAAGGAGATACAACTTGATCTACAGACAACAGGAAGTGAACTGAACTAGGTGTAGCTTGAGCATAGGAGGCCTCAAAGGCCACCATGCCAGTGACACATTCCTCCAACTAGGCCACATCTCCTAATAGTGTCACTCCCTGTAAGTTTGAACTACACGCAAACTATCACAATCCAGTTATTCTATATCTAGAAATTTATCCCCAAGTACAATTAATCAAGGATGCATGTTAAGACCCCAAACATGTATATAATAAACAAGCATACATATGCACATGTATGTAAATAGAAAGTATAATAGTATATTCAAGTATCACATCCAAAATCTTATTAAATTTTAATGATATATGAAACATTCAGAACATCTTAATAGGGGAATGTTCATAAAGTCATATATGTAATGATTCCAAGTTTGTAAAATATACATATATGCAAAAATTACAACTAAAATGTAACTACTCTTTATTAAAGGTCTTATTCTTTCTTTCCTTGTTTCAGGTAATTTTTTTGATATAATTAGGGAGAAAGGTTAGAAAGCTTACATTAATACCAAAGTTAATCTATGGACTGGTACTATTCATCAGTTTAGGAAATTTCAGTTACAATCTCTTAAAACACTGCTGCTAGCCCACTCTCTCTCTTCTCTTGGTGACTTCAATCAAATGAATCTAAGAACTTTCCATTCTATTATCTCCGGCCTCATCCCCACCACACTTTCTCTTTAGTCTTCCCCTTGCCATTCTATCACGATACGCTTCATCCCGAATACTTCCCACCGCTGCTCTATCTTGTAGATTACTAATTCTCCCTTTAACTCTGAATTCATTAAATTTGTGTACTGAGTTCTTAGTTTTGGTTACTGTATTATTTCAGAGTTAGAACTTAGATTTTAAAAAATACAAGCCTTGGGCTAGAGAGATGGCTCAGAGGTTTAAGAGCACCGGCTGCTCTTCCAGAGGCCCTGGGTTCAATTTCCAGCAACTACATGGAGGCTCACAACTATTTAGAATGAGATCTGGTGCCCTCTTCTGGTGTGCAAACAGAACATTGTATACATAATAAATCTTTAAGAAAAATATATTTTAAAGAAAAATAAAAGCTTTTGCATTATTTTCATTTCCCTGTCTAATTTTTAATTTTCTCTTTTGACCTCCTAGAATAGGCAGTTATTTTTAAGTCTATATTATAATTTAGCATAAAGTACTTTTATGAGTCAGTCTGTAGTACATTGTTTCTGTGGGTAATTGTTTATGTTGACCTGTTTCTTTATGGGACTGGTTAACTGACTCTACACTGGATATTATATTTGCAATGTTATTAATAGGAACAAATTGAGGCCTGTAACGAAGGTATTTCCTCCTGAGGCCAAGTACTGCAGCTGCAATCCAAGCACATGAGAGATACAGAATGATCAGCAATTCAAGGTCATTTTTGGCTACAGAGTAAGTTTAAGGCTACCCTGGGCTACATGAAGTCCTTTCTTAAAACATCCAGAACAAAAATGAAGTTATTTATCCCTATATAGATTTTTTTCTTCTCTTTTTGTGGACACAAAATCAACAACAATCTAAGTTCTTTTAGCTTAATTTTTAGGTCATTAAAATGACTCATATCTAGAACTTGGTCTGTTATAGGCGTACTGACAATGAATCCACGAGTAGTCATGTGGCAGCCCTTTGAACTATCATTCTTAAATAGCTGTAGTGGATTTAATTTTTGCCTGATCAAAAGGGTGATAGATGAAAAGACTTCTAAACATTTTAGTCACCGAATAAGAAATTGTGCCTCAGGTAAAAGTGTTCCTCAATGGTAAACTCAGCTTTCTGAATTTCTATACATATTCAAACTGAGGTAGGTTTGATTTTAACGTAGAAATTCTTGGTTAAGTTGTTGAATATTTAACATCTTGACAGTAGTTTAAATATATACTTTATTTTAGCTAGTTGTTGAGAAAATGTTCAAATTGTCTAATTTGTCATTATTAGAAGTCTATCATATAATAATGTACTACATAGTTTTATTATACTTAATGTATAGTCAATGAGGCATAGTCTCCCTCCCAAATCAATACTAAACATATATTTTGCACATTGTTCCATTATATGTGACATATATATGAATGAGTGTATGTGTGCTCTCACATACTACAACATAAGGTTAGATACTTAACATCATGTATCTTGAGGTATGTAAATCATTTAAGGATTTGTCCCAAGTAGTCCTGACATTGAAATCAGCTATTAGAAATACTACAGAACAAAGTTTTATTCTAAGAAGGAGCTTAAACGAGGTGATATATTTAGGCTGTTGACAACTAAGAGTAGCTATTTTTACACTTTTGTTACTAACAGATTCATGGTCTGATGTACAATACATTATTTTGGAATACAGACAACACAATAACAATAACATTTTTTTCTTTTTAAAAAAACAAGGCACATTTTTCATGTTCTTTTGTTATAAAGCTATAGTTATGAAGTGATAATTAGAACTGTCTTCTATATCACATGTGCATGTCATCTTTCTATGTATTATAAAAGTAATGCCACCATCAGTGCACTTTATGAAAGAGGAAGAGTTAAATTAGGGTAAAAGAGAGGAACAAAGTAGATGAGGGAGTATAGCAAGAAATAAATATCTTTTGAAAAAGTTATATAAAAACCTACTACCGTAGAAGCTTCTTACAGTAGAAAAAAAAAACACATATATTAAAAGTTAAAATGGGGTTACTCTTTAACAAGGCAACATTGTCCCTACTGACACCAGAAGCTAACAAATAAAAAGTCCAGTGCAGGAATGGAGTACTTTTTTAAAGAGTTGTTGGCCAGTGCAGTCCAATAGACCTCAAAACACTATAGGCTATTGTCACTGCTCATGTCTACCCCCTAGTCCTTGATTTTATTTATAGACTTTATTGTTGAAGACATATTTGAGTCATAGGACATGGAGAAATAAAGCTATATTGACCTAGAAGCTTCATCCCTACTGGCTAACTTTCACAGAGATGGAAGGTGTTATGAACACTACTGGAGGAGAGAAGTAATTGTCAATTATACCCAGCTGTGAACACCCTGAGACCCATAATAAAGACTTGCACTGCAAGAGATGCTCACTGGTACAACAGTGACAAGAACATCACAGGAGTAACCAACCACTTCCTGAGAGGATTTAAGTACTACTCTACAAGATTAAACCAGTACCTGTCACCATTATTGAAACAAGAACCTAAGGCTAGGCCCTAAGGAAGGACCTACTACCCTATTATTCTGATAAATGGACACAGTAGTAAGTCAACTTCTATGACATACTATTATATCCATAGATCAATGCAACTCCCAAGTATCATCTAAGAAATTTCTATTTGCAGTAGATAGTAATTAACAGATACCTCCAACTGACTAGAGAAAAGAGAATGCAGAATACTCAGTCCTAAACGGAAGCTCAACCCCTCCTCCCAAGGCTTGGGGAGTATTGCAGACCAGAGGGAGAACAAGTGTAAGAGCTCAAGGCATTGCATGACTCTGGGGAATACAGCAGTGCAGCTGCACATAAGAACTCAGAGCAGTTGCAACAACACACACAAACCTATGAACTCAGTCAGTCTGGATCCCAGCATGGAGATGGGAGCTGGGCACAAATCCTACTCCTCACTGTGGAACCATCGGCAGTTGTTGGCTGCCAGGAAGAGAATTTTCCTTTAAAATGTAACTCCTGATAAGTGGACCTCTCTCCAGAGGAAGACCATGTACCCTAGAATATTTGGGCAACACATATAGGTTCTGATGGGGTCTAAAAAATGAAATTAAAGGGTATAAAGTAGAAAGGGTGTTGAAGTGGGGATGATCTGGGAAGAGCTAAGGAAGAAGGGGTGACTATGATCCAAATTCCTTGTATGAACCCCTCAAAGAACTAATAAAAATTTTAAGAAGACAGGAAACAGCAGGAAAGCCTAAATAAAAGCTATGCTTAGATGTGTTCAGTATCATTGAGAGTAGGGTTATTTCTGAAACTTATTTTTGAGGGGGTAGGTAGTAGCACTGAGGATTAAACCAAATTTCCTACTACTGAGCTCTATCTGTACCCCACTTAAAATCTTTAAAGAAGGAAATTACTAAATTGCCCCAGATGCCTGAGCTTAAGCTACTCATGTCTCAGCCTCCTAAGCAGCTGTGAGTACAGGCCTGAACCACCAGGCCTAGCATCAAAATAGTTTAAGTTTTTGGTTTTAAATTGGAAATATTTTTAAGATGCTCAATGAAAATTAGTGATTTACCAAGTAAAATACTACATTATTGGTAAAGTTAGAATTATATCTTCCAAGATAAAAAAATTATATGAATAAATTAAGATGATGAGCTGAGAGAAAAAAGTAGAATAAGTAAAATGGGTCTTTTTCTTTCTTTTTTCCTTGTTTGATATAGAGTTTCACCGTGTTCCTCAGGCTGATAGCAAAAACTTGTGAGTTCACCTGATCTTCTCCCCCCACCTTGAAGTTGCCATAGCTATCGATGTACTACGCTTGCTAACGCTTACTTCTTCATCATTATAAAATAGTCAATGATTCATCAGAAAAGTTAAAATCTATAAAGACAGTTTGTAGAAAAGCAAGTAAGGATTCATGTGGTGATATATTGTGTATCTAAGTATATAAAAATATACTCAAGTTCATTTTTAAGAAAAATTAAGATCAAAATAAAAATATGGTTTTTGTTTTTTAAGCTAGTAAAGAAAAATATTTGATACTGAACTGTGGAGTCAAGAATTTGACACAGTTAAGACTCCATCTCCCCTGTGCTGGGATTACAGACTTGGGTCACCACACTTGGCTGCTTCTACACTATTTCAATAGAACTGGCAATTCATACTGCTAACAAAGTCTGAGTAGACATAAAACATATTGATCAAATAAGGAAATAAATATTTCTAATAAAAAAGAATCTGGAAAAGCAAAGACCATTACGTATTGTGGGCAGAAGAATAAATCATCCATTATGGGGGGTGATTTGGCAAAATTTTATGTCAAAAGTTTAATTAAATGCATTAAACCTTACTCAATAAATCAATAATCCAATTTCTGAGAACTGATACCAGAAAGACACAGAGATATGTCTGAAGATGGTGCATTAGAAATATTACAGATATGATAATAGCAAAATAAGAAAGAGACAAGAAACCTAAGTGCCTACCAGTTAAGACTGAATAATTAATTTGGTCCATCAACTCACTAAAATTCCCTCCAGCTCTTAAGAGAATGGAGCACTTCTACATGTACACTGTTAAAAAGTATTTTAAATGGGAAAAAGCAAAGGATGAAATACCAGTAGGGTACAGGTTAAGTTTCTATGAAAATATATACAACACTGCTTGCTGTTTCTAGATTTTTTTTTTTTTTTAAAAAAAGCTGGTTATAGAAAGCCAACAGAGATGATAAATGGTCAAGTATCTTTGATATCTATGTGTATACAGTCTATTCTAAGTAATTAATAGTTTTACAGAATGGAAAGCTGGGTGTTGTGGCACACATTTATAATCACACCACTGGAGAGGCTGAGGCAAGAGGACTCTAGTTCAAATACAGCCTGGGAAGTAAGCAAGTTCAAGGGCAACCTGGGCCACGTGGAAAATTCCTGTCTCAAAAAAAAAAAAAAAACAAAAAAAAAAAAAAAAAAAAACAAAAACCTATATAGAATGAAAAATGCTGTAAGTATAGAAATGTGGCAAACAGGAGAAAAATCAAGTGTAATATGGCAAGAAGGCATAAGGCAAGGAAAAATAAGACAGACATACTGACAAACACTAAATGGGAAAAGAGAAAAATATTAAAATATCAGATTATAATTCAAATTATTTACATTAATTTTGTGACTATAACTATAGACATCAAAGATTTATCTATTTGTTGGTGCCAAATTCTATCTAATAACTTCTCCTAAACATTTGTAACTATGTAAGGGATAAAGGTCAAGATCACAGTTTGCTGCTGGGCATAGTGACTCATGCTTTCAACCCCAGTACCCAGAGGCAGAGACAGGCAGATCTCTGTATGTTTGAGTCCAGTCAGACAGTAAGACCCTGTCTCAAAAGCAAAAAACAAAATCACAATCTGTATTATCCGATCTAAAGTGGTTCCCTGCGATAAAGTCCAGAGGTGCCTCCAGGACATCTGTACCTAGACACATGTTTTCTGGAAAAGACTGCAGAGCATTTGAAGAACATTTAGAAGTGGATAGTGTTCTAGGCATTACATTACAATAATTGTTTTCTTTTTAAACTTTTAAAAGATGCTGGTGGGTTCATGTGCGGACTGTATTTGAAGATGAACATAACCATCTGTCATAAGGCAATGGAAGCCATCTAACATCCAAATGAATACTACTAACTAGGATCATACTGAAATAAAACTTATTTTGATAGAACACTAAGACCTGACTGTACAAAAAGCAGAGTTCTTACAAAGCTCTCCTATGGAAATGTGCAGCACAGGAATGAAACTGTGACCAGTTTTGAAATTTCTATATTAAAGTAGGATAACTCATAGTATCTCAGATCTTTGACTACAGTTCATTTTTTTTTAAAAAAATGTACAGTTTTAACATTCATTTAAATATTAAACACCAAGAATAAAAACCTAGAAGCAGCCAGATGTTTACTGAGTATTTGTAATTAAATAATGGGTTTTATGACAGCATTATGAAGTTAGCTTGTGTAAAAATTAAAATACAATGTAATGACCTTAGAGAAAATATAAAATCATTCATAAGTAAAAAATATTTGTGGATTTTTTTTCTTTTGACACAAAACATGTGGTGTTATAACAGGCACTTAGCTACTTTTGTTATGGACAATAACCAGCAGAGCCACACTTTGACCAGTGTGGGAGATTATGTTGTTACATTGTAAATAACTGTCCCACGCACTGGTTTAATAAAAAGCGCTGATTGGCCAAAGGCAGGCAGGAAGTGTAGGCGGGGCTACTAGACTAGGAAAACTCTTGAGAACAGGAAGCACAGAGCAGAATGCCAGAGAGAAGCCAGAGGAAGCAGAGGACAACCATGCTGCTGTGAGAAAAGGTACCGAGCCCCATGGCTGAACAAGATAAGAGTCATGGGTTAGATGAAGGGTACAGAGTTAGCAAGCTATATGCCTGGGCCTTAGGCTGATCAGTTGAAAACTATTGTAAACATCTGTGTGTCTCTGTGCGCTTGGAGGTCTGCGGGTCTAAACCTTGAGGCTAGGCCCAAAAGTCAGGGCCAGAAATCTCATACTACAGACCAGATTACTTCATTATTTATATTTTCCTTATGCATAATTCTTTCCCTATTTAAGCCTCACTACTAGTACTTTGATTTTTATCTGTTCCTTAGATGTGGTGGAAAAGGTAGGAAAGCTCCCCCATGGGTTCAACTGTTTGGACACGTGGTCCTAGGCGGTAGAATTCTGTGCAAAGGATTAGGAGGTATGGCCTTCTATTAAGAGGCCATCACTGAGGGAAGGTTTTGACGTTCCAAAGCCCACACCACTCCTAGTGTCTTTCTCTAGTTATGTGTCAAGATGTAGTAAGCTCTCATCTACTGCTCTAGCACCATGCATGCCTGCTGCCATAATTCTCACTATCAAGGTCACTGACTCCAACCCTGCAAATCCAAATTAAACACTCTAGTGTAAGTTACATTATAGTGTTTACCACTGCAATAGAAAAGTAGCCAAGACCACATGAATTGGTGAAAATCTGTTTTCAGCATCACTTGTCTCTAATGTGAACTGAGCTGTAGCAGACTAGTCTAGTGGGACTTCCAAAGCCAGGGCTTTTGCCCTAAAGCTCCAGTTTACAGAGTCTTTCCTGTATTCATCAATTCTCTACTTGTGTAGCTATAAACTGAGTATTCATGACTTAATTTAATTCTGCCACTATCTACCCAGCATGAGATCAGATCTTAAAGGTTTAGTCCACAGTACTGCCCCACTTTGAAGTGCAAATTCTGGGCTACTCCTACTTCTAAACGAAGGATTATAGAACCATAAAGGGGAGTTCTCATTAACCAGCTCCTCACATTCACTCATAACTTTCCTAGAATGCCTCACATAACTTAAAATAGTCTAGTTTACCAGTTTGTTGTAAGACAACTCAGGAACAGCCAAATAGAAGAGATGAATAAGGCAAGCTGTGGGAGGAGGAGGATGTGGCATCTGTAGTTGGAAGATTTTCTGTCCCACAGCCACTTTCTCCCAAATTATCACACAAAGGCTTATACTAATTACAAACTGTTTGGCCTATGACTCAAGCTTATTACTTGCTAACTCTTACTCTTATTAAACTAACACACAATTTTTATCCATGTTAAGCCATGTGGCTCGGTACTTTTTTCTCAGTGTAGCATTCTCCTCTTCCTCCTCTGCCTCTGGTTGGTGTCTTCTTTCTCTTTCCTCTTCCCAGAATTCCCCTTGTCTGGTTGCCCCACCTACACTTCCTGTCTTCCTGGCCATTGGCCAATCAGTGACAGATGTTTACGGTGTACTAGAGCACAGCCCCACAACAGGCTCCTGTTCTCTAGCTGGTGTCCTCCCAGCACTCTGGATCAATTACAGAGCCCAATTTCTACTTCTCTGACCTTCCTTCACCAGGGGTCAGCAGTTAGTGAGAGATAGGAAGTCCACCTGGTCATTCTGGTGACCAGCCTATTCTAAGGCTGTCCAGGGGCTCCACCTAATTATAAACTCATGGGATCAAAGGGGTTGTTATGAATAACAAAGAACACCAATAACTCAGGAAATTCCAAAAGTTTTAGGAACACTGTGCTAAGAAGCAGGAACAAAAACAGATACATTTCTCATAACATAATACCAGATGACAGTATATCTGAAGCCAATGAAATATACACTTGCATATTTTTGTATATGTGTAAGATATGTATATATCTTAGACTTAATAGAAAAGAACTTCTTGATCCTCTAATGGCTGTAATTAAAAATGGGGGGGGGCGAGCCCCAACCCTAATTAAGATACAAAGCCAATAAAAAAGACAAAATGTTAGCATATTTTTAAGATGAAATTATTTGTCATACATACAAATCTAGAAAATTTGGAATTCATGTTGGGCTTCTGGATCAACATATAAAAGCTACTCACATTTCTATATTTCAGCAAAAGAAATTTTAAATGTCATTAAAAAAAATCATGTACCATTAGCCTCCTATAAGGCTAAGTAAATTCCAGCCATATCTGATTAGCTCTGCCTAGTCCCAAACTTGCTACATGGTTGAGTATGACCTTCAACTCCTGATCCTCATACTTCCACCCGCCAAGTGCTGGGGTTACAGACACGTACCACTATGACCAGGTTCAGCTCTAGCTGTTCTAAAAAAAATTCAAAGCTGCTCAGGGAGACTCCCATCTTGCCACCAACATCTAGAGGAGATTCCCAGCAAATCACAGAAGCCTCAAATAGACTTTATTCCAATGATAGGACCCACTGATACTGTCATGGCAACCACCATAACTGAGTCTTTCCTTTAGACTTTCATCCATGCTGGCTTTAGATAAGTTTCCAAAGTTATTCTACATAACTTTACCCACCTCCTCCAAGATGTCCTAAATTTGGTCTGGAAGGTGCAACTCCCAAGCATCCCCAAGGTAGGTAATGCATGTGTATGTGTTTATGACTGTATGAGGGATGCTCCTTTTATTCTCCTCTGAGCAGCCCAAAATATCTCTCTTGTCCATTCACCCACTGATACTTCAGCTCTGACTCCAATAAAGCCTCATCTGGCTGGTGCTGCCTACTTCTGATCTGTATTACAGGTTGAGCTTGTAATAGGAAGGGCAAATAACTCCTGAGCAGACATGCCCAACAGCAGCAGCTAGAAGGTGCCTGAAGAGGGCCAGAGACAGTGAGCTGAAACTGACTATCGATGTGCTAAGAAGCCAACAGACAGAGCTGAGACTGCAGAAGGACAAGGACTGTGAAGAGCCAAGCCCAGAGAAGAACTACAAGACCTGATACTAGAAAAGTTGTAGAAAGTTGCAGTTACTAGCTCTGGCTGCAAAGGAGCTAAACACTGGTGCACCCTGAATGCCAATGTACTAAACTCAAGGTTACAGCAACAATTGCTGGACTCCGAGCTAGTAGCACTTAAGAGTCCAGGGCAGTGGTTCTCAATCTACCTAATGCTGCAGGCCTTTAATACATTCCCTCACATTGTGGTGTCCACCGACCATAAATTATTTGTTTCTATTTCATAACTATGATTTTGCTAGTGTTATGGATCATAATGTAAATATCTGATGTTACTCCCGAAGGGGTCACAACCCGTGGGTCTAGAGCGATAATCCTGAGAACATTAATGATCTAAGTACCAACACTCTAGCTCAGAGTTGCTGGCTAGATTTCCTCTTGAAGCAAAGAACTCTCAGCTGATTGACAATACTATATCCTATAACTAACTAATAACTAAAAGCAAAGATAGCCTAGAGTTAGCATACTAACGAGAATTTTAATGTAGCATATATTATCACTCAATGACCTAGTAAAAGAGGAGACATCTCAGAAGAGAAACAGGCAATATTAAAAAAAAAAAACTCTAAATGTTAATTTTCCATGTTTTAGTCCATCCAAGGTCTGCTTGAGGTGGTTACTTTTTTTAAAATTCTTTTTAACCTATATACAAACACAGGCTCAGAGTACAGCCAGTATTTTGAATCCAAAATAGGCCTATTGCTGTGCCCTTCAGGAGCCAAGCTCCCTTCTCTAACCATGATTTAGCTGAAATTACACTGGATTTACTGTTGATTCTCAGCGGATTGATCTTGCTGTGGTGTGTAATTATGATAAAAAGACTGGAATCGGATGTGTAGCTCCAAGCCTCAGAAAGGTGGTTATCAAATTTGTACATCAAGATACTCATGGAACTTTTTATGAAAATTAAATGATATTTATTAACAAATTTATTTCTCCCTGCTTTTAAAAGAAATGCTAAATAGTTTCAATCTTGTTGAATAATAAGATCTTGTAAATTTAAATCAGATCTTTTAAAAACAAATTACAGATGCATTTTAAACTTTTTAGATTCCTCTGATCACATTCTATACTCTTTTGCAAGTGCATATCTAGGAAGAGTAAGATTTTCTCTGAATTTCCTTAAGTAAATTTTTGTTGTTCTTGTTTTACCTTAAAAGTAGTCCAATTCCTTTCTTTAAAAAATCACTTTAAATTATTTCAATCCCAGAAAACAAATCAAAGCAAAATATTACATTTCTAATGTAAATGCTTAATATATGATGTTTGAAAATGTGGGTGGGTGCCTATCATCTGAACTCTACCATATAAGATTTTCAGAAGTTATAATTTCTTCACAAATCACAAGTCAATAATAAAATATGGCAAACATAGCCTTATCATGCTTTCTAAGTAGTTATCCCATACTTTACAAGAGTTGTTACAATTGATTAATATTTATCTAAGTGATCTAATCTTGTCTTCCCAAATATCAAAGAACTATTACAAAATAGTTTTCAAATAAGAGAGCTAAGAGTGTACTACAATTCAGATAAACATGAATTCACTATTGGCCTTTGGTGCTGGGGACTGAATCTGGAGCCCTGTGCACACTAAACTAACAGGCTCTACACTTAGCTGTACTCCCAGCACTCAGTCTATTTTTGTAATTTGCATGCCATGGGGGAAAAATAAACCACCAAGAATTTAATTTTTAACATTGTTATATTTTCCAAATATTTCATAAAGAAAAAATGAGAACACTACCAAGCATTTTCTACCAGTAATTTATACATATTATGGCAAAACACTACCTATATCCATCAGGATTTAATCATGTTTCCTCAACATTAGTTTTAGAACTTTTTGTATACTTTTTATTATAAGTTGGGCCTACTGAAATATATTTTACACTTACACAATTAACAGTGAATATTTTACTTTTGAGGGTTCAATTTAAACAAGTATATAAAGTCATACAACCAATACCATACTATAGTGTACTGCCTTTAAATAGCAATACTATATTGATCATAAAATATACAACTGCCATAGATTTCATATTAAAAGCCTTGGCACAACAAAGTAAAAAAAAATTATACACAATGTATACACAAATGTATTTATATCTTTATGCAGAGCTCCTTTAATACATGTAAATCTGTGCTATTGTTTCCACTTTAGAATGTCAAAGTTAGTTAGTACACTATTGCAGAGTTTAAAAGGAAATGTCCCCCAGAGGGAATGGCACTATTAGGAGGTGTGGCCTTAAGAGAGGAAGTGTGTCACTGTGGGTGCAGGCTTTGAGGTCCCTTTTGCTCAAGCTTCCCTTAGGAAGTGACTGTTGACTTCTTGCTGCCTTCTGGTCACAACGTAGCCAGCACCATGTCTGCCTGCAGGCCGCCATGTTCCCTGTCATGATGTTAATGACTGGAGCTCTGAAACTATAAGCTGCCACCTCAATTAAATGTTTTCTTTGTAAGAGTTGCAGTAGTTAAGGTATTTTTTTCACAGCAACAATAACAAAATCCCTAAGATACCTATTGGTGGCTGTTAAAAGTATAGAACTTGAACACCCTCCACAGGCCTATGTGCTCAAGGCGTGGTCCCCAATATGGCACTTTTGAGAAGTTGTATTAACGTTAAAAAGTGGAGCCCAGTGAGAGGTCTCCAGGTCACTGAGGTTTTCCTTTGGAAAGGGGCTCTGACCTCTCTTTCTTCTGCTTCTTGCCCACGAAGTGAGTGGTTTTGCTCCATCTGCTGTCTTACCACAGGCCCAAAGAAGCAAGGTCAACTAATTGTTAAACTAGATTTCTGTGGTAGTTTGAATGTAATTGGTCCCCATAATGGCACTATTAGGAAGTGTGGCCTTATTAGAATAGGCGTGGTCTTGTGGGAGGAAATATACCACTGTGGAGGTGGGATCTGAGGTCTCTCTCATATATATGCAGATGCCACGCCAACAAGGAGTTCACGTCCTGTTGCCTTCTAATCAAAATGTAGCCAATACCATGCATGCCTGCATGCTGCTGTGTTCCCTGTGGTGATAATGGACTGAATCTCTGAAACTGTAAGCTGCCACCTCAATTAAATGTTTTCTTTGTAAAAGTTGCCATAGTCATGGTGTCTCTTCACAGCAATAGAAACCAATCTCCAAATCTGTGAGCCCAAGTAAATCTTTTTTGTTTATGAGCATCCATAGTAATTTGTTATCATGATGTACAACTGACTAACACAATTGGCACTAGAGTTTTAACTTTTTTTTTACTGCATAACAGTGAAATATTTCAAAAAGAAAAAAATGGTATGAGAAAATTCTGTAGCAGAAAAAAACACATCAAGAGATTGTCTAATAAGATAAGCTCTAATTTGCTGAAAACTAAAATACTTTTGTACCTGAGAAAATACTTTTCATTTACAATATTATGGCTTCTGTACTCTTGGGGTATTAAAATATGACCATCTTCATACTTTAGTAAGATTCAATACTGTTATGTCTAATCTTGTCAGCTTGATGGGGTTTGGGATCACCTAGGAAACACATCTAAGGTAGGAAGACCCTTCATTCTGAACTCCAACCCATGGGCTGGAGACTAAGACTAAATGAGAAGGAAGAGGCAAGTCAAGCACTATCACTCATCTAGCTATAAACATGATGTGTCAGCTGCCTCATGCTCCTGCTGCTATGCCTCCCTTGTCATGATGGACTATACCCTCAGAGAAATGTCAAAATAAGCTCTCCAATCTTATGTTCCTTTTGTCACATACAATGAAAAAAGTAACTAATACAAGAAGATCCTATACAGGATTGGTGGCAAAGCTCATACTGAATCTCTGGCTCTCTTGCACCCAATAAATTGCTTTCTATTAGTTACCAACACCAGAGGGCAGCAGCCTCAGTACTAACTAACAATTTCAACAGCCACTAGAAAGCAGAAAGCATAATGAACCAAAGCACACAGGCCAGAACCTAAAACCATTGCATGGCCTGTTGATGTGTAACAGTTTTCTATGAGGCTGAAATATGACACCCTGCAGGGAAGCTCCTTGAGCAGGTGGGTAGAAAAACTTAAAAACATTCTGTGAAACTGACCAGATTCCCTAGGACCCTCCCTGCCAGAGTAAGCAGTGCCTTGCTGCAAAGAAGACTTTTGCAAAGAGATCTGAGACCAGACCAACTGCTTGGAAGCAGCAGAAACCAGCCAAACTATCTAAAAGAGGTTTAGACCAACTGAGGCACCTAAGAAAAACACTCTTCCACAGGCAGGTTGTAGGCTGTGAAGTGTGCTTCAAGTTCCCAGATTTGTGAGCTGGGGTGGGCTTGGTGATGCAGCTGATTTTGAATCATTTCTGCTCCTGTAAGTAATCCCTCACCCATATTCCTGTAAGTAACCCCAATAAAACTCATTGGTTCTCCAGACTGGACTTTGGTGGAATCCTACTTTGGTCTGTTAGAGGATTTTATCTGGGCTGAGTATATCTCAGATACCCCAGATAGGAGTCTACTCTAAACCTTGTGTGGTTTGTCTCCCCAAGAAGTTTTGCCACATAACATCTCTTCATTTTGTTGTGCCATCAAAAGTAAAATCCTATCCACAACACAGATGGATAATGAGGACATTGTGCCAATATAAGCCGTCACAAAAGACAAACACTGTATAACTACACTCATATAAAGTACCTAGAGAAGTCAAATTATAGAAACAGAAAGGAGAATGGTGGTTTTCAGGGGAAAGAGGAAGGAAGAAACAAGCTATTTAATGGGCATAGAGTTTCAGCCTAGCAAGATGAAAAATTTTGAAGGTCTGTTCTACAAGAATGTGAATTATTTTTATGGAAACTAATGAACTATATACATTCTTTAAAAATGATCAAGATGATAATTTGTATACATTTTCTTCCATAATTTAAAAAATTAGGTGCTTTGTTCTATCTTCTGGCAGATCATCGAAAGAGAAAATAATCTAATTACTAGGTTAAGATGCTCCAAATAATGTCTCTTTTGGCATATCCCTATGCTATCTGAAAAGAATTCAAATAGTTTCTTACTTAAGTTTCATCAATTAATTATTCAAAATAAGGCCATGTTTTAATTTACTTCATTTTTGGTCTATTTGCTTAGGTCTTTTTTATTAAGCTCGGGTGGCATGCCTTTGTGGCAAGCACTATAGCACTGAGCTGCATCCTCAGCTCTATTTCCATCCTTCTTGCTTGCTTTTGCCAGCCCAGCAGCCCACCCACCCTGCTGCTTTCCCCTCCTTCCTATAGGTCATTTTGATAGAAATGACATGCTATCTGAACCACATCATTAATACCTTAAAAAAAAAAACCCACTAAGGCACAGGCATTAAATTCTATTATTTCTTGATGTATACTGTGGAACTAGCGCATAACTTTCCAGCTGGGATTTCTTATTCCATGTCAAACATTTATTTTTTGTTTCTTCAACTTTAGTGTGTGTGTACGCATGCATGTGTGTGTGCACATGTGCTCGCATGTTCATATGTGTGTGTGTGAATGCCTGTGTGCATGCGCACACATGTGCGTGTGTCTGTGTGTGCTTGTATGCATTTGGTAGCGGGGGGAATCACTTTTTCCTTTCACTTTTTAGAGCTCTCTGTTTCTAGTTGATTTTTCACACTATCATTTCTTATGATGATGAAATAATTCTCTATTTTAATTTATAATTTTGAAGTTTTTATGTTCTCCATTGTATCTTTTGATATACGTACTTAACTTCTTAATCTTGTTGTTCATACAAACTGTTTTCCTCATATAGAGTGATTCTTATTATTAATAGCCACAGATTTTCCTGAGCTTTCTGTTTTGTATACATAGTATGTTTTCTACCAACATCTTTTTAACTAGAATGGTCAGTTGGGATTTCTATGTCTGCAGGCTATTGTTCTGTGGATTTTATTTACACAGATTAAATTATTTAATTTTTCAAAAGAAAAAAACTAATAATATAACTATCAAATTTTGGAAAGCGCTAACATCTAAATGTGGCCTCTGCCTCAAGGATTCCTATAACAAAGGCTTGGTCTTCAGTGTGGAGGTACTGTGGTAGTAGAACCTGTTAAGAGTTGGGTCCTAGTGAGAGGTAATTGGGTCACCACCAGAGGCATTTCCCCAGGGGGGTTTATGGATGAGTTGTAACAAGAATAAGCTGTAATTTACAGAACAGAGGAGATGCACTCAAGAGGAGAGGAGAAAATTTAAAAAACAAGGTTTACCTCTCCCTTCTCTCTGGTTTTCCCGCCTCATTGTGCGATCCTTTTCACATATGTTTCTGTTGGATTCCATCAGCCTTGAAACTCTAACTAAAGGCTAAAAAAATGTGGCTTCTGGATCTCATACAAACTGAGCTAGGTAAACCTCCTTTCTTTAAACATTACCTAGGCTCAGGTACTTACTATAGCAATGTAAGACTGACTAATAAAGGAGGCTTGGGGAAATAATTCACAGTCTTCTTGTTCTGGTCAATTTGTTGAAAATGTTCAATCATTAAACATCTGAAAGTCTCTGGCTTAGATTGGTGTCCTTTATTTCCTTTTCCAGGCTCTTATAAGCCAACCTGCCTTCAACTTCATATTCTACTTTCTTAATACAGATCTACATTCTGAGACCAGAATGTTCTAGTTGCTATTTCTTAAATTGCCATGGCAAATTCCAGCCTCCACACTGCTATCAATAATGTAAGACCTTTGATGTTGCTGTTACAATCAGTAGAGCATCTCTGCCCTGTGTCCCAGTTCCTTTCCCTATCTACCCATCCATGCTCTACCACTGCTTAATATCTTAGATATATGATTGCTTACAGAGAGTTAAAATTCACATCGGAACAGAGGCAACAGACAGCTGTCATGTTAAAGAACATGAGCTTTGGGCCAGGACTGTCTGTAATTTGACAATGCATGAAAACACTGAATGAAATAAACAGGAAGGAGGTCTGAGCCTTGCTTAGAACAGAGGAGAGCAGGCTGGCAGTAGAGTCATCTGTGCACAACTGACAGGAGGACCTCCTTGGTCCATGGACTTTCTGGGTTACAGCAGTAGTACAGCCCCATACAGATGGATGCATTTGCATGTTACAAGCTGATGTGGTTATTAAATGTTATATATTTGACTCCCTGGGATTTGACTTCATAATCACCAAAAATCTTTGGATCATTTGGTTTCCCTATAGTGTTACCTATACACTATAGATGTATGCCTGGATTAGAAACAAATCTACTTGACTATTGCATCTATATCAGAAACCATAAGTTAATAAAACAATGTTCTTAAACCAGTCATCAGTTTCTATGACCTTGAGCTGAGTGGACTCATTTTGAGACTAGGAAAGCTAACATACTAAACAGCAAGTAGGAGGTCAGATCCAAGTTCCTACTGCAGCTACACGAGAGTACCCAAGCCCCAGTAAATTTGGTTCACTCTGTTTAAGCTGACATGAAACTCACTGTGCAGCCCAGATTGGCCTCAAACTCCAATTTTTCCTCCTGTGTCAGCCTCCCAAGTGCTGAGATTATAGGGAAGAGTCACCTTTCTTTTCGGCACTTACATACACTCTTATTTGCAGAAGGCCACTAAAGATATACTAAAGCTCTCCTACAATCTGGTCTTCACATACCTTTCCAAAGATTTCTCTCTATGTACCCTAAGCTCTGGTAGACACAATTGTGCTAACTGTATACATTCAAGTTTCCATCTTTCCAATTCTTAGTCTTTCTTCTCCTTTTTAGGAAATCTGAATGTTAACTAATTGAGAAAGTTAAACATAACATTTTTTATGAAGACTTTCAATGCACACCAAGCCACCAAGGCTAAAAATAATGTTGGTGAGGATGGCAAATAGTAAATTACCCTGAGAGCAATTTATAACTTATTTCATACCTCATCAGTTTTCAAGAATCAGCAGCATTATCAGGGTTCCTCAGTTGGTATTAATCAGGAGTTGAGGTTAGACTCTGCATTAAAAGACTGTATCTACGGTCAATGTACAATTAAGTACTTATTTTGTACTTTAAATTTCAGTGGCCTAGGACTTAGCCTAGCTTGTTTAAGTATACAGAGATAAACTTTTGTTCCTCAGATAAAAGCATCTCTCGGTAAGAAAGAGAGCAATAATATATATAATAATAAAATTATTTAAATCTGCTCTTTTGTCAAGGCACTTAATATTTGTCCTTTATATTTTATTCAAAGCCTTTCTCTCCTCACTTACTTTCACTGAGGTTTACGTTTATTTAATCTTTCTCCTGCAAGATTTCCCTGTTCTTTTTATGTGCATTCCACATTCTCACAAATTCTTCCCTGAAGCTTTTAATGACATGTCTTTAATTCCAGCACTCAGGAGGCAGAGGCAGGTGGATCTCTGTGAGTTAGAGGCCAGCTTGATCTACAAAGTGAATTCCAGCTCAGTCATGGCTATATAGAGAAAACTTGTCATGAAAAAATAATTTTTTTCTTTGACCATCCCATTCCATAGGTGGCTGTTACTTATGAGTTCCCATATTAACCGAATGCCTGCGACCTTTTATTGCCATTATATTTATTGTATTATTTTTATATGTGTTTTACAGTTCTTAAATATTTCTATATCTCAGCAGTATCTGGGCATAGCACAGACAATAAGTATTAACTCATTCAACCAGGACATCCATTAGGAAAAACAGTCAAAGGTGATACTGAAAGAGAAAAGAGTCTATTTTTTGTGTGGTCCACAGATCAGCAATACCGGTATCAATCACTTGGTAGCTACTAAGGCTGACTGTCAGGCCCCACCCTAGCTGTCTGGTCAGAACTGCCTCTTAGGATTTTCAGATGATCTGTTAGCACTTTCGGGTTTGAAAAACACTCGTTCAGACTCTAGAAGAATGATTAAGACATCTAAGATATATATAACCCAGTAACATTGAAATTGCTTATTTGTTGGGCTTCCTTATCTACTAACTGAAGGCTTGCTGAGGGCAAGAATTCTTTCTATCTTTCTCACCACCAGTGTTTCCTGACCAGCCTAGAACACTCAGTGTTTGTTCCTTTGCTCCTTCTTGAACACACAAAACCATTTAAAAAAAAAAAAGTGAAAATAAATTGTTTCGAAAAGATAATTTAGGTAGTTCTTTTGTATAACACAATCTCACCTACTACCATACAAACCCCTTAATTCAGTTATTAACCAGTTTTAAAATGTGCTGCCTTCTCTCTCTTAGCAGCTGTATCATATGCACTTGGCAAAGCAAACATTTGATTACCATCTTGCCCTCCCAGAGAGCCTCCAGTCCAGGGGCCTCTTTTACAGGTGAATTCTAGTTTTCACCAATCCACCCTCTATGCCTGCACAAGGAGAGGGGGAGGGCGGTAAAGATGACATGGCAAGGCAACGGCCATTCTGAATTTCTAAATACATGGTCAGAATGTGCCTTTTAAGATTCCCAGATGATCTGCTCAAACGTGATGGTTTGAGAAATAATGGTGTAGACTCTAGAAATATAAGTAGGCTACTCAAGATGTATATGATCATGATTCTTTGAACAGAATACTTCAGAAAATAATTGCCAGCAGAAGAATGAATTAAGAGGACCCCCATCATCTTAAGGAGCAAAAGGTGATACCAGAAAATTGAGTGAAACAGATCCGGGATTACGTAGCGACAGAGCGTGGAAACACACCACCAGACCAGCACCAAAGCAGATAGTGGTTAGGAACGTCCAAGAAACGAACCAGAAACCACGTTCAGGTTCTGCAAAGAAGGAAGTCAAGGGAGAAAGGGGAGAGGAAATGGATGCAGGGTATGCAGAGTATAGCTCACAATGATCAGGATGAAGTATTTTTGAGAACGAGAGACGAGACACACTGGAAGGAAGAGGGTAACGAGGGAATAGACTGCAGTGTAGCCTATTGCAAAAGAAAGCTACTGCAGATCTCCCTGCCCAGCCCAGACCTCCTGAGGGAGGCAGCCCCTGCATAGGTTGAGAGACGTGCCCGACTCCGCCAGCCTTGCGGAGCCTGCAAAGCCCAGGGTGGGAACTGTGAAAGGGTGGGCAGGAAGACCGGGACGGATGCCCGGGGTGACGAGGTACCCACCTTGTCCCAACGCAGCCACTGCCCGATGGCCGTGTCTAGCTGAGGGTCCCCGGTGAGGCAGGGGGCGTGGAGCAGGTTAGAGTTCAGGTCCCCATCTGCGTTCTCAGCCATGGCAGACACACGGGTGTGCGGGCCCGAGGGGCGGATGGAGACAACGAACCGGGGGGGGGGGGTCTCTGGATGCGCTCACCAGGCTCCAGAAGCCCCCACCTTGCCGAAGGGCATCGGAGACCCAACCGCGCGGCGTTCGGTCAGCGCCAGCTCCCGCCGCAGCTCCCGCGAACCGGGAGGGAGGTCGGAGACTGCCGCCCGCCTCCCAGCGGACCAGCTCCGGTTCTCAGCTCGAACTGACTGAGGCGGGCGTGAGGCGAGAGAACAACAACAGTCCCAGATGTCTGAGTCGCCGCCTTCGCCCGCGCCGCCTTAGGCCCCGCCCCCAAGCAGGCCTGCCCCGCCCCCGGCCGCTCCTGCCGATCCAAGTGCCCGAGGCATGAGGCGCGAGCCCGCGAGCCCGCGAGCGCGCGCCCGGGGCCTCCCCGGCGGCGTTTCCTATCCACCCAGGCGACGGTGCACAGCTGGCTTTTTTTTTTTTTAACGCTGTTCCCCAGTTGTCATTCCCTTGTCACGCGCCCCACTCTCGCACGTGAGTCTCCACCTGGTGTCCCAGTCGCCCGCCTGGGCGCTCACTAAGGGAGTCCCCGGGCGCTCGCAGGCCCCGCCCTCTTCGCCTGAGGGGGTCCGTCTTGCTTTGGAGACGGAGGTGGCGCGCGTGAAGCCTCACGGGAGTTGTAGTTTTTCCCCCTTCCCAGCGCTCAGAACGCCGGTTTCTTTCCCTTTTCCTCTTAGGGGAAAAGCACCATCCCTAGGCTGTCCCCTGAAGCAGTCCCTTTGCTTCTTAGTTGCACTGCAGTGGTAGTTCCTTGAATTAAGGTAAAAGGGAATGTCGTGAGGAACAACTTGTATCTATTTGGTGCTTGACAGTTTACAGCTCTTTTCTGTCGTTTCATTCATCCTGTGAGCTAGGTAGGTGGTATTCCATTCCACTTTACACAGAGGGACCTGAGAGGCGAACCGGGTTATCTAAGCATCAGTGTTCTGGAAGTTGCTTTTGCTTGGCTGCAACAGCAGAATAGAGGTAGGGTGAACACAATGTCTGGAAAATAGGTAAGATTGTTGTTAGAAAGATGGGATGGCATTTAACTCTATTTTAAGAATGAACAAACATCATAAAATGCACAAACCAATAGAAGTAGGAATACAAAGGAAACAGAAATGGACTCCCCCAAATGGAAATACTTTCTTCTCCTCTTGGACTCTGATCTTCTATAAAATGTGCACCTTTCAGGTCACATAACTTGAGGCCTGAGAAATATTGAGGTCTTACCTATGGACTACTCAATTTTCTTCATTTTTGAGACAGAGCCTTCCTCTGTAGCTCTGGCTAGCCTGAAACTTGATATTAGGAGGCTGGCATTGAACTCCTAGAGATCCACCTGCCTCTGCCTCCGGAGTGCTCGCATTAAAGGGGTGTACCACCCCTGCCCTACTTCTCATCAGCTTTTGACTCTTGTAAGGAGTATATGATATTTATAGTATGACCGTACAATAATTCTTTTATTTATTTATTGGTTTTCTAGACAGTATTTCTCTGTGTAACTCTGGCCTGGAACTAGTTCTGTAGATCAGGCTGGCCTCAAACTCACAGAGATTCATCTGCTTCTGCCTCCTGAGTGCTGGGATGATGATACAGTAATTTAAGAGTCTTTTAGCATGTTTTGAGGATCACAGATAAAAGACATCATAAATCCAAAATGTTCCTTTCATCTTTTTCTTCTTAACTTTGTATTCATTTCATGCTGATTGTTCCTGTGCCATAATTTTTGTTTTCCAGTTTCTTTTGTGATATCTTTCTCTTCTGTGCAACATCATCCTCTTCTGGCTTTGGAACAGTTTGCTCCTTTTCAGTGAGGATCATTCACTGTGGCCGTGAGCTCATGTATTCATGTATGGGTTAATCCAGTCAAGAGCTCTGTAAGTTCAATGGTACATCTTAGGAGCTCTGTTCACTTTCTTCAATGACTAGAGAATCTACATCTAAACCCTTAAGCTCAGCACCACTCTATCGATTCCTAAGCATGTGCAGCAAAAACTCAGCACTCCGTTTGGATCACCAACCCTGTGTCCAGCCCCACTGTTCGGCCTGGTGCACCTACTGGCTCCATCACTATAATGTGAGAATAACACATAGGGTTTCTTTAAAGTGACACCTTCCAGATAATTGGTGGCTTTGTGGACATGCATATTCTTGATGGCCTGGGCACTTTCAATGTTCTTAAAGTGAACACAGAGACTTGAACCTCATGATTTGTGTGTGTGTTTTTAGGGCTTTCTTGGTCAAGAGAGTAGCAAACTATTTTCACAGGTCACCTCAGGTGGCTTACAGGAAGAGGAAGTGCAAGGGCCCCTCTCATTTTTTTTTAAAAAAGTGCCGTTTGCTAAAATAAAATCCAAAGTGCTATCATAAAAAATTTTACATTTCTGAAAAATAATATGCCATAGTTGAAAGTTGCAGTTTTTAAAGGGTTCTTTTAACTCCATAAGACCTGAGAAACAACTGTGTGTCCAAGGAAAGAATTAATTGTCTACTATAACCAGAATTATTGCCATAACAAATATTATATATTAATATGTGTTAAGAATTATGCTAGTTGAGCTAAAAAGATGACTCAGCTGTTAAGGGCTAGGCTCATCATCAGCAAGACAAGAGTTATTGTAGAAATTGATGCTATAAGAATGTAAATAATTATTTGATTCAAGAAATAAAATCTGGGGTTGGAGCAATACTTCAGCTGTAAAAGCTAGGCTCACCACCAAAATGCCAAGAACTAAAATCTAGAGAGACAGGGTATGTGCAAGAATGTTTAATCCATGATAAAAAGCAAATGCTTGCTTTACAGAATGAGAATGAGTTTGTCTGAAGTGATCAAGAAAAGCATAAGCAGGGGGGACCTGCACTGGGATTTCAAGAACAGAAAATAAGTTGAGAAAAAAGCAGAGGGCATTTCAACCCCATTGATCAATGATTCTTAAGATTACTAGGAGATTGTTTAAAATATACCTTCTACTATTGGACATAATTCCCAGAGATTCTGAATTGGAATAAGGCCTCAGTAGCTCCATAAAGATACCTATTGATTGTGATCTAGACAGTCATAATTAAAGTACACATTAAGACAAATGTGTTGACATCCTTTGGGAGCATATTAAGAAATGCAAATTTTCAGTACTTCATAAAGTTCTGCTAGAGCATATTTACATTTTAACAAGTCTAGTAATTTATATTTAAATATTGTTAGTAGTAGTTCTTATGAGACAATTTTTTAATATCAAGTACCAAATCAACAACTTTCAAAATATGAAATTATATAGTACACGTAGTAAAGACAGGAGGAATACAGGCTTTAATTTAACGCCTTTGCTAACAAGTCTTCCCTTACGTTCATCAGCAAAATCCTAAGAGATATTAACTGGCTGCCTGAACCTTACCCAGCAGGTGAGGCTTATCATTTAGACATTGCAAAGTAACCAAGGAGACCCTCGACCCATTAACTCTGAGAACATTAAGTGTGTCCAGAAGGGAGTTGGAAAAGCTCAGAAGCTTTCTTCTATTGGGGTTCCAAAGCATCCTGTATCTTTACTGTGTTTTCATTTGATTGTCAACCCTGTGATTATGAGAGTGGGTTTTGGTTTTTAGAATGGAGAAATGAATTGGCAATTTTATCATTAGGTGAACATCACAGAGTGAATATGCCATCACTATGTGTTCAAATTGTATGGGACCACAGTTATATAGAAGTCCTTCTTTGACACAGATGTAACATTGTACATAACTATATAATATAATCAACATGTATACATTTTGATAATATTCTATGCATATCTTAATTGTACTTGTTATCATACATAATAATGGTGGTGTCTCATTGTGTTAGTCAGCTTTCTGTTACTGTGAGAAAATGCCTAAAATAAATCAATTTAACAGAAAGAAAGGTTAGGCCTACAATGTCATAGACGTCAGTCTATGGTCATTTGACTCTGATCTTTTTGGACAGGTGAAAAGGCAGTGTTACAGCAGCTAATACAACACATAGCAAAACTGATCACCTCATGGTGGCCAGGAAATGAGAGCTACAAAGGCTTGGGATGGGGGTCTCAATATGCCCTTCACGAACATGTCCCAGAGACCTAATTTCCTACCAATAGGCCCCATCTCCTAAAGATTTCACCATCTACAGCAGGCTGGTGTCTAGTCTTTGTAGAATACTAAAGATATCTAAATTTTAGTGTATATGTTAGCATATATTATATAACAATATATGTGTGGTAGCTATATCTTAAAACTTACCTTTAAGAGCTAGATATGGTGGCTACATAGTCACAGCACTTGGGGAGGTGGAGGCAGGAGGATTTGGAATTTATGGTAATCCTTGGCTACATAGTGAGTTCAATGCCAGCCTAGACTACATGAGATTCTCCTTTCTTCCATGTCTCAAAAACAAAACAAAAAAATCCAAAATGGTTCAAAAAATACTATGTGTATACGTACATGTATTATATATTAGATGTATACCCTATAATTAGGCAAATAATAAATGATAAAACAAATGGGTAAATTTTTACTAATAAGCAAATCTGGGTAAAGCAAACAAAAAGCAAACATGGCTAATCTTTGTGCTATTTTTTAAAACTTTTAAGTTATTTCTAAATAAAGAACTTCAAATGTAAAAGAAATTTTTGAAAAATCTAATTAAAATACTGGAAGCTCTCATTCTGTTATGGTAGCAAGAAATTAAATTTGGGGGTTAAAGGGTATAATTCACTAGTAGAGTATGTTACCTAGTGCATGTGAGTCCCTGGATCTCATATCTATCGATACTGAAATATGAATAAAAGTAAGTTTTATCAGTATCAGAAGGCTCCTCTTACTCAGCTTTATCTGTACTTGTTTGGGGGGGCACAAAGAGTATGACTGTAGTTCACTGAGGTGTATGCTGACTGTCTGTAGCCATACTGGTTACTGACAACACTGGAGGTCTGTGAGGTTTCTTCTGACAACTCTTCATCAACATTAACCAGAAAAATCTGTGATTATGAACCCCATAGCCTCCATCTAGGCCTACCACATAGACATTGTATTAGTAAAAATGAACGGATATAATGACTATTTATTACTTTAACTTATTTACTAGATTGGCCTACAGATGCTGCTCAGACTGTCCAACAATGGCTATTTCACAGAGGTAGAGGATCCTATGATGGCTTAGTTTATGCAATTGAATGTCTCAGCAGCCCCAGCATAGCACTGAAGGCCTAGAGGGTTCCTGGAGAATGGCTATTTTCAGTTTACAGTAGAAGCCCAAAGAAGTTGGTTCTGATATTGGTGAAGGAATGTGTCAGCTACAAGATAGATAACTTACCAGTGAAAATGAGGGCAAACAAGAAAAAAAAAAATCATTTCCTTCTTCCGTGTCCTTTTATCCGGGCTAGCCATGTTAGACTGGGCTTTCCTTCTTCAGATAATCCAGTCCAGGAAATTTCTCACAGGAGTGCCCAATGGTTATGTTTTATTGGGCTCTGGATGCAGTCAAGTTGATAACCAGGATGAGACATCACAACCGTCCCCTCCAAAACCTCAACAGGTCCTGGAGCTGGTACCAGTATATACAGTTCAGGAACAAGACATTATATCCTTTTAAAATTTAAATTTTATGCTTATTATTGTGTGTTGTGTGAAGGGGTACAACAGGGTATGTGTAAAGGGCAACAAACAACTGTGGGAATCAGTCGTCTCCTTCCATATGGGTTCTTGGGATGGAACTTGGGCCACCAGGGTAGGTGGCAAGTACCTTTACTTGCTAAGCCATCTTGCCCACCAACCAAGACATTAAATCTTGAAGAAATTGTCATTTCTTTCTGTGACCACTATGAAAAGGATGTATTCTCTTCTTGTTGCTTACAGAGAAACTGGACATAAACCCTAGTTTACTTTGCATTAAGGAAGTGTGTGTGTTGCCAGGTGGTGGTGCCTTTAATCCCAGCTCTTGGAAGGCAGAGTTAGGTGATCTCTATGAGGCCATCCTGGCCTACGTGGTGAGTTCTAGGACAGCCAGGGCTACACAGAGAAATTCTGTGTCAAAAAAAGAAAGAAAGAAAAAGAAAGTGTGTGTGTGTGAACAGGAAAAATTGTGAATTGTGTAAGCAATGTTCTTCTTTTAGACCTCGTCTGATTCAAGGAGACCTAACAACAGATAAAAAGCATCTTTGCGTTGGGGGGGTGGGGTGGTGGCTGCAGACACGGCAGGGCTACAATCATAAACCCAGGATGGAGATTGTAAGGTGGCATTCCTGTCCTGTTTGTGGAAGTGTAGAGTCGATGCCTGTGTGTGTGAGGGCTTCATTCCACTTTCAGTATCTCTATATAGGTATGATTCACATGCCATATAATACATTCACTTAAAGGATATAATTAATTTATTTTTAAAATTCATTCACAGATACACACACACACGAATTTTAGAACAACTTGAGAACATTTCCCCACCCCATGCCCCCTGTGCCCTTCACTACCTCTTAGCATGCAAGTCTTTCAACCCCAGGTCTAAGCAACCACAAATCTATCTTCTATCTCTATAGAGATTGCCCTGTCTAAACATTTCCTTTAAACAGAATCATGTCATTCACAGGCTACAGTTATTGGGTTTTTTTTAAATTAGCGTAATTTTTCTAAGGTTCACCCATTTTAGCTGGGCATGGTGATTCATGCCTGAAATTCCAGCACTTTAGAGGCTGAGTTAGAAGGATTGCTGTAAGTTTAAGGTCAGCCTGAGTTACACCCTGAGTTCCAGGCCAACCCAGTCTATAGTGTAAAACCATTTCAAGAAATGAACAGTCTGCCCATCCAGTAGCATGATCAAGTCTTTCCTTTTTTACTTGGTACCTCAAGAAATACAGAAAAGTATTTATTGAATCTAGCATTCTTTCATGATAAAAACATGCAATACACTAGGAACACGGAGACTTTCTCATTATGATATAGGGCATCCACAAGAGATCTACAGTTAAAAAACACTGTTCTTAATGATGCAAGACTGGGTACAGTCCACATGAGGATGAGGAACAAGGAGGGAGATCTGTTGTTGCCACTCCATTTGATATAGGAGATAACTAGAGCAACCAACCAAACAAACAAAGATGTCAGAGACATTCGTGTGGGAGAAGAAGAAGTAAAACCATCTCTATGCAGAGGTGAAATTATCTGTATATATAAACGTTTATTTGGAACCAATAAATAGGTTCTATGGGGTTTCAAGATATAAGATCAACATATGAAATCAAATCTACACACTTGAACTATGTGGAAATAAAGTCAGAACAATTTTCAGTAGGATCAAAAAGAATGAAGTGTTTAATGATACATTTAACAAAATAAGCACAAGACACATATTTGGAAAGCCACTAAACATTGTTAGAAATATTAAAGATTTACAGCTGAACAAAATTTCTCATTCAAGTATTGATATGAAGAGAAAGTTTTGGAAGTTATGTCTTGCTTTTTTTGTATGTTTCTATTTGCTAGTTATGGTTGACTTATGAGGACATATTCATGAGATATTACTAAATATTTTTATGATACATTTGCTTGTGCTCAAAGCAATACTGTCGTCATAAAATGACTTTTAATATTTCCTCCTCTATCAATTTTTGAAATAATTTGCAGAAAGTTGATGTTAATCCCTATTTAGATGGTGTTATAGTTAGTCTTATGTCAATTTAATACATAAACTAGAGTCATCTGAAAGCAGGGAACGTCAGTTGAAAAAAATGCCTCCATAAGATCCTGCTGTAGGGCATTTTCTTGATTAGTGATTGATTGAAAGGGCCCAACCCCTGGTGGGTGGGGTCATCCCGGGCTGGTGGTCCTGAGTTCTATAAGAAAGTGGGCTGAGCAGGCCATGGGGAGCAAGCCAGTAAGCAGCAGCCTTCCATGGCCTCTGCATCACCTCCTACCTCCAGGTTCCTGCCCTGCTTGAGTTCCTGTCCTGACTTCCCTTGATGATGAACTGCAATATGGAAGTGTAAGTCAAATAACCCCTTTCTCCCTCAACTTGCTTTTTGGTCATAGTATTTCATGGAAGCAACAGAAACACTAGCTGAGACAGATGGAAAATGTGATGTTCTGCTTTCATGACATCTTACAACACACCACCTTCATAATGCCTTGACACAGTCAACAGCACAGAAACTTCACCTTTAGGTTTCTCGTTTTGTTACTATGTCTCTGTTTATAGAGTTGCTTTAGACTTTCAAATTTGGAATCATATTTTCCATGACTTCCTAGTCTCTGCAAGATCTTCAAACTTTAAAAATAGATATCTATAGTCAGTATAGTTGTTTGTCATCCAAAATACCTATATTATTTTTCCTAGTCTTTAGTTCTAGAATCTAGTTTTTGTGAGTGTTGAGTCTTGTTTTGTGTATATTGTATATATTGGACATTATATTTGAAAGATCATTTGTGGGAATAAATATAGACTTTCAGGGAATGTTCTCAGCTCTCAGGAGGATTTGCCACATTCCTGGGAGTTCAACCATGTCGAGGCTTGAAATACTCTGGGATTTTCATGAGATTCTAGAAACTGTAATTCCGTGTGCATTATTGCTCTTCTGGCTTCTCCTCAGTGTACTGGGATCTCAACGTTTTTAGAAGAGATTTTCCTGTCAAGCTGTTAACTTTGTAAAAAACAAAACAGAAAAGCATAGGTCTTCTTGTCTGTCTTATTTGTCCACTAGAGTTTTTAAATTATAGTTCACAGTTTTTAAGACTGGTGAACGCTTCCAGGTCAAAAGTCACATTTTTTTTTCCGCTTCCTGCTTTGGTCTAACATTTTCTCTTCACCTTTGGCCTGGTCTTTTTATACTTGGTTATCATTTCTCCTTTATAACTATAAAGAAGTTTAAAAAGTATTATTCAGCTTTTTATTAGCAAGATGGTTAGCACAAACAACCTCATGAGGGTGGTTAGTATATTTTTATAATTACCTAATGGTTATAAAATGGTATGTCAAGCTTATATGTACTTTTATGGTTCTCACTTTGTAGGATTCCCCATTTATCTCCATCTTCTCTTATAATAAATAAAACAACCATGGATACCTTTGTGAATAAAGCTGTTTTGTTTTTCTGTCTTACTGTATTTATCTACACTATTGAGAGTTTAATTACAGGACAATATCCTACAAATATTTCAAAAACTTGATTTCAAAGAATTGACCTAGTTTCTCGGGAATTAATTTTCATAGTTTTAGTCTTTTTTTTATAGTTCTTTGAGAATTTTGTACAATATGCTTTGATCATATTCACTCCTCCACCATCTACGCACTCAACTTTGTTCATATGTACACACACACACACACACACACACACACTTTCATCAAATCCAGTTTGTTCTGCCTGTATATTCTTGGATGCATGGCCTTCCACTGAATCTTTTTAGTCCTATCGCAGAAATAATAGTTTAAAACTAGATAGAATTAATTAATCTTGGTACCTGAATAAGCAGTTCTCAGGCAGAATATAGATCTTTGAGTTTTCTTCCAAAATGTAAGTCTTACACAAATTATTTAAGTTTAACATAATGTGATGAGTACCTAGGTATCTTAAGTTTACAGCCCTTTTCTGGGCATTCTAGGAACAGGGATAAACAAGCGTGGACTCTGCCCTTTGAAGCTTTAGATAGCAGAATTCACTGAGAAACAATATGATGAGTCCTTTGATAACAGTGGTCGTATTATGAGACTGCAGGGGATAGGCATTTGCTCCAAACTGTAAAGAGTGTAGAAGGCATCCAGGAAGAGCAAACAGCTGGACTTGGGAAAGTCTTAGAGCCAAGTAATTCTCTGACTCTGTCATTGTTTTCCAAGATTCCTTGGGTTTTCTAGAACATAGAGGCTAGATTGGGGAGGGGGGCTGTTAGGATTATGACTGAAATTTTGTTAAATCTTCAAGTCTATCTAGGGATAAATAACATCTTAAAAATACTTAGTTTGAGGGCTAGGAAGATGACTCAGTCCCTGAAGTGCTTGCCTTACAAACATGAGGATCTGAGTTAGTCTTCAGCACCCATATAAAATCTAAGTGTGGCCGCATGCTCTGGTAATTCTAGTGCAAGGGATGTGAAAATAGGACCTTAGGGTTCGCTGGCCAGCCAGTTTACCTGAATTGATGAATTCCAGGTTCAGTGATATTAACCTCTGGCCTCCACACACATGCACATATATGCACTCCCACACCCATGAGCACATCTGTATACACATATACCACACATATACAAACACTGAGTCTTCCAATTCCTAAAAGTAACATATTTATTTTTAAGGACTTTTCTTAATTTTGCTCAGCAGAGTTACACAGCTTTCAATGTATGAGCCTTAAATGTATTCTTTATATTTTATGCCTTTTATGTATATATAAATGGTTTTTGTTTTCTAGTCTAGCTGAACAATAGAGTTGGCAAAAGGGGATAAAGCATTTTAAACAAAGGGAACAAAAGAGGTAGGATATTGGATGCTGAGAGATGCTGTATACCTCTCCATGCTGATATGGATAAAATGTTGCTGAGTGAATAAATGTAATGAAGACATGGTCTTCTTTTTAAATTCTAATCTATCATACTTAATAATTGAGCACACATTAATAATACCTTGCTGATTAGAGATAGTCTTATCTAATAACATGACAATAATACCTAATAAGATGCTGAGTTATTTGCAGTGATCAGGAGCATCCAGCCATCTGTAAGCTATGCTGATCAAAAGAATATGTGGTGTCAACATTAGGGTAGATTAATGTATCAATGTAAAAAACTGAAAAGTTCTCAAGCAGACTCATGGTCTATGATTCTCAACAAAAGCACCAAAACAAACCAATGAAAAACCAGGAGTATCTTTACCATGCACTACCACTGTATATCTATCAGGACTGGGGAGTCCACCGTACAACATACATAACAATTAATTTTAGATAGATCACAGATGAAAAAAATAAAGAGTATCTTTGCAACTTGGGAATAGGTAAAAGTTTCTTAGCATAGAGAGTACACTGAGAATGGAAATGTAAAACTGATCAATTATAGGCTGGGTATGCTGTCACATGATTTTAATCCCAGAATCCAGGAGGCAAAGGTAGGCAGACCTCTAGATTTAGAGTTGAAGGCCAGCCTGGTCACATACCAGCCAAGGCTACATAGAGAGACCCGTGTAAAACAAAGAGCGAAACTGATCAATTGCATCATTAAATTTATCAAATCAGCCTTTAAAAAATTATTTGACCAACCTTGGTGTATAGAGCACTTGCTTAGTATATGTGGAGCCCTAGAGTCAATGCCAGCATAGATGGGAGGGAGGGAGGGAGGGAGGGAGGGAGGGAGGGAGGGAGGGAGGGAGGGAGGGAGGGAGGGAGGAAAGACAACTTGGTAAGCTGTTAAAAAATGCTTTTACAATATGTATCTGATGATGAAGCAGTATCTCAAATATCTGCAGGATTCCTGTACCGTAATAAAATAATAGTAATGAAAATAAAAACAAACATGTCACATCTGTTATTCTAAGTGACAAAATCAAACACCAGCTTAAACAGAAAACTACAGTGTAAACGGACTTAAATGCCATTGAACTGTACACTTAAAACAGCTGATATAGTGAACTTTATGTTTCATTTGTTTTTAAAATGACCATTTCATATACAGCTCCAAATTTCTTTAACTGGATATATTTGTGTATGTGCTGGAGAAGGGCGGAGACAGAACTAGCTGCAGGCACCCTGTGTCCTGATGGGAAGTCCGTCTGTCTACATCCTCCAGCTTCGTAATTCACTTCCCTCCCAGTCTTCCCTACTTCATTTTCAGAATCAGACATTTATGGCATATATCTCCAGGAAATTCCATCCCAACTAGCAACTAAATAGGAAAGAAAATTGCCTCTGCTTCAGAAGATAAAATTTGTGCTCACTACTCCCGTAGTGATGGGATGAAAGGCGGAATCCCTGTGACTCATGCTGCAACACCCACAAGAAATGGAAAGTGAAACGGGAGCCCTTCTCAGGGAAGCTCAGGTCTGTCACTGGGGTAAGAAGAAGGGAGCACAATCAGATAAAAAAGTAACAACAAAACAGCCATCTCTTCCCAGACTTAACACACACATCTTTCTTCTCTCCCTCTCCCCCTCTTTCCCCCCTCCCTCTTCCCCTGCCCCCCCCCTTTCTGCTTTACCATTTGTCAATTACCTTTCTCAGTTCTTTCTGAAAAACTCTGGTTCTCTTTTATTTATTTACTCTCTTTATACGATACCTAATTTTGTGCCCTACAGTCTCCTGGAACACACCGTAGGAACACCGTGACAAGCAAACCGAAGGCTCCCCCATACTCTTGTTGCATGGATAATTTGTCCCCTGATGAATGGCATTTGCCAGCTTCATACTGAGACAGTTCTAAATACTGCAAGTAAATAAAGTTTTGTTGTTAGTGAAGGAAAATGTTCAAGAAGTCTGCTGAGGTTGAAAGCTCAGAATTAAGCTTCCCCTCTAAAGGCTGTGCTAGCATATTCTCCACCCAGAGCATTTTAATATGTCTTTCTAACTGTGAGCTTTAAAATCCATGAAGTTAATTTTCTAGCCCTAACAATGATTCCTTTTCTAATGAAATATAAGATCTAGCTTCTAATATAATATGTGGACAGTTTAGTATGCATACACAAAAGGAAGCTGAATCTGTTGGAGCCAGCTGTTGTTTAGAGAATATCATTTTATGCTAGTATTTCCTCAGTCTATATTTCCTGGATAAATGACGAATTTCCAACAGAAGGAAAGAATAATATGTATTACTGTTAAGGAGAGGAATTAAAACTATAATTTCCAGGTTTTTTTATTGTTTGAAAATGTCTTTGTAAACCAATAAACTGTACACATAATTATGTTTGTAAAACTGTTAAGTATATATGTGAGCAAAATTATAAGTTTGAATAAGTTATATGCATATATATAAAACACATTATGATTAAAAGTACATATGTATTACATAGTATCTGTAAAACATTACTTAGAAGTTTATCTTTTTGTGTATATATGTTTTGGGGGGTACAGGTGCATATGTGTATTCATGCATGGGGAGGCCAGAGGTTGACACTAGGTGTCTTTCTTTATTTTTTGAGGCAGAGTCCCTCAGTGAACCTGGAGATCACTGCTTTAGCTAGACTGGATGGTCAGCAAGCTCCAGGGACCATCCAGGTTCCACCTCCCCAGCATGGGGAGTTCAGTTACACAGCACACAGCCGGCTTTTACATGGGTGCTGGAGCCTAAACTCGGTCCCCAGGCTTGTGTAGCAAGCACATTACCTACTGAGCATCCATCTCTCCAGCCTCATGAGTTGTATCTTTACTTTTCCTGCCCATCCTTTCATTAAAGTCAACAATGAGTCTAAAAAACACTTAGCATCAATGATTGCATTCTGCTGTATCAAACCAGAATAAAACAAAGCAAAGGAGCCCAACTACCCAAAAGGGGTGCCATTTTCTTTTCCAAGTCACACAAAAAGTCTCTGGAAAGGCAGGCCATACGTAGATGGTAAGAGAAGCCATAAGCGAGCCTTTTGGCTCCATCTGGTATGTTCTCATTCTCACAGTCCAAACATGACCTTTACCGTCTTAGTTTGGATTTCTGTTGCTGTGAAGAGACATCAGAAACATGACAACTCATAAAGAAAAGATTTAATTGGGGCTCGCTTACAGCTTCAGAGGTTTAGTCCGTTATCATTATGGCAGGAAACACGGCGACACACAAGCAGACATGGAAAGAAGGAGCTAAGAGCCCTACATCTTAACTCACAGGCAACAGGAAGTGGTCTGGCACACTAGGCAGTATCTTGAGCGTATATGAGACCTCAAAGCCCACCTACACAGTGCCATACTTCCTCCAACGAGGCCACACCCACTCCCACAAAGCCACACCTCCTAATAGTGCCACCCTATGAGCTTACATTACTTTCAAAGTACCACAATCACCTTTGGCATTATGTAGACATTGTAGGCAAGGAAGTGAAGAGGAAAATGTTCGTATCACTATGCCTGCTGACCCCTTTAAACTGCTTTCTCCTCAGTTCTTGAGGCCCCAGGGACGTGAGCCAGGCTGCCTCGCTGGTTGCTTCCCAGCCAACTCAACTGGCTGAGCCTCTCGGGTTAGTTGCTTAGCTGACGTGTGTTTAGTTTTAGTTATCAGTTTATTCTGGTGTTAGTATCTCTACCAATTTTATCTGTTACAAATTAGATGAAAAGCCGATAATTCCTTAGCCATCTAGGAAAAATTTATTGTCTTGGCAACAAATAACAGACTCAACTCCAATGGCTTATATGGGAGCACACAATATTTCCAGAAACAAGAAGTCTTGCATTGAACACACACCAGGATTAGTTAGGTTAGTCAGCAGTTCAGAACTCTTTGTCACCTACGTTCCCCTAGATGCAGGTAGCTATGCTATTCCCATGCATCATTTATGAGCCCAAATATTTCCAAGGGCAGAAAACAATGGTGTGTGGTTTTTATTAGCCTGAGAAACTTTCTCAAGCAGTCCTTGGCAAATGTATACACCTGTTTAATGACTCCATGGCAAGTGCATGAAGCCACATGAGTACCTTAGATTCAACATGATTCTTTCCTGGCAGGCTAGACTAGGGAGCCTTGGGCAGGAAGATGGATCTTATATATATGGAGTTCTGCCAGCAGAGAAAGGGAACAAGTAGTATATGGAGACGCTCCAGCAGTATCTGTTAAGGGCTGGGAACTGACACAATAAAGAGGAGAGAGAGGCAGAGAGTAGCACACCAAAGGCAGAGTTAAAGTCAGAAAGGCCACTTTCCCTTAAGCTCTTGAATACACAGTGGCATCAAGATACCCCAAAGAGACCAGGATGGACAGTGTCTTCAGTCCTCGCTGTTTTGTAGTTTGCAGCAGAAAGATTGCAAGTTCGATGCCAGCTTTGGCAACATGATGAGATGTGTTGACCTCAATAAAAGGAGGCTATAGATGTAGCTCAGTGGTAGGGTACTCACCTAACGTACAAGATGGTAGATTCAATGTCCGTTACTGAAAAAGAGAAGGAAGGGAGGAAGGCAGGAAGGCAGATAGATATCAGTCTTAAGAAAGGCATCAAAATGTCATATGAGATTCCATTAGAAGCTTAGGAAATTAATTTATGAAAAAGGTAACAGGCTCTTTCTTCTTATGGTTGAGTTTGTGGATCCTTACATAAGAGGAAATAATTATTTGGCCCATGAAGTACTTAGTCAGATCATTGCTATAAACTTTGCCCATTCCTTCTATGCCATGTGCCCACCAAACACTTGGAAAGATTATTTCAATGTCTGATCTCAGTCAGGGCAGTTCTGTGGATTACCTACTTTTAAAAAAAAGTATTCTTTGTGGTCTAGAAATGTGATATTATTTGTCTAGAGTGACTGATGTTTTCTTTTAAGTCCTTCACAAGTCATTTTGGAAATATTTTCATTTAATCTTTAAAACCCTGAAGCAATGAAAGCAAATGGCCCTAACAATTGGCAATAAGCCTTTAAAACAGGTTGATCCAGTTCCCCCCTCCCCTTGTAAACTAAAGTATTAAATAGTTAAAACTAACCACAAAGAGTATGGTTTATTTATTATGTGTATTCAAGATGAAAGGGGATACGGTCTCAGCAAGTCGGCTGGGGATAGCTCAGACTCTGAAGCTAGCTTTGCTATGTTATTTTTTCCCTTTGTACACGTCTTTTGGTTACCATGGGAACTAAAGGCCCTAGGGAGAAGAGATTGTTTTGAATACTGGACTAAAGCAAGAGGAAGGTTTGGGTACAGGTGTAGAAACACCAAATGGTTTTAGGCATGGAATCAGTCAGACCCAGGTTCTATGCAATGTGTCTGTGCTAAGCATTTCACGTTATTTTGTGGAAAAGCAAAGCAAAACAAAACAAAAAACGCCACCTATTGTGCTAAGTAGCACATGAGGAGGACACGGAGAACCCAATGTTTGGTGGAGTAGATATGTAGCCTCAGTGCCCCCACACACACTGTCTTGATCCCTGAATGTGAGCCCTGGGTCCACCCAGAACATCGTTCATTGCACCCTGCTCCCTATTTTCAGACTATTTTGAATACAGGAATATGTCTCTTTCGGCATATGCCTTCCTAGAAAATTACAGTCTCCAACTGGCAGAGTAGTCATGGGATATTAACTAGCTTAACTCCTACAGTCCTGGAGATAGGCAATAACTGCCAACCTGAGACTGACTTAGAAGAGGGCTGTGGCCAGGCTGGAGGGATGGCTCAGTGGTTAAGAGCACTGGCTGCTCCTCCAGAGGATGCTTGGTTTGATTGCCAGCACCCACATGACAGCTCACAACTGTCTATAACTGTCCCAGGGGATCTCACATGTCACATAGACATACACACAAATACCCACTTAGTAGCTTTTTCTATCCAATTCTGCCCTGGGCATAGCCACCCCCTGGGGCTCAGCTGGCATATATCTACTTTTAGAATTGATTCTGGCTTGTACCCGTCCATCACTAAGGAAGAGCCAGCTTTCATTTTATATTTTAAAAGATATTTTTGCATTTTTATCAAATGTATTAATTTGTGGAAGTGGAGAACAGTGTGGCATAGCATATGTGTGGGTATCAGAGGACAGCTTTTGGGAGTCAGCTTTCACTATTCACCACGTGACCCCCAGGGCTCTAACCCAGGTTGTCAGCTTGGCAACACCATTACTCACAGAGCCATCTTCTCTGCTTTTAGTTTTCAAAATATATGTCTGTTATGTGCTATTGATTGCAATGCTGAGTTAAATACCGGAAAACAGCATACTTGTTCTCTGAAATAAGAAATGGAATTTTCTACTGCTTAAAGCTGATAGTGACTCATTTGAGCTCAGGAACTGTTTCCTAATGAGTCACTGACTTGAATTACATCACTTATTTATTATAAATCTGCCCTTTTGTCTCGTTTCCCTTTATTTTCCTAATCTTATGTTGGAGGACAGGGAACGTGGTGATGCGGAACCCTTGAAAAGCACATTCGTTAATCAGCTCTCTGAGCTGTGTGATTTGAGCATTGTGATGCTTGACTTCTGTTCTTCTCTACTTGTTCCGGGCTTTTCACTTGACTGCTCTGCAGGCTTTCTTGATAATGCTTGAATTGCAAGGATGCACAAAAGAAGCTGCTTGTATGACATATGAAGAGAAAGATGTCCTGTTCCAACTTTAGAATAGTAGCCTTGGAGATAAGTATTCTATTTCGGAAAGATTGAATGCATTCCACCCAGAAAGCCGCTTCCAATCATTAAATTTAGAGCTCCAAGGACCCGGTGCGTGATTTTTGACTCAACAGTCTTTTTATTTAGCTAACAATTAAGATATACTTTTATTGTGTTGATGGCTTTGTCTATTAATACTTTGCTTTCATTTAATCAAACAAAAATGAATACACATGTTGGACTATCTTTATATTTGCTTCTTTTTTCTATATTATGACCTATTTAAAATTATTTAATATTTGTTGAGTTAGTAATGGTGACTCACTTTTGTTGCAACTAATATGCAAATATTTTAAGTCTTGGATTAACGACCAGGTCATCTGTTGCCCAACTCCACCCCCATAGCCCATCTGTTTTATTTTGCAGCAATGTTACTGGTTATATATTCTACATGCTGTCTTTAACAGAAACTCACTTATTGACCAGCCATCCCATGTGTCCAAGGTAAAGTTGTACAGTATACACTATAAGACATTTAAAAAATGATATACCGTATGATGTTTCATAATTTAAAACCATTTTGTATCAAATGGAGGAGGTAGTAAGAAATCACGGAGAAGATGGACCCTGGGAATAATAGGCAAAATATGATAAGACAATTGAGGGGAAAGAGATGTCTATAAACACAAATGTACTTTAGGTAAAGTTCCCATGTCATCTTCCCCTTATCAGAGGCTTTTCCCTACCACATTAGCCCACTGCTCCCAAATGATGGTGAGTTTCATAATTATAAGGACTGGTGTCTCAGCACTCCTTCATAGACCAGTATAATTTGTTATCAAATGTTTGTTAATGGAGCTAGAGAGATAGCACAGCTGGTTAAAAACATGCAGAGGATCCAAATTCAGTTCCCAACACCCCCAATCGGGCAGCTCACAATCGCTTAGGACTCTAGCTCCAGGTGTAGCAGATGCCTCTGACCTCTGTGGAGACCTGCACTCACGTAAACCCCCACATAGACACACACAAGCACAGGATGAAAGATAAACCTTTTTAAAAAGTTTTTCATTTTAAATTTTTTTAAAAAAATCATGAATGAGCCAGGGAAGTGAGGCAAGCTACAATCCCACTAACTTGAGAAGTAGGGGCAGGGTGATCATGGGATTGAGACCAGCCTTGGCAATGCAAGAAGAGCTTACTTCAAAACATCATGAGGCTCCCCTTGGCTGCACGGTGTTGTACTTTGTTGCCATGTTTTCAGTTCAGACAAGGAAAAGAGTGGTTTTTTTCCTTCTGTTTGGCTGCAGGCATCTGAGGACCTCTCTGCTAGGTCAAAACGGAAGTAACTGAGCAGAGGCTTCACTGACCATACATAGTAATGAATACAGTCTGCAAAAAATAGCTTGAAAATGTCACCAAATGAACAGATCTGGCTGTAGTTCTCTACAATTAGACACAGACATTTTCCGATAAAGGGAGGGAGGGGAATCACATCTCTAAAGTTCCTATACCATAATATTTAAGAACTTGGTCTTCATCTGAGAAGTAGCAAAATAATTATATAATCTAACAATTATTGCAATAAACATAAGGTAATTATATTTTGATTTTAAAAAACCGAATATGTGCATTATAACACTGCTTCATTGAGTTCTTATGCTTTTGGTAGCCCTACTGTTATATCTGTAAGTTAAAAAGGTCAATGGAAAACTAGGTAATATATCTAAATATTCAGCCTATTCTTTGATGATATTCATGTGTTATAATAAACTTCCATGCAGTAGACACTTCACAAATCCATTCTATGGTCTATTTTTGAAGAGTAAGAAGTTGCTTATACATATATACAGTTGGTCTAAGAAGTGATTCAGTGGCAGGTGATCAAATTCTTGTGGACAATAAAACAGGTTAAGGAGAAGCAGGAGGTGGTGGCTCATACCTTTATTTAATTCCAGCGCTGGGAAGGCAGAGGCAGGTGGATCTCTGTGAGTTCAAGGCCAGCCTGGTATACAAAACAAGTTCCAGGACAGCCAAGGCTGTTACACAGAGAAACCCTGTTTAAAAAAAAATAAAAAATAGATAGAAGGGGGGAGGATGACAAGAGTATGTAAGCAAGTCTGTTATTGTGGAGATCCAGAAGCCATTCGTCCAAGGTCTTGGCTTCTGAAACTTTTCACTTCCATTCTATGGCGTTATTATTAGAGTGTGGTATCATTTATTACTGTGAACTGTATACTCTGTGGCATACAGACAAGTAATAGGAGGCCCACTAATGTCTGAGTTTCTGTTACTTGACAGAAAAGCTATATTCGAGTCATTTCATGCCTTATAAAACTACATGAGATAGGCTCTGAGTAGCTCCAGGGATGGCAGATAGGGATGCCTGACCTGTGCAGAACTCAACCCCACCAGAAGTCAGGAGAAGTCAGCAAAGTTCCTGAGATAGGGGAGTTCATTCAGACACTGGCACCCAAGATCTCACTATGAGGGTGTTATCTATTGAAATATAAGAAGCAGTTGTACATTTAGTGGGGGGCAAATACTTATTTCCAGATACTCGGTCAGGGTGTTATTTCCCAGCACCCTTAGCTTAACTTCCCCTCACATTGATGGCATCATATGCCTGTTCCTGAGCAGGTAGCCAAAGTGAGGGGGTAGAGCTGTGCTAACTAATATAAGTCTGAGCCATGAGCTCTGGAGTGCCCATCAGAGGTGTAGTTAATGTCCCCAGAAGCACCTGGGCTTGCGGTAGGGGAGCATCTGAGAGAATAGCAGTGAAAATCAGGACTATTAACAGGAAAGGGGATGGACGTGAGGAGATTGTCTTCTGTGGCTTACCAGCTACGTAACCCAGCTGGTAATTTCCTGCTTAAACTAGTTATGTAATTTTTCCTTTTCTCTAGGAGGATCATGGGACTAATCATAGTTCTGCATTGATTATCTGTGTGAGCCCAGGCATGGACACAGTTCTGATTACTGAAAGCTCTTTTTATGAAATGGAACCCGGTTACCATGGAGCGTATGTAAAATTCGTGTTATCATTTGTCTACCTGAAAAAATTACTGGGGGGCTCAAATGAGATGAAAGCTAAGGAAACATTTTATAAACTATAAAGCTCCTTTTTGGTTTGTATGTATGTGTGTGTGTTCATGTGTACGAGGGTGTATGTATGTGCAGGTGCATGTGTGGAGACCAGAGGAAAACCTCTGGTGTTGTTTTACCAAGGCTGTTTACCTTGGTCTTTGTGACAGGCCTCTTCCTATTGGAGCTTACCAAGTAAGCTTGGCTGGCTGACCAGGTAACAAATCACAGCCCTGTGCCTGCCTGGGCCTCCCCAGCACTGAGATTACAGACATGAGCCAGCACACTCTGCTTGTTTTAAGTGAGGAACTAGGGATGGAATTCACATCCCCCTTCTCGGCCAGTAAGCCTCTTGCTAACTAAACTGCCTCACACTGGATGCTCTTAAGTGCCCTTGTTTTACTGTGCTGAGAACACTTTAGATTATAAGTGTTCAGTACAGCATTGTGACCTATAGGCACCACAATGATGTTCTGACTATACTCTAGAGATTGTGTTGCTCCTTTTAGTGAACAAATTAAACACTCCCAGATGATTTGACAATACTAAGCTGTTAACAACATCCCTAAGGCCTTCTCTTCGCTTCTCGTAAGGGATTTCCCTTAACTGCTAAGAGCCAGAGTTAGAGTGTCTTGAGTTTTTCTTCACTTCCCTGGAAAAGAACTAAAAACACAATCATTCTTAAAAAAAGTCAGTCCAAAAGTACTTGATGAGCACTTTTTGGTTCCAGACACAGTAAACCATTAGCATGAATTGTCATGGGGCACTGGACTTGTATACATCTACAGATAGCAACATTTATCACATTGTCTTCAAGGCATTGTGCACACATTGACCAATGTGAAGGACTTCCATCAGTTGGTTACAGCAAAGACAAAGGTCTTGAAGAAAATCTTTATATTGTTAGGAAATTTGGATTTGTAAGTATACTGTAGAGAGTTTATGACATGTTTGAATTTTGATGCCACCTGGAGAGGAATACTCCACTTTGAGAAAATTCTAATCAGGTTTAATTTAATAAAAACAAGATTTCAGCGATCAGAATAATGTGGAAAAGGGGACAATGATGCTTCAGCCCTCTGTCTGTACAGATTCAGATTACACTGAATAATTCCACAGTCTAAGACTGTAGTGACTCTGTCTAGAACTTTTTCTAAATACTTCTCTTGGCTAAACAACAGGCTATTAACAGGAAAGGGAATGGAAGTGAGGAGATTGTCTTCTGTGGCTTACCAGCTACGTAACCCAGCTGGTAATTTCCTGCTTAAACTAGTTATGTAATTTTTCCTTTTCTCTAGGAGGATCATGGGACTAATCATAGTTCTGCATTGATTATCTGTGTGAGCCCAGGCACGGACACAGTTCTGATTACTGAAAGCTCTTTTTATGAAATGGAACCCGGTTACCATTGAGTGTATGTAAAATTCATGTTATCATTTGTCTACCTGTGCCATTCTGTAGCTAATCAAAAAATAGAGAAGGAGCACAGCCTTCATATTTTGATAAAACATACACACACACATGCACACGAACACGCACATGCACACGCATGCACACACGCATGCACACACGCACGCATGCATATATATACACACACACATTTTAACCTACTGTCCTAGGTTAACATGTTTTGAGTGGCTCCCTTATTTTTATGCAATATCCCATAGAACCAGAATATTTTATGGATAAGAACATTTCCATCTACAGCTCCAGAACCCGTAAATAATCTTGGATCCCATGGTTCTAAAGTGAGAGCACTTGTTCTTGTAGAGGACCAGGTTCAGTTCCCAGAACCCATATGGTGGCTCACAACCATCCTTAACTCCAGTTCCAGGGAATCTGATCCCCTCTTCTGACCTCTAAAGGCACCAGGACACATGGGCTATACACACATATGGCTACTAAAACATTCATACAAATACAATAAGGCAAACAAATCTAAAAAAATTAAAATATGAGAGATGTGATAATATAATATTTGTGCCATTTAAATTTCTTTCTTTTTTTTTTTTCATGAGACAGGTTCTCACTATATAGTCTGTCCTGGAACTCAATATATGGACCAGGCTAGTCCTGATATCTGTTTGCATCTGCCTTCCAAATTCTGGGATTAAAGGTGTGCATCACCACACCTGGCTCCTTGACATCTCAATAAAATTAACTAGAATATTCTTAATAACATTAATTAGATCAATGGGATGGAAAAGTCTAGAAAAGTAGGCCAGCCCAAGCAAGGTAAAGGGTTTTTCTAGAAAAGAATAGTTAAGCGTCATACATTACAGTGATGCGGAGTAATGGACAGTTTTGAGCCTAGTTCCAACACTCTAATAGCTCTGTGACTTTGAGCAAGTCACAGGGCCTCCTGCACCTTGGTGCTACCATCTGCTAAATGGTAATAAAAAATAGATCCTTCCAAATTGGGTGGTGGGGTATGTCTTTAATCCCAGCACTTTGGAGGCAGAAGCAGGTGGATCTCTGAATTTGAGTTCAGCCAAGTCTATAGAGTGAGTTCCAGAACAATTAGAGCTTCACAGAAAAACCCTGTAGAAAGAAAGAAAGGAAGGAAGGAAGGAAGGAAGGAAGGAAGGAAGGAAGGAAGGAAGGAAGGAAGGAAGGAAGGAAGGAAAGAAGGAAGAAAGAAAGGGAAGAACCTTCCACAAAGATTGGTTATAGAAGAGGTAACACAAGTAGCATAGAGACGACAGTTACTGAAGAGTGGGCACAAGCAGGGCAGAGAATCTAGCCTGCCACAGGGAAGGCAACCTCCTAAAGGCAGCATTCATTTCTAATGATGATATTATTTGTGTCAGAAGCACAGATCTTACAAATATTTAACAGTGTAGAGACCCTGTTAGTTTGTGGACAGATTTCTGTGGTGCCCATGTGTGGCCTCCAGTGATTTTTCCTGATTAGGATGGTGAGGAAATGAAGGGAAGACAGACGGATACATGAGCACAAAGCAAAATCAAGGTCAGCTGCCAGAGAAGATAAAGCATCCTGAAAGCATGGTGTATTTATTATATAGAGTTGAACAGGGAAGCAGGGTTATTGCACACAGCTGAACAAGGAGGTGGGTTACTACATGCAGATAAACAGGAGAAGGGGTTTATGATGTACAGCTGAATAAATTAGGCAGATTTAGCTAATCTCATTGGAGCAATCTTCCGGCCATAGATATTTTAGGAGAAAGCTATGGTGGATATTTTCTTTATGTACTATCAACATTCACACTCACACCAGAGGAAGGCTTTGCCATTTTCTGAACCTAGACCAGAGAAGGCTTTGCCATTCCTTTGTGGACCCAAGGCTTTGGGATCCTTACCATGGCAATGTCCACATCTACAAGCATAATTCATTGAGGACTTCACTCATCCGTGGCTTTCTTCCCTCCCAATATCCCAATATTTTTTTTTCATCTTTGTGTCAGATGCAGAGAAGACTCATCGTACAGTGCTTTTAGGATAAAAAGTCTTTAACACTTACACCCTATGTTCAGGAATAGAGTCCTTCACATTTTCATTGCTATTGGAGGGCCGCTGTGGACTACTACGTACATAATCAGGAGCCACAGAGTCAAAGACCTTGTCTTTGATTCAACAAATAGTTATGCAGCATTTGTCATGTGCTGAACTCTTTGCTGGGCCCTGGAGGAAACAGAAATGTCAGTAGTGTGGAAAGAGACAAAGCAAATGGGCAGAAACTGGAAAACATGGAACATCTTTTGTTGCAGGGAGTATAAAGCACTGTAGGCTTATTTACAGGAAGTACTCTTTACCCAAACTGAGGACTCAGACCAAATCAAACATCATTTTTCTCCTGAAAGAAAGTACTATAGACTATCAGAGAAGTAAGTAGGAGTCAGTCAGGTTGATGCCTGAAATTATTTTACAGGTCAAGACTAGCTTAAAGAGTGAACCCTTGCTGCACTGTAAGGGTGATAGTTAGCAATGCAGAGAAGGAAGAGGCCTCTGGGATTGTTGTTCCTGACAACAAAAAATAGGACAAAGACTAGTGGACCAGAGGCCCGGGGGTGAGTGAATAGCAGTTACACAGAAATGACGCAGAGAGAGAAAGGGGTGGATGGGATGGTGTGAGGTTAAGGGCTTGTTCATCCCCCAATTTATAAAAGTGCAGAAAATCAAAGGAGAGGATGATGGGAAAATCTAGTTCCCTGTAATCGGGCATCTGATCTTGGCTTAGCCACAAGCTTTTTTTTATGTGATCTGGAATAAGAATTTCCCTCTCAGAGACTCTGGTCTCTCTACCTGTATGCTGTATGGGTTGAGCAAAAGACCAGAAAGAGCTGCTGTGGCCTGGGAATCAAAGCAGGCAGATGACAGCATCGAGTAGCCTAGGCCTGCTCTTCAGCAGCATTAGCACGCGAGCCACAGACTGATCAAAGCCCAGAGGAATGCAGTTTTCAATGTTGAGCAGAGGAACGCGCTAGCTACCAATTTTAAAAGGGGAAGTAGCTTTCCTAGATGTTCGGCTCAAGCCTTAGCGAAGACTTGTGGAGGAGAGCGCCCTGTGAATACCCTTGGTTTCCTGTCTGCCTTCTGCCCTTTGTCATAGGGAACTCTGGAAGACATACTGAGGGAATGATCTTGTAGAAGCAACCTTGCTGATGTGACAAATAAGTTTGCCTTTCACATTTTGAAGTTACTGTCTCTAGAGTTCACCCCTTCCCCAAAGTATTTCCTGACCCAGAAGTCCTTTGTGTTCTGCTGGAGGTAGTTTATCAGATGGTTCCTCTGAGTTGCTTCTCACAAGAACTTTTGAGGTAGACAAGGCAGTATTGTTTCTATTTTCTATCCAGTATACTGAGGGCCAGAAGGCTCAGTAGGTGAAGCACTTCCCTGCAATCTTGATGACCTGAGTTCCATCGTGATGCCTATAGAGGAGAGCTGACTCTCCAAAGTTGTCTTCTGGCTTCCATGCAGGTGTCATGGCTTATGAATAGCCCACCCCACCCCAAAGTAAATAAATCAATGTAAAAAACATCTTAAGAATACTGGGACCCAACGTCTCATAATGAGTAAACTGAAGTCTTGAACACAGGATGTAGCCGTTACTGTTTCCAGGATACACAGTCCTTTGTCCACTCCAGCACTGCAGAGGCTCAGAATATTTTATTGATTTAGTCAACAAATACCATTGTGTCTGTGCTAGGGCCAAATGCCAATTTAAATGGTGTTGAATGGGATGGTTTCCACAAAGCTGGACAATCAAGCATATGTAATAGACTAGTAGATAGGCAATGCACAGGAAGTGACCACAGGATGAATCCTTCTGAAGCACACTTGGGAATGGGGAGCACAAAGGTCATAGGAAAGAATTCTCAGCAGAGCCATTGCCTCTCCTCAAAATCCTTGAAGTCCAACTGTCTAGACTGTTTTTAAAATGTATAAATGTGGGGCTGGAGAGATGGATCAGCAGTTAAGAATGCTGGCAGCTCTTCCAGGGTGGGTTTCCAGCACCCACGTGGTGGCTCGCAATCATTGTAACTTCAGTTCCTGGGGATCTGATGGTCTCTTCTGGCCTCTGTGCTGCATACACATGGTGCACACACATGGTGGCCAGCACAACAGTGTGCTTGTTTGCTCTGCCTTCCCGAGGAAATAACATCTAAGGGCTGGTGTGAGTTAGCAGACTGCAACTCGTAGGCCCCAGGCTTGTCTAAGAGCTAGGTGAGCTTCCCAACATGCCATTATTTATTGATCAGGACACAACTCTGCTGTGGCTGCTCTGGTGTCCTCTACTGAAGCCACAATCCATTCTCCCTTCTCTGCAGAGTCTCCCGTGGCATCCAGATCACCCCCTCCCCTCCTGCTGGTCTCTCTTCCTGAGGTTTGTCTATCACTAGATCAGGAGCATGTGTTTTCATCTGTAGCCCTCAATGATGTTTAATTCAATACAGGAAAACCTGATCCACTCTGGGAGTATCAGAAACCCGAGGAGCCTATGGCCTTTTCATAATTGGCTGCTAATTATTTTATGCCCTTGACTGCACCTTTTTGTTTTGTGGGCTTTTCTTTTTTCTTTTCTTTTCTTTTTTTTTTTTTTAATCTCAATATGAGAAATCAGTAAAGAAGCATGAAGTTCTCTTGTTTTTTTAAATCCTAAAATAATCAAGCCTGGAGGAACTCACGGTTTATTTTCCACTCCCAGCTCTCTTATTCGGGCAAAGATAACCAGCAGACGCAGATTCAAGGGGGAATAAAGAACAGTTTCATCTTTAAGAAGCCTCCGTCACACTGCAGGCACACGTGCTTGTGAACATCAGAATCTTAGACGCAGCTGTCAAGTGGGATTATTCCCCCTCACCATCTGTATAAGGACAGGAGCCTCTTTCAATGCCTGTGTCTCTTGATCCCAAAAATGAGTTCCACCTCAGGAATGTCACTCATTCCCAGACTCGACCGCCTAACACAAGGCCTATTTGGTTAGCTACCTGGTTGGATGATAACGCTGTGTTGGGTGTGTAATGTTGTGATTGACGTTATACTACATACGACACACTACTCTGGCTTCACAGGAAATTCTTTTCATTCTAGTCGCTCTCCCTCCCTCCTTCTTCATCCCTCTTTCTTATTTTAAGGATGCTGTTAAATCTTACACTGTTGATGGGGCATGGTGGCACACATCTGTAATCCTGCTACCACTCAGGAGGTAGAGGCAGGGAGATCAGGAGTTCCAGATCAGTCTGGGCTATTTGAGACTCTGTCTCAAAACACACACACACACACACACACACACACACACACACACACACACACACACACACACACACACACCAAACCAACCAACCAACCAAACATTAACAACAAAAACCTAAGCTGCTCAGTGGAAGAAACTTAAAGGCTGTTTGGTATAATGCTTCTGATTATAATCAAAAGGCAGACAGCCCCGAGAGACACTGAGAGGCTTAAGGCAGCCTAGGAATAAAAAGTGGGCTTAGAAATCATATACAGTGTTCTTTCTACTGTAGGTATTTTCTTTATTTGCCTATGATCGCTGATGAGTTTGGGTATGAATCTGGAAAGACCTCCCTTTCACCTCCCCTAGTCACCCCAACACCTTCCAGTTCCTTCTGCCTTCCTCCATTCTCCGCCTCAAAATCTGAATCTCCTGCGGGAGCCTCAGAAGGTGTGGAGCTTGCCTCTCAGCAAATCCTGAACCTTGGCTGGTGGGCGGAGCTTGCTTCTGCACTATTCAATTGGCTGTCAGAGCAATTTCAAGATTTTTCTGGGGTTTCCAGTTAGTTCTAATAAAGACCCCCTCCTTCGTTGGCACGGCCAGTAGTTAGCAGAAAGTGTTTGGAAGTCCGTTCCATGCTTCCCAGGCTGAGGGGTATGTAACCCAAATTTACCCAAGAATTCTTTTCTCGTTTGCTAAGCCTCCTATAGTCTTTTTTTTTTTTTTCTTGGTTTTGGTTTTGGTTTTTCGAGGCAGGCGTTTTCTGTGTAACTACCCTGGCTGCCCTGAAACTCACTCTTTCTGTAGACTAGGCTGACATTGAATGTACAGAGATCCACCTGCCTCTGCCTCCCAAAGTACTGGGACTAAAGGCGTGTGCCACCACTGCCTGGTTATATACTCTAATTAATATACATGGAAGACAAGGCAGGCTCAAAAGACTCATCTCTTTACCTGAAGCCATCCCAGATGTGTTACAATAAGGTTTCTGACCCCATTGGGCCAGAGGTCCAGCCCCACAGACCTGCAGTCCCAGATTGCTTAGCCACCCACCGCTGCTTGGACCCCCAAAATGACTCAGATGCTTATATTAACTTCATACTGTTTGGTCTATGGCTCAGGCACATTACTAGCTAGCTTCTTCTTCTTAGCTCATTTTCACTAATCTGTCTGCCTTATGGCCCATGGCTCACCTGTGTTCCTTACATGTTTCTTCTTTGGGGGTCTGCCTTGATCTGTTTCTGACTCTGCCCTTCTTTTCCTACCTATTCTGATTCCCCACTTACTTCTACGGGGCTCACCAAGGGCCAAAACAGCTCCTTTATTTAAAGATTGATATTCGCGGCATACAGAAAGGCATTCCCACATCACAGATGAGCTTTACTTCTCCCACTGGAGAAGGGAAGGGCAGACTGGTGTGGTGCCCAACACAGTACTTCTGTATACTCATAACTGTTTGTGATAAATATGCATGAGAAACCCCACTTGAGTTCAGCTGTGTCCACCTTTGGGATCCGTAGCATGTAGGCTTGCACAGTGTGGCACTTACTGCAAGCAGCTGCTGATAGGTGCATGTTAGCTGCAGACCTCTAGGTGCAGTGCCTTCTGGAATCTGCCTCAGTGTTTACTGCAGTGCTTGGCCTTTTCCCTGCTGACTGAACACCACACATATGCCCAGTGTGGGGGTCCTCAAACAGGCAGTCTCGATCCCCATCATCATCATCACTAAGACTTTCTTAGACTGGCGTAGGCACCTACCATCCACTTTCCTTCCTCTGCCGTTTTTAATGGGTATCAAAGCTACATTACAATCTGAACCTTTCCCACCTTCTCTGGACTCCTCATCCCTGTATCCTTCACAGATCTTTATCCCCATCAGTAAGATTTCTTTCTTTATCCCCATCAGTAAGATTTCTTACATGTCTCACTCCATCTGGGTGTCTTCTTCCTGGAGGATCCAAATGGGCATCCCAAAATAGTAAGCCCAGTTCACACAGAAGTGGTGGGGGCTTTCCTCTGCTGGGAGATGACTCATTCCAAGGCAGGTGAGGAGCTAAGTGATGTGAGTCTAACAGAATCCTCAGAATCACAGACTGAGTCCAAATGCAGCATCAGGTTTATCATGCAGGTCTGGGTTTTGGATTCATGATGGCTATAGTCACCTCACCAATGATTCATCCTCTTGTGGCAGGGAATTGTGGCTGATTAAGGAATCATCAAAATACATAAAAGCTGTTTTACTGAAAACTCTGTGTCAAACAAGCTTTATAAAAGTGGGTTTGAGAGATGGACAAGTAGTTAGGAGCATATGCTGCTCTTTGCAGAGGACTAGGTATTATTTATACCTTTGTCAAGTAGCTTGCCTATAATTCCAGTTCCAGGGATATGTGATACCTCAGGCCTCTGAAGGTACTTACACCGACACTCACCCACCCCCACACACTCATGCATGCACATATACACATATGTTTGCATGCACTTGTGTACACACAAACAAAAGCCACAGCAAGATGTCATCTTGAATCACAGACTACTGGGAGCTTAAAGGATCTACAGAGATCCAATCTACTGTTTTTCCAAACTGTGCTCCATAGAGCTTTACATGAGCCTGGGGCAGAAGGTTGCATGTGAAACCTAAATGCTCAGTAGTTCAAAGAGGGGAGTGAGTGACTAAATTGAATTCAGAGGGTAGAGGGGTGAGCAGATGAACTAGTGTAAGTCAAAGGGCTGTGTGGGGCTGAGATGACAATCCTGATTTCCTGGCTTGCGTATCTTCATTGTGGATATTAGCTATTACTTCTGTAGTTAGTGTGTTGCTGTGAGCAACCCAGAATGGAAAGAATGTGGGGGGCATGATGCGGGTTTTGTTTCTTTGGTCTTACTCTCGGGAGAATGACATATTAAATCTGCCCTTCTGGATGCAACTGGGTGACTCTAAACAAGTATGCTTTTCCTAGAATCTGGCTTTTATTATTTTTATATCCTCAGGCTTACAAGTCAGCTGGGACAAGGTTACCAAGAGAACTGTCTAATGGAAGGAATCTGCTTCTAACTTGTAATAGGAACAACTTCAGCACACAGATCAAAGCCCATGGAAACTTCTATTGCCCTAAATCAGTCTACAGAACAGTATTTCCGAGACACTGAAGAGATTTTCTACACTCCTTTAAAAAGTCCATATTATCCAATCCTTTTGGGTAATGTTCTCTGTTCCATCTGTCTTTGAGATTCATGGTGCAAAGAGAGATGTCTCTGAAATGTTCTCAAAATGTCATCTGCTTCACCCAACCAATGCTGACAAACTTAGTTATTGACAGAAACTTATGTGTAGCCAGAAGTTTTTTCTGAACTGCCCAAATCCTCGATTAAGCAACGTATGTTCACAGCATACAGAAAGACATCCCCCATAACACTTAACATTCAAATAATGTGTATTTTAGTTGTCTATAGCACACTTGGGAAATGCCAGGAACAAAGTTAAATCTCAGTGGTGGTCCTGACTCTGTCAAAATGTGCAGGTTTGCTTTTCTTTGGATTTCAATTCCCTCCTCTGCAAAAGAAGAGAATTGGAATGATCTAGGGAGGGAAAATGATTATACTTTATAATACCTGCTCCATGCAAGACATGGTATGCCATCAGGCCATAGGAGCCCTATACTCTATTTTCTCACTAACTTGTCTATTTTATTCATGTGTGGGGATGTTATGTGTGTATATGCAGGTGCACTTGCCTTGCATATGCATGAAGATGCCAGAGTTCCGCAATCAGGTGTTTGTCTCCATTGGTCTCTACCTTCTTTTGCCCACTCTTTAGAGACACAGTCTCTCGCTGAGCTTTGGGCTTATAAATTCGGTTATTGAGCTCCTGGGATCTGCCTGCCTCTGACCTCACAGGTACTGCCACTGCCTCACACAGAGTGTGGGTTCTGGGGATCTGAACTCAGGTCCTCTTCCTTATACAGAAAGCACTTTACCCTTTGAGCTATCCAGTCAGCACTTCTTTTTAAGACAGGGTCTTGCTCTATAACCCAGGCTGACCTCAACTTCTTCTACCCTCCTGCCATCACTTCAGAATGCTGGTCTTGGAGAGAGGTGCCAGTACACCCCATTCCCTGCTGTTGGCTAGTACTTGGCTGTTACCATCTTCCTAAGGATTTTCAAAAATGGGCCCCACATTTTCATTTTATAATGGTCATGAAAATTACATAGTTTGCCTTTGTACCATTATATTCAATATCTATATCAATTTAATGAGAATGGACGTATATATTCGTGGCATGTGGGTATGGGGGCTAAGACTATGACTGTTTGAATAAATTGCTCAAGGTCACATGAGAAGTGATGAGCAGAGCCTGGATTCTGGTCTATTCCTTCTTCCCCAAGCCTTTGTTCTCTGAAAGCCAGCTGCCAGTTACAACGCTCTACAATTCTAAGAATCTTTTGTTCTGTAAACTCTAGGCCCATCTGTTAGACAAAACAGCTTTATTGATGCCATTCACTCTGGATGCACTTGATGGTTTAAGTGAATCATTGAGTAATAGACTAAATGTCAGAATGACCGGTCTAGAGGTTAGACGGACCATCTGGCATGTCCCAGGCTACCATTTCCTAACCTGTGTCTGTGCTCAGCCCAGTTAAATTCTTTTAGTCTTGGTGTTTCCTCATGCTGGGAGGATTAAACCAAACAACGAATCACCTAATTCATCTTAATCCCTTAATAGACATTACTGTGATTTTATCGATGTAGCCAAACTAGATTTGCTAAGATGATCTTAGAACTTCAGCTACTATAAATTATTTGACTTGTTGGTAATAAGTACAAGAACATTACATTTCTTCACTTAAAGAAAAACAAAGAATCAAGCAAACAACAGGTTGACTCCAGGGAAGCAGGTAGGATGACTGTGGATTTTCAACTCTCTCTCCACTCCTCCAAATCCAGTCCCCAGTCTCATCCCCAGCTCTGTAGTAGACTCTGGGCTGAGACCTCTTCTCACTCAGACCATTGCCAGGGGACTCTGCCTTCCTCCCTCTCATGGACCCCCTCAGCACCTTCCCCCAGCCCATCCTCATTTCTAAGTGTCAGCTCCCAATACCTAGAAACCCACATTTTGCCTGGAACCTGCAGTGGCCACACGTACCAGGGTCCCAGAAAAATGTCCTACCAGACAACACACAGCCACCACACTCTCCTAAGAACCACAGAGGGCAATAGAGACCAGGAAGAAAACTGCCCACCCAACAAAGTCCAGATATCAGCACCTAGAACTACAATCTTCCCAAATCCAGATGCCGAGACACTCTTGTAGAAACACAAGCAAAACACCCAGAACAATATGTCTCCACTAGAACCCAGCAACCCTACCACCACAGCAGCTGTGAGTATTGCAGCACAGCTGAAGCCCAAGAAAAAGACCTTCAAATAGCCTTTATGAATATGATGATGTCTGTAAAGAAGAAGTAAGTAAATCCCTTAAATCTATAAAAACACAATTAGTGAATGAAAATGATAAAAAGAGTTTCATGAAAATGGAAATAGAGTCAATAAAGAACACCCAAACTGAAGGAAATCTGGAAGCGAACAGTTTAGGAACTTGAAAGGGAACCTCAGAGGCAAGCCTCACCAACGGAAGGGACGGAAGAGAGAGTCCCGGGCGCTGAGGACACAATAAAGGCAATGATCACTTATGTCAAAGAAAACATTCAATCCAAAAAACTCCCGGCATAAAACATCTAGGAAATCCAGGACACAATGAAAAAAGCAAACTAAGAATAATCGGACCAGAAGAGAAGAAGAACCCAGGTCAAAGGCTCAGGAAGTATTTTCAACAAAATCATAGAAGAAAATTTCCCTAACCTAAAGAAGAAGATGTTTATGAAAGTACAAGAAGCTTATGGACCAGGAAAGAAAGCTCTCTCAGCACATGATAATGAGGACACTAAACACACAGAGCAAAGAAAGAGTATTAAAAGCTGCAAGGGGAAAAAGACCAAGTAACATATAAAGGCAAACCTATTAGACTAACACCTGACTTCTCAATGGAGATTCTAAAAGCCAGAAAGATGTACTGCAAGTTCTAAGAGATTACAGATGTCAGCCTAGAAAAAAACTTTCAATTGCAATCGATGGAGAAAATAAGTTATTCCATGAGAAATGCCAATTTTAAGCAGTATTTATCCACAAATCCAGCCCTGTGAGATGTGAAAGAAGAAAAACCCCAATGTAAGAAGTTAACCACATCCGAGAAAACAGAAGGAATAAATGATCCTAGACCAGCAAATTAAAAGAGAGAAAACAACACACACACACACACACACACACACACACACACACACACACACAAACACACCACAACAAGAAAATAATAGAAATCAACAAACATTGCTCATTGCCCTAATAAAAAGACACAGACTAACAGAACAGCTTCAAAAATAGGATTCGTCCCTCTGTTGCATCCAAAAAAATACACTTTAACATCAAGAATAGACATCACTTCAGGGGAAAAGCTATTCTGAGAAGATGGACCTGAGAAGCAAGCTGGCATAGCCATTTTAATATCTGACAGTATAGACTTCAAACTACAACTAATCAGAAGAGATAAGAGGTATGGAAGGACACTACATATTCATCAAAGGAAAAAATCTATCAAGAGGACATTGCAATTATTAACATCCTTGCACCAAACAAAAGGTCACCCAAGTTTGTAAGAGACTTTGCTTACTCAGATATTGACCCTCACACACTGATAGTGGGAGACTTCAGTGCCTCACCATGACCAATAGGTCATCCAGACAGAAAAATGGTGGAGATAACCTACATTACAAACCAAATGGACCTAATGGATATTTACAGAACATTTCACCCAAACACAAAAGAATATTTCTTCTCAGCACCCCACAGAACTTTCTCCAAAACTAACCGAAAACTCAAACACAAAGCAAGCAAGTCTCAACAAATACAAGAAAATTGAAATAACACCCTACATCCTATCTAACATAATCTAACATAATCTACTCTAACTATAGATTAAAGATGGATATCAAAAAACAACAGAAAGCTTACACACTCATGGGAACGGAACAGCTTACCACTTAATGAAAATCAGGTAAAGACAGAAATAAAGAAATTATGGACATCTAGAATTGAATGAAAATGAATCCACAATATATTCTAACTTATGAGACATAATGAAAGCAGTTCTAAGGGTGCAAATTTATAACACCAAGAATCTACATAAAATATAGAAGAGATCTCATACTAGTAACTGAGCAGCATACCTGAAAGTTCTAGAACAACAAGAAGAAATTACAGCCAAAAGAAGTAGATAGCAAGAAATAATCAAACTTGGGGATGAAACTAATAAAATAAAAACAAAAATATATGAAGAATCAATGAAACAATGAGTTAGTTCTTTGAGAAAGTCAATAAGACTTACAAACTAACTAACAGGGGTAGAGAGAATATCCAGATTAACACAATTAGAATTGAAAAGGGGGGCATAAAAAACAGGCACTCAAGGGATCATAAGGACATTCTTAAAACAAAACAAACAAAATCTGTACTCAAGCAATTGGAAAATCCAAAAGAAAGGGATAATTTTCTCAGTATGCACAACTTGTCAAAGTTAAATCAAGGTCAGATAAATAATTTAAATAGGCCTATAACCCCTAATGAAATATCAGTTATTAAAAGTCTTGACACCAAAAGAAACCCAGGGCCAGATGGTTTTAGAACAGAATTCTACTAGACTTTCAAAGGAGAGTCAACGCAAATACTCCTCAAATTAGTTCACAAAATGGAAGAGACACTGCCTAACTTGTTTTATGAGGCCACAGCTCACCCTTATTCTGAACCACATAAATACTCAACAGTTACACATCAAAATGTCTTACGAACGTAGATAAACATTTGAAAACTGAACTCAAGAATGCATCAAAAAGACCATCCACCTTGGTCAAGTAGGCTTTATCCTAGAGATTCAAGGATGGCTCAACACACATAAATAGATAAATGTGATCCATCATATAAACAAATTAACTAAATTGAAAGTCAAAGACTACACGATCATCTCATAGGATGCAGAAAGGCCCCTTTATGATAAAAGACCTGGGGAGATTAGGGATACAGGATCTACCTGCTCATAATAAAGGAAGCAAGCCATAACCAGCATCAACTCAAGTGGAAGGAAACTCAAAGCAATTTCACTAGACTCAGGAACAAGACAAGGCTGTCCACTCGATACCTGTTCAGTGCAGTACCTGCAGTCTTAGCTAGAGCATCAAGACAGCTCAAGGTCAAGGGATACAAACTGGAAAGGAAAAAGCCAAAGTGTCTTTATTTGCAGATGATAAGGCAGTAAACATAAGTGCCCCTGAAAAGTTCACGCGAAACTCCTGTAGCTAATAAACACTTTTCAGAAAAGTGGCTGGATACAAAATTAACTCACAAAAATTAATAGCCCTCCTCATACAAATGACAAAAGGACTGAGAAAAAAATCAGGGAGACACCTGTCCCCCCAAATTATATAAAACGCCTTGTGGTGACTCTAAGCAAATAAGTGAAGCACTTGTCTGATAGAAATGTTAAGACACTGAAAAAGATAGCAGAAGAAGGAAGGATCTCTCATGCTCGTGGATTGGAAGGATTAAACATAGTAGAAATTACCATCCTACCAAAAGCAATCTGCAGATTAAATTCCAACACGCTTTCATGCATCTTGGAAGGATAATTTTCAGCTTCGTATGGGAAAACAAAAACCCAGAACCTGGAGAATAAAAGAACAGCTAAAGATGTCACCATTCTCGATTTCAAGAGCTACAGCAATTAAAACTGTGGATGGTATTAGCATAAAAAACAGGCACGTTGATAAACAAAATCAAACTAAAGGCCCAGACATAAATCCACACACTTGTGGACACCTTATTGTAGTCAAATATTAACCAGGCAATTGATTTATAGGTTCATATTTATTAAAGGGGGTCAATAGCAACTTACAGCAGAACAAATGGCGGGAATGCTGAAGCACATCTGGACAGAACAGGTCTTTCTTCTAGGCGGCGGGAAAGCAGAGAGAGCGCCGTGGCAACGAACTGGGATATTTCAGCTGTTCTCAGCCATGCCTCAAGGCTACAGCTTCAGAGGTCAAAGGGGAATCTCTTATCCCACATAGGCCACATCCTTAGGTCAAGGGGGTGCACTTGAATCCCACTATATCCAATTTTTGATCACTAAGCAGAAATGCACAATAGCAAAAATAAAGCATCTTCAACAAATGGTACTGGTCAAACAGAATGTCTGGGTGTAGAAAAACGCGAATAGATCCGTATTTATCCTTCTGTGCAAAGTTCAAGTGCAAGTGAATCAAAGACCTCGACATGACTAGGAACACTGGACCTGATAGAAGAGAAAGCAGAGGATAGCCTTGAATGCACTGGCACAGATTTTCTGAACATAACACTGATAGCACAGGTACTAAGATCAACAATTGCTAAATGGGACCTCACGAAACCAAAAATGTTCTGCATGGCTAAGAGTGCCATCATTCTGGCCAATTGGCAGCCTACAGAACTGAGAAGATTTTTTTTTTAGCAACTACACATCCAATAGAGGGCTAATATCCAAAATATATAAAGAACTCAGGAAACTAGGTACAAAGAAAACAACCCTATTTAAAAATAGGGTACAGATCTAAACAGAGAATTATCAAGAGAGGAACGCATATGGCTGAGAACTACTTAGAGAAATGTTCAACAGCCTTAATCATCATGGAAATGCAAATCCTAACTCCTCTGAGATTCCATCTTGCACCTATCAGGATGGCTAAGACAAATCAAAAAAGTGACGGCTCATGCTGGAGAGGGTGTGGAGTATCCGGAACACTCATTCATTGCTGGAGGGGGTGTAAACTTGTACATCCACTATGGAAATCAGGGTGGTGGTTCCTCCAGAGGATGAAAATCAATCTAAGACAAAATCCAGCTGTACCACTTTGGGGCATATACCCAAAGGATGCTTCACTGTGTCTCAAAGACACTTGCTCATCCATGTTCGCTGTTGCTTTAGTAATAGTAGACAGAAATCAGAAACAACCCGGATGTTCTTCCAATAGATAAAGAAAATGTAGTGCATTTACACTTTAAAAAAATGAAATCATAAAATCTGCAGGAAAAACTAGAAAAAAATCATCCTCAGTGAGGTAACTCTGACCCAGAAAGACAAATATGGTTTGTTGTCCGTTCCTCTGGTGACCTTGCAGTCATCACTACCAGAGAGACTGGGAGGGGACATGGAGAAGAGCAAACACAGACCCCATTGCCCATCCATCTTCCCAGTTTTGTAGAACCAGCCCTCTTTCCTGTATCGTTCGGGTGTTCCTCTCCTAGACAATCAAGCTCTATTTCTTTAGAAATTTATACAATAGAAAAAAGACCATTAAGTATTTTCCCCTGAGGTAAAGAAAGCTCTCCAACCTTCCGAAGGTTTAAGTGTTTTTCCAAATAGGGATTATGTCTTTTTATGAACTCCACAACAGAGAAGTGATTGACTCTGTTTGTACAATTTTCTCAAACTCTTCATCTGCGATGGTTCCCATGACTACTTTTGCTGAGCCTGTTTCACAACTGACCCTGTTAAGTCAGATCCTCATGCAACCTGGGAAGCATAGAGGGATGGAAAAGAGAGTGGACTCCGCAGATTATGAGGCCGGTTCTCTTCATTTTTAGGTTAGGACCATAGCAACTGTTGGGATCCCACATGTCCTACTTTGGCAACAGTGACTGTGGTAGGTGGAGAAACAAAACAAGAGTTTGGGAATCTCGTGTAGAGATCAGTTGAATATACTTAATGGTACTGGGGGTGGGGGGAGGAGCATGATGCTAAGGTTTAGGACGCTCATGTCTCTAGAATGTGTAAAAAAAAAAAAGGAATAACCAGCCGAGGGTTTCTCTTTTACAAGAGACAATCACGCTTTACCATATTTAAGGCAACAGTCCATGCTGTAGAGGAGCTGTAGAACTGTGGTGCTGCGCCATCTAGTGGCTGGTCAGCGGAGGCAAGGCTGTTAGCGCTGCTAGTTTTATTATTATTATTATTATTATTATTATTATTATTATTATTATTATTATTATAGAACCAGTGACTGCCTCCTTCTCTTTTATCATCCAAATCCTCTGTCCTAACAGACACCAAGTTTATGTTTGTTAGGATAGAGGAATGAGCTCAGTGTTAATGCAGTTCTTGAGGAGAAACTGACTCCTTAGAAGTAGAGTTAGATACAGAAGATATTTTGTCGGGAGACTCTGAGAAGAGGGTGAGGGAGGTAAAGAAGTAGGGAAGCAGAATCAGGCAGAGGACAAACGCTAGTTAACTCATAGTATGCTTGCAAGGGAAGCTGACCATGGGGTTCTGGAACTGAGATGGTCGCTTAGAGCTATTCTAAGCTGAAGTGACGAGATCGGACCATCTTATTTACGTTAATTCATCCTTGCCTGCCACGGCTCCTAGGAAGAGATGAAACCTTTGGATCATGGCAGGGTGTGGCAAAGGATGCATTTGTTCAGCAAACACCAGCTTTCTTTCCCCTTTAGACTAACTTTCTAACTTGCTTAGCTGCAGGGGCTCACACTCTGTCATGGGTTAGTCACGGCTATAAATGGGTTCTCTGATTTCATCAGGTGGATCATGTTTGGGATTTTCCGTAGCACTTGAAAGAAGAATCTTTATATCGGGCTGGCTCTGAAAGCCTTGCTTTGTGTCTCCTGTGCTTACACTGATCTGTTAATATTACCATCCCAGTGAGAAGGAAGACCAGACACGTTGGTGCCATCTGGGGAAAGATCAAAAGTCACACAGTCACATCACATGACAGACATAGTTATTATATTTCTAAGGTTTCCAGAATTGCTCTCCTGAGAAGATCCAATTAAAGTAGCAAATTTCTCCCTTCTAGTAGTGTTAAAAATGTTTTGCTCTTAACCTGTTATGTCGGGAGAGAAAGGGGTGGATTCAACATTACTAGCTGTCCGTCAAGCTATGTTCCCTCATTGAAAAGTAATAGACATTGGCTGGGTTGTGAGTAGCCAGATAACCTCGTGTGCCAGCTTCCCTTGCAGCGTGTGTGGGCTAATCCCTCATGAACGGACCTGAGCAAATGAAATGTATGCAACTTTTGCTAAGTGTGTTTACAAATAAACCTCTGGTCCTGGACTTCCATTCTCTGCTTTTCCTCACTGAATAGAACTACTTCAACCAGTAAGACATGTTGGTTAGAGTCATTGTCCTTGGGTCACTGAACAACAACAAAGCAGCTTCATCAACCTACTTTGGTCACCACCCATGGAACACACTCTATGGTACCTCCTAAGCAAGTCTTACTAAACTTCTACAAACACTTCCTTTTCCTTCTTCTTAGTATGTGGTATACATGCTTCTACATGCAGGTACATATGTGTATGTATGCATGTGGAAGCCAGAGGACGGCCCCGGCTGATGTCTCTTAGATGCCATCTATCTTGTTTGGTGAGACAGGCTCTCTCATTGGCCTGGTACTCTCCAAGTAGGCTAGACTAGATGATGGCCACTGAGTCCTGGAATCTACCTGCCTCCACTTCCCTGGTGCTGAGATTGCAAATATGTGTCTGCATCAGCATGCCAGCCTCTTTTAAAGGAAAGCACCTTCCAACTGATCCATTGCCCCAGGGGTCCCCTTTTCTCTTTTTGACCTTCACAGTAATATCTTTCCCTTGTGGTAATATGTTATATATTTACTAAAACCAGTCTGGAATATCAAAGAACAGATCCACCCACAGTCAATCCAGGAGGGTCAGAGAGTGGTAACTCACATCTTTAATCTCAGCATGGGGAAGGACCAGGAGTGGTGACCTATACCTTTAATACCAGCAGATCTGAGTTTGGGCCAGTTTGGTTTACAGAGGGAGTTCTAGGCTCTCAAGGCAGTGGTGGTGCCAGGCCTTTAATCTTAACCTGGATGTGAAACAACTGGGCGAAGAGGGTATTGAAGGCAGGCATAGAAACACAGAGCAGGCAGTAGAAGCCACAAGAAGCAAGGCTGAGGAAGCTGGAAGACAGCTGGGTGAGATCTGACTGTGGTGTTTCCTCTCTTTGATATCTCAGCCTTTCCCTGAGATCTGGCTCTGAGTTTCCTTTATTACAACCAGAATCCGTGCAACAGTCCCATCTGCTTTCTGGTACTACTTTCTTTGTTTATTACTTTTTAGTGCTATTGTACTTTTGCTCTCTATCATGTTCTTCCCCCCTCGCCCCTGATATTTGAGAATCATGTTCCTATAGTCAAGGCCGGCTTTGAACTCACTATGTAGCTGAAGATGGCTTTGAACTCCCAATCCTCCTACCTCACCTCCCAAGTGCTGAGATTGCAAGCATGTACTGTCCTGCTCAATTTCCATCTCATCTTTCAAGATGGAACATTCTTCTCCCTTTTCACAGCTAGCACAGCTATGGGAGATGCTGAAGTCCTGTGTAAAACCCTTCACCTGTGGGAAGTGATGCTATCGTTGGCTTAGTGTCCTTCCCTGGAAATTGGACCTCAAGCGTATTTAAGCATACCTGAGGGGTAAGGAGGGGGAGTGAGTCTCCTCTAACCACCAGCAGGCCCAACATGCTATGAGAGAGAGAGAGCCACAAAAGGTGCAAGCAACTTGAGGGTGAATTTCAGAGCCTTCCCCAGGAACCAAAATGCTGATAATTCAACCAGGAGCACATCCTGGTTAGCTTTCCGCTACAGAGCATGGCTCCTGGCCTTCTCCACAGAACTGTCTTCCACCGACTCCTTGTCTCCTCTGTGTTCCCATCTGAGCAGGGTTACTTACAATGACTAGCTCAGGGTACAAAAGTGCAGTCAGAAGTTTCTGGCCTGGCCTAGCCCTGCAGTCCCACAGCTGCTTAGTCCCAAATAAACATACAGGTTCTTTTATTAATTACAAGTTATTTGGCCTATGGCTCAGGCTTATTACTTGCTAACTCTTACACTCAGATTAACCTGCTATTCCTATGCTTAGCCACTTAGCACATTCTCATTTTGCTCTTCTGCTTCCCAGAATTCTCCTGGTCTGGTTGTCCCACCTCTACTTCCTGTCTAGCTTCTAGCCAATCAGCATTTTATTAAACTAATATTTACAGTATGCAAGAACATTGCGCCACAGCACAAAGGTTCCCTTACCTCAAAGGAGTGTATGCTCTGCCATATAGTGGATGCCCCAGCCACATGACAGTTCCCTGTGCACCAGACCAAGGCTGGACATAACCTGGCACAGACTTTGTCTGGCTCTTCGCCCTCTTCTGTTTGCTTCATTCTGTCCCTTGCACATTTTTCCTGGCAAGCATTCCTTACCACTAAACATTTGTCTCCAGTGCTCTTTCTAGTAAATTCAGCATCACTGATGTTTTTTTATGTTTTGCTCTCATTTATCCAAATTATTTTCTCATTTAGTTCCAGGGAATTTCAGATCTGGCTTGTGCATGTCACAAGCGTGACTGAATGGTTTGTTCCAAAGGCACTAGGTCAAAATAAGCAAGCTTTTTTGAAAGAATTATAGGAAATACCTGCTACATTATATCATTGTGAGGATATTTTAAAATCTGCGTTAAAGATGTGTAAGCTCATGAGCCAATACCTAGTGTATAGTAAATACCCTTAGATATAGTTTTACTTACTTGTGTAAGACGATCTTGCCTGTGTGGTGTTTACCACAGAATGGTCACACAACAAGTATCTGGGCCTGAAATTTTGCTTTGAGAATCAAGACTGTGTTCTGGGATTTGGCCAGCAGAGGGCAAAACAGATGCAGACAAAGATTTGACGGGCTGAGTGATGCCTCACAATTATGAGACAGCTCCCTCAGGGTTGATCTGGGGTCCACCTGACAGAAGCCTGAGAGGGATGCCTTCACAGCACAGTAGAATGTTAAATCTGCCACTTGAAGTTCTAGAATTTCTGCTACCAACTCTCAGTAGTGAAACTTACTGCACTCCTTGTGAATTCAGACTAGTTTCTGGTCCTGGGATCTCTACAGTTGCCCCTGTCTCTACATTTGCTCCCTTTGAACCATGAGCTGAGCTGCACTTCTTATAATGGCCCCTGTGCTCATGTCAATACACAGCAGTTTCCATAATTTGCAAGTAATGGAATTAGAATTAAGTCTCCTGGTGAGTATGTGTGCTGAGCCTCCTCCACAGATGGGAAAAGAGTCACAGAGCACCCACACTGGCCCCGTTCCCAAGGACAGAATGTTTGAGCATCTCTGCTCTAAGATCTCCTTGTCTCAGTTTCTCCATTCACTCTGCCTGTTTATCCCCCATTTCAGAGCTCAGTTCCAGTTCTATCATTCTCTAAGTCCTGCAGATCAGTTAATCAATCTCCTTTCTCTCCGAATGCTTCTAGCCTTTATCACGTGACCACTCACAGTCACCTGATTGCAGCCATCATTTACTTGGGTGTTGTAGCCTTTAGAACCCATTGGCTGTAGACTCTAGTAACTGCTGTCTTGCCTCGTCATATATCCTTAAGCAAGTCACCTCTGCCCCCTTGAGAAGAGATATAAAAAGGTCTCAAAACATTGGTTCCAAAACTTTTGCAGAGCTCCAACATGCCTTTGGGAAGATATGCTCTTTTACTTTCCATTCAAGGAAAACAGAAGCATTTATTTTATTGTTTTTAAAGACTTATTTATTTTTATTTTATGGATATGGATATTTGCCTGCATGTCTGTCTGTCTGTGCTTTATGAGTATACCTGGTACCCTCTGAGGCCAGAAGAGGGCACTAGATTCCTTAGAACGGAAGTCAGACAATTATGAGCCACATGGAGCTGGGAACCAAACGGCGTTCTCTACAAGAAGAGCCCAGGCTTTTAACTGAGAAGTATTTAGTTTTACTGGGTCAAGGGAGAATCAGCTTTCCTGCCCTTTAGAATGCAGGTATCATATGTTGTATCATGTAAGTATGTATCATACACACTGCTGAAATGGAAAATCACCTATAATCCGATGCCATCCAGATCACTGCTATCAAACATCATTTGAGCAGCTGCTGAATACAAATATATATGTTTCAGTGGGGCCTCCTGAGAAGCATACGGGATCCCTCGCATTGAAATGAGATACAGCAATGGGTGGTTTCAGTGTGGGACATGGAGCTGGTAAAGAATTCAGTCACCATGGTGATATAAAGTAAGTAGAGCCATGTGAAATGACTGGTATTCACCTGCTTTTGACCTATAAATAGTAATCTTATGTGCTTCAGGCAAATGATTGTAAATATAAGAGCAGAATTGATAAGCCTAATAAACTTTCAAGTCTTACTATTTCATTATACTAAATCAAAAAAGGACCAAAAAGAGAAGTATCTAGCTGTTTTAGTTTGTGATAAACATAATAACCAAAAGAAGCTTGGGAAGGAAAGGGTTTATTTAACCTTACATCTTTCAGGTCACAATCCATCAATGAGGGTATTTGGGGAAAGAATCTGGAGGTGGGATCTGAAGCAGAATCTATGGGGAAAGCTACATACCAACTTTCCCCTCCTGGCTGGTTCAGTTTGTTTTCCTGTATTCCCAGGACCACTGCAGAAGGATGGTGATACTCACCGTGCCCTTCCACGTCAATCATTATCCAAGAAAATAGCCTACAGGCCAGTCTGATAGAGGCATGTTCTCAGCTGGGGTCCCTCTTCCCAGATGACTCTAGATTGTGTCAAGTTCACAAAAACAAACCTTCCAACTGGGCACAAACAGCTAAAGTTATACAGCGCATTAAAAGTAAGATGCTCACCAGTTCCCCTGCTAGACTAATCCTTTTATACATTGTACTACTTAACATGGCCATGTCCTGAGTGTAATAATATCATTAAAACATTTCTCATAGAATTCAGAGTAGAAGCTACACCTGCGGTAGTGGGGTCCCTGAGGTTGGAGACATGGTGGGAAGGGTTGCGTGACATAACTCAAGAGACCGGGCGCTAATGAACACAATGCAGTCTCTGTTTTAAGATCCTGCAAGTTCTTGAGCAATACGTTAACACAGTGACATGTCTTTGTTAACATTTGTAAAAGTAAGGTATTTCTCATTGCCTCCCCTCCTCCCAACTCCCTACAAAGATAGTGCTTGCCCAGGCGGGTCTTAAACTCCTGATCTCAAATGATCCTCCCCATTCAGCTTCTTGAGCTCTAAGATTGCAGGCATGCACTGCTGAGCTTAGCCTCAACTTCTTTGGGCCAGGATCTTACCCCCATGTGCCATTGAAAAGTCCTAAACAAAAGGACCAGAGTTCCTGGATTCATGGTACCTATTCTGCTTTGTTGGCAGATGAGGCAAAAACCCATGTATTAAGTGTTGCACAAATAAATGAGACTCGGGGATAGATCTCTGAGAAAGCTGGAGATATTAGAGAGAATAAACACCACAGTCAGATTTTACCCAGCTGTCTTCCAGCTTCTTCAGCCTCCCTTCCCCTGGCTTCCTTTTCTTCTGTCTTTCTATGCCCTCCTTAAACCTTAAATACTCTCTTAGTAAATTAAGGCGTGGCCCTACCACTGCCTACCTGGGAGCCTGGAATTCCTTCTGTAATCTAAAATGACCTCGAACTCAGTTGGGATTAAGGGCGTAGGTCACCACTCCCTGGATACTCCTTGTGCTGGGATTAAAGGTGTGAGTTACCACTCTCTGATCCTCCTAGACTGACTGTGGTTAGAGCTCTGGGACTTCTGGAGCTTTTATTAAATCCCCACACAAACTGAGGGTAGATTCCCTCTGATATCTCAGAAACTTCTGGAACTTTTATTAAATCTCCACAGTGAAGTGTGTTTAAATAAATAAAACAGGAATTACCACAAATAAGTAGCATTACATGATTTTATCAATGTTTCTCATGTTTGAAGCTCATACATTAAAACATTCTATGTCTGGAGCATCTTCTGCTCTCTTTCCCTCCATCTTCCTTTTCGCTTACTCACTGGTAGTTCATACTTCTACATATCTGCTCATGGGCTCCTAGTTTATAATGCCTATCTTTGTCTGGAAAACAATGTTCTGTCCACAAGGCCAGACTTGCCAGCCCCTCCTCTGTGGTCCCAATGACAATCTCTCTTACCAATTTCTTCTTGATCATATATAGAGACACCGAGGGTCAGAGCCGAGTTCTGGATGCCCAAGAAAATAATCCTTAGGCATCATAATCCCCCCTCATCAGATCATAGACACGCGGTTCTTGATGTATACGTGATAGGGATCGCTACGTTTGTCCACTTTGCGAGAACGGGTGTATCCCAGGATGAGACTGCCCACCGTGACAGCAAATAGGAACATAACAAAGAGAATGTACATGTAGGAGTTGTCATTTCGGCCAGGAAGGCTAGCCCGACGCTCTTCAGTTAGATTGTCTGGCCCAGGCCCTGGCCTTGGCCCTGGTCCAGGCCGGCAGAGCAAATGACTGTGAAGAGTAGCATTCAGAGCCTTCAGCACAGCGTGGAGGCTCTTGTACCAGGCCTCAGTCCCATTGGAAGTCTCCATGGCAACAGAAGTTGAGGTACAGGAAGATCTAGAATGTGATCTGATGGTAAGAGAAAAAAGGGGGAGGGATGACTCTGTTACCCCAGCTCCAATGACTTCCCCACGTTGCAGACCTACGCTAGAGCCCTGGGACCATGTCTCTTCCCACCCTTCTCTGCTTGTCTGTCTTCTCCACTAGGCCTCAGGCTCAGCGACAGGAAGTGCTCCATCTGTCTGCTTAGACATAAAGCACTCATGCAAGTATCTCACAGTGTGTGCAGAGCCTTTCCGGCCACTGAGAGCCATCTTGCTTTCTCTTTTTCTTGGATTGTATACATTGACTAGACTTTAGCGGTAGAGGTGATTTAACTCCTTCTGTTTTATGCACAGGGAAATTGAGGCCCCGAACAAAGAAGTATCTTATTCATGATCATGGAGTAGTAAACAGTGTCTATTTTCAGGACTCCTTAATAGGCCAAATGCCTACAATTCAATGGCTGATCCCAAAGTTCAGGCAGAGTCGTCAGCAAACATTATTATTACCTGTACATACCAGACATGATTATCACCTACCAGGTCTCTCCCCTAGAAAAGATAGTTCTGACCATGATAAATACTCAGGACAGCCCTATGCAGAATTGGAGGAACAGAATCTAAATAGTAGAGCAACACTGTACTGGCCCGCATTCCATGAAAAGCCTTTGAGGATTTCTATCATCTAATATTTGTGCTCTTGGTCTGGATGAGGGAGGGGAAAGAACGTAAACTTCCTGAATTGAGATGTAAGAGGAAAGAAACTTCAGTTTTCTTCCACATGGGACAGTGGCAAGCAGGAACACTACAGTGACATTATTATTTTCCTGACTAGGGTCTGTGCTGGGGCCTTGAGAAAACTCAACCTCAGCCCTCACCTTCAAGGCCAGCCTAATATGATGCAAGTGACAACCCAGGAGCTATGTAAAAGAGCCACTTAAAGTGACTGACACTCATCAGGATTTAGAGAATGTTCACTGGAGTGGAGTGAGTTGAGCTGGACCTTCTCTGAGAGACAGAGAAGGCAAGAACGGGAAAAGTGAACAAAGGTACATCATCAGGACAGTACTTAAAATGTCTAGAAGAATGGAATATCACTTAAAGAGGTCAGAAAGACAAGAAGTGGGATGGAAGAAAACAGTATGGCCAAATCACAGGGGCCTGGGGTGCCATGCTGGGTGTTGGAGCTAGATTCTGTGGTTGGCCTTAAAGATACCATTTGCATTTTAAGAGGGTAGATAATTGTGTAGCTATTATGTGCCCTGGCAGGGGTGAGAATTGAAGCAGGCCAATGATAGGGTCTTAAGATGTTTGGGAACAGGGTGTTGAGTCCTGGATTAGGTTAGACCACATGACAAAGTGGAAGCAGGGAAAGATGTGCAACATAGAGGGATTTAGGGGAGGGAATGACTAACAGGAAAGTCAGAGGAGAATCCCCAGACAAATTCACAGACAGAACAGACAAACAGCATGGCTTGGACAAGCCCACTCAGAGGGAGGTTAATTTCCGTGGCTGGCATGGCTTCCTTATCTATCAAGAAAAGATCATCCATGGAAGTTGTTGAACAATGAGTATAAAGTTTCTGTTACAGGATGCAAAGTTCTAGAGATTTATGTCATGGCAATGTGAAGACGGATAACCCTACTTAGTTATGCAGTCATACAGTTAAGAAAGTAGACTTGAAGTTATGCATTTTAAAATGGAACTCATAAGGCTGCTATGCTTCCCAAGCTTTCTGTAAGTATGCGTTCTTTTAGTACATTGAAGAGGATTAATGTGCTTTTCATTTTGAGAAGCAAATACATTCCGTGTTTAAAACCTGAAGCATCCATACAGCAGAGGTGAAATGTCCTTTTTCCTGGTCAGTTTTCTTGGGTATCCTTCCTTGGAAAGGGGTTTTGACTGGTGGGGCACAGGGATGGAGTCGTGGATTTGGAGAACTCACCAAGCAGTGCAGAAATTCTGCTGGCTCTGAGTCATCTTTGAGCGTGTCCTTGCGGCTGTCGCACGGCTCCTCAGTTCGTTGGCCTATCCAGGTGCATGTGGACACAGCCAGAGTCTTGGTGTTGACAGGAAAATCAACAACTGGAAACCAGGGAGGAGGCAGAAGAGGCAGGAGAAAGCAACCAGACACACTTGGATCACCCAAGGTCAGTTCCTAGGGGTTGTGCAATCATCTTTCTGTGGGTTCTGACCCCACCCTATATCTCTCCCCTTCCTGCAACAGCTGGCCCAGGCCAGCCTAGAGTTGTAGCTGCAGGAACTATGCTGTGGCCAAGGGACATCTGATTTCTGCCTCCCAGCCCCAGATTTATAGCATCTTAACTGAGTGACTTTGTGGGAAGCCTCCATTTAACCTGTGGACCAGCCAATGGCACAACTTAAGAATGTTCTACTTCTCCAGGGTGCTGGCACCTTAACAGAAGCCTTTTAGAACCCAAGAGAGTGAGCTGAGTGGTAAACTGACAGTCTTCAGCTTCTTAGAAATGAATGGAAGCATTACTAATCAAATCTGTTTGGACAGACAGCATATGGAGGTGTCCCAGCAGGCCTCTGTGATAGCTCTCAGCAAGTGAAGATGCCCACCGCTAACCCTGATGGCCTGAGTTCAAGCCTGGCATCTACATGGTAGAAAGAGAGAACCAGCTCCTGAAAACTATCCTCTGACCAACACATGCACACCCTCCATAAATGTCAAAAGAAAAAATAATTAAAATGAACATGTCCCAGAATTAATTCTCTGTAGCATGGCTTTGTCATGAAAATTTTAAAAAGCATTCTGTAAGGCATGGTTGTAAATGCCACTGGTGGTGGTGGTGGTTTGTATAGTGAGGGAGCTGGAAGGGCCTTCAGAGTTCACTAAGAAAAGGGAATGGGAGCCCAGGCAGCTGTCTAGGTCCAGCTGTTACTTGCGTGACTTTGAGCATGTGATTTCCTTTTTTTTTTTTTTTTTTTTTAAATTTCAACTTCTATCTGCATCTGTAAAATGAAGGGCTCATGGTCAGCTCAAACATCCCATGACAGTATGAATCACAGAGCCATGTTGTGAGATCTTGGGAGATTGGGTTGGCTAGTGAAAAAGCCTTCAAAGCCCAAGATGGAGAGGGTTGCAGAGTCTTCCTAGCAGGTTAAGGCAGTCCTGAGTCTCTGGCTTGACTTGCACCTGACATTGCAGCCTAAGTAAACTGAGGGCCAACTGATTGGCTTCCCTATTCCTCCCATCTTACCCACACAGGTAGTCTGTCCCAGGGCAAGTGAAGGACCGAGTGGAATTCACTTAGGGGAGTGAGTGTCAAGGAACCCCTCACCCAGCAGACCCTCCAGTCCAAGCCTCTTGGAACATCTAGAGTTCTGACTAGAGGAACAAAGAGGTCATATTACATACTCTAAGGTGCTGCATTTGGGTAGGGATAAGGTGCCAGGTATTGGGCATGTGTTTGGGTAAGAAGCAGAGAGCTGAACGAGGGATAGATGGTCCCCAAGGACCTGCCTCTGGCTTCCATCTCCTGGAGAGTCATTGATTATCAAGCTTCCGAGACAGAAGAGGCAGAGTCTCTGCCACTTGAAATAGGCAGTGGGCTAGCTTGAAATGCAGACTAACAGCTATTGAGCTAGGAAAAAAAAAAGCAGATCCCCAAACCAACAAAAACCCAGTTATCAAACCCCTGCGGATGTGACCCCGACACTGGCTCCATCTCCCTATGGATTTCCCGGAATCTGTGCCAATGACAGTGAGCTCCGGGCCATGAGTTCAGCAGACATTGCTTAGACTTCTGTGTCTCTTGCCTTTGCTCACATTGTTTTCTCTCCCTCCTTCCCTCCCCCATCCCTCCCTCCTCTTCCTCCTTCCTTTCTTCTTTCCTTCTTTCAATCTTTCTTTTCTCATATTGTTTCCTTAAACAGAGATTTCTCTGCACGTTCCATCTGCTCAGCAAACTCATTCATCCTTCCCCAAGATGCCTCTCCTCCAGCTCAATGGCCAGTTAGTTTCCCCTGCCTGTTACCATAGGACTTTGAAAACAGCCTCATTAGAAAATCCTCCCATTCAGCCTTTGAGAGTGAGTGTGCATGTGGGCCCACTGTGTTCGTGCATGAATGCTTGCAGGTCTCAGGGCAGGGACCTGGGCCTCATGCATTTCTTTATTCTCTAGGTCTGATTACATAGCAAGCACTAAAGAATAAGAGAACAAGTGAATGAATGCCTCTTCTACAAGAGAGCCCCCCCCCTTAATGCTTCACCAAGAGATTTCTAGAAACAGCTTTCAATGCTTTAAGACAAAACCAAAAATAGGAACAAGTTAGATCAAGACAGGCTGCCTGAGGGGAGGGAAGACTACCTGATCGGGTGGCATGGGGCAAGGAGGGAAGCTGTGATCCTCCTTTGGAAGCCCAGATACTTCCTGAATCTGATCTGAACTCATTTATCCAAAGGGCAAACATTCTTGGCCCCCAAACACCAGTAAATGGTTTTGCAATGCTCTTCCCTGTGTACCTACTTAAGGTGTGGCCATCCACACCCACAAACTGCACACACAGTCCCAGTCTCAACCTGCGATCTTGCCTTTCAAGAGAGCCTTTCATAATCCCCAGTCCTGGCTTTGTGTCTGGCTGTGTGACCTTGAATACTATGTCTATCTCCTCTGAACCTCCTCTGTAAGATGGAAGGATCGCCGTGCCTGGCTTACCTAGCGAGGCAGTGAAAGAGACGATAGATGGAAAAGGGTTTTAGAAGCCGGGAGTGTAAGAGAAAGTTACTGGGAAGCCTGATTACACTGCCCCCTTAGCTGTCTTCAGGTCTCAGTTTACCCCTTATTACAAGAACAGCCACACCATGTGCAACTCCCTGCTGTGGCCCTCCTGCCCTCCACAGAAAACCAGGGGGTTCTTATCACTCCCTGTGAATCTCAGAAATGTTGGCCTTCATTATAGTTTCCTTTCTGATGAACTCTATTGCCCTCGCCTTTTAGAAGTGCTATTCTGTAGTATGAGAATGAGGAGATGGGGGTGGGGGTGGGGGGTCTGCGTCCTACTGGGCCAGTGTGTGTGCCCTTGTGTAGACTGGAGGTTCCCGGCCTTGTCCGGCCTCCCTCTTAGAAGGTACTTCAAACACCCCCAAATTAGAGATAGAAATGTGCCTTGAGAAGTAGGAAGTGAACGTTGCTTTGGTTTTCATCGTTGGGAGTTTAACAGAGTTTAAAAGCAGTGTGTAATGCCTCCAGCATAGCACCCCTCCGTCTGGAATTGACAAAGTGGCTGAGTGCCAGAGAGAGTGTGTTTATTTCACCTCTGTAAGTGAAATAGAGTCCCGGGGTAGAAGTGAAGAAACACTGGCTCTAATTCAATTTGCCCCCTGGTGTGACCCCAGATAAGGGTCTCAGTTTCCTCAAATGCAAATGAATGAGGACCAGGAGGCAGGAGTTAGGAGGAATCGCTCCCTGAGCTCTTGCTGAGATGAGAGACCGCCCAAACATTCCCGGGTGCTGCCTTAAAGTGATTTACGTGGAGGGCAACTGGAGCAGGAGACCCAATCTACGGGTGGTGACCTAAGAAAGCACAAATCGCAGGGCCATGGTTGCCCGGCACAGGTTTACACTATCTGAAAACTAGAACCCAAGACGCCTGACTTCCATCCCTGACCTGCTACTAGGCTTTCCTGGGAACTGGTCGCAAAGGCTAGTCACAGTGCAGCAGCATGGGCATGGTAGTTCTGCAGAGCTCAGCTTTCTTTGGTCGAGCTAGATTGACTTCTGGAATGCAGACCCATTGATGTTCTCTTGCCTATCTGTAGGCGTGGAGGAGCTTCGGCTGCCTAGAGAGAGTCCTGGGAGTACCTGTGGTGTGCTAGCCTCCCATGATTTCCATTTTCCACTAGCAGCTAAGCTCTTAAGCTAAGTCTCCCTTATACTGCCTGGGGATACCCGCTCTTCTCTTTGGGGAGGATACATTCGGTATTTTAGCAGCATCCCAAACCGGACCCTCCCTGTCAAAAACACATCGTGGACCTTCGCCGAGGAGAGGGAAACTCCTACACTTTTGCATCCCTGTAAGTGAGCCTTACCTGCCTCTGATCTGTCTCCGGTGAGCGCCTCAATGATATCCTCACAGCTCTGCACTCCTACTGGCTCTTGGCTCCCCTTTCCCTTCCCAGGGTGTCCCATCCTCTGGCCCCGCCCTGCCCTAGCACACCAGTTTCTACGTTGGCTAGCTTAGGGCGCCTCCACCCACTCAGCTCCTTGGCCTCACCCGGTTGTGGGGAACCGCCCGCTTCCTGGACCTGAGACCGATTTTTTTTCTCTCTCTCTCGTTTGTATCGCTATGTCTCAGCCAACTGAGCAAAACGCTGATCCCCAGAAACCCAGATCAAGCGCTGGGCATTGGTGGAGTTGAGCATGGCACCTGTGTGACTGTGTAGCACTGGATATCTCCCTACTGGGGCTTTGGCTTCCTTACAGTGGGTACCACCACTCCTACACGCGATTTCACCGGTCGGGTCAGATGTGTTCCCAGAACCCAAAATACTAAAACCGGAAAATATCTGATTCTAATGCAAACCCTGTCTCCCAGTTTGCAGATGCCCAAATTGGAAGTGACTTATCTACACTCAAGATCTAAATTAGTATCAGTGCTGAGAGTCAGGTGCCTCTTTTTGCAATCCCTCACATTCCCGATGATCAACTGGCATCCAGCCGCATCTTAACCGGTGCAAGCCCCAGAAAACTCGTTTTCCAGCCGCTGGGTCCTCATTCGAGTGTTTCTGGTTGTATTACAGGCAACATAAAAAAGAAACAGCCAAGGGAAGCTGAGAAATGGGTACCACTAGGAGGCCACCACCAGGAAAATGACAGAAACAGAGACTTTGGGAACCAACTTACTCAAGTTCTCTTTACCAGCTGAGGGCCACACAATTAGCACATTCAGATGAGCTTCCTCACATCCTGCAAAGACCTGCAGTATCTCTGAGGCACATAATTTCAATTACAGAATTTTAGGATGTGATTATCTAAGTGCTGGGTGGGTGTGGGGGGGGGAGACTTGCCATGTGGTAAGCATCTTGTGCATAATTTCTAATCTCCTTCACACACATCACTGCCTTATTGATTCTGTGCCATACGTTTTATCCAGCCATTCTTCCCTAAACTGGAGACCAACTCTCAGAAAAGTCATCCTGGCCACTTAGGCAACTAGGTGTGCATTTCTAGTTTCCAGTCTGTAAAACAAGGAGGTACCTGTTTCAGTAAAGTAGCTGCGGGCTCCTCTCCAGAGGCTCTGATTCAGAAGATCTGGAGCGGAGCCCAGAAATCAGCCTTTTTTTAAAAAAAAAAAAAAAAAAAAAAACAAAAAAAAAAAACAAGACTCCCAATGATGCTTAAGATGAGCCTTGAGGGCACCAGGCATACAAAGGGTGCACAGACATAGATGTGGGCAAAACACCCAGGCACAGGCACACACAGAAAACAAAACCCACAGGGGTAGAAATATGGTTCAACAGCTAAGAACACCTGCCATTCTTGCAGGGGACCCTGTTAGGCTTCCATCACCCATCTCACAACCATGTGCAACTCTAGTTTAGTTTTAGGGGCTCTAATGCCCTCTTCTGACCTCCTTAGTACCAGTTCGTATGTGGTGTACAGGCATACAGATGGGCAAAATAGTCATAGACCTAAGATGAAATAAATCTAAAAAAAAAAAAAAAAAAAAAAAAAGAATTTAAAAGACTAGCCTTGGGTAAACAATATCCGTTTGCACAAGGTCCTCTCCCCTCCTCCAGTTTGGGAAGAGTTTTGCATTCATGACAAAGGATTATTTGAGTTATGAGAGCTGTCTGGACAGCAGATAGATTGTTGGTGCTCTGGAGACACAAGTATCTTCTGTTCCAATAACATTTTAGAATCAGAGATTCTGATTCGTACCATCTTAGAGTTCTGGAGTCATTAGCCACAGAACCTAAGTTGGGAAGGACTCTGTTCTCTACTCAATCCCCTCATCTAGTGAATCCCCTCTTTCATGTCTGACCTGGGGCTGTTCAGCTTCACTGATGACAGGGAGAAAGCTCATTGCCTCCAAAGCAGTAAAGTGGCTCCGATGGTCAGGATATGGTCACATCTCAAGCTGCTTCCTTTTGCTCTTCTGTCTTTGCACCCACTGGAAACATGAAAGTCTAATCTTTTTTTTTTTTTTTTTTTTTTTTTAGAGAAGGCAACTGACCAAGCAAGTGTTGGGAAATGGTTTGAGCTTTTCCCCAACTGCGCTGTGCAGGTTTCCTTTGAGGCTAATGTGCACAAGGTGTCCAGAGCTTGACACTGGGAATGTGTGCTGTAAAGGCATTGCTCCTTGGATGGGAAAGCAGGAGGAAACAGAGTCTCTGTTTTCAGGGGCCTGTGAGAGGCACTCCTTCAAGGTCTTCACATGAGATGGAAGTGTGAAGCAGAGAGTGGAGACGGAGGAAAAGCTAACTTTAGGACAAGGGGAAGACTCACCTGGTTATAGACACCATCAAGTCTTAATTAAGTCTTAGCTTAATCGACACCTTCTTGTCCTTTCTTAGCCACCTTTTATTTTCCTAATTCAAATCCTCTCCTATTCTTCCTCCCTAGTACCCTTCTCTGTTTTTTTTGTCAATAGCTCTTTCTATCACGTGGGTTCCGTGGCTTCCGGGCACTGAACTTAGGTTGCAGATTTGGTGCTGAGTGACCTCACCTACTGAGCCACCTCGCTGGCCAGCTTGCTTTTATTTTCTAATCTGGTGCTAGTGTTCTAGCTACCTCCTCAACTGAGGCTCCATCTCCCCACTGACTCTTCCTGATTCTCCATTCCTATAACCACTCCTTTCTCTTTCCCATCAGGCCCAGAGGTAGCAGTGATGCCCAGATGTTTCAAGCCCCAGGATACTCTAAATGCCCTTATGGTTGTCCATTCTCTTGACCATCTCTAAACAAAGCCTTCTCCATTTCTGGTACTAAGTCTGTCTGCTTCTGAGGCCCATCTTGGTGCTTCTACAGTACTTCCACTCTGGGTTATGATTATCTACTTTATTTGTTGACTCTAACCCGGGGACAGAACTCTTGGAGGGTACCAAGTCATTCCCAGAACCAAGTCTAGCACAGAGTACATAGTAAGATGAATTTGTTGAGCAAATGGGTGAGTGATGAATGATGGTTATGGCCATAGAAACCACTTGCCATTGTGTTCTCAAGGAAAATTCTCCAAGAAAAGATGGAGAAGGTCTGGAGAACAACAGAGTGGGGTTCCACCTTCAGGCTAGATTCTCTTGGTATCAGACTTCCAGGTCTAACAACTCACTCATCCCTAAGTGACACATACTCCAGAACTCTGGTTCCCTCTCAACCTCTGCCTCTCAGTAAAGGCCTCATTATCCATCCCCAATCCACCTTTCTATTTATCTATCTGCTGACTTGGGGTCTGTCCTTCCCATTAGACTATAAGTTCTCAGAGTAAAATCCAAATATATATTCTTACCATAGTGTTCCCAGAGTGGCTAGAATGGGAGAGAAGGCTGCAGAGGTAGGGTGAGCATGGGTAGAGCCTGTTAACAGTTTAGGAGCCTGCTGCCTGGGGTCAGATGGAGAATGACTCACAGATTTAGTGATTGCACTAAGTTGTTGCTATTCATTCCTCATGAGCCTGGATTTAAGTACCCCCCCCAGCCCCCCACCCCCAGTGCCTGTGAATGACGGATTCCAGAAACCCTGTGAACATTGCAGAACCAAGAATTCTCAAGTCTTTTGTATTAAGATGGTGTAGCCTTTTTATAGTCTGTGCACACCCTCCTACATACATTAGATAATTTACAATACATAATATAAATGTTATTTAAAGAATATACCGTATTATTTAGAGAATATGACCCCCCCAAAAAAAGAGTGTGTATTGTTGGGACAAACGGGATGTAGCCCAGTTGCCAAAGTGCTTTTATAGCATGCACAAAGCCCGTGTTCATTTGCAGCATGGTGTAAACGGAGGTACACACCTATAATCCCAGCACTGGAAAGCTAGGGATAATAGGGCCAGAAGTTCAAGGTTATTCTTGCCTATATAGCTAGCAAATTTGAGGTAAGATTGTAATACATAAGATCTTGTCTCAAACAAACAAAAAAAAAGAAAATATGAAAGAAAAAATCAAGACAAAGGCCTTGTCTTCTCCCTGAATATTTTTTTTTCTTGTACATTTTCAATCCATGATTTCAACCAACTAGAGGCAGAACCGATTGGTAAAGGTTAGGCAATTTCTGTGACTCCATTTCCTCTTCTAAAAGTGGGGTCAATAGCCTTTGGGCTTTTAAAATTCTGTGTACAAGGTGTCTTGGATATCCAGAGTTCTGATGTTTTGAGTGGGGGCGAAGTGAACAGTTAATGAATGCTCTGAAGACCACCAACTCAGCATTCCACAGGGCTCTGTCCATTCTCCCACAATGGGTCAGGGCCATGAGTTACATGGGGTCCCAGGAGAAAGCAGGTGATGCCTGACACCAGGCAGTTTGAAGAAAGGATGAGAGAGCTTAGGAAACCAACAAGGAGCAGGTCACCTGGTTAGAGGAGAAGAAACCAGCTGGAGAGTAGAAGCTGGTGGTGGGGTTTGGGGGGGGGGTTCTGAGAATCTGGGAAAGGACAATGGTGGGAAGGGCATCCAGGCTGGAGCTACAACCAACCATGCTGGGATAAACACCAGTTCCTCTCTCCCCTCCTGCCATGGATCTTCTATCACTGCCTCCTGTTGGCTCTCAACCCAGAACCATAATGGTTCCCCAACTGTCAGTCCAGAGTCAGTGAGCTCCCAATAGTTCGGGTCAGTTGTCTCTGTCGGTCTCCTCTTCATGACCTTGACCCCTCTGCTCATATAATGTCTCCCCACCTCTCTTTGGCTAGACAGGGAGCTTTGCCTCCACTTTTTAAATGCCAGGAATAGAAGTAAGCCCCACTACACCTGGTTTCTGCAGTGGTGGGTAACGAACACAGAGCCTCACGCACTCCAGGCAAGCAGTCTATCAAGTGAGTAATACCCCCAGCCTCACATCCTTGCTTTCAAAAACAAAAGATTAGTAATTACCTTGATGTCCCTTAGGAACTAGATAAATAAACAATGGTACCAGAAAATCATTCAATGGAATACTTATTGTGTAGTGGAATTATGTTACATTGTAAATAATTGTCTCACCTACTGGCTTAATAAAAATGTTGATTGGCTGAAGGCAAACAGGAAGTATGGGCGGGGCTACCAGACTAAGAAAACTTTGGGAACAGGAAGAACAGAGCAGAGATGCCACAGAGACGCCAGACAAGGCAGCAGATGCAGAGGACAACTATGCTGCTCTGAGAAAAGGTACCGAGCTGCATGGCTGAACAGGATAAGAATCATGAATTAGATTAAGAGTAAAGAGTTAGCAAGTTATATGCCTGGGCCTCAAGCAATCAGCATACAACTAATATAAGCATCTATGTGTTTCAGTGGGACTATGAGACTATGGACTATGGGATTATGGATCTATGGGTCCGGGCCACAAAGCAAGGCAGGGAAGTCCAGGCCAGAAACTTAATACAATAATATGGTCCTTTAAAATAGGGAAATGTTCTTTATGTACTGATCTGAAACAACAGCCAGAGTATAGGACTAGCACATGATATGCTACTTTGCGAGAAAGAGTATGCATAAGCACACAGTCATTCATTTGCACATACAAATACACTTATACATACATTCACACACACAAATATTCTAAAATATATAAGTAAGACATACTGTCCGGTAAGTTTCCAGGGATTGGGCTAAATCTACAGGAAGTAGGGACTGGAACAATATATATGTCTCAAAAGGCTGTGCTCTTACATTTTTATTCTGCGTACATGCATTATTCAAAAACTGATGAAGGAACACCCAACCCAGCATTGACTTTGGGGTGGGTGAATCAAATATGCCTGCAGTGGATGTGCCGCGCTGGCTGGCCCACCTTGGGACTTCTCGCCATTTTGGGGAAGAGTATGGGTGGATGGGAAGGGGTGAGGCTGAGGGATGTCTGGGAGGAATTGGGAGAGAGGAGGGGAGAGGGAACAGGGGGATACATTGATGGAGGTGACATTTTTTTTTTAATGAAAATAAAATTGAAAAAAATCAGAAAAAAACCTGATGAGGCCAGGCATAGTCGTGAACTTCTATAATCCAAGCACTTGGGAGGTGAAGGCAGGAGCATCAGAATTTCAAGTTCATCTGCTGATACACGGCAAACTTGGGCAAACAAAAAACTAATAAAATTTTTTAGTAAAACAAAATTAAATCATTCAAAAACATAATTATATGCCAAGTGCAGTTGTACAAACTCACAATCCCAATACTTGGGGGTCTAGGGCAGGAGAATTGCATTGAGTTTAAGACCAGCCTAAGCTGTATATGAGATCATCTCAAAAAAAATAAACAAACAATAAAACTAACAAACAGAAATATATGTAGGTATAAAGACCATACAGCAACATGGAAAGCTAATATTAAACTTTGTTTAAAAGAAGCTTTTTGTATGAAGCAAGATACACCTGGTCATGCTCCCAGAGCTGCTTCTGTTTGTTTTTCTGGTCATCCTCACTGGAGGAACAAGATCCTACACTCTTAACTGCAGTCAGTCACGTCCATGTCCTCGGCACTGGCCCACCAGACCCTGGACAATCTGTTTACGCATGAGGAAAAGCTTCTGACAAACAAGAGGGGGCTTTCTCCAGGGAGAAGCCAGAGTGCTGCACATCTTCCTCTTACTCAGCTTCCTTCCTGGAGGAAGGTCCCCTGTGGGAACCCGGAGGTGAGACCTGTCCTGGAAGGAAGGGGAGCCAGGAATCTGCACCAGTGGCCTGACATGATGCTATGGGCCCAACCTCCGCTAAACTCTGGTGTTCTGCTCTCTCTCCTCTTTGGTTTTGCCCACCCGCTGTTGGGGGCTCCTCTCCTTCAGGATGCTAGCCCCACTGCCATCAGAGACCAGCCTTCTGCCCCTGCCCATCTGTATGATCTCATTTAAATCACTTAGCCTCTCTGAGGCATCTTAAAAGAGCTACTTGCTTTATTTTATGTGTATATGTGTTCTGCCTGTATGTGTGTGCATGTGCACACTCAAGGAGTGCCCAAGGAGCTCATCAGAAGGTGGTGGATCCCCTGAACTGGAGTTGCAGGTGGTTGGGAACCCCCATGTTAGTAACTGAACCTAGGTCCTCTACCAGAGCAACATGTGCTCTTAACCATCTCTCCAGCTTCATCCCGCCTTTGTTTCCCACCCATAAACTAGCAGTGTCTCGACAGGCTGCTGGGCAAACAAAAAAGCATTATACACCCTGGACCATTTCTGTGCTACCTGCTTTTCAGTCTCCTCAACCTACTCATCAGCCCCTGCCTCATATATAGCAGCCTTCCTCTCTCTCCTAGGGCTCTAGACCCAAACCATCACTCACCACACCCATGCACCAGATCCACACATGCAGCTGTCTCCCATGACCGTCTCAAACTTGATCCATCAACCAACTGACTTGCTTACAGAGCCCAGGGTCCCGGGCAGTGAATAGTACCACCTATGGCAGATATTTCCACTTTAGTTCAGTATGTTCTCTCAAATTATTCTAGATCCTGTCTAGTTGGCAATTAATGCTAACCATCATAGGTCTCCATAGGCATGATATAGTGGTTGAATAGTCCAATTAACTCATAGTTTCCCTACCATAATACTATAGGTTTGCATTAACTGAACTGAAAATTACAAGGGTACTGTAAGAATTAAACAAAATAATTTATAACACTGGAAAAATATTGCCATAGTCCATGTCCACTAAGGGTTTCTACCACAAATTAATTCTTAATTCAAAAAAAAAATGCAGTCAGTCAGTCTTACCAAAAATTAATACTATATATTTGCCCACTAGATAGAGTTGAGCAGGAGCACACATTCATCATTTTCTGCTTCTTGATTGCGGTGTGATGTGGACAGATGCATTACACTTCTGTCACCTTGGCTAGCCCATCACGTTGGTTTGTACCTTTGAACTGGGAGACACAACGAACCTTTCTTCATTAAAAAAAAAAAAATTAAAATAAAAACAAAAAGACAACAGTAACCTAAACTGAGAATTCTCCTCTCCAAACTCCGTTCTCATCCACTGTCTCTGCCCCATCGATACCTCTAGAACCGTGAAGTCCTGCACCTGCTCAACTCTTGACTCCACCCAGTGTTTACGGAGCCCTATGATGTGAACTTGGAAATAGAGAAAGTTGGACCTAAACGCACAGTAAACAATAGCAGAGAGAGAGCCCCCTAGGCTCCCTGAGGGTACCAGTGCTCTCATCTCAAGAGGGATAAGGGCTAGTTTGTCCTCGAGCCAAATATGAGTCACCATGACCTGGGAACACAGATCTAGGTCACCTTGAATCTCATGTTCCAACACGTAAGTAGTTTCATGAAGTTTTTATGGTGACAGAACAAAGAAGCCCACTAATCAAGAAACCCCAGAGAGCAAGATTACAGCTGTGCTGTGGTGTGGCAGCTTTAAGTCTCACATGCTGCCTGTTACCGTTCTTATCCTTTCCGTGGGTTGTTAATACCTGTTTGTTGGAGCCTTGTGTCTGGCTTTATCTGCAAGTCACAGTTAGGTCCAACTCGGAGGTGGGTAAGGAATGTCTCTTTAGGGGGCCAAAGCTAACTAAAGACAAATTGTCATCCAGCTCTGGACTTGCAACACTCCAGCCTCTCTACATCATTGAAATGTAATCCATTGCTCTGCCTTTGTAGACAAGGCTTCACTCCAGAAATTTTCATTCACAAAGGTTTTGTGTTCTGCTCTGGCCCTCTGCTTATACTTCACTGCTGCACTACTCCTAGACCATTAAGATTCCAGAACTTTTTCCAGTAACTTCTCACTTTCTGGTTTTTCTTTTGAGACAGGATCTCACTATGAAGCTCTGGCTGGCCTGGAACTCCCTACGTAGACCAGGCTGGCCCCGAGTGCTGGGATTAAATGTGCATGCCAGTGAGCTTGGATGTTTTGTTTTGTTTTTGCTTATGCTACAATAGGTTCCTACACATGCGGATACCAGTGCCCCGAGTAGCATAAGCACATCATGTTTGGGATACATGAGTCTATGCTGAGGTAACTGACAACCTCCCCATTCAGCTGAACCATCTGTGCTCACTGCAGTCTCTCAGGAAGCACCCATCCTCTTTAATGTTACTGGTTCCTGTTCTATACGGAAAGAACCCTGAAGTCTGGCACCAATTACTCAGTTCTCCAGATGAGAAGCAAGATGTCACCCCTGTTCATAACTCACTTATTAGAACAAATTACATGGCTCTGCCCAACTCTCGGTTGTCAAAAAGTACATTCCTATCCTGTGTCCAAAGGGCAGGGAGCTGAAAATATAGGTATTAATAAATATCATACACTTCCTGCAATCTATACTGTACCAGGCTCTGAGCTAGGGATCAAGGATAAGTAAATTATGGTCTTCTTATTAAGCTTATTTATATTTATTTATCGAGACAGGGTCTTACTATGTAGACCACATTGATCTTGAACTCAAGGGTTTTGCCTGCCTCTGCCTCTCGATTGCTGAAACTAATATACATATTTGACTAAAGTAATTGTACCCCTTTATGTGGTACAATGTGATATTTTGATGTGTGTGTGTGTGTGTGTGTGTGTGTGTGTGTGTGTGTGTGTATATATATATATATATATATATATATACACTGTATACTGATCAGATTAGGGTGAAAACATTAATTACCCTAAATATTATTTCTCTGTGATGAGAACATCCAAAATCCTCTCCTAGCGATTTTGAAGCATGCACTCCATTAACTATAATCACTTTACCATGTAAAAAGGAAGCACTACTCTTCTTACACCTGGAGACTGACCTCACCCACCCTTCTGGCATCTTCCCTTGCCTCTGATAACAATTATTTTGTCTTAACCTCTATGAGATTAACTTTTTAAGACTCCACATTGTGTGGGTTGAATGAGATGTCTCCTATATTCTCAGGCATTTGAGTACTGTTAGGGCAGGCTTAGGAGGTGTGGCCTTGTTGGAGGAAGTGTGTTACGGGGCAGGTTTGGAGAGACTTATGCCACTTTTGATTTGCTCTCTCTGCTTCCTGTTTTCAGTTCAAGATGTGATGAGCTCCCAGCTGTTCCTGCTGCTTGCTGCAACAGTCCCACTGTGATGGTGATAGGCTCTTATTCCTCTGGAACCATAAGCCTGAAATAAACCCTTATTTCTATAAGTTGCCTTGGTCATGGTGTTTTGCTGCTGCAAAAGAAACCTAGCTAAGACACCAATATAAGCAAGACCTTACAGCCTTTGGATTTCTGAAACTGATTTGTTTCATTCATGGATGTCCTTCAGATTCGTTCAAATAACAGGGTCCCTTCTTTTTTATAAGGCTGAATAGTATTTATTACACTATACATGCATCACATTTACTTCATCCATTCATCAGCTGATGGTCACCTTGGTCATTTCCATTTTCTGGCTATTTTGATGTGAACAAGACAGTGAACATCTATGGCATACTAATTTCATGTATTTTGCATTACATATATGTGGTGATTTGAATCAGAAAAGTCATCAATAGGCTCTAGTATTTAAACACACTTAGTCCCCAATTGGTGGACGTATTTGGGGAGGTTTAGAAGATGGGCCATGAGGCAGGCAGTGTGTCTCTGGGGACAGATTTTGAGATTAAAAGCCCCTGCTGCTTGCTGCGGTGCTTCCTACCATGATGGACTCTCACCCCTCTGAACCACAAGCCCAAATAAACCTTCTGCTCATGTTCCACTCTGGCCCAGTTGTTGAGCATCACCACACACTACTCTTAGACTGAAACTATAAGCCCAAATAAACTCCTCTATCAGTTGCAATTGGCCCGGGTGTTCTATCACAGCAACAGGAAAGTAAGGAATATAATGATGCATAGTGAGATTGCTGTGTCAGGTACATGTCTGTGGTTGGTTTTTGATTTCTACCCTCTGCTTTCTATAACGGATATCCTAATCTACATTCTCACCAACTGCATTTAAGAATCCCTTTTTTCTACATCCCCACAACTTCCATTATTCTTTATCTTTCTGATAATAGCCATGTAGCTGGTCTGAGGTAATAGTTCACTGTAGTTCTGCTTTGTGTTTCACTGATGACTAGTGATGCTAAGTGTTTTATACACACACACACACACACATGGATGGACAGACAGACATCCTGGTCTGTCTTACAAGGCCTCTCCATGGCTGCAGCACAGAACTGGTGCTATTACCTCAGGGTTTACATTCTGTTGTGTGTAGTAGGAGGTTTCTATCCTGGACTTTAGGGCCTAACCTCAAGGTTTAAGACCCACAGACCCACAAAGACACACAGATACACAGATACATACGATAGTTTTAGGCTGATGGGCCTCAGGCCCAGGCATATAACTTGCTAACTCTGTACCCTTCATCTAACCCATGATTCTTCCTGTTCAGCATGTGGCTCGGTACCTTTCTTTAGAGCAGCATAGTTGTCCTCTGCTTCTTCTGGCTTCTCTCTGGCATTCTGCTCTGTGCTTCCTGTTCTCAGAGTTTTTAATCTGGTAGCCCCACTCACATTTCCTGCCTGCCTTTGACCAATCAGCGCTTTTTATTAAACCAGTGAGTGGGACAATTATTTACAATGTAACAACACAATCTCCCACAGTTGTGTCTCAGAACGCTGAACTATTTAGATTAGGCTTCATCAACTCAAACACCTTTGGGAATCAGGAAGCCAGTGTCAGCACATGGGCTGGATAAGAAAGACCGGTAGTCATGGAGCTAAGGAAGATGTAATTTGAGCCATGCCCACTTCTGAGATTCCAATTATCAGTCATAAAGCCCATTCCTTAATGCTGTCAAGTAATATATTTACACGCATACATAGGCAAGTCCCATGAGACAAAGAGAACGCACCTGCAAGGCTGCAGTAACACATGAACACCACTTTGTGCCACTCAAGTCCAGTACAGGGAACAACATTTTGCTGTGCTCTGGTCGGTCTGTTCATACCAAAGGTGTGGTGCTTGTCTACGACATGTACTCAAAGGGACATATAAGAGCTGGAGCTAGTGCCTATCATGACATGTACTCAAAGGGACATATAAGAGCTGGAGCTAGTGCCTATCATGACATGTACTCAAAGGGACATATAAGAGCTGGAGCTAGTGCCTAGATAGGCAGTATGGGAGACAATGTGGGTATGCCTCTCTCCCTCTCTCCCTCTCCCTCTCCCTCTCCCTCTCCCTCTCCCTCTCCCTCTCCCTCTCCCTCTCCCTCTCCCTCTCCCTCTCCCTCTCCCTCTCCCTCTCCCTCTCTCTCTCTCTCTCTCTCTCTCTCTCTCTCTCTCTCTCTCTCTCTCTCTCTCTCTCTGTGTATCCGTGTGTCATAGTATATGTGTGAAAGTCAGAGAACAGCATCTTCCATCCTATAGAGAACAGCATCTTCCATCCTAGGTCTTGTCGTTTTTTTAGCACTGCATTTGCCAAGCCAGCTGGCCCTGCAGGTTTCTGGCTTCTCTTCTGCCTCTGCTTCCCATGTTACCACAGGAGCACCGGGTTTACAAATGTAAACAAATGTGTCTTACTTAGGGTTTCTATTTCTGCAATGAAACACCATGACCAAAAGCAAGTTGGGGAGGAAAGGGCTTATTTTTCATACACTTCCACATAGTAGTCCATCACTGAAGGAAGTCAGGACAGGAAATCAAACAGGGCAGATCCTGGTGGCAGGTGCTGATGCAGAGGCCATAGAGGGGTGCTGCTCCTGGCTTACTCAGCCTGCTATCTTACCACTCACAGTGGGCTGGGCCTTCCCGGGGTGGGAGACTTTAAACAGTTCAATTCCACTCAGTATTTAGGACTGCTCTCCTGTACGCCCAATCCAGTTGTCCTTTCTAGAGATATGAGCAAAACGAGAGTCACAGCACTATTCTATTCTTAAATAATTTAACTTTATTTTATGTCCATTGATCTGAAGATATCAGATCCCCTGGAACTGGAGTTATAGACAGTTGTTAGCTGCTATGTGGATGCTGGGAATTGAATCCAGGACCTCTGGAAGACTGGCCAGTGCTCACAACTGCTAAGTCATCTCTCCATCCCCACAGCTCTATTCTTAAAGACCCTACTGTCAGGAGGGGAAGTTACAGGACCTGGGATAGTTTTCTTAAGGAAACAAATGGAGAACCAAATGTAACAATCATAATGAGACTGGTTACTGAGAATTGAGTATGTCAACACTGTTCTTAGCTACTTGACCTGAGGTTATGCCATGTAACTCCTCTCAGGCCGAGGCAGAAGCCTGCAGTGTTTCATATTGTGAAAATGTGGCTCAGGAAGGTCAATTCAATTTGTTACCATGTAGCTATTCTCTATGACACACAAGAACAGTACAGTCTCTCAAAGAGGACCAGGAGTTCAAGGCCATCCTTGACTACACAGGAAGTTCTAAGGCTATGAGACCAATCAAGCAAATGGAGGCAGGAATGGTTTCAGGCACATACTTATAATCTCCATAATTAGGAGGTAAAGACAGGTGAACCAGTAGTTCAAGACCAGTTAAACTACATAAGAGCATGTATCATTTTTTTTTAAAGTCAGTTTTAAGGCTATCCCCATGTGACCTATGAGCACCTATAGAACGTGGTTAATCAAATGAGGCTCCTTAAAAATACAAAGCATGCACCTAATTTTTCATGACTTAGTATAACTATAAAATATTAATGTTATATATGTCACAGAGGTTTTTTTCATGAACTGAGGCAAATGTATTAAAACTAGCCACTTTAAAAAACAAAAATGCCTTTTTAAAGCCAGGCTGTGGTGGCACATGTCTTTACTCCCAACACTCGGGAGGCAAAGATAGGTGGATCTCTGAGTTTGAGACCAGCCTGCTCTACACAGTGAGTTCCAGGGCAACCAGGGCAACACAGAGAAATCCTGTCTCAAAAAACTAACAAAAGACATTTTAATGAGTCTCCTAGAAAATACCAAACTACAATGAAGCTCTTAGTGCATTTCCAGTGAAGAGCAGCATTGGGGTCTAGAAACAAGAGAAATAACTTCCATAGTGCCATGATGTGGGAATGTCTTTCTATATGCTGTGAATATCAATCTTTAAATAAAGGAGCTGTTTCGACCCTTAGCGAACACCCCATAGCCAGAGACAGGAACACATAGGTATGAGAGGGAGGGTGGAGTCAGAGAGAGATCCAGCCAGCTGCTCAAAGAAGCAACATGTAAGGAACACAGGTGAGCCACGCCACAGGCCACATGGCAGGATAAGTTAATGGAAATGGGTTAAGATGAAGGAGCTAGCTTCCAATGTGCCTACGCCATAGGCCAAACAGCATGAAGCTAATATGTCTGCGTGTTTCTTTGGGTCTTTGGGATTGCTGGTCCAGATATGCTATGGCGGGCAGGTCTAAACTGTAGGATTAGTCCAGGCCAGAAACCCATTGTAACAGTGCCAAGTGTGGCATCAGGGTCTATAACCAAGGTTATAAGGATCAGCCTCCAAGATGGCTCCTAAAAAGCTTCATCTTTTGCAGCTAATAGGATATCCCTTCCACTTTAAATGGGGCCCATTTGTCAGAGTACAGAAAGGACTGTGGGCTTCCTTCATCGAGCTCACAAAAGGCACAGGGAGTGGAGCCCATAGGGTAAGGAACTGAGGTCTCTGGTCACCAACTAGAAGGAACCAAGCAAGCACAGTGGGGTGACCACCTTGGAAACTAACCTCCAGCACCAGTCAAGCCTTCCAATGACAAATGACACCTTTAACGCAAGCTCTGGTAAGGTTCCAACCAACCTAGGAACATTTCCTCCAAATTCCTGATCCACAAAACCAAGGTAATGTGTTCCTGGTTGTCTTGAATCATAAAGTTTCTTTTTTGTTACTTAGCTGACATTCTTACAGACCCAGAGATCCTATGTAGGAAAATCTTTATAACATTTGTGTGCAAGAAGAAATTAATTGCCCTTGTCTTTTCCATAGCCTCTCTACTATCTGTTGACCCCAAGCAAAAACGGGTAAATTATCAAACCTGAGAGATTCAACCCCCAAAAGCAAAAACCTCATTTTATTTTTTACTTTTTTGAAGAGGTTTTCCCCTTTCCTGAAGACAGACCCAGGTCTTTTGAGAACAAAAAAACTTTACAGAATCACTTTCACCCAGGCCACAGAGATTTGATTCCCACAGAACTCAAAAGACCTACAGACCAAACTCCCTGTCACATACAGCATTGAGTAAAGTAGCAAGTAATTAAGCAATAACACTTTATAACACTGGAGTGTCTCCAAGCAGAGAAATGTGTGTTAATAATCACAGGGATGCTTCATGTAACGTAACTTTTCATATCGATCTCTGAGGTAGGTAGAAAGATACAGGAAGCTCGGAGAATCAGGTTCCGGGGCTCAAGTCAGACTAGGAGCTTCCTACAGCAGGACCATCGTCCCTGGGTGAATGAGTGCCCTTCAGCTGGGGCTGTCCTCAGAGATTAACATGCACTTGAAAGTCTCCTGGAAGGCCACAAGGAAGGACGGCATTACTTCATCCACAGTGACAAGTCTTTGGAGTGCCTCACTCAGGGAAGTCACTCCTGTCCCAACCAATCCACAGGGTACAATGTGCTCAAACCAAGTGAGGTCCGTAGAACAGTTAAGAGCCAGGCCGTGGGATGTGATGTGCCTTCCACAGCGGACTCCTGCAAAGCAAGCCAAAATGTCTTAGCATAGCTATACTTCACTCCCTTGGAGTCTGGGGATCCTGCTAGTGCCGAAAGGTAAGTAAGTGGGCCTGGATTGGGTTTCTTGGAGCCTGAATGAAATACAGACTGGGTCAGAGGTCTAAGTCTACGCGGGTGGGGGTTGTGGTTACATATCAGCAGTTCTTGCTATTTTTAAGATTTTTTTTTTTTAATACAGGGATTACGTTGCTTTGGAAGTTTGACATTTGGCAGTCTATGCTCCCGTTGTGAGTCACAGGAAGTAACCTGGCAATCCATGCCTGGTGTTGCTCCATCCATGAGTGCTGAACTAGGACTACTCTGCCCCGAATATTAAAATATTCGTGAGGCAGGTCATTCCCAGCCCAGAGTTCCCCGGGGTTGGCCCTAACCCGGCTCCACCCCGGCGCGCTCACCGATTGCGCAGATCTTGCGCTCGCCCAGCCACACACCGGTATACGGTGGCGGCCGCGCGCGGGCGCCCCGCAGGCCCCGGAGCTCGCACAGGCGCACGGCGCACGCCTCCAGCGCCGCCACGTGAGTGCGCAGGCGCAGGCCTAGGCACCGCAGGTCAAGCACGGGGTGGCAGAGCAACTGGCCCGGGCCGTGGAAAGTGGCCAGGCCGCCACGGCCGGTGGCGCGCACCTCGGCTCCCAAGGCCCTCAGCCGCGTAGTCTCCTCCGGCGTCAGGCCGCCGCGTAGCCCGCCCGTGTACACGGGTCCCGCTGGCTCGCAGAGCAAGAGAGCGCCCGCCTCGGTCCTCGTCGGGACCCCCGGGCGAGGGTCAGTCTGCAGCCGCTGCAGCCAATGCTCCTGCAGGGCCAGCAGCTCGGAGTAGTGAGCCCGCCCGAGCCACACTAACCGGACCCCGGGTAGCTGCATTGCAAGGGCCGCAGTGCGTGGGCCCCGCCTCCTGTCGGATCTCGGGGCGGGGACTGAGGGCCACGCCCATGAGTCGCAGCTCCGGGGCGGATTCCAGTTCCCGCCTACCTATATGCCCAGATACCCAGCCTGATATCCTCCCATTCATTCCGATAGTCAGTCTTTAATATATGCTGTGTTCTGCAGGCCAATCCTAGGAGGGTGACCCTGCAGTGCACAGTGTGTGAGAAACGAAGATCCAGGCCTAGGAACTTATGTGTGCACAACTAACAAGCTAGTATTAAAGTGTTATAGTGTGTGTGTGGGGGGGGGGGGGGACAGGATCCAATAGTGTGCTGAGTTCCTCAAAAAATAAAAGAGAGACTATTGTGCAAGGTTTATTGTGGCTTGGTGTGGGAGGTCTATACGAGCTGGGCGGTGGTGTCTCATGCTTTTTAATTTCAGTACTCCTGAGGCAGAGGCAGGTGGATCTCTGAGTTCAAGGCTTCCAGGTCAGTGGTCTATGGAGTGAGTTCCAGGACAGTCAGAACTGCCCAGGACTGCTCTCTGTTTAAACCAACACCTCAGACTTGAGCAATGGACTTGGGGTGTGGAGGCAGAGGAAGGTCATTGAACTTCTTGGTTCTTCTTACCCTTGTGACAATTCTAAAACTCTTCTCTGCTTTTCACGGTCACTTTTATCAGGTTGACTGGCCTAGAGAATAAATGGCCAAGCCTTGCTTATCAGACCTGTCAGGTCCCAGGCTTTGACTGTGTTTGTTTGTGGTGGTGGTTTTGAGGTGTTTTGTTCTGTTTTGAGATAGGTCTCCCTGTTTGCTCCAGCTATCCTAGAACTCATTATGTAGATCAGGCTAGCCTTGGACTCGTAGAGATCCACCTGCCTCTGCCTCACAAGTGCTGGGATAGATTTTTGACTCTTAATAGTTCCAATAACACTGGGTGTGGGTGGGGCAGGAAGTGGAAAGAGAAAAAGCAGAAAATAACCACCAGAACGAGAGAGTTAATGAGGTAGACGGCATTGGCAAAGATATACGATGACAGGTTTCAGAGCAGATGACAAAGTTATTGTGAGTTATCAATGGTGGAGATGTGGATTAAAAAATAAACAAGACATTTAGCTAGCTCCAGGGTCTGGGAGAAGAGAAATTGGGAAAGGGGATTACATAAGACCCTGTTCCTGATCACCTAAATAATTATGTGTGGGTGGGAAAATTAACTGCAATGATTCGGTTCCTGGAGAAAATGAGCCCAGGGATCCTGCCTACCATGTGTTCTGATGTGAGGAAGCCTAAGAAGGAAAGCCAGGATCTGGGTTCATCCTCTGTTTCTGTCACTGCATTTGTGATCTTTTGGGTAGGTAATGCTGACTTAGATTCTTGAGTCCTTGTCTACCCTAGAGCTGGCATCTATAGGGCTTTAGTAATATTTGCAAGGTAGGTTTGTTGTGCATGTCATTGAACTGGGACCTCTCACCAGGGCTCATAGAAACCTCCAAGCCCCCACATGACCTGCCCAGCGCATGCCTCCAGCGCCTGTTGGGTGTGTTTGATACATTCTTGAATTGGGTTTTCCTGATATGATTTTAATATGTGAATATTAATATTTTAATATTGAGAATATGTGTTCTCCAATAGTGCCAACTCCCTTTTTGCTTTTAGGAGTAAATTATTTATCTGTCTGTGACTTGTGGGTGGTGCCAGACAGATGATATTATTTAAATGCTTAACAACAGTAGAGTCATCCTGCCTCTGTTTGCAATTAAGTGGAGTCAAAGGCTGCCTGTAAAATGGAGCCCCCCAGGCCAAGAAACAGGCTTAGGGCACAGTGAAGCCAGACTTTCTTTGTTCTACCAGCCAGTTCCCAAATCACAATGTGGAGAATTATTGTTAATTATGAAATCTTGGCTGATAGCTTAGGCTTGTTTCTAACTAGTTCTTATAACTTAAATTAGCCCATTTCTATTAATGTATATGTGCCCCTGAAGCTTGTTTGCTTTATCTATGTGTATTCACCCTGATTTTATTCTTCCTCCCCATGTCCTTGTATCCCTACCCTTCTTCTTATATGTGTCCTCTGTGCCTGAAAATCCTGTCTAACTATTAGCCATTTAGCTTTTTATTAAACCAATCAGAGTGACACTTTTTCATAGTGCACAAAAGATTATTTCACAACATTTTCCCCTTTTTGTCTACATAAAAAAGGAAAAGCTTTAACTCTAATACAGAAAACCAAATACAATAAGAACAATTACCAGGTAAGCATTATATTTATAGTGTTCAGTCCATTTGTGTTTGGCAAATTCAGAGAAAATACTCCATTAACTATCCTCTCTTGATGTGTTCAAAGTTTTATGCCTAATTTACTATCATAACTAATGAAAACTACAACTTCAACTATCTAGTCTTCAACTTCATCAGAAACCCAAGAAGGATATAATATTAACTGAGAAAACAGTAAGTGCAGAGCAAATAACTTACAAAACTCTGAAATGACAGCCATCTGGCTGCCTGGACCCCAATATTCCTCTGTAATGTTGGGGCATCCATATTTAGCCAACAGACCTAGAATATCTGGCAGACTTTTCTGTGAAACAGGAATTTGAAAGACTGTTCTGCTGTCTTGGCAAAGTTTTGCAGTTTTTTCTTTTGTACCCTGCTTGTTCGTTTGGACAGTACACTATCAGCAGTTGAGGCAATGGCACTTTCTTTGCCCAGTGGCTAAAGAAAGCAAACTCCGTATGGGGATTATTTGATGCCTTTGTAAGGCCTTGAAAACATACCTAACATGACTATAAGCTTGTTATAGATAACTTAGCCTGTATTTCCTTTTTATGATTTACTAATTTATTTGTTACGTATACAGTATCTTTGTCTGCCTGCTTTCTACATGCCTATGCCCTTCTTCTCAATATCCTTGTGTGCCTGGAAATCTCACCCAGATATTGGCTATTCAGCTTTTTATTGAGCCAATCATAGTGACACTTTTTCAAAATGTAAAAAAAAAAAAAAAAAAAAAAAAAAGATTCTACAACACAGTTCTACAACACAGTCTTATGTGAGCAACATTTAAAATATTAAATTAACATTTAATTTAATGTTTAAGAAACTGCCAGTCCTATGACAGAGACAGACAAGTCTACAGACAGCAGCAATGCGATTCACAGAAGAGTGAGCCATGAACTTTCCCCTGAATGATCATGAAACATGTTTTTATCAATAAGATAGATTCATGAGTATAACAGCCTCTGCCTCTCTGGATAAGTCAGATGGCTCATCAATCTGTTGTTAGGCTGGTGATAGAGAGGGAAATGGAGAGTATTCTGAGACAACGTCCATAGAAGAGTATCTCTGAGGAGGCTGACGACCAAATTGGTGATAGCCAAGAAACATTACTGCAAAGAATAAAGCCTATGTGAAAGGTAGGGCACTGACTGGCTGAAGAAATAAAGAAAAGGTGGGATGCTGCTGCTGTGAAATGACCAGACCATGAAAAGCCCCAAAGGTCACCTAAAAGTTTTTTGTCTATTCTTTTGGATCATCATTTACATGAAACCATGCCATAGCCTTACACAAAACTATGCCATCTTTCCTCCCCAAGTCACTTTTTTTCCCACAGCAATAGAAACCTCTAGGAGAATACTCTTTTACACTATAAATATTTGCCACTTGTATTAGTTTAATAAAACATGGATTGACCAGAAGGCAGGCGGGAAGTAAAGGTAGGGCAACCAGACTAGGAGAATTCTGGAAGAGGAAAGACCAACCTTTAATCCTAGCTAAGTGTTACAGATTAAAGATGTAGTCAGAAAAAGAGATTTGCAGTAAAGGCAGGTTCAAAAACAAAGCTAAATGGTTTACAGTGTGTTTAAAAATATAAGTAGACTTGGGAGAGAAAAGAAAAAGGTAGAGAAAGTCCTTAAAAAGGAGTATAGTAAAAAAAGAAAATAATAAGCCATGTAAAGATGGAATATACAAAAGAGTCTGGATACTGTATATTATTGTGTTATTTTTAAGTTTTTTGACTACAAAAGAAGTAGCAAGAACTACTGAAAGACATTTGATTATAAATGTTGCTGGATTAATCCAACGTATATATTTTAAAAATACCTTGACTTTAAAATTGAAGTCAAAAGATATGTTACTTTGGAGAAGAGGATCTGTTTTTATTTCCACAGAAAATGAGAAGTTGTGGATTTACTCCTGGTTAAAGAAAATAAAGTTTGATTGAGTAAGACCCCCTGAAAAATCTCAGGTGAGAGCAAATGGCCCAGATGATCCAGCAATTCAAAGCATCTCTGTTGCAGTTTCCTCTGAGCTCTGTATCCAGAACAGTTTTAAGGCTGCTGGCTGAGATTATCCAGCCTCACAGACTACTCTACTCATGTCTTGGCTATAATCCTAAATTATCTTTGAGTCCCCATAAGATTGCCAGCACTACCAATCAACAAGAAGTAGCCTAGAGAACTCTGCCCACATTCCCCCCAAAATGGATTATGGATGTTTATCTTTGTTTAGAATGCTAGTTACAAATCATTAGGGATAATGGTCAGGAAAAAAGCTAAACAAAGGAGGTTAGATTTGGAGTTCTTGTTTAAAAAAAAAAAAGGAAATGTAGAGAATACTCTTGTACACTGTAAATATTTGTCACTTGTATAGGTTTAATAAAATGTTGATTGGCCAGAAGGCAGGCAGGAAGTAGAGGCAGGGCAACCAGACTAGGAGAATTCTGGGAGAAGAAAGGCAGAGACAGAAGCCCATGAGGTGCAGAGGAAGGAATATGAGATTGCTGCACTGGAGAAAATGTACCAAACCACATAGCTAAACATAAATAAGAAGTATGGGTTAACTTAATGTATAAGAGAGTATAATATGCCTGAACCTGAGTTTATAATTAATATAAGCCTTTGTGTGATTGTTTGGGACTAAGTGGCTATGAGACAGAGAAACTTCAGACTACAGAAACCCACACTAAGACAAAGTTGTTCACATGGTGAAACTAAACAAGTTATCTGCTTTTAATTTTCAAAACGATTATTGCAATGTATCAATATTACCATGTGTTCTATAGTTTGTTATGGTGTACTTCCATAAATAACACTCAACTAGAGAGCTACATTTTACTCTTCTTCCCTTCTCAATTTCTCTCCCCCTGGGTTCCAAGCCCCCACCAAGAAGCAAGGCGAGAGAGAGGTGGCAGGGTGTTGGGAGCGGAAGTGATTAAATGTTGGACAAGGGTCTGGTGATTGTGAGGTCTAAGCCAGGATGGCCCACTGGGGAGGCCAGGCATGAGCTGCCTCCTGTCTGGAAGGAAGAAGGATGTCCGGGGTCAGGGATGACACTAGTGCTTTTGGCCATGGGAGAGAAATGAGGTATCTATATTAAGAAGGTAAGGTGGGTGAGGATTTCAGGATGTCCATTTGGCCTATGCTGGAAAAAAAAAAGTGTCTAGAAATAAATATATACATAAATAAGCAAAGGGCTGGATTTTCCCCCTTCACTACACTTTTCTGCTCCACTTTACCAAGGACAAAAGGCAGCATTATAAGCTGAGATGGGAAACAAAGAGATTTTAGATTCCAGCTGCTCTGGGGAAATTACAAATGAGGACTGACGCTATCTTTGTTTCTTTTTCAGTATGAAAAATACCTTGCCTGATGTGGGCACCCTGCCACCATTGGGAGAACCGTGAGAATCCAGTTTGTTCTCAAAACAGTGCCACCGCCACCGGGAGGTGAGGTCACAGGGAACATTGCTTTTCCCTATGGCAGCACTGACCAAAAACATCTAAATGAATAAGTAACAAACAGACAATGTCCTGGAAGAAACAGAAGTAGCTACACATAGCTTCTAGGTCGGTAAAATCATACCTGACCTGGGTGCCCTGAGGCAAGTGATTTTCCTCCTTGGAACTCTGTTTGGGCAAGAGCAAAATGGGGGAGGGGGGGTGTGCTTTCATGCCCTACAGGGAAGCTTTTATTGCCTATGCAGAGCAAAGGCGTTCTTTTCTAGTCTTTGCAGAGGCCGAATGGGAGTTGTAAAGGATCTAGAGCCGGCAGAGAATCTAGAGGGACATCTAGCTCATTCATTTACTTCTTCGTTCATTCATTTGTACTCTGTCCTGAACCTACCCCTGCATAGGGAAGTGAGGGCCTGGAAATGAATAAACCCTGATTTTCAATCTAGCTTGCAATCTAGGGTACAGAGGTGATGCGGGGCCAGACAGGAAGTGAAATAATCATGCTGAAGAAGTGGGGGGGGGGTGTCATATAGATAGGGAGCAAAGGAGATTAAGACCTGCTCACCTTGCAGGAGCCAAAAACGGTTTCCAGAATAAAATCTATTCAAAGGGTAAGGAGAGGTTTGCCAGCAGGCAATGGGGAAACAGCAGTACAGCATATGTGCTTGCTTCAATAGAAGTGTACCCTGGGCTTTTGGAAATAATTAGACCAGAGTTTCTCAGAACCCGATTTATAGAAACTCCTGTAGGGGCCTGAACTTATCCATAAAAATGTTTCAGAGTTCTATTCCATTTTAATAATAATGCCAATGGGAAGTTAACATGCCACTGGTAAAATGCTCCCCTGATCTGGCACTTAGATATTACCTTCCTGTTTGTGAGCATTTTGGTGCCAGATAACAGATAATTTTGGTGCCTTATTAACTGGGACAGCGTTGGGAGGTGGGCATGATTGGTATGATGCTTCTATGCCAAGTGAAACTCAAACAGCTATTGTTATGTGGTTAGAGTGGAGTTTTTTTTTTTTTCAGGAATTTGGCCAGAGAAGCATGATAGGAACTTTCTGCTATACACAGGACACTGCTATGGGCATATAATCTTCCAAATACTGCCAAAGCACTCTGTACTTAGAAAATTTTCTTTCAACAAAACAATGCATTCTTGGGCTCAAGTGGTGGTTCAGTGGTTAAGAGCATGTACTGTTCTAGCCAAGGACCCAAGTTCAGTTTCCGGCACTCATGTTGGGCAGATCTTAACTGCCCAGTACTTCAGCTCCAGGGTATCTGGCCCCATCTTCTGGCTTCCACAGGGACTACATGCATGTGCACACAGCCATAACTCTCCCTTCCTTATACATCTATTTAAAAATAACTTATTTTAAAATGATGCCTTTTAGTTCATGGCACTGAAAATGTTTAAGTTTTTTTAAGATCAGGAATTTTGCTTGCCACTTGCCTTGCTGTGTAGTTTACAAAGAACTTACACTGGATGCAATAAGTTCAGGCAGACATCTTAGCTCTGGTGAGGTTATCCTTAGTAAAAATGAGTATGGCCTCCTGGACTGCAGAAATTCATCAGGTGTGCAACACTCCAGTCATTTTACCGAGGGCACACCCACCAGTCAGTTATCTAAGGAGCAATCAAGTGCTCCCTGGCTGTGAGATCCCACCCACAACTTCTCCTTGGCTGTGTCCCCAGGGCTTTTGTTACATTAAATGGAATTGAATAGTTGGGAGACTTGAACTTGTCCTGTGACTTTACTGTTTGATTTGACAAGTCCCTTCTACTCTCTGGGCCACAGACTCTGCAAAATGGCTGTTTGAAGAAGTCCTATCAACCTTTAATAGTCTACACTTTTATTTATTTGTTTGGGTTTCTCTGAGTAGCCCTGGCTGTCCTGGAGCTCACTTTGTAACTCAAGCTGGTCTTGAACTTCGAGATCTATCTACCGCTTCAGTGCTGGGATTAAATGAATGTGCCACCACCACCTGGCTAACATTTTACACTTTAAAAGTTGTAGCCATGGTGACAGTATGAGCCTTGTGGCACAAATAGACTTCTGGCTGTAAGATGCTCCTGAGCTTAACATCTGCCGTATAGTATCTGACCATAAATTATAGGAAGCAACAGGAAATGAATGGTGAAGGCAAAACCTACACACACACATGATGTTTGCCTAGAGAAACACCTTAGCCAGCTTTTTTAATGTGAAAGGTGAATCTGCTTCCCTTATTTTTTTAATGCCTTATTATTCGATTTTACTGCCTTTACCAGCTTGTGACCTATAGCATTTTGTCTTGCTCGTTGGTAATGTTTTAGAAGTTTCTTTGTTTATTTTACCCTTTTTCACATTTTTATTTTACCTTGGGCACATGGTATGCAGTAACAATTGTGTTAATATGTGTCTGTTCATTCTAATATCCGTCTTCACTTTGGATCAATTTCCATTCATTTCTCCTTTCTCAGTCACGTTCTCTACCTCTTGCACGTCAGCTTTGCTCTCAGCCGCTGGGATTTCTTTCTCTTTGGGATGTTTGTTGAGAGATGGTCTCACTCTGTAGCACAAGGCTCCTTTAAACTAGCAATGATCTTCCTGCCTTGACATCTCAAGTGCTGGGATTACAAGTGTGAGCCACCACACACACACACACATAATAAAATAAAATTTAAAAATAATAAAAAGACGTCTGAGCTGAATCCCTTATCACTTGGTTGACAATGAGGACCAGATCCTTGGTGACAGATAAAGCAAAGATGACATCTCTTATAGGGTGGAGATTCAGTCCTTAGCCTCTTACTGTGACTGGTTTGGGTGGAATGCTTGTGGAGGAGAATACACCAGTTGATTCAGCGAACTTAGTATTTGGAAACATGTAATAGTCCATTTTCTGTTGTTATTACAAAAACTGGGGTGGAGAGATGGCTCAATGGTAAAGAGCTCAGACTGCTTTTCCAGAGGACCTGAGTTCAATTCCCAGCACCTACATGGCAGCTCACAACTGTCTATAACTCCAGTTCCAGGAGATCTGACACCTTCATTCTAAGGCACATAAAATAAAGTTAGATAAGTTACATTAAAAAAAATACACAAAGTACCAAAAGCTGAGAACTTTATAAAGAGATTTATTTACCATCTGCTTGGCTCTAGCGACAACCTCCTTGGTTACATCATACTGTCAAGCTGGGCATCACAGAAGGATCTGTCCTGTGGAGAAATGAGAGGCTAGAACCTGTTACTTCCAATCATCTTTTTTGAGATTAGGTCTTGTTTTGTAGTTCAGGCTGGCCTCGAACTCGCGATCCTGTCTTGTGATGGAATTATAGGTATGTGCTACCATACCTAGCTCACACATTTCCTTTTTTCTTTAATTCCAGTACTGGAGTTCAAGCTCAGTGCCCTGTGCGTGCTAGGCAAGAGTTCTACCACTGAGTTACACCCCCAGCTCTCATTTAATCTTTCCAATGGCTCAGAGGATTAGGAGTTACCTCCATGTCATCAGATAAGAAAGTCTGGGACTTAGAGACATTTGAGTCCGTAGTTTGTGCTCCCCTAACTGGTAAGCAATAAGACAGGAGTCTAAAGTTGGCTTTTTCTAACTGTTGAACCAATCAAAGCCTTTTTTGTTTCTCTTTTATGTCTTAAGCATGCTTTTAAAATTAGAAGTGGAGATGCTTATAAGCACTCACTGCTTTCCCAGAAGACTGGAGGTTGGTTCCCAGCACCCATGTCTGGTGGCTCACGATAGCCTATAATTTTAGTGTCTGGAGGTCAGATGTCCTCTTTTGGCCTCCTTGGGTGCCTGTATACAAGTGGTGTATGCTCACAGAAACACATACACATAAATAAAAATACAACTTAATGTTGGATGTCTTTCTGTACACTATGAATTACTATTGCATAATAAAGGAACTGTTTGGGCCTATGGCAAAGCGGCTAGAGACAGGCAGAAATTTTACACATAGATAAAAGGAAAAGAGGGATACTGCAAGCTGCCACCCAAGGAAGGAAGATTTAAGAAAGCACAGATATGCCACGAGCCACATGGCAATACAAGAGATTAATAGAAATGGGTTGAGTTGTAAAATCTAGTTGGTAATAAGCCTGAGCCACAGGCCGAACACTGTGTTATTAATATAAGCATTTGTGGGATTATTTAGGGCTAAGCAGTTAGGAGACTGCAGGTTTGGGCCTTGGGCTGAACAGGCCAGAAACATCTGGCTCCAACAACTTAAAAAGTGTATTAAACTCTTTTAATAGATCCAGTAGAAAATTATGATGTTAAACATGTCGGCCAATTCCCCTCCTTCCATCTTTGCCTCTCTCTACTCTTCCTGTCTTATCCCACCTAAACAGTGTGAGTGCTGTGTGTTGTGACTCGCCACACTAATACATTATGGGACAATTTGCTTTCTCCAATCACAGCATCACAGCTATGGTTCCTAGATTCCACTTGCTTATCTTTTTAAAGACACACTGAGGAAAATTTGATTTGCTTTGTGACTAGCTAGGTCATAGTCTCTGGTGTAAAACAAACACACGAACATCTATTAAAATGTGTTCCTGCCATTAGAAGCCCAAGTCATTTCCAGCTTTGTCATCATAAGCAGTGGTCTTATAAATATCCTTGAACCTTCACTTTTAGGTAATGATACTTTTGCTCAGGTGATTTATAGTCTTAAAGGAGTTATGCCTGGTCCAATGGGGCTTACATTTTAAAACATAATGGATTGTTCCGGGATACTTTCTAGACAAGTATAGTATAACACTATGTCTTCACCCACAGTGGGGAATGTTGTCCACTTCTTCATGAAACACAGCACCTTGCATTTGAGAAGATGGCAGAAACAGGACAGTCTCCCACAATCTTCCTAGCTATCTTCTCAAAAGATCTCACTGTGAAGCAGGGAGAGTTTCTGGCGTCACTCTAAAGCAGGTCTTGAGATTCTCAATTGAAAGGAGTCCTCCGTAACAGCATCTAGGGACGCATGGCTGCAGAGGAAAGTCTGAACAAATGGGTCTCACTACTTCCCCACTTCCCAGCGTATTACAAGGGATGATTCCTTCACACATTAATACATCTCTATGAATGCCTGCTTCTGCACTAGCACCAGAAACACACAAAATTTACCTATGGGGTTGCACAGATGTTATTCTCAAAAGAAGATTCTGATACAGTGTTTCTCAATCTGTGGGTCATGACCCTGTGGGCGGGGGGGGTTTAAACAGTCTCTTCACAGGTGTCACAAATCAGATATCCTGCATTTAGGATATTACATTATAATTTATAACAGTAGTAAAATTGCAGTTATAAAGTAACAATGAAATTATTTTATGGTTGGGGAGTTGCCACAAGATGAGGAACTGTTTTAAAGGGTCACAGTATTAGGAAGTTTGAGAATGAGAACCACTGTTCTGATATCACATAAAAATCATGTGTATGCTTCTTCTTCTGTTAACTTATTACAGTTACGTGCAACCACACTTGGTGAAGGGGCGCTTTTAAAATTTTATTTTACATCCCTGCCATAGTTTCCCCTCCCTCCTCTCCCCCACTGCCCCTCTGCACTCCCCCCTCCCATCCACTTCTCCTTTGTTTCTGTTCAGAAAGGAGCAGGCCTCCCATAGGACTAAGTAAGCACCTCGACGGAGGGTGCTTTGAAGACTAGATCAATTCCTTTCATCCAGGTCCACACTAGTGCCTAGAAAATACCCATTATTGCCTCATAGTCTTGGAGGAGAGTTTGCTCTTGGCACAACTAGTCATTCTTTGTCCTAAACCTCCCACCCAGCACATCATCTGGATCTTGCTCATCTTTAAATTCCCCAAGCACATGCTTAACTCGCTATCTTGGAGCTTATGATTCCTAAGCAATGTCCTCAGATGTCAAGCTCTCTGAGGGTTTCTTGGAGGTTTCGCAAATCTATTGGCTTAGAGAAGGAGAATATTTCTCTTCCTATGCATGGATCATCATTCAGAATGAAGAAATGATGGCGTAGGATTTGGAAGCTATGAGCCGCTGTGACTGTTAAGGTTGGATCCTTAACACAGCAGCATCCAGACTCATGGAGGAGCCTCTGGGCACTTCTGTGAGGGTTATACTGATTAGGTTAACTGAGGTGGGTCCTACTGTGGGTGGCACCATTCCTTAGGCTGGAGTCCTAGACTGAACAAAAGGGGAAGGCAGCGAGGAATGCAACTCTCTCTGCTCTGACCACATGCTGGATCTGGCCAGCTGTTTCATGCTGCTGTCATGACTTCCCTGCCATGAGGGACTGTCACCACTGACTGTGAGCCATAATAAACTCTTCCTTCTGTCTTCAACTTGATTGTGTCCATTATTTTGTTACAGCAATGAAAATAATAATAAATGCAGCTTTCATCTGTGTTCTGACACTAATTGTGAAGTGTGTCCTTCAGAAACTTTTTCAGTCTGGGTCCATCTCCCCTGGTTGAGTGAAGTGGCAGGTGTTGTTCACTTACATAGAAGCTTATTGAGCTCCTGTTATGTTCCAGGGACTATGGTAGGCACTGGGACTCATCTGAGAATAAGCTGGCAATCTCTGCTATTTCTGAGATAGCCTCCTCTTGCAAGGTTCATTGGTGGAATCTGGGGAGATATTTCCTCTGAGAGCTGCTCGGCTGTCTGTTACTGCCCACCAACCTGCTCTCTTTTGCCTGGAAGTATGATCTTACCAATGACAATGGAAAGGTTTATTTGTAGAGGCCAGGAAGTCCCCATGACCCCTCTCCAACCACCTCTAAGACAGGAAACCTTAGGAGGAAAAAACAAAAGATAAAACACTGGCTGGCTTCCCAGCCCCAAGGCTCAGCCACTGTCTGCTCTAAGCATCCCATTGACCCAATGATAGTGACCTTCCTCGGGAGCTCCTTCCTTGCCATAGAGCCCCAGGCCCTCAGTTCCTTTTCTGAGGATCCAGAAGGACTTAGGTGACGCAAAAGAGGTAGGTGAAAAGATGTCTGAGTCTCTGAGAAAGGATGTGTGATGTCCTTATCCTCACTTAAGCCTTGGCATCTGGGGGAGAGGGAAGATGAACGGATGGAGTGGGAAATGCTAAGCATTAAGGGAACAAGTGACTCAGCTGCTGAGACCTTCACCTGGCCATCCCAGGGCCACTGTAGGTTTAGGAAGGGGCTGGTAAGGAAGAGATCTCCAAGCCTTTGGGTTTTGTTTTTGGGTTCCTTGGGGAGCCTCGGCCACAGCATCCCCTTCTTTCCATCACCCTTCTCCAAACAGCCTAGTTAGCTTGCTGGAAAGAGTCAGCAGAATACAAACAATATGCTAAGTAGGAAGTGAAGGAAGTGAAACCAAACAAAGCAACAAGCCAACAAATCCAAGAAAAATGAAGTCTGGGGATGTGACTTGGTGGCAGAGGGCTTCCTGTGTGTACACATGGCGCTGGTAAATCCATGGCACCACAGGCTCTCTCTCTCTCTCTCTCTCTCTCTCTCTCTCTCTCTCTCTCTCTCTCTCTCTCTCTCTCACACACACACACACACACACACACACACACACACACACACACACACACACACACACACCCCTTCCCACTAGTATTTCACAGGAACAGTAAAACTAACTAAACACACTTGAGACCTAGACTGTGAATGAGGGAAGCTCATGGGTTTGAGGGTACCCGAGGGAAGAAAATATTTTTTTTTATCTTTCAAGATTATATATTTAATTTATGTCTATGGGTGCATATCTGTGCATGATATATACATATGAGTACAGGTGCCTGCGGGGCCCAAAGGAGGAACTTAAACCCCTGAAACTGGAATTGGAGGTGGTTGTGAATTGCCTGATGGGGGTGCTAGGAGCTGAACTTGGTTCTCTGGGAAAGTAGTATATAGTTGTAATCACTGAGCCATCTCCCTAGCCCACATGAGAACACACACACACATGCACACGCACACGCACACGCATAAATACATGTAATTTATTTTCAAAAACAGAACCTGTGTTCTTGTTTTTCTTTGTTGCCATACAACGCTGATCCTGGCTGAGCATTGGATTGTTGGGTTCATTTGGTGTCACGCACTCTCTTCTCATGTTGAACCCACAGCTAGGAGCCGTGACCTCCCAGAGAAAACTTAAGGTTATATAAATAATGTGCTGATGGTCACCAACCTAGTATAGAATGGAGTCAGAATTTGAACCAAAGCCCAACTTCAGGACTGTGGTGATATATTATATATTTAATAAAACCAGCCTGGATTCTCAGAGATCAGATCCACCTACAGACAATCCAGGAGCTTCAGAGAGTGGTAACTCATGCCTTTAATCCTAGCACTGGAAAGACCTATGCCTTTAATCCCATAAATCAGAGATCACAAGTGAGTTCAGACCTAACTACCAAACAGTAGTATCTCACACCTTTAATCTTAACTCTAGAATATGATGCAAAGTTCAACTCAGGAGTGAAACAACTGGGTGAAGAAGGTATTTAAGGCAGGTGTAGGAAGACAGAGATTTATTCTGTAGAAGAGTCAAGGAGCCAGGCTGAGGCAGGTGGAAGACAACTCTTACCCTGAGAAGTCAGATGAGTGAGCTTTGACTGTGGTCTGTCTCCTCTCTCTGACATTCCAGCTTTTCCCTGCTATCTGGCTCTGAGCTTTCATTTAATAACAACTAGAATTCGGCTACACAGGGCTATAGCCAATCCTGTCCTCAGTGGCAGCTCGCCCATGCCAGCGTCTTTTCTTCCACTCAGGAAAGATGTAGATGGGAAAACAGTTGTGGAAGGGCTGAGGGGGTCTGTGCCACAGCTGGAATTTCAAGAGAGCCTAGAGAGACCTGTTTAGTGAATGGCCTACACGCACATTCCCAATCGATCATCCTGGCTCACACTCTCACATTCACAGCCACTTGCACACACACACACACACACACACACACACACACACACACACACACCATCTAGCCCCCGGCCTGTCTGCAGCGGTTGCTGAATTATGGGTGTCCTTATAGAGTCCTAGAGTGTCAACCTCCCAGGGACTACTAGGGCAGCATGTGACCTAATCACAGACTCCTTCATTTGGCAGATGAGAAACTAAAGCTCAGAGAGGGAGAAGGGAGCTAGAGACCCCAGGCTAGCCTCCAGACTCCACACCCACCTCTGTCTAGTCATTACTGCAATTCTATGGCTCAAGACTCAAAGCCACCTACTTCGGGGATCGGGCAGTTGGAACTAGAAAAGGTACTGTTCCTTCTCATTAAAAAACAAAACAAAACAAAACAAAAAAACCCACAAAAGAAAATACAAACAGGATCGAGCAGTAGAGGCTTAAATCACCCCCACAGAAACAAGGCAGGCTCTGTGGATAAAAATACAAAGCCGAGCAGGAACCATGTCCTTTGAGGGGGTTGGGGTGCTGAGATTTCCTCCGGGCAGTCTCCCGAATAGCTCCCCAGGCCAAGCTGAGAGAGCAGGGGTTCCACGTACTCCAGGGTCTCTTCACTCTCCACCTCTATAGTTTATGTTGTCGTTCAATTTTGATTGTTTTGGGTTCAGTCTTTGACTCTGTCATGAAATGCGATCTCTCTAAGTGTCTCAGTTTTTTCTTTTGTGAGATAAGCAGCAGACCTTCACCCACATCTGAGAAGATTGCCTCAGAGTGAATCTCAGGGCTAGCACAGACAGTATCTGGGCAAATCGGGAACATCAGTGGTGGTCTAAGCCTGTTTTCTATTGCTCTAACAATTAAATACCCAAGACGGGGTAATTATAAAGGGGCAGAGACTGTTGTCTGCTCTGCTTCTGAGGAGGCTCTTGTACTGTGCACATGGCAGAGGACAGAAATCACAGGTAGTCACAAGTAGAAGAGACAGCAGGTAGGAACTGAGGAAGTCAAACTCACTTCTGTAACAACCCACCCTTCTGATCTAATATCTCAAAAAAAAAAAAAAAAAAAGTGTAATCTCTCTTCATGCCCCAATCACCACTTTAAACATAAAGACTTCTTAAAATTCCCATCACCTCCAAATTGCCTTGGGGACCATACTTTATCAGGGGTTTGGGAGAGGGCGGACAATGACTGTCACCTTAGGCTATTAAGAAGATAATGTTGACAAAGCAATTATCACAGTCCTTGGAAGATAGTCATTATTTCAAAAGTGGTTATTATCTTTTCTTCCAGCCTCAAATGTTAAGAGAGTGCTAAGTGCCACGCTTGAGTTGGGCTCTGGTTAGACAGAGTACAGATATGACAAGCTACCTTACAGTGTCATCTCAGTCACTGTTGTGACTCTGAGGGGGACTTCATGACCAGAGCAACTCTTTTTTTGGGGTCCATTTTTAAATTTATTTTTTTAATAAAATAATGTCTTTTTTTAATCCATGTATCCCCCTGCTCCCCCTCCCTTTCCTTTGCCCAATCCCTCCCAGTCAGCCTTCAGCCTCCCTCCTCCCCATTCACCCATCCCCTCCCCCAAAAGGGCAAGAAGTACCAAGGTGGGTCAGCTCAGCGTGGCACATCCACTCCAGGCAAGTCCGATTTCCTCTTCCCAAAGTCAATGCTGGGTTAGGTGTTCCTCTGCAAGGAATGGGTTCCAAGGTGCCGCCCACGCACAGGAACACAGTCTGATCCCACCCCTCCAGACTCCATGTCCTGCAGGGCAACTCTTGCAAAGAAAGCATTTAACTGGGGGCTTACCTACAGTTTCAAAGGATTACTTTGTGATCATTATGGCTGGGAGCATGATGGCAATCAGGAAGGAAGCTTTACATCATGACTCACAGAGAGAGAGAGAGAGAGAGAGAGAGAGAGAGAGAGAGAGAGAGAGAGAGAGAGAGAGAGAGAGAGAGAGAGAGAGAGAGAGAGAGAGAGAGAATATCTTGGTCCACAATCGGAAGGAACACTGGCAATGGTGCAGATCTTTTAAAACATCAGTCATCCCCAGTGACACACCTCTCCAGCAAGGCCACCGACTACTCTCTCTCAATAGTTCACCAACTGGGAATCAAGCAATGTAAATACATGAGCCTACGGGGGGGGGGGGGGGGGGGGGGCTCATTCAAACCATCACAAGTGTGCGATGTATTTTCAGGCCCATGATCTCATGCAATCTTTGCAACAACCCAACAGAGGAATTCCCATTTGGATATCGGCATTGTACAGGGGAGACACCTGGCAGTGATTGACTTGTTATGGTCATTCAGCTAATGCGTTGCTCTGGATCCACTTGTGTATCTTCCAATGCACATGGAAGAACACTTTAACTCTCAACGAGGCATTTGGGAGAGAAGCCTTTGGGAGGTAATTCAGTTTAACTGACACAGTGAGGGCTGCGAACTCATGATGAAATCAGAGCCTGAAGCCATCAGAGCTCACCATCTCTGCCAGGAGGGGAAACCTTGCAAGAGGAACTAGCAGGACAAGCCTTCAGCAAACACCAAATCCATCAGCACCGGATCTTAGTCCGCTCATCCTCCAGAATCATGGGAAATAAATAGTTGCTGTTTACCGGTCTGTGTTTTTGTGGGTTATTTTTTATTTATTTATTTATTTATTTTTGGAAGCAGCTCATGATGACAAAGTCACAGGGCAAGGGGCCAAAAAGCAAATGTAAGTCCTTTTATCCTGAGCTTACGACTGTCATGTCATAACATTCTTTTTTCTTTTTCATGTGTGTGTGTGTGGTGTGTGTAGGTAACAGCACATGAGCATCCAAGTGTGGATGTATGTTTGTAGGGTCAGAGTTCCCCACCTTGTATTTTGTGGATAGTGGACGTAAACCCAGGTCCACATGCCTGCTTAGCAAGCACATTCCTAACTGAGCCATCTGTGTAGTCCTGAACTCTCAATGGCAACCTTTCTTCACCCTGGTCTACCCAGGCTGTTAGTACCAACTTCCCATCATTATCAAGCTCGATTCCCTACTGCAAGCAACAGAAATGGAAACCGGCTAGTTGAAGACAAGAAGGAAAGGCTATCGGTCAGTTCTGTATCTCCTGGAGCATAGAATCAGCTACTGAATTTACCCTGCAGAAATGGTCCAGTGCCCACACGGTCGCTGCTCTGGTATACATATACTGTGGCATTGGTGCTACAAGAGCCTAGAATTGTCTGCCAGCCGCCCCCACATTAATTCTGCACCCCAACCCGACCTGCCCTGTATTTCTATTCTGAATCTACCTAGCACAGCTGCATCTGGTTCGTGGCTTTTACTGTACTGCCTGGCATATGTCATGTCTTAGTTGCATGGAGGATGATGTCAACACGTATCCTCAAAGGGGATAAGTTATTATTTATTTTAGAGCCAAATGTGAATGACCCTGGCCCAGAAAGAAAGGTTTAAGTTATCCCAAATACAATGTTCTAAAATAATAGCAATTTATGAAACTTTTGCAGAAACAGACCAAAAGTTATCTAACGAGATATTTTGAACACATCAGTGGAAACAACAGGAAGGGCAGGTTACAGCAAAGTGGAGAAACTGTGGCTTATAGGCCCCAGACACTATCTGATGACATTCTTAAGCTTTGGGTGGAAGCCCATGGTCTGCTAGATTAATGCCTTCCAAAAGGTTTCATCTGTTAGTCACAGGATGTTAAGAAACACACAAAGGTGGAGCAAGGGGAGCCCAAGATACACAGTAATTAAAGATCTGGACCTGTAACATTCCTACCTCCCCACAGTCATCTAGGATATTCTCTGGCAGAAGGCTCCAGGAAAGTGTGGCTTCTAAGAACTTCCTTCCCACTTTGCTCACATAGGTTTCTGAACACACTAGACTCTTTCATGCCTAACAAAGTACTAGCCCCATTTTTTTAAGACTCTCTTCAATATCTCTGTTAAAAACAAAAACAAAAACAAAAACAAAAAACCAAAATAAACCTTTCTAACCCCATACCCTAAGCAAAGCTGACAAGCTGTTCTCTGGGCTCTCAGTGCTGTTTGGACTCCTCAGCCATCTCTCCCCCTCCTTAAGTGAGGAGAAGGCTTCACGGAGGGGGCCTTTGTTTCTGATTCCATGGGGCTTTGCAGTGGGCCTGGAGTTTATAGGTGCTTCATAAATTCTTACAGTGACTGTAGGCAGCAGGATGGGTGAGTGTCTCAATGACAGGCTAAATATTTACATTTCAACTGGAGTTTTATGGATGTAGACAGTAGGGTTTAACAGTTCGTTGTGATTGTTGCTTCAAATTCCTTTCTTATATGAAGAATTCTCCACCACAGGATTGTTGGAAGGCTGCACACCTTGTCTCTCTTAGTAGAAGTGAAAAAAGCCAGATATTTGGTTCCCTCAAACTGCCTCACAGCTATTATCCATAAACATAGGAGCATATATCCAGACATATGATCCTGGCTCAACCAAACAAGCACATTTCCCAGAAATTTAAGAAACATGAGCCACACAAAAGCAAAAGAAAAGCCAAGTCTGGTGGCGCAGTTCAGTGATCTCAGCACTGGAGCGGTCAAGGCCAGAAATCTGCAGTTCAAGGTCATCCTCAGATAAACAGTGAGTTCCAGACCAGCCTGGGTATAGCGCCTGTCTCAGATAAAAACCAAAACCAAAAAACAGTTCCCCCAAATTGTCCTTGGATCTGTTCCAGTTACAAAAGCTAAATTAAAATGAAGCCTTTTCTTTAGTGAGCCTTTCTAAACCAGCGGTCAACTGGCCTGCATTCCGGAAGTGCCCAGGCTTATCACTCTCCTTATCTAACCTATCCGGTGACTACAAATTGAGAACACCCGCCCTTTGCTTTTTGGAACTTGACCCCTGATACTAACTAACTGCTTGGGTTTATTGTTTATTTTTTGAGGTAGGGTTTAATGCATTCCAGGCTGGCCTTGAACTCTTGCTTCTACCTCTCAGGTGCTGGGATTAGAGTCACTGTGTCTGGCTTTGTTTTTCTGTTGAGTCAAGGTCTCCCTGCCTGGCTTGGAACTCAGTACATAGCTCCTAAATTCGTGACAATCCTCCTAGTTTGGCAGGCATGTGCCCCGATACACCCACCAATTGCTTCGATTCTTGCGGATGATTTATTCCAACATAATTTCAAAATTGCTGTGCATCAGTGGAAAACCTTACTTTGTACATGTTTTAACATGGTGATGTTTTATTGCCTCTGGGATTCAGTATAGTTTGTATTTTGTTTGACATCATCTCACAAGAAGAAAAATCCAATGGGCAGAGCTTCATGGTTCCCTCCTTCAGTCCCAGCACTCAGCAGGCAGAGGCAGGGAATCTCTATGAGTTCAAGATCAGCTTGGTCTCGAGATCAGAGTGAGTTCCAGGACAGCAAGAGCTGTATACAGAGACCAACAAGAAGCAGCAGCTCTGGCTTATGCACTTAGATCAGTCCTGTAGGTTGAAAACCTTGTACTTTCAGCAACAGAGTTATGTTTGTGAATAAGAGTTCCTAGGAGGATCTGTGGCTGTAAAAGCTGATCACTAATTTAAGTGTCAGCTATATGGAGAAGGTCCAGAGCCCAATGATGACATATCTTGGGTTCCTAAAGAGCCTTCCCTGCCCACTTTTGTGTTAGCCCTAACACCCTGTGACCCGAAGCTCAGATGCAACAACCAGTATATTTGAAAAATGTCTTGATTTATGACTTTCTTTGTTCCATTCCTATAAAAATGTCATGAAGCCTCTTGCACACAGGGACAGGAATTCAGGGCGTCCTAAGTGTGTATTCGCCCGTATTTGACTCTGGAGGTGAGAGCTGTGTTTTAGCTTGATGAAATGCATATTATCTTTAGAGAAAACAACCTCGTTTTTTAGCTGAGTTGGGTTTTGATGCTGTTAATGTTCAATGGCTTCTTTTGAATGAATTTCCCTATTTTCTGCCATGCTGGGTAAAGGCCAACCTTCCCCTTTCACATCTGGTTCCCTCCAGCTTCCCCTTATCACGTTGGCATACTAATAGTTTGGAGGAAAGAAAACAGGGAGTTGGATTTCCAAGCTTGGGGACTAATGGACCAACTCCTGATGGAAGAGTTAAGGAGGATCTGACTCCTCATAGGAGAGTTAGGGGCTTCCTAAGATCCTGTTGGCTACGGTAATTGCTCATCAGAAGCTCCAGGCTCCTTCCAGAGAGTTATTGTGAGCTTCTGTGGTATAAACAGGAGAGCTGGCATTGAAGGGGGGAAACATGTATTGTTTTTCTGCTAGCCAGTGTAGTATGAAGTATCTGGCTCAGACTAAGCCCCAGGATCTGGAGCAGCAATTCCAAAGTCCCAAAGAAACACACAGAAGCTTACATTAACTTCATGCTGATCAGCCCATGGCTCAGGCATATACCTTGCTAGCTCTTAACTCTTAAACTAACCCATGATTACCAAAAGCTTGGTACCTTTTCTCTGAACAGCATTATGGCCTTCTTTCCTCTACATCTGCTGATGTCTCTCTCCGACTCTTCCTCTTCCCAGAGTTTTCTTAGTCTGGTAGCCCTGCCCACACTTCCTGTCTTCCTTCTGGCCAGTCAGCATTTTATTAAACCAGTAAGAGGAACAAATATTTACAATACACCAGAACATAACCCCACAAGCCAGCATGGCTTATTGTGTTTTGAAGATGTACCTTAGTGGTTCCAGGCTGCATGTGATGGTTATCAACAGGGCTGTTCATTAGTTATTATATAACTGAAATGAGAAGGGGGTGGGATGTTGACAAATAAGCAGCAGGCTGGATGTGGCTCAACAATACAGAGCTTGTTAACATTTGTGAGGATTGAGGTTCAGAGGTTCAGTCCCCAGCACTGAAAAAAACAAAACAATAATAAAACATGATGAAATTAAAATAAAATAAAGGTGAAGCAGAGAGAGTGAGGCTCTTTTTATTAGTGGTGGGAAAAGTGGCAGTAATTTGTAGTTAGGAGTACCAGCAGGTTGAGGTGGCCTCTGTGTCTGGTACTCTGGACCAGGACAGAAGTGGCAGTGACTCTGTATGATCTAGGCTAGCATTGTACCTGCTCTGGCCTCTTTTGCTTATACTTTTATAGCTGTGAGACAGGATATCACTGTGTTGTCTAGATGGGCTGCAAACTTGTGAAGATCCTCCCGCCTCTGCCTCTCAAATGCTGAGAATATGGGTGTGTACCACCACCGGCTGCCATTTTGTGTGTGCTATTTTTAGAAAAGTTTTACTGAATCACAATTGTACATGCTGTATAATTTGCCCATTTAAAACATATATTTCAACAAATTTATCACAGACATATAAAACATCACGATCAGTTTTCAAACATTTTAGTCATCTTAGAAATCCCATCTATACCTTTGAAATAGCATTTCCCACACCTCCCCACTGTATATCTTCAGCCTTGGACAACCATTGACCATTGATTTACTTGTTTACATTATTTTCCTATTCTTAACTTTCATATTAATAGAATCATGTAGTACAAAGTCATTATAGCTAACTGATTTTATTTAGCTTGTTTATAAGGTTCATATATGTTGTAACACATATCTGTATTTTATTTTTCCTAGTTGAACAATATTTCATTGTGTACCATATATTGCTCATTCATTCATCAGATGATAAACATCTGGGTTCTTTTCTACATGTTTCCCCATGATGAAAAACTGCCACTATAAACACTCATGCACAAGTGTTGTGGAATATTGTAGCCAGAAATTTTTCTGTCTGGTCCAGGATGGACAGAACTCTCCCACTCAAAGCCCTGCAGCCACTTATAAAATAATTACTCAAAAGCTTATATTAATTACAAACTATTTAACCTATGGCTCAGGCTCATTACCAACTAGCTCTTATAATTTAACTCATCTCTATTAATCTATGTATTTTTCTGTGGCTTTACCAGTGTTCCATTACATCTTGCTTTTTGGGTGGCAGACTGCAGCCCGAAGCTCCCTTGTGACTCTGCCCTCCTTCATCTTTATCTCTGCTTGGATTTCCCACCAACCTGCAAGCTGCCTTGCCATAGGCCAAAACAGCGTCTTTATTAACAAATGGCAATAAAGTATATTCACGGCATACAGAAAGACATCCCACATCAGAATATTAGTTTAAGATGTTTGGTAATAAAAAGTTATGGGAGAGTAGCTAGTACTCTTAACTGGACCATCTCTCCAACCCCTAAAATACTATTTTAATGCTAAATTTCCTGCTCTTTCCCTCTAGGCAATCCATTCAATTAAAGTTTGTCATGAACAGTGTTTTCTAATTGGCCAATGAAGTTCTCTCTTTCTTGAGAAAGGACAGAACCTTCTCTCTGGAGATGGAGAAAGAGACTTGCTTTAGCCACCTGCTGCTCAGAGTTGTACATAGCTGCCAGCCTTTTATGAGGGAAGAGGCTCCACCCTAATAGTCACATCAGCAAGGTTTTGTCGAGAGACATCGACTCAATAGTTGGGGTATCTAAGGATCTTCCATTCTGGCACCCAGAAAGCACACGCCAGGACAGGACCTATATAAAACCCCAAAGCAAAATTCATGCTCGGTTGAGCATCAGTGCATGTCTAGCCTGGCTGAGGATGCAGGAGAGAAGAAATAATGCAATAGAAGACACCAGAAGAGTTTGGAGGTGCTACAGATGTCTAGGACAGGGACAAGAGCTGAGATAAGCAAATGGAAGGAGGTCCAGCCTGGGGGGCATGACTGGATTCTATGCTGTGAGGGGTGGGGAGGGCTAAGGTAGAAAGATTGCTGATTCTAGGCCATCCTGGGCCACGCAGTGTGAGCCTTTGTCTTCACACACACACACACACACACACACACACACACACACAGACACACACACACACACACACACACAGACACACACACACAGACACACACACACAGACACACACACACACAAACACACACACACAGACACACACACAGACACACACACAGACACACACACACAAACACACACACACACAGACACACACACACAGACACACACACACAGACACACACACAGACACACACACACAGACACACACACAGACACACACACACACAAACACACACACACACACAAACACACACACAGACACACACACAGACACACACACACAGACACACACACAGACACACACACACACACAAGGGGGTTGGGTGAGCATTAAGAAACTAGTCAAGGAAGAAAACCAGACTCAGATAAGATCTGGAGAGGAACCAGATGAGTGTGCCAGTGCCTGGCAGACTTGTGATTTGTGTTACTGATAGCTCATATAAAATATTAATTGGATCACTCATTAACTCCAGCCTAAGAAAGAAGGATTAAAGAAACCAAACCCAAAATAACAACAAAACCAATTTGAAAACCAATTCTGGCCTGCTTTGACTTCCTGAGGAAACCATGACAGACGGCAATCTGTAACTTGGTGGATATTAATTGTCCAATTGTCCCTCTCTAACCCCACCAGCCACACACACACACACACACACACACACACACACACACACACACACACACACACACACACACACTTGCTCTCTCTTTCAGGATTCCTATAATGGTGAGGGTCAAGAGATCTGAGTATGGGTCCCCAGTGCATCACTTTATGGCTGTGCACTTTGGGGAAAGTCACCAAACACCTCAGAATTTAGCCTTCTCATTTGTACTTGGCCATCTGAATGATGGACCGTGATAACTAACTATGGTTTCCTTTGTCCTGGGTGAAACTCCATAGAAGTTAATGTTCAACATCAGCTATGTCTTACCGAGTCCCCACAGCCACAGGGGATGGACACTACCCTCATTGCTCACCTGGGGATACTGAAGCTCCAAGAGTGAAGGGCAGCTGCCCCCAAGATGGGGGCAGAACTGTGACTCATGCATGCCAAGATTTTGTCTCTGAAATCTGTCTCAGCCTTTGATGCTAAATGACTTACCAAAACATAACGACCCAAAGAACAATTGTTCTTTCTACAATGTGCAATCACACGGGGCTCTAGATTGGTAGACCCCACAGTGTGCGATCACATGGGGCTGTAGATTGATAGAGCCTATCAGCTCGGCTGATCTATGCTGAGCCCCCATGTGCATCTATGATCAGCTGGTGAATTGGATGAAGCTGGATGACTTAGCGTGCTCTGACTCACATATTTAGTGACTGGCAGTTGCTGGGACACATAGATTGTCCTCTATGTAGCCTCCCATCCTCCACTAGTCTAGAGTAGGTGAAGAGAAATCACGCCATCATAGCCAATCATTTTCTAGTCATAAAAATGTCACTAAGGTGGCACACGCCTTTAATCCAGCACTTGGGAGGCAGAGGCAAGCGGGTCTCAGTGAATTTGAGGCCAGCCTATAAAGTGAGTTCCAGGACAGCCAAGAATGTTACACAGAGAAACTCTGTTGGGGGTAGGGGGGGGGGGCTGGGAGGATTCACTAAACCAAATCAGGAAGTATGGAAGAACACTTTCAAAAGGGCTGGGGATGTAGTTCAGTTTGTAGAGTGCTTCCTAGTATGTGAAAATCCCTGGGTTTGTCCATTTAAAAAACTTTAAATTTTTTTTTTTTTACTTTCTGTGTATGAATATGTCCTGTATGTATATCTGTGCACCACGTGCATGCAGTTCCCTCAGAGGCCAGAAGAGGGCATCAAATCCCTTGAAACTGGAGTTACAGAAACTTCTCAGCACTTGGAACCGAACACCAATCTTCTAGAAGCGACAGTGTCTTTAACCCTTGAGCCATCTCTCCAGCCTCAGCAACTTATTCTTTAATTCCTTGTTCTCTAGTCAGCTTTTTTCAACTGGTCTTGTTTCTTTAACTAAAAGTCCTGAAGGACTTAGAACTCTCCCCTTACATGTGAATATATATGTGTGCGTCCTCTGGGGGCAACTAGCAACGCCAGGCATTCAGTGATCACTTATCAAATGACTGAATTATGTGTCCATCTAGATGGATATATATTTTTAGGCAAACATTTACTGGGCACCAGTTTGCATGGGTCCTGGAGAGTGAAAATATCAAAGTAGACAGCATAGCTTGTCCTAAGGCTCCTTCCTGGTAGAAGAAACACAGAGAGCCTTATGCTGGTGGTTGAGGAAGCGAGGGGAGGCAGAGAAGGTTTCAAGTAACAATGAGGGTGTGCCTCTGAACAAGACCCAGCAATGCAAAGACTCATGATAAATAAACTCAAAATACATGATTGGGAGTGTGCCTCAGTGATGGAGGCCTCTCATATTATGTGCGAGGCACTTGATTGACCTCCAATATTCAATAAATAAACTATTGAGGTAAATCAACTAACCAGTTAAATGTTCAAGGACTTAACATCAATTTGTGTTGGTGAAGTCCAGGCAAACACCAAGAAGGGCTTAGAGGTGGGATCAGAAGATTTAATCTTAAGAACTAGATCTTCAGATTCTTTCAACAGAACTGAAAACAATGTCACGCCAAAACTAGTATGCAATTTTCTGTAGAGTCAGAAAACAAAATATGTTACTCATACAATGGACTACTACTTGGCCATAAAAATTAATGAAACACTGATGATATGGTTTGGATGCTAAGTGTGCCCAAAGGCTCATGTGGTGAAGACTAGGTATCCTTATTGCAACAATGTTCAGAAGTGGGACTTGGGGACATGATTGGATTGTGATGGTTCTAACCTCACGATTGGACTAATCTATGCATGAATTTATGACTTAATGGGCTATGAGGAGGAAGGGCCCTTTAGGGGATGAGGCATTACTGTAGAAGGCAGGTTGTTGGGAGATGCTGTTACTGGTTGGAATAAAGAAAAAGACCTCGGACCCAGATTTCTTGCAAGATAAAAAGGAAAAGTTTAACTACACCCATGAGTGGACTCAAGGCACTGAGAGGCCAAGAGCCCGGAATGCTTTCAGGATAGAATTTTTATACTACACTTTGAATTGGGAGGGGGAGTGTGGTGAGGTAAGGAAGTTACAAGGTTGCCAGGATAAAGAATGCTTGACTGCTTGCGATTGTCTCAGGTGGTCCTGCTGAAGAGATCACAGGCACAGATGCATGAGCTCCAGGAGGTCAAGCTGCTTCAGGGGGGGATTCTCAGAACTCAGGGAGCAAGGTGCTATAAATCTTATGAACAAAGCTTTTCCCAGAACCCGGGCCTTGAGCAAACTGCCACTACATTACTATGAAACAATGGAGCCGAAACTCTTTGTCTTGAGCAAGCTGCCGTGACATGAGAGAGAAAGAGAAGCAAACAGGATTTTAGAATTTTCTATTTTCACAATGCTCTTAAGGGTGTATTGTGTCTCCAGTGCCTCTCTGCTGCCTGGTCGCCATAAGCAGGTATTCAGAGCAATGGGACTAAGCAGCTGTGAACTGACCCTCCTAAAATGGTGAGCCAAGTTAGGCTTTTCCTGATGGTTACGCACAGGTGTCTATCTAGTAATGAATAGCTGACTAATGTAACTGATGTGTGCACTAATGGGTAAGAAGCTGTATTCACTTGCTTGGGCTGAAGAAATGAAGTATCATAGATTAGTGGCTTAGACAATAGAGATTTACTTTCTTGAGAGAGACCCAAGATCAAGGATTAGCAGAGTTGATCTCTGAGCCTGTCTTCTTGGCATGTAAATGTCACCTCCCTGTGTCTCCATGTGGCCTTCTGTTGTGTGTAGAAATGGTCTCTCCTGCTTTCCAGGACTTGCATCCTATTAGATCACCCCCTCGTACATACAAACACACACACACACACACACACACACACACACACACACACACACACACACACACACCACACAACCCCTACATGCTATATTGCTAGAAAAGGCAAAATTCTAAGACCAAAAAAAGATGGGCAGTTTCCTGGGTCTGGGGGTTGGGTTCAGGAACTGACTGCATAAGCAGGAAATGAAGCCACCAGAGAATTGGGGAGGGGGTGATAGAAATCTTCTAAAGTTAGATTTTGATGCTGTTTCCACCACTGTGTAAGTTTTTTTGAAGCCCATTCAACTCAGAGTAAAATGGGTGGATTTTATGACATGTTCTCCCTCCCAGTTAAAATAAAGCGGTAAGTGCCCTGAAGAATCTTCATTTGAGAGCGGTCAAGGTCTGCTTGAGGTGAGAACTGTGGCTGTGTAGGTGGGGGTGAAACTACAGAGAAGCTGGACCAAGCATGGGGGTGGGCGGGGCTGAAGGAGGAGTGCCACCAGGTGTGTGCCCTTAAGACAAGAAATGTGGCCCCCATGGGCTGCTAGGTGGGAGGCTAGCTCCCCAGAGGGAGAAATGCCTCCTCAAAGTGCCAAGAAGATGGATGGTCACTTTTACTGGCTTAGCAGGATTCTGAGACTGCAAACTTGTCGGCAGAAGCTGACTATGATGTCTGGAAACAACAGGAAATGGAAGGCAGCCAGGACCTCAGCACCCTGGGTGAGAACATCCCTCACTGGCCTCCTATCTCTCACTGACCACTCTACATCTGGTGGCTTACCTGGAGCCTAGCTATAGCAACTGTAGGCCCAGACACAGACGGGCTCACAGCAAACTCAGGGACAGAGATGTGTAAGGTGTGGATTCTTCAACAATGGGGGGGGGGAGGGAAGGAGGGAAAATCAGAAAGAAGAGAGGAAGGAAGGGCACTGAAATCTCCTGAGACGTGACTAGGCCAATCTATGACAATATCCTCAACGTTAAACAAAGACTGGCAGGCTGACGCTGGGGAGATGGGGAGATGGGGAGACCTAGAGAACCCAGAACCCCCTCTTCCCTGCTAAAAAAAAGACTTTATCCAGAGAGCTACTAGGATCTGGTGAGGGACACACAGACAGGGAGCATCGGGATCATCTGAAAACTGATGTTAAAGATGAACCAGGACAGGCCGGGACAGATGGGGATGGAGACGAAGCCAAAGAGAACTGTGGGTGTGAATTGACTTCTTAAGGAAACAGCCTGAAATAAAAAGACTGATTAAGAGATGAAGCACAGCAGAGCAAGGAGACCCCCCTCCTCAGGGGCGAGAGGAGGACACAGCGGAAGGAGAAGCCAGGTTAGTATTGGGGAGGGCTTTTATCTGATTTTGTCTTTTACTTTAGTCTTAGAAGAAATATGAAAAGATAAGACGTTTTCAATGAGTCAGCCCAAAGTCCATTGTATACGTCTTTTTAAAAAATGTGATTACATTTTTATGTATGCGTCTATGTGGAGGAGTGTACATGTTAGTGCAAATTTCCACGGAGGCCAGAGAGAGCATTGGATCCCCTGGAGCCAGAATTGCAGGTGGCTGTGAGCCATTTAATGTGGGTTCTGGGAAACAAACCCAGGTCCTTTGCAAGAGCAATGCATGCATGCCTCTTAACCGTCGAGCCATCTCCAGCCACCATGGCATGCTCCTTAAAGTCGCCGTATGCAAAGGCTGTGTGTGTAACGGACTTTTGAAACCATCCTCTGGGGTTTCTAGCAGCGCTGTGCCTGGTGGCTCTCAAGTCAGATTAGGACCTGGACTTGGCCCCAACTGTTGTTCTTGGTCAGCCATCTCCCTGCATTTCTGATCACCAGGCCTTTGAAGTAAGTTGGATTTCCCCGGTTAGCTTATCAATAATGGTCACTCTGATAACAGACCATAAAAGAATTTTAGTAGTGGGAAGGGAAGCAACGCCTTCCACAAACAATATTCCACAGTTCAACACAAGAGATTATAGAGCAGAACAATATGCAATTCAGTTTCATCTTTTCCATCCATTCAGTTATCTGTCAATAAATATTTGCTAAGGGCCTATCCCATACCATCCATGGCCAAGTAGGGGGCTGGGTATTGGAATGAAAAGGTCTTTTGAGGTTGTCTCATTCCCTGGGAACTCTTGCACATTCAAGTCGTTGGTTCCGGCAGCTAGAGTCTCTGATTGAGACCCCTCCAAGAGGCATGCAGTCAAGGATAGCCTTGAAGACTGCCTTCCACAAAATCATGAACTTACTTAAAATAATATGAAGATGTTTGTTTTTGTTTGTGGAGTGTGTGTGTGTGTGTGTGTGTTATAACTAGATAATGCCGGTTCTCAAGCATGGGCATTATAGATGAAAATGTGTCAGGTGTTAAATAGCTTGATACCCCCAACTTCACGTGGAGGAGCCCCCAGAATGTTCACCAAGGCTGTTTCTAATTCAGATACCCACTTTATCTCCTCTGAGGGAGGAGCAGATATTAGAAGCAGAATGACCCCCACAGCCTCACCCAGCTCCTCGTTCCCAGCTTGCTAACTGGCCAGGGCTCTCTCCACACTGTCTTCAGGTCTTCCCACCTTTGCTCACCTTCTTACCACACAGGATCCTAGCTATGGAAACCCTGCTCCTGGCTGGGGCCCCAAAGGCCTTCTAAGCACCACACAGAGTGCATCCCACTCAAACCCTTCCGGTGATATGGGAGGATTATTGGCACTTTTGGTGACTCTTTCCAACTCATTTCTTTCATTTCCACATGAGCTCTCCTGGGACTCCTTCTCCCTTTCAGTGTCTTTTTAGGCCTCTTTGTCATTGTCCCTTAACTGGAGGTTAAGTCCCTTGAGGTTCAGTCTTCAGCTACATTGATGATCTAACCTGCCTCATTGCCTGTTTCCCTGCATAAACGTCAGGTTACTAATCAAGCCTGTATCTAAGGACAAGCATGTTCAGTTGCCTACTGAACATCTTCCAAATGGAAATTCTTGCTCATTTTCTCTCAGAATGTGGTCTTTTCCAAAGTACCCTCCAAGTCTCCCATGACAAGAACAAGGGAAAAACAATATTCAAAGAAGATGAAAAACAGGAATGGGGGGTCACTGGCTTTTTTTCCCCTTCATATCTAAGTTATTAAAAATAGACACGTGAGGGTCTGGAGAGATGACTCAGAGAACTCATTGCCTGTAACTCCATCTTCAGGGGATCCAGTGCCCTCTTCTGGCCTCTGTGGGTACTTGCACACATATGCATGCACACAGGTATACATACAATTAAAAATAAAATAATGACCAGGTGTAGAAGCATACACCTTAATCCCTGCCCTCGAAGGCAGAGGCAAATAGAACTCTGCTAGTTCAAGAGCAGCCTGGTCTACATAGGGAGTTCCAGGCTAGCCAAGACTATATAATGAGACACTGTCTCAAAACAAACAAATAATAACAAAAAAATAATACAATGAAATGTTTTAAAAAACAGACACATGGATTTCTGGAAACTGAAAGAAGGAACAGAGTGTGTGAGTGAAATCAGAGTTAGGATAGGTAGCAGGTATGAAAGATCCAGCAACCATGAGTCCTCTGGGTTCACAGCTTATATGTGTTAACAATGATATACTGATGGGTATATTAGAAGTACATAGTCCCTCGGGGCTCCTATCAAGAAGCGGATGTGTTCTGGCCTTGGTGGATTTACATGCCATAATAATTCATATACAAGATGCTACTTTTAAATTTTATTTTATGAGTATGGGTGCTTTGTCTGCATGTGTGTCTGTGTACCACTTGTAAGTAGTAACCACAGAGGCCAAAGAGGGTGTCAGGTTACCTGGACCTGGAATTACAGACAATTGTGAACCACTATGTGGATGCTGAGAATTCAACCCAGGTCCTCTGGAAGAGCAGACAGTGTTCCCAACTGCTGATACTTTTCTTTGGTCCCTGAGAGAACCTTTCTTCTTTTCCTTCCTTCCTTCCTTCCTTCCTTCCTTCCTTCCTTCCTTCCTTCCTTCCTTCCTTCCTTCCTTCCTTCCTTCCTTCCTCTCTCTCTCTTTCTTTCTGTCTTTCTTTCTTTTAAAGGGGGAAATATGGGTTCGTGGGCTTGTTACTTGTTGTTAAAGGCATAATAAAGTCAATGCTATGAGTTTATGTTATGCCTACAGTGAAAAGACATGGTGTCTAGCCTCAGATACCCGAGTTCAAAGTTGTCTCCTCGTTTTTCATTTTTACGCTTGTATAGTCACTTCCTTTGGGTTTCCGCGGCACCACGTGATACTCTAACATTACACCCAGCCGTGCTCCCTGACGGTAAGCGCTCTAATATGAAGACCACATCTTGTCCCTATTAGTTATACAAGGCCTGGTATACCAGCAACAGGTGTTCAACACGTTAATGCCTACCTGACACCTTTGTGTCAATAAGGCCTGTGTCTTTGGCCTTCTGGAATGCCCCTTGGGTAAATTATATAGCCCTTGAATCATAGTTACTAATCTTGAACTTACTGATTTTGGCTTGTCACCCAGCTATCTCCAGACGTGTGGCAGTCCTGGAGCTCAGGGTGGGGTTCCTGAGTCCACACCTCCAGGTGTCCCTTCCTATCAAAGGCCTCCTCCTTCCTTTCCGGTAACTGCATCTTGGGATCCTGACTGCAAATAGAGTGCTCTCACTGCTGCCAATCATTCTGGGATGAGCAGGAAGGGAAAGGATGGCCCGCCTTCTCTGTGTCATCCTTAGGCTGAGTCTCTGGCTCCCACTGCTGGTGTCATCTGACACTGATGCCTACGTTTTGTCCCTGGTCCTTAGCCTGAGTGCTGGCCCTGGTTTCCAGAGAACTGGTGTATTCCCAGCAGGATACACTGACAGGAAGCTTTATCCTTAAGACAGGGAGTAAGAGTTCTGTTTGTTTTTAAAGGAGTCGAAGGTGTAGACAGAATGGCAGCTCCAGTCCTTTCTGAGATTTGCATTTTATGTATTTCTCAAATACAAAAACACCTCAGAATTCTGGAAGAAGACAATGAATTGATCTTACATTGCTAAGTGCTTCACACACCCCCCATTTTCTCTGATTATAAAAATTATATAGATCTGCAAAAAGTTACAGTTATAAGGAAAAAAATGAAGAAAACTAAAGCTCAATACTACTTCTAAAGCAAGCACAGTATTGTAGCTTGAATCCTAATTGATCTTAATAGTAAAAACCTGAGTCAGATATCGGGGTAAAGGTTGAAAGATCAGACAGACAAAGGAGGCAGTCACTGTAGAGACCTCTTATCTCTACCAAGTCTTCAGACCTAAGGGGCCCCAGCTCGCTCCTGTCTCTCCCTTCTAATATTCCTCTCTCTGCCCAGCCATATCACTATCTGTCTCCATCTCCCTAGTGCTGGGATTAAGGCATGAACCTCCACCACTTGACTCTGTTTCCCTTTTAGACTGTATCAATCTCGAGTAGCTCAGGGTGGCCTTGAACTCCTGATCGTCCTGCTTCTTTATCCCAAGTGCTGCAATTAAAGGTGTGCACCATCAGTGCCTGGCCTCTCTGGTAAACTAGTGGCTGTCCCTGCCCCCCCCCCAGTCTTCAATATTAGACCACAAACAAGATATCACCACACAGCATGGGAAGGTGGGCTTTAGGCATCCTTGGGATAGAAACACATCTCTGTCACTCGCTACCTATATGGTTTGGAGCAAACTACTTAACTGTGAACAATTTCTATATAACTGAGACAAAGATTTACGTTATGTGACATCTTTACAATAAGTATACTAGTATACAGGTAGCATTTATGTCCTAGGTTATTGAAGAGATTACAGGAGAAGTTTTAAGTACACAGTGTGTCATGGCACCTGCCCATTCAACGAACGGTAAGTCATAGTGAACATACTTCAGCTTCCCTTCCTTCTCAACAGTAACTTCTCCTGGAGCTCATTGCCTTCGTTGTAACTAAACTTAAATCAAAACACATTTATTGAAAGTCTGCTACATGCAAGTCTATTATATTCATTATGGTGATAGTAATTTTAAATTTGTATGTATTAATTATTGTGTGCATGTGTGGGATGTACAGATCACAGTATGTGGAGATCAGAGGGCGGCTGTGTGGAGCCGGTTCTCTCCTTCCATCTCTGCATGGCTTCCCGAGCCTGAACGTGGGTGGGCCATCAGGCCTGCACTGCAAACACTGTACCTGCTGAGCCATCTCGGTGGTTCCAGGATCATCTTTAAAATTGTTTTCGTTTAAGAAAACACTCAAAGTCCATCTCAGGTTGTTTCATAGTCACACTTCCTATTAACAACACACAGCTGATTTCAAATGGGATCTCATCTCGTGTATGTGTGTATGTGAAGGGCTGCTAAACTCTAACAAGCCTACTTGAGGATCAGGGTCACTACTAGGGACACTCACCACCCTCTAGGTTCTCAATAAATAAGTAATTGTTATCTGAGGAATATACACTAACTAAAAGACTTTTCTTCATCTTTCACTTGTGGGAGGAAAATCACAAAGGATATTCTTTTCTAGCTTATTTTTTTACCCTAACCTTTCAGTGAATTGTAGACAAAACCAATCCCCTGACATGGGCCTAGGGTTATTTACTGGCATCTGCTAGCTATGCTGCTCGGTGAAACCCACATAGTCCAGTTGCCGGGTTTTATGAGGCTAAATAAAAATATTTTAAAAGCACGTGCTCAGTGTTTGCTGTGTAATAATGTAGCGGCTGACTATTATTAGTGTGACTGTGGTGGGCACAGTTTGAAGACTTTATTATCTTATTTATGACTCTAGACAAATAGAATGATTTGATTTCTTATCTGCTCTTCTCTTTTCACATCCAAGAAACTCCTGGTTGACCTAAAGATTAGGTCCATAATCTTGTCACTCTCCACATTTCCTCATCTAACTAACAGCTTTTTTTTTTCTTCTAAAAGAAAACCTAAATTATGCAGTCTTTTCGGTTTTTACTAGCTCTACTACATTTTGTTTGTTTGTGTTTTTGAGAAAGGTCTTACCATGTTGCTCTGGCTAGGCTGGAGTTCCCTAGGTAGACCAGGTGTTCTGCAGATCAGAGATCAGCTTGCCTTTGCTGGGATTAAAGATGGGCATCACTCTGCCTGACACCACCACCATATTGTGAGTCACTCCTTCCCACTTACAGCTCTCTGGAGAATGGAAGCTACATGTTTACTCTTGACCACAGCTCTACTCCACCATGCCAGCGGTGGAACAGTATGTGCCCTTTGTAGGCTTTTGTAAATGATACCTTATATGCATTCTCACAGCAGCTAACCTTTGAAGTCATTATTCCTATCTTATAGATGAGTAAACAGACTCCTAGTAATTGGATAACTTACCTAAGAACACACAAGTATCAGAACCAGTATTCAAACCCAGACAGGTTATCTCCACAGCCTGCTTCTTATCCACTATGCTACAGGATTGGACTATGGTAGCTAGCTGGAGGATATTAAGGAGTGTGTGTGTGTGTGTGTGTGTGTGTGTGTGTGTGTGTGTGAGAGAGAGAGAGAGAGAGAGAGAGAGAGAGAGAGAGAGAGAGAGAGAGAGAGAGAGAGAGAACTGTAGGCAAACATTTAAGTAGAAATTCTTCAATCTAATGATGTTTTCCTAAGAATAAGGTTTGTGTACCCCATTACTCAGCTTAGGTACAGCAGAATCTGGCTCCTCCCAAGTCCTTTCTTCCCACACTGGCCTCTTCTCTCAACATTTCAGTAGCTAGAACAATCTAGCTCAGTATCTCCTTCCCCGTCTGGAAAACGTTCAGCACTCTCTTACTTTGAAAGGATTACAGGCCGTCCTCCCTCCAACTCTGTCACTGTTGTCCACTGCTGTGCCCACTGCTGGAGAAGCACTTCGAACAGAATAACCGTTTGTTGTTGTTATTGTTAAAGGTATAAAATGACAAGGATGAGGCGCCCCATTTTACCTCATCATCGATGCAAACACCATAGCTCTCAACTTAAAGGGAAGGAAAGATAGTTTATTCTAGATCTATTTTGAGTGGCCATGGCCTGCTTTCTGCATGGAGTATGTTCCAATGTGGAAGCTGTTTTATGAAGTTTTATAGGTCTACAGAGCAATGAAGTCACAAATCAAGACAAGTTTAATAAATTACATTCAGAGTGGTGGGTACATTGATATGGAGGAAACTTTTCTATAGGATCAAGATGCTGTCTGATGGGCATTCTTAGCTTTTAGGGTGGTGGAAGCTAGTGGTCTGCTAAATTAACAGATTCCAAAAGGTTCCTATACATTAAGTCACAGGGTGATAATTCTGATACAGAAGTGGATAAGGAAGGGCTAGCCCATGAAAAAGTGATTGGCTTCTGAAACATCCCAGTCTCTCCACAGTACTGAAATGATAAGCAGCCAAGCAGTCCATGCAGACACGCCTTCTTTTCCAAAGTTCAGTTCACACCACGATCCTAGGCATTGGGAATGACCATTGAGTTCCAGTGCTAGACAGAAAGAAGTATTTTTCCCACTTTCTAAGTGGAAAAACTGTTGCTCAGAGAGGTGAATATACAATCCTGAGTCAGTATACCAACGACCAACCAGAGACTGCAAACCTCTAAGGTACACATAATCAGCCAGACCAAGCGAACACGCCTCACTTCCGGTCTAAATCCAATTTCCCCCTCCGGCAGTTCCGGTCGGACTCTCAGTGGTTTGGCCCTCATCCGCCGCCGTAGCGCGTCGTCTCGGTTGCCGTGGGAGACGACCCACGACCTGGGAGTGAGCAATCCGTTTCCCGCCGGCGGGAGCTGTGGCTGAGCGGAGGGCTGGGAGCTGCACCGCAATGGCGGAACAGCTGTATCTGGAAAACATAGACGAGTTCGTCACGGACCAGAACAAGATCGTGAGGAGCTAGGACGGGGTGGGGGGGGCACGCGCTTGCTAGGCGGATGTGAGGGGTCCCGGGCCTGTCAGGGATCGGGGGACTCGACCTCGGTGCTGTGGCTTCGCGGGGACCGGCCGAGGGAGGCGTAGGCAACGCACCCTCAGGGAGAGCCTCCCGCTTGCTCCGAAGTCCGAGGGCCTTGGGCGAGCAGGGACGCGGGCAGGGGTCACGAGACACCCCCCCCCCCCATGCCCGGTCGGTGGTGGGCCCTTCAAGTCTCCAAGAGTGCGGTTGAGGAGACATGGCGTCTTGTCTGGGCTACTGACTGGTGGTTCATCCTCCAGAGACAGTTTCCTCTTCCTGGAAATTTAAATATTGAGAGCAGCATGACCCGCCTCTTTGGGCTGGTGTAAAAATCAAGGAAGACCTGGGTGTGAAGGAACTTGGCCTTTTGTGAGCCCATGGATACAGTTTGGTACCCGGTGGTTACAGTGACTTCCGTTTCCCACTTCCTCCAGGCTGCTGGTATTATCCCTGGAAGTAGAATTTGAAGCCAAAGGTCGAATGGCTTGTTTATGGGTAATTAGTAAATGAGAGATAATTCCTGAGTCCTAGGTCTAGCTCTTCCTCTAAAGCCACTCTACCCAGTCTTCCTATTGGGAATGCATCCTTTAGAATCGGAAGAAACAGAACAGACATAATCGGTCAAGGAAGGACATTTGATGACCATATTTCCCCAAATAACCTGTGATACCACATTAATTCATTTAGCTCATTTTCTGGTTCCCACACCACTTGGTCCTCAACGTTTGTGTAACTGCAAGTTTCCCGAGAAGTTCCTGGGTTATATACTTTCAAATAATCTAGCTTTTAGATACATTTTAGGATAGTTTAGGTGGGGACTTCTCAGAGACAGTAAACACGTGTAAAATAAGGAGTGAGTGAAATGAATCTTTGCTTAAATTTGGCTTGACTTTGTAGATTCTTAAAACCTTTCTATTACAGTTTGTGTGTGTGTGTGTTCGCACACGTGGGACACTTGTGGATATCAGAGGGCCAGTTCTCCCCAGCATATACATTCAAGGGATCAAACTCAGGTTCTTAAGGGCATGGTAGCAAGTCCCTTTACCCACTCATCTGTCTCTGACTCACCTTTGTAGATTCTTTTGCATTGTTCATCTGTGAAACATCTTAGAACTTGGGAGATAAGTATCTTGGTCTTACCTTTCACATAGATGGTTTTTCTGGCTGATATCTCTTGTCGTTTACAGGACATAATCACTTGAGAGTAAGAGCCTTTAGGAGCAGGCTCTTGGCACGTATCTGTATTCTGGAGTCATTTAATAAAACCTTAAAAATTGTTTTTTTCTTTCAGGTGACTTACAAGTGGCTAAGCTATACTCTAGGAGTTCACGTTAACCAGGCAAAACAGTAAGTCCAGTTTACTAACTTTAACTGGAATTTTCTTTCACTTCGTTTTTAATGCTCATTGACTTCTTGACCTCTTAGGTTAGCAATGACTTTTCCCCTGGGTTCATAGGAAGGAACATTAATTTCACTGCTTTTGTCTTTTTTTTTCTTTCTTTCTTGAAGTTAGTGTGTGTGTGTGTGTGTGTGTGTGTGTGTGTGTGTGTGTGTGTGTGTGTGTGTGTGAGAATACATAGAGGCTACAGAGCTCATGAGAAGGTCAGAATGATCTTGGGCTCCATTCTTCCCTTTCCAAGTGTTTGAGACGAGAGCTCTTAGTTTCTCTGCTGTGTACACCAGACTGGTTGGTCCTCAAGCTTCTGGGGCTTCTTCTGTCTACCTCCCTCTCACCACAGGAGAGCTGGAATTTCAGAACAGTTTGGGGATCTAAACTCGGGTCCTCATGCTTGCATGGCAGCATTTGACTCCCTTAGCCATTTTCCCAGCCCTGTTTTTCTCTCTTTTAGATCAGTGGACTTGTATATGGAAGTGTTGTGATAATTTTACCTGATTCCCCCCCCCCCCCCCCCAGTTTTGGCCTTTGGTTAACATCACTTTGTGAAGTGATTTGGATGATAATGACCCCCCTCCCCTCCCATAGGCTCCTATAATTGGATTTAGTCCCTGGTTGGTGGCACTGTTAGGGAGGTCTAGGTACAGCCTTGCTGGAGGAAGTATGTCCGGCTGTCATTGGAGGCTCTGAGTATTTGCAGCCCCCCATTTCAGTCCTACTCTTCTGTATGCTTACATTTGAAGATAGGAGCCCTCAGCTTCCTGCTCAACCCCCCTTGTCTTAATTTTTTTCAGGTTTATGAAATGGGTTAACTGGTCCTGTTTATAATTCAGATTTATGAGTTTGTTGTCTTAGATCTTCATGTTTTCACAGGTGTTTGTTAGGACTAACTTTGGCTTAGAGTTCCATAATGGTTTCTGTTGCTGTGATAAACACTGACTAAAACCAACTTGGGGAGGAAAGAGTTTATCTTACAAGGAAGGAACTGAAGCAGAGACCATGAAGGAGCGCAGCTTACCAGCCTACTCTCTTTGGCTTAGTCAGCTCCTTACACAACTCGGTACCATCTGCCCACCATTCACAGGGCCTGCCGACATCAATTAACAATTAAGAAAATGCCCCACAGATGTGCCCACAGGCCCATCCAATGGAGGCATCCCTCAGTTCAGGTTCCTTGTCTGTGGAGTGTCAGTTTGACAATTGAAGCTGTGACAGAGGTCAACCTGTGTCTGATAGTATAGGGTGTGAGGCCTAGAGCCAATGGGATGGTTCTGGTGGGTACAGTGCTTCCTCTTGGGCCTGTTGACCTGAGTTCAATTCTGAGGACTTAGGTAGCAGAAAGAGAACAGACTGTTAGAGGTGCTCTTCAGAGCTCATGCCACTCTCTCTTTCACACACACACAGTATAATTTTAAAGTATTTAAGTGAAAGTAAAGAGAGTGCTTAGGGCTAGTGCACTGCCCTTCTTGTGTCCTGCCACATCTTGTTGATGTTTTTTTTAAAACAGATCTGACCTGAAGCCAAAAGAGAAAAGACAATGTTTAAATTAATGTTAGAATGTTTTGATGTGCGAAGGTACAGAATGTTGTCTAAACCTCACGAGGAAGAACTGGTTAACCATTTGAGAAATTACGTATGGGTTAAATGCCTTGTTTAGTTTGTTCTGCTCCAAGGTGGTCTGATTTTAATTTTTTCCTTTGGTGCTAGGAGCTTTCTTTGAGCCACACCAACTTGGTGTGTGTCTTAGAAAGCTCCTGATTTCTAGAGCAGGCCTATTGGGCTTTATTTGAGTTAATATTAGATGGGTGTAGGAGACTGATTTTAGCTGTGGTGTTAAAGCTTTCAAGACTTAAGAGTTGAAGAAACTGTTAGTCCAGCGCTAGATTAGACCTGCTTTTTACCAAGATTGCCCAAGATCACATTTGACCTAAACCTAAGTGTCTCAATAACTTTGGGAATGGACATATGTAAGAGCTTTATTCATTGTCTGTTCGTAAACAGGGCCTCACTTGTAGCCTTAGTTGGCCTGGAACTCTGTATGTAGACCAGGTTGGCATGTAGACCAGATTGGGCTTGAACTCAGAGCTCTGCCTCTGCCTCCCCAGTGCTAGGATTAAAGTCGCTGAGCACCATAACTGACTGTCCTTTATTCTTTTCAGTGATAAGTGTTTGAATATGAAGTGAAGCACTGCTACTGTTTTCACCTAGTAGACTTTAAAGTAAAGATGCACTTGGAGGTTAGAGCTACAGATAGTTCTTCTAGCCTTAACGTATCATGTGCCCAACATCATCTCCCTTACTGTGGTTGGGGCAGTTACTTTTCAGTAGACTGTGCTGAACTCATTCTCAGCCTAGCCCTGCACTATTTCTGCTGCCTGGAATGTTCCTTTCCAGTTTCTGCCTTATCCTTCAGGTTCCAATTAGGATCTCACATTGGCAGTTCTCTATAATCTGTTTCTGGAATCACCACTCCTTCCTAGTGCTGTCACAGGACTGACAGCTAATTCTTCTGTAAGATAGATTTGAACTGTTAACTCACTAAGCAGTTACCCATTGAAAGTATACAATTTAATGTTTTTTAGTGTTTTCACAGTTGTACATGTTATCACTAGAAGTTTTTTGTTTGTTTGTTTTTTACGTTTTTCAAAGCAGGAAAGACATTTAGTGCCAATTTAGAAATCATCCCACTTAGTAAAACCAAAGCAGCCCAACAGATACATGTTCAAAACACTTTGAACCACTTAAATAACCAGACAGGTTAGAGAGATGGTTCACCAGTGAAGAGTACCGGCTATTCCAGAGAAGCCAGGCTAGTTTCCAACACCCACATGACGACTCACTAGTGATGAGTTCAGTGCAAATTAAAATGCCTGTGAGTTACCTTTTCCTTCCCATATAACCACGAGTAATTTAGAATATTTTCACCACTCACAGGAATTGTGTGCCTTGTCTAGCCACTGTTTTTGACCTCTATCACACCTCATCTCTTTTAGACAACCATTAATCTTGCTGTTTATAGAATATTCAGATATATATTATATCATAGTATACTTGTCTGTTTTTTTAAATTATGTTTTCAAAGATTGTCCAGACTATCTTGTTACCTAATATATTTTTATGGCAAGATAATATTCCATTATATGTTGTCTTAGTTTCCTTGCTCCAAAGTTGCTGTAACGGAGTAATGCAGAGAGAGATGTATTGACTTCTCTTCTGCATGTTGTCTGTGCGTATTCTTGATGGTGTTTGAAACACAGATGATATGATTGTTGATAAAGTTTGTCACTCTTCTAATTATATGGCTGTATAACAAATTGACCCAAAATTTAGTGGCAGAAATAGTCATTTTCTCACACTCAGAGATTGCAAGATTTGGCAGGGCACAGTGGGAATGGTCTGTATTAGTTCTGTATCATCTGGAGCCTTAGCTGGGAAGTGTCGGCTACTGGAGCCTGGACATGTTCTTTCATCTTTCTGTGCCTGGCAGTTGATGCTGTATGTCTACAGAACTGTAGCTGTGAACCCAGTGTTCTGATGATCCGTATGTAGCTTTCTTGGTCTTGGTGTCTTTAGTCAGTTTTCTTACACAGCAGCTCAGGGCTCTAACCACTGTTCTAGCATACAGAAGAAATCTCTCACCTTTCTGACCTGCCCCACAAGTAGGCAGTGCCTCAGCAGACCCCCTGATGTCGTGCTGGCTCCACCTCTCGATAAGGAAATGTGGAACAGCATCTAGAGTGCTGTTTCAACTGTGTTTAGAAACATAAAATAAAAAAGTATGGTGGCACAGCCCTTACTCAGGAGGCAGAGGCAGGCGGAGCTCTGGGTTAAAGGACAGCCTGGTCTACAGAGCAAGTTCCAGGACAGAGAGACCCTGTCTCAAAAAACAAAAGTAAAACGAAACAAAGAAAGTGCTGTTTTTCAGTTCTTCCTTTTGAAAGTATTGTTTTAGTGTTGGTCTCTGACAGACAAGGTCCTCTTTTAGATTAAACTGGTCAGTTTCAGAGGAAAGTATTACGGAACTAAAATTGAATTAGTCCTGGGGATTATGATTAGAACTGATAAGAGAAGAGTCAATGGGCTCGACAGGGAGGCTGCAGATGATCACATGTGTAGGAAGTATATTCTGTAGAAAGTCATGTTTTGTCACTCCTTTTAAGACTTATGGGGGGCTAGAGAGATTGCTCTTCCAGGGAACCCGGGTTCAATTCCCAGCACCCACATGGCAGCTCACAACTATTTGTAACTCCTGTTCCAGGGGGTCGACACTCTCACACTGAAACATGGAGGCAAAATAAAAGTGCAAATACATAAATTATGTTTTGTTGTCAGAAAGATACTTGTCTTTATTAAATGAGATAAACATTAAAGTATGTGTGGATTCCCTTTTAAGGGTTTATTGTGAACTCAGTAGAAAGGAAGGTAGATTATAGAAGAAAGCACAAAAGGAAAACAGGTGAGAAAGGAAATGAATAGAAAGATGGGAAACCTGAGCAGAAGACCGTGACTGCAGACAGCAGAGCAAGAGCTGTGGAGAGAAGACCGCATTTGGCTGACATGCTTACGAGCTTCTTGGGCATGGTCCTAGTTAGCATAAATAGTGGGGAGACGTGAGAACACTGTGATGGGATTCAGGCGATATCAAGGGAGACATAGAGGCATAGCTTTGGGCTCTCAGGACCCTGAGTGGGGTGTGGCCAGCCCCCATTGAGAACCCTGTTGTGTGCTGCCCTTCCTTCCTGTTTGTTCCTGTGGTCTCAGGAGAGGATTGGCACCATCATTGTGTGGGACAGTTCCACTCTCCAAGAATTACTGTATGGTTCAACTTGTATCAGTGAGTGTTAATAAATCCACTTAGTAAATACTAATCCTTATAACCAGTTATCAGAATAATTCTGCTATAGAACAAGGTGGAAGAATCCACAAAACTGGCAGATGGGACACACTTTGTACTTGAGCTGATGTTCTAGTAGGAAAGGCAGCCATAGAAAGAAAGTGGTTAGGGTGCAGTGTGGTAGGCGTCATAGGACTTGGTATGGGATAATCTGTTAGCACCTGGAAGGCAGAGGTGCCCTGCTGGGTTGGCTTTGTTATAGAGGCATGGAGTAGGAGGTAGTCCTGAGCTTTTGTCTTAACGAGGAATTAGGTGATGAGACATATAGCCTTGGCTGGTCTGGAATTCTCTATGTAAGCCAGCCTGGCCTTAAACTCAGGTCTGCTTGCCTCTACCTCCCTAGGACTAAAAAAAGGCAGGCAGGCAGGCAGGCAGATCTGTGATTGAAGTTTCTATCCATTTCAAGCTTAATGGAAAGGAAGGAGACAGCTGGTTCTAATGGGTAGACAGAAACTTGAACGCCTTTGTTCACTACTTAGAGTACCATCCAGTAAAGTTTTTTTTTCTTCTTTTAGTCTGTTGGCTTTTTTTAAATTGATTTGCGTTTTAAGACTTCACTGTGACAGCTTCACAGATAATGATGGTGAGAGAGTACAGCTGACACTTGGAGTTGAGATAGTCCAGTTTGGAGGGCACAGGGTCAAGGGTTAGGAAGAGCGAGAGCTGATGAGAAGTAAAGGGTAATGACTCTCAGATTTCTGGCTAAGGTGGTGAACAAATGATGGTGTCATCAGGGGAAAATGAAGCCATCGGTTGAATAAAGTCCCACAGAGAATGCCGTGGGATGACCAACCATATACCATGTCTCAGGAGCCCTCTTAGCGGCAGGCAAGCTGGAGTGGCTGGCCATACTAAACAGTAAGGAAGGGAAGGCACAGAGACTGCAGGAAGCACCAGGGGCAGTTGGAACAGCAGGCTCTGGGCAGGGTGTCATGGAAGCTGAGAGTGGCATCTGGAGAAGAGTGAGGAACAGTAAGGTTGCTTTGCCTTTTCTTTTTGAAGTATCGGGACTATGTAGCGCTGGATGACCTGGAGTTCCATATGTAGACTAGGCTGGTCTTGAATGTGCCTGCCTTTCCCTCTAGGGTTAAAAGCATGGCCACTAGACCTCCCTCCCAGAATTTCTGAATTTCTGGCTATTCTCTACTAAAGTGCAACATGTAGAAGCTTGCTAAATATTTCTTGAAATAAAGACAAATGATGTGCATCTTTTTTTATTGTTAAACTCAAGATTATTGAGGGGAGCCAACTTTAAGTATTTTGAGTGGTTGGGATAAAAATGAGTAAAGATTTTACTGTAAGGAACATTTGTGCATTTGCTGTCAGTACCATGTCTTCATTTACTGTCTGGTGGTGTTCTTAATGAACATTTGGGAAGCTGGCTGGTGTAAACACCTGCTATATTCTACAGTCAGGAAACATCCGATTCTAAGTAATTCAGTAGTGTCAGAGATGGGTGGTATATATTTGTCATGCATATGATAGCTTGAAATGTTCGATGTGATTATTTCTTAGAATTGCTAAAAACCCTAAATCATCTCTGTCCCTCAAAAGCACATACAGACTTGCAGCTTCTTTGAGAGTAGAGACTTGTAGACAGTGTATGGATTCAGGTTATAAGACTTACTCATACAGTAATGCCACTTCTTTTTTATGCTTCAAGATCTGAGACCTAGAGAACTTTATTCTGGGTCCAATAGCTAGATAATGACTCACTGTTCTATCTGCTACTTAATCACTGCCACTGTTCTGCTATGGGTTCTGTCCCTCTTGGATATTTCTAGATTTATCTCAATTACTTCCTGGGTCACTGAGCCAATTCAAACTAGTTGGCTCCAGTTCCATCTAAAGTCGGTTTGTTGTTTTTTCAGAACTCTGCCGGTTCAGTAAGTAAAAAACTGCTATTTAGAGAACTGTCAGATTTCATAGTATGACTTTTAAGTCATGAATTAACAAATTGATGAGGTGAAGATGCGTACTAATGAATCACTCCTGTCTTGTTTTTAACAGGATGCTCTATGAATATGTTGAAAGGAAACGGAAGGAAAATTCGGGAGCTCAGCTGCATGTTACCTACTTGGTGTCTGGCAGTCTTATACAGAATGGACATTCTGTAAGTTCTTTTGAAATGAGCCTACGTGTGTGGGAGAGATAAACGGTATTAGTATTAGGAATAGCAGGGGAGAGAAGCAAGATTGAGTGGTGTGGAAGTTTTAAAGTACCTTTTGAAGAGAGGATTTTGATTTTTTGTTTTTGTATCACCACCCCAACCCCACCCTCTGTCTGTTTTGGAAACTGTAGACCAGGCTGGCCTCAAACTCACAGAGATCTGCCTCTGCCTCCTGAGTGCTGGGGTTAAAGGCTGTACCACCACCTCCACCTATTGTATTTTGAAATCCTAAACTAAATCTGACACTCAGGAAAGTTTAGGTGCTATCTTGGCTGTGGTGAAGAGACTGTTATTAGAGGATGACCTAGCAAATGAGATGTTAGGGAGTGACGATCTTAAGTCTCTTTTTCCTCTTGAATATGTATTGAGGACACTGCTACTTAGTTTCCTCTCTATTCAAATTTTAAGCCACAAAGTCAGATGTTAGAACACATAAGAAAAACTGACTTTATTTTTAATTTGAGCACTCGTTTTGACAGGGCGCTTAGAGTGGTTTGTTGATGGCCGATAGGCCTGAAGGCTAGCTGCTGGTGTAGTAGGTAGGCACAGGCTGGGCGTATGGATAGGCCCTGTATGGTATCTTCTCTTTTAGTCTCAACGGCACCTAGTCCACCAACGTAGAGTACCATTGCCTTCTCATCTCAACCAAAGCGGTCTCAGGTCTGCCGATCCCTTAATGACTTCCATGTCCTCCAAAGGGGCCGGCACATGCTTTTTGAAACTCAAGTGCATCTCAAATCTTCCTAATGCTGTGACCCTTTAATACAGTTTCTCATGTGGTGACTCCAACCATATAAATTATTTCATAGCTACTTTATAGTTAATATTGCTGCTAAATGTCTGATATACAAGATATCTGATATGCGATCCTCAAAGGGAGTATACAAGCCACAGGTTGAGAACCTTTGGCTAGTAGGTTTTTGTTATGTTAATTAGGCCTTGTCATATTGGTCTGCCCATTTACTACAAGTTCTCATTAGCTTTTCATGTAGTGGTTTTTGGTTAAGAATGATTTTTTAAAATCACCTAATTTATTAATTTACCAGCGGTTACAAAGTCAAGTTTTAAGCTGGATTCTTTCTGTGAACTTTTTTTTTTTTAAGGACAGTCTCACTTGTGCGCCTGGCTGGTAGACTAGACTGACCTCTGTATTCATAGAGATCTGCCTGCCTCTGTTTCGCGGTAGATTCAAGGTATAAACACCACACCTGACCTCCATAAAGAACTTCTGTTGAGGCCAAGTGTGGTCGTACATGCTTGTAATTCAAGCATTTGTCAAGATTCTGTTGCCAACCTGGACAAGACTTCTCTCAAAAATGTAAAACAGGATTCTAAAAGGTAGCAAAGATCTGCACCTTAGTCTGTCAGGCTTGAGGTTTATGATGCTGGGCTTGCTGGAACCTTCACTTCAAGAGATGCCCACTGCAGTAGTCAGTGCTGTTCTGGTCTGCACTGTGTTGCACCAGCGAACATGTCCTCTGTTGGGCCTGTGTGTTTTCAGTAGCCCCTTGCAGAGGAGCACTGACCTGCCTGCCTGGCTAGATTATTTCCTTAGGTGTGGATTAGTGACTGCCCTTAAGGCTGTACTGCAAGTCTGCAGTGTTGTAATGCTTAGTTCTTAATGCTTTTTTTCATAAGCCCTACAGTTTTTAGCGTGCAGTTTTGCAGAATGTGGCATTTTGAGGAACATCTAGGTTTATATATATGAACATGCAGTTGTATATAGACAGGTACACCTATCTATAGATAGGTATAGATATATATATGCGTGTGTGTGTGTGTGTGTGTGTGTGTGTGTGTGTATACACCTGTATAAGTATGCATTCACATATTTGTATGTCTATGTGAAGGCCAAAGAGCAATCTTGGGTATTATTCCTCAGGAGCTGTCCACTATGAAAGCTTGCTGATGGCCAGTGGCCTCTGGCATCCTCCTGTCTTGGTCTCCCCAGCACTAGGATTATAAATGATGCTGCCATGTCCCGTCTTTTTGCATGAATACTGGGAATTGAACTCAGATCATTAGGTCTTCATGACAAGCATTTTACTGCCCAAGCTATTGCTCTGCTTCATTTTTTAAAAAGAGAAAACACAAAAAAATGAATTTTCTTAATTCAAATTTATGACTACATTTTTGAGAAGCTTTTTTTTTTTGAAGTATTGGGGAGATAGCTCAGTGGTAGAGCACTTGGCTAGAATATGCAAGGTTTGACCCTCAATACTAAAACAGAAAACAATTTACTTTGATGGCAAACACAGTGACTCACACCTGTAACCCAAAACACTTGGGAAACTGAGGCAGTGAGATCACTAAGTTTGAGGCCAGACTGAGCATGATGTTTCTGTCTCCCAACCAATCAAACAAAAAATACTTTCTTGATCTTTATATTGCTCTTTTATATTAATGAATTTTCATGGTTCCTAACATTGACAGAAATAAGTGTATGTTGCTTTAGCCAAATACTGGATTTGGAGGAGAAAAAAAGTATTTTTACTAACAATTATTGAAAATGTTCAAGAGTTTTTTTTGCAGGCTTTTCTGTAAGAATGTATCCTGCTTAAATCCCCCAATCCCTCATTGTGGCAATTTATTAATTAAAGTTGTATTTATTCCGTTGTTTTTCCTTTGCGTTCAGTCTGCTGCTTCCCTTGTGTCCCATGTAGGTGGCTCCTGGACTGGGTTTGCTTTTCCCTTCTGTTTTGTTGAGCTTCTTGTGCATGCTTTTAGTGGAAACAGTTACACTTACAATACCCTTTTCTTAGCTAAATGTTCTCAGATTTTGAACCCATTTTGAACTCAGCTTTTTAAACTATAGATCCTAATCTACAGGAAGGGCTGCATTGTTAGGTTAGTTGACTAACCAATCCCTTATTGAGGTATTGACCATTTTGACCATTACATTGGTGCCATAGTGAGCATCTTTGTGTATATGGCTTCTGTGTCTGCCTTTTTATGGCTCCATTCCTGGAGATAGTGCTGCTGGGCCAAGGGCTAAATGGGGCTATGCAAATGTCTCTGATTCTCACCAGCTCTGTGCAGGACCTGGAATGGGGGGGGGGGTCGGGACCATTGCTGCATTTAGACTGAACTGCTTGCTCACACTTCCTGTTTCTCTAAAAGCTCTTCACTTTCTTCACTTTGTCTTTGTTTTTATGTTTGAAGCTGTAATGCCCTTTGTGACAAGTTTAGTTCAGTTTAGTTCTTTGTCTTCATCATTTGTCTTTCTACTTTGCTTAGTTTTTTGTTTTCATAAAGCCGCCTTTTCAGCCGCCTTTTGTTTTAGGTTAACTGCAGGTGCCTTACTTGCCAGTCAGTATTCTTGATTTCTAAAAACAGCTAGTATCTGTGGCAGGAAAGACAGGGATGAGTTTCCTAAGTCCTTGGGTTCTCTTGAGAATTTAATGAAAAAATAGTTTATTATTAAAAAGTTGCAATAAGAAAAACAGACTCTTTTCTTTGAAAGTTTTCTCAGTTATTTATGGATGTTAAGTTAATCTTAGGGTAGGTAATACCTAGAACTTACACTTACATATGGTGTGAAACAGAGCTAACTTTTATCTAGACCCATAGGTTATATTAGTATTTATCATTAAATCATTTACTAAAGTGTTTACAGTGATTGTTTACGGTGTTTAAAGTGTTTCATAAAAGTATTGAGGCTGGCCTCTCATTTTCTTTTATCTTTTTTTCAAGAAGCTGTAAAATATACAAATTAAAAGTGAGTCAGACCGCCGTGTACTGTCGTGTTTTCTCAGGGTACCTAGTGCTTTTCTAGTTTGATGGCTAAGTGTAACTGAGTTAGTGCCAGGAAGCTGGATGCTGAGCTCCATAGCCTCCCACTGATGGAGTGTCGTTCCTTACAGTGCCACAAGGTTGCGGTAGTGAGAGAAGATACCTTGGAAGGTAAGTCTGAGTGACTAAGCAGGCTGGGCTTTTCCGCTTAGAGCATCCATTGGTACAGTCTGCATAGAGTGGATTTGGCTATTTAACTAGAGTTTTATATTTCTTTTATTAATGATTTCTGGACATTAAAACCTTGCATCTGCGCTGACATTTATAAAGTACATCTATGACATGATTTCAAAACTCATGACAGACATAGAAAAATTGTCACGAATTCCAGATGACATGGTTCCTTAATTTGTGGGTCTCGACCTTTGTGGGATTGAATAACCAAATCTAGGGCTTGTAAAAGGATGACCAAACAGAGCTCATGACGCCCAGAACTTAATTTAAAATCAAAGGTGATGAATTGGAGAGCTTTGTGGCAGTGCTCAGCCATATCGCATCATGTGACTTTACTGTGGCCTTAGTTCTGAGCACAGCGAGCACTCTGTGTGTGACATCCTGCCATGCAGCATAGGTAAACATGACCTGAGATAGCTTGGCCCAGACGAGGCTGTGTATGGCATATGCAGTCTTTTTACAGTATATGCCAACCTCTGTGCTCTTACAGGAACATAATGCTTTAATTATGGATAACAAAGAATATTTTCCCACCATTGTTCCTTAGTGTGTATCAGATTAATATGTTTGGGGCTTGTATTTATGTTAGATTATTTCATTCTAAAAATTGCTGTTTGAATCAGTATTTGTTTTTTTACTTTTATTTTTTTAATCATTCAGTGAATTTCAGCTTAGATTAGAACAGTGTTTCCAGCAATATGAAATGGCCTGAATATACTTCTTCTATTTTGTACTATGTATTGCTACAAAGTGGTGGCATTGTCAGCACTGATGATTGTGAAAGCAAAATATTGATTAGCTAAAAAAAAAAAAATTGATGTGTCCTGTGTTTTGCAGTATCAAATATTCAGCCAAGATCTCAATTTTTTATATAAAAATAAATACACATACTTGTTTCATTAGTATGTTAAATTTGTTTTCATTTTAAGTAAATTCTAAAATTGTATGTATGTCAAAGGGTTGTTTTAAAATAAAATTCTTTATGACTTCCTATCAGTAAATATTTGAATTGTGTACCTATTTTTTATATATAAGGTTGCATAAAAATTTCTCTGGTGAAAAAAGAAATGTTAAGAAAATGTGCCATATATGATGATTACTATGTCCTAAGCTCTATCCTAGGCACAGTGTCTTCTCTTGTAGAACCCACAGTTTGTTCCTCTCATGATCTTTTGATTTTGCTCTATAGATTCAGCTCATTAGTAATAATATTATGTAATTGCTTTGTCTAAACTATATTAGAAACATGTAACTTAAGTCTTCTTGGCTAGAGATTACTTCATTATCTTTAACTGGTTGAAAGCAAAACATCATCATTAATTACTATTTGCTGAGTGTCCCAGGAGGGGTGATATACTCACAGGTGCTGTACTTAGAAACTACTCAGCACCATCATGTTCCCATTACAGACAAAGCCTCCATGTTACACTGTCTATGTAGCTATTTGGCCTTTTAGAGTTTTTGGACTGCCATAGATAGCAAATGATTTTAGTGCAGAAGAGTTTCTTGTTAAAGTTCCCACAAGCTATGAAGTTGTGTATTAACAGACTGCTTTTCCTGTTGACTTGCAGCCGTGAAGTCCAAGCTAGCTGTGACTGCCAGCATCCATGTGTACAGCATCCAGAAAGCTATGCTAAAGGACAGTGGGCCTCTGTTCAATACCGACTATGACATCCTGAAAAGCAATTTGCAGAACTGCAGCAAGTAAGCTCCTTAATGTTCTTGTGGGCTTCTTTACGAATTGATTTTGTAAGGTGTTTACACAGCGGCTGCCTCTTACGAGCAGATGCCAAGTCTAGTAAAACCCCATTTATCTTGCAGTAAGACACATGCCTAGTTTTATTAGTACATCATAAGGTGAAAAATAGCAGCCACAACTCATATTGAAAACCCCAGTGGACTCCCCATAAATCTATTTTTCATATATTTATCCTGTCATCACCACCAGAAATGTTTGTTATGTCCCCTCACCTACCCCTTTGCCCCAGTCTCTGTCTAAATCTTACCTATTCTTTAGGAGCTAGTTTAAATGTTGTCCTTCAAAAAACCGTTCCTAAATTTGATGTTCCTATTCCTCTTAGCCAAAAGTAACTTGGTTCCAAAACTCCATAGCCAAGATTAGATCTTGTAAATCTTTTGTGTTCTTCAGGGCACTGGATAGTGATAGACTGTAATGTGTATGCATTTTAAAAACTGATGATCATTCGTTTTATTTCTGTTTTGCTACTTAGTAGCTCAGTGGCTTTGGACAGATTACCTAATACTTTCTAGATTTGATTTCTTCATCTTTAAATCAGTTGTGATAATTCCTATTTTTTAAGATTATACTGAGGGCCCAAGTCAGTTCTGTAAAAATATACTTGGGTATCTACCACCTTGATTTAATAATAATTAAGTTTGGGGGCTGGTGAGGTGGCTCAGTGGTTTATAGTACTTACTACTTCTGCAGAGGACCTAGGTTTGGTTCCCAGTACCTACAAAGTAGCTTACAACTACCATCCATAATCCCAGTTCCAGGAGACGTAACACCCTTTGGTCTCCTTGGACACTAGGTATTCATATGGTTCAGAGACGTGCATGCCGGCACAACACTCTTACATATATAATCAGATACACTTTTAAAAAGATAATTTGAATTTGTTTGGCATATATCTGATGAATATCATTGACTTGCCACGCTACATACTTTTGAGAATGTGGTTCCTGCTCCTCAGGTCAATGGCCTGCAGGAGATAGGATAATGATGTGGGAAGATTTTGAAGACAGAAATTTTGTTATCATCTTCTGGGTGGGTGGAGTGAGGTAGAAAAACAGGCGGCTAAGGCATCTGGGTTGAGACTCAATGGTCCAGTAGAACCCCCTGGATAAGGGAGTGTGCATGTGAAGATGGAGCTGAGAGAAACCTGTCATTGCATAATCATCATCTGTGACTAGAACTTAGGGCGACAGCTGGGAAATAGTTAACAGACTGAAGTATTTCCATAGAACTTAGACTTTATTCTGAGAAGAGCTGTTAGGTTTAGACATGTGGAATTTACTGGGAAATCTCAAGTGAGGATATTCATTGCAGTAGATAAGTCTAGAGGTAAAGGAATGATTTGAATTCAGTACACGGGCACACTGTTGGGCCAGGGCAGCAGAAACAGCCATGTGGAGAGAATGTGCAGAATGAAAGAGGGCCAGAAAGTAAAACTGAGGGTACATTTAATTTTTACCAGCTGTATGGTTAGGGACAAATGATTAGTCTGTGATTCAAGTTCTTTATGGTAAAGTAGAGCTACAGTAGTTCCAACCTTACATGTAATATGGGACTAAGTGAACGAAGGCCTGTGGAGTGCTGTGGGGTCCCCTTTTCCTTGAGGTCCATTGGCCACCAGTCCACAAGGACAAAGGGGCAGAACATGATGGAAGTAGCCTTCTGGGAGACAGCTTCAATGAGACAGCTCCAGAGTGAGGGGGGATGTAACGGATGGAATGGTGGCTGGGGTATCGCCTAGTTTGCATTAAACAGCATGTTCCTATCATGGCTTCTAATGCTAGTCTTAGTTACTGTATGTGGCAGCACAATCTATCGTAAAGCTCGTAGCATAATGTCTGATTACCATATGGGTATCAGGGGCCAAGTTTGTGCAGGGAACTGTATCAGGGGTCACACTAGAGATAAATCTGGCATCTGCACCTAGAGACACTCTCCAAATAAGGTCAGATAGAGAGCAGGAAGCCCTGCACTGGAATGGAGTCTTCCATCTTGTCATTCTTGAGGAGAGCTGCCAGACCATGGTAGACTGTAACCTCTGACCAGCAGGGCCTCCCAACAGAGCTCTTGCAGCTAAGTACTCTTCAGTGGTAGCTCTTTATTTTAATGGATAAGAAAGGAGCGGAGGGGTCTAAGAGGAAGCTTCCAGTGAAGTGAAAAATTATGAAAATATTTGGGGTTCCAGAGGCTGAGGTTAGTTTCCGGAAAGAGGGGCTGGTGAAACTGTCTAATGCTTCAGGGAAGCAAGGCAGATAGGAGTGGAAATAAGGGATCCATTGTGTCTAGTGATGGCCTTGGGGTGCTTCAGTGCAGAGCCCAGACTAATCCAGCTGAGTGAGTAAGACGGGAAGAAGCGAAACAGCTAACTTGGACAGCTTTTTCAGAAAATGTGACTGAAATGGAGGGAACGGAGGACAGTAGCTAGGGAGAATTGGAACTTTGAAAAGTGCATCTGTAATTAGTACAGTTCCTCATATTATGGTAATACCAGCCATAAAATTATCTTCATGGCTGCTTCATAACTGTAATTTTGCTACTGTTATGAATCACAATATAAATATCTGACATGCAGGATATCTGAGATGCAACCCCCAAGAGGGGTCTCAACCTACAGGTTGAAAACCAGTGATTTAATGCAAAATCTACCCATGCACAAAAAGACCAGGCCAAATAAAGAGTGTGGAGAGTAAAGCACTGTAGTGAACTCTACTGACATGTCCTCTTTAGGAGTTCAGAATTAGCTGGGCAGGATAATGCAGCCTGTGACCTCAGCACTTGGGAGGTGGAGGAATTTGAGGCTAGCCTGCACTATATGAGACCCTGAATCATGGTTTTTCTTCCTATTGCTGACAAAAGGAGCTTCAAGCACAAAGGGTTTGTTGTGGTTGGCAGTTCATTGGCACAGTTCATCATGGCATGGAAGTCAATGCTGTGGGAGTCACATCACAGTCCCAGTCAAAAAGCAGAGAGCAATGAAAACTTGTTCAGCTCACTGTCTCCTTTTAATTTCATTCAGGATCCCATTTTAGGGGATGTTGCCACCCATAGTGGGCCAGTCTTCCTACCTCAACTAACCAAAGGTACAGGGCATTCTTTCATAAGTGTGTCCAGAGGCCAGACTCCCAGGTAACACTAGATCTCATCAGATTGGCAATTGAGGTAACCATCTCTTTTTTATCTGGAGGTAGGGATAGGGAGATGAAGTAGGAGGAGAGGAGAGGAAAAAAGAGGAGAGTTTATCTCCAAAAAAAGAAGTTTGTGCTTGTTCCGAAGAATTGTGAGCCTCCTGAGATCTGATGTTCTGTTTTAGGAAATGTTAGGAAAGCAAAGAAGGTGCGATTTCAGGGTTGGGCAGTCTTCTGACTTGCTCTCTTCCTGGTTGGTGTGGAGTGCGACCAAATAAAGAGCCGTCTGAGTTGTCTTAGGGCCAGGGAAGATGCTGACAATGAAGGTGTTCTGAGTGGAGCCACTCAGTCTAAAGTTATCTCTGAAGTGCAGTACTGACACGGACCATGGCCAGGCAGTTACTCCAGTTACTCTTGGACAGCTTCTGTCTCCAGTTTGTGGTCTGCCCTGATGCACTGAAGAGGAAAGAGGAGCCAGAAGCCTCCTCTTCGGCCAGTCATTCTCCTCAGGCCTTGTTGAGGGCCCCGGGGAGCACAACACTGGAAAGTAAGATGTTTTCTTTATTAGGAAAAGCCGGGCAGTGACTAGAGAATAAGAGGTGAATATTCCCAGTAATATGCTATGCAGACTGTTACCCAAAGGTTGTCACTGAGCCTTCAGCATGTAACCTTTTAGTGTGAGTTGGTATTTTTAGAAATGAGAAACAAATGGATGTAAGAAAGAGCATGAGTTATGGGAAGCATGGCACACGGGCTGGGAGAGTTGCCAAGAGACTGGTTAATAATGTATAGCTTTTAGTTCTGGTTTGGTTGATGGTTACTCCTCTGCAAACTTGGTCAGAGGACCATCTTGTTTTCCAAGGATGCTGAGATTATTACTGTTTGCTGGAGGCGAATAAAAATAAGTATAGAAGTCGGGCGTGGTGATGCATGCCTTTAATCTTAGCACTTCAGAGGCAAAGGCTGGCAGATCTCTGTGAGTTCAAGGCTAGCCTGGTCTACATAGTGAGTTGTAGGACAGCCAGAGCTATGTATAGAAGCCCTGTCTAAAAACAAAACAAGGACAAAACCCAAACATAAGAGCAAGTGTACTCAGTGTGCTGTGGTAGAAAACGGCTGGTTTAGTCCTTGCTCCATATCTCGGTAAGTGCAAACTGTGGGCAGACCTAATTCTCCTTACTGCTGATTACTTTAACCAAATGAGAGTTTACATGAAAATATGATAGTCTGGTATTAAATTCCCTAGTTTTATGTTAATGTGAAAATATAAATAGAAGGCACAGAGTTTGAAAACGAGTTTTGATAGTGACATTAATCTTAAACATGCTTCTGTACTTAGGTATAGTGCCATACAGTGTGCAGCTGCGGTCCCCAGAGCTCCTGCAGAATCCTCATCTTCCAGAAAGATTGAGCAAGCAAATCTTCAGACAGCAAGTGAGACACAAGCCAATGAACTGACCACCAATGGCCATGGTCCACCTGCCTCCAAACAGGTTTCCCAGCAGCCCAAAGGAATTATGGGAATGCTGCTCTCTAAAACTGCTGCTAAAACCCAAGACACCAAGGAAACCAAAGCAGAGGCTAAAGACGTACCAAATGTGAGTCACCTCTGTAGAGCAGAGGGGTCCAGCAAAGCCTCAGAGTTCTGCTCGTTTCTTCATAGAAGGGCCCTCACTCAGTGCTGAGTTCTCTAGTTTAGTTTGAATGTTTCTGATAAGTAGAGGTGAGCCACCGTACCTGGTGAAGTTTGATCCATCTTTTGGTCTCCTCTGGTACCCTTTTCCCTCATACTGCTCACCAAGATTGGATTCTCTTTCCATAAAATGGTGATATCCAGCTTATACACTAAATAAGATTGTTGTGACAGCCATTGAAATACTGTATGAGGATCATTCTTGAAAAGTTTGAGGAAATTTAGTGATGTGACCTTTGAAAACACTAGCTGGGGTTTGGCCATCTGTGTTTTCCTTTCTGGCATACTTAATATTCGTGTTCTGTTTATGCTTTATTTTTTCTTGTTCTGCATTTATTTCTCTTGTTTTTTATTGTTCATTAGTCTGGTTTGATGGTACATGCCTGTAATCTTAGTGCTCAGAAAGTTGAAGGTACACAATGAGACTTTCAAAAAGAAAAGTCTAGAAAAATATACTTATTATCATCACTACTAATTTTTCCTATTGCCTTCCATTTCAAGTGTTTGCTTTGAGAAAGAAGAGGGAGAGACTGGAGATGGCTCATGGTGAAGAGCACTTGACTGCTCTTCCAGAGGTCCCGAGTTCAATTCTCAGCAACCACATGGTGGCTCACAACCACCCGTAGTGGGATCAGATTCCTTCTTTTGGTGTATACATAAAATATGTAAATATATAAATCTTAAAAAAAAGAAAGAAGGAAAGCAGGAAACAAACAATCCTGTGCACAACAGTCTGACCTGTGTGAAGCCTCTTATCGGTTTTGTGTGAATCTTATTAATTTTATTTTTATTTTGTATGTGGTAAAGCTAGAGCACAGCTTATAGTTTGCGGACAGGTTATACTGCCATTAAATGGTAGGACCAGCGTTTAGATCCATCTCTGATAATAGAGAAGACTTTACCTTCTTTCCCATTGTTTACCATGCACACCACTTCTGATTTAATTCTTTTAAAATAAATAGTTTTAAAATGTGCTCAAGAAAAGCTCAGATGTACTCATAAATAGTTTGTAAAAACAGAAAGCAAGCTTTGGGAATTAGCATCAGATACTGTCTAGAATCTTATAGCTAACGTGTGGTGTGCACATTTATCATGATAGAGTCTGTATTGCTAATATAAGTTGGTGCTGTCAAGGTGGAAGGTTTGTTTTCCCGACAGTTCTTGGCCTACTCTGCCTTTGATCTTGCTATGTAGCTGAGGATGACCTTGAACTCTTGATCCTCCAAATTGCACATCCCTTGTTTTGGAATTAAGTCTTGTCCCGCCATGCCTGGCTTTTAATGTGCTGTACTGTTAGAGAGATTGAGGCCATGATACTTCAAGACAGTCTTAAATATTAGACAAATTTGAAATTGTGTGTTCTCTTTTTTATGGTTTTAGGCATCTTCAACTGGTGGCAAAGCACCAGGAAAAGGGAATGTGATGAGCAACTTCTTTGGAAAAGCTGCCATGAGTAAGCATGTTCTTAATTACTTTGAGCTCACAGATGAACGTTGCTGTAGTAACCTGTGCCTGAGGTGGAGGCCATTGCCCTAGTTTTTATGCCCATCTAGGCATTTCCATTCCCTCACATATCCCACAGTGTACTAACCAATGGGTTGGTGAAAGTAACTGAGCACTCAGGACTTTCTGGGTGTACTGGAGAGCTCCTGGAAGGTATTTCTGCTTTTACTTTCTGCCTTATGAAGAAAATAAAATACTTCATGAAACTTTTGAAAATGGGTAATTGAAGTGAGAGAGTGACTGTGTGTGGAGTTGTACTTCATATCATTGATGCTGGTGTGGGTTTGCTTGGTGTGACCCTAACTACTAATGTCTCCACTCTCCAGGGACCACAGAAACAAATCTATAGCTGTTTTTTTTAAGATTAATCACAGCGCTGAATTAAATGTCAACATGAATATAGACAGTAACGGCCTTAAATGCATTTTTTTTTAAAATAAGGAAAGACCTCTTTTAACCCAAGAAGAAAGTAGGAACCATGGGGTACTTAGCACAGGATTTCTTGGAGCATCAATTTTACAGAGGTCTGTGGGCTTTTGTTGCATGTCTATCTAAGCAGAATTAGTTTGAAGGAGTAGTAAGATAGGACTATCCAGTCATTAGAAGTCAGGATATGGGGCTTGGAGAGATGGCTCAATGGATAAAAGCACCGGCTGCTCTTCTAAAGACCTAGGTTCAATTCCTAACACTCACGTGGTGGCTCACAATCATCTGTAACTGCAGTCTCAGGGGATCCAGTGCCTCTTCTGGCCTCTTCAGACACCAGGCATGCATGTGCTGCACAGACATACATGCAGACAAATATCCATACAAGCAAAATGAATGATTATTTTTTCTTAAGGTAGAATAGAAAAGATGTTGCTGGGAAGTTAGCTGTCAGCCCATTCTTTAGCTATACTTTTGAACATCGTGACTACCTACAGCTCTGCTTTCCTCATTTGAGAATAAGATGGTACTTCATAAAGTTGAATTTAGGGGCTGTCAAGCCCGACAACCTGAGTTTGATTCCCAGGCTCTGCATGGTAGGAGGAGACAACATACTTCTCTACTCATGTATACACATCCAACATACACGCAACAAATAAATAGATGTCATTAAATCCATTTTTTAAAAACCCAAAAACTAAATTTGGTGTTTTGAAGCCTTGTGTCTGTGTCATTAAGACTGTGATATGAGATTAGTGGAATCATAGGTGTTCTCTTAGTCAACTGGACTTTTTTTAGGACAGGGATTTTTTATCCTTACATATTACCTGGCACATAATGTTCTGTCACAAGAACGATGGATTAATATTGGATGATGGGGTATATGTTGTCTGCTCTGTCTTATTTGTAGATAAACTTAAAGTCAACTTGGACTCAGAACAAGGAGTGAAAGAAGGAAGGGCAGCAGCGCAGCCTCCAGTGTCTGTCACTGAACCAAAGCTGCCAGCTCCCTCCGCTCCACAGAAACCCGGCAGGAAGGCGGAGCCTGGGAAGATGCAGCAGAAGGAAAAAAGATGGTAGGAAAATTCTGTCACTTGGGGGAGGGGGAGTATCTTGTAGAGGTGAGGAGGTTTGTTTGAGCTTTTCTCCAGCGGGCGATTTTCAGCTCAGCACTAAATCCTACTTAATACTGCCAGAAGGAAGAGAGAAGCCCCACCACGTGATCGTCTTTGCCCCCAGACTTCAGCTAGTTTTAACTAGTAGATACTGTGTGTGTGTGTTTCACATCAAATTACCCAGTGAGAAGTTGTTGCCAGTCCATTTTAAGAGAAGTTCTTTGTTTTCTTTTTATATCAATGAGTTTATTTTTCAAGTGGTAAAACGTAATTAGAAAAGAAAATAAAAAGCACACAAGCTGTTAAAAAGGGATCCAGGAGTTTGAGACACTACCTCATAGCTGGTAGGAATTAGTCTGTTGAAAGAAATTCTAAAGGACACTGTCAGCACTGATAGGCTCACAAAGAACCAACTTTTGTGGTAAAGTTGAAGCAACAAAATAGTGACATTTCAGAAGGGTTAGGCTCTGTCCAGTCGGCCTTTCCTCCTGGGAACACATGATATATGTGGATTGAAATGTCCCCAGCCATGATGACAACACTCACTGTTGGAGGCTGTTCCAGGCATGTCCTCAGCATCTCTCTACTAAATAGCAAGTTAAGTGTAGGTTTTTAGTAAGTGTACTTTACCAGGATAAGAAGGTGTTTTTTTCTATTTCAAGTTTTTTGAGAGGCTTTTATTCATTGGTTTTAAAATTTAACATGCTCTTATTGAGGTGTCTCATACAGTTTTTCTGCTGATATGGTGGGTTATACTGATTGACATGAAATATTAAACCAGCTTTGCATTCTTGGTATTAGCACCCTGATCATATTTATTGTTTTACACACTGCTAGGTTAGTTAACATTGCCCTTGGGGGCTTTGTTTCTGTACTTTTGAGGACTTCAGCTCAGCTATTTTATTTGCTGGTGATTGGCTACTTTTAGTAGCAAACTTACGTTAATTTAATAAGTTAGAAGGAGTTTTATGTTTTTCAGAGGAGTTTGTGAATCTTATTTTTTACCATTTATTTCGTGTATGTATATGTGTGGTATGTGTGTGTATACACCATGGCACAGAGGACATAGCTTGTGGGAGTCGATTTTCTGCTTCCACAGTTTGGGGCCCTGGAGTAGAGCGTGGTTCATTAGGCTTGGCAGTGAGCAGCTGGATTGGCGGAGCCACCTCTGCTCCTATGTAGATCTATTTCAATACATTTAAGTATATAAAATAAAATCTACTATGAGTCTGGACCTGGATTTTCTTTATAGGAAGGTGTGTGTGTGTGTGTGTCCCTCTGTGCGTCTGTCCAAATGTGAAAGCTTCTTTGTATAGTGTTACTTATATTTTCTAATTTTTTTTTTGGATCAGTTTTGAGTGAGTTGTGCTTTTAAAGGAGTTTATTTTCTAGCCTTGTTGGAGTATTTGTAGACTATAGTTAGAGCTATTCTCTAATTCCCACTTGGAAATACATGCTTCCCTCTTTTGTAAAAGTTATTAAATCTCTTCTCTTAACTGACAGCTTTAGGCTTGGCTGGCTTCCTTTCTTTTCTGTGGCATTGCCTTCTGCTCTAATGTTTATCCCCTTTGGCTCACTTCACCTTTACTTTATTTTCCAAGCTAAAGTAGAAAAAAAATAACACATAGGTACTCAGTGACAGAAAGACTGTGGTTTACATGAGTTTGTTTCTAACACACAATAGGCCCTTAAATTATTTATTGATGAATGCTGTAATGGAAAAAGCAGAAAGAGACATTAAATAATGTCAAGAGAGTCTAGATGTTATGACATCATTAGAATGGCTTTATGGTCTTGTCTGTGCCTTTGCTCACGCTGTTCTTTCACTTAGAATATTGTCTTCCCTTCCTACCTGTTGGATATCTACTTAGCTTTTAACAGTTGTGACTCACAATGTTATTTGTCCATTAAATTTTATCATGTTATATAACAGTGTAGTTGGCCAGAGCATGCTCATCTTTTGAGACAAGGTTTCACTATGTGGCCCAGGCTGGCCTCAGTCTGAGAATCCTTCCACTTCTCGGCAAAAATTATAGGTGTGTGCCACTCCATCTGGCCTGCCAGGGCTTCTTGAGAACAGCATTTCTTCCCTGGTCTTTGCATTATGGTTGTTTAGCTGCTTATTTAATCCATGTTAAGTGTTAAGGGAGAAAAGGCATTGGCAGGACTCTAAACTGGCCCGTAGAGAACTGGTGAAATCTTTTCTTCTGACTACCCTATAAAGTGATGCCGTTGTGGATGGCTAACGGTGTATATCTCCAAAGAATCAAATTTTCCTGTTGGCCATGGTGCACTCTTGGGAGGCAGAGGCAGGAGGATCTCTGAGTTCCAGGACAGCCAGGGATACATAGAAATCTTGTCTCAAACAAACAAACAAAAACAGATCTGTCTTTCCTTGTCCACTTTGCTGTTTTCTACTGAGATTATGCCCGCGAGCCTAAGAGAAGTTGCTTAGGAATGTATATATGGTTAACCGTGTGCTTGCTTTTTGTTCTGTGTAATGTGCTTAATTTATTCCCTGATGACAGCAGGGGGAGACGAGGGAGCTTACCTGATGAGGAAGCAAAGGAGACAGAAAACCTGAAGAAAAAGAGGAGGAGAATCAAGCTTCCTCAGTCTGACAGCAGCGAAGATGACGGTAGACATTACTATTCATTTTTGTTAGGGGATCATTTCTTGGTTCATGCTCGGGAATCTAAATTTTCACTGACTGAACTATAGTGAGAACAGTAGACCCAGCAATGAGAGAGAGACCTGTTCTCTTGAAATCTACTGCAGTCTTTGATCAGAGGTGAAAATCCAGAAAACAGAAAGTGTGGCTACTTTTACACATACTGTTGAAGGCCTTCCCTTCCTGCACATATTCTAGACACACCAGTAAATAGAACTATAGCAAAACTGTTGAAAGTGAGTGACACTGTGGTCCCTTCCAGGTCAGAATGTGGGCAGTGCTCTGAGATAAGCAGAATAAGCACAGGAGTCTCTACAGGAAAATTAATATACTTTAAAAACAAATACCAAGAGCTTTTAATTTTTTTAAAAAAAGTATGTGTAGATGTTTACATATTTATATGTGCTTCATATGCATACAATGCTCAGATGAATATTAGACTCCCTAGGACTGGTATTACACAGAAGGCGGTGAGCTTCCTGCCATGCAGTTGCTTCCTCTGGAAGAGCAGCCAATGTTCTTAACTTCTGAGCCATCTCTCCAGCTCCAGTATTGCATATTAAGATCTTATCCCAAACAATGTAGAGTACATAGATAGAAACTAAAGAGAAAGGTTCTTAGGCTACACTGTACTGTCCAGGAAAGTGCTGACAGAACCTGGCTAAACCTGGAGCTATCACGGGCATTTTCCAGGAATTAAGGTGTAATGTGTTTGGTCATTTTACATAATTTGGAAGATAACCAGCATCTTCAAAATACACATGAACAATGTAAATACACTGATCAAAGAGATCAGAGAAGGAGTCATTAAAGCCAAAAGAAGCCTAAGCTGCCAAAGTCAAAACTGAAGCAGTAATTCTAGAAACTGTAAAAGGGTAGTAGAGGGCCAACCAAGGGCACTGACTATTCGAGTGAGTGGAAACCAATCGAGATGCAGAAGTTGGTGCAGACTGCACATCGGGGAGCTAGAACTAGAGCTTGGGCCTGTCTGTGCTAGACCCATTGTTTTCTGAGTTGAGAGAGGCCTAGTCATGGGATGTTAAGGATCACAGCCTCTGATGTTCTGTGAGGGAACCAGGACCTTTCAGAAGTGTGGGTTTTAATGGCTTCTTAAAACAAGCAATGTAGCCAGAAGTTTCTGGCTGAGTCTAGTCTTGAGGTCTGGACCTGCAGTCCCAAAGCCACTTAGTCCCAAATAATACAAAGGCTTATATTAATAACAAACTGTTTGGCCTATGGCTCAGGCTCATTACCAATTAGCTCTTACAACTTAACTCAGCCCATTTTATTAATCTGTGTATTGCCACATGGCTCTGTGGCTTTACCTGTGCTTTATTGCGTCTTGCTCTCTCAGTGGCTGGATCATGTCTCCTTGACGCCACTCTTCTTTGTCTTTTATCTCTGCTTGGGTTTCCCACCTCCCTCTAAGCTGTCTTGCCATAGGCCAAAACAGCAGAGGCAGGGCTTACCTAGAGGGATAGTTAACGTATTCTCATTTCATACCGTTTAGGAACATAAATGAGTGAGATTATTTAAAAGAAGATTCTAGATCATATGAAGTAAAATTCACCAGGGAACACCTGGCCAGTTAAGAACTGAAATACATGAAACTCTGTGGGCACATGGGAAAATAATTAGGAAGCAAGCTTAGGAAAATGTGATAACTGGAGCAGTCTTCTCTGTTACCAACCAGGAAAAGAAAATGGGGAGAGGATTCCAGAAAGACTTTAAGTCAAAGTTTAGTGTCCGTTGAGAAGATAGATAGGGTTGGGGAGATGGATCCATCAGTAAGGGTTTGCCTCACAAGCAGTTCGTTTCCCTATCACCTCTGTAAAAGATAGGCATTTAGATCCCAGCTCTGGGGAGATGGAGACAGGCAGATCCCCAGAGCTGCTGGGCAGTTAGCCTAGCCTAGTGAGCAAGCTCCAGATTCAACTGGAGTGTCCAACTCAGAAAGCACAGGCAGCTCCTGAGGAACAGCATCTGTGGATGAGTTTGGCCTCCACAAACGTGTAAACATGTGCAAACATGTACATCCACATGCATGTGAGCATCACATATTCCTTCCACTCCCAAAGCTGAGACTGAATAGTCTAATATTGTGGAAAGTGACAGCTCTGAACTGAGTTCCTGGGTTTATTGAGCACCGGTTGCACATTTCTGAAACGTTCTGTTGTTCCAAAGCCCACAAAGTAATAATACCCACGGGCTATTACAACTGGGAAAGATGCAGAGACCTGTGATGGCAGTGAGCAGCACACGGCAGGTGACAGCGCAGAGCCTTCAAGATCTTTTCTCTGGCATCTAACTGAACTCATAAAAGTCCACCACTTTACTCTGTAATCTCTGTCTGAAAGCAGGCAGGATTTTATTTTGAACCTTTACACAGTCGTCTCAGGCTAGCCATTATAATGCAGATGAGCAGCAGTCCATGGGATTGCAAAGGCTGCAGAGGCACAGACCAGCTTCAGTCTTCCTGCACTGTGAGTCCCTGTTTACTCTTCCAGATCGGAGGTGTTACTGCAAACTAGCTTTTTGTGGACACTGAGGCATCACATCAGAAATGCCAGGCCAGTGCACACGGCAGCTTCTTTCATTGGTCCTCCCTCATACCAGTGTGTTCAACAGCGAAGGAGATCCTGGTGTATGAACCTCCATGACAGATTCCTTTCCCCTTCTTATTTTCCTTCACCCTGGGAATGTCTGAAGCATCTTTAGTGGCACTACTTAAAAAACCATGCCAAGCCCAGAAAGGAATAACATTAATATCTGTTGCTAGGAAGAAATAGTTTTTATGGCTGTGTTAAAGTATTTGCTGATATTTTCAGTTCCTTCAGGTTGTTTGTGGAGAATATTAAGTGCATCGCGCATATGCACGCGTGCACACGTACCATATTTTTAGGTAGGGATAGGTATTATGAAAATATATATTGAGGCCTAGGAAGCAGTGATTGCTTTCCAGGAATTGGATTACTGGTCTCTGCCAGAGGACTCTTGACAAACAAGTGGTTACATTGCTGGTTCACTGAAATCAATTTTCTCACAGTTCTTATTCTGCCCTAGTGAAAGCTGCGTTTCTGAGGCGGTGCTTTCTCGCTTGAATGTTTCTCGTCATTGAGTGCACTAATGCACAAATCATCCGTTATATTTACGTCAGTAAAAATGTGCTGAGTCAGAATGCTTGGCTTAATGGTAAAGACTGAGTATGGGCAAGTTTTTAAAAAACTTCTTTGAACCTTATTTGTATAAGACAAATAATGATTTGTGAGGTTATTATGAAAATGAATGATTAATATTTATAAAGTAGAAAATGCTAGCTGTTTCTCCTTTCTTAAAATATTTAAGTTAAACCCGGCACTGTATATACACAGTTTTGAAGTCAGATAAATCGAAGTTTATGATGATGACCCCACCATCTGAGTCACTGAACTGACTTCTGTTGCAGCATTCTCCAGCTGTCTCCATCTCGGGATATGTTGAAATCTCTTTATTCCTCTGTCTTCTTCTCTTCCAGGGAGATTATGACATTTTATTGCTACATGATTCTTTGGGAGGTGAGCAAGTGGAAAGTAGGAAGTGGGGGAACTATTTGTAGCCTTCCTGGATATTCCTCACCCAAATTTTATTCAGGAAGTACTTAATCTCCTTGATTTAAAACAGTTACTGTTGCTGTGTGTCCAGTGCCAGGACGACTGTGGCATTCCTGCCTTTTGGTCTGTGTGTCTGGGGGAGGCATAGGGTGCAGTTAGGAGGGCCTGAGAGGGTACCGCTGGAATTGTTTGCCTTGGCTAAGTCATGGCTTTGAAGACTTATCACAAGTGTTCAAACCCCCTTTATTTTGGCTTCCTTGCTGCATAGACTTTCCTCAGACCACTGTGGCCCAGGTTCCTAATGAGCCATTACTTCAGAACATGGAGTTCTTGGTTCTGTGGTGTGACATTGCCCTGGATTAGACTCCCATCAGGTACTGGCTTCATGAAGCTGGGTTAATGGCTCTATTGAAGTTGCTCTGCTTTCCTTTTGTTTCTCTTGTTTCCCTGAGCTTGTAAAGTTAGGGCCATCTCACACGTGAAGTGTCTAATTTACTGCTCTTTTCTGGTTCTGGTTCTGCTTTACCTCTTTAGGTCATTTAGCCACGAACCCTCACTGTCGTCATTTTTAACACTGACCTAATCAGTTGGGAGAAATTCAGATCCAAGATTTGTGCAGAGAATTTGAATGTAGCAAGGAGATTCAGGGAGCAGGTGAGGCTAAGCAGCTACCCAGGCCCATAGCCAACAGTTTCTTTGTGGTGATTAAGCAGTAGGTTGGGCGTTAGGGAGATCAGCTCAGTGTGTTCACCTAGTAAGTACAAGGCCCTGGGTTCAGACCTCAGCATTGAGGGAAGATAAAATTACAGAGAAGACACCCTTTCTCTCTGGTGGCCTTCCCTCAGGCCTGTTTACTAAGAAACGAGGGTCCCTCACATGGTGCTTCATTGTCAGATACCATTTCCACAACATTCTTTCTCTCCTAACTTTTCCCCTGCATACTATCTGGACAGTCTAGGTCTAACAGTCTGTTAAAAGTCATCCTCAGACTACAGTGACTAGAATGCCTTTTGTGAAGCCTTGGGTGTGGCAGGCTGTCTCCACTGAATGGAAGAGAACATGGATGGTCCCTTACAAAGGCTATGAGATCACTCTGACTTGGGTTTAAAGCCCGTTTTTATGAGTTGCAAGCCTTTGTCAAGTGAAGGTGTCTCTCCGAACCTCTGTTTACTTGACTGTATTATGGGGGTGAGATCTGTCTTGGGTTGTGATGAGAATAACGTGAGACTCCTGACGTGGTAAACGGTCAGAATATGTCGGCCGCCGTCATGCTCTGATCTTGCTGTACAATAAAACATTCAGCTATGAGAACTAAGGTATTGCCAGCTTTAGGAATTGTTGATTCTCTGATTGTAATTATGTAAAATTAATGGGTGTTTTAAGTCTCTGATGGCAATCCCTGGTTGTCATGATTACTGCTTGCAAATGCCCTGTGATGAGCAGAAGCTTCAAGGCAGACAGTGTGGAGGCGTTGTGCTAGCTAGAGCCTGCAGTTCCTCACCGAGCTTTCTCTGTTTCAGTCTTCCCAGACTCTCCCGGGATATATGAAGCGGAGTCACCATCTCCACCTCCTCCTGCATCTTCACCTCCTGATCCTTTGCCAAAAACCGAGCCCCTTTCTGTCAAGGTAACCCCCCACAATGCTCCATTCTGTATGTCCTCTCTCTCAGGACCCTACAGTCACTATGTTGAACCGTGTATGCCTTTCTCTGCTTCTCTAGTGCCAGTAGCTTCAGGGTGGCCAGATGGATACGCTGCTCTTCTTACCTGAGGGGAGACTGTTGTAGATACATCCTTAGGAAGGTTACAGAGGTGGCTCTGGGCAGCTGTGTCACCCAGGTGCAGTTGGAATTGTGCGAAAGGAGGCCCTGCCTCGACCAAGGCCAAGTGCAGAAGGAAAAAAGAAACAAAAGTCAAATGTATTCTTAGAGGACTGGGTGAGCAAGAGTGCAGCCAATAGTGGCCACCGTTTTGGATGCTCGTCAGCTGCTGTGAGAGCGTCAACTGTTGAGAAGATGGCAGCTCAGTTTTCTTTAATTTATTCTTAAACACTTAGTGGAAGTGTTGTTACATCTTAGCCAAAGAAATGGGATAAGGAGACAGTGGAGATAGAGGGGAACTGGTAGTGATAGGTGCGTCTGGCTAAGCTGGTTGGGTATGGTGTTCACACGCCAAGGCTGAAGTGCTAGTATCTGCCTGAAGGTGCCCAGCTTTCCTGGGAACCCTTACACAGCATGGTGCAGTGCTGTGCTTTCCTAGTCTCTCCTCACCAAGAACACAATCTTTCCTAAGCATACTGCTTCTCCTTCTGTAAACAGGAAGATGTCAGGCCTGCGCAGTGTAGAGCTCCCTGTTCAACCTTTTATCTTAGGCATGTTAGAGGGTGTTTTTGTAGATTTTTCTCTCTAGCTCCACTGGTCAAGTTAATGTTACTCTGATCTTGTAGAGTTCAACTGGAGAAAACAAAAGAAAACGGAAGCGTGTGCTGAGATCTAAAACCTTTGTGGATGAAGACGGCTGCATAGGTAAGGCTCTTCCCATTCTGTGCTGCCTGCTGCTCCTGCTCTGAGGCCTACAGAGCACTGGGCTTCTGGGTGGGCCCCACACCGTGAAATGAAGTTCTGAGAGTGTGGCCTCTGAGTCATGTCATCTTGGATGAAGATTTTCTTATCTGTGAATGGAAGAGAAATACCCATTTTACCTCCTGGTAGTGTCTTTGTGAAGAATCAGGTGAGGTACTTGGAAACCACCACCTCACACACTGAGAAACACTTTTTTTTTTAAAGACTGTTAACATCTCAGTAGTAGAAAGGAGGCTTCCCACAGATGATTAGACCTGGAGAGTCAAGTCTCTGCTATCCAGTGCCATTCATCCTTAGAAGAGTGTGACTTGACCTCCCTGCTTCCTGTGTGTTCCTCTGTGTGTCAGGTCCACAGGTGAATGGTCTGAGATGGGGCTTGTGGGGTTTAGCACTTGAGGCCTGTTGAGATGCTCATCATGCTCTCATGTCTGGAGGCAATTGTTTATTTAGGCTGTAAAGCTCTGGTTGGTTGGAGCATGGCTAATTCCTTCTTTCTTATGACACCTGCCAGAAAGTGGATCTTCTAGAGCAGATTTTAATACCTGCCCGCCCTCCCTCCTTCCCTCCTTCCCTCCTTCCCTCCTTCCCTCCCTCTCTCCCTCCCTCCCTCCCTCCCTCCCTCCCTCCCTCCCTCCCTCCCTCCCTCCCTCCCTCCCTCTCTCCCTCTCTGTCTACTTAGCCCCTGCTGTCCTGGAACTTACTCTGTAGAGCAGGCTGGCCTCGAACTAGAGATCTGTCTGCCTCCTTCTCCCAAGTGCTGGGATTAAAAGTGTGTGCCATCAGCACCCAGCTAAGGGACTAACATTCTATACATGTGGCATCCTCTCTTTGTGCTGTTCTTGAGAATCTGAGCGTTCTGAACTTTAGTTTGCTTTATGATTTTTGTCTTCTTTTGTTTTTTGCTTTTAGCATTTAAGTATAATTAGGATGTTTTGGCCGTTAGAGGCATGATACATATCATTGACTTTTCTAAATTAGGAGTCAGAAGCAGCAGTGCCAGTTTGCTCTCCTCTTTTTTATTCTAAAAGAAGAAAGTAAAGTTACTGACTTGTCAACAAAGCCCTCGGGTGTGACCAGGTGTGGAGTGTGGTCCAGTTCTCCAGCCTTTTCCACACGAGGCAGCAGTGAGAGCTACTCACATTGCACCAAGTGCGGCATAACCATCTTGGCCTACTTTCCAGCTGAGGTGCTGTTCCCCTCACTCTGTTCCAACTGTGCCCATTGTAAGCACAGGAGCTTGCCCTGCTTTTGCTAGGTTATGTTTTCCTGCTGTGGGTTTGTAGCAGGAACTATGAAGTTGGCCCGAGCTAGGTTGGGGTAAATTTCTGGTCGAGGAATGGCTTCTAAGATCAGAGAAGCTGAATGGAATGTCTTCCTCACAAAGCAGGTTCCTTGGAATGGCAGCCAAGGAAAAGGGCATGTTGAGCTAATACAGAGGTGTTGTTGTTTGAAGTTCAAATCTCCTTTGTCCTGTAGTTTGAAGTAGCTCCAGCTTTGACTATAGAAACACCCTTTTTATTCTGGTGTACCAGGTGTGGTACTCAAGACATTTGGTTGGTATGGCCTAGCTGGTTTTTAACTTTCCAAGCAGTGTGTCCCATGGCCATCAGCCACGATATAGCCAGTGGTTTCACTAACAAGGAAAGAAATAAGGAGGCAATTGGTTCTGAAGTATGATACTGTGGACAGGCTGTGATGTAGTAGGGGCTTCCTGCCAATCCTAATAACTACTAGGACCTATTGGGGGAAGTGGATATGGGTGAAAGGTGTGCCACAGGGGCAGTAGCCAGTTGACCCCCAGCAGAGTACACTGTGAAGAAGAAAGAAAGACTGCCAGGTACATCCATATATGCTGAGGGTCAGGTGTTCTCTGTTTTTAATGAAGAGGGGGACATTGATTGATCAAGTGTCACCCAGACCTGCAATGTTTGTGTCATCTGGAAATGTGTTTAAAAACAAGATCTCAGGTACCCCACAGACCTGCTCCTGAGCATGACTTTGGAGCTAGAATCCAGAATATTCCCATGAACTCCCTGGGTGATCCAGTGCATGTCCACATTGGGACAGTCCAGGCTTTAGAACAGACAGTTGAATCCCATGCCTGTACCTCTGAAAGAATTTTACTAGTGTATTTTAATTAGAAAGAATTATCAATGCATTAAGAGTATGAAAGCATCTCTGTTCTTTGATGGGAAAAATATACCTCTGTATTGCAATAAATTTCACTTGCAATATACCAAATGCAGGATTGATATTTATTGGAGGTATTTTAGCACTCAGTCATGCGTATGAGGTTACTTTCTCAGTGGGGAGATGTTTCCATTCACTGCTTCTCCATCACTTGAATCCAGAAAGGCTGAGAAAGAATTTAAGTGTTTGTTTTTTAGTTCTCTTCATGGAGAGGTGACACTATATGTGACCTGTGGCTGGTGTATGTGATACGGTAATATTGGAAAATCTCTCCATCTGCTCTAGGAAAACATAATTGGAAACCACTGTTTCTTCCTATACACAGTTGGGCTGTTTGCGGCTACTCACTGGTGTAGTCCTGTTCCAGGCTTCCTTTGGGAAGAGTTCAGGGAGTTTTAGTGTTGTGTATGTATACCGCATGCATATATGTACATCACATGTATGCCTGATGCCTGAAGAGGTCAGGGTAGTTGGTCCTCTAGAGTTGGCTTTACAGATGGTTGTGAGCTGTCATGTGGGTTCTGGGAACTGTAAGAGCAGCAAGTGCTTCTAGCCACTGAACTATCTCTCCAGCCCATTTTAATGGCAGAGGAAAAGGTTAAGTATGCCTTTGGCTGCTAGGGAGTAAGAAAACTGGTAACTTTGCTTATTTTATCATTGTCTTAAAACTCTCAAATGTATCATTTAGAGTGGTTTGTTTGGAGAAGTTTTTTTCATGATGTAAGCCGAAGTAAATCTTGAGTTCATTAGTAGTCATTCAGTTTGAAGAACTGAGTGGTTGAGTAACAAACCTTGGCTTCAGATGGGTGCAGTGGTTGACACCAGTATGGAGTGAACTGGAAGTGTCTATAGTGGGAGAGTGACTAGCAGAGAGAGCTCTGATAGGGTAGAGGAAGAACTGGGAAAGTGAGCATTAGAAATGGGAGCTCAGGAAGTTAGCCAGTGTAGATGAGGACCCAAGTAACGGCTTTGGGCAACTGGATGATAAAGGCCCATCTGAGGACATGGGTCTTCGCTGTGAAGGAGCAGGGGATTCCAGGCCATATGAGTGCAGGATGATGTGTTCTCCCAGTAAGGAAAAACTCAGGCCAGCTTTCCCTTTAGTAAGTGACATGAGCCACTGTGTCGTTTTTGTTTTTGTTTTTGTTTTTTTTTTCTTATTCCAGTCACTGAAAAGGTCTACGAGAGTGAATCGTGTACGGACAGTGAGGAGGAGAGTAAGATGAAGGTGACCTCACTACACAGAGCCCCCGCCCCCGCTGTGAAAAAGGAGCCCAAAGAAGAACGAAAGGGCCCCAAGAAAGGGACTGCGGCCCTGGGCAAAGCCAACCGACAAGTGTCCATCACCGGCTTCTTCCAGAAGAAGTAAACGCTGTCCCTGGCAGGATTGACTCTAGTACGGACTGTCACTTACTGTGTAAGTTTCCCTAGCTCCTTGCCTCATCTGTATCAAAGCGATGCTCTGCCATCACCAGACACTTGTACTATTTCTGATGGCTTTTTTTTTCTTCAACTGAAAGGAAGTCACCTAGAAGCAGGAGGCAAAAGATACTTTAGAAGCTGTTACATTGTAAGGTGATTATAAAGCACAATCTTTGCTGTGCCTAGGAGAATTCATTTAGAATTACTGCTGGGCTCCCCTTTCCCTGTGTTTGTCCTCTGCCCTCTGTGTTCTGTGAACTTGTGGGACAGTGTTTTCTCTTTATGAATTCTACTGGATGTGACTGCATCTCACTTTCCTGTCTGCACTGTCATACTTCTGTGCCCTGACCCCACAAATTTTTTCTGTAAATCTTTAAAATCTTGGTCAGACAAAAAACTAAAACTAAGTCCCATGTCGTTTCCTGTCTCTGTCCTATAGTGACACTCGGCTCCAGGCAGGCAGTGTGGTGCCCATTTCTTCACAGAAGGTCTCCAGAACTGTGCTCACACTCAGTGTTTAGGACAGAGCACAAACAGAAATTTACTAATGTGCCTAACCTCAGCAAAAATGAGCAAGAGTCAGTATGGCAGACACTGGCAGATTTGTCATGTGGCCAACACAGGGCATACAGCGTGCTCGCATGTTCATGGTTTCTTGGAGTGTTCCACTCCTGAGACCCCATAGGGTGAGAAGGGAAATGGCAGCTGCCCATTCCAGAGGAATGGCCAACTTAGGACACACATTTCTACATAGATGTTGCCCCTCTGTACTTCCAGGTTCTCCATTTGCCCAGCAGTAAGGCTCCCCAGAAGAGATGAGGGCTGACTGGTTATAGATCTAGACAATAATTAAAACAATTGGCTTTTGTACTTTTATCTGTTCTAATAATAATTTTCAAGCACCCTCCATTATGGCTGGGTGGAAAGTGAGAATCATCTAGGATGTGTGGCAGTAGCTTTACACTAAGCTCTTGGAAAGCACAGACATGCCGATGTGATTCACTTCAGCCAATGAGGGGTGTCTGACCTGACCCTTCAGCCAAGGCCTGGCTTGTGTCATCAGAGATGTAAGCAGCTGCCTACTATTGAAGGTTAGGGTTGGGGCTGACCTTGGCCTTAACACGGCTGCTTTAGCAACCAGGCATGGCCTTGATTAAGACCAGCAGCCTGGGAGATGAGTTCTGGCCGTACATTGAAGGCTTGAGGGCCGAGGCTTCTGCACTTTAGACTGAGTAAAGATTGGCAAACTCCAACCCCTCTCTCTCTTTCTCTCTCTCTCTCTCTGAAAGTGGAAAAGAGTGCAATGCCGGGACTTAAGCTTGACAAAAAACTTGTGGAGAAGAATCCCTTATTTTAAGTGGTTATTTTTGTCAGCGCCTCTAGCCATTTTTGTAAATGGGAATGGAAAAGTACAAGGCAGCAATCCAGTCTTTAAAGAAATCTGATTATGGTGGGATTTCTAATAAAAACTGAATTTGAATTGGCGCTCTGGTTCAAGTTGGAGTTTCGCCTCTCAAGGAAGAATGCAAGTCTCTGACTCTACCCAGTGCGCCACCTGAGGTTGGAGCTGCCTGCAAAGCTAAGCCAGCATTGATCTCTGTTTTATATAGTACTCATCCCAGTTACCCACGAGTTAAATAAATTTGAGAAACTGTTTTCAAGCATTACTTCAAATCAAATGTTTGCTGAGTCTGTTACTTGACAGCCTGGTAGCAGCGTGTGTAGTTATCTAAGTGCTGACTGGGAATAGGCTGGTTTTCAGTTACTGTTGCTAAAAGTACACACCCACAGAGTGAATTGTACAAGTTATTTGCTGTCTTCACCATCTTTTCAGCCCTCTGGGAAATCTTAGTTTTAGCCAACCTTATTTTTCAGTTCGTTAAGAAGAAAACCTAGTCCTGATCTTGCATTCTGTATTGGTTTGGCTTCATCCCTTGCTGGCTGGGTGACGCTGGACAAATTTCTGAGCTTCAAGTTCCTTAACAAAATCTAAAATGAGCCACTCTGCTGAGCCGAACTGATAACTGTAGCCTGAGTGGTTCACAAAGGCAGGCACTGGGTGCTGCTTCTGTCCTCATGGCTGATGCGGGCAGCGACCGGCTTCTTGAACTGTTGCCCAGCACATGACCCACATGGTGTCCTCTCAGAGGCCCCCAGCAGTATACCTCTTCAAAAGGGGAAGATGGTTATCCTGTTTTATGACAGATTTTAAAGAGTAGAACTTTTTATTAAAAGAAAGATTTATAGATGGCAGTATTTACTATTCATTAAAACATTTATTGTGTCTAACACGTGCCAGGCCTCTGGATCATGAGAGAATACGATAGAAACTGTAGAATTTATTTCTTGTCTTCAGAATCCGGTGGAGATGAGACAGTAAAATGAAATTGTGGGGCTGTAAGTGCAGTGTTGATAGGTCAGGGTCTCTCAGCACTCTCAAAATTAGTGCCTGGAAAGGAGAGAACTACACAGTTCTTTGAAGGGTTCCCCAGGCAGAAGAGCTTGGGGTAAAGAGTAGACTGTAGACGTTTATGGATTTTTATCTTTATTTGTGTTTTGCCTGCATATATGCATATGCATCGTGTATGTTTCTGGTGCCCCTGGAGGCCAGAAGGCATCCCTGAGCTGTTATTTGAGTGCTGGAAATGGAACCTGAGTCCTCTGCAAGAACAGCCATGTCTCCAGCCCCACCAGGGAAAGACACTGAGATGTGAGGTTCTGGTACTGCTGTGTAGTTTGGATTTTACTCACAGATAATGGAGACCAACTGAAAAATGTTGAGAGGAGTTTTTAACATTCCACTATCCTCTGTGATGAATGACATTTGCATGTCCCGTGCGCCTGTACGCACACTGTATCTGAGATCTAGTAGTGGGAACGTGCCAGTGGGATTTCAGAAATTGTCATAGCTCGAGTCGCTTCATTCTGATAGCTGGCAAAGACAGTGGCATTGTTCCCTAGACTTCCCTCCTCAGCTTGGATTTCTGTAGCAGGATCGGATTTTAAGAAGTAATATCAAAAGCTGGTAGTTCCATTGGCAACATCAATGATAGGGGCCTCAGCTAGTAAAAACACGGGGAATGTGGGGTGGGGGTGGGACAGGTTCCCTCAAGACAGTGCGTGTTAGACAGGGAGCTGAAGAGGAGCCTTATAAGGAAATAAACCGTTTCTTGAGGACAGGGCAGACCGAGCGCCTAATAACTGATCTGCCAGAAACATACTCAGTGTCAGACTCATTTTGGTAAGTTTGTCTGTCCTTTGATTGGTTCCGGGATCCCAGTTTGCTGTATAATGCAGTTTTTACCACCATGAAACCTTCAGGGGCTGTCTCGTTTTGTTGTGAGAAGGCAGCATTACTTTACTCTGAATTATTACCCTGGCAGCTCTGTAAATTAGCCCATGCTGTCACCATGCCCTCTCTGAAGGGCACATTGTACCCAAATAACTGCGTTTAGGATCGGCTCTCGCCACTCCCTACTGCATGACACTTCTCCCCTCTTGTGTCTCTGACCAGTTTGTGTGTGTGTGTTCTTAAGTGTGGGCCACCCACAAATGACCACCCAGGCTCCTTAGTGAGAAGCTTGGTCGGCTTCTGGTCTAATTTTCCATTGGATCAGAACCCACCGTAACTCCAGAATTGCCCTTCCATTTCAGGCCTAAACTGCCACGCTCCCTTCCCCCTCTTACTTTCTTGTGCCAGGCTCCTCGTTCCCTGAGGCCTCCCCCTGGCTCTTGCCGCCTTCTTTTTTAAGGCTCGGAGTTCTCTGTGGCTAAGCCCTTCAGCTTTCCCTTTGGTCTCTTGGGCTTTCTCTGAGTTCTTCCATGTGGCATGTCCTTTCCTGGACTGCCCTTGAAGGGTAGAAAAACTACTTTGTCTGGTGTCTGCTTTGGATCCTTCAAATGCAAAGCCCCAAGCCTTTGAGAGACAGTCCCCTTGGTCCCGGACAGGAGACTGGCATTTGTAAGAGCCTGGACGCCATCACTTTGGAGACCAGTCGTATACACACTGACCATGGCAACAGTGAACGTGCTGAGATGAGTGGAGGCAAGAGACCCGAGGGAGCACACCTGAACGGATTCAGGAAACCACCGGGAAAGGGTTCTCTGAGCTCCCGGGACCTCATTCGCCAATACACTCTCTGGTCCGTGTAAGGAAAAGCATGAGTAGAGGTGTTTAACATAGTTCCTGACCACTCTGAGATTGGAGAGCATGGACACGCTTTGAGCAGATAACCAGGACTGTTTTGAGGCAGTTTGTACAGTGGTTCTCTCCAGATTGACCTCGATTATGTAGAGCCCCAATGGTTATGATGTTTTATTAGTGTAGTCGGTGCTCCAGTGGACCAGGCTTGAAGCAGAAAGGCCTTTGTTCAGCACTGCCCATAGAGCAGGTTCTGCCCTGACTTCAGCTACCTTATTTAAAGTGTGCCACCTGCCTTGCTGCAAGCCATCAGTGTGATAACTAACGTGGGTAGACATGAAATTAGGAGAAAAGTTCATTTTTGAACACCTACTGTATACCAGATACTGTTGTGTGCATTGTATATATTAACTAACTTCTGCTCTTAACAATCCTGAAATGAGTACTTCAAAAACAAATTTGTTATTATTTTAAAGATTTTGAGGCACCGTCTTCTGTATCCCAGGCTGGCCTCAAATTCACTATGTAGCCAATGATGATATTAAACAGATCCTCTCCACCTCCTGAGTGATGAGACTCTGGGCATACACTGTCACACCCAGTCTATGTGGTACTGGGATGGACCCCAGGGTTTTGTGCATCCTAGGCAAACACTCTTATTACCCGAGCTGTATCTCTAGCCACAGGCACTTTTATTCCCCCTTTTTTTTTTTTTTTTTTTTTTTTTTTTTTAACGAGGAAATTGAAGCAGTTTACTCAAGATCACAGAATTGAGAAGTAGCAGAGACAGGATGTGTATATTATGACTGTTGGACTCCACTGTCCAGTCTTAACCCCATGCAGAATCACATGTTGGCAGTATGTTAGTTTATCATCCATACTGTCTAATGATGGCTGATGCTCATTTGTGTAGGGGGGTGGGTCTTTCGTTGTATGTGTATCTGTGCACCTTGTGTGTGCCAGGTGTCTGTAGAGATCAGAAGAGGGTGACAGATCCCCTGGAACTGAAGTTACAGGTGGTTGTGATCCACTATGATGTTGGGAATTGAATCCAGATCAATCCAGATTAGGAAGAGCCAGTGTGCTTCCTGAACCATCTTGCCAGCCCAACTGGAGATGCTCGTTTTTAATAAAGTGAAAGGACACTGTTCAGATTCCACATGCTCCAGTCCTAAGCTGTCTCTGTTTCTCAACCACTCATGTGATACCTGAGTCCTCGCTGCAGCCTCCCTGCCAGGTGCTCGTGAATCTTATAAACAGCCAATTACATTTTGTATATCATACTTACTAACTTACAAAGTTAGGTAAGTAGACTAATAAATGTTCAGAATTTAGAAGTTTAGACAAAAATAAAGTTTTCCAACCATTTAGGTTACCAGGAAACTCCTGTAAATTAAGTTTTCTGAGGAATTCATCTTTTTGGTTTCGTTGAAGTTAAGAATACCATTTACCTTGAAAAGTTCATGCAATTCTTAGCCTTGCTTTTGATACAACCTTTATAAGAGTAACAAAGGAAATCGGGCATCTTTGCTCTAAGCCATGCTACAGGCTCACAGGTAGAAAGTGACCTGGGGACAATTATTTTCCATGACTGCAAATGGGTGAGGCCTTAGTGATATTCTCCGTGTAAAGGGTCAGAACCTTGGGGCTGGGTTCAGTGCATAAAGCACTTGACCTGCAAATTTGAAAGCTGGTTCAGATCCCCAATACCCAAGTAAAGGCCAGAGGGACACATTGGCTCTCCTGTAATCCTAGCACTCAGGAAGCAGAGACAAGGTTCCCTGAGGCTGGTTGGCTAGCTGTACTAGCCCAGAGACCCAGCTCAGTAAATAAGGTAACCTGCATTCAGTAAAAATGCCCCGATTCAGTAAGTAAAGTGGAGTGTAACTCAAACACCTGGCATCTCCTTAGGGCCTCCACAGGTTTACATGCACCCACATACACACAAACATGCCTACACACATGCACATACAAAGTGTTTGCAAATAAGTAGAAGTGAGACATTTTTAATAACAAATTTTAAGTGAATGGATAGAAAACTCCCAGAATCCTTGCGTGTCTGCACTTAGCAAACTTATATGGATGCTGACTCCTCACAAGGAACAAAACAAATCACACCTTTATAATTGTTGATGGTGGTTGAGAGGTGGTGTGGTTCAGGACCCTGAGCCTTTTGTCTGGACTCCACCAGATGTCTCCCTATGTGGAAAACCTCACAATGGGCTGGAGAAGGGGGTGGCTTTTTCCTTGGCTGATATTCTGGCTGGCCTGGAACAAGGGCCGAAGGTGGACCCTGGGCTTTCTGACTTGAAGCCTTAACTTTTTCTAACATGCCTGCCTGAGGGATTAAGGGGAGATAATATGTAGGAGGCAGTGCTGAAGTTGACATCTTGAACAGACTGGTGTTTGCCAGGCTGGACAAAGGGAAGCACGTGGCAGGCAGGAGGAGCAGGATGTGAGAGTCCACAGTGCTTCTCTTCAGCAAGGCAGAGCAGTGGGTTATGGTGCCAAATAATGGGGGTCTTTGCTAAATAGTTAATCTTTGCACTATGCAGAGAATTTTAATGTCAGATTTGTACATTAAAAATCACCCTCAATGGCCTGAAGAGAGCTGTGAGCTGCAATATGAAGCCAGAGCCAATCTACAACTGCATTTTGAGAGCAGGCAGAGAAAAAGAATTTGCAGTTGGATTTTGTTATGTTTTCCACAGATGACTCCCTTGATCCTGCTGGAAACTCAGGACAGGAGAGCATTAGGAGTGACTTCAGTGTGGAGAGATTAGCCTTTGTGGGTCACCTCCTGCTTGGAAATCCTTTGGCTCTTGCCTGAGCCATGGTCCTGGTTAAAGCATGGAGATGGGATTGGTTCCACGGTTCCTCAGGACTCATGGAGGCCCTTCTCTGACGCACATGCACACATTCTGATTTAAACCTGGAATGACAGCAGCTCTCTAGAATTCTTTGGGCCAAACCCAGACTGGTCAACTAGGCCCAGCCCAGGTCATGTTTGCTGGATGGCCAGCTGCTTCTATAAAGGTGATAGCCCAGTTTCATGAATTAAGAAGTCCAGAGACTGCCCTTCTAAGACATGGCAGGCTGAGTGTTGTTTTGCCATCCATTCATGATGCCAGTTCTCCCCAGTGCTGCAGAGTATAGTACAAAGTTCTGCATGTCAGAGGGGGTGTTCCTGTTAGCCATCCTACCCAACAGTCATCAGACTTGGGACAGTACCATGGGAGTATACTTCTCAAGCAATAAGGATGGTCTTCGCCCTGAGCCCCAAAGTTATCCCCTAAACATGGGAAGTGCATATAATTCCCAATCCTAACTTGGATGTAGCCAAGTTCACAGCATGAGTTAGGTGCGTTTCTAGGCTCCACACTTTAGAAGCAGCAGAACACCTACAGACACTTAATGGTTTCATAGAAAAGATTTGCCCATTTACCTACCACCAGGGTGAATTGTTTTGAAACCGTCTTGTGTATCCCAAGCTACTCACTAAGTAGTCAAGGGCGACCTTGAACTTAGAACCTCCTGCTTCTGCCTCCCAATTGCTATGATGTGCCCACCACTGCCAGCGTAAATAGTGCTAGGGAATGAACCCAGGGCTTCATACATGCTGTGTAAGCACGCTACAACCGGAACCACATTTCCAGCCTCGGTGTGACTTCAAGGACAGTTTCTGAGTCTTTGGTGCTCACCTACTATGCTAAGAGCTACCTAAAGGTGACTTTGAGGGCTGGAGATAATAAATGTTCCCAGTGGTTGGTCAACCAGTGAGTGCTATTATTATTTTTAGAGCAATGCTTTGGCTATTAATCTTACTACTGTAAGAAAAATGACTTGTCATACTTCATTAATTTTTTTCCAATTCACTTTTACTCAAGTGTCTACTTTATATTGCAAAACAACATGCTAGCTTCAAAACTGATGTCATAACAAAACAGAGAAGTGCTGATAGACCCAGTGTTTGAGTGGGTGTACTTGGGATGGTGCCCCACTGTGATCGCATGGTTCCCTCTAATCCATCAGCACCCCTGCCTTATAGTTGGGCTGTGTGCCATTCTGTGTGTATATAGTAAACACTTGCTTCAGCCATGGCTCTTCCTGGACAGTGCAGAAGGAAGTCAGTGGTCTCAGTGCACAGTCTGTTTCTCCAGGTATGACATCAGAGTACGCCATGACTGACAATCAGGTCCCCAGCAGTGGGGAGGCTTCCCCAGTGATGCATGGGGTACTCAGGCAGTAGTCACGTCTGCAGTTCAAGTCCATTTGTTTTCCTGGTCCTTCCTGAGTACCGTCCCTCGTGGTTTGCATCATTCTCCAAATCAGCCAACTCCAGCCCTTCTTACCACACTGGTTCAATAGCGGTCTTATTCCAGCACACTCCTCTCTTTGGGCACCAGATGTGAAATTTCAAGGCAGCAGAGGCCAGACTGGCCAATGCTGGGACACCTGCTTTGCGGGCAGGCCAGTCAGCTGCTGCTTCTGATGATGTTGGCCCTCTTTCAGGACAGCATGGGGTGTCAGCTCCACCAAGTGCACACACGGGCAGCACTAGGAGCCTCATAAATGATGGCTTTGTTTGTTTACTTCGGGCAGACATCGTGGTGTAGTAAAAAGCCTTCAGAAGGCCAAAGCCAGGGTTTGAGTGCTTGCTGGCTAGGGTTTTTTGGGGGGAGAAGGGTAGTGGAGGAGGCGGGATTTGGGAAGCACTAGTCCAGCTGTTAGCATTTATTGTTGGGGTATTTGCTTTTAGACCTTCACTACCTCAATACCAGTTTTTCAGGAAGTCAGAGATTGTGTCCATTCTACCTGGGACAGTGCCTGGGAACACAGCAGTCACTTTGAAAACAACAAAGGAACAAATGAATGTATGAGTTCCAAAACTGATTCTTTGATTCATTAGCTTGTGATTCTAGGAAAGTCATTTATCTTCTTTGGGCTTAGTTTTGTCACCTCTAACATGAAACCTTTTTTCTCAGGTACACTAAGCTTTAAGAGTTTATTCAAGAGAGGCTGGTGATGAATCTCATTTGGTAGAGTACTTTCCTAGTATGCACAAAGCTCCAGATTTAGTGCTGGGCATATTTCTGTAATCTTAGGACTTGCAAGGTGGAGGCAGGAAGATGGTCATCCTCAGCTACATAGCAAGTTCAAGGCTAGTCTGAGACACATGAGACTACTTAAAAATAAAATAAAATAAAATCATGATATTGCCCCATGTCTCTGGGCCGAGCATTCTGGTGAACCTTAAAATCAGTTAATGACAAAGTCAGAAGCAGGGCTTTCCCACTGGGGAGATGGCTCAGTTAATACAGTGCCTGGTGCATAAGCCTGAGAACTTGAGTCTTTTCTTTCTTCCAGATGGCTAAATACTGGCCCTAAAAGCCTTCCACTGGGTGGGCTGAATGCCTCCTAAGCAGACTCTTCCTGAGAACAGTTTCTCTTTGGGAGACACTACAACTACTTCTTAGGTCATTCTTTTTTTTCTAAGATGTGTGGTTATTTTTTATTTATTTTATTTACTTGCTTATGTATATGAGTGTTTCGCCATATCCATGCAGCATGTGTGTGCAGTGCCTGTAGAATCCAGAAGGGGGCATCAGATCCCCTGGAACTGGAGTCACAGACAGTTAATGAGCTGACATGGTTGCTGGAAATTGAACCCAGGTCCTCTGGAAGAGTAGTGAGTGCTATCAACCACTGAGCCATCTCTCCCTTAGACCATTCTTAGAACAGATTTTATACTCACTTGTCAAAGGCTCAAAGAATAGACATTTAAAGCACTTTCCTTATCATGTGTATAGGTGTTTTACCTGCATGTGTGTCTGTGTACCATGTGCATGTCTGATGCCTACAGAGGCCAGCAGAGGGCATCTCATCCCCTGGCACTGGAGTTACAGATGGTTGTGAGACACTATGGGCACTGGGAATCGAACCTGGGTCCTCAGGAAAAGCATCTATTGCTCCGCCCTTAACCTCTGAGCTATGTCTCCAGCCCTCTAAAGGTAGACACTTGTAAAAAACTCTTAAGATATTTTTCCAGATTGCCTTCCTAAAGAATGTGTGATTCTTGTGCTTATTATAGGGACACAAGAATGGTTTTCCTCAGTGCCTCAAGTCTCAGAGTCCAAATCTAAAGCTGGTGGAACCGGGCTCCTAATGAGACTGATACTGCTCACCTGTAGCCATTGCCATTTTAATTGAAGAAAGGTGGCTGAGCTTCAGGAGTAGTGCCCAAAGGAGGCTGGAGGTTAGCGGAGGAAGAGGAGGTGGAAAGGCTCAGGTCAGAGAAGTCTCACGCTGGAGGCCTTGGAAGAAGGGGCCGGGCAGAGTGATTGTTCTGTAGCCATGAAAACCATCAGCATAAGCGCTGGTTGCGAGAAACAGACACTTTCAAACAGCTCACTGGCCAACTAGCTTCGCTGAAATGGTGAGCTTCTGGTTTAGTGAGAGGCCCCGCCTCATTGTAGTAAGGCAAACAGCAGTAAAGGAAAACACTGGATGTCCTGTTCTGGCCTCCACGTGCATGGCACACATGAACCCAGATGCTCATTCATACAGAGGGGGTGGGGGGAGAGACTGAGTTGGAGAACAGTGATGAAGGTTACAGTGGGCCAGGTCAGAGCCTATGGTTGTTGCCTCATCCTGGTTACTAGGGGTGATGTGACATGTGCCTTTAGATCTTCCAAAATGCCTCACCTAACAGGTGATATAGCAAGACCATGTCTCAAAAGTGGAAAAAGGAGTAAATGTTTTGTTTTGTTTGTGACATGGGCTTCTCTGTTTTCTGGCAGTCTGGAACTCACTCTGTAGACCAGGATGACCTTGAGCTCACAGAGGTCCACCTGCCTCTGCCTCTCATGTGCTGGGTTTAAAGGCATGTGCTACCACAGCCAGCTAAAAGGGGATAATTTTTAATATAAAGTTATGTGGTGATTTGAAAGAAAAATGACCCCCCCCAAAGGAGTTGTGGTCCTGTTGGAGGAAGTGTGTCATTGTGGAGGCACGCTTCGAGGTCTCAGATATGCTCAAGATACTGCTCAGTACTTCAGTTTGCTCCCCATTGCCTGCAGGAGGTAGAACTCTTAGCTACTTCTCCAGCACCATGTCTGTCTGCACATCAATGTCCCCCATGATGATAATGGGCCTCTGAAAATGTATGCCATCCCAATTAGATGTTTTTCTTTTAAGATTTCTGTGGTCACAGTGTCTCCTCACAGCAGTAGAAGCCCTAAGACAAGGAGCAACAACCATAGTAACACATGTCTGCACTCTCAGCACTAGGGAGGCAGCGGCAGGAGGAATAGTACTCAAAGCCAGCCTTAGCTACCTGAGACTCTATGTCAAAAACAAAACAAAATATAGTGTAATTTGGTAAAAGAATGGACACGTAGATCAATGGAACAGGAGAATCCAGAAAATAGATTCACATCAATCAGCCAACGGCTGACAGGCATAGGCAGCAAGACAGAGAATAGACACGGTTTCTAGCTAATGATGCTGCAATTACTGGGCGTCGTGTCCAAAAGAAAACCAAGTTACAGATCTTATATCCTCCATGGAAATTAATTCAGACCTAAAAGAGAAAACCTATGACCTTGGATTTGGTGATGACCTTTTAGCTATATAACACGGAACAGCAGAGGCAAGATTTGTGCAAGAACCAATATGCTAGAATTTACTGAAAAATGAGAACATGTGTTCTGAAGGAGATGTTTTTAAAGAAATGAGAAGACAAACCACAGAATGAAGGAAATATTTGCAAAGACAGCTAATAAAAGACCATTATTCAAAATGTGGAGTTTTTTTTTAATTCAGTAAGAGAATAAACTGATTTTTCCACGGGTGCATATATATTTATGTGTGTACAAATGTACACATGTGTGGAGGTCAGAGGACAGCCTCAGGTACCACCCACCTTTTAGCCAATTTATTTTTACCTATTTAGAAACAAAGTTTCTCAGTGACCTGAACTTGCCAAGGAGGCTAAGCTGGCTGGCCAGTGAACCCCAGGGCCTCCCCCCACACCCCCAGTACGGGGATATCATATGCTGTCCTATGGGCTCTAGAGACCACTCAGATCCTTGTGCCTACAAGGCAAACTTTACAGGCTAAGCTGTCTCCCAGTCTGTGGTTTTTTGTTATTTGCTGTGAAGAGACACCATAACCATGGCAACTCTTATACAGGAAAACATTTGATTGGGGCTGGCTTACACTTTAGAGGTTCAGTCCGTTATCATTGTGGTGGGAAACATAGAAGCATGCAGGCATACGTGGTGCTGGAGAAGGAGCTGAGAGTTCTATATCTTGATCCACAAGCAACAGGAAGTGAATTCTGTGTGTCACTGGTGAAGCTTGAGCATAGAAGACCTCAAAGCCCACCCCCATGTGACACACTTCCTCCAATAAAACCACACTTCCTGATAGTGCCACTCCCTGTGAGTGCCATGGTTTTTTTTTTTTCTTTTCAAATCGGCAATGGGCATGACTTGAGCAGGTCTTTCAGTGAAAAAGATGTGGTCAGTGAGGACATGCTCAGCATCCTTTGTTAGGAAATTGCCAGTCAATAATGAAGCTCCCATTACATGCTATTAGAATGGCCTAACTCTAGTAGATAAACACCAGGCCTGGTGAGAATGTGGAACTACTTTAAAAGGGTCTTTTAAAATGTTGTACTGGGAGCAGAAGAGATGGCTCAGCAGTGAAAAGCATTTACTGTTCTTGGAGAGGAGCTGAGCTCAGTTCCTTTTACCCATATGGGGTGGCTCACAAATACCTTTTACTCCAGTTCCAGTGGGGTCAACACCATTTTTTTGGCCTCTGTCATCACCTGTATTCATGTGAATATACACACATATACAATGAAAATCTTTTCTAAAAGGTTACAGTATAAAATTAACAGATCAAACACTGAAGAAGAAAAATTCATGAATTTAATGGCAAGGCAATTGAAACTAAATTATGGAGCTGGTGGGGTTGTAGCTCAGTGGTCAAGCTCTTGTCTAGCATGTGCAAGGTCCTGGGTTTGAACTCCAACACTGAAATAAGACCAAACCCACAAATAAACAATAACAAATGTTCTTAAAAATACAAGGGTGGCGGGAAAACCCCCACCTTCAGTATATTTAGAGAAATCATGACTGGAAAAGTTCCAAATTTTATGCAAATTCTAAGTCTATAGATCCAAGAAGTTTTCTTGGCAGGATGAAATAAAGAAACCCCATTGAGGTAGCAAAGTAAATTTGTGCCAACAGGGTTGAGATACAGCTCAGTGGTGGAGCACTTACCTGGCATGCTCAAGGCCCTGGATTTGATGCCTGGTATCAGATGATAATTTTTGCAAACAAAACAAATGACAGAAAGCAGCCACGGAATTAAAAAAATCATTATGTGCAGACAAACAATGACCCTGCAAACTAGAGGACAAAGACTAGAATAGCACGACATGGTGGTAAGAGAAAGAAAATCCAGATAAAGCGAACTTTAAAAAAAAAAAAAAAATGAAGGCAGGGGCTGGAGAAATGGCCAAGCAGATGTTCTTCCACAGGACCCAAGTCTGGTCCTCAGCACCCAGGTTGGGAGGCTTTACTACCACCCATAATTCCAGCTCCATGGACTATGATGCCCTCTTCTGGACTTCACAGGCACCTGCACACACAAATAAAGCATTTAAGACTAGACCTTGCAAACCAACAAAAGCTGAGAGAACTTGTCATCTCTGAGCTAAAGGAGACTCTGCAGGGTGGAGAGACATAATATGAGCAGTTTATATGCTGCGTGAGGATTCTGGAAATGACACATACATGGTAAGCATTAAAGATGCTTTCCTATTTTATACATTTCTTCAAAAGATTGGAATCAGACAAGGCATTACAATGCTTCGAGAAGGCACACAATGGGTGCCCAAGACCCCAAATTTGCTCTAAGTCACAGGGATTGGTGACAGAGGCTATAGAAAAAATATATTGTGAAATGTTATTTGGTGAATTTGAGAGGTGTGTAGTTGCCTTGGGTGTTGAGTTCCACAGCAAAAGATAACCTATGGACTACAGAAGGCAGATGTGGACCAAAAGCTGGCAGGCTATGCTGTTATAATGCTTGATGTGACATCAAGAACTGCTTGGTAGTGACTTGGGTAATAGTAAAGCTCTTGCCACATCACCATAAGGGCCTGAGCTCAATTCCCAGAATCTGCTTTAAAAAAAAAAAAAAAAAAAAAAAAAAAAAAGCTAGGCTTGCTGGCATGGATTTGTAATTCCGAGCATCTGGGATGCAGAAACAGGCTTGGTCAGCTAGACTAGATGACTTGGCAAGCTTCAAGCTGATAAGAAACCCTGTATTTAAAATGAATGAACAAAAAATAAAATAGTGCCATAGGAACAACAGCCAGGGCTGGGTCTCTGGTCTCAACATGCATGTACACGTATGTGCACCTGCACATACACATACACACAGTTACTGTGAGACCATGCCTGTACAAGTACATGAAAGCAAGCCCATCCTGTTGTTATGTGGCAATAAATGGTGTATGAAAGACACAGTAAGACCCTACCTTTAAAAAAGTGTGTACTGCTCTTGCAAAATACCTAAATTTGGTTCCCAGCACTCATATCAGGCAACTCCATGGGATTTGAGCACTCAAACACGTGTACATGCATACACACAGACAAACACATAAGCAAAAAATTAAAGGAAATTGGCAGAATTAGATATATTAGTGTAGAATGTAAATGGACCAAACATTCCAATTAGATGGCATAATCCTCAGAACATATTAGGAAAAAAAAAACCCACTGGGCAGTGGTGGTACATGAGGCCAGCCTGGTCTACAAAGTGTATTCCAGGACAGCTAGAGCTGTTGCACAGAGAAATGCTGTCTCAAAAAAGGAAAAAAAAAAAAAAAAAAAAAAAAAAAAAAGCTAGACCTAATTATACTATTAGCAAGATGCAGATAGGTTAAGATTCTTGAAATGGAAAAAGACAGACCATGCAAAATAAATAGGAGAAAACTGGAATGGCCACAGTAGCACCAGATGAAGCAGACTTCAAAACAAGGGACAAGCCTTTGCATGCATGTGCATGTGTGTGTGTAACATGCACATGCATACAAGATACAAGTGCCTGTAGAGGCCACAGAAAAGCCGCAGATCCACCTGAAGCTGGAATTATAGGTGGTTGTAAGTCTCTCCACATTGCTGGGTCCTTTGGAAAAGCAATATGCACCCTTAACCACTAAGCTGTTCTTCCAGCCCTCAGGATAATTTCTTATTAAGAAAATCAATCACCAAATTTGTACTCACTTGTGTCATGAAGGGAAAAGCCCACAGTCTAGAAAAGCTACAGTGATGGGTGAGATCAGTGCATCTTCTGGAATGCATGAATGAGAAGCTTGAAAATCCTCCTCAACAAAACAAACAAACCCAAAGTTAAAACTGGTAAAAAAAAAATAAAAACAAAGAAATCCCAAAGGCCTACAACAAATTAAGATGCATTTATTCATGAGAAACTACTGAACCTGGGATAAGAACTGTGGGATTCTATGTGGTTTTAGCCTGGGTCCCCAACACTACCCCCTCCCCCCACTTCCACAGCCTCCCTCCACCTCCCTAACCTCACGTGGCTGTCCTCCCCGGAGTGGCAACTTTTGAAATCTTGAAGCTTTTCCCTGAGGAGAGACTCACTAAACTTTGAGCTGAGCTTGGGACATAACACCAAAAAACACCTACCAGACCACTAACTAGGAAGACCATGACTTAGCCTGCCCGAGTCTGAGTCCTAGTTGGAGGATGCTAGAGACCAGGGAGACCAGTAGTTGCTTTTTAAATTTAAAAGTAGATTCATAAGCTATTCTTTTATCATCCCTTATCCCCTTTAGAAGATCTTTTTAGAAACAAATCTCGGAATCTAACCTATTTTGCTTAGTTTTTTTTTCCTGACCATGACTAGTAACAACTTGCAAACAACTCCCCTAAAATGATGACAAACATTCATAACCTACCATATGACCAGAACCACCCACTCCATCTCTTGGGAACATGGGCATCATGTTTTCTAAACTACTTTCTGTTGTCTGGGGGGTAATGGCATCTTTAGGGGACCCTGAAAAATTGGGATAATGGTTAAGTCCTGGGAGAACTAGCTGTATTATTTTTTATTCAGACTTGTAATGAGAAAGTATAGAGCTTATCTGAAGTCTTGGCTAGAGTTGTATGTGAGGCTGGATCATCTCAGCAGCTTTGAAGTTATTCTGGATGCAGAATTTTGAGGAAACTGAAACAGAGGCATTTTGAGAGGCTGGATCATCTGGGCTACTTGTCTCCATTAGTGTCTGATCCTTCTTTTCTGAAAACAAACTTTTAAGGTAACATATATTTGCATTAACACAAATATGAAATGTGTGGCGTGTACAGGTCAGCTAAAGATGATTTTTCTGTTCAGTGTTTGAGCAGGTAAAAGACATCTGTCATCTTATAGTCCATTCGGACTGCATAACCAGACTGTCATGAGGACTCTGTAGCCAACAAGATTTATTATGTCTCATCAGTCTCAGAGCTGTTCCTATACAGAGGACCAGCACATAGAGTGACCATCTTATAGTTTTTCTTTTCTTTATTTTTATGTCTGTAGACAAGATTTTTAGGAGGTCTCTGCTAATCAAATCTGATCTTCATTAATTTTGAAGAGATCCTTAACTTTTCATTTCCTATGGAAACAAAGGCAAAACCTCTCCCCCAATACAACATATTTTCTGACTTTCATTCTAAAGTTAAGACATTCTTTAAAAAAAAAAAAAAAAAAAAAAGGTTGGTTTTATTCAGCAGTTTCCATAATCCAGTGTCTCTCCAAAGCTAATTTTTTTGTAAATTAGCATTTAAAATTTTAAGTCAACAAAGTACCATACTGGATCCAGACATTCTGTGTGTTTTCCATCTTTATGTGACTTTTTAAATATATATTCCTTTACTCTTTAAAGATTTTATTATTTTTAAACTATTATTTATTTTCTATGACTATATCTATTTTCTATATTTAGCGTCTAAGCATTTCATATTTTTAAACACACTATATCTGTTCAGAGGTTTTCTCTGTCTGGACATGGTTTTCTGTATGTCTGCAGCCTCCTCTGACCTTGAGAGGCTACCACCACACAGCTCAGTTTAGCACATGTGTGCTGCTGGCTGGCTCCACCCCACTCTGTTCTATGAGAGCCTGAGAGCCTAGCCTCCTGCTGGTGGGAACCCACCCTAGAGCCACATTTACCTGCCCCAGCTCTGAGAATTTGTTGTGTCTGCCTGCAGCAGGAACTTGTACCCAGTGGCCCCTACTCAAGTGTTCAGCTGCATAGCAGGGCCTCTTAAAAAAGCCTTGCCTCTGCATGCTGGGCCTAACTACCCTATGTAGATATTCAAGTCTCCATATTGGATGCTATATGTAGCAGTACTTTCTTGTCCAGACTACCAGCTCACAAATAATGACATAGAAACTTATTATTAATTATGAAAATCTGGCCATTTGCTGAGGCTTGTCTTAACTAGCTCTTGTAACTTAAATTAACCCATTTATATTAATCTGTATTTTGCCGTGTGGCATTCCCTCTTCCATCTTGCACTTCCTGTTTCCTCTCTGTGTCTGGCTGGCAACTCTACTTTTCTTCTTCCCAGAGTTCTCTCTGCTTGGAAGTCCCATCTATACCTCCGGCATCGCTGTTGGACATTCAGCTTTTTATTACACCAACCACAGCAATACATCTTCACACAGAGTACAATTATTCCACAACATGATACAAGGATACGTTAAGGGCCTGTCATTTCTCTTGAGCAATATTTGTAGGCTGAGGCTCTTAGTGGCCGCAGGGAACCCATACAATTGCACATGCGCATGAAATTTAACACCTACACTTGAGAAAAATTAAAGAAAAACTTTCTGAAAACTAAGAACAGGAGAATGCATATTCAATCTGTTAACTGGGATCTATGAAAATCTGGATCGCAGACTGGAGAGATGGCTCAGAGGTTGAAAGCACTGACTGTTCTTCCAGAGGACCCAAGTTCAATTCCCAGCACCCACAGGGCAGCTCACAGCTGTCTGTAACTCCAGTTCCAGGGAATCTGACAGCCTTACACAGACATACATGCAAGGAAACACCTATGCACATAAAATATAATTTAAAAAATGATCTCATATATCACATGTTATGGTGAAATACTAAATACCTTCCTACAGTGTTCGGTACCAAGAAAATGACATTTTCCATCATCAGTTCATTTGATATTACATTTCAGAAGTTTGTCGTCATTTAACACGACAAGAAAAGTCATGACTACTACATTGTAGGAAGTGAAACTATTTTTAAAGAACATGATTATATACAGAGACAAATCTACTAGTCTAGAGCTGTTTACATGCTATCAGGGAGCAACTGGAAAAGAAACATTTTGACGTTTACTTAAAAGTATATTTAGAAATAACTTAAATAAAATATTTAAGACATTTACACAAAAATTACAAATGGTTGATGAAAGACACTGAGATGCTTGAATGAACGGAGCATTCTACCACATTCAAGGATTAAGAGAATTCTGCGTTATTAACTTGGCACTTCTCACCAAATGGATGGACAGATTAAAAAAAAGTACCAATAAATTTCCAACAGGCATTTTGTAGAAACTGGTAATTGGGGTCCGAGGAGGTGGCTCAGTGGTTCAAGCTCTTGCTGCAGAAGTCTGAGGACTAGATCTCAGATCGCTAGAATCTAGGTAGATGACCAGTGGGCATGGTGGCCCTCCTGTGAATCCAGCCTCAGAAGGCAGAGTCAAGGACCAGCATATAAATGATTTAGAATAAATTTTCTTCCTTCCTTCCTTCCTTCCTTCCTTCCTTCCTTCCTTCCTTCCTTCCTTCCTTCCTTCCTTCCTTCCTTCCTTCCTTCCTTCCTTCCTGCCTGCCTGCCTGCCTGCCTTTCTTTTTATTTCCTTTCTTTTTTTGGTTTTTCAAACCAGAATTTCTCTGTGTAACAGCTTTAGCTATGCCAGAACTCATTTGTAGATCAGGCTAGCCTCGAACTCACAGAGATACACCTGACTCTGCCTCCCAAGTACCGGGATAAAGGCATGTGCCACTATGCCCTGCTAGAATAAAGTTCTTAAACTAAGATAGTGAAGAACTTTCCTTATTTCATCTTCAAACTTGCAACAACAGCACAGAATTTAACAGAATGTGGACGGGCACTACCTGGAAAAATCAGGTGGACAGGACTGAATTGTTAGTCTAGAAATACAAAGTAGCCCATTAATTTTCATCCAAAGGCCAGAGCAGTTCACTATGGACAGCGCTGACAACTCAAGAAACAGGGCTGGGACAAACAACGGGACATTTTCTTGGAGGAAGAAATACCTTAAACAATGGACATGTCCCTTGGGAAGGCCAAGGTTTCTGATGTGGCCTGAACAATGAGGCGAATAAAAGAAAAATCAGAATGGAGTTCACCAAAATATAGAGCTCTGCCCATCAGGGAAGTGAGCAGAGGTGGGCCCGGATGGCTGTGCACATACCTCTGTGTCTCTCTGTTTGTCACAGTAATTGTGTGTGTGGTGCTGGTTTGTGAACCTAAAGTCTTAAACAAGCCACACAACAGCTCTACCACTGAGCTATGGCCTGAGCCTTCCTAAGCTTGTATAAATGTTGAGAGAGGGTCTTTCTGAGCTGTCTTCTGAGGCTGGAACTTGCTCTGTTGCCCAGGTAGGACTTAAAACCCAGGGGTCCTTCTGCCTCAGCCTCCCAAGTGCTGGCACTGCCAGGCCCCATATCTAGACAGAGCCTAACAGCTTCTATGGCTCAGCATTCAAAAGGTTCGATTATTTTAAAGACTGAACAAAAGATGTGAATAGACACTATATAAAGACACATGATTACATGAAAATAGTATCATTTGTCAGAAAGTGTAAAGGAAAATGATGGAAGGGTATCATACACATCCACTGAGAGTGTCAGTGCAGAAAGACTGATGAGCGATTGATGTTTGACAAGGGAAGTCAGACAAACAAAGGAAGAAATAATATTTCTTTCAGCAACTAATCCCAGGCGATTAGATACCACTCACAGAGGGATGAGAATGACCCTCTTTCTTATGTGAGAACTGAGTAGGGCTGTGTTAGAGAGTTCTTTAATGGGTCTATATTTTCAGTTTTGCAAAATGAAAATTCTAGCAAAATCATGAACACTACTAATCTCCCTAAACATGGTTGAGATAGGGGCTCAGTGGTTAAAAGCACTGGCTGCTTTTGCAGAGGACCCAGGTTCAGTTCCCAAAACCCACACTGTGATTCACAATCATCTGAAACTCCAGCTACAGGGGAGCTGATGCCCTCTTTTGGCTTCTGACTTCCCTGATACCTACCCTCCCCTACGACATACACATAAAAAAAACATAACAAGTCCTTAGAATGAAATGTATTAAAAATTTAAATAATGGATCCTAATACCCAAACACAAAAACTAAAAGTTATAGAAGTCTTAGAAGAAAATGGGTCAGTCTTCATCACCTTGAGATAGGTAAAGTCTTCTTGACATATTTGAAAGTAAGCTAAAGAAAAGATAAAGTTTTAAGAGACAGCCTCCAAAAAAGAGAAAGAAAGAAAGAAAGAAAGAAAGAAGGAAAGAAAGAAAGAAAGAGAAAGAAGGAAAGAAAAAGTAACAGGCAAAGTAATTGTAGATCACTCTTAGATGAGGGAATTGCATTCAGAATATATAAAGAATTCAATAACACAAAGGCAAATATTCTAACTGAAAATCTGGCAGGGACTATGCACAAAACTTCTTTTAATAAAACACACAAATTGCCAGTAGCCATCTGAAACAAAAGATGTTCAAAATTATTAGTCAGTAGGGAAATATAAACCAAATTGCATGTGCTGCTGTATCCCGCTAGTGTGACTATCAAATGGACATGAAGAAGGACAAACATTGGAGCCCTACAGCTGCTCGGGAAAATTGATGGTTCTTTACCATTTTGAATACACATAGTCCAGAAATCCCACCGGAGTATGCAATTCCTACTCCCCAAACCACATATTCACACAAAACTCATGCAGAGCTCCAAATGAAATGACAACATGTCCATCAAATAATGAGTGAATAAGATGGGTGTATTGATGGAATCTTATCCAGCTCTGAAAAACAACGAAGCCATCTAATGGTTGCAAACCTAGTTCTCACTACACCAAATGAAGAAATCAGGAACACAGATCTCATGCTATGCAGCAGGTGGACGCAAAGTGGACCAGAAAGGTAGAGCACACAACTATCTGCTGAGCAAATAGTGATGAAGAGAGTGTTGGGTTTTCTAAGCTGAGGTGTAGGATATGAAGAATTCTGAAGAATTTAAGGAGAGTAGCACCAGAAATTATTGCAGGGGGGAATAAGAAGGGTTGGAAGGCATTGGAAAGTGGAGAACTTAGGAAGGCATTGCAGGGGTGAGTGAGGAGGGTAGGAAGACAATGCAGGGGTGAGTGAGATGTATATAGATGTTTGCTTTTCTGTGGTTTTTGATTCTGGGCAGTCAGCACCATTCACTAAGCACAGTGGCTCAGAAAAAGGAAATGTGCAGCTGTTACTGTGGAAGAGGCACGGGCTATGTAGACCTCTAGCCTCGGCAGGAAGCATGGGTTTGCTGTTCTCTAGCTTAGAGGTAATGGCTTCCGGTGACGAGATGGCTAAGTTGACCAAGGGAAATGTAGAGTCCAGGGCGGGCAGCTGATGTTTCCACCCTTTCTGGTTTCCTTTTGTTTTGTTTTTGAGAGTCTCTTGCTTTCTGTTGCTATGATAAACCATTGAACCAAGTCGGAGGGTTGTATTTGGCTCACACTTCTTGACCGCAGCACATCACTGAGGCAAAATAAAACACTCAAACCAAGAGCAACTTGTGGAGAAAAGGGCTCACCTGGCTTAGAGGCTACTCTGTCATCAAGGGCCATCAAGGCAAGAATCCAGGAGACTCCATAGGAAGGCAGCTTGCTGGCTCGCTTGCCCTGGCTTACTTGGCTTACTTTCCTCTATAACCCAGGACCACCTGCCTAGGGGTGCCACCACCCACAGTGGGCTGGGCCCTCCCAAATCAGTCAATAGACAATCAGGAAAGTGTCCCCCTCACAAACTTCTCAATTGACATCCCCTCTTCCCAGGTGACTCTGGCTTAAGCTGGCAAAAGCTAACCACCCTGGCCTCAAACTACTTATGTAGCTGAGGATTTAATCCCAGCCCTTCTGCCTCTGCTTCTGCCTCCTACGGTGCTAGGATTTCATGTTATCTGTCACCACACAGACTACTTCTGCCCCTTTGTTATGGGGAGACAAGGACCCTGGAAATTCAGGTCACATGTACAGGGACTCAGGACCCAGTTTTTGTTTTTGTTTTTGTTTTTTTTGCATTATTCCTGCTGTTCAGACTTGGACAGTTTGCTCATCGGCAATCAGAGATGACATCATCCAGATGACACCATCATCCTGGACCTCCCGAAGTTGTTGTGATACCAAAGAGGAGAATGCATAAGAAAGTGCTGGGACCAGTTAAGGCCTTATCCTGTGTTAGGGATTCCTGTTGGGGTGGGAGATACAGGAGGGGGCGAAATGGAAGGTTCTGTAAACACAAGCCTAACTGTTACTTTAAAATAAAATTTAAAAGGAGAGAAAGAAAAAAAGAAAAAAGGGAACTCAGTCAGCATCAGCAGCAAGTACTGCCCGGGTGCACAGTGATTTCTCCATCTCTGAGAAGCAAAGAACAGACAGGGGTTACCAGCTCACCCAGGAGACCTGTCTTTACCAATTGAATCTGAAATCATGGCCCAGGGAATGGCCGCAGGTGCTGGCCCAGGGAAGTTGACTTTGTCCTGGTCAGGCAGGACCTGGGAATGACATGGCCAACAGAAGTGTCCAAATTGCCAGAGACCTGGTCCCCAGGCCAGACCTAGTCCCAGATGGCCCATGAAGGGAACTGCCTGTTCCCCAGAACATGTTTAGAAGTGTCACCTCAGAGTTAGCAGAGAGTTGCATGGCTTTTCCCAAAAATAGGCCAGGCCAGGCTTCTAAATGGCTCCCCAGGTGGCTAGTCTCATCAGTGCTGAGGGTCTCAATGGGCCTGCCAGAACCGTAGGCATGGTTTGGGCCCACAGACATTTCTCCAAATCCTTGGCTGGCTATGAGCCTCTGAAATCTGTGTGTAACCTGGGAACAGTCCTTGAAACACAACTATAAGATGGCCACATGCCCAAACCTTCCCAGCCAGGGCCAGAGAGGACCTTAGTGAACATCTGGTCCAGACCTTACAATTCCAGGTTGAGGAACAAGAGGCTCCAAAGGTTGCTAATGGTCAGAAGCAAGGAGCTTCTCTGAGGCCTTTTGATGGGGCTGGAGCAGAAGCCAGGCCTCTGTCCTCCCTGCCCTCTCTCCTCTGTGCTGGTGACTTCTAGCCTCTCTCCCAGGAGCTGCTCCCTTTCACTAGAGTTTCCTGGTCAGCCATGCTAGCTTCCCAACTCTGCCCGCTCTGTCCCCTTGCTCACCATCCAAGGCCATCCCTTACCCAGAGCAACCTTTGAGGCCTGTCTGGGGCTCTAGGATACAGAAACTAATCATTTCAGCCTCATTTTCAGGTAAAGAGATGTCAGGAGGGGCATTCACCACCTGTGTGCTCAGTCCTGTGACACAGGGGAACCCAGAGAAGATGGGCCTGATTCCCACAGCCCTGAGACTTCCATGAGTTCAAATGGCTGTTTTGTTTCCTTAGATAAAAAAAATAAAAACAACGGCCTCCTCCAAAGATAAGGAGACATTTCCCAGGCAGAAGGGTGGGAAACACATCCCAAAGAGCCTATGCTGAGCTGAGCTGTAAAAGGGATGGTGGACTGCACGGCCAGTGTGGGTTCTGGTGTAGCTGAAACCACAAGCCATGTGGGATTGAGAGCTCAGGCAATGTTTGGGTCATGGCAGAGGCCACTTGACTTCGAGGTGAGAAACTCATTGAAGTCTGGAGCAGATGGGGTCAAGTGAATACTCAGCTTATAAAGAGAGGGCAGGTTTCTAGAGCAGGGGAATGAGAAGCTATCTTTTCCATCGTGCCCTGGACTTTCTAGAGAGGGTCTGGGGCACTCCAACATGAGCATTACGTTTGGAGAGTGACAGTATCAGGCCTCTGTCTTCTGACATGGCTTGGGGCTTCCCACTCAGCAACAAGGAAACGAGACACAACCCTTACACAGGACAGGGCTCAAAAGCAATCATAGAAAGTTCTAGAAGGTAAGTACCTAGGCACCACCCCGAGCTTACTAAAGTATGCATTCATTCCACAGATAAAGTACATTGAGACATGGAGAAGTCCATTAAGCCTACACTCCAAGACTCCATCTTTGCCTAGGAGTGTTTTCCTGGTGATGCCAAAGCCCTGTGTTGTGGGCTGAACTGCCCAAATTCATATTTTGATGTCCTAGCATCTGTCACCTCAGAATTCTATTGTATTTGAAGATATTGTCCTTTTGCTTGTTTCTTTTGTTGTTTGAGACACAGTTTCTCTGTGTAGCCTTGGTTATCCCAGAACTAGCTCTGTAGACCAGGCTGGCCTCAAACTCACAGAGAGCTGCCTGCCTCTGCCCCCTGAGTGGTGGGGTTAAAGGCATGCACCACCACTGACCTGCAAAGATATGGTCTTTCAAGAGGACTTCAGGGGCTGGAGAGATGGCTCAGTGAAGGTCTGAGAACTTGCTATGCGAACATGTGGACTTGACTACAGACCCAGCAGCAAAATGAAAACCTGTGCTTGTCCATGACAATGTCTGTAAGCCCAGCACTGTGGGAATAGACACAGGAGGATCGAGGGGTCAACTGATGCCAGCCTAGCTTCAGGTGCACAGACAGGCTCTTTCTCAGAGGAAGAAGGCAGAGGGCACTAACACACACCAGTGCTCATACGTGTGTGAACACCACACTCATACACACACTTTTTTTTTTTCCTGAGACTGGATCTCACCCCTGAGTGGCCTGGAATTTGTTATGTAAACTAAGCTGGTATCAAACTCAAGGAGATCTCTTCCCCCTGAGGGCTGGGATTAAAGGCTTACATTAGCACACTCTACTCATACATTTTTATAGGTGTTACTTAAGAAAAATATTATGATGACCCTGTGGTGGTTAGAATGAGGAATGTTCTCCTTAGGTCAGGTGTTGAGCCCTTGGTCTCCTGTAGATGGTGCTGTCTGGGAGATTATGGAACCTTGCAGGATGAAGTACTTTGCTGAGAGTGGGCTTTGAGGATTTATAGTCTCATTCCATTTCCTGTTCTCTCTTTCTGCTTACTATATGAAGATGAAAATGGTCAGCCAGCTTCCTGCCCCTGCCACCTTATCACACCTTCCCTGTCACCATGGACCATAAACCATAATAAACCTCTTCTTTCCTAAATTGCTTTTGGTCAATGCTTTTATCACAAAGTGGCTGGTGACCTTATGAGGAGATTAGGACATGGAGACAGCCAGGGAGGAGGTAGCCATTTGTAAGTCAAGGAAAGAGGCCTCAGGAGAAACCATCCCATCCACCCCTAGATGTTGGATAGTTGACCTTTAGAAATATGAAGGGAAAAAAAATCTGTGTAAAAGTCACCAAACTGCACTGGTTTATTCTAGAAGGTCTATAAAGGCATTGTTCCTGTGAGTTGTCGTGTAAGAGCCAGGTGAGGAGGCAGATGGGGGCATTATAAACAGGGGCTGAGATGCCCCAAGTTTAGAGGGAGCTACAGATCACCCCTGATGGGGAGCAAGTTCACTTCACGAGTCTCAGCGTGTGATCATCCAACAAGGCACTTTGTTGCTCAAGCTCTGTGTTCAACTCTGGAAGCCATGGCGGGGGTGGGGGGAGTGTTCTTGTCACCCACAATGAGCCACATCTGTGGAAATAAACGAAAAGCCTCAAGAGTCCTGTCTCCTGCAAGGAGGCTCCCATAGGGACAGTATCAAGACCTATGCTGTCCCGACAGACCTAGCATGGGTAAGCACCTAGTCCAAGGTCTCACAGTGCAACAGGTGGCACTGAAGCTGCAATCTAACTCCCTGCTGGTCCCAGCTGCTTCCTTCTCCCTCCTGGTACCTCATGCCACCCAGTCTGCTTTCCCACCCTCTCTTCTGGTGCTAGTCCAAGAACATGACCCCATAATGATGAAAGCTAGTTCCTGAGGTCACGCCGGCCTCTACTCAGTAGCTGTAATTTGGCATGGCCCCATCCCCTCCCTCCCACCACTGGGAGACCAAAGCAGCTGCCAGGCCTTTTGCACATGTCTGGGGGAACACAATGAGACACCAGAAGGGCTCTCTTCTGTTACAGACTGTCTCCTGGCCCAGCCTTAGTCTGGAGGATACACAGGCTCATACTGAACATCGATGCCTACGTCATGCTTCTGCCAATCATCCCACACTCACCAATCAATGCCACCCTCACCAACTGCCTGTGCTTCTGTTCTTATTTGTCTCGGGGGAGTCACTTCTGTTGTTTGTTTGGCTTGCTCTGCCTTATTCTAACCCCCTTGTCTGCCTGTTTACCTAACTCCTACTCATGCATCAATGCCCAGCTCTGGTGTCACTTTGCCCAGCAAGTCTTCCCTGCCTGCAGGGCACAATATATCTCTCTATGTATACCCTTACTTACTTTTATGTTCACCACATACATGTCTTTCTGGTTCCCCATTCAGAATGGGAGTTTCTCAAGAGCTGGATGGGTTGGGACTAGGCCTGACTCATCTATGCCTATCTTCCAGTACTGAACTCAGCACAGAATGAGTTAGCGAGGATTCACTGTGAGCTGGAATCTCCCAACACACACATGCATGCACGCATACACGCATGCACATCCAACCTGAATTAGTTTCTAATTGCTACTATAACAAATCACCACAAACTTAAGGGGCTCAAAACCAACACCCTTGGGCTGGGGAGATAGCTCAGTGGTGTAAAGGAACCTGCTGCCAATCCTGATGACTTGAGTTCAATCTCCAGATCTCACATGGTGGAAAGAAAGATCTGACTACTCAGGGTATCCTCAGACCAGGAAAACACACAAACACAGAGAGACATACACACACACTGTGTTTCACAAACAAAAAACCACTATGTCCCAGGCACTGTTGATGCTGAACTCTCATATCTAGATATTTTATTTTTATTTTACTGTCTTATACATGGGACTTTGGATTCATGTGAGTGGAGCGTCCAGCCAGAGGGTACAGAGGGCTGTGCATCCTTGTTCAAGCAGACACTTCGGATGGGAAGCCCCTCTCCTTTTACCCACAGAGCTGATGGGAGGATGCCCTCCGGAGAAGTGGGGTAGGAGTTGGGGGTTAGCATGGTCCATCCAGCCTGTGAGCCTAAGGCAGGATGAGAATACAGCTGCCAACCAGCTGTAGCTGGTTTCCAGTGAAAACTCAAATTATGGTCAAAACTCAAAACATGGTCATACCAGCATGTATTTACTCTAAGAAGTCTGGCTGTGACTTTCCATACCTGTTTAATGTAGAACATTAAGATCTCAAAGATAAAAAGTGTGTGTGTGTGTGTGTGTGTGTGTGTGTGTGTGTGTATGTGTGTGTGTGCTTGCATGCACGTGTGTACATGTGTACTCACATGCATAAGTGTGTAGGCAGAGGTTGGCCTCAGGTAACTTTGGGTGACATTTCTCAGGGACCATCCACCTATCTGGGATGACAAGTGTTCACCCCCAAGCCTGGCTTTTCATGTGAGTATCGGAGACTGAGCCCCATTCCCAGTCACTTTACAGGTGCTTTGTAAAATCAAATATTTCAACATGTGACAACATAGGAGGATAATGCGATGAATGCTCATTTATTCTCCAGCTAAAAAAAAAAATCAAGATGTTATGTGTGAACAGATGGGGTTTTCAACTTTAAGATGCTGGTAAAAGTGATTCAATGTCAGTAGAAACCATACCTAGAATTTTGGGTTCTAGGCTTTCCCCTGCCTCTTCATGTGCCATATAACACTTTCTCTTTGGTCTGGCAGTGGCCAGCTAATGTTCTCAGTCAGCTGTGCTCTCAGAAAGGAAAACCACTCAAGTCCTACTAGACTCCACGGCATTGCCAGCAGTGTTTAGATATTGTGTCTTATATTTCCTATCCCATGGTGTGTTCAAAATGTCCATCTATATCTGTACAGAAAACAGTCAATACTTTAGTATAAAGTAGGCTTTGTATTAGATGACACTGTCTACCTGTACAGGCCACTGTTCAGGCTCTGAGCATGTTGATGGCAGAATGCATTCTCTGTATGTTCCTTTTATGGTACTTTAAACTTTGGATGTGCTTATGGGGGCATTACCCTGGGGTGAGCCAAGGAGCTTCTGTTTGCCTGTGCCTGTTTGTCAGGAAATGTCCTCTTTGCCTGCCCAGAGGTTCCTTCAGGACTTTCTTTGTACTTACTGCTTTCTATTAGCTGATACCACATTGACTTTACAAGTGTGTCACATAAATTTAGAGCGATGTCAGAAGTTCCCAACCATCACACAGTTGGTAGTTCCAAAAACTTCTAAAGACAAGAGCTCATGAGCTAGAGAGATGATTCACAACATTGCCACTCTTGCAGAGGACCCAGGTTTGGTTCCCAACACCCACACGGAGGCTCACCGCCATCCATCACTCCAGTTCCAGAGCAACACGATGCCCTCTTCTGAACTCCTCTGGTACCAGACACACATGTGGTGTACACACCTATACATTGAGGCAGAACACTCATACACATGAAATGAAATAAAGATTTTAGAAAGAAAATAATTGGACCTTCACATGTGGGTTTTTCAGTGGCCCAGCCACATCACTGCATCCTCAGTGGTTCCTACCCTAGGTGTGCAGCTGTGAACTGGCTCGGCATCGCCCTTTACCCTTTACCATCCCTTCATACCCATCTGGACTGTTGGCCCTCCTGTGCTCACAAGTCCCTGTTTCTTGGTTTCTGTGGTGCCTGGTTATCCTTCCTATCTTTCTATGCTGCCTTCACCAGGACTGGGAAGGACAGGAGCAAAGCCGTCTAGTTGAGAGGAGCTGCTTCAGTACCGGGAGGCTTTTAAGATCTTCTTTCTATCTCTGTCCTGGTTAAAGTCACTATTGCTTCAATGAAACACTATGACCAAAAGCAGATTTGGCGTGCATACCCTGGAACACAGCATACCGAGGAGAAGCCATGGCAGGAACTGAATGAAGCAGAGACCATGGAAGAGCCCTGCTTCCTGGCTTCTCGCTCCCAGGCTCACAGTAGCTACTTCCCTTACTCTGCCCTGGCCCACCTGCCCTGGGATGGGCCGTCCTGCATCAATTAACCATCAAGAAAAAGGCTCCACAGACATGCCCACAGGCCAAACTGGAGACAAACTACCAAATGGGGATAGTTCCTCAGTTGAGGGTCCTTCTTCCCAGGTTTGTCAAGTTGACCACAAAGATTAGCTCTTATACCTGGAAAAGTCACCAAGTCTCTCTGAAGCTCCGTATCTTCCCTTCCTTTGCAGAACTGGATAGTGGTAGCATTTAATATGTGGTAGCATTTAATATGTAGATGAATGAAGGTAATTGGGAGACATGCAAAACCCAAAATGCACATTTAAACACGACAAAGGGCAGCCGTGTGGTTCCCATAGATGTCCTGGGCTCTCCCTGGGCTCTGTGGCTGAGACCCTAAGTGACACTAGATTTCTTAGACCTCACTGAACCTCCACCCATGCTTGATTTCACAGGTCAAAGGTGTGTGTGTGTGTGTGTTGGGGGTGTGACAATCTAACCCACGTAATGAGTTCACAGTCTGGGCTGTGTGAATACAGAGGTAAACTGCAGTTAGAGGTGCCAAGGTCAGGAGCATGCCACTGTAACCACACCACATGCCCTTCTGAGGCTACAGCTCAGTGGCCAGCTCTGCTCAGCACCTAGCAGGGACAATCCAGGGCTGACTTTTGAAAGAGGCAGCTGGCACAGCTGTACCCCTTCTCCAGCGGTATCACCTTCAGCAAGGGTCAGGCTCAGACCCAGACTATCCTGGTTTTCTACTACCAAATGTGCTATTGGGTCAGTCCTGTGGAGCTTTTTGAGGCTCATTCTGCTCCCCTGTGGTAGAAGGACTAAGGATAGCCCCCTAGCAGATGAGACTGTCCTGTAAAGTCTATTTACTCAACATTGAAACATTCTGTTAAGACCCCTGAAGATGCAGACCCAGCTTTATTAGGGTCACAAGGCCTTTTCGTAGGATAAACAAGTGGTTTCCAGCCACTGTTGGGGAGAAGCTGCCTTTGAATCACCCATGCATCCTGTACGCACCCCTCATAAACTCACTGGTGTACCAAAACTAGCCTTGATTGGGATTATTTCTTTGCTCTCTTTGGTGGCTCTCTGGGGTGAGCAGACATTTGTTCATGTCTCCCCAGGAAAAGTCACACCACACAAGCATTCTGAACAGGACTGGAATAGTGAAGCTGACCCAGAAAGTAATGGTGACTATGTAAGCCTTCTCTCCCCAAGATAGGCTGAGCTCCTGGGGGCTTGTGTTGGGTCTTACCCACCCTCTTGCCTCCTTGCCTACCCTAAATGGTGTTGGCTACGCAAGAGGGGCTTTGTGTGTGTGTGTGTGTGTGTGCGTGCGTGTGTATGTGTGTGTGTGTGTGTGTGTGTGTGTGTGTGTGCCCAGAGGCCGAGTGACTGGATCTTCTTCTGAGCCTGAACCAGGGCAGGAGTTGCCATTTGGTGTTTCCACTTAAATGAGCTCATCCATCATGAGTCACTTGTAACTGGATGCCCAGTCCCTGTGAAGTGTCCAATTTGTGACCTCATATTATTCTCCCACCTCCCCCTCCCCTTGCCAATTTCATGTCCCGTGGGAAGACATGGAGACATGGGGATTGGTCTCCCCAGTTTCTAGATGGGAAAGGATACCCTGAAATTCACAGTGATTGGGACTCCTTCCTTTCAGCTCAGAAGGTTTCAGGGAAGTTCAGTGGTGAACGTGCGTGGTTCCCGTTCAGGAGTAGAAAGCCTCACTGGTACCATGGAGACATGGGACCAGTGGGGGAGGCAGAGGACTTCAAGGATGGATGCCAGAGCCAGAAGTCAGTGGGCAACTGGTTCCTCCAGTGTATTCTGTTGGAGCATAGGTTGCCCATATCAAGGCAAGGATTGCGCTATGGAGTTCTGGGAAATTGTAGGCAGCACATGGGAGGTATTCATATGGTGATAAGCTGCCATGAGCTTGAGGAATGATCAGCAGATATGCAATAGGCCACTTGGAACGCATGTCCTGAAGAGAATTCAGTTTTATGTGAAAGGAGACAGAATAGTACCCACGTTATCATCCTGGTGTTTATCAGACAGTGGCTGATGACCCAGAGCTGTTGAGAAGGATTCAGCATAGCTGGGATCCTTGAGGGAGGTCACATGTCTTTATATCTACTGATTTATTCATGAACCTGTAACAGGCAAAGATTTCAGTGGCTTTACCTCCATGCTAGGGGAGGGTGTGTCTAGTTTGCTGGGTTAGTGACAATAGCTGGAGTGACAGACACTAATGGAGAGCTGCCTGAGGGGAACAGAGGATCGGCCTACATGTGCAGGAAATGCCAACAAGCCCTATCCAGAGCAAGAACTGCATGGGGTCCTGACCATTCTCATCACAAGGACTCCAGGTACCTTGTAGAGCATCCAGAAGAGGAAGCTCCTAGCTCTCACTAGGAAGGAGATAGAGGCCTACAGGGCAGTGTGGGGAGGTTCCAGTTCATCTTTGTGGGGTGATCTTGGACAAGTTATTAACTTCCCTGCTGCCTGGTGCCTGCCACTGTACTTGGGGATATTTGGTGCCTTTCTTTTATTTCTCATTTTCCTTTCTGGCTTTTTGAGACAGAGTTTCTCTGTGTAGCTCTGGCTGTCCTGGAACTCTGCAGATCAGGCTGGTCTCGAACTCACAGAGAACTGCTTGCCTCTTACTCCTGTGTGCTGGGATTAGAGACGTGTGCCCAGCTGGCTTTGTTGCTGTTCTTATCACTTTGACATCAGAAGCTGTTAAGAAAGGAGGGGGTTTAATTTAGCTCACAGTTTGAGGATACATGCAGGGAAAATCTCACGGTCAGCCGAGTGGGGTGGCTGGTTTTACTGTGTCTATAGCCAGCAAGTAGAGACAGACAAAGGCTTGGCACTCAGATCCCTTTCTCCTTTCTAGACAGTCAAGGACTCCAGCCCATGGGGTGATGTCACTCACATTCAAGGCAGGACTTCCCACCTAAACCTTCACAGACTCACTCAAGATCTATTTCTTTAGTGATTCTAAGTCTAGACAAATTGACAACGAAGCTGAGCACCATACTGGGAAACCTGGGCACCGAACTGGGCCTGGTTATGTCAAAGAACTCAGATGCCCAGCTGAGTCATTCTTGCCACTGGACTTCCACGGAACTTACTGGAAAGCAAGAACCTGCCTGTCTAGTTCACCTCCACGAGCCCAGTGCCTGGCACACAGTAGGTGCTCAGAAAGTAGGTGATAGATAAGGAGTGTTTTGAGACATGTTATTACTGATGGTCATTCCACCTGCCAGCAGAGAAGGTAGCCAATGGGGCCTGTTGAAAATTGCATCAGGCCAGCGGACCTGGGTCGTATGTCACTTCTGTCACTGACTTGCTGAGGGACCTGTTAAGTTGCACCAGAAGTTTGGGCCTAAATTTTCTTTCAGTTGAAGAGCCTTTATGGCTCTGAGGTTGGGGGTCCGGCAAGAGGCACTCTGTGTTCATCCATACCTGGGGCCATTATAATGGAATCAGCCTCCCAGCTCTGCCTCCTCTAATACTTTAGCTCCTGGCTGTTTTCAGTTCGAATTGGACCAGGTTCCTTTGCAGAGTCCAAGTGCTGTTTCCAATGCTCCGTGTAGGCAGCTGTCTCCTCCCACGCTCCTATAGATGAGATGTTCACCCCCTCGACCTGCAAACTCTCCCCATCTTCTCATTTTCATGAACGTCTTTACTCTGGACCTACCTCCAGGGCTGCAGTGGCCCTTTACCCATGGGGTCGAGGAGGGCCGAGTGACATGTTTGCTGACAGACTGGTGGCCAGCGTACTGCAGGGAGCAGGCCAGCAGCCGCAAAGGTGCAGCTTGTGCCAGGTGGGCCTTGCCAGCCTGAGCTATTTTTAGAAGCCATGTTTGCAAATTTTGTGTTAATAGTGTCTCTGTCCAAGTTCTGGCTCCTAGAACTTAGGGAGGGAGAGCGCCTTGAGACATCCTCCCCCTGGCTGCCTCCCCTCCTCCACCTCTTGCCCTCTTCTTCACAGGTGGCTGGGATCAGAGCCTTCCCCAAGCTTCCCATGGCTAGTGGGGATGGGGGCAGAGGGAGGGAAGTGCAAAGGCTTAAGTTGTCAGAGGAGGTGGTAGGGACCACGCACTGGACACCTCTGTTGTTGCTCATCTCACTTCATTCTCTGAAGAGTCCCATCTTATCCCAAGGCTCCTGCCAGGCCTTGACTGACCGCTGTGGCAGCCTAGGCTGAGCCCTGGCCCACAGCAAAAAAATTCACTCAGTGGATCTTCCTGGGCCAGCTCATGAAGAGGGGTACTGGCTGTGGTTGGAAGGGCAGTTTGGGAAGAAGCCCTTACAGTCCTACCCTATGGGCTTCTTGTCTGGCAGGAAGGACAAAGACACCTAGCATGTCAGTACCTTCGGATGGCTGTCCCAAAGGGAAGTGGGGGAGGGTTGGGAAGTCACAACCCACTCTGAGCTGAGGGTTGACCTGTGGGTGGTAGAGACTGGATGGCTGGAGATGTGAAGACCCCAGACTCCATACTTCTGGGACCACTGCAGCCAGAGCGTCCCTACAAACATGGAGGTTCCCATACAAACCTGAATCCTGAAGGCACCCAGACTCCCCCTCACCCAACCTAAGGCAGGATTCACTGGAACAGTAGTCATTGATGTGCGGCCCTGAGTCCTAAAGACTGGGCTGGAAGGAGCCTAGGGGCTCCAGGGAATTCTGTCTAGTGCCCCACTGGAACACCAACCCAGGGGAGCTCACTCAGATGGGCAGCTTGATGGGAGGTGAGCAAGAAATGCCTCCTTGCTGAAACCCACCATCCTTGCTGCCAGCTGGCCCTTCCTAGCTAGCCCTGTCTCTTCTAAGAGGCAGCTTCCTGTGGCTTTGGGAGTTTGGGTACCAGCCCTGGATCTTTCATTTAGAACCCTGTGACCTTGGGTGAGGCCCTCACTCTCTCTGGACTTCATCTGTAGACTGGGGAGAGCTTTAAGGTCGGGGCCTGGAACCCTGTAGACTTCACAGTTAACACTGCCATGTTATTACCCGGCAATGGAGGGGGAAACTGAGGCCAGAGCCCAGAAGCTCCTGCTCAGGGCCTAGGCTTGCCCCAAGCAGGCGGAGAGGATAGCCGTGGCCTCAGGGGCCCTTGCCAGGCTCGCCTGGGCTGCTGTGCTTTACGAGCAAAAACAAACACGTCCCACAAGCCGGGCCTGTGCCGGGTCAAAGCCGGCTTTGTGCCCGCCCCGCCCCCCCCGCCCCCCCCCCCCCCCCCCGCGGCCCAGGCGATTTTAATTAGCCTCTGGGTCCACGCCGGAGTTGCGAATCAAAGCCCGCGTTCTTCAGCGCCCACGCCCCAACCCCCGCCCCGATCCCAGACTCCGTGCGCCCAGCTGGCTGCTGCTGAGCCATTTCGAGTTCGAGCCTTGCCTCTAGGACAAGTGGTCCAAGAGCTGAATCTCAGTTTTCAGTATCATTCACAACACTAATGACAGACAGACAGCCCTCAAAGTGTGGTTTGGGATATAGTTTTGACTGGTGAGGTGGCTCTGGTCAAAATTCAGAAGACCCTCAGGGGAGAGGCTGCGTCTTGGGAAGATGAGGCAGTGCTCAGTGGGGGCACTGGATAAAGCCACTAGGCAGCCAGAAAGGTGCCAAAGTCAGTGCTTGGCGACCAGATGAGAGGGTGCATATTTTAAAACACCGGTTTAGGAACTGGGGATTTGGCTCAATAGGTGGGTGAAGTGTCTGCCTAGCAAGCATAAGAACCTCAGGCTCAGTGTGAAAGCCTGCTCAGCAACATCTGTAACCCAACAGAGACATACCGCTCCCTGCCTGGGCTTCTTGGCCAACCAATCTGGTCAAATTGGTGAGCTCCAGGCTCAGTGAGTGAACCTGTGTTTTAGTCAGCGTTTCTATTGCTGTGATAAAATCATGACCAGAAGCAGCCTGGAGAGGAAAGGGTTTATTTGGCTTACAAGTATAGATAGCAGTCCATTGCTGAGGGGAAGACAAAGTAGGAACTCAAGCAGGGAAGGACCCTAAGAGGCAGGAACGGAAGCAGAGACTATGGAGATGTGCAGCTTACTGGCTTGATCTTCTTGGCTTACTCATCCCTCTCTTTTGCACAACCCAGAACCACCTGCTCAGGGTGTAGGCACCACCTTCAGTAGGCTGAGCTATCTCACATCCATCATTAATTGAGAAAATGCCCACAGATTTGCCTACAGATCAACCTGATGGAAGCATTTTCTCAATGAATGTAGTAGCATGTGTAAAGTTGATTCTCCTCTCCCCTCAAAGTCACAACAAAACAGTTCAATCTCCCTGGAGACACAATACCCCAAGGTGTGCTTCATTAATACCTTACATCCTTTGGCCTTTCTTTTGACATTTATTTAATGCATTGTCTGTGTAGTGCGTGCATGTGAGTATGCACACATGCACCATAGCGGCGGGAAAACAACTTTTAGGAGACAGTTCTCTACTTTCATCATATGTGACCCAGGGATCAAGCTCAGGAGGTCTCAGCCTTGGCAGCAAGCTCCTTTACCTACTGAGCCATCTTTGGTGTTTCTCAATCCAAACAAATCACACTAAAAATTAACCACCACACTGGACCTGTGTCTGTTGAAGGCTATAGACTGAAGGACAGAACATCTGGCATATAGTAACTGCCTTTTGCTGGGAGGTTGAGCTGCAGGCACCAGGAGAAAGTGAAGTATTAGGAGGTGTTTTCCAAGACAAACCAGTAACTATGGAGGAGGGGAGGGGAGGGGAGGGGAGGGGAGGGGAGGGGAGGAGAAGGGAGGGGAGGAGAGGGGAGGGGAGGGGAACAAAGGGGGAGCGAAGGGGAAGGGTAGGGGGAGCAATCAACTTAAGTCCTACAAAGGGGAGCAGGGCTCAGTATTGCAGAGAAGCTCTAGAGAAGGTGTTAGCAACTCCACAGCTGTTGACAGAAGCAGGAAGGAGCTGGAATGTTGGTATCATGCACCCTCAGCCACCATCAGTGGGATAGGGGTGTGTATCTCCAGCTATCATCTGGAACCAGTGCATATGACAAGAGAATGGGAGATGTCACAAGTGGAGACCAACTACAGCACACCTGCAGTGGTAGGAGCTGTGAGGCCATCTGTTTTCTTAAATGTTGAGGGAGGGAGGTGGTAGCCATGTCTGATAGGCATGGCTTTTGTTGACCTGACCTTCTATTTAAATCTATCTACTTCTATCTCTGTGGTCATGTTCTGGTCTAGACGGCCAGCCTCTCTATCACTGAGAGCTGTGGTAAGTCACTAAGCTGTTCCCTGCTTTTTTTTGTTGACTTCCTTCACAGAGACAGCACCTACTCTCAGGCCCCAAACTGACCCTTTCTCAGTTGGGCCCTATAGTAAAAGGGATGGGGACCCTCCCTTCATCAATGACCACACTCAGAAACCAGAAAGCCTGAGATTCTCTGTCCAGAAAGTGGAATCTGTTTGCAGTGTGATCTCACCTATTCTCAGAGGGAACAGCAAACTGAGGGTCGGATCTGAACAAGTTTCACTTACCTTTGCCCCATGAAAATTACAGCCCCCCTGCTTTGGAATGCTTCTGAAGTCTGTTTGTTAGGAACTGGGGCCAACCAATACAAATGCTTTGTCTGTGTCCCACCATGCCTGGACCCACACATACTTGAGCCATTTCTGTTATTCAGACTGTTGCTCAGCTGGACCTGGTGACTGAAACATCTAGGAATACCTCTCAAAGTAGCTTGGCTTTCTTACAGTCTAACAGTCATTGGAACTATGTGGCTCAGAGCTCCAACAGCAAATCTCTTTGTAACAAGGCAGCAGCTGCGTGGCCTTTTCTGGCTAGACATCACCTGCCTAATTTCTGCTTCATTCTGTTGGTACAGATGAATTCTCCCAGGTTTAAAGGGGAGGATAGGCTATATTATTATGTTTCTGGATTGTCTGGCCTGTGATCCAGACCCACAGACCCGCAGAAACACATAGGCGCTTGTATTAACTTTATGCTGATCGACCTAAGACCCAGGCATATAACTTGCCAGCTCTTTACCCTTAATCTAACCCATGATTCTTATCCTGTTCAGTCATGAGGATCGGTACCTTTTCTCAGAGCAGCATAGTTGTCCTCTGCATCTCCTGGCTTGTCTGGAATCTCTGTGGCATCTCTGCTCTGTTCCTCCTGTTTTCAGAATTTTCTTAGTCTGGTAGCCCCGCCCACACTTCCTGTCTGCCTTCGACCAATCAGCATTCTTATTAAACCAGTAGACGGGACAATTATTTACAATGTAGCAACCTAATCTCACTACATAAGAGCTGCATGGTCTAATATGGGGAGAAAATAATCTATGGGTATGTCTAAAGCTGTCACAGGATACAGACCCCGATGACTACACCTATGATCAAAGATGGAGTAAGAAGAAAAAGGACCTAGATAGGGTGACACTTGTGTGCAGTCTCAGCACTTAGGAGGAGATGGGAGGAGGACCATGAGTTCCAGGTCAGCCTGGGGACACCCTGCCTCCTCAAACAAAGAAAACAAAACAGCAGGAGGGGGAGAAAGAGCCAGGATCAAGATTCTTCCGGTGCTACCAAGGAATTGGGAGAAGTCATGGAACTTTGTATTTGAAGTTGGCCTTTAAGGCCAAGAAGACATATCTTGGAATGGTTTTTTAGTGTACCTCTCAAGTTTTAAATATTTAGAAAAACAGGCTCAAAGGGATAGGGATTACAGAGATGGCTGGCTGGAGCTCTGGGGAGCTCACTGAATCAAGAACAGCCACTGAGGAAGCATCAGGTAAAAAGGAGCTAGGCCCCCCAAATGTAGACGGCTGTTGATTGGCATGGGCAGTTTGTGTAATCTCGTGGAGTAGGATCAGACTATGTTCCTGTGCATGAACTGGCTTCTCGAAGCCCATTTCCTACAGAGGAATGCCTAACTCAGCCTTGATACTGGGAGGAGGGCCTCGGACTTCCCTCAACTGGATATGCCAGACCCAACTGACCCACCTTGGGACTCCTTACCCTCCTTGGGGAATGGATGGGGGGATGTGAGTGGGGAGATGCTGAGGGAGGACTGGGAGGGACTGGGAGGAGGGAAGGGAGCAGTGGTATACATGGAATAAGCTTTATAAATAAATAAAAAATGAAAAAAAACCCCACAGGCTCTGTTTACATTCTTGCCTGGGCCCCATAGATGTGAGGTCCTGGTGGTGAGCGTGATAGTGGCTGTGAAACTGGGTAAGGATGGTAGTGATGACCAACAAAAAGTTATTGAGCACCTGAGATGTCCTTTCAAGTCCCTTCTGCTTCCCTTACCTTCACTGATACTGTCATGCTTCCCTCCTTGATGACTGTGTATTGTTGTGTATTGAGTGCCTCCTGTGGGAGGTGGACTGGGTACAGAGAGGGTATATGCTCTTGTATAAGAGGCCCACTGCCTGATAGTAGATTTTTGCTATATAATTCTATTCTATTATGAATTCTATTATGGAAGAATATAATTCTATTATGGAAGAATATAATTATAGCCAGAAGCTTCTGTCCTGTCCAGCCTGAAGTCTAGACCTGTAGTCTCACAGCCGCGTAGCCCCAAATAATCACACAAAAGTTTATATTAATTACAAACTGTTTGGCTTATTACTAACTAGTTCTTACAACTTAACCCACTTCTAGTAATCTATTGTATTGCCGTATGGCTCCTGGCTTTACCTGTACTTTTACATCTTGCTTCTTGGATGGCTGGATCTTGACACTTTTGACTCCGCCCTTCTCCTTTATCTATGCGTAGAATCCCCTCCTGCCTCTAAGCTGCTCTGCCACAGGCCCAAACAGTTTCTTTATTATCCAATGTTAATTCACAGTGTACAGAAAGGCATCTCACATCATACAATGTCTGGACAACAGAAAGGACCAGGAAGGGTGTCTTAGTCACTGTTCTGCTGCTATAAAGAGATCATGACCAAGGCAACTCTCATAAAAGAAAACATTTCATTGGGGACTTTCTTACAGTTTCAGAGGGTTAGTCTAAGATCATCATGGCAGAAAGCACAGTGTTAGACAAGCATGTATGGGGGAGAGAGAAGGGGAGAGAGAGAAGGGGAGAGAGAGAGAGAGAGAGAGAGAGAGAGAGAGAGAGAGAGAGAGAGAGGGGGGGGGGGGGAGAGAGACTGGGCTTGGCCCACCCCCAGTTATATATCTCCTTAAGCATGGCCTCCTAACCAAGCATTCACACATATGAGCCAATGGGGTCATTCTCATTCAAACCACTCCTTGGTCCCCACAGACTGGTAGCTTGCACATGGGGTGCTGCTGGGAGGGGGCAAGCAAGGAGACTGTGTTAAAGAGGTAGCAGGGTCAGAAGAGAGAGCTTTGGTGTTAACTCAAGGGCAGTGGGAAGTCCTAGAAAGACAGCTTTACTGAGGGAGAGACTGGGAATGATGGCTTGGAAAGGCCACCCCGGCTGACAGGCAAGACTTTCTAGCAGGGGTGAAGTGGGAAGGGAAAGGCTGGTAGCAGGGAGCTGAGAGCAGGTCTAGTCACAGCCCCTGAATGGGTTCATTGCTGACCTTAGGCATGTTGTGTGACTTGCACCAGAGCAGGATAAAGTGAGACTGAAAGTAATATCAGAGCCATTTGGCCATTATGTCAGCCTGGAGCAGGTCCAGGTCCAAGGGTTAATTCTAAAAAGCTTTCCTGTGCAGAGGAGTGCATACACATAAAGAGCCACATGAGCCTAGCCCATGCCAGCCTCAGTCACACCTGATAACAACTCCAACTCTTCTCGCATACATGACCAAGGATAAGTCAGGCAGGGGTGTTTGCCAGACACCCAGGCTAAGGAAAGGTGGGTTACTGAGTCAGTCCTAGAGAGAGACACTTTTGTGCCAGTGTGGCCCCAGGCCTTTCCTCATCTCTAAGGCAGCTTCAGACCACAGGCCACATCTTGATTCTCAGAAATACTGCCATTTCCCAGAGCCAGTATCCCTGTAAGGATGAGAAGAGGTGGTATCACAGTCACAGGAGGAAGAGCAGAACGAACATGGAGGCGTCACAGTCAACGAACCAGTTCTGGAGCCAGAAGGCTGCCTGGGATGGACAAGTGGAGCACAGGCCCTCAGCTCAGCTGCCAAGCCCTCCAGTGGTTTGAGCTCTGCAAGACCACATCGTCATAGATCCCACAGCATCACAGACCCCCACATAGAGTCCACAGCGTCACGGACCCCATGTGGAGTCCACAGCATCACAGACCCCCATGTGGAGTCCACAGCATCACAGACCCCCATGTGGAGTCCACAGCGTCACAGACCCCCACATAGATCCCACAGCATCACAGACCCCCACATAGAGTCCACAGCGTCACAGACCCCCACGTGGAGTCCACAGCGTCACAGACCCCCACATAGATCCCACAGCATCACAGACCCCCACATAGAGTCCACAGCGTCACAGACCCCCACGTGGAGTCCACAGCGTCACAGACCCCCACGTGGAGTCCACAGCGTCACAGACCCCCACATAGAGTCCACAGCGTCACAGACCCCCACGTGGAGTCCACAGCGTCACAGACCCCCACGTGGAGTCCACAGCGTCACAGACCCCCACATAGAGTCCACAGCGTCACAGACCCCCACGTGGAGTCCACAGCGTCACAGACCCCCACGTGGAGTCCACAGCGTCACAGACCCCACGTGGAGTCCACAGCGTCACAGACCCCCACGTGGAGTCCACAGCAACACAGACCCCACGTGGAGTCCCCAGCAACACAGACCCCCACGTGGAGTCCACTTCTTTTATCTTCATGGTCATCATTCATCCCCTGGACCTTCATTTTCTCATCTGTGAGACATGGATAGTAATCCTCACCTCACTGGGTCTTCTGGGGAGCAGATAAGATGATGGGATCAAGTATAACAGAGTGGAGAGGCTGTCGCTGACCTTCAAGCACATCCCTTGGGAGCCTTGGAGAGTCCCTAAGACTTCTCCTCCTTCTCAGCAGCCTCATGCTAAATGGGTCAGGGTAACACAGCGGGGTTTATGGCCGAGAAAAGATTATCATCTTTGAGAATCCATCTCTCCATCCTCAATTACTGCATATATTCTATTTAGTATTATAATAAAAACCTGGAGCCAGATATCTGGGAAAAGCTGGGATATCAGAGAGGTAGAGAAACAAACCACAGCCACCTCTCACCTGTCACATCCTCAGGCCTATCTCCATGAAATCCTAGATTCCAAACCTCTCTCTTCTCAGCTCACCGAGGAGGGGTCTGGAAAGCTGAAAAACCTCTTCTCTCCCTCTACCCAGCCGTCTTAGCTTCATCTTTCAGCATTCCTAAAGCTAGGGTTAAAGGCATGGGTCACCACTCCCCGACCTTCATGGCTTGGCTCAGTGGTTGATTCTCCTCTGATATTCCAGACTAATTTTATTAAATATGGATCACCACACTCAGATCTCCTTTCTTCCCTTTTTCCTCTCCTTGGGATCTTCTCATTACCAAGCCTGGCTGGATTCCCTGCCTTCCAAAATTCCCTTCCATCCCAGCGCCCAGCTGCTCCCTCTTATCTCCTCACTTCCCAGACACCTCCTCAGGTCTCCCAAACCCAGCCTCTGCTTCTCAACCAACACCAATGGCTGTCAATGTTGCCCTTGTCTCCACAGAGGGCTCTTTCCGGCCTCATTTGTTCGACTTCATGGTGGCCAGTCTCTTGCCTCCCCTCTGGTCCATAGTTATTCCTTTGCAAGATGTTCTAAGCCTTTGTCGCTTAGTCCCCTTCTCTTGTCATTGTACAATTCCCAGGCCATGGTCCCTCCCTCCTGGCTTTGGTCACCATCTATAAACCCCCAGCTCTCACACCTTTTATCTCTATCCCAACCTTCTTCTGGTAACCCATAATATTCCTGAATGCTATCTATGGCTATTGCCTCAGGTGCCAGATGTGCGTGTGTGTGTGTGTGTGTGTGTGTGTGTGTGTGTGTGTGTATGTGTGTGTGTATGTGTGGTGTGTGTGTGTGTGTGTGGTATGTGTATGTGTGTATGGGTTTGTGTGTATGCGTGTGTGTGCATGTGTATATGTGTGTGTGGTGTGTGTGTGTGTGTGTGTATGTGTGTGTGTATGTGTGGTGTGTGTGTGTGTGGTATGTGTATGTGTGTATGGGTTTGTGTGTATGCGTGTGTGTGCATGTGTATATGTGTGTGTGGTGTGTGTGTGTGTATGTACGTGTGTGAGTGCATGTGTGTATGTGTGTGTGCATGTGTGTATGTGTGTGTGTGTGGTGTATGTGTGTTTGCTCACATATGTTCTTTAGAAACCATCTTCTGAGACCCTCCGTCACCCTCAGCTTTATACCTAGTCATTCCTCCTGCCTTCCCCACGGCCTCCTTCCTACCCAAGCCCTTCATGTACATTCCCTAAACTGTACCCTCTGGCTTCAGGCCAGCTCTGCCAGACCATTTTTCTGCAGCACATAGAGGCAGTTTTCTAAATCACAGCTTGTCTCTTGGGGTGAAGCCAGAGCCTCTCAGATAGAAGGCAGCCTCACCTCCATCTGTTCACTTCCCAACACTGTCCAGCCCTGGTGAACGGTCAGACTCTCCTTGTCATTTGCTTCTCTCACATACAGTTTTCTGTTCCTACATCATTACCCACCTGCCCCCCCCCCCATTTCTCTGCCTCTTCCATCCTTCAGAGCCTGTGTGTGTCCTCAGTTGGGGTTAGAGGCTGCCCTACCAAGTCTTGCCTCCATCAGCGAGGTGCCACAATGTCACTCTGTCATCTCACTGTCCTCCTCCAGATGTGGGAAGGGCAATATCAGCTCCTTGCTCTGTCATTGGTCTAGGGTAAGGCTTACTCTGGAGTGGCTGAGAAAATGTGTGACATCATGGAGCAGTTTGGTGTCACTCAAAAAGAGTATTTGTTCAAACAGAAAGGGCTGGACCGAAGTAAGGAAGGCTTGATGTATAAACTGAGTTCACCAATGGGAGGCAGGTGTGGGGCATACATCATAGGCTTCACATAGCCTATTAAAGAAGCCAGGGAGGCAGCTTGTCCTGCCACATCAGGACCCATTCTTGTCCTGAAACTCAGGACTGTAAAGCTCAACTGCAACCCTGTGATGGGGAAGAGGGCTGGGGGTGGGACAAGGGGCAAGGATGAGGCACTGGTGAAAGCTTTGCTGAAGAGACATTCCATATACCTAGGAAGATGGTCAGAGCCCTCACTATGAACGAATAGGCTTCCAGGTTCCCGAATTGCTCAGAACCCAACCTTAGAGTTGCCAAATTAAGTCCCTGTGGTGGAAAAGCCTAATTAGAAGGGACAGATAGGGCTATGGGATGACAGAGTGGCCACAGACATGTTTTTCTAACCTCAGACTCTTGAGTCTATCCCTCAGAGCTGGCAACAGGGGCTTGAGAACACTGATTCCCAGTAAAGGTGCCATAGGTGGCTGCTTAGATCTCTTGGACCTTGGGGACAGTGTAGTGGAAACCAAGCTGTGGAGACAGTAGGTGGCCACACGGATTCAGTCAACAGGCCTCTGCTTGCCATCCCTTCACTGCTTTTAACCTAATCTGGGTGGGGAGCTGGGGCTGTGGATGGCTGAGCCTGGCTATCCTGAGAGTTTCGGTAGGGTAGCAAAGGACTTGAGTTCAGGTCCTGCCTCTACTCATCGCTCTGAGGCTCTGGGAAAGCCTGCCTTACTGTAGCCTCAGAGGCCTCTCCGGAGTGTGTGTGTGTGTGTGGGGGGGGCAAATCCTACATTGTTTGACGTAAGTGAAGTCACGGGCCATAAAGCATATTTGACATTGCAAGCACTTACACACGTGGGCAGAATGAATGGTTGGTTTGTATTTCACTGTAAGGGTTAGGCCCTTCTCAGACAACGGGCCAACTTGGCAATCTGACTGCAGTCTTGGATCCCTTCAGAGGTGAGGCTGTTCATGAGGCAGCAAGAATGGGGGAAGGGGTGCTAGCCTGGAGCCAGAGGCCTGGCTTCCAGTCCTGGGCCAGCTACTAACTCCTCTGTGCCTTCAGGTACATTATGCTCCAACTTTCCCCTAAACTCAGATTCCCTGAGGTATGGCTGGCTGGACACAGGAAAGTCCCAGACCCCGGGAAAGTGCTTTGAGGCTGTGATCACCACTACTTGGCTAACTAAGTCAGTGCCCCTTCTTAGGCTCAGTGCCATGAAGCTACTGGAAGGAAGGGGTGCTACCTATAAAGGCAGCCTGTTGGGGGGCTTAGGGGTAAGGATCCTGGGAGACAAGGGCCTGGGCAAGGAGGCTGCAAGACCTGTACATCACTCTGATGAAAGCTACTGTGAGGGCTAAGGCCCTACTGTGCGCCTTCTGAAGATGCTTCCATCCATATGAGTTCAGGACGAAGGCATCAATCTGCTCAGAAGGATCCCTGCAAATGGGATGTGAAGTCAACAGGCAAGGCTGGGGGGGGGGGGATAATGCAAACTCTTTATTAATATATAATAACAAAAACAATAACGCTCATATCTACAACTGTTTAGGTCCTTTTATAATGTCTTGGTCACTTTGTCTGGGCTGGCGGTGACTTTCAGTTCTGGAGTCTGGGCTAAGAAGATGGTCCAGTAACCTACATGAAGGGAGATAGAAGAGATAACGAGTGTGTTTGGCCATGCACACTCACAAGCATGTGTATAACAGTGACAGGTCTGGACTTCTAATGCTTAGGGCAAGAGAGATTTATGGTCTAGGGTTTGGGACCCACTGGTGGAAAGGCGAGGTCCCCAAGACTCAGCCTTCAGACACCCTGCATTTAGGGGCTGTGTTTCCTAACTCCATTCCTATGGGTAATGTTTCATCTGTCACCTGACCTACCCCCCCCTCCCAAATACTCTATCCAGGTCCATCTTCATAGAATAATGTAGGACAAATTAGAGTGTCAGGAAAGTAGTTAGAAAGGTCTCACTGGGAACGGGCAGTCTAGAGCAATGGTCCTCAACCTTCCTCATGCTCCGACCCTTTAATACAGTTCTTCATGTTGTGATCCCTAGCCATAATTTTCGTTGTTACTACACAACTGTAATTTTGCTACTGTTTTGAATTATAGTGTAAATATCTGATGTGCAACCACAAAGGGATGGTGACCCACAGGTTAAGAACCACTAGTCTAGAGGAAGGGGAAGCATCAGGGCTTGGGGGCTTAGACCCAACCCTACTGAGTCAAGACAAGCCAGCTGCTTAAGCTCACCTTCTCTCTCTCACTTAGGGATTGAGAAATCTCTGGCCCAGACACCCACTGGATTCCTGTGCTGGGAACTGACGTCTGTGGCTGACAGCACCCCCAGCCCCTCCTTCTGACACCAGCAGCCTGGGAACTCCCCAGGAGGTCCTGCTTTGTCTCTGCTCCCCTCCCTGGCCCTATTCCCAGCCTGAGGTCCCACCTTCATGGGTGCCGGTGAGCAGCCGGAAGTTCTGGGCCTCTTTCTGGAAATCTTGCTTCCTGACTCTCTTGATCTGAACCAAATGGAAGATTCCTGTGGGCAGACAAGGCATGTGCTAGGAAGGTATGATGGGGTGACAACTCACAACTCACCCCACCACCTCCCTCCCTGCCCCCAATCTGACCAGACACCAAGTCATGTGAAATAAACCTGCAGGGTTCCTGTCTGTCCTCGACTCCACTGCCCCTTCTTCCCCAGTCACTAGGGCCCTGACCCCTCTTCACCTGAAAACCTAATGGTGACCATTTAAAATACGCTGGCTTCTCTGACCACCTCCGCAATAAATAAAATATGTCTTTTAGCCCTTTACACCATTGCCCTCAGCCCCCACACCTGCCCACGATGAAGAAAAGGGAGGGAACGAGGGAGCGGTTAAGGGGAGACAAGAGAGGGATGACCATGTAGACCAGTCAAGCTTTCCCCTGGCATACAGCATATGATAAAAACCCACAGCTGTGTTCATCCAGACGTCACTGAACACGGAGCTACCATGTCTTGAGTGTGGCTTAACCCTAGCTAATACTAGAGGTCTTAGAAGGAAATCAAGCCTTTACAAACACCAGGCCTTCTGCTAGCGCTTTCTACATCTACTGTGCACAGCAAGTGAGCCACCCACCCCCCCAAGTCCTAATGGGAGAGCCTGCTTCCCTCATCCACCCTGAAGGGGATCATAGCCTTCTCTCCGCAGGACTTACTACACTTAGGTTCTGTTTATCATTTTACCAAGTTCTTTTTAAACGTGTTTGTGTGAGTGTGTGTGTGTATACACATATATGTACATGAATGTGTACAGACATTCATAGGCAGACAGCCTTGGGTACCACCCTCAGTCATGTTGCCTTCTTCCTTTGAGACAGGGCCTTTCATTGACATGGAGCTCATCAGGTAGGCTAGTGTGGCTGGAATCTTCCTGTCTCCACTTTCTTACTGCGGTGACTACAAGTGTGTGCCATCACATCCAGCATTTTTACATGCCTTCTGGGGACTGAACTCAGGTTCTCATACTTCTGAGGCAAGCACTTTACCAGCTGAGTTATCTCAATCCCAGCCTATTTTTATGGTGATGTCATTGTGCCTATTCCAACCTTTCTCCCAGACTTGGAACTCTTGAGAACTTAACTCTTTGGGCTCTGAGTATAAAGCATGTAGGATATATGATTCTCTGGATAGAAGAATGGATACCTGAATGAATGTATGATAGATGGATAATGGGTAGATGCATGTGGAGTAAGGGGATGGATGGATGGGTGAATGAATGTATATGTGTATGTATGAATGGATGGATGGACAAATGATGTGGGGTAGGTGGATGGATGGGTGTGGTAATGGATAGATGGATAGGTGGATGGAAAGATGTGTGTAGGATGGAAGGACAGATAGGTGTAGGGGTGTCTGGAAAGCTGAATGGATGGTGTGTAGATAAGCAGATGAGTAGATAAATATATATGTACCTAGTCTAGTGGTGCCCCAGGAGGGATGAGGTATTAGTTAAATCCTCTGGATTTTCACTCTATGGGAAGCTACCCCTGGCACTATATATGACATTGAGGCCCAAGGCACATGGGCTTTGAGGTGAGACCAGCTGTTAGCCACCATGGCCTCTGGCCAGAAGGAACAAATGCAGTCAGCAAGGCCTCAGAGACACCAAGAACCAGAACTGTACCCAGAGATCAGAGAGGGCCCCATGAAGGGGAATAGAAAGCACAGATATGGAGCCTGTGTTTCAGGAACTGAGAAATAGCCAGCGCAATGCTTGGAGCTCAAGCTTAGATGCCAAAGACCCAACAGATAGAGTTGACAGCCCAGGGACTACGTGTGAGTGGGAAGATATAATTTCTATGAGATGAGGCCCTCCTGCACAGGCCTACCACTGCATGCTCCCCTGTACACACACACACACACACGCACACGCACACGCACACACGCACACATACACACACACACACAAAGGGGTGACAGGTCTGAGGGACCCTTTACCATAGTCTATAGTGCATAATGAAGAGAAAGATGCTTTGGGGCCTGCGGGTCTTGAATGTACCTCTTGCCCCTTTCAAAGGCCGTGCCAAGTCTAAGCACAGCTGAGTCCATGGCCCCCTAGGCAGAGCTGGAGCTGGTTAGTGAGTTCTAGGCAATAGGCCATTTCAGCTCACACTGAAGCTAAACTACTCTGGACCAAGTTGTTCTGGGGTAAGATAGAGGCACCTGCATGGGGTGGGGCAGGAGCCAAGGACAGGAGGAAATTCTTTGAGACCACTGAAGTCTGCCCTACCAGGAAACTTCAGAACCTCACAGGCTCTGAACTCTGAGCCCATTATGCTCAGATACTATTTCCCGGGGCTGGTCCAGGGAGTAGCCTTGCTAGTACAGGTTCAGTGTTGGTCCCCAGCCCTCTGAGGGAAGAAACTGCAAGTATCAGTCCTGATAATGAGCCCCGAGAGTGATAGTCTGGGACAGGAAGGGAGTCATGGAGCATTCAGGTGATCCTGAGGACCAGGGGATGGAGAGCACTACCGGGGACAGGACAGTAGGACCTGGCGTGGGAGACCTGAAGAACCTTCCTTGTTTCCTTTGTGCTGGGTCCAATGATGATGAAATGGGAAATAAGTCTCCTCCCCACTCGGTCTCTCTCAGGCATGTCCCTCAGCCTTTGGGCAAGTCATGCCATCTTCCAGGCTGAGTCTGCCCTTCCCGCCTTTCACAGGGTCTCCGTAGCCCAATCTGCTCTCAAATTCTCCATGTATTTGAAAATGACCTTGAAAGTCTGATCTCACTTCTAGGATTACACATGGCTGCCTCTGTCACTGTTTACACTGTGCTGGGGATTGAACTCAGGGCTTCCTGTATACAAGGAAAGTGTTCTAGCTGCTAAGCTACACCCAGCCCCTCAGACTTAGTTTACTTATCTACAAAATGGGGCCTGAATACATACCATGGCGTTTCTTGTGAGGATTCAATGGGAGAACTTTGCACATGGTATCTGCTGCGTAGATCACAGAGCACAGGGATACTGTCCTCCTGCCTGCAAAGCCCTGTGGCTTCTCCAAGGCCCTCCCGCTTCTTTGGTTGCAAAAGTCCACCCTCTAGGAAGCTTTCCCTGGCCAGACCGGCTCCCCATAAGCACCTGTTGCATAGAGTCATCAAGCCATCTGTTCCCAAGGATGGGGCTTACTGCTTTCTCCCATCCCAGCACCTGCTGGGGTGTAGAGTGTGGGTGGTCTGAAAGCTGTAGCCAGCACCAGCTTGGGGAAACAGTATGATCCGAAGGTCCAGAATAATGGCAAGAGTCCCTGCTTCTGCCTCCCCTTGCTTTTCCTCTTTGGAAGGAAGTATTGCACCTTCCTCTTCCCATAGGAAGGCTCTGAGGATAAGCAAGTGCCTCATCTTACAGCCGAGAATGAGAAGAGGCAGGATTTGAAGTAGCAGAGGTGAGATTTGAACCCGGGTCTGCCTGGTTGCATAGCCTCTGCTTGTGGTCTGACCTCAGAGTCGAGTTGTTTCTTCTGACAAGGCAGCCCATCAGAATCAGGATCTAGCAGTCCCCACCCCCTGTATGTTCTTTTCTCCTGGCTTTGGATCATGGCTCAATGTTTTAATCACAGTCAGCTCCTCAAAGGGTGCAGTAACCCTCCATGACCAGGAGAGGGAGCATTCAGAGGCCTTGGCGAGCTTATTAGAGCTATCAGAAATCACAGAGGAATGGAAATGGGGGTGGAATTAGGGGTTCTTTCTTCTAGAAGGATGCTGAGGCATCTAATCAGTAAAACCTCCTTAAGGTCCCTATGGGCTCTGAGGGCAGAAAGTTCCACAGGAATATGAGGCTGGGAGCAGAAGCTTGCCACTCACGTTTTACTAGCTTCCAGATGTAGATCTCTACTTGCTCAGAGGCTTCGTGTTCCAGAACAAAGCGGTGCAGGCCATCTGGGCTTGGAGATACCAAAGTGTACACAGAGACCTGGCCTGGTACCTTGGGACATTTGGTAGAAATGACCTCACTGTGGTCAGCATCTGCCTCATCCTCTAAAAGAGAGAGAAAAATTAGGCTTGTCATGTGTTCAATCAACATTGGCTGCTCTTGAAAGGTCCAGTGTTTTAATACTTTTATGGTTTCATAGGATGCAAAGCACCTGATTTCACATCTATGTCAAGAGCCTCGGAGGCTGCCACTGTCATGCTAGGTGGTTCCTTGTAGTCCAGAATTAGTCTGGACACCTATAAACCCTGCATCCTATGCCTAAGCGTAAGTACTCCCAGTACCTATGACCAGTAACTTCCCTGCCTCCAGCATCCTTCCTACCTGGGCAGATCTTGCAGCACTTCCCAGCCACTTTCTTGGGTTGACTGCAGGGATATTGGGTGGGGCAGGTCACGCGATGGCAGTCCTGGTCACCATCCACACATGTGCACAGGATGCAGGGCATGGGGCCGAAGGAGAGCACAGTAGGATGCCACACCTCCCCATGGGAGTATGTCTTCCCATTGTGGGTGCAAGCTGGAACATGGAGAGTAGGAAGCAGGGAGGGGTTAGAGTGTAGAGTGCGCCTAGTGAACATCAGCTACACGGCCAGCGAAATGCAGGCCTGGGACTAAAACCTGTACCAACTCTGACATCCCTCCAAAACCCAGGGTTTGCTGAAGATGTAGAGCCCTCCCCTGGCCTCAGAGGTTCTTCATGTGGAGCAAGGAGGTGTGCTGGCCTGGTAGCAGGGGAGCCAAGGACAATTGTTCACATCTAGTGGGAACCTCAGTCCGGGTCCGAGATTTGGGATTCTGTAACCCCATGGCTCATCCCTCTCCATCCATCCGGGAGCCCTGATGTGAAGCGCATTCTCTTCCCCATCCCCACTGTCACCCTGCAGACCAGCTCTGCACCTCTTTTCCTTAGCCCTGCCTCATGGTCATTTAGTGTCTCTCCAACGAGCCCATTAGGGCAGAGACTGGGATAGACCCTGTTGTCTCTACTTCTCTTAAAGGCATAATAGATGCTCAGTAAAATACATAATGTAGGGGGGCAAAACAGGAGGAGATGAAGTTCAAGGAGAGTCTGAAATACCAAGTGGGACACCCCCACAAGACAGAACTAGTTCTTTCCCTGACTTAATACTTGTGCTCCTCAGCATCCTCATCTGTCAACTGGGAGTTAGGGTCCGTGATCCTCAGGGTGCACTCAGTTTGGAAGTTCATGGTCCGATTGATATCGGAGAAGCAGCGAGCAGGAAGTATGGGTCCCCACCACATCAGCAGATGGGAGGAGGGTCTTGTCCTCACCTTTCTTGTGTTTCTCCTTCAGGATAATTTTGATAGTAGTGCTGCCTGTTCCCATTGGTCGGAAGTAGCGAGGGATGAAGCCAAGAGGGTAGCTGAGGCTGGTAGGGGCTGGGGTGCTGGGGCCTCTCCTGTTTCCATCCTCTGAGCATGGACCTTGTCTCTGCAAACAGCAGGCAGGATGTAGAGATGTCTGAGTGGGACAGGTCACAGCTGGGGCCACAAACCAGGCTGCATTGAAAGGTCTGCTAGTGGAGACCAGAGGCCTTTCCTCAGAGAGGAAGCGAGGATGCAGGTTCTGCATGGGTTTCACACTGAACCATCTGAGTGAGGGCCCAGATATTCTCAGACTGATCAATGAAAACATTGGCAGGGATTTGGCAAGCCAACCTCCCTTGGGGCTGCCATGGGTAGGCAGACAATATGGGATCAGGAATAGAGAAAGCTTAATGCTTAGGAAAAGTCAGGTGACAACAGAATGGGCCTCTGAAGAGCCCAGAAAATTCTAAAATCCCACAGTGCAAGAAAACAAAAAGACAGAGTCCACACAGAGACACAGGACTTTTAAAAGGGGGGGGGTCCCTTTCCATAGTCATTGGAATCCAAGATCCTTACTCCCAGGTCCTACTCCCAACCCTCTGCCCCGGCAGACCAAATCCAGGAGAGTTGAGACAGCAAAGTGTGGGTGGGGATGGCAGCTTATGGGGTGGGTGCTCTGCAGCTCAGTGTGGGGACTGGACTACAGGCCACAGAGGGGAATGGCAGGGCTGGGGGGAGGAAGAGCCTGTCCTTCCTTTGATGTTCATGAGCCACTTACACACTTCCTTCTACAATCTCTTCCAGAGCCCAGAGACAGAGCCTGCACAATAGAAACATCCCAGGCCCCAGCACAGGCTCAGGGACACAGAAGAGCCCAGGAAACACTGGTCAATTGGAGTTTAGGCAAGAAGGACATGAAGGATGCACTCCCAACCACTACATGCCCAAGTCAGTCATTCAGCTAGTCATTAAGGAGCTGTTCAGAGTCTGGCACAGGCCAGTGGACATGCACTGCCTTTTAGGGACACGTGGGAAGGAGCCGAACAAAATGGCTCTGGTTTATTGGCCCTCCTGAGGAACGAGCCTGGCAAAAGCAGATAGATGCCCTGACTGAGCAGGAAAGGTCAGGAGCCCAGCTTTGGCTGTCCCGGGCTCCTGGAGCCCAGAATGAAAGAGCATAAGGACTTTTCACATTGTAACATGGCACTATGGAGCAGGAGGGGCAGAGTCCGGCTATAGTTCATTCTCCCATCTCCTTTGCCCCAGACCACAGAGAGCTGGGAAGGCTAGGCCATCTGAATTCTAGACAAGATTGACAGGAGCCAAAATGGGGGGTGGGTGGAGAAAGGCAAAGAACCTGCACCCCAGGAATGGGGCACAGAAGCATGGACCAAGCCAGAGGCCATACCCCTGGGACTTGTGATGATCATGAACACACAGGCCATGGATGGAGCAGTGTCAGAGAGACTCCTACATTGTGGGCAGATGTGCTCACAGATGTGCAGAACTGAAACCAGGCAAGGATCTCTAGTACAGCCTCAACCAGCAGAGGTTTATCACATGGGTTCAAACGATACACCTGGGAATCCAAAGTGTAACTGCTGGGAGGACATCATGTGTCAGGGAGATCATTCTGCAAGAGGTGCAGCCATGAATTTCAGTCAACCCTTTGTGAGACTGAAAGTATACTCGAGTTTAAGATGTCACACATCGTCAAAGGCAGCTGCTAGTTTCTCAAAGAGATGGAAATCTATCTCATGCCTTCCTTATCTGGATCCAGGCCAAAAATGAGGGAATCTGGTATGGCAACCTGTCCCCTTATGGCCCATCATTCACGAGGACCCTGATGACAGGTGGGGAGAGAGGCTGGAACATGGAGGTGCCAATATAGCTGACCCAGAGTCAAGTTCTCAGACCTTAGAGTTAGGGTGGGCAGAGGGAGATGGGGCTGGGAATAGATACAGTGTAGCATTTAAGAAAAGTGGGTGCTGTAGCGTCAGGCAGACTGTTGGCCTTAGGTATCAGCTTCTCTCCCTCATGCAGAGCCGTGCTCACACTCACCTCCCCATGCTGCAGCTGTGCCAAGTCTTCCTCTGTGGAGCTTCCACTTGTCCTGTCTGAAGACTCAAAAGGAAACAGGATCAGCCTTGAGGCCGTGGCCCTGAAGCCTCTGCCCATAGGTCTGTCCCTTCCAAAAGCCCAATAGCACATCTGTAGTCCCAGCCTATAAGTTTCTTAGGAGGAACCTAAACTCTGTACAGCCTGTCTCTGTCTATATTGAGTTATCAGAAATCTCCACAGCCAAGATGCTTCTTCAGTTCCTCAACACTGACATTCTGGTCACTCCAGGGACTGAACTGCTCAGTTATATCAAAGCATCTTATTTAGTCTGCTTAAAAGTCACGCCTCTGGGATACTGGTCATCCCTTTGTGGATGATTCCAAGACCCAAGAATCTCATGCCTCCAACCAGGGTTTTCACTACACACTTCCAGGGCTCTGCTCTCCATCCCTCTGCCTCCAGGGAATCCTGAGGCTTCTTCTAGCTTCTAGCTTCTGCCCTTAGGGAGCCAGCACAGAGAGAGCACTGTAGCTTCCTGGAGCTTGGTATCATTCTCTTTCCCAAGTCCTTGCTCACTACACCATCTGGCTTGGCTTGAATGTTCCTGCTTCAGAGAGCCAGGGAGTAGAATTATGCTGCCTGTTAGACTCGCTGCGATCAACCTCCCTGTTCACCTCCCAGCTGAAATCTGGAGGAGCAGGAACCACACAGAAGTACATCTTCTCAGACCTCAACACTTCAGGCTCCCCAAGAAGCCCTCCTTGGTTTTCCCAGTTCACATGGACGGTCCAGTTGTATACCTCTACTCAAGCCCAGTCTGCTCTTCAGAGACACACAGCTAGCCTCAGTTTACCTAGAGCATCTAACCCAGGAATCCAATCCTGTGTCCCCTGTTGCCATGAAGAGAACAGGAGAGACAATGACTTCGCCCATGTTTATCCCCTCCCGGGAGCTACTTTTCCTCTGAGCCTTGTGGGGACAGTACCCAGTCACTGCAGGCTCTGCAATGGCAGTACTTCTGCTCCCAGCAGCTAGCTGCTCTCAGCTTCACCACAGCAGGTCCTCCCACCCAGGTCTCTGCCAAGCTCCTCTCCCACTGTCTGTGCTCCCAGGGCTGCCCATAAAGGACTTATGCTCTGCCTCACATGTGACAAAAGTGACCCAGCACAGCATTACCCATAGATCCATGGGGCATCTATGCCAAGCTGTCACCTCCCTGTAGGAAGGAAGTGTCTACTACATGCTGGCTGTCCCTAGGCTCTTCCTGAAAGTCCATAAAGGGGGTGCTGTAGGACCCTGGTGGACTTTAGGAAGACTCACAGTTCTAGTGACATTCTATTGCTGTGATAAAAAACATCTCACCAAAAACAATTTAAGGGGGGAAGGAAGCTTATTTCAATTTTAGTCCATCATTGAGGGAAATTAATATAGGAATTCAAGTGGGAAGCTGAAGCAGAAACCATAGAAGAATATTGCTTGTTGGCTTGCTTGACATAGATAGCCCAGCAAGGACTACCTGCCTAGAGAATGGTGCTGCCCACAGTGGACTGGCCTTCCTACATCAATTAACAATCAAGACAATTCCCCATAGTTACTCCCACAAGCCAATCGGACCTAGGAAATCCCTCTCAAATGACTCTAGACTGTGTCAAGTTGACAAAGTTCACTGTGACACTCACCTTTGCAGGTCTGACAGCAGGGGTCAGGCAGAGGAAGTGGGGTGGGGCAGCTGGGATCAGGACAGGTCAGGAGACCGCAGTAGATGTGGCCCTCCTGACAGACAGAACACACCAGATTGAAAATGAGCTCTGTTGAAGAACAGCCTTGGGGCCCAGGAGAGCCTCTTTCCCTGGGAACAAATCGCCTTGGGGTCACCCCTGAGATAGTGGATGGAGTGGCACGTGGTTCCTGAGTAGGGAAAGTCAGGTTAAGATGTTCCCTTGACCTCCTACTCTCTCTACAAGCCCTGAAAAGAACTTTGCCTCCGATATTCCCTCAGCTTTCACAGCTACCTGTGAGATGGGCTTTGAGGTGAGGGAAGTCCTGGGGAGGAAGTGGGATCTGTGTTATCCAGCTATAGAGAAAGTCAGAGTAGAAGGGACCAGAGCCCAGGCTTCAGGCCTTTCCTGCTGAAATCAGTATCTTTCTCCCAGGTCTGCATCAGGGACTCAGCATGGGAGAGTACTGCCCAGGTGTCTCCTAGGCTTATATCAGTCTTACTGAAAACCTTTGGCCTTGAACCTTAAGGCCCACTCTGAAATATGAGAATGCAGGATGCAGAGTGGTCTTCTCTGCTGAGTTTCACCTTCTGTGAAAAGCAGAGAGCACACCCACTGGGTGTGAAGATCAGCTGTGATTGCGACCATGAAAAGCAGCTGTAAGGCCCTGTGCTCCTGTAGTCTGAGAAGTAAGGATCCTGTTCCAGAGGGGAGACCAGAATCCAAGCCTGAGCCATAAGCAAGGATGAAAGAGAAGAGAGCCACGCCTCCAGAAAGGGTGGGCAAAAGAACCACAGGAGTATCCTCCCGTCCGGCATCATCACTCAGCATCTTCCCACAGCTTTGTCCTAATGCAGGCCTTCCACTTTATGGGAAGCAGCATCCTACTGGGAAAAGAACAGGGTCTTTGGGAGTCAGGGAGATCTGGGCCTAGATTTTGGCTATGGAGCCATAAGCAAGCTCCTTAACTGCTCTGAATTCCTGAGTTCTGTCACTTATCTGAACAGGATGAGACCCTTCCCCTAGGGCCATTGCCTAAAGAACGCTCCATGAACATGAATCCATGGGTGCAATGTCCTCGTCTATGGCAGGACAGGCCCCACAAAGCAGTCATTTGCTAGCCTGATAGGTTGTCACTTCCAGATGATGGTTGGCTGTTTTATGTGCTACATGGAAACTTTAAGATTCACAGTCTAAGCTGATGGAAACTTTAGAAAATGGGGAAGCAGGTTAGAGAGAAGTGTCTTGCCAAAGTCTCACTGAGAACCAAGTGTTTTCCTCTAAATGGAAACATTTCCTCCTACGGGGAGGCTGGAGACTGGCTCCTAAGACTCTGGAAGCCAAGGAAAGTCAAGGCTCAGGACAGCCAGAAAGTTCTAGGGTTCCTAAGGCCTCTCTCTGAGACCAAATGAGCAGCAAACAGAAGCCGGGGAAATGGACACTTCAGGGAGCTGCATGCACACTGTACAGAGATTCCACGGATGCGTTTGTGATTGGGGTGGACTTTTTAGTGGCCTTCGTCTAGGAGTCACCCACACTCCTGTTTGTGATTCACTGTGTCTGTCACCAATATGCCAAGTTAGACTTGAGAGGGACAGTTTCTTTACTGTTAGTACCCTGTCTGTAGTGAACACGTTAGGCCACGCCTCTTCAGGAAAAGTCAGGCCAGGGCAGAGCTGGAGTTCACACACAGCCCATTGACACTCATCTAGAAAGGGGCTAAGGAGCACGTCAGCAGACTCCCAAGGAGTGAGCAACTGAGGCCAGAGAGATTCCGTGATGGGAACTAAAGAGAAGGAAAGCTAAGCCTGAACGTAAGGTAACAGCCTGTGTGACAGGAACAGAACCGCCCAACTCTCCTAAGCAGGAAGATGGAGACTTCCTAAGTTGGGCCATGCTGGGCTTCACTCTGACCCCAATTACAGGGCTGTCAACCCTGCTGCCCCTAGGCCTTATTCTGACCACAGGGGGGAGAATCTAAGCACTTCAGACTAAATCCCATCAAATGGCATTCATTCATTCATTCATTCATTCATTCATTCATTCATTCATTCATTCATTCTGCAGGGGCCACTCACGTCCTCTGGATGCCAGGCACTGAACGTGGAACAAGATGAGACCCAGAAAAAACATGAGCACATTATCTCCCCTCACAGAGGTACAGTGACCACCGGGGAACATGGGCTACTCTTATTATTTGGGGATCAGGTGTGGAAACCCTGAGAAAGGTCACCTCACCATGCTAGGGGCAGGACACTGTGGACCCTGGGTGTTCCCTTTCTCCCAACCTCTCTTATTCCCACTTAATGGCCTGCCCCATCCCTCTTTGTAGGAGAGATACTGTCTTGGACCACAGAGACTGTAGAAGGTCTTACAATACAGCTACAGAGGACACACTGGTTGGGCAGGCGGGTGGGGATCAGCTCCTGTGCACTGAAGATCTCTCCATGTTGATACGTAGTCTCGTTGATCTGGCAGGACTTTAGGGGAGCCCGAAGCCCAGAGGGGACATGAGGATCTATAGGTGGGAGAGCAGGGGAATAAAGAGATAAAATTTCCATGGACATAAGATTTTTTTTTTTTTTGCCACAATTTGGAAGGCTACTTTTCTGAAGATGTTGCCCCTTCTTTCCTCACCCCCCTGGTTTGCATTTAAAGACAGGCTTTGGTTTTCCATATCAGCTATTCAAGAGGTCTCACTGGTACCCACATCTGACTACACACCTCTCTCTACTGAAGCTCAGCCACCCCTCAGTGTCTGCAGCCCATGAGTGTTCATGGATCACTCTGAGCTTGGTTCTTGGCATCAAGGGACAGCTGGAGAACACTGCATTTCCACACTCACGGAGTTACAATCACTGAGTCAGATGTGATGTTCTCCAGCATCTGGTGCTCAGTGTAAACTCCCATCATTCACTGGCCACTGGGGCCAGCTCCCACTCCTCATTCTGCTGGGCGGAGCAGATGGTCTTCTATCCAGGGCCACCCCCCTATTCCTTCTCAACACCTTCACTAAGACCCTTATCTGTACCAGGCCCGGGCCAGGCACCAGGAACACAGCGATGACCAAAGCTTAGCCCTGCCACCTAGAGGTTCACACTCTAAGGGTAGAGAATGGTGTCAAGCTGGACGAACAAGTTGATGGATGGAGACTGATGAAACCTGCCTGGACAGGATAAGACAGTCCCTCCAAAATTTCCCTGCTTGTGAAAAGATCTGTCAGATACCATAGGCCTATAGCCAATATGATAGATGCTCTAATGGTGCACAAATCCAGAGGTGATTGTCAGGTAGCTGTGTTGCTGTCCTCTCCCAAATTTTGGAAGCCACTACTTCCATGTGCTTCTGACTTTCAGGTGATTCACCTTCCTTCTCAGGTCTTGAAAAGTTGAAGAATGGGTATTTAAGGTTATCACCCTATTATCCCTTAGATAAGAACACTCAGGTGTTGAATTTTCACTTTCCCAGATTAACCCTTTGAAGTAATCTATACACCCTACTATCTACCAATATTCTAGAACTATTTGATGTACCTTATAGGTTAGGCTTTGATTAGAATTTATACTTTATCCTCTCCTAGATACTACCTCATAGTAATTCCTACGGTACATAGTCTTAGTTTAGAACCTTCTTAGTTAGACAAAAGGGGGAGATGTTGTGGGATTCAGGTGTCAGCTGATAAGGTCAAAAGACACCTATCCAGGGCCCCGGGCCCTTGAAGGGGGTGGGGAAAGCCCATTGAAAAGGGGCTTCTGGAACACAAGATTGTCTCTTCCTGGTTCCTGGCTGTTGGAGAGAGGATCGGAATCCATCGTCCATCCATCACCCGTCCACCGTTCCAGACTCCAGTCCCTGTTCAGGTGCTACTGTAATCTGTTACCTGTACCGTGAGTGTTGGTTTATATTTTAATAAATATCTATCTGGTATTGGTGCCTTCTAAGTAAACTCCGCCTACATCAGCAAAGACATCTTGCAAACATACAGGGGCCAGCCGGTCTCAAGTCATTTACATTCACTTCCCACCTTGCATAGCCAGAGGGGATGGAGTCCAAATGTGAAGTCCGCATGCCAAGCTATTCCTTCCTCCTTCAGCCAGTTTCTACTCTGTCTTTAACTTTACATCTTTATTATGTTTCTTCTTTGGGGGGGGGGTGCAAGCTATGGCATGTGGGTGGACGTCAGAGGATAGTCTTTTGAGTTGGTTTTCTTCTCTTACTGCGGGGGGCCCCAGGGACTGTACTCAGACTTTCATCTTGGGGGGCTCAGGTTCCCCTACCTACTGAGCCATCTTGTCCACCCAATTTTTACTTCGTCTACCTTCTTCTCCTGTAATGTGTATCAAGTTTGGAGCCAGAAGTTTGCTAGCCTAGCCTACTTGGGGGTCCCGAATGTGTTCCCTGAACATCTGTTAGCTCTTACACATCTGATGGACAGGGCCACTCTTTTCCTTCTAGAGGCTTCTCTCAGCCAGGGCTTACAGCAGGGGTGAGATGACCATTGTGGAGCCAGGGGAAGAAGAAAGCTACTTACCCACACACCGGGGGCAGCACTGCTGTGGCTCCATCACAGGCTGTGAGCAGTGGAGGGGCGGGCATCGGAGGCGGTAACAATTCACATGGCCACTCTGAAAGAGATACGTGGTCAGGCCTTATTTCAAAGGACCACTGCCTCCCATCTGCAGGGGTCTTTTCCCCAAACTTCCACCCCAACTTCAGAACCTTGCTTTGTCTTAAGCCCATATATAAAAGACCCTAAAATAAACGCAAGTGAGCCCTGTCCCCACCCTGCCCACCAAGTGGATCTCACTTAGTCTACTCATCTGCACTTTTCACCCACCGGGGAATATAGTCCTGTCATGGGTTTGCTTAGATCTTGTGGCTCATTTGTGGGTAGGAGAAACAGAAGTTAGAGCCTTGAGATACCTGGGCATTGATCTTGGTGTATCCAGGCTATTTTTAACTCTAACCACCCTCCCCCCCAGTACTGACCCTGAGCTTTGTGTTCAAAGGAAGCCTGTAACAAAAGAGAACAGTGACCAGGACAGGACTAAAAATCTGATGTGGAAAAGACTTGGGTCTTTATCCTCCTACTCTCCACGTCTCTAAGAGGTCTGTGAACCCTGGACAGAGCCCTGGGGCTGGCAGCATAGAAGAAGGGGTCTGTAGTTCCTTCACATCAAGTTCAGCATGTAAAAGAATCAGACAAACATATAGCAAGAGACAAACAGAGGCAGCAATGGAGGCCACAGCCCCTTCCAGGGGTTTCCCAGAGCACCAGGTCATCTCTCCGCCCTTCCTCAGCTTCCCCACACCTCGTTCTTGCCCCTGTGTCAAACTCACTGTACTACTGTACATTTACATCTGTCTCCCCAGTCCAACTATAAACTCCAAAGCATGGTTGGCCCGGGGCCTGACTCCAAGAAAGCAACCACAAAAATCTAAAAGTGTGAGTGAATGATGTGAGAAGAGAGAGCCAGAGGTCAGACACAGAGGCTCTCAAAGACTGGAGCCAACATTGATTTAACCCTAAAGTTAATGAAGTTGGCACCGGTTCTCTAGCATGTAGCTTCCATTTATTGCCCTCTGCCCAGCAGAGGCTGTGGACTTCTCTCAGAAACAGCCTCTTGCACCAAGGAAGACCCTAGACTGCCTGAATCCCTCTGGAGTCCCCGTTTCCCAAGATGGCCAGAGAGAATGCCAAGGACGGATCAGAAATGGTTTGAGCTTCAACAGTGACCTTCTAGAGATCTCTCATATGTAGTGCTTAAATAATCTCAAGGGGGTAAACTGAGGCCCTCAGGTGAGAAGCTAGGTGGAATCTGAGGGACATGTGGTCTAGAGAGCTGGAATCTTTCTCTTGGTCCTGGATAAAGTGATGGAAAACAGGCAGCTGTGGCTCAGGTAGGGGCAGCTAGGGGGTAAAGGGACAAGGACAAGGTATGGGGCAGTGGTCAGAGGGAACTTCACTGTATGGGCAGATCCAACATTTTGGGAGTGGCTGTGTAAATATAGATGACCTCACATTCTGTCCTTAACAATAGCCTGAGAGGCACTAGCATCCATACCTGGAACAAAGGTTGTCCTGGAGGCTGTCTGAGATCACACAGCTGCTAACCACCATTACCAGGGCCCATGCCTACCTGGGATGCCGAGACACTTTGGTTGCTAATACAGACCATAGGGCACATAGCCAGGATACATGACAGTCTTTCTGTTCTGGGAACCTGCATCCTAGTGGTGGGAGATGGATCGTAGAGTACTAAGAAGCAGGGCCAAGCTAACTTCAGGTGTTATGTTCATGGCCATGCAAACCAGGTGATGTGATTAGAAAACACATTTGTAAGAGAAGCCCTCCTAAGGAGGGGACAGCTACATTGTGAACCAGGAAGGAAAAAAGCTGCCATTCATGAGATTTGAGGAAGACTATTTGGAGAGAATAATAAGAATATTTCAAATGTTGGAAGGTTCAGACATCAGGCTGCTGTGGCTGCAGCAGGGTATGAGGGTGTGAAGCTGGAAGAACAGGAGGGTATTGATCATGCAGAACTGCTGGAGGACTGGCCTAGTAGAGTGCCCGCCTAGCATGCATGAAGCCCTGGGTTCGATCCCTAGAACCCTGTAAAGTGGGCACAGTGGCACACACATGACTACTGATTATCCTCAGATACATTTGAGGTTAGCCTAGGCTACACGAGGCCCTGCTTTAAAAAAATAATTGGATGGTTTTAAGAGCAAAGAGACACCATAGCTCTGGGTTCTGGAAAGGTGATTCTAGTTCCTTTGTGGAGAACTGATTTCGGGGGGGATGGCAGAGGGACTGTGGTGGGCTCATGCAGCAGTCCAGTTGAGAGATAAGACAATTTAGGTGGTAAAGAGGGCCGATGCTGGAGAGAAACAGAGGCATCCAGACTGCACTTTGGAAATATGGGCAACAGTCCTTTGGGCTGAGGAAAAGAAACTGCATGTGTGAGCTCTGGGGAAGGAGACAGGAGTAAGCTCCAAGAGACCTCAAAACTTGGCCTTTGTCAACTGGGCCACATGACATGTCTGGAATTTTCTGTTATGGTTTCCTTTCTGTTTTCTGGCTATATTTCATGAAGTTCCTTTTTAAATGGCTTATTGGCCTCAGATGTTCTAAGGATAATAAAAAAGGGGCAGCTGGAGACATGGGGGGATTGTACCCCTATTTGTGCCTGAGTTCTAAAGCTAACATGGTAGGGAGAGAAAGGAAAAGGTCCAGGAAGCAGGGAGCCCAGTGAGGAAGTGAAGGGTTGTGTCTCTTGCCCCCGACTCAGGTCCCCTTCTGGGCTCTTCTCTGTCTCTAGAGGTTCCATCTTAACCATGGATGTCCTTAGAGCTTCTGCCCCCTCCCTCTCTTGGTCTGTGAGGAAAACGGGGTGCTGAGGGTCTGAGAGCTCAAAATCCCAGCAGGGCCCCGCTGGCTGAGTGACCCTTCTCTCTGCTCCTTCTGTTCTGTTCTCATGTCTTTCTGGAGAATTCTACATTGCACTGATTTCTTTTACGCTACCCAATTGATCGTGCAAGGGCCAGAGAGGTGTTGGATTGGTGGTATGGTTTGGATGTAATGACCCTGAAGGTGCCCGTGTTAAAGCTGTTGGGAGGTTCAGGAGATGGGATTTTGGGGGCCGTCCATAGGTCACTGCGGGTGTGCCCTTGAAGAGGACCATTGGGTCTCTACCTCTTTGTTTGGCTTCCTGGCCACAAAGTGACCAATAAGGCCAATTGGCCTTGGACAAGAACCGCTACAGCTGTGGAATAGAATAAACCTTTTTTGAATGTTTATTTTCTCGAGTGTTGCGTTGTGGTAGTGAAAGGCTGGCTGCTACAATCAGGGTAGTGCAAGAAAGAAATGAAAACAAAGACATGGTCTCTGCCCCCTTTGCTAAATGTGAGACTAGTTCTGGGTGGGGGGAAGGGCTCATCTAGGAGATGTGAATAATAATTAGAAGGGGATATTGTCATTCGTGTAGGAGAAACTATTTCAGGCAGAGATCTTTCTCCACTTTGGGCAAAGCCTCAGAGAACAAATATTTGGATCAGCTGGGTTGGAAGAGTGTACGCTGAGACAGGGTTAAGTGGAAGGCTGGAGGGAAATCCTTAGAAAGGAAGAAGTCCCAGAGGCTCTGCCTCGGCTGGGTGAGGACAGTGGAGCAGATCCTTGATACACCCAGGCACTGAGCCACAGCTGCCTCTGACAAGATCATTCTAAGATAATAATTCCTGGGTGTCTGGACTTTAAGTCAGGCTGTCCTTCCATCCTGGTCTCCCAGACATACCTGATACAGGTGAGCCAGTTGCCAGAGGAACCTACCTCAGTGCACCTACATCGTACACAGTAGATAGTGCCTTGTGGTTCCAAGTAGGGGTGCCAGCTCTGGCCGGGGGTATATATCTTCTCACCAAAAAGGCAGACTTTGCCTGGGCCTGTCAAGCCAATGAGGGATGTTAGTTTCAAAAGGTTCCAACCCAAGGTCCCGCCTCATCTCTGTCCCCAGAATTTGAATTTCAGCTGGACCACAGGCTTGCTATTAGGGCATGTTTCTGCCCCTCTCTTAACATTGGCAGTTTACAGGGCAGTAAGGGGACCGAGCAACGAAAGGCTTTACGATCAACACTGTGGTATAAATGGTAGTTCTTACGCACAGTGGATACTATGAGGTCCAGAAAGAAAAAAACTGGATACTGAGGCCACACAACAGTTGGCACACCAAGCAGGCTAAAAGCCTGTGTCTCCTGACTCCCAATGCATCTCCTTCCCGCCTGCCTCTTATATGCCCCTCACCCCTCCCAGCATCTAACTTTCATGTATCATTAAAAATGACCTTCGTGAGCTCAGGGGTTGGTTTAATGGATAACTGCTTGATACACACATGTGAGAACTGGTGTTCAGTCCTCAGCACCCATTCAGAAGGTCCCGAAGGTAGGGTAGTCTACGTGGAATTTTAGCTCTGTGGAGGCAAAGGGCAGGGGATCCCTGGAGAAATCTGGCTGGCTAGACTAACAGAAACCTCACTAGACTAGTCAAATCAGGAAGCACTAGATTCAAGTGACAAGCAACAGACCCTGACTCAATATCTAAGGTTGGGACACCTAGTGTCAACCTCTGCCCCCACATCCACATATACACACTTGTACACGCATACATGCACACACAGAGACAAAAATCATCTTTGCTATTTCTCTGGGTCACCTTAATTGACTTTTTAGCTGTCTGTGTATCTGTTGCTAACAGGTATGTGGATTGTTTTTCAGAACGATTGTAACACTAGCTTGTGTTTGACATGGGCTAGCTGTCTCTCCTGCTCTCCTGCAGCCTCTATTTTCCTTTCATCTCTAGCCCATCATTGGTATACTCAATGCTCCCTCCTCCCTGGCTGGCCCTAAGGTCAGTCTTCCCATTTCAACATGGCTACCTGGGCTCACTATGCCTCCAAGGACTATGACATCCCTACAGGAAAACTCCATCACTTGATCTCTCCAGAAGAAGAAATGGGGAGTCCCAGCCAGAGCTAAGTGCCTCTGTATGGAAACATGGAGAAGGACACCTGCATCTCATCTCTGTGCTATTCTATATGTTGCTTTAATGGGAGTTGGTGATGTAGCGTGGTTGGTAGAGGGCTTGCTCAGAAACACACAAACCCTGGGGTTGATCCTTTCCCCAGAATGTAAATAGGACATGACAGCAGAGGCCAGGAGCTCTAGCACTCTGAAGATGGATGGAGGGAGGTAAGAAGTCCAGGGTCAAGGATGTATATGTGGTGATATATTTTATATTTAAGAAAAACCAGTCTGGAATATTAGAGAACAGATCCACCCACAGTCAAGCCAGGAGGGTCAGAGAGTGGTAACTCACGCCTTTAATCCCATAACTCCAGAGACAGAGAGCTTTCTGTGTTCTGTGAGTTCAAGGCCTAACTATCAAACAGTAGTGGTTCACACCTTTAATCCTAACCTTAGGAATATGATGCAGAATTGAACCCAGAAGTAAAACAACTGGGCGAAGAAGATATTTAAGGTAGGTGTAGGAAGACAGATTTATTCCGTAGAAGCGACGAGGAGCCAGGCTGAGGAAGCTGGAAGATAGCTTTTACCTTGAGAAGCTGGCTGGGTAAGATTTGACTGTGGTCTGTTTCCTCTCTCTGATATTCCAGCTTTCCCCCGATATCTGGCTCTGAGTTTTCATTTAATAACAACTAGAATTCATGTTTCACATATAAATTTGAGGCCAACCTGAGTTACATCAGACCCTGTGTGAAAAAAAATTACTGATTTCCTAGTCATTGTATAAGAATTAATTACCATAATATTTGCTTGGCTTTCTCATGGTGGGGGGGGGGGGGCACAAAGGATCATACGCCTTAGCTTTCTCTTTAGTGGGCCACAGAGGACCTTAGGAATGCCCAGCTTAATTTTTTCCCTACCTGTTTCCCACCAACCCACTGTGGAAAGTGTCACAAGACAGCAGGTCCTAACTCCCATGAGCCAGCAACTCCTGGCTGGCTCGTCTTCCCGTATCAAATGAGCTGTGTTTATCTCTCAGCCTCTCCTGGCAGAGGGTGGAACATAGGCCCAGCTGGGGTGCTGGCTAGAGCCAGCCTGACTCTCCAAGGAGTGAATAATGTCTTTCTTTCTTTCCCCTCCCTGATGACTGCAACACCGTGACTACCTTAGGTCTCAGCCAGTTGCTGAAGAAACTGTGTCCTACCTTCCTTGGGGCAGATCCTCAAGCCTTGGGCTTCTGTGCCAGTTGGCATACCTTCCCTTCCTTGCCTGCTCAGAGTGTGAGGACAGGAACCACTCAGTCAGGGCCTCTCCCTGCCACCAACACGCCTGGCAGAAGCTGAGCCTGTGGGGGGCCTGGCAGAAGGCCTTTGGTAGCCACAGACTCCGCCCTACCATGCCCTCTAAGGTGCCTGGAGCGCTCTCTTCTAGGGAGGTGCATGCCCAAGGCCATGTGAAAACCAGAGGGAAAGAGACTGCCAGGCACGGCTATCCTGGTTCCAGGGACCCTGGCACCAGCACCAGCTTCTGTACAAAGCTGTTGGCAGGAATGCTCACTCCTGAAGCTGCAAACACAATGTGATGCTCAGAAATATCTTACCTCTCTGAGCCTCAGTTTCCCTATTTGAAAGATACATAGGGGTAGGCTATAGTCTCCAGAGGTTTCCTACATAGTCTGCAAACCTATGATTTCAAGATTCTAAGATTCTAAGATTGAATGGTTGTAAAAGCCTACACTGCATTACATCGAGAAGCTTCTAATGGGGTGGTTTGATGCTGTGGTTCTGGGATGGAATGCCAACTCCACAGTTCTTTGAGGTTCTGACGGCTGCATGCACCCTGGGCTCTCAGACCCTCCAAGGTGGATTAGGATGCAATTTTGGAAATCACTGGGATCAATCCTGAGTGCCACTGAGGCAGTGTGCTTGTTACATCTCTCTCCCTTTGTCCTCTGTAGCCTTCTGTCTCCTCTCCTGGCCCTTAGCCCATCCTTCTCTCACCCACCACCTCTTCTTATTCCTCCTACCTGTACCTAGCTCCTTCTCCATTTAGAAATAAGCGTGCCTTTATTTCTAGGACCCTCTGTAGTCCCAGAGGTCAGGGCTTAAATAATAGATTCAGCTTTTATTTGAAGTCCAAGTTGAGTAAAGCTACTTAAGTATCCCATGACCAATTCCACATCTGTTCAGTGGGACTTGTAATTGACTATGTCTTGGGGTTATTCTAGGATTAAGTCAGATCCTATACACACCATACTTACTGTCAGACACAGATTACAATATATGTTCATTGAAGTAGTGTATAAGACCAGACTGACAAAAACCAGGTATTCGTGCTGGCTCTACATCTCCTTAACAGTCTGTTTCTCTTGGCAGTTATTTCTCAAGACAGTTTCCTAGCCTCCTAGCCACGAATATCATAATACCCCAGAGGTTATAGTTCCAAAGTTTCCTCATTCCTGGACCCTCTATCTTCACTCAAAAGCCAGTCCTGTCTCCCTTAATATCACCAGGTCCTCTCTTGGGATGCAGAGCTGGAAGCTGCTCAGAAGGCTGGGCAGAGAATGGGAAGGCAGGCCTAGGAGGTGAAAGCCCTGGCTGGGGAAGGAGGGACGGAAGCTCATGATGAGGCCTTGGACTCAAGAGGTCAAAGGGCAGCTGTGAAAAGTATTGAGTTGCAGGGTGGTATGGTCAAGCCTGCATTTTAGGAGTGTCACGGTGGGCCATGGGAGCTGGAAGCTAATTGGAGGGCCTATGGGCAAGGGGTCAGGAAAGAGTTGTGGCTGTCACTCTGGTGAGGTAGTACCACAGCTGGACCCAAAGGGAAGCAACAGTGCTTGATGGGAAAAGGTACAGATTGAAGAAGCATGCTTGCAGGTTCCAGAGGTGGCCTATAGGGCAGACTGGGCAGGATATGGATGGAGACAGCAGAGGCGCATCAAGGACGGGGTGGAGGCTTGAGTGCATGTGATGTCGGGGTAGTCTGGAACTATCTGTGAGGCAGGAGGCAAACACAATAGCCTGAGGCACTTGACAACACCAAAGTTAGCAGCATGACAGCGAGTGACCACAATGGTTGTAGTTCCTGGGTATGGGCCAGAAAATGACATATCACTGACTGCGGGGTACTTGGCACCATATGCAGTGAGCATCATTATCATTAGTAACAGGAGAAAGCTTACTGACATTCACTGATTTGTCTTCTGTGTCTCAAGGAGAGGGGGGGAGGAGAGAAGGGGGAAGGGGGGAGGGAGGGAAAGAGGGAGGAGGGGGAGGGGGAGCAGAAGTGTTAACAGGAAGTGGGAGGGGTGGCTTACCAGGCATCTGGAGCCACCTGCAAAGGCACAGAGGCTGGAGTGACTTGGCTAGGACAGGAAGGACCCTGAGAAGGGGTCCGAGAGGTCCTAGCCTCCCACAGGAAGCACCCACATCCATAGGTCATACCTAGGCTCCTCACCTACTTCGACAAACTGAAAGAATTTGGACTTAGTTTATCTGGTCTCAATTCAGAACAGCAGACAGACAGACTTCAGATGGCCCCAAGTCACCCACCAGGCTGTCCCTGAGCTGGCTCCCAGATACATTTTTTAACCACTACTGCTTGTGGTCATTCTGTTTTCAATCTCACCCCCTCTTGCTTAGTCTCTTACTCATCACTTCAAGGTCCTTCCTCCTCCTCCTCCTCCATGCTGCTAGTGCTGGACCAACCCCCTCCAGCTCTTTTAAAAATAGTCATGCTACTGCCCTCACAAAGCCACCCCAACCCTGTAGGCTTCACCTTCAGGACCGAGTTAAACTTGGTCACAATGTGGTCCAAATTCATATCACCAGGAATTGGAGGCACTTGATGAGTGAATTTGTCTTTTCTACCAGACTGTGTGAGAGGAAGGAACAGATGTTGAGCCCTCTGCCTGGTGCAAAGCCTGCGTACAGTTAATGCATGAGTGGATGAACTTAGCCTGAAGAGGGGGCGCAGCGATGCTAGACGAGCCAATATGGCCCTCAATCCCAGAAAACTGTCTTCTTAACAACAAAACTCAACATTATTGCATGGGAGAACAAGGCCCTTTCAACAGGTATACTGTACCACATCGAATGAATTAACCTCTCACCTCCCCTTCCAGCTCTTGGCCATTAACTCCCCAAACCACTTGCCAAACCAAAGAACACAGTGTACACAAAGGTCAGGAGCTTGGGGCAGCTGAGGGCACAGATGACTCCCTGATCTTTACGAGCAAGTCAACATTCCTCAAATGTTCCCCTCCCAGTGCACCCCACAGTCTGGCCCAAAACATTCACGAGATGATAAAGTCCCACTGGGGGCAAGTCAATGGTGGGTAGTGTGCCTAAGGACTCTTTCAATAGCAATCAGAAAGGAACCAAAAAGCAGTTTCTGGGGATGCTGGAGGAGGCCATAGAAATACACCACAAGGTTCAGAGAGGAGAGGGCTGGGGTTGTGGTAAGAATTCAGAAAATCTGAGTGCGCCAGACTGCCCAGGAATCAAGCATCTGGATCCCACCTCTACCCATACAGCCATATTTTATTCATACAGACAAACTCACTTCGGTCTAAGGCATAAGCCTCCCCTGGGCTCTGACTCTCTTGAGAGAGGCCTCTTAATAGAATTACAATAAATGCTTCAGTGGCCAAGCTGAGCAACCTAGCAAAAGGGATACAGTTTTTTGAACACAGCTCCATTCATCTGGACACAACAGACGTTTAAAAGCATAGAAGGACTTCCAAGAACAGAATTGTTAAGCCAGGAAGGTCATCTCTATTACTTACCAAAGAGCTGTCCACATTCTATTTCGTTTGAGTGTACACACTTAGATTCATAGAATCCTAGAAAGCTAGGGACTCAAACTATGTCCAACCCCTTTATTCTAGAGAAAGTGACCCCCTGTGAGGGAGGGATCAGGACTTGCCAGAAATCCTAGATCTGCCCCAGCAGATGCCACAGTCGTTCTGTAGCTCCGGAGGGGATGCTTATCAAGATGCCTATCCCAGTGTCAAGGCCAGAAGAAATGGCTTCAATTTGCAAGCAAAAGGACTCAGCTGATACACAGTGAAGAATTGTACAAGAGGCTTGGATCCTGCCGCACCTCCCAGGGACACCATTCTCACATCAGTCCTCCACTTTGGGAGTTTTCTGAGCCGGCGCCATGGCCGGCAGTTGAGGGAACTTGAGAGGCCAGCCCTGGAACAGGTGCAACAGCACAGCTGTCTTGGGGCTTGCTGCCTGGAGCCAGTGAGTGAGGCAGAGACCTCTACCGGTGAGAGCAGGAAGGTGCAGAACCTCGTGGATAGAGGCCCAGACACAGGGCCTGCCCAAGGCTGAACTTGAGGTTTTCTCTTACCTGCTCCCCTGCATATCTGGATAGATGGATAGGGTTATGACTAAGCGGGACATTAGGGCAGGATTCCATAGTGATAAATATTCCAGATAAATATTTTCCTAGCCCTCCCCGGAAACATTTTCTAAGGGGCTGCTCATCTATTCCTCCCTGTATTCTCCCAACTCACACTCCCAAAGTGGACTCAGGGTCTTCATGTTACCGTGGTCTTCAAACGTCACCCACTCAAGGGCAAGTATCTTACCTTACAGGTGGCAGAGGCAGGGAAGGACACAGTGCCTGAGGTTACATTTCAAATTAGAGAAAGAGCAAGTTCTGTGCCCCTGACATCCTGAGGGTGAGTTTGCCTTGGGGACCACATCCCATCTGAGGAACTACTTTTGTGCTCAGGACTGATTCTGGGATCTGAGAGTGCCTGAGAACTAAGTTCCAATTCCTGTAAGACAAGACTCCTGAAGACTGATGTCTTAATCAACTCTTCTGTAAATATTGTGTAAAAGAAACCCGAAAAGCATGTGGGATGGTTTGTGAGGACACAGAGCAGAGAGAAGCAGGTACTCGAGAAGGCCCTGGAGATGAGTAAAGGTACGGGACCACTTCTGGGTCACAGATAGGGTACGTGACTAGGGTGGGATCACACAGACGTGACTCCACCTGGAAGCAGGGTCAGAACCAGGCCAGAGCCTCCAGCTTCAGGTGGAGTTGGGGTCCAGTCAGTGGTGTTGGGTGGATGGTTAGTGCTCAGCTTACACCCTAATTGAGAGTCAGTAATGGATCTGTGGGTGGAGGTAGAGTCAAAGAGAGAATAGATAATCGTTGCTGAGCAGCCTTGGCCTTCAACTAAGGGGTGTGCCAAGATCCCCTGCTCACAGGCTCCAGACATGCTTCAAGGTGTAGCCACCTTGGAAGTCTGCCACACACACCTGTGAACACCCATCTATTGGTACCGTTTGTAAAGGCACTTTGGAGGTCTCCAGGAGACTTCATACACACCACACACTTGAGATCTCTCTTACCCTAAGAAAAGGTTTTCTGTATGAGATCTTGAAAGAGGACACTGGCAGGATTGGCATATGAAGGCAGAATTCACAGACCAATAGCATCAACCAACATTAGGCTCAGAGACAGGTGAAGTGTCCTAACTCACATGATCATTAGATGACAGATCTGAGGTTAGGATCTAGGTCTCTGTTCCTTTCTCTGTGGCTCTGTAGCTTAACCCTAAAAATAAGAAATTTGTTGGACAGACACACTCTCTCAGTCTTGACAACACCAGGATCTTAATGCTCCTCCCTGAATGCCAGGTCACCTCACTTTAGTGACAGTCATTTTCTTGAGTGCCTGGAGCTCTGTATTTACAAGGCCACAGAGGAGATGGAGATGGCATACTGCAGAACCTGGTGACAGATACGGTTTGGAAGGCCAGTGGAGGCACAGAGAAGGGGACGTCAGAAATTGAGTGGGTCACCAGGCAGAAGTGACAGTGAAGCTCTGGAGGGCTGGTTGGTGGTCATGGGGGCCTAGAAGGGGCTTCGAGTAGTCTCTGAGTCATTCAGAGTGGATCTCCCAGGGCAATGATACTGGGAAGGAAGCTTCAGGGCCAAGATCAAGCCAGGGCAGACACTGACATCCTCTGACACTAAGTCTCTTCCAATGGACAAGCAGGCAGGCTTGGTGGAAGCCCTCAAGGTTCACAGAAGAGAGGACATTTCCTAAGTATTTGGCATTTTGCTAGGCATTTGAAAGCATTGCCTCCTTTAATCCTTCTCCAAACCCTTCAGACCCGAGGCTTACAGAAGTTAGAAAAGTGACACACGTCTAAGAGGCAGAGTCAAGGCATGGACCCAACTCTGAACTCTGTTTTCTGTTAGAAGGACCCCTATGACTCTCCAGCCACTGGCAGGCTAGGGAACATCAGGCAAACATGCAACCTTCTCCTCACCAGAAGAAATAAGACAGAATCCAGCCTTACAAAGAATCAGCTTTACAAAGAAAGGAGCCAGATGGAGGCAGAGTTGATGGGCGGAGCTGTGGAGATGGAAGGTTCTCAGGGAGGAGATGAGCAATCTTCAATCTAGGCTCTTTCCCCGTGTCCTGGAGCAAACTACTGTCCCTCACTGGTCTGTTTCTTTATCAAGGGAGTTCAGAAAGGGTTACCAGCTTAAGGGGGCAGTAAGGAAGCTGGGCATGGGCCTACGGACCCTCTTGAAGTTACATTGTTTTTAGAGAGGAAACTCCAGGGCTAGGTGGCTGATATACTTTGGGGAAGTTACCCTGCAATGTCCCTGTGCAAGTTGCCCTGACTGTTCCATGTCATTCAATACTCATAATAGTTTTCAGAGTCTCACATTTTATAGATTAGAAAAGAGACAATAAGGTGCCTTCCGTGTCTGACTCCCACCGGATGTTCAGTGGGGCTAGGAAGGCGAAAACTCATCTAGGTCACCACACCCCATGCCTTCCAGAGTCTCTCAGCCCCTCGTCAGGGTACCTTCCAGACACTGTGAGGCAGGATTTGGAATAAGAGTCCTGGCTGTGGATGGTTCTCAAGCTTTGGGCGACTTTCTTCTCTTTGCCTAAGTTTACTCATCTGTTAAATGTGAATGACACATCTCAGCAGTATTGTGAGCATCAAAAAAGATAAAGGACTAGAAATGTCACCCTACTCTATTCATCTTTCTGCCCAAGAGCTCTTCCATACCACAGCCTTTCTGTCTTCATCACACTCCTTTGCTGCGGGGACACAGTACCTTTCCAGAATGCACAGTGAGTGCCCTGCCCTGTCGGGGGGGGGGGGGCAGCAGCATCCCCTGCATAGAGCCTTGCCAAGCCCTTGTCTTCCCCAAGATTCACCAGCCCATGCTGGTCGTGCAGCACTCACGCCATGCAGGTGCTGTCTGTATGAGTTCACAAGTTAGGGGTCCCCAGGTCCTGCCACCGTCCAGGAACATCCCAGTGGTCCGCATCCCTCCCCTGCCTGCCCAGACTCTGCTGGTTTCTACTTACGGGCTCTGGCTTGTGAGTCCAAGGGGAACCAGAACATCAGGAGTCCCAGCAAAGAGGAGAGGATTCTCACCCAGGGAACCATCCTTCCTTGCCCCAGGGTCAGACAACTCAAGACGAGCCTGAAGAACGGAAGACTGAGGGGAACCCAAGTCCCCAGGACCGATGCCTGAGGAGTCAGAAAAGTAAAGATGAAGAGGAGCCAAGGACAGGAGAGGTCTCAGGTGGGGATGAGTGGAGGGCAGGAAGGGGACAGAGAGAAAAGGGAGAGAGATGGAAAGATGGGGAGATGAGGAAGGTTTGGCAGTAGGGAAAACTATAGCAGAAAGGGAGAAGGTGTTAGCTAGAGAAGCCGGTCTGCGGGGCGCACGGCTCCCGGGGCTCAGTGATCGGGTGGCGCTGGCTGGCGGCGGCGCGGCGGTGCGGGGTCCGGCACCAGCCTGGGGCGCGATGGGGCGGCAGGACCGGCGGCGGTGGCGGCGCGGGGGAGGCTGAGCGCGGCCGCTGTGCACGCCTTGGGCGCCAGACGCCGCGCTCGGGCGCATTTGTACTTTGCCGCGGGAAGCCTGCAGCCCCGGGCCGGCCTAGTGCTGGCGCCTCCTCTGAGGCACCGCGAGCTCGTGGATTGGCCACCCGAGAAACAAGCCCCCTTTTCCCCTCCCCTCTGGTGCAATGCTCAGAACCTCCGCTCCAGGCAAGAAGTCTAGAGGGCTGGGGAGGGAGGAAGGGGCCACTCGTGCCCTGGGTTTTAACCCTTGTCTCCCCGCTGTACTTAGGCTGCAAGGGGACCCAGCCCCGTTAAAATTCAGATGGAACTGAATCCGGTTGGAGTGGGGAGTCTGGGAAAGCTCAGGACTGAGTGCTTGGTGGGGAGTGCAGAAACACTCACCTTTCTTAACGTAGTTTGTGGTTTGGGGCATACCACCTGGGAATGAGATTTTTTTTCCCCCAACCCTAAAAGGATGATTTCAGTGACCTTCAATATTGTTCTGCAAATGTTGCAAAAGATCAGAGATTAGGAACACCAAAGCACTCCAACTTGGGGGGAAAAGCCATACCATCACCATTCCAGGTACCTAGACTCTCCAGTCGCCAGTCTATGGTCCCAAATCCCCTAGTTGAGAGCTAGCCTAGCAAGATGTTTCTATGGAGTCACTGCTGTGGCCTCTTACCAAGCAGCCCTCCATCATTCCTTTGCCTGCACAGGTGAGGTCCCACCACTCTGCACCTGCCACTGACTGCTAGTTGCCAGAGCCCTGTCTTTTCACCAGAGGGTGAGCTGACCCAGCATCACAGCAGCCCAGGAGGCTGTGCTTCCGGACCTCATGAGCTCCTGAACTAATAGGACACCCACAACCCGCTCTGTCCACACCAAGAGCACCCAGGCTCTGCAGTGAATGGGCAGACTCAAGGTGCTGGCTCCTCCACACCCTGCTGGGGCATTGTGGGTAAACATGGCCCTCCTTGCTTTGGACCTTGGCTTTCTGAGCCTCTCTTGCACAGCTACCAGAGTCTCGGGGAGACCAGGAGAGGGGTGAGGAAGGAGAAGAGGTGGTGGGCCACACCCCGCTGTGGTAGAGAATCTGATTCCCAGGTTCAGACAATGACTGGCAGGGTTAAGGCTGGGCTCTCTGTGCTCCTGTGTTACCTCCTCAGCCCAGTGACCGGTGGGAGGAGCCAGTGACTCAGAAGCCCTGTTCTCAGCATGAAGATGAACATGAACTTCCCCCAACACTCCTCAGACTTTATTTCTCCCCATCAAGACTAGCCTTCTCTTCTCCCTCCGAGTGAAGGTTTAAGGGTACCTCTTTCCTGTCTTCACTAATGTGTTCTCTGCAGCTGTCTTGATGCCTCAGATTGCAAGGGGTAGGCCGACTGGGTTCTTCTAAACCCTGCTCTAAATCTTTACCAACCTCTACCCCTCGCCCCCCAAGGTGGCCGAGCATTTTCATACCTCTGCATCTTTGTGCACGTTTTCCTTCTGTTAGATAGGTTTCCTTTTGCTTTTCAACCTTGGGTCTTGAGCAAAGTAGGCCAGCACTTTCTGCGTTTCACCCCCACTCTTGATTTGCCAAGTTGCCCCAGCTGGCTTCAACGATCCAGGAAAATAATTCTGCATCACTGTGATGAAGTTGTTGTGACCTTGAACTACTTGTGTCTTTTTACTGTGTGTTTTTTGTGTGTCCACACTTGGGCACTATATGCACACCTGTGTATGCTGGTGCACACGCCCCTGCACTTGCATGTTATGGCCAGACGAGGGCAGCGGTGGCCTCACTTTCCAACTTATTTAAGACAGTAGGTGTGTATCTGCTTTAGCCCCGGAAACCAGCTAGTCCCAAGGATCCTTCAATCACCACGCACAACAGATAGCACAGGCTTGAACGGCATCTAAGTCTTTGGTATTTGAATTCTGGGTCTTATATTTGCCCAGAAAGTGCTCTTAGCCACTAAGTCCCTAGCTCCCCACTTTAACTTAGGATCTTCCTGCCTTTACCTCTAAGTGCTGTGGCTATTCGGGCATACTACCACACTCAGCTGGAGATGGGACAGGGCTTCTGCATGCTACATAGGCACTCTACCTTAGCTACACTTGGGGACTTCATGGAGTTCTTCCAGGCAAAGATTTTTTTTTTTCATTTTTGTTTTGGTAGCGTTGGGGATCAAAAAGCTAGAGCCTTCTACATGCTAGGATTCTAATACATTTTCAGTCTTTGTGTGGCATGTAAATATTTATTTGCATTTTCACCCTGCACGGTGAGAAAGATGGCCTTTTGCACTTTTCTAGCTATTTTGAGTACTATGCAAACGTCTGATCCAACAGCACTGAATAAACGTGGCTGAGCAAGAGCATGGGTGATTTCAAAAGACATCATTCTTCCGTCTGAGTGCATGAAGCCCACACTGGCCTTGCCAAGCATGTGCAAGGCCTTGGGTTTTACCTCAGCACACATTACCTCAGTCCTTAAAACCCTAATGCTTTAACGATCTCCAATCTTTTAACTGGAAGCTCCCATGAGCATACATCCAACATATTAGGGTAGCAAGTAGACATTCTTATTCCAAAGGAGGAAAGAAAAGCAAATTAGTAATCACAACAAAGCACAATCAAATCTAATACAGAAAACAATAACCTTGAAGCTCTAAAGACCACCATCGGAATTCTTCTGGGTTCCAGAGAGCTTGGGTAGCAAAGTCCTTTGGGAAATTTTTAGGTTTTTTATTTAAACTCCCATGACCTTAATATGTTAATATAAATTTATTACATTTAATTGCTAATATTATCTCCATTGATGTTACAAGATAAAAAAGCAGAAGAAAACCACAAAGACTGACTTAATATGTTTTAAAATAATTCCTGAAAAGTAGGACAAGACGTTCCTGTCAATTACACTCTGTGTCTGTAACTGGTCACACGACCTTAGCAGGTATTCATGAGCCCATCTGCTTCTGTTCCCTCTGCCCTTTCCCGCTCTTAGCAAGCATGTTGATGAGTCTTTCATGTAACCTGGAGGGGTGAAACCAGACTGTCATTCAAAGGGCCTGGTCTCACTCCCCATATGGGGTCTCCAATGTTTCATTAAAAAAAAAAATCGACTGACACCGTTTATAAAAGAGACCTGGTCAGATAAGTCCTTTAGTTGGTCCATCTTACTTCGAGAACAAACCCATCAATAGAATGTAGCCAAGATTCAGACACGACTTTAAAGACTAATTTCCTAAATAACGTATAAAACATTCTTAAACTATCTGGCCCCTCCTAGATCCTTATGTATACATTGTTGGGTGAAGCGATGCTTTTAATTCTTCTGTCGTTTAAGTGTCTCCTACAAAATATTCACCAGCAAAGGGCAGCCACCAAGGTGTCCCTTCAAGTTTTAATGGCTCTTAGGCACCCATAGTAAGCCCTCCTGGTAATATAAGTATAGTTTTGAAATTAACAGGCTCATTTTGACATTTTATTAAGACTTTAAGAAAGGCTAACAATCCCCTCAGTTGTACAGAACTAAGATTTGGAATCATAAATATCTCGTCTGTTTTTACCTTTTCTTTGAATGAGAATGCCATAAGTTGTTTTATTGACATCAGAGAGGCTAAGGGCTGCATGTAGAACCGGATCCGAAGCAGGAACTGAATGAAAGGGAATCTCAATTAGAAGAGACGAGAGCTCAGGTAAAAATCTTACTTTTTGGAAAATGATTGTCAATTATGTCAGTAAATCTAGCAACCATTTCCTGGAAGGAAATGGAGTCAGCCCATAAGGCCTGCATAGTTTTTAATGGAAATGGAAGAGTAAGTTTATCTGGCTCTCTCTCATATGTTTTCTGAGCTAACATACGTACTTTTGGTCTCATGTGAAATGTTTGGTCAAATTTGGAAGTCACTGTATGTAAGTCAGAATATCATCTATTTGTACCTGTTAGCTGGGTTATCCATATTGGGCTCCCATGCTGTGAAGGCAAATGTCTTTTACCCTGAGGTGCCCGGGAAATTTGAAAAAAGTGATTTTTAATGTCTAATATCACTATATAATACGGCGGAGAAATGGCATTGGAATGTGGAATGCCAGACTGGCGATTTTATTTTTATATTTGATTATTTACTGCCCTTAGATCTTATAAGAGACAAAACTTGCCCCACTTTTTTGGAATCACAAAAATGGAAGTACTGTGGCTGCTTTTAGAGGACTCAATATGAACAGCCTTTAGCTGTTTAGCGACTAAATTTTTCAATTTAGATAATTTGGGTTTAATTATAGGCCACTGTTCCACCCAGATGTCTTGGTCTGACAGCCAATTAATGGGAATAGGGTTGGGCTTTTTAACAATTTTTAACTTGAGGCAGACAGCGGTCCTTAGAATTGGGGAAACTTCTAGCGTGAAAAATGGAGTGTTTTAGTTTTTTTTTTTTTTTTTTTTAATATAGGGGCATCAGTCTGCCAGTCCCCTAACTGGCTGGCCAGCATGGGCACAACTGAGGCCAAACTGAGAAAAACCTTCACGGCCTCTGAAGGCCAACAAGCCGCCATGGAAAAGCCCAGATTCTGAGCGAAAGCACAGGAGCAGGCTGGAGCCTCTGTTTCTGAGCCAGGGAGGCCAAACTGCCAGGGCTGGGCAAATGAGGAAGTTACTGCCCCTTTTCTCACTAGAAACAACATTTTCATCTACAGATATATTTCTCTCTTGTTTTCAGGGGGGAGATTCATGGGGCCAAAACTGAAGCCTCACAACAGAACTTTTTCAGCTCTCCCATCTTACAATTCGTCTTGGTTGGGGGCCTGCTTATCCGGAAGCCAGGCCGGGCTCCGTTTCCTGAACAGGGATTTTATCCCTTAAAAACTTAGACAGACAAACATTGGAAAAAAGGAAAGTGGAGCCCCAGAAGGTAGAGACTGATGCAGGCAGATAGGACACACACAGGAAGTCGGGGCCATCTCACCCATTATCACCGAGGGGGTGCTGACTTCACTGTTACACTGAGCTAAGAGAAGGGGAGGCGGGATCCAGAATAGAGGAGGCAGCTCCCCATGTCTGGAACATCGATGAAAAAGCAAAGATAGACCGTAGCAGCAATAGCAAAAAAATTACCCCAAATGAGGCACAGTCAATAGCAAAGCCAAAAGCCCCAATTTCGGGTGCCAAAAATGTTGAGGGTGCCTGGTTTGGGGTCAGGAATTGGGGTTGCCTCTATGCTCAGGGTCCTCCTTTTCCCCTTGGGGAAGGGGGCCAAGGTGTCACAGAAGCAATGACACAACTTTATTATGGGTGGGGGGAAGACCTTAAATGTTTTTTTCCCAGATGTCCCCCTCCCCGCCCCTACCAGAGGAAAGGGCTTTGATTTGTTGGTATATGTGGCTTCTGGGAGTGGTCTCTCTTTTGTTTCAGAATGTTGTATCTGGATTCTGCCATCTTCAAGGCAGACCCCAGGTTGGCTTATGCGGAAGTGCTTAGGAAGACATTGTTTTAAGGCAGTAGTTATCACCAGTTTGTACTGGCTGAGGCTGGGCTGATGTCTAGGCCTCTTAGAAGCTCATATATTCTACAGCAGGCAAGAAAAACTCATAACCAGAATAAGTTATCTATACCAGTAAGGTCAAAGTACTGCCCCTTCCACAATGGAAGTGGTCCAGTATAGTCCACCTGTCATCAGATTTCTGACTGGCCACTCCAGAGAGTGATGCTACATATTTGTCTCTGCTGATGGCTCTCAGAAGCATCCTTAGTAAGTGGAAGGCCATGTTATTGAGCCCATGCATAACTCCATCTCTGCCTCCATACTTATTCGTTCACGAGCCCACTGGGAATGACAGGAATAGCTAGAAAAAGAAATAATGCCCGTAGAATGGGTCATCCTGCCCACTTGACCTTAAAGTAGCCACATTGGAAATTCAGTACCCATCAGGGATGATGGCTTTTCTATAGCTGCATAGATGGAACCCTTCCTTACCCTCCTCATATAGAGCCTCTAACTCTTCCCAAAAGACCACATGCAATTAGGGCAGAATTACATAAAAAAGGGTTGGTAGAGACAGCCAGATACTCAGGTGAGGTTTCCATGACCCTCCCTGCCCACTCCTTCTATGAGGTTCAGCTGTGATGATTTCACAAGTAGGCCCAGCAGAACTCTGAAGATGGTGGTGGTTTGGCTCAGAGGATAGTCCTGTAGAGCACCTCCAAACTGTTCCCCTCCAACTTCTATGTTCTTTCTGCCATCTTCTTCCACAGAGGGTTCCTGAGCCTGGGAGAAGATGACAAAGATTTCTGACTGGTTTTCAACTCCAGAAAGGTATCAGACCCTCATGTTGTGGTTTGTCTGCCATAGGCTCATATTGTTGAATACTCAGGCCCCAGTGGGTAGAACTATTTGGGAAGGATTAGGAGGTGTGGCTTTGTTGGAGGAGGTGTGTTACTTTGGGCAAGCTTTGAGGTTTCCAAAGATCTACCCTCCAACCAGTGTTCCTTCTCTGCCTCCCACTTGTAGATTGATATATGAGCTCTCAGCTACTGCCTGACACCCTGGCTTTCTTCGCCATCACAGATTCTATCCTTATTGAAACCATAAGCCTAATTAAATGTTTTTATATAAGCTGCCTTGGACACTGTCATCTCTCCTTCATCTTCAGAACATGGGTGTTGGCAAGTCTGGGAGGTGAGGACATCTACTATAAAACACAAGTGAGGGAATGGACAAAGGGGGGAAGCAGGAAAATGTCTAAGCCAACAGACAACAGTAATAATTCTATAAACACAGGTGTGAGAAAGAACCTTGGATATCACATACCTTAACCAAGCAATGGCAGTTTGTTCTCCAACCTAAGACTTCCCTGGCCACAGGTTTTGCTCACTCTGGCTGTGCCTGTGGCTTAGGCAGCTCAGAAAGGCTCTGGGTTGGTGCTATGGCTCTGGGGTGGTATGGCTCTGGGGTGGTGCTGTGGTGCTGGGGTGGCACTGTGGCTCTAGAATGGTACTGCGGCTCTGGGGTGGCACTGTGGATCTGGGGAGCACTGTGGCTCTGGAGTAGAACTGTGGCTCTGGGGTGGCACTGTGGATCTGGGGAGCACTGTGGCTCTGGGGTGGCACTGTGGCTCTGGGGTGGCACTGTGGCTCTGGGGTGGCACTGTGGCTCTGGGGAGCACTGTTGATCTGGGGTGGCATTGTAGCTGTAATTTTAGCTTTTGTTTCTTCATCTGTCATACCTGGCTGCTTGGGAGGCCCTTGCTGGGCAAATCTCCATCCATAGCACACCTGTCTGCAGGAGAGGGGGTACCCTGCTTAGTCCAGAGCAGTGGTTCTCAACATTTCTAATGCTTTGACCCTTATGTTACAGTGACCCTCAGCTATAAAATTATTTTGTTGCTACTTCTTAACTATAATTTTACTACTATTACAAGTCATAACATAAATATATGTTCTCTTTTGGCATCTAAGTTGCTCCAACACCTTATAGATATCACTTACATGTGGATCAAAGTCATGTAGATCTATCAAAGGCTGCTATATCATAAAGATTCTGCCTCACCAAAGAAAGGACTCTGCAAATCCACAAAAGCTCCATCCAGCCTTGAGGTCCTTACTGAATCTACTCTTCCATTGGTGAACAAAGTCCCGGTGAGCAAGGCACTGACTGATTTCTTCATACCTCATTCTCTGAGTTATGTCTGTCTCTTATCTATGGTCCTCCAGCCCCTGATATCTATGGGGACATCCACTGATGACGACCAAGTCCCCGGTGTCTTGAATGGACCACTCCATAGGGACTGACTCCCCTTGTACTGCCTCAGACTGGTTAGCTTGTGTCTCAAGAAGAGATGAACACACACTGCTTAGTTTCTCTGTTTCTACTGCCCCCACATCCCACAACCTCACAAGCCTTGCTGTGAGTCTTTCCCAGAGGCTTCTCAACTAGAAATCGGTCCTTGTGAGTCCTCCACTATCCACGCTGAAATATGGACTATGTTGATTTTTGCGCAGATCTTGTCTAGCAAACACAGCTGTTGGGAGTTCATGAGGCAGCTGTCGGTCATGTCCAGAGACAGTTTTGCTGTTGTCCTCCCTGACCTCTGGCTTTTACAATCTTTCCATTTCTGGAGCCTTGGGAGGAGAGCCTGTGATGGAGATGTCCAACTTGGAGACAAGTGGTCACTTCTGTGCATTTTGGTCACTGTGGTTCTCTGTCCATTGCAAGAAGCTTCCCTGGAAAGGGGGGTGATCTGGACTAGTATATGGGTATAAGGATAAGGAAGTTTACAGCACATAAGTTTAGCAAAATCCTAGTAGCAGTTTCTCCCATGGGACCTGTGGCTACTTGAACAACAGGTTCTTGGCCAGGTATATATAGTATTAGGCCTAAATTTCCCCTTGTTGAATGGGTCTTAAATCCAGGCAGACATCTGTAGGGCACCCCTTGAAACACTCGGCCAGTATTACCTTCTTTTTAAATTTTTATTTAATAAACTTTTTTTAAATTTATTTTACATACTGACCAGTTTCCTTCCCTCCTCCCCTCTTGTCCCGTTTCCCCAACTCCCATCTACCCCCTCCCCATCGGCTCCTCCTCTGTCTCCATTTATAAGTGGGCAGACCCCCCATGGCTTGAACAAAGCATGGCATATTAAGTTGATGCAGGACTGAGCTCACCCCGACTCCATCAAGGCTGTCAGCATGGGGAACAGGTTCTCAAAAGCCAGCTAAGCTCCTGGGACAGGTCCTGATCTCACTGCTAGGAGCCTCACAGACCAAGCTGTAATACACATGCAGAGGGCTGAGGTTGGTTATATGCAGGTTCCCTAACTGTTGGTCCAGAGACAACCATAAGGTTCTATGAGCCCAGATCTTCTGTTTCTGTGGGTTCTCACATCATGACCTCTACCACCACCCCCTTTCTGCTTGTACAACCCCTCCTCTCTCTCTTCAGGAGGACTCCCAGAGCTCAGCCAAGTGCTTGGTTGTGGATCTCTGCATCTGCTTCCATCAGTTACTGGGTGAAGGCTCTCTGATGACAATTAGGGTGGTCACCAATCCAATTACAGTAGATGGCCAATACAGACACCCTCTCCACTATTGTTAGGAGTCATAGCTGGGGTCATCCTTGTGGATTCCTGGGAGTTTTCCTGGCACCAAGTTTCACCCTGACCCTGAAATCCCCCCCCATCAAAATGTCCCCTTAATTACTCTCCCCCTCCATCCTACCCCTGACCCTTCTCCTCACCTAGCCCATCCAACCTACCTCCTCAAGTTTCCATGCCTCCATTCCTCTCCACCCCTATCCCCCGTTTACCCTGGAGAGCTCTTCTATTTCTCCTTCCCAGGGAAGTTCATGCATCCCTCTTTCTTATCTAGCCTCTGGGGCTGTGGGTTGTAGGTTGGCTATTCTACACTTTATTCCTTATCTCTACTTGGGAGTGAATACATACCATGCTTGTCTTTCTGGGTCTGGGTTACATCACTCAGAATATTTTTTTTTCTAGTTTTATTCATCTACCTGCAAATTTCATGAGGTCATTGTTTTTTTGTTGTTGTTTATGTTTGTTTGCTTTTTTGTTTTTTACAGCTCAGTATTACTCCATTGTATAAACGTACCACATATTCCTCATCTGTTCTTCCGCTGACGGCATCTAGGTTGTTTCCAGGTTCTAGCTATTATGGATAATGCTGCTATGAACGTACTTGAGCAAGTGACCTTGTGGTATGATTGAGCATCCTTTGGGTATATGCCCAAGATTGGTATAGCTGGGTCTTGAGGTAGATTGATTCCCACTTTTCTGAGAAACCACCATATTTATTTCCAAAGTGGCTGTGCAAGTTCACACTCTCACAGCAGCGGAGGAGGGTCCCCTTACTCCACATCTCCTCCAGTGTAAGCTGTCGGCAGTGTTTTTGATCTTAGCCATTCTGACAGGTGTAAGTGCTATCTCAGAGTCATTTTGATTTATGTTTTCCTGGTGACTAAGGATGTTGAATAATTCTTTAAGTGTATCCTGGACATTTGAGATTCTTCTGTTGAGAATTCTCTGTTTAGATCTGTACCTCATTTGTAAATTGGATTGGTTTGTATTTTGATGTTTTGTTTCTTGATTTTTTAAGATCAGATGTGGGGTTGGTGAAGATCTTTTCCCATTTTATAGACTGTTGTTTTTGTTCTATTGGCCATGTCTTTTACCTTACAGAAGCCTTTTGGTTTTAGGAGCTTTTAAGTTTCAGAAAGTCCCATTTATTAATTGTTCTCAGTGTCTGTGCTATGGTTGCTATATTCAGGAAGGGGTCTCCTGTGCCATGAGTTCAAGGGTATTTCCCACTCTCTCTTCTATCAGGTTCAATGTAACTGGATTTATGCTGAGGTTTTTGATCCACTTGAACTTTGAGATATAGATCTATTTGCATTCTTCTACATAGAACATCAGGTTATAACAACCCTATTTCTTGAAGTTTGCTTTTTCATTGTATAATTTGGGCTTGTTAAGAATCAGGTATTCATAGGCGTGTGGATTTATGCCAGAGTCTTGGATTTGATTCCATTAATCCTCATGTCTGTTTGGATGCCAATATCAAGCTGTTTTTTTAAAATTATTATTATTACTATAGCTCTATAGTAGAGCTTGAAGTCAGGGATGGTGATGCTTCTGGAAGTTCCTTTATTATAAAGGACTGTTTAAGCTGTCCTAATTTTTCTTTTATCATATGAACTTAAGTATTGTTCTTTTGAGGACTGTGAAGAATTGTGTTGGGATTTTGATGGGGATTGCATTGAATCTGTAGATTGCTTTTGGTAAAATTGCCGTTTTTACTATTTTGATTCTACCTATCCATGAACATGAGAGATCTGTCCATTTTCTCACTTCTTCATTTTTTTTCTTCAAAGACTTAAAGTTCTTATTATATAGGTCTTTCACTTCTCTGTTAGTGTTACCCCGAGATATTTTATATTATTTGTGACTATAGTAAACAGTGATATTTCTCTGATTTCTTTCTTAGCCCATTTATCATTTCTATATGGAATTTGTTCTTTCCATGGTGTCCCAGATTTCCTGGATATTTTGTGTTAAAAGCTTTTTTGGATTTAACATTTTCTTTGACTGATGAATCTATTTCCTCTCTTGTATCTTCAATGCCTGAGATTCTCTCTTCTGTTTCTTGTATTCTGATGGTGATGCTAGCATTGTAGTTCCTGCTTGTTTACCAAGATTTCTCATTTCCAGAATTCCCTCAGCTTATGTTTTCTTTATTGCTTCTGTTTCCATTTTCAAGTCTTGAACTGTTTCCTTCACCTGCTTGTTTGTTTTTTGTTGGCTTTCTTTAAAGGATTTATTGATTTTTTTTTTCCAATTTTTGTTTGTCATTTCCTCAGTTTCTTTAAAGGAATTTTTCATTTCCAAATTAAGGGCCTCTATCATCTTCATAAAGTTATTTTTAAGGTTGTTTTCTTCTGCTTCATGTTGCATGAATAAAGGAAACTCAGAGCCAGATCTCAGGGAAAGGCTGAGATATCAAAGAGCTGAGTTAAATCTCACCCAGCTGTCTTCCAGCTTCCTCAGCCTCACTCCTCGTGGCTTCTACTGCCTTAATATGTCTTTCTATGCCTGCCTTAAATACCCTCTTCACTCAGTTGCTTCACATCCAAGTTAAGATTACAGGCGTGGGCTACTACTATTTAGTAGTTAGCTTTGAGCTTACAGAAACACAGAAAGGTCTCTTCTGTCTCTGGAGTTATGAGAATAAAGGCCTGGAACCACCACTGCCTGCCTGGGAGCCTGGAACTCCCTCTATAAACTAAGATGACCTCAAACTCAGATCTGCTGGAATTAAAGATGTAGGTCACCACTCCTGGATATTCCCTGTGCTGGGATTAAAGGTGAAAAATAACCACTTTCTGATCCTCCTAGACTGACTGTGGGTAGATCTCTCTGATATTTCAACTGTTTTTTATTAAATATGAAACACATACTCACATATCCCCTTTTGTGTCAAAATTATAAAAGGTTATATCTAACATAAGAAAAATGATATAGAATAGGCACAATAATTATATATAATATATTCAAATCATAATTACATGTGTAATGTCCAGTCCATTAATAATTGACAATTCAAAGAAAATATTCTATTATTTATCCTATTTTGGTGAGTCCAAAGGATTATACCTAATTTACTTTCTATCTAACTTGTATTACTAGCTAAAAACTATTACTATGATGTCTCTCAAACTTATATACTTTAACTTTGAAGTTTCTTTTCTAAAAAAATTACTAGGAAACTATAACTATCTCATCTTCAACTACCTCAGAGACCTAAGAAGGAATTAATATTAACTAACTAAACAACATGGGCAAGCAAGCAACTTCCAAAAAAGTAAAAAATGAAACAGCTGGCTGCCTAGACAGTCACCCAAGGTTCTTCTGTATCATTGAAGCATCCATCTTCAGACTATAGGCCTAACATGTCTCATAGACTTCTCTGTGAAGCAGGATATTCTCAAATACCTTGCTACCTTGTCTTGGCAAGGTTCAGCAATTCTCTTGTGGGTGTGTCTTCTGCTTGTCAAATATGAACACCACACTGTCAGCAGTCAAGGCAAGAGTACTTTCTTGCCCAGTGGCTAACTTCCTTACAAAGAAGGTCAACTGTGTATGGAGTTTCTCTGATGTCCATAATCTTCTCTAAAGTAGATTGGTGCTGCCAGGAGCAGTTGTCCAATTGTTATAAAAATAATAAGAACCTATGTTATTAAATATCTATAAATATTCTATGGATCTCTGAAGTGTTTGAAGAACTGTTCATCTAAAATATATGTTTGATCTTGAAAACAGATCTAATATGACTATGTTTGAATGTAATGTCTAACTACTAACTTGCATTACTTTATATCCTAATTAGCTAGTAATAAAAACTTTCATGGACTAGCAATTTGTATTACATTGCTAGATAACTGAATAAGTATAATACTTTGAACAAGCATAGAGATATATGTACAGTAGCAAAATTAATCTCAATATTCTACCCTTATATCCTATTATATCTGTACTCCCTTTTTCTTTCTTTCTTTTTTTTAAAAACAAGAATCTTGAATCTAATCTCTCTTGTTTAACTTTTTTCTAACTATAACCAATAACAGTTTTTGACCAATTGACCTAAACAGTGACAATCATCCATAACCCACTGCAAGACCAAAAACCACCCACCCCACCTCTTGGGAAGTGTTCTTATATTTACTTCCTGCTGTCTGGGGGCGATGACATCTTTATAGGACCCTGAAAAGAAAAGTTTTGTTTTGTCGAGTCCTGAAATAAGTAGCTATATCATTTGTTGTCCAGTCTCTGTGTAACAGGAAAGTGCACGGTTTGTCTCAAGTCTTAGCTATAGTAGTCTGTGAAGCTGGTTCATCTCAGCGAGCTGCCTTGAAATTGTCCTGAGTAGTTTGTAGTCCAAATCTGATATTTGATTGATGTTTGTCAGCCTAGTGGCTTTGTCAGAGTCCATGTGAAATCATCATTGTGGGGTCCCCATCTTCCTTTTAGATGCTACAAGTTTGCAAGTAGGCATTGTCATGGGTCACTGCAGAAAAGTGATAAGAGACTAAAACCCAACACAATGTACAAGAAGCTAAATATATAACTATTTATTCAGCATAGGATTAGTAAGAATAGAATAGTTCCTTATTTTTAGTTATTCTTTTATCCCATATCAGGTGGCTCTTCTGAAATGTTATAGAGATTTTGTATTTTCCCGTAACAAGTATGCTTAAGTTTAGAGATGGAGAGAGCCACACTCCAACTCTAAAACCAGCTTTAATTTATAATTAAATTGGGACTTCAACTTACAAAAAAGATATATAGAAGTTGAGTGATGATATTTTTACCCAATAAGTCTGATATTCTTTCACTTGTAAATTTTTCTGGATAGTATCCCTTCTGTTTTAGATGTCTAGATATCCAAGGTCTTTTAACTTCTTGAAGATGGATATTTCTAGTTTTCTGTAAAGACAAAAACCAAAACCTGCCCCAACCCTTTGTTTTTTCTTACAACTTAAAGAGTTGTAATATGGGTGAATGAGACATCAATTCTTATTTTCATGAAGTTTCTCTCATTCAAATTGAGTCTTTATTAATTTTAATGGTATCCATAACTTTTCTTCACCTGTGGAAATAAAAGCAATACCCCCTCTCCCAATGTGGCACATATCCTGGTTTCCATTCTGAGGTCAATATATCTTTGAAGTAGATAGGCTGATTTAGTTCAGCTGTTTTTTTCTGTAGCTCAATGCCTTTCAGCAGCTGTTGTTCCTTTCTCATTAGCATTGAGAAAATTCAAATAAAGCATTATGTAGTCTATCTCTAGGGGTTTTTGTTATTCCTTTCTGTTTATTTAGCATATCCTTTAGAGTTCAATTTGATCTCTCTATGACTGCTTGCCCTGTAGGATTGTGTGGTATTCCTGTAATATGTTTTATATTATAATAAGCAAAAAATTGTTTCATTTTACTAGAGACATATGCTGGAGCATTGTGAGTCTTAATTTGTACATGTATTTCCAAGATGGCCATAACCTTCAATAATAACATCATTCATTTGTACTTTTAATTTTGACCTTTGTTCATTGATGGAAGCTTGCCAAAATATTCACATTATAATTTTTCTTGAGTTTTTTCTTTTTCTATAGATTTTATATCATTCAGTATAGTATGTCTTTTTAAAATAGATTTAAATTTCTTTAATTGCTCTGGGAAGCTGTTTGCTCCACAATGGCAGGGTAAGATCAGATTGGATTTTATATGGGGGCTTTTAAAAGCCCCCTTGGGGCATTTCCTGAGAACAGAAAATTAGCTTGTCTGTCCTTTGTTGATCTGCACTCATTTGTCCAATGTCTTCCTTTTCTACACCTTCTGCATACTCCAGAAGGGAGGGGCATTCTCTTGGAATTATTCCTAACAAAAGCACTATTTCTGGGAACAATGCTTTGTTTACAGTCTCTTTTTATGTGATCTTGCCTTCACAATTATAACATTTAACATTTTGACATTTTCTTATACCTCTAGAAATAAGCTCTTCTACCCAGTTATTATCACCATCATAAGATTCTAGATTAATTGTCTCACAAATCCAATCCTTCAAGGGTGCTGACCTTACTTTTAGTGGTCTAAGTATTTTTCTACATCGTGCATTAGCATTCTCAAAAGCCAGTGATTCAGTTATTATTCGCCTGGCTTCTGAGTCTGGTATCATTCTGTTTACTGCTGGAGTTAATCTATGCAAAAAGTCTGTAAAAGTTTCTTTGGGGCTTTGAATTACTTTTGTGAATGATTCACTTTTCTTTTCTATTTCTTCAATCTGATCCCAGGCATTTAATATGGCCATGCAGCATAAAGCCAGAATATGTTCATTGTATAAGGATTGCCTTTCAATATCAGCATAATTCCCTTCCCCAAGAAGTTGGTCTTTAGAGACTTCTATGCCTCTGGCTCTGCTTCTTTGTTGTATTGTTTTAGCCTCCTCCTTCCACCATGACTTCCACTGTAAAAGTGGCCCAGCCTCTAAAACAGCAGTAACCATAACTAACCAATCTTTAGGGGTGATCTGATTACATGATGACCAGCTATTTAGCATTTGTTTTACAAATGGTGAGTCCATCTCGCATGTCACAATTGCTTCTTTTACTCTCCTTAATTCTAGCATTTGTACCAGTGCCCAACTAGCTTCTCTATCATCTTTATCATTGTGCATTTTTTTTAAAGGTTCCTGGATATATTAATGTTGGCTGTTTTGTGTAATTTTAGATGACTTTGCTGAAATTGGTTCTTTATATTCCTCTGTTTGAGTTTGAACATCTTTCTGTTCTCTCTTAACAGGCTTTTCTAAGACGTTTTCTTGGCGTTTACATTAATTGACTTCTTCAATAATAAAACAGAAGTCAAACAAAAAACATTCATAATAAACATTATAATGATACTCTCATCTACTTTATTTATCTTTTCCTTTACTGGTTCCAATATCAAATTGTCTAGAGAAAGATTACAGAAAGACCAAACACCTTCCATTGCCTTAAACAAATTTCCCCTTTAAAAAAAAATCTGATTTACTCACCAATCTAGTTGTCTGTGATGATTCAAATGACTGTGAAGTGGGGCAGCTACCTAGTGTGATAGCAGCCCAAGGAGGGAGGGGTCCAAAAATAGAAAAAAAAACAACCCACAGCCCACCAGGAGAAAGAGGCCACTGCCTGAAAAACTTACCCAGATGAGAGTGAAACAGAAACACGTGTGGCCGGTCTGCCTAAGGCTGGAAGTTAACTCAGAACAGAAAGCCTAGCCAGCCAGTAATTACTCCTCTGGCAACATGTTGCTCTGGCCGGCAAAGGTCTTTTTTTGGGAGGGGGGAATTCATGCCCCAACTTTGGACACCAAGTGTTGCACAAATGAAGGAAACTCAGAGCCAGATATCAGAGAAAGTCTGAGATATCAAAGAGAGGAAACACCACAGTCAGATCTCACCCAGCTGTCTTCAGGCTTCCTCAGCCTTGCTCCTTGTGGCTTCTACTGCCTGCTCTGTCTTTCTATGCCTGCCTTAAATACTTTCTTTACCAAGTTTCTTCACATCCAGATTAAGATTAAATGTGTGGGCTACTACTATTTGGTAGTTAGCTTTGAACTCACAAAAACACAGGAAGATCTCCTCTGTCTCTGCAGTTATGGAATTAAAGGCATGGCACCACAACTGCCCGCCTGGGAGCCTGGAACTCCCTCTATAAACTAAGCTGGCCTCAAACTCAGATCTGCTGGGATTAAGGATGTAGCTCACCACTCCTGGATGTTCCCTGTGTTGGGATTTAAAGGTGTAAATCACCACTCTCTGATCCTCCTGGATTGACTGTGGGTAGATCCCTCTGATATTTCAGACTTGTTTTTACTATGAAACATATCCCCACAGCTTCACTTGAGTTGAGATGTTCAGTTCTTGCTGTTGTAGGATTACTGGGTTCTGGTGGTGCCATATTGCCCTTTATGTTGTTTAATATATTCTTGCATTGGCCTTTACCTATATTTTCTTCCATCAGGTGTAGTTGATGCTTGTGCATACAGAGGCTGCTGTTCTTCCATCTGATGTGGGTGGCATTTGTGCCTAAAGGATCTGCTGATGTTGCGGGTGGAACAAAGAGTTTATAGGAGCTTCCATCTCAGAGGTGAGTCCTTGATCATCATGGTGGAGCACTACAGTCGGTAGGCACAGAGCTGGAGCAGCAGTGAGATCTGACTTCGACCCTTATCTGAAAGTAGGACCTGTGGGGTGGGTGGAGTGCTAACTGGGAATGTCAGCAGGGCTTTTAAAACCTCAAAGTTTACAAGGCCACACCTCTTGTTCTTTCCAAACAGTTCCACAACTAGGGACCAAGCATTCAAATATAGGAGCCTATGAAGTATTCTCGTTCAACCCTCTACAGGGCATGCGGTCACATGATGCAGTGCACCCAAGTGCTACATGAAACACTACAGTTCAGGTTCAAGACTATTGTCAGTTACGTATAGTGTTTACTGTACATGCAAACTCTGCTCATACAGACACATAATGGCTTGATTATGATAAGCACAGTCTCAATATTTCACTATTGTAGTATTTAACATGTAAGTATCAAATTAAAATATCTTTGGATCATATTATGTTCTAGTTTTTGTTTTTATTCCATTTTATTTGCAACAGGGTCTCACTATGTAGCTCTGATTGGCCTGAAACTCACTATGTAGACCAGATTGACTTGAACTCAGAGATCCCCCACCTCTACCTCTTGAAATCTGGCTATAAAGATACTTGATTTTTAAATTTCTGTTTTAAAACTTACTTGATAAGTTGAGTTTTATAAAAAAAATTCTCAATTAATTTGCAGTTAGGTAAAATTTGGGATTAGGACAGAGAAGACCTTGAACATATTTTAGTGCTTTGTACTACTTACTTATGCAAAACACCATTTCCAGCATTGATAGTTAGGAAATCAAAATATTAATCAATTCCCAAAAAAACTTGGAAGAGGCTTTCTATTTTATAGTGTCAAGTATTTAGACAGGGTCTGTTTATCTAAAAACAAATAATCACATTCATCTCATTAGCATGCAAATATATTTTTGTATCTAACAAATGGAAAAGATATCTATATACCAAACAATTGTTTTTAAATATGCAATGTTGGACTTCAGTGTCTTGTCAAATACTTTTCATATTTCTATTTGACTTTGAAAATGGATCACTACTCTCACTTTAGAGAGAACTTTACTTTCAAAGTAAAGATTTTGATCAAAATAAAAATCTGTTATGAAACCTGATCAAATTCTGTCACATCAAGTCTGGTCAGAGAAGAGGACACCTCTTCCTCCCCAAGCAATCAGACATTCATGGATGGTTGAAAACTGTTATCCCAAAATTTGGGATTTGGGTGATTAATTCTGACATATTTTGAAAAAAGAAATAATTAGTGGAGATTGTTCTATTGCTGTTATACTTCCAAATTTTTCCTCACTGGCTTCTTCTTTAAATCTGTCTATTTAATTTTGTGCTCTAATATGTTCAGTCGCTCCTTGCTTCAGTTGGCTGACAGAAGCCAATGTATCTGCCAGCTTCTGGTCAAGAACTGGACTTCTTGGGCTAAGGCAGGAGCACAGATTGCTGTTTCAGGGCCATGCCCTGAGGGAAGTGCCCAGATGCCACAAGCCAGAGCCCTGGTGCTCACAGAGATGGGAAACTTGTTACACTCTTGGTTCTGGTTTTTACAGTAGTTAATTTCCAGGCATAAGTATTCCTGACTACGTTTGATTCAGGCTCCTGACATGCTTTTCTGAGCAAACAGTTCGGAAAAGAAGCAATAAAACATTATCAAGGATTTCCCCCATGCAGTTACAATAGACATGGAGAACCTCCTGAGCACATTGTCGCAAAGACAACGAGAAAGGGATGTGTCTGGAGTATTTATCATCTTTGTTTTATTTTATTTTTTTATTATTTTAATTTTATGTTTATTTATTTGTTCTTTTGAGAAGGGTCTCCTGTAGTTAGGGGTGCCTTTGGACTCCTTCTATAGCTGAAGATGACCTTGGATGTCTAATCCTGACTCCTCCAGCAGCCACCATGCCTGGTTTAGCACTGAAGATGGATAACGCAGGCTAGGTAAGCACTCTACCAGCGGAGTCACACCCCAGCCCTCATTACCTCTGTTTTAAATGCAAATTATGTGATTATAAGTTCACATAATTTAACTTTGGCAATAACATGTTTAATAAACAGCTTGCAAAATGCCTAGATATTTTACCACTGACTCTCAGTACAGTCTGTCTTTCATATCTATGGGCTTATCAGCCATAGATTGAACCAACTAGGGACCTAAGTCATTAAAAATGACTTTAGTGAACACGTTACAGGCGTTTTGATGTCCTCATTTCTAAAGACAGCAGTACAACAACTATAAAGGATTTGCACTGTAGTGAATATAGGTAAATCTAGAGATATTTAAAGTACAGAAACAGGAAGAAGATATGTACTGGTTGCTTACAAATACTACGCCATTTTGTATAAGGGATTTGAGCAGCCACAGATTTTACAGGGTCCTGAAATCAATGGTGTCAGATAGTGAGGAACAACTACCATTAACTGCCTTTCTTTGATTATCTCCCTAAGGGAGGAAACGAAGTTGACACTTCAAAGTCAGAACCAATTTATAAATAACAGAAAGAAAAATACTATTCACAGGGGCTATGAACATTAATGGGCAAAGTGAACAATGCTCACCTACACCATCCCTCAGTCCAGTTACTCACCTATGCTACAAAAATTTATTTGGATCCAACTTAAGATCACTATTCTCCTAAAAATATTTTTTTTGTTTTTATTTTATGTGTTTGTTTTTATTTTATGTGTATGTGTGTTTTGTCTGTGTATAAGAGTTGCTGTGTTGGTGCCTGGTGCCTGAGAAGACCAGAAGAGGATGCAGGATCAGTTGGAACTGGAGTTATGAGAGTCCAGTATGTGTTGGAAACAGAACCTGGGTCCTTTTAAAAAAACAACCAGTGTTCTTTGTTGGCAGAAGTTCTGTCACAAAAGCCACTTCCAAGTAATCAAACAGAGGATTAATATTAATTATAAATGATTGGTCAGTAGCTCAGGCTTGTTAACCCATATTTCTGATCTATGCTTTGCTATGAGGGTTACCTTTTTTCAGTATGGTGACTCACCAGCTCTACCCTTCTTCCTCCCAGCATGCTCAGTCTGCCTCTCTTGCCTAACTTTATACTGCCTAGCTATTGGCCAGTCAGCTTTCTTATTAAACCAATCAAAGTGACATGTATTAACACAGTATAAAGGAATATTCCACTTATCTGCTGAGTCATTTCTCCAGTCTCAAATTTCTATTTTTAATGTAGTGCAGTCTGTAATCTTGGGTACACACCTTCAGTGTCTTTCCAACAGCATTAGAATAATAATATTTTTATTTTCATGCCACAATTGCCAGAATGATCAAAAGGCATCTCAAAGGCCAATATACATCAACTTCAGAGACATGACGCCTAGATGTCAGTTGCCCTCCTTCCCTGTTACCAGTTATTGACTCTTGGTGCCTTCCACTGTTTGACAGCTAGCCCAGCAGAGACTTCCCTATAGAGTCACTCGGGCTACCTCTTACCAAGCAGCCCTCCATCATTCCTTTGCCTGCACAGGTGAGGTCCCACCACTCTGCACCTGCCACTGACTGCTAGTTGCCAGAGCCCTGTCTTTTCACCAGAGGGTGAGCTGACCCAGCATCACAGCAGCCCAGGAGGCTGTGCTTCCAGACCTCATGAGCTCCTGAACTAATAGGACACCCACAACCCGCTCTGTCCACACCAAGAGCACCCAGGCTCTGCAGTGAATGGGCAGACTCAAGGTGCTGGCTCCTCCACACCCTGCTGGGGCATTGTGGGTAAACATGCCCTCCTTGCCTTGGACCTTGGCTTTCTGAGCCTCTCTTGCACAGCTACCAGAGTCTCAGGGAGACCAGGAGAAGGGTGAGGAAGGAGAAGAGGTGGCGGGCCACACCCCGCTGTGATAGAGAATCTGATTCCCAGGTTCAGACAATGACTGGCAGGGTTAAGGCTGGGCTCTCTGTGCTCCTGTGTTACCACCTCACCCCAGTGATGGGTGGGAGGAGCCAATGAAGCAGAAGCAGCCTTTTCTGGGGCTCTCACGAATAGGACAGTACACTCTTCCAGTAACTTTCAGGCTTTACTTCTCCATCCAGTTCTGACTCAATGCTTCTCCGTCCTGAGGGCACCCGTGCTTTAGTAGAGTAGACTGCTTCCTTTCTTCCTTTGGAGCTTAGGTGTGAGCTCTGGTATTTCCTGAACCTGCTCATTCTATCTCATTCCGTCTTCACTGACTCAGTCATCCCCTCCATCATTATCCCCAGAGCTCAGGCCATCTTCATTCCATTCTCAGACTTCCCCACTGCCTGCCCTCAGGTCTCCTGGCCTCTCAGATACATACTACTCACGTTTTCTGTAAGAGCTGTGCTGAGCATTTGGACTGCAAACCGGATGTCATTGCCTCCCTGCTCGAACCGATTCTGGCCATTCTGTCAGTCACAGGGTTCTAACGTAAAACTTTCAGTACCAGATACACTTAACTCCTTCCTTTATTGCCACCCGCCCTACAGGCTTACCAATCATGCTCCTCACCAAGTGGCCATACATTTTCATACCTTTGTATCTTTGTGTACATACTTTCCTTCTGCTTCTAAATCTTGGCCCTTAAGCATAGTAGGCCAGCACTTGCTGACTGAGTTTTATACCCACTCTTGTCCAAGCTAGCTTCAGTGATCACCCTGCCGCAACCTCCTGGGATTATATTATGTGCTTTCATGCTGGAACTTGTTACAACTTGAGCTTCTATTTGTCTTTTGAGGGTCTCTCTCTCTCTCTCTCTCTCTCTCTCTCTCTCTCTCTCTCTCTCTCTACATGCATATGTCGATGTGCATGTGTGGGCACTGTATATATACTTGTATCCTGGCACAATTGGCCCCAGACATAGTTGTGAGCCCAGGGAAGGTAATACAGCTTTATTATTCTCCACCTTTTTCCTTTCTTAAAACAGAGCCCTACATTAAATCTGGAAGCTCAGCTTGTGGCTAGCAAGTCCAGCTGATGCTCTTTTCCCACCTGCCACTGTGCAGGTGGTTACGAGGCTATGCAACCACACCCAGCTTTTTAGAGCCTAAAAAGAAAACTTTATTATTTTAAGTGTATGGGTATTTTGTCTGTGTGTGTGTCTGTGCATCTGGTGTATGCAGTACTCTCAGAGGACAGAAGAGGACATTGGTCCTCGGAACTGGAGTAAAGAGCATTGTGAACCTACCATGTGGGTCCTGGGAATTAAACCCATGTATGTTCTCTGCCCAAACAAGTAGTTAACTGTTCTTAACCATGGAGCCATCTCTCTAGATTCCACACCCAGGTTGTAATGTAGGGGCTGGGGATTCAAACTCATACCTTCACACTTGCACAGCAAATGCTCTTACCCACAAAACCATCTGTCAAGTTCATCATGATCTTAAACTTTCAACTCCTCAATGCAAAGATTACCGTGATTCAAGTCTTTTGGGATTGGACACAGGGCCTCCTGCATGCTGATAGTACTCTAACCCCTGAGCAACATCCCTAGCCTTCTTCTTTTTATTTATTTATTGGGGCCTTCCCTAAGTCTCTCAGGGATAATACTGGTCTTTTTAAATTTTTTTTTTTTTTTTATATTTTGTGGTGCTGTGGGTTAAGCCGGGTACATGCTACATAAGGATGCTAGTGAATGTCCCATTTTTGTGAGGAGTGTAAATATTTGTGTATTTTCCCAGTACTGTGAGGGAGATGCCTACTTTTCTTCTAGCACTTATCAAAACCTCTGATACACAAAGGCATCGAATAAATATAACCGACTGAGTGAGCCGGGACTAGAGCGAGTCCACAAGATGTTACTTCTTCATCCACTGCTTGAAGCACCCGCTGGCCTCAGCCTTAATCACTAAGAAGCGTGAGTGTTTAGGGCTAGAGCATTCTCCAGGCACGTGCAAGGACTTGGGTTTGACCTCAACCCTCTCCACAAAATCAGCAGCGGAAAGAAACAAGAGAAGGAAGCACATGAAGAAAACTCAGGTACTTTGGCAGGAAGAATACTGAGGATGGTTGTCCCTGTATTAGCTAACATCCTTTTCTTTTCTTTTTTTTAATGATTTATTTAGTTTTTATTTCACATGCAATGGTGCTTTGTCTGTGTGAATGTCTGTATTAAGGACGTCAGATACCCTGGAACTGGAGTTACAGACACTTATGAGCTGCCATGTGGGTGCTGGGAATTGAACCTGGGACTTCTGGAGGAGCAGCCAGTGCTCTTAACTACTGAGCCATCTCTCCAGCCCCTAACATCCTTTTCTAAAAGGAGATGTGAAAGTCTGGAGAAATGGTTCAGTCAATGACCTGTTGAGCAAACCTGAGGACCTGAGTTCAGATTTCAGCACCTACATAAAAACTAGGCATGCAGAGAAACTCTCCAGAATCCACAAAGGTGACCTAGCCAAGACTCCTAGCAAAAGTGGAGAAGGTGTCTGAACTGGCCATCTCCTGGTGACCACCCTAATTGTCATAGAGCCTTCATCCAGTGACTGATGGAAACAGATGCAGAGACCTACAGCCAAGCTCTACGGCATTATGTTGAAGAGAGGAAGAAAGGATTGTATGAACCACGGGGCCAAGGTCATCACAAGGGAACTGTGGTGGGATTCAGGTGTCAGCTGATAAGATCCAAGGATGCTTATCCAGGGCCCCGGGGCTCCTGAAGGGGGAGTGGCCAAAATATTCATTTTGTAATTCTTCTTGGAACTTCTGATTTCTCTTTTGAATTTATTCTATTATCTAATATGTGGGAGATTGTTTTATTTCATTGTAAATAATTATCCCACCCACTGGTTTAATAAAAAGCTCTGATTGGCCAAAGGCAGGCAGGAAGTGTGGGTGGGGCTACCAGACTAAGAAAACTCTAGAGAACAGGAAGCACAGAGCAGAACGCCAGAGAAAAGCCGGAAGAAGCAGAGGATAACTATGCTGCTCTAAAGAAAGGTACCGAGCTGCATGGCTGAACAGGAAGAATCATGGGTTAGATGAAGGGTACAGAGTTAGCAAGTTATATGCCTGGGCCTGAGGCTGATCAACCAAAAACTATTGAAAGCATCTGTGTGTCTCTGCGGGTCTGTGGGTCTGCAGGTCTGCGGGTCTGTGGGCCTAAACCTTGAGGTTAGGCCTGAAAGTCAGGACCAGAAACCTCATACTACACTAATAACGTATGATCTTCTAGATCAGGCATTGGATGCCCTATTCATCTTGAGAATGCTGGTCTTTCACTGTGACTGGATATGATCTTACCTTCCTCAAATTTGGAGTCTGATTTTTGGGGGCTTCCCAGGGGAAGCCCCAAAAGGCGTTACACGATGGTAAAGGGTTGCCTTCTTTGTCCCTGGTAGATCTACATTCATTGGTTCAATGCTGTCCCTTGCCACACCTTCTGTACATTCATTGGTTCAATGCTGTCCCTTGCCACACCTTCTGTATAACCCAGAAGGCAATGGCCTTCTGTTTGAATCAAACCTAAATTGGGTATTATTTCCAAGAGTACCTTGTGTACAATTCCGTCTTATATGGCCTGGTTTACCACAGTTGAAACAAGTGATGCCTTGGTTTCTCACCCTAATATTAGCGACGGCTTGGCCTACCCAATTCTCCTCGTTACAATGGAGAGATTCAGCATTGATTGTATATTGAATCCATTCTTCTATAGGTGCGGCTCTGATCTTTAAAGGCATAAGCATTATTCTACATTCCAGATTAGCATGATCAAAGGCCAGAGAAAGTATTAACTGCTTCCTAACTTCTGGATCTGATGCTGCTCTATGTACAGCAGTGGTAAGCCTCTGTAGAAAGTCAGTATAAGGCTCTTTTAAGCTTTGTTTGACCTTAGTATAAGGCTCAATTTTTTGACCTGGGTCCAAAATCTTTTCCCAAGCATTCAGTGCAGCAGTACAGCATAGTAATAAAGTATGCTCGCCATAAGTAGTGTGAGCCTTCACATCAGCAAACATGCCTTCACCAAGGATTTGGTCCTGAGAATCAAAGAAACCCCTAATTTTTCCTTGTTGTTCTAAGGTCCTAGCCTCCTCTCTAAGCCAGCTTCTCCACTATAAATTCTGACTTTGGTCCAAGACAGCAGCCGTTAGCTGCATCCAATCAATTGGTAGGATCCGGTGTTTTGCTGACCATGAATTTAAAAGCTGCTTTGCATAAGTAGAGTGTATACTGTGTAATGATATTGCCTCTTTAAAATCCTTGATGTCTCTCATATGTACTGGCTCATAACTATACTCTAAAAATTCTGAGGATCCCCCAGATGCTTTCTTTGTCTGAACAGTAGCCGGGAACAATAGTGGTGGGGAAGGGGGTAGCCCTGTCATGTTTACCACCTTGGGTAGAGTGTCTCCAGTACCATAATATCCCATCAGGGGTTGACCTGAACTGTTCTAAGCATAAGATGCATCACTACCCTTTTCCAGTATTGCAATATGGTCCTTCCATTCCTGGATTTTGGATACTACCGGCATCCATTCTTGGAGTTTAGATACTATTGATTTTTCTAGAGCTTGAGTGTCCTGATGAAGCAGTCCTTCCAAAGACCTCACCGAGCCAGCAATTTTTCGATGCCCATCATTAACATAATTAATGATTTTCTTGTTCTCATCATTAATGTAGTCAACAAGTTTCTTGTTTTCATAATTTACATAGAGCCTATATTTTTATCATACAATGTTATCCATATCCAAAGAGGAAGCCTTATCTGAAAGCTTGTTGTAACCAATTTCCAGAGTATTAATCTTATCTGCCATTTTAGTGTTTGAAATTTCCATATTACATATCCTGGACAGCAATTGTTGATTTCCATATTTCACATCTTTTATCATTCTCATATTTGAAACACAAAATAGAGAAACAAGCCAAAAAATAGTAGGACTGGGGTATTGGAACCTTTAAGATATTCATTCAAAAATTTCTCAATCACCATGGAAAAATATGTCCTGAAATCATTAATGGAATAATTATCAGCCATTACCTTAATTCAGGTGCAATGATGATGTTTGGTCCACAGGTGTCACAGTAGTGTTCAATGCTCTGCTCACCATAAGGCAGATGCAGAGACTCTCAGCAGCAGGAGGCTACCTACAGACCCTACGTGGTCTTAAAGGGCCCCAACAGGCAGGATACAATCCTTAGAAAAAAGCAAATTCTCACAAATTAAGACAGGATGTCAATCACAAAATAGAAGGATTTTTGTTTCCTTTGTTCGCTTGTGGGTGCGCAGAGGAAGTTACAGTTGCCCAGGTCACAATCATCGACCATGGGCTGGCTGGGGGGGGGGGGGGGGGGCGTGACTTCACTGTGCTTTAAACTTGCCTGCTGGGCAGAGCTGCTGCACCCCTAAGGAGAGCAGACAGGGAACTATGTGCTTTAAACTTGGCTGCTGCGGCAAAGCAGGCAGGAACCGCGGGGCAAGCGGGAGGGAGCTTTAAGCCCATGCACTGGAGTGCAGATTCCCAAAGCTGAACACTCTGCCTGTCTTCTGCTTTCTAATAGTGTTCAAAACACAACTGGACCCCCTAGGCCGGAGGACGTTGGGCACCAGATGTAGGCGGAGTTTCTCTTAAAATGCACCAATCCAAGATTAATATTTATTAAAATATAAACCAACACTTACGATACAGGTAACAGCTTATAGAGATGCCATTGCCCTTAAGTCAGCAGGAAGCAACTTTATGAAAGACTATGCCCCCTTTCCCAATAAGCTTTGTGCTCTGAGGGTTGTGGGTAATTATTATTCTGATAGAATAGTTATAAGTTAAAATTGGGTTGAGGACAGAACAATAATATAGCCTCAAGGATCTCTTTTGAAGAAGAGAAAGGGGATAGATAGGATAGATAAAGGTAGATTGTTCTACCTACCTATAAACAATTTTAGCTGAATATATGGGCTAAGCTAAAGACAATTTGCACTGGCATAGATATTTGTATATTGATACAAATGTGAAATCATTTTATATGTTTAATTGAGATAATTTGTACATTGGTACAAAGTTTAATCTGAAATTGCTTTATATAACTGAAGCAACTTGTGCATCGATATAAAACTGAATCTGTAACTATTATGTAAAATTGAATCTGTAATTGCTATATTTTACATACGCTTCTACCTCTGTTTAAAATATTTGCACATTATTGTCATGTCCACTATGCAATTACTACATCCATTTAACTTTACTAGATATAATGTATGATTGCACTAGTTATGATATATGCACAAGATGTTTTATATACCTCTGTTTGGATGATATATATGTATATACATGTCTAAAATACTGTGGACACTTTACATGGTATATATACCCCTGGTTAATGTTTGATAGTTGTACTAAAAGTCATTGTTCAGAGATTATACACCCCTTATATAGGTAATCTAATTTTATAGTACAGGGTTTAATCCTTAAGATGATAAAAACTGCAGTCAACATTACTTAAGGTGCCATGTCACAGTCATCTCAGATACAGGTTAGAATATCATAGATATACAGGAGTCTTCAACCATTTCATAGACCCAGAGAATATGGCATTTAACATTTGGAATTTGGCCGCGAAAGACACGACGACTCCCGATGTCACTGCTCCTTTCCCAAGGTGGTGTTGAGCATCAAGGACACTCCTTTTGAGTTTGTCCTTTTGGCAGAGAATGGCCGGTTGAGTAAGGAACTGTCCTTACCTTGATTGCTGACAGTACACAAATGGTGTCCAAGCTGGATGAACAAGATGACAGATGGAGACTGACGAAACCTGCCTGGACAGGACAAGGCAGTCCCTCCAAAATTGTCCTGCTTGTGAGAAGATCTGTCAGATACCATAGGCCTGTAGACAATATGATGGATGCTCCAATGGCGCACAAAACCAGAGGTGATTGTCCAGGTAGCTGTGTTGCTGTCCTCTCCCAAATTTTGGAAGCCACTACTTCCATGTACTTCTGACTTTCAAGTGATACATTTTCCTTCTCAGGTCTTGAAAGGGTTGAATAATAGGTATTTAAGATTACTACCCTATTGTCCCTTAGCAAGGAACATTCAGGTATTGAATTTTCACTTTCCCAGATGAACCTTTTGAAGTAATTTATACACCCTACTATCTACCAATATTCTAGGAATATATGATGTACTTTATATGTGTTAGGTTTTGGTTGTAGTTTGAATTCCTATTGTATATAGTCTTCGTTTAGAACCTTCTTAGTTAGACAAAAGGGGGAGATGTTGTGGGATTCAGGTGTCAGCTAATAAGATCCAAGGATGCTTATCCAGGGTCCTGGGCTCCTGAAGGGGGAGTGGCCAACCCCATTGATAACGGGTGGCTGGGACCCTGGGAGGCCTATTTCCTGGTTCCTGACTGCTGGAGAGACTGGTTTGGCATCCATCATCCATCACTCGGATACTCCAGTCCCTGTTCAGGCACCACTATAAACTGTTACCTGTATTGTGAGTGTTGGTTTATATTTTAATAAATATTAATCTTGGATTGGTGCATTTTAAGAGAAATTCCACCTACAGGGAACCACTAACCTGGGCTCATAGGAGTTCATGGAGTCTGGATTGATAACTAGGAAGCTTGCATGGGACCCACCTAAGCCTTTTACATATGTGTGACAGTTGTGTAGCTTGGTCTACTGTGGGACTCCTAGTAGTGGAATCAGGGTCTGTCCCCAATGCTGGAGCTGGCTTTTGGAAACCTATTTCTCATACTGAGTTGCCTTGCCAAGTCTTAATATAAAGGGGGAGCTTAGTCTACCTCAACTTGATATGCCATGCTTTGTTGATACCTATAGGAGGCCTGCTCCTTTCTGAACAGAAACAGAGGAGGAGTGCATGGGAGGGGGCAGAGGGGAAGCGGGCAGGGGAGGGAACAGGAGAGGAAGGAGGGGAACCTGGGGTCAAGATGTAAAGTAAATAAAAATATTTAATGAAAAAACAGTATTGGGATCATAATGGGGAGTGAGCAAGGGGAGGTGGGAACAAATCATGAGAGGAGGAGATGGTTGTGTGAGAGGAGCAACAGAAAGGGAGAAGAAAGAAATGGATATCTTGATAGAGGGAGCCACTGTGGGGTTAGAGAGAGACTGGGTGCTAGGGAATCACCCAAGAACCCACAAGATGTCCCTGGCTAGACCTCCAAGCAGTAGTAGAGAGGGGGCCCAAACAGACCTTCCCCTATAATCAAATGAGTGATCATCCTAATTGTCACCATAGAACCTTCATCCAGCAACGGATGGAGGCAGAAGCAGAGATCCATAGCGAAGCACCAGGTTGAGCTCCCGTGAGGAGACCCACAGAGAGGGCTAACCCAAGCTATTGGGAGCTCACTGACTCTGAAATGACAGCTGAGGAACCTTCATGGAAAGGAACTAAATCCTCCAAAGGTAGACAATAGTCAAAGGTGTGGGCAGTGTGTGGAGCCTCTTGCAGTAGGATCAGACTATGTTCCTGGTGCATGAGCTGACATCTTGAAGCCCATTTTCTACAGAGGAACATCTGACTCAACCTTAGTACTGGGATGAGGGACTCGGACCTACTTCAACTGGATATGCTAGACCAAACTGACCCACCTTGGGACTCCTTGCCGCCATTGGGGAAGGGATGGGGGGGGGGACTGAGGGAGGACTGGGAGGGACCGGGAGGATGGAAGGGAGAGAGAGCAGTGTTAATATGGACAAATACTTTTTAAATAAAAAAAATAACAAAAAACAGGCATAGTAGCCAGCATGTGTAGCTCCATCTCTCAGGAGGCAGACAGAGGTAATCCCTGGTGCTCATTGGCCAGTCTGCTTATCCTACAAATAAACTACAGTTTCAGTGAGATAATCGTTTCACAAAGTAAGTGAAGAACAATTCATGAATCCACTCCATGACAGCCTCTGATTTCTGTGCCCACACATACGGGCAATTCAGGTTCTTAACATAGCTTCAGAGAGCAAGCAGTTGAGCACAGCCGCATGGAAGGATGCCATCACTGAGTACTTCTCCTGCACAGCTACAGTGGACGTTGATAACCTCAAGCACACTGATATAAAATTAGGAGGTTTTGTATGTTTAAGTATTCATCACCCCTATTCTAATTTATTTTATTTTTAAAATTATTATAACGTTCGATTTTGTTTTTGTTTGCTTTTTTAAGACAGGGACCCTGTTAGCCCAGGCTGGCCTTGAACTCCTGTGGAGCTGAGGATGGTCCTGAGCTCCTAACCTTCCTTGTTCTACTTCCAGAGTGTTGGAATTACAGACGTGTGTGACCAACTCTTTGCAGTGTGGGCTGATGATGATGAAACCCAGGACTTCATGACCCCTTATCAAGTATCCCACTAACTGAGTCACATCGCCTCTCCTTACTACTAGTCTAAATATGGTTCGTTTAACTGTAAGCTTGTGCAATTTTCTTGGTAATAACTATTTAAAGACCAGTTACAAAATATCTAAAAATGTAACCCTTGCTCCAGTACAGTCAGTTCTTCATATCTATGGGTTTAGCATCTACAGATGCAACTACCTCAGATGTGACACATGGAAGAAGAGAAGCCTACTGTGCAGGCACAGGCTTTCTGTTGTCATCATTCCTAAACACTAACGTGTAACAATCTCTACAGAGTATCTATGTTGCCATGGTGAAAGCAGTCTAGAGGTGGCTTAGAACACACATGAAGGAGGATGTGTGTCAGCTCTGCACAAATACATTTTATACAAGGGACTTGAGTGTCCACAGATTCTGGCCTCACCAGGGTCCTGGACCCTATCTTGTATGGATAGTGAGGGACACCTCTTCACTGAATTACTTGGCTGTCTCCTTTAAAAGAACTCTTCAATTTGACTCTTCAGAGTCAGAACTAATCCATAAACAGTGGAGGGAAAGTCTTATTTTAAGGGGTGCTCAGCGCTGGTGTATGAGAACAATGCTCACCTGCCACGATTCCCTGGCCCAGTTCTTCGAGTATGCAACAAATGTTTATTTTAAAGCCAACGTTAAGACAGACATGTTGGTGCATTCCAGTAGTCCCAATGACTGGGAAAGTTGAGGCAGGAGGATTACACGCAGTGAGGCTGTGCCAATATTATTTTAGGATATCTAGATCTCCAGATACTGTGTTCACCTAAATGAATGTTTGCAGAATGGATGAATGAATCCTCAGTGCATTAAATTGTTATTGATGCATTGTGAGTGCTCAATAGCTTTGTGAATGAATGAGCACACTGATCTTCTTAAAACAAAGTACATTGTATTTTACTTGTATGAGTTTTATGTGCCCATGTAAATATCACTCAGTCTTTCTTCCCCCATTGTGGGGCCTCTCTTACCAGGGCAGTCTGTAGACAGTGTGGTTCACGATCGCCTATAACTCCAGGTCCAGACCCCTGGACACCTGTGGCCTCTTCAAGCAGCTGCAGCTTCTCTCTCTCTCTCTCTCTCTCTCTCTCTCTCTCTCTCTCTCTCTCTCTCTCTCTCTCTCTCTCTCTCTCTCTCTCTCCTCCTCCCCCTCTCTGACACACATAAAACCAGGATGGGCTGGCAATGTGGAGTGTTTGCCTAATGTGCACAAAGCCCCGGTTTTGATCCCCAGCACCATATAAATCATGTGCCATGACACATGTATGTAATGCCATCATTGAAAGAGGCAGAAGAATCAGAAGTTCAGGTTTATCTTTAGTTACACTGAGAGTTCAAATTCAGCCTGAATTGATCACTAAATGCCACACAACAAAATAAGGGAAGCTGAACAGGGACAATATCTACAATGGATTTATGGGACGAGTCACCTTTGATCAGGGTCCTAAGCCTTGCGGCCCTGGAGGCCTCCTATGCTATTGGGAATCTTGCCAACCCTGTGGCCTTATTAGACAAGCACCATTGGGAGTGGACCTGCTGCTGGCCTCCTTCACACTCAGGGAAGTTAGGAAAGTGGTGTTCACAGGCTAGAGCAATGGTTCTGTCAATAGATAGGGTGTCAGAGGGTAGTGCCATATAACATCATTAAAACAGATGGTGACTTGCACGGTATCCCTCTGAATATGGGACTGGAGAGTACTTAGGGTCATCATCTGTAAGGGGAATTCAGGGCAGTCTTAATGCTCTCCTTGGTAAGAGTTCTCTTTATCCAGCCCAGCCTCTTGGTGACTGTTTCAAAGAACTTGAACTTCCCCCTCTGCCTTGTACTGGAAGCACCTGGCCTTTTCTGTTCCTTGAACACACCATGTGTCTTTCCTGGACAGAATTATGTCCCTTAAGCTTTCCCTAGAGCAGATATAACATCTGCTCAAATGTCACGTATTCAACTGTCTTCTAGGTTCAACCCACTGAGCAATGTCCTCCATTTTCTACCAGATTGCCTTTTAAAATTTTCTCTTTACTTTTATTTATTTGTTTTTTCTGAGACAGGATCTTCTGTATCTCAGGCTGCCCCCCAGACTTGCTGGGTGGTAGAAGATGAGTTTGAATTTCTGAACTTCCCCCACCTCAGAGTGCTGGATTACAGGCTGCACAGCTGATTACTACAGTCCTGGGGACTGAACCTAGGCATCATAAATACTGGGGAAAATCACTTGAGCTACATTCTGAGCCCTCTGAGTCACTTCTGTGTGTGCCTGTGTATGTGCCTGTGTATGTATCTGTGTTTGTGTGTGTACTTCTCTGTGTCTCTCTGTGTGTGCCTGTGTATGTGTGTCTGTGTGTGCCTATGTATTTGTGTGTGCCTTTGTGCATGTGCCTATGTAGATATATGTGTGTGTGTGTCTGTGTGTGTATCTCTGTGTGTGCCTGTGTATGTACTTGTGTGCATATGTATGTGTCTGTTTGTGTGCCTGTATATGTACCTGTGTGTGTGTGTGTGTGTGTGTGTGTGTGTGTGTGTGTGTGTTTGGTCTAATCTGGCTAGCCAGCTTGCTCTGGGGAGACCCTGTCTTTGCCTCCTGTGGTGGTATTAGAGGGGGGCTGCTACACGGACCTTTACTGGATTTGAACTATAGTCCTCACTCTTGTATTGCACATGCTTTGCCCACCAAACTATCACCCCGCCTCTTGGATCTTTTATTTATCATTTTCTTCTTGAAGACATATTTTAATTATTTTTGAGAATTTCAGACATTGTATTTTGATCATATTCACCCCAACTCCTCTTAACTCTTCCCAGATCCACCCCCACCACCTTCATGCTCTTTTTACTTCCTTCTCCACCCTTAACCCAGATTCTGCCAGCATATCCCAGCTACTCAGAATCCATTCTTTTTGCCCCGTACATCAAGCATGTGTTGTTGGCTTCCTCCACTGTCCTTTCCTATCGGGACATCTCAGATTCTTCCTTTGGGTGCAGTTCTGGGCCCATCTGGCTGTGGCTCCCTTCTCTGCACCCCCATATTATCTGCACTACTGCTTGGCTTCTCCCCTGGATTAGCTATGGATTTGAAGAACTCTCCTTCTCATCCACACTGAGCTCCGTGAGGGCAGCCATGGTGTGTTTTCATCTCTCTACACTCAGGAATGGTGGCTGGACCTGCTGCTGAAATCCTTTAATACAGGCACAGCACTGTAGGTGCTGAAGACCTTCACTGTTGTTCAAAAACATGATCCCAGCCTCATGTTTTTGTAACTTTATTGAGAACTGGTCTTTTCACTAAAAATCAAACAAACAAAACAACAACATAAAAACCCCACAAAAACCTAAAAACCCAATGTTAGCCAGGCATAATGGTATATACCTTTAATCCCAGCACTTGGAAGGCAGAGGCCAGGAGATCTCTGTGAGTTTGAGACCAACCTGTTCTACATAGTAAGTTTCAGGCCTGCCAGAGCTGTATGGAGAGACCCTGGCTCAGAGGAGAAAGCTTTGTCTTAGCGTGGCAGAGTGTGAGTAGAACCGGAGTTGTCTGAAGCACTGGTTTCTAGTTCTAACGATTCACTACACAGATTTGACAAAGCAGTTCCCCCTTTTAAACTTAGTTTTCTTCTCTATCAACAAAGGGATTTGATTAGAAGCTTATGGTGATTTCCAAAGCCAGCAGGGCTCTGCGGTCCCTGAAACTGTGCAGTCTCTGTTCGCCCCCTGGTGGTCACATGGTGCAATCACAGTCCTGGGAGAATCGGAGACTAGCAGGCTTGTTCCCAGGGATGGAAGGGCAGAGCTGAGACTAGCAGTTCTTTAAATAGTGAACAAAGAACCTCGTGCGTGGCCATTCTAGAATAGACGAACCACATTCATCACCCGTCACAATGCTCCCTGTTTCTTTAGCTAAACCCATCTTTCATCAGTTTCCTCCCAAACACGAGACATTTTCTCTGGAGTCTTTCTTCAGTATTTACTATCTATGCATTCACTTATGATTAAAAAAAAAAATGGTTTCACTGTTTCTCACGCTTGTCCTGAACAAGACCATGGCCATTTTTTGGGCAGGGGGCCTGGTCTAGACAAAGTGAAACTAGTAAGATTTCTTAAGGTTTTTGGAGGCAGGCTCAGTGAGCCTTAACAGGTGGGCTGAACTGTAAAGTGGCAGATGTAGCAGAGAAAGGTATGTCTCTAAATGTCTTACTTGGAAATGGGGTTGGGTAGAATTATTCACTCACTTTTTTCTTATTCTGTCATAAACCCAATAT